>JASAUF010000648.1:5808682-7192365 GCA_030180095.1 Magnolia changhungtana
ATTTAGTATATTTATTTTTGCAATTCTAGGCCAAATCTTTATTGGTGGTATTTTTATTATAGATTGATTTGGAATCAATCTAATAATTGGAAGATTTTCATTAAAGATTCATAGGGATTGTCTTTAGGGCCTGTAAAACGGGAGAGACATTCCACATTTTCTAAGTTGTGAGTTTTCTCGAGTATTGTAAGAGAAGAAGTTTGATATCAACAGAGTTATTTCTCCCTCTCTACTTAAATATTCTTGTGGCATTAAATATTCTTCTGGCTGTACTCTTGTTCATTTCTTTGTGATTTGGGGGTCGAGATATCATTGACTCGATAATTGTGTTGCATCATTTTGATATCGAAGCAGGTGATCATTGGGGGATTTTCGACTCTACATCGTTTCCTAATGGCTTCAAAGGGGGTAGAGCTATACACGAGTCGAGTTAGCTCAGTCATCTTGATCAACTCGACTCGGAAAAGCTCGACTCGCCTTGGCTCGAAATTGGATTCGGATCGATTCGAGCTGGATTTTGGAGCTCGAAAAAATTTCGAGCCAAGTTCAAGCTTGCCCAAGCTCGACTCAACTCAAATCGAACGTCAACTCAAATCAAATTGGCTCGGTGACTCAGTTATTTTGATATTGATGCTACTCACCAAGTGTTTGATGAAATGACTCAACGAAGTGTTGTTTCAGGTGCATACATTCTCCGTGAGATCAGCTGGTGGTGAGAAAGGAATGGATACGAAACAAATCACTAAAAAAAAAAAAACTTTACATTATACAATTGCCCTCAAATCTTGATTTTGATGTTGCCCACCAAGTGTTTGATGAAATACTTGTAAACCGTTGTTATTGTTTTGCATTCTATAAGAAATTGAAGATGCACTTTGTGTTTGAGAAAATGTGACACAGGCTCGAAATCGGCTTGAACTGGCCCAAGCAGCTGATCGAACTGAGCCGAGCTGGCCAGTCAGGCTCGAGGACCGAGCCGAGCCAAGTTCGAGTTGGGGTTAGCTACTGGTCGAGCTGAACTGAGTTGTGCCAAGCTCGACTCGGTTCGACTCATGTACAAACTCTAAAAGGGGGTGACACAAGAAGAATTTCTGCAACCCAACCAATCCACGCATTCATAGAGCGAGTATATCAACTCAAGCATACAATAGGCAACCTCACTAATCAAGTAGAAGAGCTCCAACATGGAGGAAATTCGAAGACCGAGGTTGGAGCACCTATACACATAAAGGATATTTCTAGTCGCATATGGGTGGACATTTCTATGAACTTCATTTTGTGTCTTCCTAAAACTCAAAGGAGAGGAGATTCGATTTTCGTTGTAGTGGACTATTTTTTGAAGATGGCCCACTTCATTCTATGAAAAAGGATGATGGACCACTCATGGAGATTGGTGGACTTTACAAGCTACCGAATATGATGGACTGAGGTTCAAAGTTTGTGGGGCACTTCTAGCACACTTTATAGAAACAGTTGGGGACTAAGCTTCTATTCTCTAGTGTATATCATCCTCAAATAGACAGCTAAACCTAGGTAGTCAACGGGAGCCTTTGCAACCTCTTAAGGAATATCGTAGGTGACATATTATCTCAATGGAACTTGGCTTTACCCCAAGCCAAGTTTGCCTACAAGGCTACAAGAACTCCGTAAATTGTACCACCAGAAAATTCCCTTTAAAAAAAAAAAAAAGATAACAAAAATTTTATTAAAACAAGAACCAAACTAAGCTACAAGGAAGCCAAGCTGAGCTGCTGAGACAGCAGACCCAACTACACCCCAAGAAAAAGAAGATTACAACCCTTAAGCTTATCGATAGTGGAGGCCCACTTGATAATTAACAACCTCACCCTTTGAGAAGTAGTCTCCACCGACTTGCTGTCATTACAAAAGCATCTACCATTTCTTCCTTCCCACACGGATCACCATACAAGTAAGGACATTCTCCATAATAATGTCCTTTATTTTCCCAAATTCACTTTGTACCAGGCTTTTAAGAGATCACCCGTTGTTGAAGGAAAAGACCACAAGACTTAAAACCAAGACACGATGTCTGTCCAAATCATATTAATGAAACGACAATGAACAAATAAATGGTCCACCATTTCCTTGTTTCCCATAAGTAGAGGCACATATTCGGAATAATCATCGCCCTCTTTTGCAAGTCATCTACCGTCAATACCTTCTTTTTGCCTACTAACCAACCAAAAGCCGCAATCTTGGGGGGAACCTGATAATGCCACACGTGCTCTATCAGTGCCTCCTCACTAGGTACATTATCCTTGCTAAGAAAATCATAGAAGGACCACACCAAGAATACACTAGACTTGTCAAGCCTCCGAATTAAACTATACAAGGAATAAGGGTCTGAGCGACAAAGATGAATGCGGTTCAAAAGGGTCACAAATTCCTTGGCCTCCTCATCCCTAAGATAATTCCTTGGCTTCCTCATCCCTAAGATATCTTATACAAGGTGGTTCCCACACCACCTCTCCCCCTACCAGAGAATCCCAAATCAGTTACGTATTGGCCATAACGGCCGATACGTAACGGTAACGGCGGTTACCGTTACACGATACGGGGCTGAAACGGAGAGGTGCAGAAAACGGAACCGAAACGGCCATTACAGGGGCCGTAACGGCCATTACAAGGCATAACAGCCGTTACGAGCAGTAACCCTTTAAAAAAAAAAAAAAACTAACCTTATTCTCGCTGCTTCTTCTTCTTCTTCTTCTTCTCCTTCTCCTTCTCTCTTTTTCTTCTTCTTCTTCGCGGTACAAGGCCAGCAACTCATCGCGCGCCGTCGTAGCTCCTCCTCCTGCTTCTTCTTCTTCTTCTTCTTTCCCCTCTGATGCAACTCCCTCTCCACCCTCTCGTTTTCTCCTTCTCTTTTTCCCTTTCTTTCCCTCTCATTTTTTTTCCCTCTCATTTCTCTCTCCCTCTCTTGCAGTCTCGAAAAAAATGAATGGGGGGGGCGTCGCTGTAAAACAGCCACGCACCTTATTTTATCGGGTAGTCTGTGGCGCATGCCGCTTAGTGCACTTGCACTGTTTTAGTGCATGCGACCCACCTTAATTTATGTGTTATATTATATATCCATGCCACCCATCAGTTTTTCCTGATCATTTCAAGGCATGGTCCTTAAAAGGAAGCAGATCTAGATCTCAAGTGGACCGCACAGTAGACTTTAATGTCCACCGTGCACTTGCATAGTTTTTGTGCATGTAGCCCACCTTGATTTATGTGTTATATTATATATCCCTGCCACCCATCAGTTTTTTCTTGATTTTTTCAAGGCATGGTTCCTAAAATGAAGTAGATCCAAATCTCAAGTGGACCACACAGTAGGATTGAATGCCCACTGTTAAAAACTTATAATGGCCCACTATAATGTTTATTTACCATTGAAACTATTGAAAAGGTTGCATGGACCTGGATCAAGGAAAACACAAGTCGCAACTTAAAAAATAATATTAACAAATAATAATAATAATAATAATAATAATAATAATAATAATAATATAAGTTTTAATTGTGGGAATTCAATCCCTATTGTGTGGCCCACCAAAGATTTGGATTTGCCTCATTTTTTTGGACCATGCCCTAAAATGAGTTGGCGAAAAGGATGGACAGCATGGATATACAACAAATGCATCAAGGTGGGTCCTATGTTCAAGGCATCATTCACTAGTGGTCCACCTAAGATTTAAATCTGCCTAATTTTTTGGATCATGCTTTAAAATGAGTTGGCAAAATAGATTGACGGCACAGATATACAAATACATCAAGGTGGACCCCAATTTCAAGGCCTCGCCCACTAGTGGTCCACCTTAGATCTGGATCTACCTCATTTTTGGACCATGCCTTAAAATGATTTGATAAAACAGATGGATGTCATTGATATACAATACATACATCATGGTGGGCCCCATGTACATGGCCGTAAAAATTGTCCATGAGGCATACATTAACTCAAAATTAATAAATTAAATTATGACACTATTGTTGCCAAGTCACAATTCCAAAATTAAATTGTGTAAATGATTTTCACCGTTAATTTGCAAACACTTATTTTTTTGAAATATGATCATTTGATATTTTTCATTCTTCACTATTCAATAAATATCCACCAATCCATTAGTAAGATAAGTGCCAATAGATTGCATGCATTAACGTTGATTTGGGGTATCGAATGGTCCACCAAATCAACTCTAAATTGACAACACTATTTACTTAAATATTATTTCAAATTTTTTCTTAAGATTTATTGTGAAGAATTATATTAATTTGTTATATATATGAATTACATAATTGGACATAAAAGTCCCTAAATTGTATGTTGAAATAAAACGTACACAAGTCACAAGGTATGTAATATACCAATACCTACAAATATGACATATTTTGGTATTAGATTCATTCTAATTAATTTATATTGATATTATATAGTTAGATAATTAAATATAAAATATCTATAGCCAATACTAGGTTGTTAGGTTCATAAATTCATCAGGTAGACCGATACAACTTCTCACTAAAGAGTGGACCGTTACACCACCATAAACATGTTCCAATTTATAAATGAATGCATATTTGGAATGTTTAGAATATTCCAAATTTAATCCATATTTTTTTTGCAAAAAAAAAAAAAAAAAAAAAAAAATTTGCACTGTTACGGGCCGTTACGCTCCCGTATCACCGTTACACCCCCGTATCCATATCGGTATCGAAGGGCACCGTTACACCAACTAATACCGATACCGATACGAGATACCTTGCCCCCTACTAAAGAAAAACATTCGGAAACAACAATGGAAGGATTTGGGGCAAGGCGGTATAACTGCGGGAATTCCACTTTTGGCGAAGCATCTCCCACTCAAACCTCTTCCCGAAAATGAATTCTCTCACCATTCCCAAGAGAAAAACCTACTCCTTGAAACACCGACTTTACAGATATCACACCTTTCCATAAAGCTGATGATCTATAAATGGAAGAATCTCTAATCCACCACCCTTCCTCTGAGCATCCATACTTGCTTTTGATAATCTTATTCCAAAGCACCCCATCCTCATTCCCAAGCCTCCAAAGCCACTTGCCTAGCATGGCCAAATTCATATTTTTAAGATCTTTTATACCAACCCCTCCGTCTTAAAAATGCTTGCATACCTCATTCAAACCCACTAGGTGAAATTTCTTTTTGTCTTCCATCCCATGCCATAGGAATTCTCGTCACAACTTTTTAAGCCTTTACAAAACCAAAGCTGGACATTTCAAAACTGACATGAAGTATAGAGGGAGATTCGAAAGAGCTACCTTTATAAGAGTGGTGCGCCCGCCAAGAGATAGGTATCTACTCTTCCATCTCGATAAGTACATCTCGAACCTATCTATCACCTTATCCCACAAAAATTTTGGGGGCTTACCTAAACAAAGAGGAAGGCCCACAAAAGATGTCGGAAGAACATCTATTGCACATCCAAAGGACTCAATGAACTCCTTTAGCTCCTCTTCCTCCATATTCACCCTGAACATCTTACCTTTGCTATATTCACCTTAAGGTCTGAAACTGCTTCAAAACACCTAACAATAGTTCTCATATTACCCTTTTTTTTTCTGGATCGATGTCGTAAAACAAAAGTGTATCATCCCCAAATTGAATATGGAATATTAGAACTTCCATTCCTTCCACCTTAAATCCGCTAATAAGCAGTACTACACCTTTGATCGTGAAATATCGATTGCTTGTTGAACCTAGTAAATCATGTGAAGAAGGATACTTCAAATTCGGGGGTCAAAGAGTTTCATAAAACGTTCTTGGTGGGGAAAGAAAATGTGAGTGAGCTTTGATTCTCCTTTCCTTTTCTTTTGGAGTGACAAGTGGATAAAGAAAATACTGCTTTTCAGCTGACAAACGTATGCGTGCTAGCGCGTTTTACTAATAGGCTAAAAAGCTATACCTTCCTCCTAACCTTTGTTCAGCATTCTTGATAGAGCTTCACCAACGATGGCAAAAAGGAATGGAGATAGCGGGTCACCTTGCCGAAGCTCTCTCGAGCTATCAAAGAAACCATTGGCAGATCCATTGAGCAATATCGAAAAGTGCGTTGAACCCACACATTCCACCATCCACTTTCCTCCATTTACCTCCGAACCCAAGTTGTTATAGCATATACTCTAAGAACCCCAATCTACATGATCATAAGCCTTTTCTAAGTCCAACTTGCAAACTATGCTTTTAGACCTCAATCTATGCCTTAAATCCAACATTCATGAGCAATTAAAGTGCTATAAAAAATTTGCCTTCCCAAGATGAAAGCACTTTGATGTTTGGAAATAATGTTTCCTAAGCCTTAAGCAAGACGTTGGAACTTTAGCTAGGATCTTACACAGTCCACCAATTAAGCTAATAAGTCTAAAATCCTTCAACGTTTCCGAGCCTGAGATCTTCGAGATTAAAACTATAAAGTTGGCTCCAAGATCTTTTGAGAGCCAACCTCTTTCAAAAAAATTGGAGATGTACACGAGTCGAACCAAGTCAAGCTTGGCACAGCTCGGCTCAGCCAGTAGCTAACCCCAACTCGAACTCGGCTGGGCTCGATCCTCGAGCCTGACTAGCCAAATCGGCTCAGTTCAGTCAGTAGCTTGGGTCAATTTGAGACAAGTTCAAACCTGTGTGACATTTTCTTAAACATATAGAGTGCATCTTCAATTTCTCACAGAATGCAAAACAGTAACAGCAGTTTACAGGTATTTCATCAAACACTCGGCGGGTAACATCAAAATCAAGATTTGAGGGCAGTTTTATAATGTAAAGTTTTATTTTTGTAGTGATTTGTTTCATATCCATTTCTTCCTCACCACCAGCCAATCCCGTGGAGAATGTATGCACCTGAAACAACACTTCGTTGGGTCATTTCATCAAACACTCGGCGAGCAGCATCAATATCAAAATTACCATGTCACCGAGCCAATTCGATCCGAGTCGATTCGAGTTGAGGTTCGATCTAAGTCGAGTCGAGCTCTGGCAAGCTCGAACTCGGCTCAATTTTTTCGAGCTCTAAAATCTAGCTCGACTCGATCCGAATCCAATTTCGAGCCGAGTTGAGTCAAGCGAGCTGATTGAGCTAACTCGACTCATGTACAGCTCTAAAAAAAAAAAAAATAGCCATGAAATCCTTAACGTCTGCTTCAATTGTTTCCAAAAAGGTTTGATAAAACACCATCGGTGACGCATCCGGCCCAAGGGCTTTATCTCCTCCTAAGGCATCCACTGCCCTTTTCACTTCTTCCGAAGAGAAAGGAGCCTTAAGGGCACTAGCTTCACCAACCGATAACCTCTTAAATTGCAGAAGGCCCAGCCTTAGCGTATTCCAAGCTTCTCCCTGGAGGAGGTTGCTAAAGAATCAGGTAAACTCATCAATGATATGATCTTTGTATTCGATCCATATCCCGTTCACCATAATGTTGCTAATCTTGTTGACCCTTGCACACGCACTAGCCATACTATGAAAGAATTTGGTGTTTCTATCTTCTTCTTTGATCCATGCGCTCTGCGATCTTTCCCGCCATTTAATTTCATCTTCCAATACCCTTGCCAAATAAATTTGGATTAACTGCACTCTCTTAACCATGTCTTCTGGCAAAAGGGTGTCTTCCTCCGCTTTCGCATCTATGGCTTGAAGATCTGAAAGAATGCCAGCCGTCTCTATCTCCCTCTTTAACATGTGCTGATTTTGGCATGTTTGTTGCAAATTTTGGAGCCTCAATGTTAGAGATCACACTTTCCATTTGTGGAAGAAAGGGGAGCTGATGTGGAAGATATGATTAAAGATTTTGGGGGTATCTATCATAGATTTGTTTTTGCTATTTTAGGCCAAATCTTTATTGGTGGGATTTTATTATCTTAAACAAATTATAGATTGATTTAAAATCAATTTAATGGTTAGAGGACTTCCATTAAAGATTCATAGGGATTGTCTTTAGGGTCTATGACAGGAAAACTCCAAGCCAAGGAAAATTAAAACATTACAATTGTCCATGACTTTTAAGCCAAAAGCCCAGCCCACAATACCAAGTTTCCATTCCACTTTTTCTCAATTATGAGATTTCTTTAGGGGATGTTTGATTTTTATTTACATGGTAAATACATGTAATAATTAGTTTTTGCATATGTTTGTTTGAGGTGGAAAATGGAAGTATTTTTGCCTTAAAATTTGGTTAGTACCTTTTTGGTATTGATTTAAAAATGTGGGCCCACCATGATGTATGTGACTTATCCACACAATCCATCTGTTTTACCAGCATATTTTTAGGGCATGAGCCCAAAAAATGAGGCAGATCTAAAGCTCAAGTGGACCACACCTTAGGAAACAGTGGTCATAGAGCTGTCCACCAATGAAAGTTGTTTCCTCCCTAGGGCCCACAGTGATGTCTATTTGTCATCCAACCTGTTCACAAGGTCACACAGTCATGGATAAAGGGCCACCAAAAATATCAGCTTGATCCAAAACTTCTGAGGCCCCCTAGAAGTTTTCAATGGCAGGTGTTCAATTCTCATTGTTTCTTGTGGTGTGGCCCACTTGAGTTTTGGATCTATCTCATTTGCCCTAAAATGATTTGGTAGAAAGGATGGACGGTGTGGATAAGACACAAACATCGTGGTGGGCCCCACAATTTTAAAGCTTTTCTTCTCAGGTTACATAACCAAAAGTTTTGAAAAACAGTAGCTGTCAACATCACATGGTAAAGCAAGTCGTATTTACATTTGAAAAATAATTATTACCAGGTTGTACCACTCAGATTTGGTTTTGCCTCTAGCAATGTATAATGCCCCTCTTGCATGCTATCAATTGTTAGGCTTGGAGGAGGCATGGTTTATCTACCACAGAGTCCATTTGTACAAAATAAAGCCTGAATATACTATACATGTCCTTGGGACAAGGATCTGGTGAAGACTTCATTCATTTAGGGTTCATTTGGATGCAACAAAACTTTGTCGCAGATAGGCTATCCAATATACTCTATCTTGGATAGCATACTGGACATTCTATCCTGTATGTTGTTTGTCAAACCCCCTGAATAGTAATAAGGATCATGCATGTCCACATTGGCACATTAGCCCATGTGAAGCATGTTGGCTGCTTGTAGATTGCTTTTTTATGATGTAGGCCACATGAGACAGTGAAGTGAAACGGCCTTACTCTTTGAAGAACAAAATCAAGACCGTCCAGATCTATGACCCCATTGTTGATGAAGCATAAGCAAAATATCGCACGGGGAAATTGATTTTACTCCCTTAATTTTGTCCTTTCATTTTGGAATACTTGGATTTTAGTTTTAACCATCCATTTGATCTCCACATTCCGATTGTTAGGATTGTACAATGAATGCAATTGTCTATCTAATGCTCCGTACTTAATGTAGCACACAATTTGGGTGGTCTTGACTCTTGAAAATGTTACATGCACAAGTATGATGAGTCACCACCATTTTCATAGTGGAGGTGAATCACCCGAGATCCTACAGCAGCAGTCTGCTATAACAAATAACAGGCTGCTAAGACATATTGCAGACGAAATACAGATTATAGGATAGGTTGCACATTTGAACAGTATACATGGGTTCACAGTTATGATAAGTGGGTCCCCTGTTTGGTTATCCAGACCATTGGTCTGGTATGTCTCATCATGGGTAGAACAAGTTCCAAGAATCTCCCAGATCAGAATATCTTATGGACCAATATCAGGACGTCATCCTATGGTGTGGTCCACATGAGCTTACAATCTGCCTCATTTTGGCTCATGCCCTAAAGTGAGATGGTAAAATGGATGGAAGGTGTGGATCAAACACATACAACATGGTGGGAAGTACGGACTTTACAAGTATGCAATTCCCATCCGATTTCATGCACACAAGCATGGATTTCGAGGCATAATTGACAGGGTATTTCCCTCCTATCCAAATGTGTGGTGAAAGTAATGATGGGCTATTTACACATATTAATCTTGTAATTGGGAAAAACAAACAGCCCCTAAAAGAACTTGGGTTCTCAAACAAGAAAGCCTGTACTCTCTCCTTCTTTCTTTAGATTTTCCCTACTTATCTAATTTTTCCTTTTTGTTAAATATAAGTTTTGATAACAAGAAAAGGCATGCAATAACACATAGATCCACACCTATTGCTATACAATAGGTGGGATTTTCACCATGGATCCGGGTCATCTTTTAATGATCCATGAGTGGCGCTTTTTTGGCGAAAGAACCTTCGATCGATGCTATTCTTCGGTATTCTTCATTTCCAAAAGAGAAATTGAAGGGAAATTCAATTTAAATAAGAGCTAGAGAAGAAGAAGGAGAGTGAAGAAGATCAAGCGAATCAGCCTCCAGGGGAAGGATGGGTGAAGGTCCAACACCCGATGAAGAGCAATGAGGAGAGGACCTTTCATTATTCATTAAACAATTGACAAAGGATTGGAGATAGACTTCCGTCGTCATTTTGGCGAGTCAGGATTCAGCACATATGGTGATTCCTAAATGTAAAGATCCAATGGAGGAGGATTTGCCTTCATCATATTCAAGCAAAACGAAAATGTGGAGAAGGCCATGGCAGATCCGAATGGCAAACGGCTCTTCGAGGAGAGGATGCTTGTCGACTTCGCAAGGTATAGCCGTAAGCTGATTGCTAGAGGAATGGACTCACAGGATAAAAAAGCTGGAGTATTTGGCAACAAAAGAAGTCATGGGGCCCTATCATCCAACCAGCGCTAGTCAACCTTGCACCATCTGGGCCTGTACAAGGATGCAAGTACTTTTTTGTTGAAGATTCACGAGGATTATATTAAAACGAAAAGGAAGAAAAACAGGGAAACAGAAACAAGAAAACAAAGGAAAAGGAAAAGAAAAAAACAACAACAAAACAAACAAACAAAAATAGAAGGGCCGCTGAGGAAGCGGATCGACTATGTTCCAAGAAAAAAAAATTACACCCCTTTAGCTTGTCAACATTGACGGTCCATTCTATGATAAGCGGCTTGGATCTGCAAACTAGGGACAAGGCTGAATTGGATTCATCTCTGAAACATCCATCATTTCTCTCTTTCCAAACAGTCCACCAGACAGCCAATAGAGCTATTCTCCAAATAGGAGTTCTTTGGGACCTGAATTGCACATCGTGCCACGCCTTTAGAAGAGAGGCAGTTGAGTTCGGGAGGCACCAGGAGATACCGAAAGCAGAGAGGATTTGAGCCCAGATTTGATTGATGAGAGAACAATGCACGAACAAGTGGTTGTTCGTTTCTTCATTGGCCATGCAGCAGAGGCATATGTTAGGGAGGATCATCCCTCTCTTCTTTAGATTATCAATCGTGAGTGCCTTGTTCTTCCCAACCACCCAACCAAAAAAAAATAACCTTTGGAGGAGCCTGATACTGCCAAATGTGATTGGTCATAGTTTCGGCCGTATGTGAAGGGTTGAATTCTAAAGATTTATTTAACGACTTAACGGAAAAGCTGCTTGATTTGTCTGCCCTCCAGTTGATCTTGTCTTCAGAATGGGGATTCGGATTGCAACTTGATATTCGGAGAAGAAGGGCCGAGAACTCGTCTATCTCCCAATCGTGGAGATTTCTTCTACAAACTAGATTCCAATCGAGGCTACCATCTATGACTGAGGTGCACATAGCCACAGGGATATCGCGATTTGGGGCTAGGCGATAAATGAGAGGGAATTCTACTTTAAGTGGGAGGTCTCCTAGCCATCTGTCTTCCCAGAATTGGCTCCATTACCAATGACGAAGCTGATTTCCTTGAGTCTCATTTTTCATTGCAATAATTCCTTTCCATAGAGCCGAGGCCCTGTATGAAGATGATTCGAGGTCCACCAACCTCCCGACGAATGGCCATATTTGCTTTTTATGACGATGTTCCAAAGAGAACCCTTTTCGGCACCCAATCTCCATATCCATTTACCTAGAAGAGCTTTGTTCATATTATTAAGGGATTTAATTCCAGCACCTCCTGCCTGAGTGTAATTGCAGGCCTCCTTCCTGTCCGCCAAATGAAATTTTTTCTTTTCATCTTTTCCATGCCAGAGAAAATCGCGTCTGAGTTTTTCCAAAGTAGCCAATACTGGAACAGGACATCTGAACAATGACATAAAATAAAGCAGAAGATTCGAAAGGGCCAATTTGATAAGAGTGACGCGGCCTCCAAAGGAAAGGTATCTGCATTTCTATCTAGCTAAATAGGAGTCAAATCTATTGATGACCTTGTTCCATAGGGATATGGGCGGTTTACCAATGCAGAGTGGAAGGCCCACAAATGTGGTTGGAAAACTACCGCTGGAGCAGTTGAGAAGGGCTGTGACAAATGAAGTCTCTTCCTGATCCAAGTTTATCCTGAAAAGCTTGGTCTTATTCATGTTGACTCTCAGGCCGAAGACCGCTTTGAAACATCTGATCATTGTGCACATATTACCAACCATCTCCTACTTAGCTTCACTAAAAAACAGAGTGTTGTCTGCAAACTGAATATGGGAGATTGGCCTATTCATACCTTCAATTCTGACGCCACTGAGAATACCTACTGACTAGCCTTTTTGAAGCATTTTGGAGAGCGCTTCCCCAACTATAAGGAAGAGGAAGGGCGATGGCAGGTCCCCTTAACGGAGGCCCTTGGAGCTTTTAAGAAACCTTTGGGAGAGCCATTTAGGAGGACTGAGAAATGGGTCGATCCCACACATTCCATGATCCATCCTATCCATTTTTCACCGAAACCCATACGAGAGAGCATGTAGTAGAGGAAGCCCAATCGACGTGATTGTACGCCTTCTCCAAATCTAGCTTGCATGATGCAGGACATGAAATTAAACATGATGTGTGAGATTTCGAGCTTAAAATCACCTTAGTTCAAAAACAATTACACAAATTCCATATCCCACATAAAAAGTCCAAACATTCAAGTAAAGGGGAATCTATGCGGGTCCAGGCCTACACAGGCTAAGACTGGACCAATAAAAATTATAAACCAAACGGTACTCAAAGGGAAATAGAAATCAATCACACATGCATAGCAAACAGTCCCTAATCTAAGGGATTCCCCAATCTCAATTCAAGAAACCCTGGGGTGAAAAAAAAAATGGCAAATAAATTAGGGCTAATGCAAACTAAGGCTAGAGTTTAGGAAATAGGAATGAAAAGAGAAAAACCTGACCCGAAGAAAGCTCCTGCATGCAGATGGTGGCCCGAGGCTGACGCACATGCGCGGGTGGGCTGGCCGCACGTATGATGGAAGTCCGCCTCCCCAAAGTGACACCTAGGCCTTTGTCGGTCAGGGGAAACCTTCAATCCCTCAAAATTTGACGACGATCCGACGTCAGGTCGAGGCGTAGTACTCCGCCGAAGTTTCAGCCCTCCTACAAGTCCAGATTCTGGAAACTGGTTGTAGGGGGATGAATAGTTGCAAAAGCTGGGAAATTCAAAGCAATAATGATAATAAAATATGAGAGATATGGATGGAAGAGGGTAGGGGCGGATGGGGATAGATGCGGCTTCGCACCACGGTAGTTAGCCCTTTGAAAAGGGAGGGCTTCGCACCCACTTTTGAATTCTTCTACAACTCATTAAGAGAGCAGAAAAATAAAGCACGAATTTTTATTAAGCTTCAATGAATGAAAAGAACTACAAGGGGTGCCTATTTATAGGGAAAACCTTATACCCCAAAAACTCGCACCATATGCGCAACCTATTACTTAGTAATGAAGTAAACTAAAATAAAAACCAAACAAAGAAATCTACAGCGTTCACGATGTTCTATATAATAACAATAAGCAAAACCTAAAATATGAAATCAATCCGACGAGTGGGCCACGATCATGAGATCCCATGATAGGCTTTTCTTGACTATCGGGCCTACCCTTTTGAACCAAAATTTTGTCTTCTAGCTAGGAGGCCCTCCCTAAACGTCAACGTCGAGCCAGATCGATGGTGGGGCCTTCCTTCTGCGTACATACGTGCGTAGGGGGGTGGCGTGTGTGCGCCTGTGCGCATGATGTCCCCATCATTGCAGATGATACCTTTGGATCTAGATTTGTGGCTGGAATGCAGACATTCATAAGTTATTAACGCGCTGTCAATAATTTGTCTCCCCAAGATAAAAGCACTTTGGTTACCAGAAATCACGTTACCCATCACCTGTTTCAAACGATCACCATAACTTTAACAAGGATTTTGCAAGGACTGCCAATCAGACTAATTGGCCTGAAGTCTTTGAAGGAAGAAGCACCCGGAGATTTAGGAATTAACGCTATGAAAGTGGCCCCTAAACCTTTAGAGAGACGTCCCCTGTCGTAGAATTCGCTGAAGAACTCCATAATGTCATTTTTGAGTACCTCCCAGAAGAATTGAAAGAAGAGAATAGGTAACTCATCAAGCCCAGGAGCTTTGTCACCCTCCAGCTCGTCTACTGCTGACTTGATTTCTTCCAGGGAGAAAGGAGTCTCCAGATTTGTGGCTTCAAAGGTCGAAATCTTTTGGAAATTCAGGGAGTCGAGGCCTGGCCTTTTCCACTCATCTGTCTTGAGAAGGTTGCTGAAGTAGATGACTACCACTTCTTCTATCTGGACTTTATCTTCGGTCTGAACACCATTTACCTCCATGTTGTTGATTTTGTTGTATCTGAAGCGCAAACTAGCTATGCTATGGAAAAACTTGGTGTTTTTGTCCCCCTCTCTGATCCATTTGGATCTCGAACGTTGTTTCCAGGTGATTTCATCTTCGAAAGCTCTGGTCGAAATGTTTTGAATTATCCAAATTCTGGTGGATAGTTGGTCGGTAGACATAGGACCTCCTTCCGTTGCACGGTCGATAGCCTAGAGATCTGATAGCCACGAGTCCAATTCCTTTGCTCTAGTTAGAAGTTCCTCTGCTTTCCACTGTTTCATTTTTTCTTTCAAGAGTTTCAACTCACTACTAAGCCTGTAACCAGTAAAACCTTCCACTGAGATGCTAGCCCACCATTCTTTAATGAGCTGAGGAAAGCCTAGAATCTTTATCCAGGAGATTTCGAATCTGAAAGGTTTGGGGCCCCAACTTTGAATTTCCAAGGAGAGTAACAGAGGACAGTGATCGGAAGTAGTTCTCGGGAGAGCTTATTGAGAAGCGAGGGGGAAAGATTCAGTCCATTCAGTGGATAACAGGAATCTGTCCAACCTTGATTGCGTCGGGTTGAGTCTCCCATTGGTTCAGGTAAATCTCAAGCCCAGAAGGGGAAGATCAATGAGCTCTTGATTGTTGAACCATGTAGAGAAGTTCCGCATTGACGGGGATACTTTGGAGCTGTGAGATTTTTCTTCAGCACTTCTGGTGATGTTGAAATCCCCACAAACGCACCAAGGGCTATCGAAGTTATTTCTTGCTGAGTCAAGATCCACGCAAAAATCGGTTGTCTGCTTCAGAAGTGGGACTATAAACTAAGGATATGAGAATGTGGAGGTCAGAAGATGTGTTTTTTTAGAATAACTGACAGAGAAAAAATTCCATTCCAACTGTTCAGCAAGGTCCAGGTAGAGGACTTCCAGGCCACAAGAATACCTCCGGCACTTCCAGACGCGTTCAACGTGACCCACTTGGCATCTTGAGCTTTCCATAAGGAACCCATAAGCTGAGAAGAGAAGCTTCGGACTTTGGTCTCCTTAAAAGCAAATAACATCTGGGTTGTTATGATCGCACGTGGCTTTGAGGATCCTTCTCTTCTGCTTATAACCCACGCCCCGAACGTTCCATAACAGGATCTTCATAACGAAACCGAGCTGCCCCTTTTTCCTGTGCTCCCAGATCCCGGTTTGGGAGTAAACGTCGTTCCGAGAGAAGACGCAAGGCTTTGAAGTTCCCTGTTACTGCATGCTCTGATAGGACGTTGTCTTAGAGATCTTGAAGCTGGGAGAGGACGGTCGCGAGATTTGAGGCAATAAAAGAGGGCTATGTAGTCTTCTGGACAATCTCCGAACGATAAATCGAGGACTCAACCCACATGACCTATGGCATCTCTGATCCACTTTTTCCCCTGTATGACATCGATCAGATTGGATCTCTGAGATTCAGTGTTAATCTTTGGCACCATATAGAGGTTCGCATCCTGGGGAGAGATTCCGATTCAGATCTGCAAGGGTTGAGCTCGATGAGATCTTCCATATTTTCCTCCTAAAATAAGATAGCTAGATTTTTCTCTGGCGAGTCACTGTAGTGGGAGGTGGGGGATGATGGGGTGCTGGATTCCTAGCAATCCGAATTCCATGAACTCCTATCAAGGTCGAGGGGTTCTTTGATCTCCCACGTCAGGGATTTCGCTACATGGACAGGTGAAGTACTCAGTTGAAGGGCTTTCGGTTAGGTGATGTTGAGGATGGGTAAGAAGCCAGGTGACTTTAGGCGGTGGAGGGTTTTGAGTCGGTTCGGCTGAAGGCTCTAACAGGTTTAAACGGTTTGGATGAGGTGATGGGATCGAAGTGATCGGGGCTGACGTGTCTGGAGGGGGTTGAAATTCCAAACCTGTTGAGTCGTCGGACCCTAGCATCGACCCTCTGGTTCGAAAGTGAAACGGAACACGTTTCTCGCCAGAGAGGCAGTCATTATTAATCAGCGCATGCTTCGAAGGGACGGCAGTAGAGGGGGCGCGTAGATGATTCTCCGCTCGACACGCAAGGTGGTGAGCGATGCTTGAGGGATGAGGAGAGGCAATTGTTGGAATCCCGAGGCCATGTGTCGAGCATTCCAGGATTAAGCCGTCTTCATGATGGCTATAGCCGAAAGTGACTGCTAGTCTGCTAGACTACCGAAAGGTAGTGATTGTACTCCTGTAATGCATGAAAATCATGCTTCTTCATCTGCTGTCATAGCTGTCTTCTCTAAGGGTGGGTTTTGGACTGGAATTCTGGTTCTCCAAAGATCACCCCACCGCGGAGTGGGATCGTTGTTGATCTCCCTATGCACTAGTAAGGGAATGATTCTATCTTCCATTTCCACCTGAATATGAGAGGGGAATGGGTCACCCTTCTTTCGTCTCACTCTGGCTCTAATGACGCCCATTTCCTCTCCTAGAAGCATCTTTGGGTCGATTTCTAAGAATTTTCCAATTGAGCCTACCACTTCGAGGAAAAATTCTTCGCACCAAACCTCCAGCAGAATCGACTAAATGAGTATCCAAATGTCTTTCGAACTGAATAGCGACAATTCTTCCCATCTTTGAATAGCTAGAATTGGGCCATCGTTGTGAATCGCTCCTACGCTGATGAGAATGTCCTGATTGATTCCCGGGGGACTGAGCTTTATCCAAGCTTCTTTGTAACCAATCGGACGGATGATATACTGACCTAGTGGGATCCTACACTTCTCTTGAATCCAGGATCTGATGTGAGAGATCGATGTATCCTCTCTCGTTCTAGCTACCACTGAATTCTAGAGATTGCTCTTGGATTCTTCCAGACTGGAACACGAAATACAAACAATTTGGTCGTGGTTAGGGATATCATTCTCTGACGCTTCTCCGTTTACATTTTTCCGAGCTTTGCCTTCGAAGTTGGAGGGGTGTTTTTCCAATACTTCTTTTATTGATCGGAGAAGAGCGTCTTTAAACGATGAGTTCAGCTTCTGTCGGGTGCGAACTAGAGGAGTCTCCTTGATCGAGGCTGATTTTAGTGGAGGAGCCTTAGCTTTCGGCCGCTGATTGGGGCCAAATCTTGCTCTTTGAACTAGTAGTTTGATTCCACCAAAACTTTCCCCATGAAGCATCCAAACAACCCTAGCCAGTTCTTCTTCGGAGCTCATCCTCACCAGTGAGAAATCCCTGTAGTCTCCATTGGATTTGTCTCTTGGTCTAACCACATCCATCACTGCTCCCGCTCGGCCAAACACTCTGGCAAAGTTGATGGGTGCCCAACCTACTGGAAAACCCTTAACAAAGAGGGTTGGGTAGGAAGCAGCATCTTTTCTGTCTCCATGGCTCTAAGACGAACTTCCATTCCTCCTCTTATTTCGAATGGTTTGCCATTCACCTTGATTTATCGTATCTAGCAATAAGTCCTAATCTACTGAGTGTCTGATATTCTCACTAATCTCCGTTCTTCTTCCAATGGAACGAGGATGATAGTCTTCCGTGCTAGCACTTGCTCTGCTTATTGTCTTGCTCAGTGTCTTCATCGTCACCATGTTCCGCACGATACTGTGCGTTGTTCCGTCAGTCACCGTTCCCATACAGTCACCGTCACCGTTGCTCCTCTCAGTCACCATTCCCATTCAGTCAATTACATGTTCTGAGACTCAAAACAAAAAACCAAAAAACAAAGTTTGCAAAAGATTGCTGACAATTTCCAAAAAGAAAACAATTAATAGTGTGAAGATGCAGGTGGGAACTAAAGTGGTGAATGGTACAAACACCGTGATGGTGCCTCCGTCTCCATTAATGGAGGGGCAATAGGAGTTCATCAGGAGCTTGGTATGTGTGGCTGAGGAAGAAGAAGCTCCCACTTCAATTTGCTCTTCAGGTCTAAGGGAGAGATGGGGCCTGTTAGAGGCAAAACTCAAGCTCTCAAACTCAATGCTCTTGAGTTCTGGAATCAGGTAACAGATCACATAAATATCAATCAATTACTGCCATCAAAGGTCTTCACTAATGGTGCAATTAGATCGATTCAAATATGACGTGACTGGTCTCCAATGGGTTTGCATGGGCGGTCGTCAAAGGAATCCCCCTGGAACTTTGGTCAGAGAAGATTCTTAGGGAGGTGGGGTCCTGCATGGGTGAGGTGTTGTAGATAGATTCTAGCACATTGGAGAAGAGGAAGGCATCCCAAGCTTGAGTAAAAGGGTATGGGTGAGGTACTGAGGTGTTGTAGATAGATTCTTGCACATTGGAGAAGAGGGAGGCATCCCAATCTTGAGTAGAAGTCGGAAGGTGAAAATGGAAGAAGATAAGAAAGAGCATTGATAAACAAATCGAGGAAGCGTTGATTGAAGCAGAAGTGAATATGGGAGTGTCGGAAGTTCCTCCGCTATAGTGGGATCAAAGCAAAGTTAACAGCAACAAGCACAAGACTGGTGGTTATCTGCTCTCAAAAGCGGTGGTGGCGATAGGGGAAGAAGGAACACCAATCAGCATACTCCCTCAGACCATCAAAGATATCCTAGGATGTGTGTCACAATGAGATGGGACTAGCACCTGCTTCGGTGGCTCCAATGTGGTGGGTGATAGGCAGTTGGCCCCAATAGAGCATACAAATGCAGATAAGTGGCACGGCGGGGTGTGCAGTACGTGCTCGACGCTCGTCCGTACATGGCCCATAACCTTTGCATGTGACCTCATCAAATATAAATCATGCATCAAAGGCTAAAAGCATTTCGGAGTCTCAAGACCTGCTGCATTTGCTTGAGGTGCCGGCTGCCTTCACATTGTCAGGAGGTTTAATCAAAGCCTCTCAGCCTTCCTCGCCTTCATATCCATAGGCTTTCCTGGGAACCTCCATCCCACTTGATGTCGGGGAAAGTTGGCACCCAAGGTTCAAAATGGGAAGAGATGTAGGATTGAACCTCATCCCAAGCATTCCTAAGGCTAAATCATGCCCTTTGTCAGCCAACATGATGCAAGTAATTGTTCCTTGAGTTAGACACAATGGATTGAAATTATTAGTTTAGAAAATTTGTCTGAATCAGGCAATTATATCAGCAAAACAAGTCAACAGAGAACTTTAATCGGTCCGGAATGAATATGTAACTACGACATTAGAGACATACGATGGATCAAGGACTTCACTCGAAGGGTGGGAAAAGCTGTAGGGGTTACGATTGAAGGTAGTAATGATGATGTAATTGTTCGAAATGCTAGAAGAAAGGGAGAAGATGCTAAAAAGAAAATTGGGGAGAGGTCCAAGGTGAAAGCAGAACACAGGTGCTGTAAATTTAGTTTCTTCTATTAATTAAAATAATCACAGCAATCAGCAGAGAGGGAAATTAATGGGAGGGGAGACGCTACTGGAGCTCTTAAGTTCATCCAGTAAGAAGGCAAGGATACCAGAGTACAAGGTCTAGTATCGTTTCTCCATAAAGGATCATTTCTTGGAATATGCGGGCGTTTGGGCACCAAGCTAAACAACGTCAGGTAAGGCAATTTTAAAAGTTACAGAAACTGCAAATTATGGCATTTTTAAGACACCAAAATACAATCTTGGGACAGGGGTTCGACTACTTCAGTTTGGGCTGGAAACCATTTCGATTGGGTGGCCTCGAATTCTAATGGGGGCAGCAGGAGGAATTGTGATCATTTTGGATTCTACTCTTTTTATTAAAGGGGATTGGACGTTGAGGTAGTTCTCCTTGGTTATGTTGAAGGTGGTAATCACAAGAAGGAAATGGTCTTTTTGGCAATTTATGGTCCCAATGGACAGTCTTAGGAATCAACTTTGGAAGGAGCTCAATGAAGACAAAAACAGATGGAAGGTGCTATGGTGTAGGTGGAGGCTTCAACGTGGTGTGACTCCCAAATTGAGGAGCTGAATAGGATAGTCGTTGACAAAAGCATGCAGGGATTCTCCCATTGGGTTGAGTCTCATGTGTTGATGAATTTAACGCTATCTAGAGCCATATTAATGTGGTGCAACAATCAAAATAGACTAACTATGCCTCGGATTAAAAGATTCCAAATCTCCAGTGGGTGGAAGAGTTGTTTCCTAATGTGGTTCAAAACAGGCTACCCCAGAGTCATTTCAGACCATTCTTCCATCTTTATGGTGGGGAGCAAAGGTGCATGGGGTCTGAAACCTTTCTGGTTTGAGCTATTTTGGTTGGGCAACTAGTGTCCTACATAGACTTTCTAGGTCCACACCGGTTGTTCACCGCAATGCGTGGTCCGCAGCTAGTCTAACCACTATTTCCAGTCAAACAGAAAGCTCAGATCTTGTACATGTCTGCCATACTAGCACATGTTCTCACGTGTGTGGATGGGCACACACGTAAGGGATAGAAAATTAAAAAGCAATTGTCTTCAAGGAGTAGACATCCTTACTAACTTCTCTCTTAATAAATTACTAAATGCCATTAATAAGTTAGAGAATGAACATTTCAGATTGGGCATTTTAGCCTTTTGATGAAACCAAGAGTAGTTACAAAAAGAGAGAGGGAGAGAGAGAGAGAGAGAGTAAATAAGCCTAATAAGTAAGAACATTATTTAACTGTCCTTGATACATGAAGTGTAAATCACTTTAGAAGCGCGTTTTCATATTTCATATCAGTTGGAGAAAAATTTTATATATATAGATATAAAGGTAGAATTAAGAGGAGCGATTAGCTTTAAGTGATATCACTTGAATGCGACTATATCACTGGAATTTTGGATATCTTATGCTACAACACTTTCCTAAAAGATAACAGGGAATAGAAATCTTCTACACACAAATACATTTACAAACCTCTACAGAGAAGCTAGATAACATCACCAAATTCAGGACCCGTTCACATGTATTTAGCAGCATAATAATTGGTATCATAAAAGACATGTGAGTAATCATTTGAATATAAGTAATTAATTCTGTGGGCATCGTTGTTGGGTACCTCATGAAAATCATCTACTTCCCAATGAGTAGAAACTTTCAACATAATAGCTGAATAGGAACCCACCCTCCACTTCAATTCTGTTAAATTTGGTAAAAGTACCACTTCCTGGGTCATAATAATCCAATCTTTTACGAGGCATCTCCATCAAGATCACCCCATCACTTCGGATAGCTCTAGGAAACATATCATAACCGCCCAGGGGCGCAAGGTCGAGGTTATATTCCTTCACCCACGTGCCATTCTTATAGTCCTTCAACATCCATATGCTGTGTTTCGAAGGTTGAGTAGGTTTTACCACACACAAACACCCCCTCAACTCCACCAAACGCAGCAGCGACCTGTAGTAATCGGAAGTGGAACAGCATTCCGGATGCGGAATCACTCTAAACTCCTCTCTGTTAAGATCGAACGAAAGTATAACTTCATCATAAGAATTATGGTAGTAATCATGAATAACCCAATGTAGAGATCCTTCCACAAAAGGAGGAGGATTGAAGTAAACATGATATGGACAATTCTTGATTTTTTTCCAAGAGGATTCTTCGCAGCCTAAAGTAAAGACCTCACATTCTACTTGGTCATCAGCTATCTCATGGCCCAAGTAGGAATAGAACAAATGGACAACTTTATATTGTTTGGCGGAGGATGAATATCCGAAACCGACACCATCCATACCATGAAAAGCACCGCGCGAAGCTTGTGGAAGGGTTATGAATTCTTCAGTGCTTGGATTGCAGATGTAGATGTGGCCTGTTCCGATGAGGCACGCCAAACTGGCGTAAGATTGCAGTGAGTGCACAACACTGCTCACCTTCTTCGTGAAGGTCTTTTGGACTGTTCCCTTATGGTCTACCGAGGATATGTGGATGATAAACGAACCGTCGCGTTGGTACTGACCGCGTGTTGAGAAAAGGGAGGAAGGTTGCTCTGCGGCCCGATCATGGTGTGTGGACAGGAAATGAGGGGTGGATATTAGAGTGCGCAAGAGGGGAGATACACACCTGAGCCTCGAGAGAGTTTTGACAGGGAGTCTTGAAAGGATGTTGATGATGATATCCGTGGGGAGACGTTGCATCTCGCCTCTGCCCATTTCTTTCGCTTCTCTCGGAGAGAAACCTAAACAATCCCGTCGTGCTCAGATATGCACGATGGGCACGGGCAGAAAAAAAGGCTGTGATTGGATGCCGGTGAGTTTCTAAAGTGGTAAGTCGCATGTAAATTACTTAATAAGTGGAAGTAACGGATATGTACTTGAATGTAAGTTGTAACTTGGTTACAAGTAGAAAGCTGCGTATTCACATCAAACAAAGTTTTGGTTAGGAAATTATTTAAAAATAAAATTGATGCATGAAAAATTTTAAATAAAAATATTTATTTTATTAAGCCTATCTAAATAAATAGTTAAAACAATTTTAGGATTAAACTAATTATTTGTTAAGCCATAAAAGTAGCCCCATATGTATAAAATACCTACATAAAAGTGGGCCATGTATTCATCAGCTAGAAACTGTGATTTCCCTTCATCCAGGTCTTTGTGACCAAATCAATAAGTTGGATGGGAAATAAACATGACAGTGGCCTTGAGAAAGTTTTTATTGGTAAGCATTATATCACCACTGTTATGTTAACCCACCACCCACCCCTGCACCACCACAACCCACATTGCTAACCCACCACCATAGCCCCCGTTTATCTGTGGACTAAGCTCGGCGGCCGCGCGACCCCATCATATCCACCTTCAGTGACCACACTCCACCGACAACTGCGACCAACCTGGGTCCCCTTTCACTTCCTCTGCCTGCTACACCACCACATTGGTGCTTCACTAACAGCAGAATCTGAAAGTGCCCTGATTTGTCAATTAGCGTGAGTACTGAGTCAGCTAGACTGCAGAGCCTCATAGGAAGATCAATTCAAAGCGTCTGCCTCAACCGGATGTGTATAAGCTCACCACAGGTAAATCTAAGTCTCACATCCCATGTCCCAAAACACCAGGTATTTAAACCCTTAAAACAAGTTAGAACATCGTAGGGTTTTTAAGTTAAGAAAACTTTTTCAAAATCAAAAAATCTCCAAGTTTTCTTGCTTTATCGATTTTATCGATATGATCGACTTGCACTATCAATGTCCTCGATGATCAATCGATACCATCGAAATGAGGACCCAAGATGTCCAGCAACCACATATTCTTCTGGACTGAATTATCGATGTATCAATACCCAGATGACATCGATATTTGAAACTCGAGTCTATCGATGGTGACTGGATAAAATCGACAGCAAAGAAAACGAGTCCCTATTTTTACTAAGAAAAATCATAAGATCGTCGATATATCGAGGTCCTCCTCGATATCATCAGAATTTAAATCTCGGTGATATCAGAAGGCCTTCGATGATATCGATCTTGGACTCGCATATATCCAACAAAATATTTCAGGATATTTTATCTTTAATCGAGGGTCACTTAATTAAATCGATATTCAAATATTGATGATATCGATACAACATCGATTGCATCGAATAAGGACATAAACTGTCCAGCAAGCTTAAAGAGAAATCCGTTGGATTTATCGATGCATCGACACAGGTATCGATATCATTGACATTCAAATTCCGATGATCTCGAAGGTCCCTCGATCATTCTTGTAAACTTGAAATATTTCAAGACAAGTCTCTCTCATTTTCAAATGACGAGGAATCGAACCTCGTTTCGATAAAATCGGAGTTCGAAATCTGATGACATCGATACTTGTTTCGATTCCATCGACCAGCTGGCAAAAGGTTTTAAAAGCGTATGACATTTGAGTTTGTGTCATCGAGAGGCCCGTCAATACAATCGAGAGTATACGCTCGATGATATCGAACCCGCTCGATGATATCGAACTCTGTCATAAATGTGACCGTTTTATATCCATTAGAACCTTTTGCCTATATAAAGAGGACTTGTCTATTGTTGCTGGTAGAGAAAGTAGAGAGTACTTTTGAGTGTTTAACCTTAGATCTTATACCCAAAAGCCCTTTCTCTAAGGGAAGTTCATCCTCCAATCCACCCTCATCATTAACATTTAATAGAGTGGATTGGGGAATGATTTTCGCATTCAAGGATCCTCCAGCTACTACCTAAATGGCAAATCATTAAGCTGGGATGCCTTGAATGCATAGATGATCGGAATCACTCTATCTTCCTTATAGGAAAATATTTTGTAAATTAAGATTCCATCCTAAGCTTGACCCAACCCGAAGCCGTGTATTGGTACATCATCTGAGTTGCAGATCAAGGAAGCAGAAGATTCTTCATCAACAAGGAGAAATTTCGGCAACGTGTTGAATGAAACTCATCCACTTATTTGTAAGTTATTAGAGTCCAGAGGACACTTGTGATCATTCCTTTTTAGGATTGTGTCTAAGGTATTTCTCACTCTATCAAGCCCTCGTAGGAGGCCTCCAGCAGGAGTGTACGTGGTGGGTACGTTGTGTTGACCCTTGCTCTGTGGAGAGCATAAACAGTTAAGTTCCTTATGTGGATCCTTGACCAGTGTGCCTAAAACCGGGTGATATGTGTTGACCCTTGCTCAGGGAGCATAAATAGAGGTTCCTTGTGTGGATCCTTGGCTAGTGTGCCTAAAACCGGGTATTATGTGTTGACCCTTGCTCAGGAAGCATAAACAGAGGTTCCTTGTGTGGATCCTCGGCCAGTGTGCCTAAAACTGGGTTCTATGTGTTGACCCTTGCTCAGGGAGCATAAACAGTCAGCCTAGGAGTAGGTCGTAAAGGTTGAAGGTGAATCTGATTTAAAACCTTAGGTTTGAAGTGAACCGCTGTGAAACCTCCTTAGTGAAATCTGACACACTCAAGGGTTAAGTGCATCTGCCGGGAGTGGAGTAGAAAAGTAGTCGAACCACTATAAAAATGATTGTGTTTGAGATTGTTATTGTCTTTCATTTGTTTATGTGATTTCCTTGAATGCTTTCATACCTGATTATCTGAGATCACACTTTACACACACGCACAGTCATATCCATCATAAATTAGTTTGCATATTGTTCAGCTTTCAAATAGTTTGTAATTGGATCCTCTACCAGGCTTGAAAGCCAGTAGAGTTATTCTTGAGTAATCCTAATATATGCTTGTTATTAGGATTAGAGTGATAGGATTTTAAATTATTAAAAAATTATTAAAAAGTCCTATTCACCCCCCTCTAGGACATATTGGCATATTCCTACTTCAAGTAAAGCGGTCTTCACCACTATTTCAATTGGTATCAGAGCGGGTATCTCTTAAGGGCTTCACCGCCTAGAGAGTGATCTTGACTGAAGTTGGAATCATGGTCAACAGCGTTTCAAAAGGTGTGACAAATCGGAACAATTGCCTAGTAATCCATACCGCTCTAAAAGTTTGCAATAGTTCAAAGTGGTACCTTGATAGTGGATGCTCCGGACACATGACTAGTGATCAAACTCATTTTGTGAGTATTCAAACTTTGATGGAGGATCAGTCACATTTGGAGATGGTAGCTTTGCCAAAATTGTTGGACAAGGAACAATTACTGTACCAGGCCTTCAAAAAATAAAACATGTTCTCTGTGTAGAAGGTCTGAAACATAATCTCCTTAGTATCTCTCAAATATGTGACAAAGAACATCTGGTCACTTTTTCAAAAGATGTGTGTAGGATTTTAGATCATACAGGAAAATCTCTCATAAAAGGATTACACACTAATGATAACTGTTATATTATTGAGAGTACAAATGAGAGTGTGTTATCCACAAAATGTAATATGGCTGTAAAGAATGAATCCAAATTATGGCACCAAAGGTTGGGACATGTTCACTACCGAAATTTAGCTAAGCTGAGTTCAAAAAATTTGGTTAAAGGTCTTCCCAAGATTAGAAAAGAAGAAAAAGTTGTTTGTGGAGAATGTCTAAAAGGAAAACAGATAAAAGTCGGCCACAAAAAGACAACCGCCATAACAACAACAAAACCTTTGGAGCTGCTACATATGGACCTCATTGGCCCGACCAAAGTGGAAAGCCATGGCAAAAAAAGATACTTCCTGGTGGTAGTAGATGACTACACCAGATTTACTTCGGTCTCATTCCTTCGAGAGAAATCAGATGCCTTTAAAGAATTTGTAATTTTAGCAAAGCGACTTCAAAATGAAAAAAGATGTTGCATCAATCACATCGGAAGTGATCATGGTGGGGAATTTGAAAATGAAAATTTTGAAAAATATTGCAATGAGAAAGGAATTCGTCATGAATTCTCAGCCCCAAAAACCCCACAACAAAATGGAGTCGTTGAAAGGAAAAATCGAGTATTGCAAGAAATGGGGTCAGTTATGCTAAATGGGAAAGATATGGCAAAAATTTTCTGGGCAGAAGCCGTCAATACAGCCTGTTATATCATTAATAGAGTATATCCTAGAGTAGGCTTGAACAAAGCTCCATACGAATTATGGTATGGGAAACTACCTAGGGTGAAATATTTTCGGGTGTTTGGTAGTAAATGCTACAACTTAAGAGACAGAGATCACCTTGGAAATTTTAAGTCTAAAAGTGATGAATGTATTTTACTAGGGTATGCCATGAATAGTCGTGCTTATAGAGTATACAACCTAAGAACTCTCACTATTCAAGAGTCTGTTAATGTAGTAATTGATGATCATCCTCATGAAGAAGATACCTCGGTAAATGAATTAGAAGATGATGTAGATCAGCTCATCTAACAAGCACGAGACCACCACCACACGTCTATATCCAAGTTTCATCAGAACTGTATACAAACTCTGAAAAAGATATCACCTACCCTTAATAGCAAAGGAATGTGCCAAATGTTTGAAACATCATGAAGGATGATGATGGATGCCGCCTGAAAGAAAATTGTATTCGAATGGTTAAAATTTCTCATACCCAATACAAAACAGTTTTAAAGAAGTAATAATATCAATATTCTGGTTACAATACCGGGACATGGCAAAAGCAGTGATGTTTTTTCGACATTTTCATCCAAAGGTTCGGCCCAAGACATTAAAAAACTAGGCATCAGATGAAATATACGATATATGTGTGTGCCTACATGCACGGACACACAAACAAACAAAAAATGCACAATAGAAACAAAGAGAGAGGTCGAAACCGTAGCACCGCGACAAGCTAAGATATGTGGAGTCAATCCCAGTCCTCGCCGTCCCCGAACACTGTGCAGAGTTGGCTTTGTTTTCTAAAGGTGGAAGACAACAACATCATCGTCAAGCCCAAATACTGGATTATAACTCAAGAGGTTGCATACAGCTAAGTTAATTCTTATGCCTACTAATGGAATAGACATGTATCCACCAGTGCAAGTAACTAGCAGAAGCCACTGCTATCTACCTGTTCACCACCGACATTCAAAATGGGAACGAGACTGACATAAATGACATAGAAGTTACCGGTACCTGTAAAAAAGAATGGGAAGAAGATTAATCGCGTGAGGGATCTAGATCTCTAGAAGCATCAGGGTCCAATGTGATCAGATGCAAAATCTCTTTTCCCACACGAAAAGAGAATTGACCCAAAGCCTCAATAAACGGCATAGATTTGATATCCCCTACACAAAAAATTGTCAACATTGTAATACCACCAACGATGATATTCCACATGTTGAGCTGTTTATCCCATGCAAGGACAAACATAAAATTACCACTTCAAAGTCAGTGCTACCTATCATTCCGCCCAGTTCTATGACACATACGTCAGCTGGGCCTTCTTTCCCATCCACAAGAATAATTGTTACACGCTCAATCCACTCTTGAATAACATCTGTAATGTGGGGGACAACCTAAAGAAAGGTAAAGAGAAAAAAAATAGAGACTAAGTCCAAGATCATACATCAAAGGATGTCAAGCCATGAAGACAATCAAGAGAAATGGTGTTGATAGACACCTGGACAGTTCTCCCCAACAAATATCCCCTTCGCTCCTTGTTAATAACAGACTATATCATCAACCAGATACACCAACAAAAAAGAAAATGATTAACTTCAGAAAATATTAAAAGTCAAATGATAAAACAATTGTTGAAACTTATTCCTAAGGAAGAAGAACAATCATTTTGAGTGTGAAACTTACTTGAACACAACGGACTATCTTCTCTAATTATTTTGGAATGAAAAAGGCCGCAAACAACTTAGATTAAATATAAATGCAACGCATTTATGTGGGTACCTAACTTCAATATTCTACTGCAATATTTACAAAAATAATAATGTTTTATCACCTTTCAACAACCATTGGATGAGATACCTGAAAACTATCGATTTTAAGGGATGGAAAGCCAACACACTGACAGTAATTTACAGTAAAACGGTATGGACAACTGCGTATGGAAATAAGGCATGAACAGCAATAACCTCAATGCTCTGGAAAGAGGAAATACAGAGAGACAAAAGCATTCACATTCAACACGGAGAGGTAAGAATCTGAAAGGCTAGTATATTTTCCGACCATGGCAATTTTGACCTGCAGATCATGTTGTATGTTAGTGCCTGACTTACAATTTATCTAACCATGAAACTATAGCAAAGATTACCAACATGAAAAATGTTTGAGACGTATAGGATCATGCAACCTATCATAGATTTCAACCTTACTGGTCCACTCCTCCAATATGGGCTCCCTAGTAACCCTGCTGTAATGAATGGCATAGTCAAGGAGAATGTTATCGTACGGTAAATATTCATGACATAGTTCAGCACCAAGCAAAACGTGGTGATACATGAGACGAGATGAGTTCAAAATATGAACCATAGAAGGTCCACACTTTCAAAATTGCTTCAAGTGCCTTCTGGTTCTATGAAGACACAAAACCACATGCTTGTTGTTAGAAGACATACAATTTGTTGAACATAATCCTTGGAGTGGTTAGCTATGACAAGGAAAGATACCGGTAAAACTATAAAACAACTCATTTCCACATTACTCTATGCATAAGCAACAAGGACACGACTCTTGCTTGAAATTGGGTTGTGTCAGATGCCTGCCATATCAGCATGCCTGACTCTCCTAGGCATGTCTCATGCAGAAACTGATTATACATATGTATATATATATATATATATATATATATATATATATATATATAATGAGGTCAAGCTCTGTGGGGCCCACCACTATGTGTGACAAGCATCCATCCCATCAATTAGGTGCACCCTTCCACGGTGAGCCACGGGCCTAAAAATCAGGCCAATTCATGACTTAGGTGAGTGGGCCACACCAAAGATAACAGTTGGGAGTGGATGCCCGCCAGTTGAAACCTTCTTGATAGTAGGGCCTTATACTATCAAGAATGTTTCAATGCCCGGGCATTATTTGGATGAGGGGCCGCATCAAATTTCAGGCCATTACAATACTGAGGTGGACCCCATCAAGTGCTTCTAGATGTTTTAGGCATGATTTCCCATGGTTTCGGATGGCGTGGCCCACCTGAGTTCCCGATATGGCTGATTTTTCACACATCCAATAGCCTAGAGGGGACCTACCAAATGCACGGCCTGGATGTCCATCACACGTGATGGTGGGGCCCACAGAGCTATCAGGAATTGAACCCTGGATCACTCACAAAAACTACACTATCTCTACCAGCTCATCTAACAAGCAGGAGACCACCACCACACGTCTGTATCCAAGTTTCATCAGAACTGTATACACACTCTGAAAAAGATATCACCTACCCTTAATAGCAAAGAAATGAGCCAAATGTTTGAAACATCATGAAGGATGATGATGTTTGCCACCTGAAAGAAAATTGTATTCAAATGGTTAAAATTTCTCATACCCAATACAAAACAGTTTTAAAGAAGCAATAATATCAATATTCTGATTACATTATCGGGACATGGAAAAACTGTGACAGTTTTTCTTTGACGTTTTCATCCAGTGCCTGTCCAAGACATTAAAAAATAGGCATCAGATGAAAGATACGATATATGTGTGTGCCTGCATGCACGGACACACAAACAAACAAAAAATGCACAACAAAAACATAGAGAGGGGTTGAGACCGTAGCACTGCGACAAGCTAAGAAATGTGGAGTCAATCCCAGTCCTCGCAGTCCCCGAACACTGTGCTGAGTTAGCTTTGTTTTCTGAAGGTGGAAAAGAACAGCATCACCGTCAATCCCGAATACTGGGTTATAACTCAAAAGGTTGCATACAGCTAAATTAATTCTTATGCCAACTAATGGAATAGATTATGCATCCACCAGTGCAAGTAACTAGCAAAAGCCATTGTTATCTGCATGTTCACAAACAACGTTCAAAACGGGAATGAGACTGACATAAATGAGATAGAAGTTACCGGTGCCTGTGAAAAAGAATGAGAAGAAGATTAATCGCGTGATGGATCTAGAGCTTTAGAAGCATTAGGGTGTAATATGATCAGATGCAAAATCTCATTTCCTACACGATAGGAGAATTGACCCAAAGCCTCAATAAACGATATAGATTTGATATCCCCTGCACAAAAAATTACAAACATTGTAATACCACCAAAGATAATAGTCCACATGCTAAGCTGTTTATCCCACGCAAGAACTAACATAAAATTACCACTTCAAAGTCAGTTCTACCTATCGTTCCGCCCAGTTCTATGACACATACGTCAACTGTGCCTTCTTTCTCATCCACAAGAATAACTGTTACACGCTTAATCGACTCTTGAATAGCATCTATAATGTGGAGGACAACCAAAAGAAAAGTAGAGAGAAAAAAATAGATACTAAGTTCAAGATCATATATCAAAAGATGTCGAGCCATGAAGACAAGCAAGAGAAATGGTGTTGATAGGCACCCCGACAGTTCTACCCAACTAATCTCCCCTTCGCTCCTAGTTAATAACAGACTATATCATCAACTAGATACTCCAAGAAAAAAGAAAATGATTAACTTTAGAAAATATAAAAAGTCGAATGATAGAACAAATGTTGAAACTCATTCCCAAGGAAGAAAAATAATCATTTTAAGTGTGAAACTTACTTGAACACAATGGACTATCTTCTCTCATTCTTTTGGAATAAAAATGGCCCCAAATTACTTAGATTAAATATAAATGCAACGCATTTATGTGAGTTCTTATCCTCAATATTCTACTGCAATATTTATAAAACCAACAATGTTTTATCACCTTCCAACAACCACTGGATCAGGTACCTGGAAACTATCGATTTTAAGAGATGGACAGCCAACACACTGACCGTAATTTACAGTAGAACGGGATGGACAACTGCGTATGGAAATAAGGCATGAACAGAAACTGCCTCAATGCTCTGGAGAGTGGAAATACCGAGTGACAAAAGCATTCACCTTCAACGCAGAGAGGTAAGAATCTAAAAAGGCAGTATATTTTCGACCATGACAATTCTGACCTGCAGATCACGTTGTATGTTAGTGCTTGACTTGCAATCATCTAACCATGAAACTATAGCATAGATTACCAACATGAAAAATGCCTGAGACGTACAGGATCATGCAAGCTGTCACAGAGTTCAGCCCTGCTGGTCCATTCCTCCAATATGGGCTCTCTAGTAACCCTGCTGTAATGAATGGCATAGTCAAGGAGAATGCTATCGTACAGTAAATATTCATGACGAATTTCAACACCAAGCAAAACGTGGTGATACAAGAGACGAGATGAGTTCAGTAGACAAACCATAGAAGTTTCATACCTTCAAAATTGCTTCATATGCCTTCTTGTTCTATGAAGACAGAACCACATGCATGTTGTTAGAAGACATAATTTTTTAAACATAATCCTTGGAATGGTTAGCTATGACAAGGAAAGATACCAGTAAACCTATAAAACAACTAATTTCCACATTACTCTTTGCATAAGCAACAAGGACACGACTCTTGTTTGAAAATGGGTTGTGTCAAATGCCTGCCATGTTAGCATGCCTGACTGTCTAGGCATGTCTCATGCAGAAATTGATTATATATATATATATATATATATATATATATATATATATATCAAGCTCTGTGGGCCCCACCACCATGTGTGACAGACATCCATCCCATCAATCAGGTACACCCTTGCACTGTGAGTCACGGGCCTAAAAATCAGGCCAATTCATGACTTAGGTGAATGGCCCACACCACAAATAGCAGTTGGGAGTGGATGCCCACCAATTGAAACCTTCTTTATAGTAGGGCCCTATATACTATCAAGAAGGTTTCGATGGGCAGGCATTACTAGATGAGGGGTCACAACAAATTTCAGGCCATTACAATACTCAGGTGGACCCCATCAAGTGCTTCTAGATGTTTTAGGCATGACTTCCCATGGTTTCAGATGGTGTGGCCCACCTAAGTTCCCGATACGGCTGATTTTTCACACATCCAATAGCCTAGAGGGGACCTACCAAATGCACGGCCTGGATGTCCATCACACATGATGGTGGGGCCCACAGAGATATCAGGAATTAAAACCTGGATCACTCACAAACACTACACTATCTCTACCAGCTCATCTAATAAGCAGTTGACCACCATCACATGTCTGTATCCAAGTTTCATCAGAACGTATACAAACTCTGAAAAAGATATCACCTACCCTTAATAGCAAAGGAATGTGCTAAATGTTTGTAACATCATGAAGTTGGATGATGCTTGCAGCCTAAAAGAAAATTGTATTCGAATGGTTAAAATTTCTCATACCCAATACAAAACAGTTTTAAAAATCAATAATATCAATATTCTAGTTACATTACCGGGACTTGGTAAAACTGTGACAGTTTTACTTTGACATTTTCATCCAGTGCCTGTCCAAGACATTAAAAAATAGGCATCACACGAAAGATACGATATATGAGTGTGCCTGCATGCACGGTCACACAAACAAAAAATGCACAACAGAAACATAGAGAGAGGTCGAGACCGTAGCACTGCGACAAGCTAAGATATGTGGAGTCAATCCCAGTCCCCGCAGTCCCCAAACACTGTGCTAAGTTGGCTTTATTTTCTGAAGGTGGAAAACAACAGCATCAGTGTCAAGCCCAAATATTGGGCTATAACTAAGTTAATTCTTAAGCCTACTAATGGAATAGATTATGTATCCACCAGTGCAAGTAACTAGCAGAAGCCACTGTTATCTGTCTGTTCACCAACGACATTCAAAATGGGAATGAGACTGACATAAATGAGATAGAATTTGTCAGTTCCTGTGAAAAAGAATTGGAAGAAGATTAATCACGTGATAGATCTAGAGCTCTAGAAGTATCAAGGTCCAATATGATCAGATGTAAAATCTCCTTTCCCACACGATAAGAGAATTGACCCAAAGCCTCAATAAATGGCAAAAATTCGATATCCCCTACTCAAAAAATTGCCAACATTGTAATACCATCAAAGATGATAGTCCACATGTTGAGTTGTTTATCCCACGTAAGGATTAACATAAAATTACCACTTCAAAGTCAGTTCTACCAATCGTTCCGCACAGTTCTATGACACATGTCAGCTGGGCCTCCTTTCCCATCCACAAGAATAACCGTTACACGCTCAATCCACTCTTGAATAGCATCTGTAATGTGGGGGACAACCTAAAGAAAGGTAGAGAAAAAAAAATAGATAATAAGTTCAAAATCATACATCAAAAGATGTCAAGCCATGAAGACAAGTAAGAGAAATGGTGTTGATAGGTACCTCGACCGTTCTCCCCAACTAATCTCTCCTTAACTCCTTGTTAATAACAGACTATATCATCAACCAGATACACTAAGAAAAAGAAAATGATTAACTTCAGAAAATAACAGACTATATCATCAACGGACTATCTTCTCTCATTCTTTTCGAATGAAAAAGGCCACAAACTACTTAGATTAAATATAAATGCAACGCTTTTATGTGGTTTCCTATCCTCAATATTCTACTGCAATATTTACAAAACCAACAATATTTTATCACCTTCCAACAACCACTGGATCAGGTACCTGGAAACTATCGATTTTAAGGGATGGAAAGCCAACACACTAATATTAATTTACAGTAAAATGGGATGGACAACTGCGTATGGAATTAAGGCATGAACATCAACTGCCTCAATGCTCTGGAAAGTGGAAATATAGAGTGACAAAAACATTCACCTTCAACACAGAGAGGTAAGAATCTGAAAGGCCAGTATATTTTCTGACCATGAAAAATCCAACCTACAGATCATGTTATATGTTAGTGCTTGACTTGCAATCATCTAACCATGAAACTATAGCAAAGATTACTAACATGAAAAATGTTTGAGACGTATAGGATCATGCAACCTGTCACAGAGTTCAACCCAGCTGGTCCATTCCTCCAATATGGGCTCCCTAGTAACCCTACTGTAATGAATGGCATTATCAAGGAGAATGTTATCATACGATAAATATTCATGACATAGTTCATCACTAAGCAAAACGTGGTGATACATATATATAATGAGGTCAAGCTCCGTGGGCCCCACCACCATGTGTGACAAACTTCCATCCCATCAATCAAGTGCACCCTTCCACGGTGAGCCACGGGCCTAAAAATCCGGTCAATTCTTGACGTAGGTGATTAGGCCACACCACAGATAACAGTTGGGAGTGGATGCCCGCCAATTGAAACCTTCTTGATAGTAGGGCCCAATATACTATCAAGAAGGTTTCAATGGGTGGGCATTAGTTTGATGAGGGGTCACATCAAATTTCAGGCCATTACAATACTCAGGTGGACCCCATCAAGTGCTTCAAGATGTTTTAGGCATGATTTCCCATGGTTTCGGATGGTGTGGCCCACCTGAGTTCCCGATATGGCTGATTTTTCACACATCTAATAGCCTAGAGGGGACCTACCAAATGCACGACCTGGATGTCCATCATACATGATGGTGGGGCCCACAGAGCTATCAGGAATTGAACCCTGGATCACTCACAAATACTACACTATCTCTACCAGCTCATCTAAGAAGCAAGAGACCACCACCACACCTCTGTATCCAAGTTTCATCAGAACTATATGCAAACTCTGAAAAAGATATTACCAACCCTTAATAGCAAAGGAATGTGCCAAATGTTTGAAACATCATGAAAGATGATGATGTTTGCTGCCTGAAAGAAAATTGTATTCGAATCGTTAAAATTTCTCATACCCAATACAAAACAGTTTTAAAGAAGCAATAATATCAATATTCTGGTTACATTACCAGGACATGGAAAAACTGTGACAGTTTTTCTTTGACATTTTCATCCAGTGCCTGTCTAAGACATTAAAAAATAGGCATCAGATGAAAAATACGATATATGTGTGTGCCTGCATGCACGGACACACAAACAAACAAAAAATGCACAACAGAAACATAGAGAAAGGTCGAGACCGTATCACTGCGACAAGCTAAGATCTGTGGAGTCAATCCCAGTCCTCGCGGTCTCCGAACACTATGTGGAGTTGGCTTTGTTTTCTAAAGGTGGAAAACAACAACATCACCGTCAAGCCCAAATATTGGATTATAACTTAAGAGGTTGCATACAGCTAAGTTAATTCTTATGCCAACTAATGGAATAGATTATGTATCCACCAGTACAAGTTACTAGCAGAAGCCACTGTTATCTGCCTATTCACCAATGACATTCAAAATAGGAACGAGACTGACATAAATGAGATAGAAGCTGCAGGTGCCTGTGAAAAAGAATAGGAAGAAGATTAATCGCGAGATGGATCTAGAGCTCTAGAAGCATCAGGGTCCAATATGATCAGATGCAAATTCTCCTTTCCTACACAATAAGAGAATTGACCCAAAGCCTCAATAAATGGCATATATTCGATATCCCCTGTACAAAAAATTGTCAACATTGTAATACCATCAAAGATGATAGTCCACATGCTGAGCAGTTTATCCCACGCAAGGACAAACATAAAATTATCACTTCAAAGTCAGTTCTACCTATCGTTCCGCCTAGTTCTATGACACATACGTCAGCTGGGTCTTCTTTCCAATTTACAAGAACATGCAACCAGTCACAGAGTTCAGCCCTGCTGGTCCATTCCTCTAATGTGGGCTCCCTAGTTACCCTGTTGTAATGAATGGCATTGTTAAGGAGAATGTTATCGTACGGTAAATATTCATGACATAGTTCAGCACCAAGCAAAACGTGGTGATACATGAGATGAGATGAGTTCAGTAGACAAATCATAGAAGGTTCATACCTTCAAAATTGCTTCATGTGCCTTCTGGTTCCATGAAGACAAAGAACCACATGCTTGTTGTTAGAAGACATACAATTTGTTAAACATAATCCTTGGAGTGGTTAGCTATGACAAGGAAAGATACCGGTAAAACTATAAAACAACTCATTTCCACATTACTCTATGAATAAGCAACAAGGGCACGACTCTCGTTTGAAATTGGGTTGTGTCAGATGCCTACCATGTCAGCATGCCTGACTCTCCTAGGCATGTCTCATGCAGAAACTGATTATATATAAATAAATAAATATATATATATATATATATATATATAATGAAGTCAAGCTCTGTGTGCCCCACCACCATGTGTGACAGACATCCATCCCATCAATAAGGTGCACCCTTCCACGGTGAGCCACGGGCCTAAAAATCAAGCCAATTCATGACTTAGGTGAGTGGGCCACACCACAGATAACAGTTGGGAGTGGATGCTCGCCCATTGAAACCTTCTTGATAGTAGGGCTACTATTAAGAAGGTTTCAATGGGCGGGCATTAGTTGGATGAGGGGTCACACCAAATTTCAGGCCATTATAATACTGAGGTGGACCCCATCAAGTGCTTCTAGATTTTTAGGCATGATTTCCCATGGTTTTGGATGGTGTGGCCCACCTAAGTTTTCGATACGGCTGATTTTTCACACATCCAATAGCCTAGAGGGGACCTACCAAATGCACGGCCTGGATGTCCATCACATATGATGGTGGGGCACAGAGAGCAACCAAGAATTGAACCTTGAATCACTCACAAACACTACACTATCTCTACTAGCTCATCTAACAAGCCGGAAACCACCACCACACGTCTATATCCAAGTTTCATCAGAACTGTATACAAATTATGAAAAAGATATCGCCTACCCTTAATAGCAAAGGAATGTGCCAAATGTTTGAAACATCAGCAAGGATGATGATGTTTGCCGCCTGAAAGAAAATTGTATTCGAATCATTAAAATTTCTCATACCCAATACAAAACAGTTTTAAAGAAGCAATAATATCAATATTCTGGTTACATTACCAGGACATGGCAAAACTTTGACAATTTTTCTTTGACATTTTCATCCAATGCCTATCCAAGACATTAAAAATAGGCATCAGATGAAAGATACGATATATGTGTGTGCCTACATGCACGGACACTTAAACAAACAAAAAATGCACAACAAAAACATAGAGGTCGAGACCGTAGCACTGTGACAAGCTAGGATATGTGGAGTCAATCCCAGTCCTCACAGTCTCTAAACACTGTGCTGAGTTGGCTTTATTTTCTAAAGGTGGAAAACAACAACATCACTGTCAAGCCCAAATACTGGGTTTTAACTCAAGAGGTTGCATACAGTTAAGTTAATTCTTCTGCCTACTAATGGAATAGATTATGTATCCACCAGTGCAAGTAACTAGCAGAGGCCACTGTTATTTGCCTGTTCATCAACGACATTCAAAACGAGAATGAGACTAACATAAATGAGATAGAAGTTGCCGATGGCTATGAAAAAGTATGGGAAGAAGATTAATCGCGTGATGGATCTAGAGCTCTAGAAGCATCAGGGTCTAATAAAATCATATGTAAAATCTCCTTTCCCACACGATAAAAAAAATGACCCAAAGCCTCTATAAATGGCATAGATTCGATATCCCCTGCACAAAAAATTACCAACATGGTATTACCACCAAAGATGATAATCCACAAGCTAAGCTGTTTATCCCGCGCAAGGACAAACATAAAATTACCACTTCAAAATCAGTTCTATCTATCGTTCCGCCCAGTTCTATGACACATACGACAGCTAGGCCTTCTTTCCCATTAACAAAAATAATTGTTACACACTCAATCCACTCTTGAATAGCATCTGTAATGTGGGAGACAACCTAAAGAAAGGTAGAGAGAAAAAATTAGATACTAAGTTCAAGATCATACATCAAAGGATGTCAAGCCATGAAGACAAGCAAGAGAAATGGTGTTGATAGGCACCTGGACAGTTCTCCCCAACTAATCTCCTCATCGCTCCTTGTTAATAACAGACTATATCATCAATCAGATACATGAAGAAAAAAGAAAATGATTAACTTCAGAAAATATAAAAAGTTAAATGATAGAACAAATGTTAAAACTTCTTCCCAAGGAAGAAACAATCATTTTGAGTGTGAAACTTACTTGAACACAACGAACTATCTTCTCTCATTCTTTTGGAATGAAAAAGGCCCCAAACTACTTAGATTCAATATAAATGCAATACATTTATGTGGGTTCCTATCCTCAATATTCTACTGCAATAATTACAAAACCAACAATATTTTATCACCTTCCAACAACCACTGGATCAAGTTCAGGGAAACTATCGATTTTAAGGGATGGACATCCAACACACTGACAGTAATTTATAGTAAATGAGATGGACAACTATGTATAAAAATAAGGCATGAACAGCAACTGCCTCAACGCTCTGGAAAGCGAAAATACAGAGTGACAAAAGCATTCACCTTCAACACAGAGAGGTAAGAATCTGAAAGGCCAGTATATTTTCCGACCACGGCAATTCTGACCTGCAGATCATGTTGTATGTTAGTGCTTGACTTGCAATCATTTTACCATAAAACTATAGCAAAGATTACCAACATGAAAAATGCCGGAGACGAACAGGATCATGCAACCTATCATAGAGTTCACCCCTGCTGGACCATTCCTCTAATATGGGCTCCCTATTAACCCTGCTGTAATGAATGGCATAGTCAAGGTGAATATTATCGTACTGTAAATATTTATGACATAGTTCAGCACCAAGCAAAACGTGGTGATACATGAGACGAGATAAGTTCAGTAGACAAACCATAGAAGGCTCACACCTTCAAAATTGCTTCATGTGCCTTCTGCTTCTAGGAAGACAGAGAACCACATGCTTGTTGCTAGAAGACATACAATTTGTTGAACATAATCCTTGTAGTGGTTAGCTATGACAAGGAAAGATACTGATAAAACTATAAAATAACTCATTTCCACATTACTCTATGCATAAGCAACAAGGACACGGCTCTTGTTTGAAATTGGGTTGTGTCAGATGCCTACCATGTCAGTATGCCTGACTCTCCTTCGCATGCCTGACTCTCCTAGGCATGTCTCATGCAGAAACTGATTTTATATATATATATATATATATAATGAGGTCAAGCTATGTGGGCCCCACCACCATGTGTGACAGACATCCATCCCATCAATCAGGTGCACCCTTCCACGGTGAGCCACGGGCCTAAAAATCAAGCCAATTCATGACTAGGTGAGTAGGCCACACCACAGATAACAGTTGGGAGTGGATGCCCGCCCATTGAAACCTTCTTGATAGTAGGGCCCTATATACTATAAAGAAGGTTTAAATGGGCGGGCATTAGTTGGATGAGGGGTCACATCAAATTTCAAGCCATTACAATACTCAGGTGGACCCCATCAAGTGCTTCTAGATGTTTTAGGCATGATTTCCCGTGGTTTCGGATGGTATGGCCCACCTAAGTTCTCGATATGGCTAATTTTTCACACATCCAATAGCCTAGAGGGGACCTACAAAATGCACGGCCTGGATGTCCATCATGCATGATGGTGGTGCCCATAGAGCTAATAGGAACTGAACCCTGGGTCACTCACAAATACTACACTATCTCTACCAGCTCATCTAACAAGCAGGAGACCATCACCACACGTCTGTATCCAAGTTTCTTCAGAACTGTATACAAACTCTGAAAAAGATATCACCGACCCTTAATAGCAAAGGAATGTGCCAAATGTTTGAAACATCATGAAGGATAATGATGTTTGCCACCTGAAAGAAAATTGTATTCGAATGGTTAAAATTTCTCATACCCAATACAAAATAGTTTTAAAAAAGCAATAATATCAATATTCTGGTTACATTACCGGGACATGGCAAAACTGTGACAGTTTTTCTTTGACATTTTCATCCAGTGCCTGTCCAAGACATTAAAAAATAGGCATCAGATGAAAGATACGATATATGTGTGTGCCTACATGCACGGACACATAAACAAACAAAAAATGCACAACAGAAACATAGAGAGAGGTCGAGACCGTAGTACTGCGACAAGCTAGGATATGTGGAGTCAATCCCAGTCCTCGCAGTCCCCAAACACTGTGCTGAGTTGGCTTTGTTTTCTGATGGTGGAAAACAACAACATCATTGTCAAGCCTAAATACTGGGTTATAACTCAAGAGGTTGCATACAGTTAAGTTAATTCTTATGCCTGCTAATGGAATAGATTATGTATCCACCGGTGCAAGTAACTAGCAGAGGCCATTGTTATTTGCCCAACGACATTCAAAACGGGAACGAGACTTACATAAATGAGATAAAAGTTGCCGATGCCTGTGAAAAAGTATCGAAAAAAGATTAATCGCGTGATGGATATAGAGTTCTAGAAGCATCATGGTTCAATAAAATCATATGCAAAATCTCCTTTACCACACGATAAGATAATTGACCCAAAGCATCTATAAACAGCATAGATTCGATATCCCCTTCACAAAAAAATTGTCAACATTGTAATACCACCAAAGATGATAGTCCACATGCTGAGCAGTTTATCCCACGCAAGGACAAACATAAAATTACCACTTCAAAGTCAGTTCTGCCTATCGTTCCGCCCAGTTCTATGACACATACGTCAAAGAGGTAAGAATCTGAAAGGCCAGTATATTTTCCAACCATGGCAATTTTGACCTGGAGATCATGTTGTATGTTAGTGCTTGACTTGCAATCATCTAACCATGAAACTATAGCAAAGATTACCAACATGAAAAATGCCTGAGACGTACAGGATCATGCAACCTGTCATAGAGTTCAACCCTGCTGGGCCATTCCTCCAATGTGGGCACCCTAGTAACCCTACTGTAATGAATAACATAGTTAAGGAGAATGTTATCGTACGGTAAATATCCATGACCTAGTTCAGCACCAAGCAAAACGTGGTGATACATGAGACGAGATGAGTTCAGTAGACAAGCCATAGAAGGCTCACACCTTCAAAATTGCTTCATGTACCTTCTGCTTCTATGAAGACAGAACCACATGCTTGTTGTTAGAAGACAAACAATTTCTTGAACATATATCCTTGTAGTGGTTAGCTATGACAAGGAAAGATACTGGTAAAACTGTAAAACAACTGATTTCCACATTACTCTATTCATAAGCAACAAGGACACGGCTCTTGTCTGAAATTGGGTTGTGTCAGATGCCTGCCATGTCAGCATGCCTGACTCTCCTAAGCATGTCTCATGCAGAAACTAACTTATATATATATATATATGGGAAAAGGTACTATGCACTCGAGCTGATGCGAACGTCCATGAGGTCGAGCTATGTGGGCCTCACCGTGATGCGTGTCGACCATCTACCCCATCAGTCAGATGCACCATTCCATCTTGGGCATAGGTCTTGAAAATCAAGTCAATCCGTGACTTGTGTGGGCCACACCACATACAAAAGTTAAGAGGGGCCGTGCACAATTAAAACATTTATAATCATTTTTTCGGCCCACCGAGATGTGGTTTGCAAATCCAACCCATCCATTATATGTGTCCCACTTGGATGAGGGTTCACACCAAGTTTCAACAACATTCAAAACTTGGGTGGGCCCCACCAAGTGCTTTTATATGTTTTTGGCATGTCTTCACATGATTTTAGATGGTATGGCCCACCCGAGTTCCGTATACGGCTAATTTTTGGCACATCCCATAATTTAAAGGGGACCCATCAAATGAACGATGTTGATGGTCGACACGCATCACGGTGGGGCCCACACAGCTCGACCTCATGGGACGTTATCATGAGCTCGAGCGCATAGTACCTTTTCCCTATATATATATATATATATATATATATATATAATGAGGTCAAGATCTGTGGGCCCCACCACCATGTGTGACAGACATCCATCCCACCAATCAAGTGCACCCTTCCACGGTGAGCCACGGCCCCAAAAATCTAGCCAATTCATGACTTAGGTGAGTGGGCCACACAACGGATAATAGTTGAGAGTGGATGCCCGCCCATTGAAACCTTCTTGATAGTAGGGCCCTATATAATATCAAAAAGGTTTCAATGGGCGTGCATTAGTTGGATGAGGGGTCACATCAAATTTCAGGCCATTACAATACTCAGGTGGACCCCATTAAGTGCTTCTAGATGTTTTAAGCATGATTTCCCATGGTTTCGTATGGTGTGGCCCACCTGAGTTCCCGATACGGCTGATTTTTCACACATTCTATAGCCTAGAGGGGACCTATCAAATGCATGGCCTGAATGTCCATCACACATGATGGTGGGGCCCACAGAGCTATCAGGAATTGAACCCTGGATCACTCACAAACTCTACGCTATCTCTACCAGCTCATCTAACAAGCAAGAGACCACCACCACACGTCCGTATCCAAGTTTCATCAAAACTGTAAACAAAACTCTTAAAAAGATATCACCTACCCTTAATAGTAAAGGAATGTGCCAAATGTTTGAAACATCATGAAAGATGATGATGTTTGCCGCCTGAAAGAAAATTGTATTCGAATCTTTAAAATTTCTCATACCCAATACAAAACAGTTTTAAAGAAGCAATAATATCAATATTCTGGTTACATTACCGGGACATGGCAAAACTGTGACAATTTTTCTTTGACATTTTCATCCAGTGCCTGTCCAAGACATTAAAAAATAGGCATCAGATGAAAGATACGATATATGAGTGTGCCTGCATGCATGGACACACGAACAAACAAAAAAAGCACAACAGAAACATAGAGAGAGGTCAAGACCGTAGCACTGCGACAAGCGAAGATATGTAGAGTCAATCCCAGTCCTTGCAGTCCCCGAAGACTTCTGAGTTGGCTTTGTTTTCTGACGGTGGAAAATAACAACATCATCGCCAAGCCCAAATACTGGGTTATAACTCAAGAGGTTGCATACAGCTAAGTTAATTTTTATGCCTACTATTGGAATATATTATGTATCCACTAGTGCAAGTAACAAGCAGAAGCCCCGCCTGTTCACCAACGACAATCAAAATGGGAACGACACTGACATAAATAAGATAGAAGTTGCCGGTGCCTGTGAAAAAGAATGGGAAGAAGATTAATCGCGTGATGGATCTAGAGCTCTAGAAGTATCAGGGTCCAATATGATCAGATACAAAATCTCCTTTCACACACGATAAGAGAATTGACCCAAAGCCTCAATAAACGGCATAGATTCGATATCCCCTGCATAAAAAATTGCCAACATTGTAATACCACCAAAGATAATAGTCCACATGTTGAGCCGTTTATCCAACGTAAGGACAAACATAAAATTACCACTTTAAAGTCAGTTCTACCTATCGTTCCGCCCAGTTTTATGACACATATGTCAGCTGGGCCTTCTTTCCCATCCACAAGAATAATTGTTACACACTCAATCCACTCTTAAATAGCATCTGTACATCCAGCTGATTCGAGGTGGGCCAAGCTTGGCTTGATTCATCCATGCTATACTCGAGCTCGCCCGTGAGCTCAACATTGAAGCTTGGCTTGTTTGCCAAAGCTTTCGAGTCGAGTTTGAGTCGAGCTAGTAGCTTGAGTCGAGTCGAGTTTACCTCGAGTCAAGTCGAGTTTACCTCAATAGGGTAAGGGAAAGAAAAAGAGGAAATGGGGACAGGTAGTGTTAGGTAGGATTTTTTAGTAAAAACTTTTAAGTTTTAACTTTTTTTTAAAAAAAACTTAAATATATATATTATATATATTTAATATTAATATAATATATATAATATATATTATTAAAATATAGTACTCGAGCTCGAGCTTCGAGTTGAGTGCAGTCGAGTTGAAATACACCATGGTCGAACTTGGCTTGAACTCAACTCAAGCTTTAATAAACAAGCTTGACTCGCCTTGAGTCGGCCTTTCAAGCCGAGTCAATCCGAGCTGAGTCGAGCCAAGTCAAGCGAGCTTTTCGAGCTAGCTTGACTCGTGTATAACCCTAATACCATAGGAAACGGTAGGAATTGAACGGCCACCATTAAAATTCTTGGCGCACCGTAGTGTTTATTTTTCATCTGCTCTTACGAACCTGGATCAAGGGAAACAACAAATATCGGCTTGATTCAAAACTCTTGTTTTACTTATTGTGAGAAATTGAAGGTGCACTCCATGTATTTGAGAAAATGCCGCATAAGCTCGATCTTGGTTAAACTCGACTCGAACTAGGCCAAGCTACTGACCGAACCGAGTCGAGCTGGCCAGTTAGGCTTGAGGACCGAGCCAAGCCAAGTTCGAGCTAGGGTCAGCTAGTGGCCGAGCCGAGTCGAGCTATGCCAAGCTCGACTCAGTTCGACTCACGTACAGCTCTAGCCTTATATCCATGCCGTCCATTTGTTTCACTAGAACATTTTAAGATATGAGCCCAAAAATGCAACTGATCCAAATCTCAAGTGGACCACACCAATTTCAAAACGGTTTTGAACCCTTATTTAGGAAGCTCCGATAAAAGCCATGCAACCATTGACAGAAGCCTGTAATTTTATTTTTATTTTTTCCAATTAGAACCTGTATTTTTTTAAAAAATATTTGAAATCCAAAGAATGTTACAATACAATTAAAAATGAATATTAAACAAATATTGTATGTATGACTTTACAATAAAAGATATATAATATTTACAACAATAAGTTGAAAATTGACCGAATACATTAAAAAAATCCTCCATGTCGTCCACTCCTTGGCCAATATAGCTAACTATCTCCAACCTCTTTGTCCACACATTATTGCAACCAAACAACATTGGTACCCATTTACAACAGTCACTGCCAAAGTCTCTATCTGCAAGTTTAAGATAATATACATGTCAAGAAGTCAAACAAGATTGAACATCTACAATGACTTTCAATGAAATAGATTTAGGAGAAGGGATTGTATTGTAAAGAAAATATCGACCTCAATGGATTTGCTGACATAATTCAATAGATTAGGCAAAGCTCTTTTCCCCCAGCCACCAACCATCTGGAGAAAAATTCAAAAATATGATTGATTCTAATAATTTTCATCAACAATTACAGAGGCAATTAAATAAATGTATTGAATTGATACATCACCCTTGCAAGATCATCCACAAACATTGTGGATAGGATCATTAAGAAGCCCATTCTGCAAGATCATTCGCAGACAATGATAGAAAGCAATCACTTAGTATATGTCAAACATAGAATATGCACGGACTAAAATTGTAGAAGTACATAAACAATAAAAAGCATGTCAAACATAGAATATGCACAAACTAAAATAGTAGAAGTACATAAACAATAAAAAGCATGCCTCCATTTTCAATAGAAGATATTACTTATTATGATATTTTGCTTTATCCTAATTGCCAAACCTAAAAAAAATAAAAATAAAAATACATGGCATCAAATTAGACAATTGACCAAGTGGTTATGCTCATATAGTCCAAAAGGTATTCAATCAAATTGGACAATTGATCAAGTGGTTATGCTCATTTAGTCCAGAATGTATTCAGGTTAAAGCCAATCTAAGAAGTGTGCCTCTAATGATAAGTCTACATGCAAGCACAAGCGCTAATTGTCTGGTGGACATACTTCACATAGTTCACTTGCATGTTGGATGTTAGGAGAATATAGATGTCCCGAAGGCAATCTTGAGTTTGGATTCTTGAGTAGCGGAAGTTGCAGGTCGAATGGTAAATTGATGGGAAATGGACCTAGTTGCAAATTCTTGGAATCTCATAAGTTCGGCTACATGCTCGCTGACATCCAAAAGACAAAATTGTGAGAGAATGAAAGACCAGAGAATGTAGAAGATCAGAAGGAAACATGATTCAAAGCACCACCACTGGAATGGGGAACCGTGGCAAAGGAAAATCAGACAAAGATTGAAAAACAGAGTTCTTTCCCCAAGAACAGCATCAAGGATCGAGATCTGTAAAATAAGAGCTGTTGAGGATTTAACATTTCGAACATTGAGAGAATCACTTCGAAATGCTTTAACATTATAAGAATAACCATGCAGTAGCAAACTAGTAGACAATGCCATGTTTGTGGCCCACCTAATAGGAACAACCAGAATTTCCATTAATGGGGCGCAAAGATTCAACTAGGATCATTAAAAAGAATATAACAGTTTTCCGTGTGAAGAAGACAACAGATTACAAACTAATAGCCTCACATAGGAAAGCATAGCATTCACTTGCTAAAAGAATCATGATATTAGGATCTTATATTTTCTGACTTCCAAACGAGACCCCTAAAATTAGTGAAGAATGTAGGCAAACTGGTCCTCTTAGGGGAACAAAACCCAAGAACGGGTGCAGATTGGCCCACCTAAGAAATGCCACTAGGGATATTTCAATCAATACCAAATACACCTCTTCTTAGGTGGACTAATCATTGCTTTTCATTGAGTGCGCTACCGCGCCTAGGATTCCTCATCAACAAGCTGATCTGGAACTGAATTACCTTCTTAGTAAATGTGAGAATCCTCCATCTTTATACAATTTGTAATTGGATTGCTTACATCTTTAACCATGGCAACAATTGTCCTTATTTTGGAGAATATTAACTACAATTTTAAAGGCGCACCATGATTAAATGTCCAGTTACTAAAATTTCTTCCATGACTCTATTTGAAAATTGGGTCATAACACTACAAGAAAATTGGCCTTTATTGTTGGTTAAAACCGCTGGTAAAAGTTTTTCCAGTGATCGGGTAAGCACCGGTAAAGGTGGCGTCAGTAAAGGCTTTACCGGCGGTCAGCGTCCTTTACTGGCGGTTATGTTGGAGGCCCCTATAAGTAGGATTTACCGGTGGTATTACCATTTTTATTGGCACTTTTATCAGCACCAGTAAAGGTTTGTTGAAGTGCCGACAAAGGCTTGCAGAAGCACCAGTAAAGGCCTGCAGAAGCGCCAGTAAAGGCTTGCAAAAGTGCCGGTATATGTGCAGGCCACTGTTTATATTTGATTGAAACTGGCATTCTTTTTATTTTTTATTTACATATTTAAAACTTAAAAGATAATATTGCATAAATTTCATTGTCAACTTTGTTGCCACACTCGAATCAGCATTGTCACAATTGTTAACTCTTGAAACTGCACCTGCATAAAATATGTTAACTTTGCCTGTCCATTGTGTTGAGTCCTTTGTAAAAACTAATATTAAGGGAAGGCAGTTGCCGGCCATGCAGCCTTTTGTCTATTCATTAATTGCAGAAGTCAAGCCTAGCAATGCCTGTAATTCAAGTTTGATCATGATCCATAATGGTCGTAAAATGAGCATGTAACGAGGATTTGTGGGTTCCTCAAAGGAAAGATCCATCAAACCTGAGCTTGGCCATAAACCATTCATTAGCTAACCCTAAAAATGAATATTAAAATAATATTTACAATAATAAGTTGAATGATTCCAAATACAGTTAAAAAAAAAAAAACCCATCGATCCAACTCCCATTTATCCTTGACATGAGAGAAAATGATATGTCAATAAAAGTTGTTATTCTGATGAAAACATGAGAGAAAGCAAAGCTTGATGCAGCCCATGCTGATATTCATGTCAAAGGTCCAGCCTATCTAACCATTTTTGCATGTAACAACATCTTCTAGCATTATTTTAGAGTTGTTCTTTTCATTCAATGCTAGTGTGGGAGCACTTTTTGTGTTTGTTTAACACTGATTGGGTGATGCTGAAGTCAGTGACTGATTTCATGTGAGTATGGCATGGGGTGGAGTTGGCAAGGCTGGTAAAGATGTGTGGAGGCTAACTCTCATGGCCGCTCTTTGGACTATTTGGGGTGTTAAGAATGGGTGTTGTTTTTGAAATGAGAGAGTGGGTGTTGAAGATGTTATTAAGAAAGTAAAATTTCTCGTTTCAAGTTGGGCAGTATATGTTAAAGATATCCCAGCTGCTAGTCTCTTTTTAAGCTTATTTGATCGGGTTAAAGGTATCCCAGTCCTAGTCTATTATTTTAAGCTTTATTTGATCAGGTTGTATTCTCTTCTCTTTTTTGCGAGAGTTTTAATAAAGATTTTTTTCTCTCTCAATAAGTTTGTAACACATCAACCCAAGTTTGAATAGCTTTTCAATGTCAAATGGTTCAGACTGAATAAGAAAAAGCTCCAGGACTGGTCGGCATCCATTTCCAGGACGGTTCCATTTAAGTGAGGTGAACTATTGAAATTTTTTCTTTCCAAACGATCACACTCAACAACAGTCTATGTCCAGAGTAATCCATTGAATGTCACCTACGGTCTGAAGCACATCAATGGTAGCTAAGAAAATAAATGCTCCTGATCATCAACATCTTTGCATGTGGTTCCAGAGTTTGTTTAGCCTATGCCATGGCTCAAGATTGAAAATGGTTGAACCATCCATGTTCTGGATGCTACGTTAAATGGGCCACTGTAAGAAGCTACCATCATTGCCTGTAGATAAAAAGAAAATTTTCAACGGCTAAATTTCAACTAAAAAAATCTATTGTAGCTCATATATGGTAGCAAAGAGAGGATGGACGGTTCCAATCATCAGTCCATTTCTGCATGTTGCCCCGACCGGCGACACTAGCAATCCTGAATCGCGACAAGGTGGAACGGGATCACTACGGCAACCAGAGTTTTGGATCTGGTTGAAAGTTGGGCCATAGGGGTTTCATGGGGTGCCTCATAAAGAAGGATACATAAAGAAAATGTTTGATATGAAAATTACAGAGATTTTGCATGACACTTGTGCCATGGTATGTAAATAGTGTGTAAACCTAGATGATATACTATTATAAACTTTGTAATACTAAGCTAAAAATACGAAAAAAAGGAGAAAGTCATAAACTAAATAACTCCCTTATATGTGCACAAAGAGCTAACAAAGTTCTAGGGTTGGATATGTTGTAACAAGAATAATAAGAAATGCCTTGCCAGTATCTGAAATATTATTTATTAACTTGTATCTTGTAAATTTCAGCAAAGCTAGACAGGATGAAATCCATGCATACGCAATTATTGGCAGTAAAAAATGGAGGAAAGAAAAGATATCAAGCATGCTATCAATGTGACATGTCCATAGATTACATGTCCATGTGGTAACTGTAGCCATCTCCAATCAGGCTATTCAAACCATTCAATCAGTGGTTAGTACTAATTGCATATATGGTTGGCAGCAAACCGGGCTGGGCTCATGTGGAAGAATGGATGGTTCAACTGGTGTGTCCATTTATATGAATACTGTATCAAATGGGCAATCCTATTTGTACAACAAGCAATTTTAAAATGGATAGTTCAAGAGAAAAACAAGCCAACAAGCTCATGTTCAAGTGGAAAAATCAATTGTAATAATTTTCCGTCTTTCATGGTTCTGCTCAGTCATCCACTTTGGTGGGTTAGAAAAGATGGATGGCCTCAATTACTTGGCCATGAAATATGCTAATAAATATGTACTTGTAGAATGCAACCTTCTGTTAGAAGATTAATAGCTGCCAATAATTTAGTAGTTTTTAATAATACATGGGTATTAAGACAAGCATACATTACAACAGAAAAACTAGAAAAGGAGTAAAGAGGTTTTAAAAGAGAGAAAGAAAAGGTGATCTACATACTATTTGATGGGGTTTTTTTCCCCGTCTTCGACCGGTCGTGGGAGGTGCTCGACCGGTCGTGGGAGGTGCTCGACCGGTCGTAGGTTCGAGCCCTGGCACGACTCAAAGTCCGCCAGTTCGTCTTTGTTGTTTTTTGTAGCTAGGGCTGGTCGTGGAAGATTAGGTGGTCTAGTCGTAGGAGAGCCAGGACTAGTAATTTAGTAGTTTTTAATGGCCCGGGATGAAAGTATTAAACAAGGGCATAGGTATCACAAAATAGCAAGTAAAAACTAGAAAAGGAGTAAAGGGTTTTTAAAAGGTGAGAGAGAGAGAAGAAGAGAGGCTTATGATCTACATAGGTTATTACTTTGCAATCTACAGGCGCTTCTATGTCCTCAAAGAACTATTTCTATTTCTCTTATTGTTTATCCACTCTGCGTGACAGAAATGGATATAGTGGATTGTTGATCGGGACGAGGTCCGTGGTTTTACCTCTTTGAGGTTTTCCACGTAAAAATCTCTTGTGTGGTGTGTGATTGATGCTTTGATTTATTTCATTGCTTTATTATCCATAATTCTGGTTTGTTCTGGAGGGCTAGATCCTAAGGTTTTGTGCAAGGCCCCCAACACTATTGAGGTAGCTTAAAGAACTATTTGTAATCTACATACCTTTGCAACACAAATGGATAAGTATTGCAGACTCTGTGCAATGCAAATGTGCATCAGATCATTGTGTTAAGGCCAAGAACAGTCTGTAGAACTGCAAATGCAGCTTGAAAGAAGGCTTAAGAATCCATCAATTTTCTTTCTTTCATCAAAGTGGGGAGAACCCCAACTGACCAAAATCTTTTTCATATGCATGTTTTATGTCCCCATTTTCTACATACTATTGAGGTACCTTAAAGAAGCTTGGTACTCTCATTTTGTTAGTGCTTTCAACATAAATATGTGTGGACTCACTAACAACAAAACACTTACAAAATAAAGAAAAGGCTAAGAAAAATAGGCGAGAGCAGGAGTGGGAGCAGCACCTGGGAAGAGAGTTGGTACAACTAACAATCTTCGCATGCTTAAAAGATAAATCAATGATGAAGCTCAAGTCTAATCTCGTATACTTTTGAGATTTACTACAATACTTTGAGATTTATTGGAAAATACTATCTTAAAGAGAGAAGCAACCAAAAAATGCTAGATTATATTGAATGCAAGTTCATTTGTAGCATATAAGGCTGTAAATGAACCAAGCCAGTTTGTCATGCTTTTCGTCCTGGCCTGACAAGCAATGGCTTGGATGTCAACAGTTCAGGCCAGCAAGTCAGGTCTTCAGGCCTGTTCCCTCATGGATTGGGTATGGGCCAAGACTCCAGGTTCTTCAGGTTTGGTTGTGTGTAAATGTTTGGGCCTGATTAGTAATCAACCAGCTCAAATCAAGCTAATTGGCCCATCGGATAATGTTGGGTTGGGCCTGGGTCATGATAGTAATGTATGTTAGCCATATGCATATGTATTAAGCCGATCCAAAAAATATGTATATGTATTACATGGTATTAATATAAATGCAGAATTGATTAACAGATAGGGCTTGGGCTTCAAAAGAATTTAATCAGGTCAGACTTGGGCCTGATTAATTTAGATTTACACCCAGAACTAGTATATATCTTTTGATTTCAATGATCAAACCATCGAATCCCGATGTCAGGACAAAAACCAACTTCTAAAAATCTATGAAACACTCAATAAAAGTATGAAATCTGAAAAACAACCAAACAGAAACGAAAACCTGAGAGAATTTTCATACCTGGTGAAGATGGGTTTTACCTCCAACGAAGAGCTTGGAAGAAATTCCTCTTGAAAAGATGAGATGGTGAGAAAGGGATTGGCTTTCAGGGCTATGGCTTTTGTTGTGGCATCCCAACACGAGATGAGAGATTGATTTAAATACCGCCATTAGAGAGAGAGAGAGAGTCAGGGCAGGGAGAGAGATATGGGGGCGGGGAGAGAGGGAGAGAATCGGGGGCAGAGACAGAGTTGTCGAATATGTAGGGTTTTGTAACTTGTATTTATATGGATTATTTGCCGGCGCCCAATTTTAGTTAGCGCTGGCAAATGATCCCCTCCAGCATCGGCTTTGGCCTATTTTCTCATAGTGTAACAACAAGAAGCAAAGGCCAAAATGCCCATTCATGTGTGCTAATATTTAAGAAAAAAGAGGCAGTTTCTTTTAGAACATCTAAACACTCATTGGATCACACTTTTTTATTAGGGAGGTGCATTGAACTTGAAACATTTTGCAACAAGTGAACATATATAGATTTTGAGATTCCCTTTGTTGCACGAATTGCCAATACAATTGAGGAAAAAAGGTACACTTTCAACTCCTATATCCAAGCCATATTAAATAGGAAAAGATCCTTTGTGCAACTGTAAACCCCATACAAGTGCATATACATAAGAGTTTTGAGTGGGAGAACTTTGCTGTTAAGATTTCCTTATTTGTAGCTTTCCTTATTGCAAGATTTATATGTTGATTTAGTTAAGGAAAGATTATGTGGAGCTATCAATCTATTTAAGGACTTGTAAGATGGTTTGTATAGAGCCAAATGTTTTGGGCTTTTGAAGGGATGCATGATTTTTTTATTTTTTTATTTTATTTTCTTGAGACTACAAACATTATTTAGAAGTGAGACTCTTGTAAAACACTAGGAATTGAGACTCTTCTAGGTTCCTTGGTGAGACTCACACCTATCTTCCTATTTTCTATTTTTCATTTAGTCACTGCAGCCATTGGAGAAATTAAGGAGTGAATGAAAACATTTGAAGCTCCTATAGTAGAATTTCTTCTTCAAATTGGTATGCATCCTATTGTAGAAAACCCTGTAACAATACTGAGATTCAGCAAAACATGAATCCAAAAGAGGATCCCACTCATATCATTTCAAATTTTCAATTGAACAAGAACTGGATTGAATGAAGTTCATCACAATCCATATGTGCAAGGAGGCTAAGTTGTGAAAACAAAAGTGAGAATGTGAGTATAAAGTTTGCATAAGGCTTGGATCTCACAAGAAAATGTCATCCTAACAGAGTAAGGCTTCTTCTTCTCTTTGGATTGAAGGCAAAGGGATTAAGCATAAAAGAACAATTGTCATAAACCGCTGAGGTACCTATCAAAACTAGATGAAAAAGAAATAAATTTCATTAGGAACATGCCAAGAAAAAGGATTCGTTAAGAAACAAAGTGCATTTTTCCTCTGATCTAATTATATACATATCACTATAACCTAAAAAATATCGAAAATATGCCAAGCTAGTTCCCTCATGTTGCAAATTGCTAACTTCGAGCTTACAAAGTTTCATTAGAGAAAAAGTTGCATTCCTTCCTAAACACTAATAAACATATCACTTAACCGAAAAACGATATGCATCACTGAGAACCAACCTCAAAATTATGAATAGACGGGATCAACTTAACATATCGATTGGGATGGGTCATGGAAGGAGTCTTCAATCATATGATGAGTTTAGATCACTAACAGTGGCACAAATCATATGATGCATTTGGATGGCTGAATGGGCCAAATCATATATGAAGTTCAAATCCGCTAAATGGCCCAACACATGAAAGGTTTTGATCCATTGAAGTGGCCCAAACATGTCAAAGGTTTGAATCAGTAGAGATGGGCCAAATCATATGAATAGTTTGAATCATTTGTAAAGCTGAAGAGGGTCCTACAGAATTTTGGGTATGGATCAACTTAGCAGATCCATTGCCAAGGATCATGAAAAGCAGCTTCAATCATATGATGAGTTTGGATCGTGACAAGCAGCTTCAATCGTATGATGAGTTGGAATTGTCAAATAAGCCGAGTTATATGAACAATTTGGATCCACTGAATGGCGCAAGCGTGTCAATGTTTTTTATCCATCGAAATGGCCCATGTTAAAGGTTTGGATCAATAGAAACGGGCCAAATCATATGAATTTGGATCGCTGTAAAAAGAAACCTTATTATTTGAATTGTTTATAGAACTGAAGGAAGAGGGTTCTACAAAATTAACAATGTGGATCACTAAGAACCAACCTCAAATTTTATGAATAGATGGATCAACTTAACATATCCATTGGGATGGGTCATGAAAAGAGTCTTTAGTCATGTGATGAGTTTAAATCACTAATAGCAGAACAAATCATATCATGCATTTGGATTGTGGAAGGGGCCGAATGATATAAGAAGTCAAATCCGCTCAATTGGCCAAAGCACATCAAAGGTTTTGATCCATTGAAATGGCCCAAGCATGTCAAAGGTTTGGAACACTAGAAATAGGCCAGATCATATGAACAGTTTGGAATATTGGTAAAGCAGAAGAGGGTCCTACAAAATTTAAGACATGGATCAACTTAGCATATCCATTGCCATGGACCATGAAAAGCTGCTTCAATCATATGAAGAGTTTGGATCATGAAAAGAAGCTTCAATCATATGATGAGTTTGGACCCGGCTTTTATGTCTTCGGCCTTGGCGGGGCGGGCGGAGCGGCTCCTGTCAGTGCGCGTGCCCTCCCAATCCAACTAGTGTTTCTGGGCCGAAGATTGAGCGTTGGAATGAGCCGAATCATATGAACAAATTGGATCCACTGAATGACCCAGAATGTCAATGTTTTTTATCCATCAAAATAGCCCATGTCAAAGGTTTAGATCACTATATATGGGCCAAATCATATGAATTTGGATCGTTCAAAAAAGAAACTTGATTCTCTGAATTGTGTATAAAACTAAAGAGGATTCTAGAAAATTACTAAGTGGATCAGTGAGAGCCAACCTCGAATATTACAAATAGATGGTTCAACTTAACATATCCATTGGGACGGGTCATGGAAAAAGGCTTCAATCATATGACGAGTTTAGATCACTAACAGCAGTACGAATCATATGATGCATTTGGATAGCTGAATGGACCAAATCATATAAGAAGTTCAAATCCGCTAAATGGCCCAACACATGAAAGGTTTTGATCCATTGAAATGGCCCGAGCATGTCAAAGGTTTAGGATCACTAGGATGGGCCAAATCATATGAACAGTTTGAATCATTTGTAAAGTTGAAGAGGGTCCTACAAAATTTAGGGCATGGATCAACTTAGCAAATCCATTGCCATGGATCATGAAAAGAAGCTTCAATCATATGACGAGTTTGGATCGTGACAAGCAGCTTCAATTGTATGATGAGTTGGAATCGTCGAATTGTAATGCCCTGAAAATTGGGGGTCGAGCATAAACTCAACTCCCGAGTTCCAACGCATCACTTATGCAACATAAAAAATGATGATTGAATGTTGTCCGTGTTAGTACATTAAAGATGAATGGGATTAAGCCAAAACAACATATCATACTCCAGAGACAATTAAATTATGGATGGTACCCGAGACAATGTAAGGTCCTTCCAGTTTGGAAGATCGATGATAGATATATAACATATATAAATTGTTGTAAGTCTCCAGAGTGTGAACATGTTACCAGGTTAAATATATCCATGTATACTCAAAACAAATGGACAAAATGAATATACAAGGGTGTTCCAAAAGAGCAAACTAAAATGTAATGGCATCTAATGGGGTGAAGAAGAACCTTGTAACATCCGTCGATCGAAGATGGTCTATATGATACGGGGTATAGACCGATAGTTTTACATAAAGGAGAAACCTCATCATCATCATAAAAGTCCGACCTTTTCCCATAGAAGTGGAGTGGACTGAAATATCAAGCATCGCCATCATCTAAAACTCAAACAGTCGCATTTTTGGTGTGTACAACATCGTCCCGTAACGTGGGAGTGAGTGATCAACTCAGTGGAATAATAAAGCAAAGGTTAGCATGTTATCAATTCAATCAAGCAGTAATGATAAAGCAGTAAATCATACATCCCTAAGTACTCTTGTTAATGCAAGAATGGTATGAATGTATGATGCATGCCCTCGCATACGCTCCTCTAGCCGACTTCATCTCACGTTCGCGCATGAACAACACTGCCTCAGTGCTTGACCAGTTACGCCTGAATGCACGCGTAATGCGGTGCATGCATATGATTACCAAGTTCTTATTAGTCCTTTTCATACAGCAGGGTTGAGAAACTAAGGTACCTCCCTTATATCAATACCCAAACATTGATCATTCATTCGGAATGGGGCGGGGTCGTGTCGGGGTTAGTTAAACTCATACGATATTGCGGTTCTAGGTCACCGCAAAGGGCTCGCCTTCAGGTTTGTATTGAAATCAAAGATAGGCCTAGTTCATACTCGATTACTACGGAAAGGCTCGATCGCCTCAACGTGAGGTTGGGCATGTATGCTCGAGTCACGAGAAAAGGGCACGCCAAGGCTACTTTTTGCACGGAATTGTTACACCACTCCCCCATCACCCATCACGGCTTCATCACCAAAACAGTGCTGTAGAGGTGGAGCCGAGATATGATTTTAACATGCTCAAATACATTGTTTGTCCCATACCACCGTATTCATTCAACCATGTCCTTAAGTCTGGGTTGCTCATTGGTCACTACGGGTGGGCTCGACGCCCGGCGAGGGATTCCAAATCGGCTCGACCACGGTGTCCCATACCACCATTCACATGATCTACCGCATGACAAAGATTTTGCTCATGAGTCTTAAAGGATCGAGGTACCAAGGTTAACGGGGTTTCACTGGTGAGTTTAGTACCTTAGGTTCAAACAATAGCGTCCATACATGGTGAACATATAATAGGCCAATCGGGTTACTATGAAATTAGCGAAGTTTTAACTTAATACGTATCGCGCACATCAAGTGGATCGACATCGAAGTGCGTGAATCATCACGTGTGGCCTAACCACTGCCGATAATCGGGTACGGACTATTGGATTCGTCGAACACATCCTGTGTGGCGAAACAACATCATCCACCAATCTGGGATCGGTTACCAATTGCTTGGACTATACAATAGCCCCAATCACATTCAATTACAACAGAATATCCTAAAAGATAGTTAAAGCAATTATGAATCAAGATTTCAAATCATACAATTATATCCGCTTTAGGGCTACCAGGGCTGTTGCACGGAATCGTTACACCACTCCCCCATCACCCTTCACGGCTTTGTTGGAATACAACTTAAACATGGATAATATACATATGCATACATAGATAAACAGACACTATAATATATGGTACATGGAGGAAAGCATACACATAGTTAAAGGAGTTGAGAATCATATCTCAACACCCTTACACATTACAATTGACTAACTACTTACTCATTCAGATATTTTAACAAACACTTTAGACTACATACATCAACATACATGACGTATGTTAATCACATAGGTATTAGGCCAAATCCTTTCACTAGGGAATTGCCCCATTTATAACACGCATGCACCCACAACAGATAATCATGGCAAGCATGAATCCAAGTTCCATATTCATTCATTCATTTCCACAAACACTTGGGCTACACACTTTATCGCATATAACGTATATTCGGCCGTGGCGTGAATTAGGGCAAGTCCTTTCACTAGGGAGTTGTCGTATAGATAACAAGCATATAGTCACGGCAAATAATCATGTTAGGCACAAATCCAAATTTCATACGTATACGGTATTTTCTACAAATACAAGGAATACAGTATATTCAACATAATTAACGTATATCTGAAAAATAAAACGGACAGCACTTTATACATGTGCAATAGCATCCACGTCAGTAATATATCATTAACTGACATTGAAAGCCTTGAAAACTATAACCTATACGTCGGATGCGCCTCCTTAAAGTCCGCACCTTATGCCGTAGAACCGTAACGAACTCGACAGAGACTCTAGGTCTTTGTTAACAATGAAATGGCAACCTATATCATGAGTTAAGTTAGCTATTTCACTATGTGTAACAATTGAAACCCTAGAACAGATTAGGGTTAGGTTTTCTTACCTAAGAACGAAGTCAGAATCCCCTAGTAGGGACACGGATGCGATGAATAAGCATGTAGAATAGCAGAAGCAATTCTCAAGAATAACTCCCATTCATTCACTCATTTCTCTCTCTCTCTCTCTCTCTCTCTCTCTCTCTCTTTCCTTCTCTTTCTTTCTTCTCTCTCCCTTAGGTTTAGGAAATTCGTATGGAATATGAGAGAGAGGGTTTAAGCCTCTTATATAGGTCCAAAGTTTAATTCCAGAAGTAAAATAGGCCGGGCGGGCCAAGGTAGTCTTCGGGCTATAACAATTTGTAAAAACCACAGAATTTTGGGTATGGATGTTCGACTCAATGAAAAGGAGCTCAATCATATGATGAGTTTGGATCGTGACATTTCAATCGTATGATGAGCCCCAAAAGCTAGGAGTTATATGAACAATTTGGTTGAGCCAAAGGTCATATGAACTTAAGCTCACCGACCTGGATCTAGATGGATCAACTTAACATATCCATTGATTTAAGTCTTTCGTTCATCGGATCGGGTTCCCAGATCACATCGTGGCATTTGGACCGTAGAATGATATAAGAAGTCAAATCCGCTCAATTGGCCAAAGCACATTGGCCCAAGCATGTCAGTTTGGAACACTAGAAACTCGATCGAGAAGAGGGTCCTACAAAATTTAAGACATGGGTCACAAGTACACCGACTTCAATCATATGTGTATGAAATTTCTCCTGATCCGAGGGTATATTTGGGTCAGATTCTGACGGTCTGATTGCTTATATTCAACCCGCAAGTGACAAGTCTCAGATTACTTAAATGAGATTTAATTTCTAAAGAAAACCACATTTTCTCACACTCTTCACTCCAGGCTCAAACGAATAGCCCCGGGACTCTATCTGGAGTTGGTTTCCGAGATGATTGTCAAGCCCAGCAAGACGGTCCTAATTATATAATTTCATAACAATCGGATTTTCGATGTTGAAATGGTCCGAGATCCGATGGGCCAAACATATGAGTTTCAATGTACTCAAGAGAGCAATTTAGGGCATGGTCAATGAGATTGATCTTAGATTTCGTGGTAACCTAGCGTCGATGATTCTACAAGTTTTGGGCATTTATGCGTTATCGTATTTAAAGTGATAAGCCAAAAGCAACATTTCACAGGTTAAATTATAATCTAGTTTAGCACTTAGTTAAACTTGTCTAATTTCTAAAAGATTTGAGGTTTGAGAGGGTCAAAAGGGGTTAGGATCTACCCCTTGTCTAAGGACATCTAACTCCAGGTTGGCAAAAATCTGGGACGTTACACGAATAAGTTGAGTTATATGAATAATTTGGATCCACTGAATGGCGCAAGCGTGTCAATGTTTTTTATCCATCGAAATGGCCCATGTCAAAAGTTTGGATCAATAGAAATGGGCCAAATCATCTGAATTTGGGTCGCTGTAAAAAGAAACCTTATTATTTGAATTGTTTATAGAACTGAAGGAAGAGGGTTCTACAAAATTAACGATGTGGACCACTGAGAACCAACCTCAAATATTAGGAATAGATGGATCAACTTAACATATCCATTGGGATGGGTCATGGAAAGAGTTTTCACTCATATGATGAGTTTAAATCACTAACAGCAGAACAAATCATATCATGCATTTGGATTGCGGAAGGGGCCGAATGATATAAGAAGTCAAATCCTCTAAATTGGCCAAAGCACGTTGAAGGTTTTGGTCCATTGAAATGGCCCAAGCATGTCAAAGGTTTGGATCACTAGAAATATGCCAGATCATATGAACAGTTTGGATCATTGGTAAAGCAAAAGAGGGTTTGATCCATTGAAATGGCCCAAGCATGTCAAAGGTTAAGATTAGTAAAGATGGGCCAAATCAAATGAACAGTTTGAATCATTTATAAAGTTGAAGAGGGTCCTACAGAATTTTGGGCATGGATCAACTTAGCAGATCCATTGGCAAGGGTTAGGAAAAGCAGCTTTAATAATATAATGAGTTTCGAACATGAAAAGCACCTTCAATCATATGATGAGTATGGATCATGAAAAGCAACTTCAATCGTATGATGTGTTGGAATTGCCAAATAAGCCGAGTTATATGAACAATTTAGATCCACTGAATGGCCCAAGCTTGTTAATGTTTTTTTAATCCATCGAAATGACCAATGTCAAAGGTTTGGATCAATAGAAACGGGCCAAATCATATGAATTTAGATCGCTATAAAAAGAAACCTTATTATTTGAATTATTTATAGAACTGAAGAGGGTTCTACAAAATTAATGATGTGGATCACTGAGAACCAACCTCAAACATTATGAATAGATGGATCAACTTAACATATCCATTGGGATGGGCCATGGAAAGAGTCTTCAATCATATGATGAGTTTAAATCACTAACAACATCACGAATCATATCATGCATTTGGATCGCTGAAAGGGCGGAATGATGTAAGAAGTCAAATCCGTTAAATTGGCCAAAGCACGTCAAAGGTTTTGATCCATTGAAATGGCCCAAGCATGTCAAAGGTTTGGATCACTAGAAATAGGCTAGATCATATGAACAATTTAGATCCACTGAATGACCCAGAATGTCAATGCTTTTTATCCATCAAAATGGTCCATGTCAAAGGTTTGAATCACTATAAATGGGCCAAATCATATGAATTTGGATCGTTCTAAAAAGAAACTTGATTCTTTGAATTGTGTATAAAACTAAAGAGGATCCTACAAAATTACGAAGTGCATCAGTAAGAACCAACCTCAAATATTATGAATAGATGGTTCAACTTAACATATCCATTGGGATGGGTCATGGAAAGAGGCTTCAATCATATGACGAGTTTAGATCACTACTCGCGGTACGAATCACATGATGCATTTGGATGGGTGAATGGCCTGAATCATATAAGAAGTTCGAATCCGCTAAATGGCCCAACACATGAAAGGTTTTGATCCATTGAAGTGGCCCAAGCATGTCAAAGGTTTGGATCACTAGAAATAGGCCAGATCATATGAACAATTTGGATCCACTGAATGGCCCAGAATGTCAATGCTTTTTATCCATCAAAATGGCCCATGTCAAAGGTTCGGATCATTATAAATGAGCCAAATCATATGAATTTGGATCATTCTAAAAAGAAACTTGATTCTGTGAATTGTGTATAAAACTAAAGAGGATCCTACAAAATTACAAGGTGCATCAGTAAGAACCAACCTCAAATATTACGAATAGATGGTTCAATTTAACATATCCATTGGGATGGGTCATGGAAAGAGGCTTCAATCATATGGCGAGTTTAGATCACTAACAGTAGTACGAATCATATGATGCATTTGGATGGGTGAATGGGTTGAATCATATAAGAAGTTCAAATCCGATAAATGGCCCAACACATGAAAGGTTTTGATCCATTGAAGCGGCCCAAGCATGTCAAAGGTTAGGATCAGTAGAGATGAGCCAAATCATATGAACAGTTTGAATCATTTGTAAAGCTGAAGAGAGTCTTACAGAATTTTGGGCATGGATCAACTTAGTAGATCCATTGCCAAGGGATCATGAAAAGCAGCTTCAATGCAGATATGTCAGGAGGCAGGTAAAGTAATTTGTCATGGTTGCACATTTTCTTTTCATTACCAAGGTAATTGGTGAAAAAAACAGGCCCTTAAGTGTGCAGAAATCAGCATTCTTAGTTCTTATCCTAAGTGTCTAACTATGCATGTCAAAGAATGCCAAAAGAACACCAATGCATAACTTCTATGGCAAAGTGAGTGAATCATATTGATGGAAGCAGCACCTAAAATTATGAGAAACGAATAAACATACCATGCTTGTAGAAATATCCCCCTTAGATACCAAGGAACCAACTATAAATTCTAGAGCTGCTAGATCACCGATACTAGATTCTATAGCAAGGTTCAATATATTTGCCATAGAAATCCTCCCCGTCCATCCCCTTTTTTAAGGAAGCGGATTCACTTGTCTACCGCGATGTGGCTCTGTGGGTACGTGTCGTGTGAAGACGGTCGTTGTTGCTCCTCGAGCTCCAAAGTTGTCGGGACGGTTCAAAGGAGATCAAGGTTACATGGCTCGAAAATGATGTATTTATTATACCCACACCGTTCATCCATTTTGTGAGATCATTTTAGAGCCTGATACCAAAAATGATTCATATCCAAACCTTAAGTGCACCACACCAGGAATAGCAGTGGGACAATGATTCTCACCGTTAAAATATTCGTAGGCCCACCGTATGTTTATTTTCCATCCAATTTATTCATAAGGTCACGTAGACCTCGATGAAGAGGAAAAATAAATACCATATCGATCCAAAACTTCTGTGACGCCAAAAAGGGTTTCAACGGTAGATGTTCCATCCCATAGCTTTTTGCAGTATGGTCCGTTTGATCTTTGGATCTGTCTTATTTTTCGGATCAAGCCGTAGAACGATCTCGTCAGATGAAAGGACAGTTGGGATATAACACGTGCCTTGTGATGGGACCCACAGAACTTGGTGACGGCAATACACGTCATATCGGTGTGCAGTACACCAGCCAATCTGCTTGCCGGATACAGATTACGTACCTACAGCGTGAGTTGTGAGGTGGATACTGACAGCGCTGTGGGCCCCATCACGATGTATGTATATTATCGATGCCTTTCATCCATTTTTTTCCTGATTATGTTAGGGCATGGACCCAAAAATGAGGATATCAAAATCTCATCCGAACCACACCATAGAAAAGAGTGGCGATTGAACACTCACCATTAAAAAATTCTTAATGGCCATAAAAGTTTTGGATTAATCTGATATTTGTGTTTTATATTTATATAGGTGTGCGTGACCAAATCAACAGATTAGATGACAAATAAACATTACAGTGAGCCCTGGGAAGTTTTTAATGGGGGGCATTCAATTGACACTGTTTTCTCGTGCTGTGGTCGACTCAAGATTTGGATCTCTCTAGATTTTGGGTTAGTGTTATATAATGATTTATAAAAATAGATAAACAGGATAAAACACATAAATATCATGTAGGGCCCACGCAATACTGTCAGTAGCCACCTGCCTACTGATACTGTCAGTACACAACCCATGTGCTTGGAAACCCCAAACCAAGGTGGGTCCACTCATGCACCCCACCATCATCCATATAATTAATCCACACCATCCGTCTGCTTATCCAGCTTATTTTAGATCCTAGGCCTAAAAATAAGGCTGGGCCAGATCTTAGTTGGACCACACCACAAACAATAGTGAGGACATGACATCCACCATTAAAACCTTCGTGATACCCACCTTGGTGTTTATCTGTCATCCGACCAACCAACAAGGTCTCACAGAACTGAAGGGATAACAAAAATGTCAAGTTGATCTAAAAACATGTGGAGACCACACGAGTGGGCCACACAAGTGCCTTGGCACGAAATCGAACTGCTTAGTGAGTTACTCAATACCCTCTTAATGTACTGAGTAAACTTAGTTGGGCCCACCTTGAATGTATGTGATCTATCCATGTCGTACATCCGTTTTTACATCTAATTTAAGGGGTTGAGACCAAAATTGAAGCATATCCAAAGATCAAGTAGATTATACCATAAGAAACAGTGGGGATAATGATTTCCACTGTTGAAACCTTGCTAGTCCCCTCAATGATGTTTATTTTTCATCCAACCTATTCATAAGATCATATAGACATGGATGAAGGGAAAACAAAAATATAAGATTAATCCAAAGCTTATGTGGCTCCCAAGAAATTTTCAACATTGGTAGACGTTCAATTTAACTGTTTCCTATAGTGTGGTCCTTTTGAACATTGTATATGCTTCATTTTTTGGCTTAAGCACTAAAATTATCTAATAAAATGGATGGACATAGAGGATAAAATACATAAATTATGGTGGACCTCACAGAGTGTACTCATTACGCTAAGCCTAGCGAGTTAATCACCACACAATCTACTTCCCCTTGGCACAGTCCAACCGGGGGACCGCCTCGTTGGGCCCACCCAGATGTATGTGTTTAATCCACACTGGGCGTTCAATCACCACTGTTTTCCTGTGATTACAAGAAAAAAGGCTTTTATCCTGAAGTTCAAAATTGTTGCTAAAAAGGTTAAAAAGCAAGGATAAAGCCTTTAGCCTTAGTTACACCCAAATCGAGGCTAGGTTTTCACAAGGAGGTAAAAAGGCTTTTATTGCCTCGATTCTTTGAAATGAGGTTGAATCAAGTTTTTAGCCTCCATTATTTCCAACTGAGACTAAATCTAGATTTTAGTGTCGGTTGCCTCCAACTGAAGCTAAATCTAATTTTAACCTTGTTAAACTGAGGCTAAAGATGGATTTAGCCTATGTTAGCATCAACCGAATCTAAATTCAGTTTTTAACCTTCGTTCTCAACAACCGGGGCTAAATCTAGTTTTATGTCTCGGTTGATGTTAATGGAGACTAAATCCATCTTTAGCTTTGGTTTTTGTCAACCGAAGTTAACAATATATTTTAGCCTTAGTTACAAACCATGTCTAAAAATGTTTAATTTTTTAAATATTTATTTACATAAAATTGTGCATGTTTCACTTATTTAACCTGTATAATTAGTTAGTCTAGGAGCAGATTATGTGTTACCTTATCATGCATGGGGTGCGTTGATGAATTTTCTGTATATCCACATTATCCATACATTTTCTCATATCAATTTAGGATGTGATCCCAAGCCTTAAGCAAATAAAAATTTCAAGTAGGCCACACTACTAGGAAATAGTAGTGAATAAACATTAAAAGATTTTTGTGGGATACAAAAAGGTCAGATATAGTGAATAGGCACTGCAATTGGACTTATTTTGATAGGAAGATTCAATCACACATGTGTGCCACGTCTTCCATAAGGGGTGTTTTAATTGGGTGATTTTTTGTCACCATGCAAAAGTTGTGCGCCCAAAAGTCCTCCAAGGCCAACTCATACCTCCATGAGTATCCAAATCCTACTTACCAACATGGCACATGTATGCTGGATCCAAATCCTACTTACCAACCATGGCACATGTATGCTGGATCCAAGCCAACTATAAGTCTGGAACATACAATTAAGAGTCATTCATTTGTTTCAATATGTGGTGGTCCACTTGAGGCATAAAATGGCCAACCTAATGGAAATTTAGATCTGTCAAGGGTTTAGACAACAATAACACGTGTGTGGAACCAACTAGACTTTAGGGTTCTCATGGATTTAAATGTTTGCACGAGGTTTGCTTGGGGCATTACAACGAGCTTAGTTGGAACTTTAGCCATTGGATTTAAATTAGAGAAACCCTCTATTTGATGGGGTTGTCAGTGGGATGCAGAATGGCATATTTCAACCCCTCAATTATCAAAAGGTTATAGATGGAACGTGACAAAAAATGCCATTTATCATGTAGCGTCTTCCCTAGACATTCCTAGCATAATTATTATTTTTGAAATATATTACACCCATAAATGACCTTATTAATAGCTTGGGTGGAAAAAAAAAAAACATCACGGTGGCCCTTAGAAAGGTTTCAACAGTGGGTGTCATTATCACTGTAGCTTCCTTTGATGTGGTCCACTAGAGTTTTGTATCTGCTTCATTTTTTGTATAATACCTTAAAATGATATGAGAAAAGTGATGAATGGTGTGGATAAAATACTTACATTACGGTGGGCCCCACGGAGCTCTGCCCGGGTGTAACGTCTCAGAAAAATCTGTACAGAGACCCGAATACTACCTCAGGCAAAAATCACTAAGGATCGAATTCTTTAGAAATTAAATGAAAATTGATTAAGTACTAAACTGAATTAATCGGTAAATTAGCTTGAACCGCTTTCTCTACGAACGGTAAGACCCAGAATTAGTAGAATCATTAACGCTACACTCCTAAAAACCTAGAATCAATCTTTAAACCCAGTTGTTCTCGGGAGCACATTGAAACTCCGTATCGGACCTGGACCGCATGTCGAAGGTCCGATTACCGTGAAACTATACGGTTATGACCGCCTTACTGGGCTTGACAACCATCTCAGAAATCAAATCCAAATAGTATCCAGAAACGCACAACTTGAGCCCGGAACGAAGTGTGTGAGAAACGCGAATATCTTTAGAAAATAGACTCAAACTTAAGTGAATTGGGTTGTTCACTTGCAGGCCAAATTTAAGGTTTCAAACCATGGGATTCTGACCCAATTACACCCTCGAATCAGGAAAAATTTTCAACAGATGTCAGTGCACTTATAGCCCTGATCGAGTGGCGATGATCGTTGAACTAAAACTGGTCCTCCGCGGTCGATCTGTAAATCCGATCGGACCGAAAACTTAACCTGACCTAGATCCAATGTCAAGGAACTTTCTCTGGACCGTATGTAGAAAATGAGTGTAACGTCTCAAAAAAATCCATAGAAAGACCCGAGTACCACCTCAGGCAGAAATCACTCAAGACCAAACCCTTTAGAAATTAGACGAGATTAACTAAGTGTTAAACTAGATTGTCTGTGAAATTAAATTAGATCACTTTAAATATGATCTGCAAGACCCAAAATTTGCAGAATCATTAATGCTACATTACCGTAAAACTTGGGATCAACTTCTATACCCAGTCGCTCTCGGGAGTGCATTGAAACTCCCTATCGGACCTGGACCGCGCGTCGAAAGTCCGATTACTGCGAAACCATACGGTTAGGACCGCCTTACTGGGTTTGACAACCATCTCGGAAATCAAATCTAGATAATATCCAGAAACGCACAACTTGAGCCCGGAGCGAAGTGTGTGAGAAATGTGAATATTTTTAGAAAGTGAACTCAATTTTAAGTGATTTGGGTCATTTGCTTGCAGGTCAAATCTAAGGTTTCAGACCGTCGGAATCTGACCCAAATACACCCTCGGATCAGGGAAATTTTCAAGTATAGGTCAGTGTACTTGTGGCCCTGATCGAGTGGCAATGACCGTTGAACTGAAACTGGTCCGCCACGGTCTATCCACAAATCTGATTGGACTGAAACTCATCTTGGCATAGATCCAATGTCAGGGAACTTACCCTGGGCCGTATGCAGAAAAGGGGCCTCCAGAAGTGCTCCGTTGAGCCGAAACAGACGATTTTTGGCTATAACCGAAGTATACCATGGCCCTGGGGCAATTCTCATCAGTTCTGAGCCTATATAAAGACCTAAACCCACCCATCTCTCATTTCATACGAATTTGTAACCCTAAGAGAGAGAAAGAGAAGGAAAGAGAGAGAAAGTGTGAGAGAAAGCGGGAGATCGTTCCCAGGATTCGATCCTGAGGCTCTACGTGCTTAACCACCATTCTTGTATCGCTATACGGGCGATTCCGATTCCGTTCTTAGGTAAGAGATCCTAACCCTAATCTGTTTTAGGGTTTCAAATAGTGTAAGTGATGAAATAGATAACTTATTTCATGTTATAGGTGGTCGTCGTGCCATAGACAAAGGCTTAGTATACAAACTGAGTTCGATACTTGTTTACTGGTGAAAGGTGCGGACTATAAATGTTTAGGTTATGGTTTTCAAGGCTGTCAATGTCGGTTAATGATTTATAACTGACTTGATTGTCATTTCTCATGTTAGATACGATGTTTCCCTCGCTCTACATATATATATATATATATATATATATATATATATATATATGAACTATGTCGAATATAGTGTAATTCATGTGTTTGTTGAAATGTTTGAATGGGTATGGAATTGGATTCGTGCTTGCCATGATTATCCGTCATGGATATATGATTGGTGTATATATGACAACTCCTTGTTGAAAAGATTTGCCCTAATACATGTTATGACCAACATACGTAATGTATGTTGAAGTGTGTAGTCTAAGGGTTTGTTATAATGTTTGAATGAATATGGAATTATGATTTATGCATGCCATGATTATTGGTTGCTAATGCATGATCGTTGCACTCGTGGCAACTCCTTTATGAAAGGATTCACAACTATATATATATATTTTAACTAACATATTACGTGTATGTAATATGTGTAGTCTAAGTGTTTGATGAAATGTCTGAGTGAAAAAATGCTTGATGTAATGTCTTTAATGAGGATGTTGAGATAGGATTCTCAATCCCCTTATCTAGGGTTACAGTTTCCATCATGTAATCTATCTTATTACTATGTGATTTATGAATAAAATGCTCATGTATGTTAACATTTATCCTGTGTGTTCGTTAAAATGCTGAACTGAGATCTATATTTAAATGTGTTATTACATGCTGTCTTGGCTATTACATGTGAATGCTATTGTTCTGGAGTGTGTTTAGGGCTACGTCGTAGTCCAGGCAATCGATAATAGTTTATGGTCGGCGGCCGAACTATTCTTGGCCACGACGGATGCGTTCGACGAACCCGAGTGGTACGTCGTTTGACGACAGTGGTTAGGCCACGCAGGATGCTTATGCATTTCATGTCGATTAAGTCTACGTACGCTCGTACTAGTTGAGCTTGTCATGTAACCCGATTAGCCCAATGTATGTTCACCATGTATAGACGCTACTGCTTGAATCTAAGGTACCAACTTACTAGTGAATAACTCGTTTAACCTTGGTACCTTGATCCGCTAAGACTCATAAGCCGGGCATAGTGGTATGGGACATCGTGGTCAAGCTGTCGGCCTACGCTGGGGCGACAAGCCTCCCCATAGTGTCCAGTGAGCAAACCAACTCATGAGCCAAATACGGTGGTATGAAACACTATATTGGAGCTGTCAGCCTACGATCAGTTTAACGAGCCTGTAGTGACCTCGAGTACACACTAGGGCTACGTTGAGGCGACGAGCCTTTCTGTACTTACTTTGGGTGTAAACTAGGCCTACGCTAATGGTGACGAGCCTCCCCATAGCAACCTAGAACTTGCCTATCATATGTAATTAACTAGGCTTGACGATCCTAGATGGATCAATGTTGGGTTGGTGATATAAAGGGAGGTACCTTAGCTTCCCAATCCTGCTGTATGAATATGCTTAATTAAGAACTTGGCTAATCACGCACATGCACCGCATGGTATGTGCCTTTGGCGTTGGAGTTGAGCACAGTGGGAGTATTGTATGCTGCGATCATAAGATGATGTCGCAGAGGAAGTGCAGGCGAGGGCATACATCATTGTCGCATATCATTATTGCATTAACAAGAGTATTTAGGACATGAGTGTTGTACTGCCTTATCATTACTGCTTGACTGAATTGATAACATGTAAACCTTTGCTTTATAGTTTCACTGAGTTGATCACTCACTCCCACATTCTGGGACGGTGCTTTAAACACCAACCAAACCCTGTTGTAGTTGCAGATAATGGCAATGCTTACGAAGGGGAGCCAGACTATGATGATGATGAGGAGATGTTCTCCTACAAGCACTTATTAGGCAGGTCTATGTAGACCATGTTCTGATCGACATGGATTACAGGGATGCTGAATAGATGACTCTACACATTTTGTATAATTTGGAATACTACATGTAACTATTTGACTTGGTAACATGATCATACTTAGAAGACTTATAATCACTTATATGCTTTATATACTTTTCACAGTCTTCTGCTTGCGAATTTCAAATGTCTCTGGAGTATGATATACTATTTGGCTTAATCTCATTCATGTTTAATGTGCTAATGCAGACAACACTTAACCATCATTATCTATGTTGCATAAGTGATGCGATGGAACTCGGGAGTTGGGCTCCTGCTCGACCCCCGATTTTCAGGGCATTACAATGAGCCTCCATATGAGCTCCATTGGCCCGAAACAGCCGACTTTTAGCTATAACCTAAGTATGCCATGGCCTTAGAGCCATTGAGATCAGTTCTGGGCCTATATAAGGGCCTAAACTCACCCCTCTCTCATTTCATACGAATTTCAAACCCTAGGAGAGAGAAGAGAAGAAAAAGAGAAGGAAAGAGTAAGGAGAAGAGTGAGAAATACTTGCTAGGATTCTTCCCTGCTGCTCCACGTGCTGAATCATCCTATCCGTATCGCTACACTAGCGATTCCGACTCTATTCTTGGGTAAGAAAATCTAATCCTAATCTGTTTTAGGGTTTCAAATAGAGTAAATGGTGAAATAGTTAACCTATTTCATGCTTTAGGTTGTCGTCGTGCCGTAGACAAAGACTTAGTGTTCAAACTGAGTTCGATTCTATTTTATCGACGAAAGGTGCGGACTATAAATGTTTACATTATGGTTTTCAGGGCTTTCAATGTCAATAACGATTTATGATTGACTTGATTGATGTCATATGTGCTTAAATACGATGCTTTCCGTATATTACACATGTATATCAACTATGTTGAATATAATGCACTCTATGTGTTTATTGAAATGTCTAAATGAATATGAAATTATGATTTATGCTTGCCGTGCATTTTAATTGAGAATACATGATCGTGGTATGTGTAGCAACTCTCTTGTGAAAGGATTCTCCATAATATATGTTGTAACTAATATACTACATGTATGTTGAAATGTGTAGCCTAAGTGTTTGATAAAATGTTCGAATGAGTAAGTGTTTGGTAAATTGTACTTTATAAGGGTGTTGAGATAAGATTCCCAACTATCCTAACTACCAGTATAAATTCCTTCATGTATCTTGAATCTAACTACGGGATTTATGTATGAAATGCATATGTGTGATAACATGTTTATTCTGTGTTTCATAAAATGCTCAAATGCTTAACATGTTTGAGTTGGTTGTTCAATACTGCTATGCCTATCACATGTGATTTACTATTGCAATTGAGTGTGATTGGGACTATGATGTAGTCCAAGCAATCGATAATGGTTTACGATCGGAGGCCGAACTGTTTTAGCCACGACGGATACGTTCGAGGAATCTGAGTCGTACGCTATTTATCGACAGTGGTTAGGCCACGCAGAGTGCTTACGCGCTCCATGTCGATTACTTCAACGTACACTCGTGCCAGTCGAGCTTGTTAAGTAACCCGATTGGCCCAATGTATGTTCACCATGTATAGACGCTATTACTTAAATCTAAGGTATCGCTTACTAATGGAAAACCTCTTTAACTTTAGTACCACGATCCGCTAAGACTCATGAGCCGGGCATGGTGGTATGGGACACCGTGGTTGAGTTGTAGGCCTACGCTGGGGTGACAAGCCTCTCCGTAGTGATCAGCGAGCAACCTAAACTCGTGAACCTAATATGGTGGTATGGGACACCGTATTCGAGCAGTCGGCATACGCTAAGGTGACGAGCCTTTTCCGTAGTGATCTCTAGTATAAACGAAGGCCTACGTTGAGGTGACGAGCCTCTTCGTAGTGACCTGAACTTGCCTATCCACTGCTTTTAAATCAGGGGTGACATTGCCCTATAAATTGCCTATCGTATGTGACTAACTAGGATCGACGACCCTAGATGGATCATCGTTTGGGTTAATGATATAAAGGGAAGTACCTTAGCTTCCCAAACCGGCTGTATGAATGAGTCTAATTAAGAACTTGGCTAATCACGCACATGCACCGCATTTGCATGTGCCTTTGGCGTTGAAGTTGAGCACAGAGGAAGGAGTGCATGCCGCGATCGTGAGATGATGTCACAGAGGGAGTGTAGGGGAGGGCATGCATCATTAACACATATCATCCTTGCATTAACCAGAGTACCTAGGAATGCTTGTTGTATTGCTTTATCATTACTGCTTGACTGAATTGATAACATGTTAACCTTTGCCTTATAGCTCCACTGAGTTAATCACTCACTCCCACTCTTGGACGATGTTTTAAAACACTAACTAGACTCTGTTGTAGTTTCAGATGATGGCAAGGCTTACGAGATGGAGCCGACCTTTTATGATGACGAGGAAGAGTTCTCCTACATGCAACTCTCTGGCAGGTCTATGTAGACCTGGAGTTACACCAACTGGACCATAAGGATATGGATTAGCATACATTATACTTTATCATTTTGTAATTTTAGGAACTATACATGTAATTTATTTAACCTGGGGACATGTTGATACTCTGGGAACTTACCACTTATATGCTCTATATATTTATCACAATCTTCCTCTTGCGTAATTTAATTGTCCCTGGAGTATGATATGTTGATTTAGCTTAATCTCATTCATGTTTAATGCACTAACACAGACAACATTAAATCATCATTTTCTATGTTGCATAAGTGATGCATTGGAACTCGGGAGTTGGTGTTCAATAATTAAAATTAAATTGAAGGCATAGAATCTCCCATCATGCTACAAGCTTCACCTCTTGGCCCTAGCCAAGAGGTTTAGCCCAACATGGATGGACTAAAATCCTTTAAACAAAACAAAATAAAAATAAAAATAAAACAAACTCTACTTGTCTCTGTCTACGTCCAAGCCAAACCCGAGCCAAGATCCCCTCTTTCTGCTCTCTCTTATATAGAAACCCAAAAGTGGGAGTGTGTAAGAAGTCACGCACTCCCTGTTGCAACAGGAGACAACTGATGTTATGCTGATACTCTCTAGGGCCCAATCTTGGATACAAAAAGGGAATCCACTCCGTTCACTAGCTTCTCCTCGAAATATAAAGGGAGACAATCGGTTTTGGCTGTTAGTCGATGTAGCTCAGGGAAGAATTCATTCCGCCGTCCATCCTTCTGTTGATCACGATTAACACATGCTCGCACACATGGAGAGAAAAGGACACCTAGGCTTGAACGATAGGGCCCTTAAGCTCCTAATGGACGGCCCTGATTAGGCCAATGGGCCCTGATGGTGGCCCACTGAGATCAACCGCAGGCTCTGGCCGCGAAAGCAGAGCCTTGCGCGCACCTTGTATTTGCGCTGTGATGGTCGGTGGGTCTCATATTGACAATGATGGACAAATCCACACCGTCCATTGGTTCCAGGGTGAAAAACCGTCCGGGAGGATGTATTTTTGGAGTGAACTCGGTACGACCAACAAGCTGATTTAGTCCGCCGTCCATTTGCTTTTGAACGGTTGAGATCCCCAAAAACTTTACTTCTCCAATTTCTGTCAGCTAGGCATAGGTTTTAGCTGCCCCAAGGAACGAATGAACGGTCTGGATTGTCTGTTTGGACAATATATGGGGCCCACAATTGAAGACAGGGGAAACGGACGCTGTTTTAAAAAAAACGGAAATTTTCGTTTTCATCGGTCAACTGCGGGTTGACCGATTCCTGTGGATCGGTGCTCCGCGAGTGCACAAGTAGGTTATGCACACCCATCTCAGATTGGGTCCACATACGATGGTTCTGAGCAATCTTCTCCATTCATCCATTCTGCCATATCATTTAAGGCGTTGAGTCCAAAGTTGAGGCATATCCAGATGTCACGTGGGCCCAAAATCGACGGTTTATAGGCTGATTTGTCCGTTAGGCCACTTCCTCGGCAATTCAATGGCTGAAATTTGATATGTACAGCTAATTTATTGTCCTCAGGCCATGTATGTAGTTTCGAGCCAAACGGATGGTGGGAACCCTGTGATCTTACATTCTGGCTGACTTCCAGGCCACTTGAGCTTCAGTTTCTTGGTTTTCTTAGATCTCTGGCGTTGATCTTGGTCCCCTGGAGTCCGTCCCTTGCATTGGTGATTCTAGAGCGTTAAATTCATGCATTTAGCACCCGTTTTAAGTCCAAGCTCATAAATACACCCTGTATCACAAACACAGTTAAAACCGGGCGTTAAACAATATTATGCTCATAAATCTAGGCAATAAATGGGGTCAATATGCAATATTTGACCCTCAACAGTTGGGCTCCTACTCGACCCTCGATTTTCAGGGCGTTACAATATTATAGCCCTTAAATCCATCACAATAAATATGAGAGTATAGCCCCAAGATCAAAGGGGCCTGTCTAAAAGGATTTAGTCCACAATGCCTAAGGAACTAGTCTTTCAGTCACATGCAACATTCCATTAAAACTCAACTTGGGTGGGCCTCATATGGGCCCTAATTACACTCAATAATACTGTAGAAAAATGGTAAGATAAATGATTTAAATCCTCCTCAAATCTAGTGGGTCATACTACCCTAAAATAGTTATTTATAGGCAACATTTATTGGGCTCATTGCCAAATTCTAGCCCACCCATTTTCTGGGTTGGTTGGAATCCAACGACAAAAATTATTTTATAGTATATGAAATTTTTGATGGCCCACATACATAATAGTGGGTCCCACCAGATGAGAGGGAGACATACAACTCATATATCAAGTGGGCCGTGCCGTTAGAATGTAGGCCCAGCAGCAGCCCAAGATAGGGATGCCTCATGTGTAGGCAGCCCTATAGGCCCGAGTATTTAGCCCAAAATCTCATCCAAATGGGCCCCAATTGGAAACTACCAAAGAGAAAGATGATCAAGTACCCTAAGGATCCCATATGGATGGATGGTGGGATATACAACACAGTTAGGTGGGCCCACAAGGTAGGCTGGAGGGCCAGCCGAGGCTGGACGCCCCAGCCTGGGCGTCCCTGCCTAGTGGGCCACTCCAGGACACACTGCGGGCAGCAAAAATGTCCGATGGCTCCAAAATTTTATAGGGTGACACTTCCATGGGTGGGTCACACCTCCACAAAATTTCAAGATTTTTGAGCAACTGAAAATATTTTAATTTATTTAAAGAAATCAGTCTATTTAAAAAATTGGACTGACCTAGATGTCCCAACGTGGTAGGCCGGTCCAGCCCTCACCACGGTGTGCACAGGGTCCATTGGCCCCAAATATTTATAGGTGGGTCTTACCATGAGTCGGCCACCTCTCTACAAAATTTCAAGATTTTTGGGCAACTGAAAATATTTTAATTAATTTTAAGAATGCAATCTGTCCTGAGATTCTGCCTGATCTGGATACCGCAATATAGTGGGCCGGTCTAGCTATTACCATGGTATGTACAGGTGTCCATTGGCCCTGAAATTTTTTAGGTGTGTCCTACTATAGATGGGCCATCCCCTTACAAAATTTTAGAATTTTTTAAGTGGTAGAAGTATTTTATTTAATTAATATAAATTCTAGACAGCAATATTTTCTAAAAAAAATCTGCTACTGCACAATGTTGTTGTCCCCATGATTGACACCTCATAGGGTGGGCATAAATCTCTTAAATCACTGGAAAAATAGGTAGTTTTGGTACTCCCATGTATGGACAGTAGGTGGGGTCCACTGGAGCGGCACCAGTAGATCCGCAAGCCAACACCACCACGCAAGAAATGGCTCAGAGTCTCTGAGCGGTACAAGAGCTGCTACTTCGCCTAGTACCAAATGCCACAACAAACACACAAACAACCCAACCGAGTGTACAGAATAGTTCACTCCCTCAAACCCCTTTTACTTTTTCCCTCATTCCTCTAGCAAATCCCGTTCTCCCTTTTCCAAAAGAATCAGCACAGCAACCAGCAAACAGGAGCAACCCTCCCACACATCTCTACTCAGCACATCACAACAATCAGGTTACAACATAGGTTCCCCCTAATGGGAACCACAAACAAGAACTGGAGGATGCCTACGAAGGGGGCCAGTTTCGAGTCCATTTCACCCCTCCTAACAGGAGTAACATTCCAGAATTGGCAGATACCCCAGGCGTGAGCCATTTTTGAACATCACACCCTCCTCCAAAAGGGAGCAGTACTCAATTCCAGCTACCTCCCACCATAGGGAGTCCACCATCTTTCCAACAACACCCCGTCCTTGATCCATATGAAGAAGAAGCAGCACAAGCCCTACAGCAAGGGGCAAGGTACCTGCAGCAAGGCAAGTCAGAAATTGAGGAACTACGAGAGCAGTTACAAATGGTACAAAATCAGCTCCAGAAATAGCAAGGAGTGGATCACCCATCTACCAAGTTCAGGGACCTTTGTCCCTTCTCAGATGCCCGGGTACCTCCGAACTTCGAGGTACCAAAATTCAAAAGGTATGGCGGCAGCGGGCACTCCACAGCACTCCTAAAAGCATTTTGTGGGGAACTCAATGCGGTAGTAGGGAGTCATGGAGCCTTGATACGGCTCTTCCAGAAATCTCTTAAGGGTAACGCTTTGGATTGGTACACATCACTGGACAGCCATCAAATCAGAACCTGGGAGAAGCTTTCCCAGGCATTCATTGATAGGTTCTCGTATAACCTGAACATGGCTCCAAGAAGGTCTGACCTGGCTGCCTTGAGACAAAAAAGTGACGAATCCTTATCAGCATACGTAGGACGGTGGCAAGCCATGGCAGCTCGAATGAGAAACCCCATCGATGATGAGGAGCAGATATTCATGATCGTACATTCAACAAATCCCAGCATTTTAGGATATTTAATCTCGTATCCCTACGTAAATTTCTCCCAACTCATCCGAACTGGAGAACAAGTCAAAGCCGGGATCAGAACTGGGACCATTTCCCCATGGCCACACCAGGCCCCCTCAGTCAAAAGGAACAGAGTCGAGGGAAAACCTGTAAGATACGGGAATAGAAACGGCACTGTTCCCGCACAACGCACCATAGAGGTTAACAATATCATCACTAACACTGAGGGCAATCAATACGCTCCGCAACTGGAGCCACAGCAAGACAGGCAGTATCAGTTACAGTCAAACAGGCAATACCAACCACAGCGAGCCCAACAAGGATATCAGGGGTAGCCGTCTCAACAATAACAGCAACGGTCCAGGGGGAATGCACCTGGCCCTTACAAACAGGCAATGTTAGGGAGGAAGTTCACTCCTTTAACGTAGACATACAGTCAGGTTCTGACCATGTTAATACAAAAGTAACTCCTGAGACTGCTCCAATTGTGACTCCCCCCTAACCCCTTGCCACCTGGTTATAACAAAAATCAATACTGTGCATATCACCAGGCTCTTAGCCATCTAACGGACCACTGCTTCACATTGAAACATACGGTCCAAGATTTAATCGAAAGCCAGAAATTTGCGATCACCCCACAAGCTAACAATACAACTTAGGCCAACATTTTCCAAAATCCCCTGTCATCGCATTAAGCAGGACCCAGTACATCTGGCACCTTAACTGTTAACCATATTGAAGGAGGGCAGCCCATGCATTCCTCTCCACATCATTCCATACAAGCAATCATGCCCGATACAGCAAATCAAACATGGAGATACCAACATACAACAACAGCACAGCCTCTCATATTCCTTGAAGCCGCACCCGCAACACAACCCCTCATATTCCTTGAAGCAGCACCCACAGTTCAGCCTCTCATGACCCTTGAAGCAGCACCTAATAGGTCACACTTGCAGCATCCTGTCCCCCAAGGGACACACTCAGCACCAGTATATCCAAAAAGGTCGAATTCTGAACCTGTCATTCTCCCAATAGGTCTCCTTGATCTAGCCCCGCTAACCTTGCAAGGGGCACCCCCAGTTCAAATTCCAAAATTTCAAATTCCTCATCAATTGGCACATGCCCAGAGGGCCTCTCTCACACATCAAGTGGAGGAAGAAAACCCCAATGTCAAATCTCGCCAGAGCTCGGCGACACCTTAAGAGAAATCAACGAGTCTACCACAAATGGTCCCAGCCACAACCTCTCAACCTCAGGAACGACTAATATACTTGGAAGGGAGGACGGTTCCATCCTATAACCCAAGAGCAGTCCCATGGCATTACCCAGAATGCGTCGAAGTGGGTAATAGCTGGAGGTACTTCAGGAGAGATAACCAGAATTCAAAAGAAACTCGGAGAACTTTGTCAGGAACCACACACAAAACCGATGCTGCTTATGACATAGCAGCCCAACTCAAAACTATTTCAGCACAAATATCCGTCTGGGAACTTTTATGCACATCAAGGTCACATCGAAAAATCTTTACAAAAACATTGAATGATGCCCATATCTCCCCTGACGTACCCCCCAAAATGGTGGCGAATATGATCGGACAACTCCTCGCACCGCGAGCCATTACTTTCTCCGATGATGAGCTACCACCTGAGGGTCGTAAGCACGTTACAAAAATTAGTGGCCTGTTACAAAAATTTCAAAGTCCCACTTGTGCTCATTGACAACGGATCTAGCCTTAACGTTTGCCCTCTGAGGACTGCTGAACGGTTAAGGATAGAACCATCTTCTTTCAGACCCAGTACCATGAGCGTTAGAGCCTTCGACAACTCTCGGAGGTAGGTTGAGGCAGAAATCGATCTTGAATTGCAAATGGGACCAGACATGACCCTTGTCACGTTTCAATTCATTAACATTCTTGCCTCATTTAACCTTCTGTTGGGGCGGCCATGGCTCCATGCTGTTGGAGCCATCCCATCTACACTCCATCAAAGGGTTAAATTCCCTTTGAAAAATCGAATCATTTTAGTATTGGCCGAACCAGAGACCATCCTACCAGTAACGGTTAATATCCCAAAAACCGATATCTCAGTGATTGACATTCAGCATGCAGAGAGTGACATATCATATCACAGTTTCGACTTCGAAAATGTGAATGCAATTGCCAATCCACGACCTCTCGCTGCTGAATATGTCATCCCCCCTGCTGAACGATTAATCCTGAACTATCGTACCGAGTTCAATGAAAAAGGTATGGTGGTAAAACCAACATGTGCCAATGTACAGAGACGGGGACTGGGATATCAGCCGACATCAGAAGATCAAGATGAAAGGCTCCAAAAAGGGTCAACTGTTTAGGTGCACACCCATCAAATTCATCAAGGCTGGGACAATTTGTGGAGACATGACGACTTCTCTTGATGATCACCTCTAGGGGCTCAAACTCACAAAACATTCCAACCAGGAATCCACTTGGCCACCCATACGATGGGATAAGATCTTCAGGACATCAAAAGTACACCCAATGCTAGGGACAAAACCCCCGGACCCATCACATGAAGCTAGGGGTATGGAAATAGGTCCACCTATGGAGGACCCAACACTAAAGGTGCCCCTTACAAAGGATACATGCAAGAACAGGGAGACACCCATCTCCACCCACAGTCAAGGGGACACAATCCCGCCACCAGCTCAACAACACAAGGGGTAGAAGCAGCCCATCCATTGGATCGATAAAGGGAAGTGGCCTTCCCTTGATTGGACAGACATCAGGATCCCACCGCAAGGTGAATCCGAGGAGCCCGAAGAGCTCCAGCTTCTGAGCGAAGAGATCGAATCAGACTCCGACTCTGAGCACAGCCCAGTAGACATCATGGTCATCGGAACAGGTGACCCTCAGGAGAAAACGGGGCAAAGCAGCAGGATCGAAAAGGGGAAAGAACCACAATGGTCAGCCATCCCTCTGACGATCGAATCAGCCGGCGAACCATTCATAGATGCCGATCCCCAAAAAAAATGCCAATGTAAATAGTAGTTGGTATCCCAAACTAGGACAAGACCAATCATGGTTCATAACACCGTCCTGTTCCGGACACCTTGGTGACACAAAAAAATCAAAAAAAAAAAATCAAAACACAAAAACATCACAAATTCCAAAAAATGCAAAAAAAATCAAATATTCCTCAAAATCACAAAACATCAGAAAATCTTTAAAATACAAAAAAAAAATCGAAAAGTTTTCAAAAATCACTGTGTCAAACACTTCACACACAACGCCTAATTTCAAAGTCGACTCCTACGATTTCGATCTAGAGCTGGACTTCGAACTCATGGGTTTGGATAAAGCAATGGATGAGGGAAATGATGATACAGCTCTCGAACTCGATGATTCCCTCGAAAAGTTCGAAACAAAGGCCAACGTTGTAGCAGACGATTTCGAAATTGTGAACTTGAGATTAGCGGAATCTCCCAGAGAGGTGCGCATCGGAAGGTCGTTGTCTGCGAAACACAAGCAGAGAATGATGGAGTTCCTGAAACCAAGGTTGTCTAACTTTACCTTTTCTTACGAGGACATGTCAGGGCTCGATGAGGATCTGGTGGTGCACCATTTGCCAACAAAGCTAGACATGAAGCCTGTCAAACAAAAGCTGCGGAGAATGAAGCCAGAATGGGCCCTAAAGGTCCGTGATGAAGTCATCAAGCAATACAACGTGGGGTTCCTGGTAGTCTTCAACTACTTGGAATGGCTCGCAAACATCGTACTAGTTCCAAAGAAAGACGGGAAAGTCAGGATGTGCATCGACTTTAGAGATCTCAACAAGGCGAGCCCTAAAGACGATTTCCCTCTGCCTCACATCGACACACTGGTAGATAACACTGCTGGACACAAGATCTTCTCCTTCATGGACGGTTTCTCCAGTTATAATCAGATCAAGATGGCCATCGAGGATCATGAGAAGACTTCCTTCATCACACCATGGGGAACTTTCTGTTACTGGGTCAAGCCCTTTAGATTGAAGAATGCAGGAGCTACATATTAGCGAGCCATGACTGCCTTGCTCCATGACATGATAAACAAGGAAATGGAAGTCTATGTGGACGAAATGATCGTCAAGTCTCACACAATCGAAGGATACTTCGAAGATCTCAAGAAGCTTTTCGACAGGCTAGAAAAGTTCAAGCTCTGACTTAATCCGCAAAAATGTGTCTTCGGTGCAACCGGAGGCAAGCTATTAGGCTTCGTTGTCAGTGAAGATGGTATTCAGGTGTATGAGACCAAGACCAAGGCAATCATCGAAATGCCACTACCCAAGACTGAAAAAGAAATTCGGGGCTTCCTCGAGTGAATCCAGTATATCAGCCAATTCATTGCACAGCTCACCCCGGTCTGTGAGCCCATATTCAAGCTACTACGAAAGAACTCACCAAAAGAATGGAATAGCGACTGTCAATAGGCCTTCGACAGGATCAAGAAATACCTGCTGAATCCCCTAGTGCTCATGCCACCTACTTCAGGTAGGCCATTACTGCTGTATATCTTCGTCGCTGCAGAAACAATCGGATGTGTTCTTGGCCAACATGACAATACATGAAGAAAAGAGCAAGCGATCTACTATCTGAGCAGACAATTCACGAGCTACGAAGCCAAATACTCCAGCTTAGAAAAAACATGCCTCGCCCTAGTCTGGGCAACTCAACGACTACTACAGTATATGATCACTCACTCAGTCCTTCTACTAGCTCGCATAGACCCATTAAAATACTTGTTCGAGAAACCAACACTAACGGGCAGGATCGCAAAATGGCAACTATTGCTTTCTGAGTTCGACATCACCTATGTCACTCAGAAGGTAATTAAGGGGCAAGCACTGGCCCACAACTTAGCAGCCCACTCCCTACCTGACTATCAACCGCTGAGGACCTTCTTCCCTGACGAGGACATCCTCCTAATTGAGGAAGAAGAAGAAAGAAAGGCAAGACAATGGACACTCTTCTTCGACGGGGTTGCAAACTCAAAAGGGAGTGGAGTAGGCGTCATACTCTACTCTCCTGATGACGTCTCAATTCCCATATCCAAGCGACTGGCATTCCAATGTACCAACAATGTAGCTGAATATGAAGCATGTATCACCGGTCTAAGAGAAGCCATAATCCTGAACGTGAAGAAGTTACGAGTCTTCAAAGACTCGCAACTCATCATCAATCAGATAAACGATGACTGGAGGACCAAAGACGAAAAGCTAATCCCGTATCATGTCTACTTGGAGAATCTAACTTAGGAATTCAAAGAGATCACATTCTCTTACATGCCCCGAGCCAGGAATCAGTTTGCAGACACTCTGGCTACCCTCGCCTCAATGTTGAAGATCCCAAAAGGAATTGTTGAATGGGAACTCACCGTCGAGCTCCAAGAAGAACTTGCATTCTGCCTACAGATTGACGAAGCTGAACCTTCTTCAAATGATCGGTCATGGTACACAGACATCAAGGAATATCTCGAACATCAGAAGTACCTAGAAGGAGCAGCCCTAGCTGATCGACGTACTATCCAACGCCTGTTAGCACAATTCATGATTACTGGGGGCATCCTCTACAAGCGATCCTTCAACTAAGTCCTTCTCCGCTGCGTGGATGAAGAAGAAGCGGCACAGATCATGTCAGAAATCCACGAAGGACTATGCGACCCACACATGAATGGACACATGATGGCGAAGAAGATCTTACGACTCGGCTACTATTGGATTACAATGGAGACAGATTGCTGCAAACACGTTAAGAAATGCTTCAAGTGTTAGGAACATGCAAATTAAATCCATGAGCCCGCTTCCGAACACAATGGCCCTTCTCTGTATGAGGATTCTACATCATCGGCAAGATCAGCCCAAAAGCATCAAACGGGCACGAATACATCCTGGTGGCAGTAAATTACTTCACCAAATGGATAGAGGTAGCATCATATGCCACATCGCAGCATCTCATGTGGTCAAGTTTATGAAGAACAACATCATCAGCTGATATAGGATCCCTCAGGCCATCATCACAGATAACGAAACTCCGTTCGTCAATAAAAGGATGGGCGACTTCCTCGACAAGTTCAAGATTCAACAACACCGATCAAGCCCCTACCGTCCTCAAATGAATGGTGGGATCGAAACAGCAAACAAAACTATCATCCGTATACTGGAGAAAATAGTGAAAACATATCGCGATTGGTCAGAAATGCTTCCTTACGCACTCTGGGCCTATCGGACGTCTGTACGGTCTGTTACAGGCGCAACTCCATACGAACTCGCATACAAAATGGAAGCAGTGCTGCCAGTCGAAATTGAAATCCCATCACTCCGAATACTGCTGAAAAGAAAAATCAAGGAAGACGAATGACAACAAGCAAGATACGATCAACTGCATCTAGCAGATGAAAAGCGCATGCTGGCGCTAAGCTACTCCCAATCTTATCAAAGAAGGATCGCTCGGGCCTACAATAAAAGGGTCCTGAAGAGAAGCTTCAAAGTCGGTGACATGGTCATGAAACGCATCCTACCGTCGCACTTGCCAGATCCCAAAGGAAAATTCAAACCCTCGTGGGACGGACCGCTGATCATTTGGGAAGTACTCCCAGGAGGCGCTCTTCGGCTCACCAATCTGAGATGAGAGGATCTTCCCGAGCCCATCAACGTCGATAATGTGAAAATCTATCATGGGTAACCACACCTAACCTTATCAATGATTACAATCGCAAAGCCGTGCCCATCAAAAACAAAAATATTCGTCATCTCTCCCATCAGAAAGACCTGTCATTTCTCCCACAAAAAAAAGAGGAGAAAATAAAAGCACAAAAAAAAAGGAAAGAAAACAAAAAAAGGGAAGAAAACAAGTACATCCCGCATCCCCAAACAATCCGCTCGAAAAAACAGCTTATAATTGTAATCAAAGACAAGGACAGGAAGGTAACCAGTTGGCCGGCTTTGAAGGAAGCCTCTCGATCACTCCCGGCACTTCAAAAACAAGAATAAAAATAAAAAGAGAAAAAGACATGTCTAAGCAAAAGGGGTGAGGTGAAAACCCGAAAGGGTGCCTCGAGTAAAAACAGCAGACATGTAGCGGACTTGGTGAAAACCTGAAAGGGCGCCAAGGGTAAAAACAGCACAACTGCCAAGGGGCAGACAAGATAAAAAACCTGGGACATAATGAAAATCCTAAAGGATGCTATGGGCAAAAATGACGGGAAGAGCTAGACGTAGTGAAAACCTGAAAGAGCGCTATGGGCAAAAAATGGCAAGACGTAAAAAAATAATAATAATAATAAAAGCGCAGGTACAGAAGAGGCCAAGACAGCGAGCATCACAGCAAGATACAAAGGAAAGATAACTGCGGATCAGTTTTCTATCAAACTCTGCTTGAATCCAGGGATGTGATCCTAGACACCCTCTCAGGGAACCAAGACCCTATGAACACAATCTAGGATATATACTGCATGCAACTTGGGATGAGCCCAAGATTCTGATCCCAATCATTCAAAGCACAAATCCAACCACAAGCAAACATGGGCAGATTGAGCACAAACAAAATTTTCTTTCATTTCTTTAAAAAACTTTCCTACGAGTGCATTGTTTTCTTTTTTCACAAAAAGCCTATATATATATATATATATATATATATATATATATATATATATATATATACAGAATAAGCGGGTGATTAACAATAGGATCCACAGGTAAGCTTCTATCCCTCATACACCGATAATCTCTGTATAAGCCTCTCTATTTCCATGAGCAGGTAAAAGGCCTAATCCCTATCCAAGCGGTGCGCCGCGAGCATATCCTCATCATACTGCCGCCCCACTGCCAATCGACGAGCCATATCCTCACACGTATGGTGAAGGACAGCTATCTCAGTGATCAGGTGACCATGAGTGGCCAGCAAGAAAGACGAATCGATGAAAAGTCTCTCCTCAAAGGCCTCAAATGAGTCATCAATGCATGAAGAGGATGAAGCAGCATTGCCCACCATGTCCTGATCAGCAGCTACATCTGCCAAATGCCAGCCAGGGACTTAATGATATAGCGACTACTTTGTCACCCATCGCTGGTACGGTACTGTTACCATGGGAGGAGCCTAAGACTCAAGATCCAGAGTTGTCGCATCCAAAGAGTCCTGCCAAGAAATTCAGACTCATCTATACAAAGCAAACAAATCAGAGGGAAGAGGGGCGTGCCCAAATCCGGAGAAAGGGAACTTCGGAATATCCTGTCAAGAACCAAACTGGCGAAGGAACTGCACGGGATGGTAGGAGCAGTACCCCCGAAGGCCGAGCAATAATAGAGGGATGCGAGCAGCGCTACAGATTAGGGGCACCCGGCAAAGCCAGGTAGCCTCCCAACTTATCTCTCACCCTCGAAGCTGAGTGAGCATGCAACGATAAAGTGACTCAGTAGCCTCAGCACCAAGCGGAAGGCCGTCAAGCAATAAGCACAGCACGTCGCCACGACGAGAGTCTAGCCATAGAAGCTGAGGAGTCATGAACAAGTGCTCGCACAACCAAACCTGTAGGAAGATATGAGTCAAGCTCAAGTCACAAACAGATAACCACGTGAGCACTCGATCAACCCTAAAAAGAACTCCACCAGCATTACAAAAATGATGCTCCTGCGATGCAAGACACAGCGAAATACATCCAACAGGACTACCAACGATGACTGCTGCCAACCTGAGAAAAGCAGCTCAGCCAAAACATAAAATATCAGGGACATAGAACAACGATCATACAGGACCGCGAGAGAGCTCACCAGTCCTACCATCGGGAGTAGGTAGAGCAATGAGAAACCCAAACCAGGAAATCAGATCAGAAGAACGAACCGACTCAGATGCGGGAATATAAGGCTCTCGGGTAAGAGGAAGACCAGACAAGAGTGAAAACTCCTCTAGTGATGGGCCATGAAAATCGGGGTTGAAAGTCTGCTAACGATCAGATCATAGTTTCCGATAACGGATTGTGAAAATAAGTTCAACTCGAGTTCAATTGTATAAAGGCAAGCGAAGGTGAAATTGTATATTTAAAGTATATAAAGAACAAAATTTATATGGACCCAATCATACAATCTAAAAGATGAGGTCGTCAGTCTCCCGAAGAGGTCCTCCAAGGTACAATCAAACAAGAACTCGATGAAAGTAGAGAATTTCTTATGTTCGGAAGCCCAAGGAACTCAACTCAAAAAATCTCAAGATCCGTTTCAAGCTCTCAATCTTGATCATCCCAAACATGATCGCATTCTCGAACAGTGCCACTCACTCCGCCCCGGATACATCGATCGACAAGTCCGGACGAGTACACCCTCCTGCTAATCATCGCCCGGATCCCCGGGTCAACTCAAGGGCGATCGTCGTCAAAATAGGCATTCCCTCGCCCAATAAGTCCATCTCGTGATGACGAAAGAAGCCAATATCTCACATCGCATCACGCAAGGTGTCCTGAAAAGCTGTAGCACGCGAGCCCGAGCCGCCAACAACCGTCACATCAGGAGTTGTCTGAAACACATGAGCGCCAGGAGCCACAATGTCCCAATGGCTGACTAGGCCTATACCCTAATCACCGACAACAGCCCTCTGTCCCATCACAACCTCAAAATCTGCACCAAAGATCTGACTCAATCCATCCGCAGAAAGTCCATCACCCATCAGATCCAAACCATCCAAACCACTAAGATGAGGTTCGCCACCTATCCAAGCCTGCTCCACCACATCCACACCGTCCGTAGTCATCCCTCCATCAATCAAGCCATCGGCCGCCGTCATCACACCATTTAAACCATCCATCACCATGTTAACATCCACAAAACTCGGTGGCACACCTGGAATAAACCCATCAAATCCATCCAACCCAACACCATATCCACCATCAATGGAGAAAGAATCCAAACTGTAAATAGCATTCACCTCTCCAAAGGGGACCATTACTCCCCCACCAACCTCCATCAATCCATCCATAAATGGATCTCTCCCATCATTTATGGGGCCACCAACTTCTCATGACAATTAGCGTTTCCAAAATTTACATATCTATACTGTATAAGCCAGAATACCTATTCAATAACACAGTATTTTCCAACATGTATACAGTTCTTTTTTCGCCAAGCAATTAATTTATAGCACATATAATATATTTATACATGATTATTACGCACATAATTCAGATTTGCATTCCATTTAAAGATCCATCAAAACCACCATCATTGCTGGCCATAATGATTGGAAAGGGAAGAAACAAAGGGAAGGGACAAAAGAGAAAAGGACAAGGAGGGAGAAAGAAGATGGGACAAAGGGAATGATTCGAATGGTCTGATCGGGCGAGAGGAGACAGAAAGGAGGCAAAAGAATGAACAGAGGGGAGGGGTACTCACTGGAAGAAAAGATGAACGGAGGCGGCGATCCGATTACCGCCTACGGTACTCCAACCCCCGCTCTTAGAACTGTCATTTTTGCATCACTGCAGCACTGATAGGACAGAACGGGAGGAAAAAGTCTCTGGGCGGCAGTCCAACTACCGCCCGCGACAATCGAACTGCCACCCGGGCCCACTTTCGAGGGAATTTTGGGCAAGATCCGCTCCGGAGGGCCAGGACCTAGAAAAAAACCTCTATGTACCCAATTGGGATTGCAAAACTGATCAAAAGACATTGCGAGAAGGCAACACTGAACAAGCTAAATTTCATATAAACATTGGATTACACAGGCAAGGATACACGATTACATGATGCAATGAACTAATCATCATCAGGAAGATAAGTGTCAGTATCCTTGCGGCAAAAGTGGGGCCTTAAAATCCCTCCTCTAGCGAAACATACGCCGCCACCAGGAGCGTAACCGGACTGCAAGATCAGACCGATGTCATGTTGCTCGCACCAGGAACTGTACTCTCTATCCAGATCAACGAAGGCACTATCATTGTAACCCTCCAAGGCGGGCTAAGTGGCACCAAGGGAACCCTGAAAGTAGACCAACTCCACCAGCCATCAACTCGACCAAAAAGTCTCTCCCCAAGTACCACTCGTCTCCACACATGTCGACAGGGTCCTCCAGGATACGGGGTCGTCGTGAGGCTTGAAAAGCTTCCGGAGCTCAAGAAGTGAGCACCGCATTTGACCGGAGATACAACCTAGTATGGAACTGCAAAAGAGGAGAAAACCAAGGGCTAAAGAAAACAAGCAGAAAGCAACACATGGGCAACACAAGATAGGGTGAGTCGCTCACATCATCAGGAACGAGGGCATCAATATTCGACCTCCAAGCCAAGTCAGAAAACAAACGTGTATGGTAGCGGTTATCCTTATACCACAACATCATGCGAGGAAAAGGAGGCGAATGATTGATCAAGGTAGGGGCTAAATGGGGAAAATGGGTGGGATCGGGCACAAAGAGCTCAAGAAGTGCGATCGAAAAGGCACACCGGACACTCGCAGCTTTGAGATCAAAAGGATGACAAGTACTCGATGAGAAGCATCAAAGAAATCATGCGAGGAAAAGAGGCGAATGATTGATCAAGGTGCCAATGGGTGAGACAACACATGTACCCGATGAGTAGATGGCCAATTGTCGATGGCATTGGTTGAACAACTACTGCCTTGTCTTCATACAAATAGGGTTTAGAAAAGGGCCGCATTCATGATGCGGTGATGACTAATCAGATGAGGAAAGTGATGTCCGCACACGAGTGACTAAAACATGACGGGAACTCACAAGCTCATTCTGGCGAGAAAAATCATCGCACCCATAGTGTACAAGATCAAGGCCCGAGCCTTCACCACGCCCCGTCACTTGGGTCCTCGATGGGATCCAGTCGGCAAAGTTCGACGATAGCCGAGAGAGTTTGAATCGAGGGGCCCAGGAGAAAATCAAGGAAGCATCTGGCATCATCCCCAATAGTCCCATCTAATCATCCTCCGTGGGCATCGAAAGGTCATCCTCGAACAGGATAAAAGCGATGCTCCATCATCATGCGAGGAAAAGGCCTAGAATGATTGCATATATATGTTGTATGGAGTGATGCACCCCACTCCCCAAAAGGAAAAGGGTAGAAAGTGTGGGTCTCGTGGTGTCATACAAATAGGCCGTTCGGTATGACCAAAGTGAACGGGAGGGACATGTTCGTCTTGCTCAGACGAACCCGAAATAGGTAGGCAAAGGGAGTGTGCTTCAAAACCTCAAAGAATAGCGGCTGTGGGTCATGGAACCAGTCAGGCCAATGCGTCCGGACCCCTCGTCCCCTCAAAACTGCAGGCGCACCACCTTCCCGGGCTATATCAGACAGATGTTGGCCCTTGCGTGGTACATAGCATGGATCGGTCGATTGACAGGAGGAACTAGCCTCATTTCTGCCCCGGCGAGGCATGCTGCACAGGCAAGGTATACAGTAAGTATCAATTTCCAAGCCCATTTTCAAAAGCCCACCTTAAGGCCCATTTCAAAAGCCAAGGCCCATTTCAAAAAAACTAAGCCCATTTCAAAAAATCCAAGCCCATTTCAAAAGTCAAGGCCCATTTCAAAAAGCCCAGGCCCATTTTAAAAATCGAGGCCCACTTCAAAAGCCCACCTTGAGGCCCATTTCAAAAATCCAGGCCACCTTGAGGGCAAAGCCAAAGCCACCCCCAAGGTCCATTCTCAAGGCCCATTTCCCAAAAACTCCTTTCGAGGGTGTAACGACCCGTAAATTTTCGTACGTTGGTTCGAGTACCACCTCGACTAGAAATCAATTAGGATTAAATCCTTTAGAAATTTAACAAAGTTAACTAAGTACTAAACTCGATTGGCCATGAAATCCGTTGGGATCGCTTTAAATACGATCTGCAAGACCCAAAACTTGCAAAACAAGTGACTCTAGGTTACCCTAAAGTTTAGAACCAAACTCAAGAATGAAACGAAACCGATTAGGTCTAGATCGCACATCGAAGTCCGATTAACACAAAGCTAAGGAACTAGGACCGCCTCCTTTGGGCTTGACAATCATCTCTAAAATCAGTCCGGTAGATGTCCCACGGCCATTCGTTTCGATTCGGAGCGAGGTGTGTGAAAAATACTATTCCCATTCCAAAATAAATATCGGGAATAGTGATCGGCATCATTCGTTTACGCGTCGTATAAGCAACCCGACCGTCGAGAATCGGACAAATTACACCCTCGGATTAAGAAAATTTTCGGGAACATTTACATGTACTTGGAATTTCGGATCGTGGCCCATTGACCGTTGAATGAAAGTGGTCCGCCACGTGCGACACTGGGAATCCGATCGAGTCGACGTAATCCCACATAGATCCATGTGTGGTGAGCTTAAGTCGACGTTTGGCTCAAGGGAGCCACGAGAAACACTCATTTGAGCTGGAAAAGTGACGAAATACCTATATAAGCAATAACCCTTGAACACGAGCCTATTTTGGGAAGGGTTTTGGCTATAAAAGGAGCTTAGAACAGCCCCTCTCTCTGACCATACGAATTTGGGATAAAACCCAGAGAGAGAGAGAGAAAAGAGAGAAGAGCTTGGGATTTGTGGGAGATCTTCCTCCTCGCTTTCATTCATCACACGGCCTACACCGCTTCCTTTCGGGCGTTTTTTGCCAGATCCACTCCATTTGAAGGTGAGAAACCCTAACCTTAGGTCGATTTGAAGTAGGAAGGTTGTAGGTTGTGTAAAGACTAACCGATTCAGCTCTTTAGGCTAGGAAACCCCGTATACGGAGGAAGCTCAACAACCCCTTTGATTCGTTGTGATTCCAAGGGCAAAGGTGAGGACTTTAAGTGTATAAGTTAAGGTTTTCAACGCTTTCAATGTCAGATAATGGTAGATTCATGATCTGCATGCAATTGCACATGTACAAAGTGCTTTCCGTTTCCTGTTTCGATTAACGTTGTAAATATGGAATTTCACATACTCTAGGTATACGTAGAAATACCGTATATGTATTTTTTTTGGGAAAATGTTTGACATGTTTATTTAATGTATGATTATATGATATATGGATAAAATACTAATTTGAAGCGAAAGGAATCATTTGAAATACATGTTCACTTGTAAATGCTACGTGTGTTGAAATTGTGTATGCTAGAAATACCGTATACGTATTTTTTTGGAAAAATGTTTGACATGTTTATTTAATGTATGATTATATAATATATGGATAAAATACTAGTTTGGCGAAAGGAATCGCCGTAATATATGTTCGCTTGTAAACACTATGTATGTTGAAATTGTGTATTCTAGAAATACCGCATATGTGTAAATTTTGGAAGTGTAATTGTCATGATTATTTGTTGTATGAATATGGTATACGCGGATAAAATAACCGCTTGGTGAAAGAATAGCCCTAATACGCATTTGCTAACATACGTCATGTATGTTGGAATAGCGCACTCTAAGTGTTTGTGTAAATGCTTGTGTGTGAAAAAGCTTGAGTGTTATTGCCTTAGATGGGCGCTGATATGGAATTCCCGACTACCTTAGAGACATGTAGGATCCCCTCCATGTGGTGGTTCGCTATAACCACTCACTTGTGATGTGTATGTAATTGTATCCCTACTTGTATAGTGCTTTATAACATGCTTTACAACATGCTTTACTTCATACTTTATTTCATGCTTTATAACATGCCTGCTAACATGCTTATATTACTTCGTTATCATGCTTTACTCCACATGCTATTGATGAGATCTGTTTAAGTTTGGGACTAAGTCTATAGTCCAAACATTCGGTACCAGACTTGAGATTGTGGCTGAAACTCATGTCGCCATAAAGGATGTGTCAGCGGGAACCCGAGTCGTACTTCGGTTGGCGATAGTGGTTGGCCACACGAGTGCTTTTTTGCGCTCCATATCGCCCAACCCAGTGCGCTCGAGCTAGTCGTGCTCGTCAAGTAAACCGATATGTGTATGTGTATTCACCATGTTTGGTCATTCTTTGCTTGAACCTAGGGTACCAAACTTACCGGTGTCGATCCCGTTAACCATGGTACCTCGATCCGCTAAGACGCATGAGCCGGGCATGGTGGTATGGGACACCGTGTCGAGTCGGCCTGTCGGCCTACTGGCCGGGGCCATGTGCCTCCCGTAGTGACCATTGCGCAACTAAACTCGTGAGCCGAATACGGTGGTATGGGACACGTATTCGAGTGTCGATACTTACGGCGAGAGCCGAGTACGGTGAGACCCGTGCTTGTGCTTTGACGGCGACGAGTCCTCCGTAGTATCTTCGAGTATACTCCAAGTGTCCGTGATTGGCGACGAGTCTTTCACAAAGCCAACTAGAGTATGAGTTGAGCCGAGCACGGTGAGACACTGTACTCGGTGATACTAGTGATTGAGCCAAGCACGGTGAGACCGTACTTGAGCCGACGGCCGACAATTGAGCCGCATACGGTGAGATCAGTATCCGTTGACGGGTGAGCCAGCCTTTGCGATGCCTTCACTACGCTTCTCAAACCATAATATCGTATGAGATTAGCTAGGATTGGCGACCCTAGAATGGATCATGTTTGGGAATGATACAAGGAGGTACCTTAGTTTCCCAATCTTCTTGTTTGAAATGGACTAATAATAACTCGGTAATCATGATCATCATCGCACCGCATGTGCTTAGTAGATGTGGCGCACTGAGGGAGTTAAGCATTCGCGAACGTAAGATGATGTCGCATGAGGGTGGTTTGGTAAGGGCATACAGACATCATGACATTTCATTCTCGCACTTAATAAGAGTAGTTAGAATTGTTTGATCAGACCGCTTTATCATTCCTTGATTGAATTGATAACATGTTAACCTATGCTTTATTGTTCCACTGAGTTAGCTACTCACTCCCACGTTACGGGACGGTGTTTGCAACACCCACCAAACTCTATCGTAGGTATAGATGGTGCCTCGATTCGGGAGCCGAGCCGACCGAGGAGGATCGGGATGAGTTCTCCTTTATGCACTCGACTTGACGGATATGCTTAGGCCCGCATCGCGGAATTCAGTGGCTTATCTACGGAATTGTATTTTGATTTTTGACTTAGAAACAATACATGTATATTGGTACTCAGTTAGTACTCATACTGGAGTTCACAAAATTTTGTTACTTTACATACTTTGAATATAAAATTTGGTCCGCTTACCTTTATACAATTGAAGCTGGAGTATGATTCTTGATTTTGGTATAATCTCATTCATGTTTATTGCTCTAACTCAGACAACATTTAACCATCATTGTGTATGTTGCATAAGTGATGCGTTGGAACTCGGGAGTTGAGTTCATACTCGACCCCCGATTTTCAAGGTGTTACAGAGAGACCCCTTTCTAAAGCAAGTCCATGCCTCTGGACATATCAAGATCATGATGTGGGGCCCATTGGAAAAATCTCACCCGTCCATCAATCTCAAAGATGGCCCACCAATCCGTAATATCCGTACACTCGTATGGACCTCACAACATCCATCCGACGGTCCAGATCATTCAAAGGAAAACAAAAAAAAAAAAATCCATGCCTCTAGACATATCAAGACCATGATTTTGGGGCCACTGGGAAAATCACATCCGTCCATCATCCGCAAAATAGCCAACCAACAAAGTCCACACCATCCACACACTCAAGTGGGCCCCGGATCATCCATCGAATGGTCCAAATCATCATAAAAAAAAAAAATCAAAATAAACAAAGTCCTAAGGGTGAGGCCCTTTTCTTATCACACCCCACTCCACAAAAAAAAAAAAAAAAAAAAAAAAAGAGAGAGAGAGAGAGAGAAAATTAATAATAAAAAATATATATATAAAATCCAGCCAATAACTTGGCCCAAAACAAATAAGTCCAACAGGATCCAATGGATCAGACCCAACCAAGACGATCTGACGGTCCCAATCGCGGCCCTCTCCAAACCTAAAAGGAAATCCAACCCATCAAGGGCTCCTAAAATGAGTTGTCCAACATGATCTAACAAGAAATTGTTAACTAGGGTTACCTAAAATGGAAAGAATGAAGAAAATAAAAAAAAAAAATCTGTGAAGAAAATCCACTCAAAAATCACTCCAAGGACCACAACACTCTTCTTGGACGACTCATGGAGAAAGATCGAATAAGGAAGGGGGTGACACCGAACGGACCAGCGCACCCCTCGGACCACCGGACAATAGAACAGGCCGGCGGCAACCGGACTGCGGTGGACTACCCGACCAAAAGCATTGCATAGGGCAGCGGGCTGTCCCCTAGGGTGGCTTTGAAAGACCGGTTTCTCCCCTTGACCATTGGGTAATAGCCTCACAAAAAGACTAAAAATTAAAAAAAATATATACATATAATATATATATATATATATATATATATATATATATAGTTTTCTCTCCAAAATCTCATGTCAGGTTCAAAATCTCAAGAGAAGTTAAGAATCTCACCTTACATTGCTGAAGAATACCAAAATGATAACATAATAATAAATACAAAAAATATATATATATAAAACAAAACAACATATATATGTAATAATAATATAATGATAGAATAATGACAAAAGTACAGATATCCCCAGGGAATTATCTTGCCATACATATATTCAATATATATATATATATATATATATATATATATATATATATATATATATACACACACACACACACACACACACTTCAAAATCATCAGCCCCATTAATCTATTAGTGGAGTCCATCTGACTTTTCTTGCAAATAAAAATCGAACGACAACGCCCACGCGCGAAATCGAATAGATTTTTTTTATCTAAAAAAAATTAAAATAATAATAATATTAATAAATAATAAATAATTTCAAATAAAATCTCAAGGAGTCTAGTTCCAAAGGGAATAGATTTCAAACAAAGTTTTCAAAAACGCACGCGGCACACAGTACACTGAGGAATTTTCCATATTCTCCAGTTACGGTCAGTGCAAACAGCTAAATAAGATTCGGTCTCCCCAATTTCTTCGAAGGATAACTAAATCCGTACATGATATATGTACGATTGGCCCGATCTCTATATCTAAACAGTCGTACAAATGCTAGTAGAAATGAGCGAATCTATCTTTGAAAAGAATAATCAAACTCTGAGAGATGAAAGAGATGGATAAAAGGTGAGGTCCACGATCCTAAATTTCTCAGTTTTTAACTACCTCGCTAATGGTATGTCCCACGTAGTCCCATGTCGACCGATTTCTGTCGTGCGGAGCCATGACGCAATCCACTTCCGTCCCACTATTGACTTCCCAGCCGACTATAAAGGCCGCAGAATACTGACAGAACCACTCCCTCCATCGTCAACGACCAAACACAAACACCGGGCACGTTCCAACTTAAAGCCCATGTGAGTGATCTGAGGCGTTCATTAATCATTAAACACAGTTTTCTCCGTTGGACCATTTCTAGATAAATCTCATATGAGATAAGAAATAGGCAGCATGAAATATTCGAATCAACGGTCTAAATTCAACATCTATGCTTAATTCAAAAATCGAATACACCATTATGTTATTAGGACAAAACTTCTCGGTTGGTTCCGCCCGATGAACATCTCTGATCTCACACACGTGTCCGCATTGGCAATTTTTTGTGCATTTGTGATTAGCGCTTGAAGATGGTGCTGCGACTGGAAATAGCACTATTCACTTCACAATTTTCACACGCAATCGTTTCTTCCTCTACATGTTTGTTTTCGTGGTCGCGGGGTGGACTTTGTTCAGGAAAGGCAACTGCCCCAGAGACTCGGATTGCAGAGAGTGTAGAATACATCACCTGCGTACGTAGAAAAGCTCTCTTGGACCATTTCGACGTTGTGTGTTTTATCTATTTCATTCATTCATTTTTATTTTTTTTTATATCATTTTAAATGTGATACTAAAATTGAGACAGATTCGAAGCTTAAGTGGACCACACTACAAAAAAAAATAGTGAGAATTAATCACCTACCATTTAAAATTTCTCATAAACTGCAACCATGGCCTTATTATTTTCAACACGAGTCTCTTTCCACCACACACGTGTCATACTTGTCCATCAGCGTAGGCTATCCAAATTTAGGGACACACTGTCGATGGAGGATAGCCGAGAGATGGTCAAACCATGCGTGAATGAAGAGGCAACTCTTCCACTGCACGCATGGCATACATGTCCCTCAATCTATACCATTCATATTGTTGGACCCACTTTGGATGAGGATGGCCGATAAAGCATGGGATTAGAAGATCCAAACCATTAAAAAAAAAAGGATAGGCAACTCTTACACCACACTATAGGCATACATATCCTAACGTTAAGAGTATCAAACGGTGGGGCCCACTGTGGATGGAAGATGGTCGAGAAAACATAAGCCTAGATGATCCAAACCATGCGTAAGAGTAATATGATTGGTAGTAAATTCACCTCGTGCAAAAGGAGAATCAAAATTCGTGCTTTGCAGTTTCCCAATAGGGACAGCTGTTGGACGGCATGTATTGATATATGCATACGTATCAGCGATCAATTGCAAGTAGAACACATGGGGGAGGAGTTCGGGTAGCGGCTTAGGAAAGACCCCGATCCACCGAGGTAGGTGGGACCCTGGCTGTAGGGCTAATGGTGTTGTATGTATCTTAAATCCACACTGTCCAATCATTTTGAAAGCTCATTTTAGAGCATAATCCAAAAAATTAATTGGAATCAAAGTTTAGTTGGACCACACCATAGGAAAGAGTTGTGATTGAATCCCTACCATTAAAATTTTCACGGATTCCACCGGTATGCTTATTTTCCATCCAACCTATTGGTAAGTGGACGCGGATTGCGTCCTACCCCCGCCCGGACAGTAATCCGTCCGAGCGGAAATCTGTGGGGCCCACCGTGATGTAAATATTTTATCCACGCCGTTCCTCTCTTTTCTCAGATCATTTTAAGATATCGTCCCAAAAATTAGACAGGTGCACAGCTCCAATGGGCCACAAAGTGTGGATTGAACGTCCACCGTTAAAAAGTTCTTGAGAGTTGCTTAAGTTTTAGATAAGCTTATATTTGTGTTTTCACTTCATCCACGTCTACATGAACTTATTAATAGGTTGGATGGTAAAAACAAAACATTACAGTGGCCCTTAGAAAGTCTTCAACGGTGGGTGTCATTATCACTGCATCTTCCTTTGGTGTGGTCCACTAGAGCTGTGTATCAGCCTCGTTTTTAGGAAGATAACTTAAAACGGTCTTATAGAAGGGATGAAAGGCATGGATAAAATACTTATATCACGTTGGGGCCCATAGAGCCCTGCCCGGACGGATTACCGTCCGGGCAGGGGTAGGACGCAATCCACGTCCTTGATAAGCTCATAAACACCTACACGTAGAGACCACACAAATATCATCTTGATTCAAAATCTCTATAGCCCACCAGAAGTTTTTAACGTTCAATGACCAGTATTTCCTTTTCTATGTCCCATCAATGATTTGCAACTCCATTTTGTGATTGTATCTTAGAATTAGCTTTCAGTACGGATGGATGGCACGAATGTAGTCATATATACGACAGTGGTCCAAAGTCAGATGTCCCATTCACCGCCGTGGATCCCCGGTCTTACCTAATCCACTCCCAAAGGTCAGGGGAGGTGGATTACATGATATCATGCCAGTGGACGGTGCTTTGTGGGCTCCACGATTACGTAAGTTGTTTTATCCATGACGTTCATCCATCTTGCCCACTCAATTTTACAATATGAACCAATAAAATAACAATAATAAGCAAATGTGCTGATTGAATTTACTTATATTTGCCTTTTCCTTCTTACATAGTCCATGTGACCTAATGATCAGCGAGTTCATAACGATTCCAAGGGCCCGTTTGATTTTCTAATTACAGATGTAATACAGGGAAAATGGGTAATAATTATTTACATATGTATTTCCAGTTGGATTTCCAAAGTGATTTGACTGGCACTTTCATTTATAGCACTTACTTCATCCGAGGAGAAAAAAGTTAAATTATGGGCCCACCTTGATGTTTGTGTATTATCCACACCGTCCATCCCTTTAGCCAACTCATTTTAGGGCATGAACCAAAAAAAGAGGCACATAAAAAGATTAAGTGGACCACACCACTGGAAACAATGGGAATTGAACTCCTACAATTGAAAGCTTCTTGAGGACCCCATAAGTTTTGGATCAAACTGATATTTTTGTTTCCACTTTATCCATGACTGTGTGACCTTATTAACAGGTTGGATGACAAATAAACATCACTGTGGGCCCTAGGGAGAAAACAACTTTCAACCATTGACGTTTTAATGATCATTGTTTCCTAAGGTGTGGTCCACTTGAGCTTTTGATTTTCCTCGTTTTTGGGTTCATGCCTTAAAATGTATTTTTTAAAAGGATGGATGGTGTAGATAACTCATATATATCATGGTGGGGCCCACATATTTAAATTAGTAATAACAACGTTTATATAGACCGATTTTCGAAATGTAAATCCTGGTGACTTTCAAACGGGTGTAGTAAGTAATAATCAGGTAATTCCGTGTATTTACTAGGGAAATTAAAAATCAAAGAGCCCCTAAATGGATGGATAGGGTGGGCAGCATAGCACTGTACAGTAGCCACATCACTATTGTTAGTGTGGACGTGGATTGCGTAGCCAGTGTACTGGCAGTAGCGAGGTGGCTACTGTGCTCCGTGAGCCCGTCATGATTTATGTATCTTATTCATAACTTCCATCCATTTTGCCAAACTATTTTAAGCATGATTGAGGTAGATCTAAATCTCATGTGGACCACACCATAGGAAAGCCCGTCATGATTTATTTAAATCTTATGGATCATAAGCGGTGATTGAACACTCACCATAAAAAATTCTTAGGGGAAACAAATGTTTTGGATTAAGCTAACATTTGGATTTTCTCTTCATCCAGGTGTGTGAGACCTAATTAGCATGATGACAAATAAACATTATAATGGGCCTTAGTAAGTTTTTAATAATAGGCATTTATTGTCTCTACTTTCTTGTGTTGTGAGACCTAATTAGCATGTTAGATCTAAATCTCATGTGGACCACACCATAGGAAAGCGTACGGCATGATTGAGGTAAATCTAAATCTCACATGGATCACCGTAGGAAAGTGGTGATTGAACACTCACCATAAAAAATTCTTAGGGGAAACAAATGTTTTGGATTAAGCTAACATTTGGATTTTCTCTTCATCCAGGTGTGTGAGACCTAATTAGCATGTTAGATGACAAATAAACATTATAGTGGGCCTTGGTAAGTTTTTAATAATAGGCATTTATTGTCTATGCTTTCTTGTGTTGTGGTCCATGTCAGCGCAAATTACACATTTATAATTTTTGTAAAATAATAAAAGAAACCGAAATATTAATGAGGGACTGAAGCACCTGTTATCACATTGCCCTTAGGGCTTGTTTGATTTTTAAAATCCTTTGTAAATACCATGTAAATAAGCAATTATTACTTTTTCATCCTTTTTGAAAAGTAGCATGTATTTCTGCTTTAGAAACTTGTCCAAAAGATTTTGTTTGAATGTGTGAGCCCCACCATGATACATATGATCAGGGGCGGCTCAACATTTTTGGGGGCCTTAGGCAAGTCATAAAAATCAGGCTTTTTAGTTTAAAAACTAAAAAATTAATAAATTCAAAATTAAACCATAAAAATTAATAAACTTTTGTATTCAAGCTTATCCTATAAATCAGTTTCGATAGATAAAATTACTAAACTGTTCATAAGGTGAATCCTAGATGGATGAAATGAAAACATAAATATCAGCTCATCCAAAATTTCTGCCACCTGTAGAAAAGTTTGTAATGGTGAGCATTCAATATCCACTTTTTTTATGTGTTGTAGTCCACTTGAGCTTTGGTTCTGCTTCATGTTTTTTCTAATAATCTAAAATGGGATGAAGAAACGGATCAACGGAATAGATATAACACATACAATAATGTGGACCCCACAAAGCTCAGGGCTACAGGAATCCCTAAAGTGGTCCATTCTAAATTGTATAGTACTCTAGCAGTGTTATGGTTAATAAATAGGTATTTCTAGATTGTTAATATAGCATATTTTGACTCCATCCAAACCGTCTAAATTAGGTGATCCATTCTAAATAGGCTAAATTACAAAAAATTCATTGATTTTACTATTTTATCTTCCAATTAGTGGGAATTTGTATGTTGAATTCAAATAATTTGTTTAGTGTACAAGAATCAACCAATTAGGAGATCCCGCTATTGTGTGTTTTTGTTTTTGGTTTTCATGAACCATCTAAACCGAGACCCACTTTTATATCTTTTTAATTTAATTTAAAAATATTCAAAGGTTGCAATTTCTCAGTGCATGTGTATAGATTACTAGACTCTGTCAGAGTATTAAAAGCCTGTTCCTATGATACAGGGCCTTCATAAATAGGGGGCCTTAGGCGATTGCCTCACCTGCCTACACCTTAGAGCCGCCCCTGCAAATGATATATACCCTCCATCCATCTACTCTAATATAACATTTTGAGACATGAGCAGAAAAATGAGACAGATCCAATGCTCAAGTGGCCCACACCAAAGGAAATAGTAACCCCAGTAAGTTTTTAACAATAGTTGTTTGATTCCCTTTTTTCCTGTAGTGTAGTCGACTTGAGCTTTGGATCTTTCTCATTTTTTTTGCTCATGACCTAAATTCAACCAGCATAACGGATGGACGGTATGGATAAGCCACTTACATCTTTCACAATGCCCTCGATTTTAACATTAAGAAAAGTACGAGTCAAATCAAGCATGAGGAACAATACGGTAATTACTTGAGGAAATAATTATTACCCATTTACAATTCATTTACAAGGGATTTGGAAAATCAAAGAGTCCCTAAAATTATTATTTGTCAATTCTCAAAGTAATTGAATCTGCTGATAGGTTGCAGGCAAATAACTTTTACGATACGACAAGCCTGTATGTGATTCTGCATTCAACAAGCATGCAAGCACGAAGAACTATCAATAGAACTCTGTGTACACACTTTTTTATGGCAGATAAATTTAAAATAAAACCCTAAATTAGAGAGAAGATTAGTAAAAAAAAATGTATGTGGTTTATACAACTAATCTAGTCTATTTATTAAGAATTGTTGGCTAAGGTTCGTATTAAACCTTACTGACTTGATCAGAAGTTACTAAAACCTTTCTTGTTGGATTGTACGTGGAGTGATTTGAGTGATTGGTGATGGTTCATTGAACCACCCAGGCACTATTTATATAGATCAGGATTGTTTCACATTTTGGTATAGAGCTATAACTTCGTATGACCATTTATGGCTATTACAGAGTTATGGCTATTGGTAAGAAACTAACCATTATTTGGTTATTGCTGACCATCATGCATGTTAGACAATCAGTTGCATGCAAGCTGTTTAGATTCATCAGCTAGCCGTTTAATGATTGTTGGGCTAATCACATGTAGCAGGTTTTGCATGATCTGATTTAATATTGCATGGTGTAAAGTGTGCCACTAGCACATGTCCAGCTACACTGCCTCACATGTTCGTGTCCTCGCATCGAGCCTATGCCCATACACATGCCCGGGCCTGTGCGATCGTGTGTTCTAAAACAAGTCTCGTACTCCATGGATCCATCAAATAAATTATAAGGTAATCAACAGCCTATATATAAACCTAATATTTTATTTTTTATTTTTCTGTAGAACGAGCACTTTCATAGCTTCCCATTTTATTTTATTTTTAGAATGAGCGCTATCATAGATACCTCCCCCCATTGACACGGTCAATGGGCAATCCGCGTCCTGTCCGTGTGAAATCCGCGTGTGGTGTAGTTACGAGAAGGATAACTATAATAATGTGGAAAATGTTATCTCCCGTACTCATGCCCACAGAATTTGTATAAGTGGAAAAGATTTACCTCATCTAAACCCTTGAACTAGTGGACCACTCTTGTCATATATCATATCACAAAACGTTTACTTGATTTCATAAACTAGACAATCTGATTGGCCTATTCCGATTGGACGGTTAGAACAGAAAGTGTAGTGCTAGACTTCAACAACTAAATACTATTGAATGGAATTTCGTGATTGCCTTATTAATGTGGCTTTGATCTTTTGCAATACCGGGTTTAAGCTACATGAACGCCATGTGTACAATATACGTGTGAAGGAGTATGAAGCTTCATCCTTCGCGAAGAGTATTAAAAATACTCTTCTTAAGTCATAGTCATATATCATCGCGAAGAGGATTAAAAACGACTCTTCTTTAGTCATATATCATGTATTAAAAATCTAGATTCCGGACTTTATAGTGAGGCCATCATCCAATCCATACATTTCACATGATGGGTCATAGCTGGTGGACCATGGGATTCGGTAGTGACCCTGGTTGGTTATTTGTGGCCCTACCATGATATCTGTATTTCATCAAAGAGCCTTTCTATTTTTCCAGCTCATTCTAGGGCATGAGCCAAGAAGAATAGTAATATTCAAATCTAAAGTGGACCAAACACATAAAACAGTGGTAATTGAGCTACCATCATTAAAATCTTTTTAAGGGCTATAAAAGGTTTGGATTAAGCTTGTATTTGGTTTTCTTTTGCCACGCATATGAACATTACAGTGGGCCCTCAGAAAGTTTTTAACGGCCGGCATTAAATCACTGATTTTTTCCTGTGGTGTAATCTACGTGAGATTTGGATTTGCCTAATTTTTTTATTTGTTTCATTATCTAAAATAAGCTGGAAATGTAGATGGACGGTGTGGATGTGAAAATGTGATTGGACAGCGTGGATAAAAACATACAATATGGTGATACGAAAATATGGATGAACAACGTGGGTAAAAACATACATTATGGTGGGGACAGCACCGATCTCGGTGCTGGAGGTGGCAATACCGAATCTGAGTCCGTGGACCATGCCCTAACAAATATGTGGTAGGAACATCGCAGCTGTCGTTGTAGTGTTTTCTAAAAATCTATTTGCATGAAACTGGACAAAAGATTTAGATGTTTTAATCTTAAAAAATTTATGTACATGGTCATGTAATCAAGGACCATCAGATCGACGGACATGATCACTGATTGATAGGCCTCAAATAGAGGAACTCAGCGTCCGGGTAGACTGTATTTCCTAAGGCCAGGGATCTCACTATTTTCGTTCGAACAATCCTCTGCTCTGAGGGCTGAGGATTGTAACATTCGTAGCGAGCACGCGCGAGTGAGATAGAGAAGTACAATAGGCCTAAAGGTGGCAAATTATCACCCGTGTGGAATATCCGATCCATTGATCTGATGGGTAAAGATTTCTCTGTGGCCTGTTCCAGAAATCATGTTGGCTACCTGATGTATCCTAATTTTGGCCATAATCAGAAAGCCAATAAAATAGAGTCACGTGGCATTGGATGAAAGATGGGAAGTGATTAAAAGATCCTTAAAAATGTAGAATGCCTTTTGTGAGGAAACGTATTGGCTACTCCCCCTGCCACCAGCCCGGTGGCTGATGGTCGGTGCTCTGTGGCCCCACATGATGTATGTGTTTCATCCATTTCATTCATCCATTTTTACGGATCATTTTATGGCTTCATCCCAAAAATGAGAAGGATATAAATCTCAGATGGACCACACCATAGGAAAACAATAGTGATTAGATATCCACCATTAAAATCCTCCTAAGGCCCCCTGTACAGTTTATTTGACATCCAATAGCTAGCGTAAGATCAGCTCTAAGTGTTTGGCGCAGGGCAACAGTTGGGATTACGTGATATAGCATGCAAATTCCATCCATCATAAGGGGAGGATGATAAAGGGTGGGATCACGTCCCATGGAATTGCATTTGGTCCCGTGCGGGGGTTTTCATGGATTTTGAAATCCAGTGCATTTATCCATGTTGCCCATCCATATACATCATTTACATGTGGCATTTTGGTTGTATATGTGTATAAGTGAATGACATACATTGTGAATTTGGTTAGTTGATTACAATTGCATGGTCCATTAAACAGGATTTTGCTTAATCCGATGTTTTCCTATGGCAAGAATTTTATCCCAAACATGGGATTGGATGGATAAAATGGTATTTCTCGACAAGCAATCATTGTGCGACTATGTTAATCCCCTCTAATACAATTTAATACCATCTAATTCCATGGACCAAACACGCCCTTAGTGAATGGTCGATGGAATGTTGTTGTAGATATGCAAGAAGCGCGGTCCAGCAATTTAAGATATAAAAGGCCAACAAAAGTTAAGCAGTTGATAGGTATTTAAAAGTGGAACAATTGCAAAAGAAAAACATAACAAGAGAAGAATCTAAAGAGACTTTTCAACTACGATAACCATTGCAGTAATGGAAGAAGTATCTGAAAGAACAAGCTATAACAAAACTCTATAAATAGTAGATGAATTCAACAGGGAAAGAGGTCTCACACCAATCAAATCAAACAAACTTATCTTATCAATTTACTTTATCACAACTTATTCTAAGAGCAGAAGTAATCAAGTAGCGGTAATCTTAGTTATAATCTTTAGTTGCAATACAAGTCTATGCTCATGTGCTGGATTTGTTCTCTATTTAATATCAAGCAGTTCTTTTAAGGGATACATTTTTACAATTGTTCCTATTGACCGATTGTGAGTTTTTTCCTTGTGTTTGATTTACACTAGTATTCTAAAAGTCCCTTCTTATGGAAGGCACAAAGTTACCCATCTTCGAAAGAAAAACCCTACCCTTTGATTATCGCCTAATTGTCATCAAATTTTACGAGTAGCTGAGTAAGCGACCGATTTTCTCAGAATCTGGTCACATACATTCATATTGGATGTATCTACTTATTTTAGTGCTTGGGGTCAAAGTTGAACGGTTTGGATCGATCCGATGTATCGATTTTGGCACGCCTGATGAGACTACAAAATACTTGCTTACCATAACATTTTGTTAACTCATGTATATTTATCGATGCGGTAATCATTTGGAATCATGAGCCAAAGGGCTAGTTATAATACTTCAACAATTGTTGTTATGGCTAACGAGCTTTCTACTCACAAGGTGGAGGTGCATGTCTAACAAGTGCCTGAACAAGGGGATCCACCACCTAGTCTGATGCTTGTTCATCCAAATTTAGACGGCCATTGACATCTCGAATTGAACCTCTTGAGATTATGTCAGTGAGGATGGTTAATATGCAAAGGGGGATTTAATACATCGCAGAGCTATCGCGAGTTTAGGTAGAACACTCGCGAGTTTGGGCCGAGGCTTTCAATAAGTGGATGATCGGCCACATCAAAAGCATGAATTGGTTGTGGCTTTACTTATTGATAAAGCATTTGTTGCACCTTAGCAACATGCCAATGCAAGTTCTATTAGAATCGAGCATCTGTACCATCAGTCAAGACGATACCACATACACTTCTATTACAGCAAAACACACCACCTGTTCCTATCTTTAATCCAATTTAGAATGTGTGGAATTCACCGATACTAGTAGATTTCAAATGTCTTGAACGTGTTCCTGTACAACACATGAGAAATTCACTGCCACCTGTAGATTTTAGACATCCTGAACATAAAAATAAGAACGCAGTTCATGAAACCAAAAAATAAGGGATGCATGGGGGCACTCGTTGCCTATAAATCAACTGTATAATGAAAAACAGTATCAAGATGACCTTGAAGTACCTCTAGTTATTGTACAACAATACTGGGAGTGAACCAAATTGTTCAACTAGTTCATGAAGTAGCAGGCCAAGTTCTTGGCCGAACTACTACTTTGGTTTATCATAAGTCATATCTTAATTCGATCAACCGGAAATGTAACGCACTGAAAATCGGGGGTCGAGCATAAGCTCCACTCCCGAGTTCCAACGCATCACTTATGCAACATAGATGATGATGATTGAATGTTGTCCATATTAGTACATTAAACATGAGTGAGATTATACCAAAACAACATATCATACTCCAGAGACAATTAAATAAGCAAGCGGAAGACTGTGTCAGATATATACAATATATAAACTGTTGTAAGTCTCCAGAGTGTAAACATGTTACTAGGTTAAATATATACATGTATACTCCAAAAGTGAACAAAAAGAATATACATGGGTACTCCAAAAGTCCGGCTCATGAATCTTAGCAGATCGAGGTACCAAGGTTAAACGGGCTTTCCACTGGTGAGTTTGGTACCTTATATTCAAGCAATAGTGTCCATACATGGTGAACATACATTGGGCCAATCGAGTTACTTGACAAGTTCAACTGGTACGAGCGTACATTGAATTAATCGACATGGTACCACTGTCGACAATCATCGAACGCATCAGATGTGGCGAGATGATTCGACCACTTGATCAGAAACCATTACCGATTGCCTGGACTATATCGTAGCCCCATTCATACTCTAAATGTAACAGATAATCACATGTGCTAGTTATGACAGTATTGAATATACAATTCAGTCACTATAATCATTTGAGCATTAACAAAATAAAAATAACATCACACATATGCATTTCATACTTAAATCATGTAGTTGGGTCTAAGTTATGAAAAAGGATTTACTCACATTGCTAAGGTAATTGAGGATCTCGTCTCAACACCTTTAATAAAGGCATTTCACAATGCAATTACTCATTCAGACATTTTATCGAACGCTTAAACTACGCACTTCAACATACATGGCATATGTTGGTTATAATGTATATTAGGGCAAATCCATTCACCAATGAGTCGCCTTACATACAACAAATATGTATCCTATGTTACAAGTCATGGCAAACGCCAATCCTGGTTCTTTACTTTCATTCGGACATTTGTACAAACACTTAGACTACTCCTTTCATCATACATGTATTAGACTAGTTATAACATATATCATGACAAGCCCTTTTTACACAGGAGTTGCTACATACACAACAAGCATATATTCATAGTTAATAATCATGGCAAGCACAGATTCAAATTCTATATTCATTCAAACATTTTCACAAACACATGGAATACATTATATTCATATATATGTGTAAAGCACGGGAAACATCGTATCTAAGTATGTGATAGCAATCAAGTCAATCATAAATCATTAACTGACATTGAAAGCCTTGAAAACCATAACCTAAACGTTTATAGTCCGCACCTTTCACCGGTAGACTCAGAACGAACTCAGTTTAAATACTAAGCCTTTGTCTACGGCACCACAACAACCTATAACAGGGAATAGGTTAGTTATTCCACCATCTGTTCTATTTTAATCTCTAAAATAGGTTAGGGTTAGGATTTATTACCCAAATACAGAGTCGGAATCACCGAAAAAGTAATACAGATGTGGTGGTTAAGCATGTAGAGCGATGAGATTGAATCCCAGGATCAATCTCAAAACCCAGTTGCTCTCGGGAGCATCACGAAGCTCCGTATCGAACCTTGACTGCGCGTCAAAAGTCCGATTATTGTGAAACTAAACGATTAAGACTAACTTGTTAGGCTTGACGACCATCTCGGAAATCAAGTCCTGATGATACCTAGAAACGCATAACTTGAGCCCGGAGCGAAGTGTGTGAGAAACGCGAATATTTTTAGAAATTGAGCTCAGATTTAAGTAAATTGAGCCGTTCGCTTGCGGGCCAATTCTAAGGTTTTAGACCGTCAGAATCTGACCCAAATACACACTCGGATCAAGAGAAATTTCCCACACATGTCAGTACACTTGTGGCCACGATCGAAAAGTCTGCGGTGGACCGTTGAGCGGCGTCGGTCGCCACAGTCGATCTGTAAATCCGATTGGACCGAAAACTTAACTCGACCTAGATCCAATGCCAGGGAGCTTACGTCCGATCGCACGTAGAAAAAGGGGTGCTCCGTTGGATCAAAACAGCCCTCGTTTGGCTATAACCTAAGTATACAATGACCCTAGGGCTATTCCGGTCAGTTCTGGGCCTATATAAGGGCTTTAAACCCTCAAATACGGAGTCAGAATCGTCGGAAAAGTAATACAAATGTGGTGGTTAAGCATGTAGAGTGATGGGATTGAATCCCATGAACTCTCTCCCACTTTCTCTCTCACTCTCTCTTTGCTCTATTCTCTCCCCTAGGTTTTCTAAATTCGTATGGAATGAAAGAGAGAGGGTTTAGAGCCCTTTTATAGGCCCGGAACTGACTGGAATGGCCCCAGGGTCATTGTATACTTAGGTTATAGTCAAATGGGGGCTGTTTCGATCCAACGAAGCACTTCTGGAGGCCCATTTTCTGCATGCGGACGTACTTAAGCTCTCTGGCATTGGATCTAGGTCAAGTTAAATTTTCGGTCAGATCGAATTTACAGATCGACCGTGGCAGACCAGTTTCAGTTCAACAGTCACCGGTACTCGATCAGGGCCATAAGTGTACTGACATGTGTGGGAAATTTCTCCTGATTCAAGGGTGTATTTGGGTCAGATTCTGACGGTTTGAAACCTTAGAATTGGCCCACAAGCGAACAGCTCAGTTTACTTAAATCTGAGCTCATTTTCTAAAAATATTCGCGTTTCTCACACACTTCGCTCCGGGCTCAAGTTGTGCGTTTCTGGGTATCATTAGGAATTGATTTCCAAGATGGTCATCAAGCCCAGCAAGTCGGTCTTAATTGTTTAGTTTCGCAATAATCAAACTTTCGACGCGCGGTCTAGGTCCGATATGGAGCTTCGTGATGCTCCCGAGAGCAACTGGGTTTTGAGATTGATCCTAGATTATAGGGTAATGTAACATTAATGATTCTACAAGTTTTGGGTCTTGTAGTTCGTATTTAAAGTAGTTCAAGCGAATTTCACAGCTAATCTAGTTTAGCACTTAGTTATTTTCGTCTGATTTATAAAGGATTTGGTCCTGGGTGATTTCTGCCTGAGGTGGTACTCGGGTCTTTGTATGGATTTTTCCGGGACGTTACAGGAAATATCTGTTGCCGATGAACTATGGACTTGACTTTACCTTATTTATAGGTGATATAGGTCAATTGACTGTAAAACACAAAAGTATATTTAGCATATAATGTAGAGAATTGGCAATAATGAATATTATAAATGACAATTATTCGACCATTCATTCACTGGGGTAGCCTTTACTTGGTATCCCAATTTGCTATTAAATTTTACACAAAATCGGTAAGAAATGGAAGAAAATTTTCATGCTCAGTTCTTTTATAATGATAAAAAAATTTCTATGGTTTCTTTTATAATGATAAAAAAATTTCTATAGTTGATCTTGCTCGTTTTCAGCAATTGCTAAGGGAATCGGTCGAGAATTACATTGCGCGATTTAAAAGAGTAAAAAGACTATGTAAGGTAGCTACGACCGAGGCAAAATTTATCCAATTAGCTCAAGATGGACAGAAATTTAAGCTTTGGAAAATATTTATCGGAACGAAATTCTTAAATCTTTACAATTTAACCATAAATGTGTCTTGATATGAGGTCATGCTTCAAGAATCAATGAGGTAAAAGAATTCATCGGCAATGACATATTACTATGACCATAATTATGATATAGTGACTGAAATGGTGGCTAAATAACCATTCACATGTTCAATTTTAGTTAAAGTAGAAACAACGATAGCTTTTAATAAAAAAAAGGTTAAAGATCCCATGCCTTTGATATTTCTCATGCTAATGAAATCTTTGATATTATGTTAGCTAAAATTTTTATCAAAATTTCGGTTAATCACAAGATTTCGACATTCAAAGAATTAAAGAAAATTAATTATTGTAAATGACATGAAATTCGGTCACATTCCACTAACAAATGTTTTATTTTCAGGAATGATATTAAGGATAATATCGATAAAGGGTTGTTGAAATTCCCTATAATCGATATAGATCCATTCCCATTCAACATAGAAATCAATATGCCACCATAAATCCTCAAAGGTTGGTTCGGCCGCGATAAAATATTGATTTTAGAGTTTAGATGAATAAAAAAAAATGAGTAAAACGGCATGAGGGCGTGAGGCTTGAAACAACAGTCGACCAGATCAAAGTATATCAACACCTTTATGAGAAATGTACAGAGCCGATTCGGTCAGGTGAGAGATCTTATCAACTAAAAAAATCCAGTGAGACAATTGACCAATCAAAATTATAAGGAAAGAAATGCCTTCTACTCTCAAAAGGACAAACATGTCAGTGATTATTCTTAGACTTTTCAAAGGCCAAGGATGGTTAAACCTCTGACTAAGAAGGTATTTAGAAAATGTTGAATCATCCAAAATTCTCAATGATGCGTAAGGAGATGACTTGTACTCAAAAGCAATAATGTCAAAGACAACATGCAATGAAGAGAAGGCAGTTAGTTGTTGCTTTGGATCAATCCTAAAAGTATCATCCAACTTGACCAAGGTTGGTAATGTTAAAATCAGAAGAAGAACAATATATATTAGCCGATATGAAAGAATTGACAGAATTTTATGCGGATCATGACTTGGTCGAAGATTCTAATTATGATAAGACAAGGATGAACGTGAAAGGATCGACCTAATATATTAATGATGAGAAATTCTCGGATGATTTTCTGATTGAAGAGTTACTTGCTAAAGTAAGAGAGTTAGAAACTTCTTCTAAATAGAACATGGGGAGTATGGACAAGCCTGCATTTGAGGCGGATACTTAATTAAATTTGGAAACACTTAGGGGGTAGTGTCTAAATTTGGTTATACAGTTTATCTCATTGCAACCAAGTACATTGAATTGTAATATGGTGTTGACTCTGCCATTAAGTTTTCAGGCTAAACCATCTCAACCAAGCACAACAGTAGGAGATGTAGATGAATTGGGCCTACCGATAATTATACGGCATGGATCTTTTAACTCCGATGAGGAAGCTAAAAATGTATCAACTATGATAGTCGAATCAGGATCCCATTCTAATATATATATATATATATATATATATATATATATATATATATATATATATATAAAATTGAAAGGCTGACTCTTACAATGACCCAACATTTGAAGCTGTTGTATATCTTCATTCACTTGGAAGGATGTCTGACCACTTGGGTTATGGTCGATAACGGAGTTGCTGTTAACATTCTAGTAACTAAAATTATGGCTAAACAACTCGGAAATACTCAAGATGGCCTTATCCCAGCTCAGGTCACAATAAGTAATTTTGTCAAAGAAATAACGCAAACTCATGATGTTTTACTGGTGGAATTAATGGTAAGAACTAAGTGCATCCTAGTAATTTTCTTTATGGTCAATACTTCATCAAACTACAATGTTTTGCTTGGATGATATTGAATTCATTCTTTCTCATGTATCCCATCATCATTGTAGCAATTTGTGATTTTTTGAAATCAGGACAGAGTAGAAACTGGTTTTAACTAATAACAAATTGTTCTTAACTATGTCTAATGCAACGGGGCCTTATTTCTATGGAGATGAGATTGGACCTATACGATTTACTGGGTGAGACAAGAATGATAAACCATCTGGTATTAATGCTAGGTTCCACCTTGAGAATATCGTACATGATATTGCTACCATGATTCGATTGAACAAAGAATTGTTGAAGGTTATAATTCCCTTCTGTACAACTACAAGGTGCATGATTGAAGAAATTCCATTCAAGGCTGAGTTCATGGTTAAAGTACGGCAACTCGAGGAGAGTTTGTAAAACTATGATAATGGGTGTTTTGTTGATATGGCCGGTGTAGTTGTACCGGCCGATCAGGAAACTAAAGATAGTATTGAAATGAAGGATTTGTAGCTAGCTCCAGATAAATTGGAGGATTCTCAAGCTCATATTCAAAATTCTTTTGTAAAAATAAATCTGGGAATGGAAAACTGTAACACCCCGGATTTTTGCCAACTTGGAATTAGACATCCTTAGGCGATGGGTCGATCCTAACACCTTATTAACTTGTCAGAACTGAATCCCGCAGTCTAAAATCGCTCCTTAACCCATTTCCTTCACAAATCCAACCCTTCACTACTTTGTTCTTTCAATTTTTCAAAGCACTTTCGCCCTAGACACTATCTTAAACTAGCGAAGTAGTATAACTTGGATCACTTTAGATACAAACTACAAAAGACTAAGTACCACCTCAGACAGAAATCACTTAGGACTAAATCCTTTAGAAATTAGACAAAGTAACTAAGTGCGAAACCAGGTTAGCTACGAAATTCGTTTGAATCGCTTTAAATACGATCTGTAAGACCCAGAACTTGTAGAATCATTGGCGCTAGGTTACCCTAAAACCTAGGATCAATCTCATTACCCGGTTGCTCACAGGAGCATCTCGAAACTTCGTATTAGGTCTAGACCGCACATCGGAAGTCCGATTAACACAAAGTTAAGGAACTAGGACTGCCTCACTGGGCTTGACAACCACCTCGAAAATCAGGTCCAGTCGATGTCCCACGGCCATTCGCTTGAGTCCGAAGCGAGGGAGTGTGAAAATCACTCTTTCCTTTACAAAATAAATATCTGGAATAGTGATCTGGCACCATTTGCTTGCGGATCAGTATTAAGCAACAACCTGCAGTCGTAATCGAATCGGACATTATACCCTCGGATCAGGAAAAATTTCAGGAACATTTACATGTACTTAGAATTTCCGATCGTGGCCCACCGACCGTCGAACTGAAAATGGTCCGCCACGTGCGATCTGGGAATCCGATCGAGTCGAAAGCGTAATCCCACGTAGATCCATGTGTTGAGAGCTTAAGCCTGACGTTTGGCTCGAGGAGGGCCACCAGAAACCCTCTTTTGAGCTGGAAAAGTGCCGAAATACCTATAATAGTTGTACCCCTTGAACAGGAGTCTATTTCGGTGAGTTTTGAGACTATATAAGGACCTTAAACCCTCTCTCATGGCAGCCATACGAATTTGGGATTTGAGAGAGGGAAAAGAAGGAGAATGTGTGGAGTTGTGGGAAGATCTCCCGCCGCTCTACCCCTTGCTCCACGGTGCTTAACCACCTCATTCTTCCGCTTTCCGCGATTCCTGGCGTCATTTCTAGGTAATAAACCCGACCCTAACTTTGTTTGGGGGATTTGATTGTTGTAGGTTATGAAATAGCTAACCTATTACCTTCTCTAGGTTGCCTAGTTGCCGTATACGGAAGCTAGACAAACCTATCGATTCCGTTGCGATTCTACGACAAAAGGTGAGGACTTTAGGTGTATAGGTTGCGGTTTTCAATGCTTTCAATGTCAGATAATGGTAGATTCATGATCTGCATGCAATTGCACATGTACAAAGTGCTTTCCGTTTTCTGTTTCGATTAAAATTGTAGAATTTGGAATTTCACATACTCTAGGTATTCGTATAAAATACCGTATACATATTTTTTATGGAAATGTGTTTGACATGTTTATTTGTCGTATGGATATACGATATATGGATAAAAGACTTATTTGGCGAAAGGATTCATCGAAATACATGTTTTACTAATATACACTATGTATGTAGAAATACTGTATTGTAAAGAGTGCCGTATACATGTATATTTTGGAAATGTGTTTGCCATGATTATGTGTCGTATGATTATATGATATATGGATAAATCACTTATTTGGCGAAAAGAATCGCAGTAATATATGTTTGTTTGTATACACTATGTATGTTGAAAATGCGTATTCTAGAAAATACTGTATACGTATAATGTATTTATCATGATTATTTGCTGTAGTAATATATTATACATGGATAAAATACTCACTTGGCTAAAGGATAGCCCTAATACATGTTTTGCTAACATACACTATGTATGTTGTAATAGTGTATTCTAAGTGTTTGTGAAAATGACTGAATGAGTATAGAATTCTCATTCGTGCTCGCCATGACTAATTGTCATGGATAATTAATTGATGTATTCGCAATACCCCCTTTGACAAAAGGATTTGCCCTAAATCACGCCACGGCCAATACACACTATATATGCTAAAATGTGTGGCCCAAGTGTTTGTGGAAATGACTGAATGAATATGGAACTTGGATTCACCTTGCCATGACTATCCGTCATGGATGTATCGTATTATGATTGGGGTAACTCCTAGTGAAAGGATTTGGCCTTATACCTCGTGATCAACATATGTCTTGTATGTTGATTCACGTATTTTAAAGTGTTTGTTGAAATGTCGAATGAGTAGTAGTTAGTAAATTGTAATGTTTAAGGGTGTTGAGATATGATTCTCAACTCCTTTAACTATGTGTATGATTTCTTTGGATAATTGTGTGATTAGGAATTGAACATGTACAAACTCATGCTTGTGTTGTGATTCATAACATGCTTAACTGCTTTATGATTTTAACTATGTAATGCATATGTTTAAATTTATATTTATGTTGTATGATCCGTCATGGGTGATGGGGAGCTGAGCAACGAGTGCGCAGCAATGACCACAAGCCCTAAACGGATAATACCAGACCTTGATTGTATGAGTTGAATCTTGATCTACTACTGCTTTATCTATCTGCACTTGATTGTGTTTGGGGCTATGATTATAGTCCAGACAATCGGTACCAGAATTGCATTCGTGGCTGTGATTCATTTTCCACGTGAGATGTGTTCGACGAACCCGAGTCGTACTTCGGTTGACGATAGTGGTTGGCCACGCGACGTGCTTATGCACTTCATGTTCAACTTGTTATCATTTCGAGCTAGCGAGCCTCGTCAAGTAATGGCCGATTTGTCTAATGTATGTTCACCATGTTTGGTCGCCTCTCTGCTTGAACTGGGTACCAAACTTACCGGTGAAATCCCTTTTAACCATGGTACCTCGATCCGCTAAGACTCATGAGCCGGGCATGGTGGTATGGGACACCGTGGTCGAGCCGTCGACTCTCACGCCAGGCCATGTACCTCCCCGTAGTGACCATTGAGCAACCCAAACCGTGAGCCGAATACGGTGGTATGGGACATCCGTATTCGAGTTTCGATACTTGCGAGAGCCTAGCACGGTGAGACCCGTACTCGTCTTTGACGGGCGACCAGCCCTCAGTAGTATCTTCGAGTATACTCCAAGGTCTGTGATTGGCGACGAGTCTTTCACAAAGAACTAGAGTATGAGTTGAGCCGAGTATGGTGAGACCGTATTCGAGCTGACGGCTAGCGATTGAGCCGAGTACGGTGAGACCTGTACTTTCGAGCTGACGGTCAGCAATTGAGCCGCATATGGTGAGATCTCGTATCCGTCTTTGACGGGTGATGAGCCCTTTGTGATGCCTTCGCTACGCCTCTCAAACCATAATATCGTATGAGATTAACTAGGACTGACGACCTTAGAATGGATCATGTTTGGGAATGATACAAGGGAGGTACCTTAGTTTCCCAATACTGCTGTTTGAAATGAACTAATAATTACTCGGTAATCATGCTCATCATCGCACTACATGTGCCTGGTAGATGTGGAGCACTGAGGGATGGACGCATTCGCGAACGTAAGATAATGTCGCATGAGGGTGGTTTGGCAAGGGCATACATCATGTCATTTCATACTTGCATTAAATAAGAGTAGTTAAAATTGTTTGATTGTACTGCTTTATCATTATTGCTTGACTGAATTGATAACATATTAACTTATGCTTTATTGTTCCACTAAGTTGATCACTCACTCCCACGATACGGGACGGTGTTCAGAACACCCACCAGACTTTGTCTGATTACAGATGGCGACGTTACCTCTGAGGCGGAGCCAGACTTCTATGACGACGAGAATGCTTCCTCGTATATGCTGTATTCTGGCGGCTTCGTGAGAGCCATGCCTTGATTGTCGGGGCTACAGGGATGTTGACTAGATCACACTATACAACTTGGTATAATTTAAAATCATACTTGTAATTATTTAACCTGGTAACTTTATCACACTCTGGAGACCCACCACAGTTTATATATTTTATCTATCTATCACAGTCTTTCGCTTGCAAATTTAACTATCTCTGGAGTTTGATATGCTGTTTTGGCTTAATCTCACTCATGTTCATTGCACTAATACCGATCACATTCAATCATCATTCATTTTGTTGCATAAGTGATGCGTTGGAACTCGGGAGTTGAGTTTATGCTCGACCCCCAATTTTCAGGGCGTTACAAAAACATCCCAAACCTATTTTTATTAGTAGATTGATAGATTCACAAACACAAGCTGAACTCCTTAATTACTTAAAGAATTTGTCGATTATTTTGCTTGAGATTATCATGAGTTGCCTGGATTAGATTGACATTTGATCAAACAAAGGGTACCCATGAAGGAGGGATATTGGCCACATAAGTAGCCACCTAGGTGGATGACGGCCGAGGTAATATAAAAGATCAAGGAGGAAATTGAGTGGCTTTTAAAAGCAGGTCTCATTAAACTTATCAAATATGTTGAATGGATTTCAAATGTAGTATCGGTTATCAATAAAAACAGTAAGCTCATAGTGTGCATTGATTTTCATAATTTAAATCGAGCCACAAAAGACGAGTACCCCGTGCTTATGGTCGATCAACTGATTAATTGGGCAGTTGGGTATTAAGTAGTATCCTTTATAGACAACCATTCAATATATAATCAAATTAATATTACAGTAGAGAATTCTTAAAGACAAGTTGAAACATCCCGAATTTTCACGGTCAGAGTTTATACTCATGCCCAAGAAAATCGGGGTTTAATAATTAAATGAATTGTATGCTTCGAAATCGCACCCTATTTTATTTTTTTCATTTATATCACATCCAAATACATTCACGATGGTAACCATTTATGAGAGTAAATCAACTGTAGTTATCATTTCATCGGAGTAAAAGAATTTAACAAATTATCAAATGCCTTCTTAATAAGAGCTTATTACATTATCGAGTTTGCAGTAGAAACATAAAACTAAATCATAAAGCTATCTTCTTATTCATTCAATATGATCTTTCATAGGGAGATGGTCCTCTCGATCTTCAATCTGTACATCACCCACATCATTTGTACGGTTGGAGAGGGTCAATGCCCTACTCATAGTGATGGTTATCCTTTAAAATTAACAATAATTCAAGAGATTCATAAAAGTAATGTAAGGGTTCTGATACGTCTCGTACTCCACCACTACGAGGGGTATCAATATACACAACCACTATATATATATATATATGAATGCATGTCTAATAAACTATGTGCGGCTCATCATACGTAGTGATCATTACAATGTGGAATATAGTTTATAGAAAACCTGACTCGGCCCCCATTTTTCATGATATGATTGTCCGGTTCATGAAAGTTTATATTGATGATGTAATGGTCAAATCAACCAGTTTGACTGATCATATCGACCATTTACAAAAATCGTTCAAAAGAATAAAGATTCATAAACTGAAAATAAACACTATTAAATGTGTTTTTCGTGTATAGACCAATTTTTTTTTTGGGGGTTTTATGGTACATTAGAGGGGAATTGAGATTGATCAGCACAAAGCGCGAGCAATATTATAAGCTTGGCCGCCAAAAACTAAAATTGAGTTACAAAGTTTCTTGGCAAAGTTAACTTTATGTGACGATTTTTTTCCAATTATGCCGGAAAAGCTAATGTGTTTTCTTCTTTATTAAAGCTAAAGCATGGGGATGAATTCAAATGGGAGACAACATCTGTTGACTTTCGACCACATTAAAGAGTATTTTTTTCAAGCCACTAGTGTTAATACAATTAGTAAAAGGTCAGCCGCTCAAGTTGTATATTTCAGCTTCTCTAGAGTCGATTGGAGTTTTATTAGCGCAAGATCATGATGACCGAAAAGAGCGTGCAGTTTATTACTTATTTAAACATTTTAGATACTGAGAGGTGGTATTTTACTATAAAAAAAATTATGTTTATTATTATACTTTATGGTTACAAAATTATGATATTATTTGTGGGCTAATACAATCAATGTAATAACAATAATTAATTTAATAAAATATATGTTAAATTGCCCAATTTTGAATGGCCAAATCGATAAATGGATTATTGCATTGTTTGAGTTTGATTTGGTTCGTGTCGTAGAAGGCTGTAAAAGGACAGGCCATAACAGATTTTCTGGCCAATCATCCTTCAGTTATAAAAGGGCAACTTCCTTCAGAGGCCTTAGATGTATATGCAATTTATTAACCACCTTGAAAATTGATATTTAACAGTTCAAGGACCGACAAAGGATCATGGATCGTTATGATCGATTCAGTTGGTAGAAAACAAAAATTTGCATTCCAACTTGAGTTTGATTGTACTAATAATCAAGATGAATGTGGGGTTTTGATAATTGGTCTAGAATTATTGACCGATTTAGGAGTAAAAGAAGTATTAATTATGGGTGATTCCTTGTTAGTAATAAATCAGCTCATTGGTTTGTTTTATTATACAAGTACTACTTTACAATTATATTATTTGTTGGCAATACGGTTGCAAGAAGATTTGATGAGACCAAGCTAAAACATATATATCGAGAAAGCAATATTGATGCTAATGAAATGGCACAGTTAGCATCAGAACTTCAAATCACAGAAGGATTTGAAGAAAGAATGGTAACGGTTTAAAGGAGATCCTTACCCTCAGTTTTTCAAAGGAAATTAACCGATGAGATTTTCTTGGTCGAGGTGAGCAACGATAATTAGAGAGCTCCAATTACAGAATATACTTGATCTTCACATATGAAGGTCGGCCGAGATATTAGGAGGTCAGTTGTGAACTATGTATTGATCGATGTGGAGTTGTATAAAAAATGAGCTAATAATGTGATATCGCGATGTTTAAGTAAGAAAGAATCTATGATGGGCATGGGGGAAGTAGATAAAGAAATTTGTCGTGCACACCAGGTCAAAAGGAAGATGAGACTTACGCTTCAATGTTATGGGTATTTCTAGCCGAGCATGTTTGCCGATTGTGACCAATATACTAAAGGGTGTGAAGCATGTCAGAAACATGAGCTAATACAAACATGTGCCCGTGACTGAATTGCATCCTATTATCAAATCTTGGCCATTTCAAGGATGGGCTATTGATTTAATAGGAAAGATTTACCCTCTATCATTTAAGGGACAGTTTTATTATTGTGGCGACCAATTATTTCACCAGGTGGGTAGAAGCAAGGCCGATTTTAAGAACGAATCATCAAGAATTTATTGAATTTATTTAAACTCATATAATTCATTGGTTTAGAACTCCTAAATCGATCATAATAGATTATAGAGTAGCATTTTCATCCAAGCAGGTCAAGGCGATGACCGATGAGTATAAGGTTAAGTTGATGCATTCATCACCTTATTATGCTTAGGCTAACGGTCAAGCCAAGACTACTAATTACCTTATTAAGAATATTTTACAGAAAATGATTGATGGAATCCTAAACAGTGGCATGCTAATTTATTAGAGTTTTTTTGGGCATATCGTAATTCATTTTAAACAAGCATATGGATGAATCCATTTAGATTGGTATGTGGACATGATGTTGTATTGCCATTGAAAGTGATTGTCCCATCATTGTGAGTAGTATATCAAGTGAATTTGACCCCGACAGAAATCATAAAAGCTATGTTGGTTGAACTTGAGGACTTAGACGAAACTTAGTTGAGCGCTTTAAATTTTATTATGACGAACAAGTCTAAAGTTGCTCGAGCGCATAACAAAAATGTGAAAAAGAAAGCTTTTGGTGAAGGCGATGTGGTTTGGAAAAAATATTACTTATCAGAACTAAAGATACTGCATTTTGTAAACGGTCACTTATGTGGGATGGACCATGCATTGTGGTAAAAGTTCTTCATCATTGTGGTAATTCATTTTAAACAAGCATATGGATGAATTCATTTAGATTGGTATGTGGACATGATGTTGTATTACCATTGAAAGTGATTGTCCCATCATTGTGAGTAGTATATCAAGTGAATTTGACCATGCATTGTGGTAATTCATTTTAAACAAGCATATGGATGAATCCATTTAGATTGGTATGTGGACATGATGTTGTATTGCCATTGAAAGTGATTTTCCCATCATTGTGAGTAGTATATCAAGTGAATTTGACCCCGACAGAATTCATAAAAGCTATGTTGGTTGAACTTGAGGACTTAGATGAAACTTAGCTGAATGCTTTAAATTTTATTATGACGAACAAGTCCAAAGTTGCTCGAGCGCATAACAAAAATGTGAAAAAGAAAGCTTTTGGTGAAGGCGATGTGGTTTGGAAAAAATATTACCTATCAAAACTAAAGATACTGCATTTCGTAAACGGTCACTTATGTGGGATGGACCATGCATTGTAGTAAAAGTTCTTCATAAAGAAGCTTATGTTCTTCGTGACATGGATGGTAAGATGGTAAAAAATCTGATCAATAGTTTATTCCTAAAAACATATCATATCAAGTTATAGGAAATATGGAAAGATTGAGCCAAAAAGTAGTTAGAATAATCACAAATGACTTAAAAAGACCAAACTCAATCGAGAAAAATAGGAGTAAACATAAATATAAATATTATATTAATGGTCGAATATTAACAAAACATGGCAGACTGGTCGATTACATATGTAAAAAAAAAAAAAGGAAGAAAAGAAAAAATGAGAGGGAAAAGTGAATGCTCGACCAGAGAATGGATTAGGCGTACGCAACATTCATCTCCTTGAATTCCTTAACAACGCGTTTTATAATGAGTTCAGTTATTTTTCTTTGAGCCTTTCGAGATTCTCCATTTTTTAGAACTTGATCGAGAAAGCGTAGGACTTGGTCGATCGGTGACTGATGACATTGGCCTTGTGCTCTGCTTCTCTCTTTCATTCATTGTTTTAACATGACCGAGCTTGATAAAGATCGACCTGAGAGTTGATGAAGTTCAGGAGGGTCTGGGAGTACCATGGACATCTTTCAGGATCGAGTCGTTCAATCTCTTGAAGGTCATCATTGATTTCTCTACATTAAACTTACAGAGTTCTCAACATCACCTTGTTAAAGTGATGTTGCTGAGTCCATTGCATGCGGTGGTACCAAGCCCAATTGTACTGATCAGAAAGTATGTTTGTTTTCCTATGAATGACAACATGTTTGTTCGTATGAGCATCAAGTTCTTCAAGATATTTCTTGACAACGAAGTATCCGTGTTCACTCCCCAAGTATAGGGTTGTGATGTAGTAATAAACTCGGTAAGATCGAGGTCGAATCCCACGAGGACTGATCGTCACAACTCAAATCTAAGACTCTCCTTAACTAATCCAACAAATAATGGTATGAACTACTAAGCACAATTCTAAGAAAAAAAATAAAATAATTAAGAACATGGAAGAACATTCAATCAGAGAGAGAGCACTAGGACTTTCGAATCCACCCCTAATTATCCTAACCCTTGTTTTGTCTGTTGATTCACCTTGATATAGATTGATACCACTTAAATAGAGAAAGCACAATCTGTGTCCTAAATCGGGCATACAGACTGTCTAATTCCTTTGAGCAATGCCATGAATAACAGATCCCATGTCCTTGGTCGGGCACATGGAATGTACATTCATTAAAGCACCCTGTTTCTTCCTCTATAGGAAACCTGTTCTTGATCAGACCCAAGCACCTGTAATAAGCATCCAAACAACATCCATCTATATACTTTGATCAAGTTCACAGATGGAGAAGTATGGAATTTAAACCCATAAAGCCCACTCAGAGAAAGAAACAAATTAATTAAAATTCAAAGTAAATCAACCAATACAAGAGTTGATCAAATTAGGAGCTTCATCTCAGCCCTAGCTGAGAGATTAGTTACCCATAAAACCCATAAAAAGATATTAAATAAAATTCATAAAATAAAACACCAAACCGAAAATCTCTCTCTTCTTCCCTCTCTTTCTTCTCTTTCTCCTCTCCCTGGCTCTGTATCTCCAATTCTCTGGATCTGAATGCCTTTCCCACGTCCAAAACTCCACTTTTATAGCTGCTGGATGGCTGGAATCGGTGGCAGAGTCGTAGACGGACTCGAAGTACAATTTTTCGCAACCGTGATCAGTGGGCCCCACAGAGGTGTTTTCTGAAAAATCCACCCCGTCCATTGGATTCAGGATGAAATTTTAGTCAGGAATGGGTGGTTTTGAACGTCCATTGGCGCGGCCCACAGAAGAAATCTCGAAAAGATCAGATTTGAACGTCGCCAGGTAGCCCTTATGTGGCCTCTGTACCGCACACACGTGTACGCATGGGAGTGAAATATCAGCATGGTTTTGTAGTATTCATGGCCCTCTACACGATGGTCGGTTCAGATTGGCCGGAAGGTTGACCAGCGGGGCCCACAATAATTCGGAAAAACGGCCAGCGGCCGTGCGTTACGCGGACGCCAACCGGCGCTGGGATGATGGTGGGTCCCATTCCCTCCTTGAATGGAAAATCTACTCCGTTCACAGAAATGGTCTCGAAATTTCGGTCGAAACATGTAGTTTTTCTCTGTTTTGGTCCGGCCACGAATACCTTATCACTGCCGTCCAACTGCATTTATTGGATAGTTAAAAATCTCACCACTTGATGTCTTCATATTTCGTCACTAGGCGTGGGGTAAGTCCACCCGGGAAGCGGATGGGACGGCTTGGATTGTCCATTTGGACACAAGGTGGGCCCCACAATCGACGACCGCGGTCGTAGCCGAAAACATTTGGGAACGCGTTTTCGAGCGAGCGCGGGTCGGCGCCGCATGTGCCGCGGCCGACCGTCCGGCGGTCCGGCGACGCCAGTGCACGGTATACTCGCTGTACACTCCCCATACACATGGCCCTCGTGATGTTTACGAGAAATCTACTCCGTCCATCCTCTGTATCTCCCTAATTAATGGGTTGGGACCAAAGTTGAGGCATATCCTGCTATCAGGTGGGCCTGAAATCAACGATTTGTGGGCTGATTTATCAGTTGGAGCACTTTCGGAGATCATCAATAGCTGAAATTTAATATGTACGGTTAATTCACGGCCCCCATCACATGTATGAAGTTTCGAGTTGATCGGATGGCGGGAAACGTGTGATCTTTGCATTTTGGACCCTTTTCGGGCCCCTTGAACTTCAGTTTCTTGATTTCCTCGGATCTCGAGCGTTGATCTTGGTTCCCTGGGGTCGTTCTCTTGCTCTGATGACTTCAGAACGTGAAATCCATGCTTTTAACATCAAATTCCAATTAACGCTCCTGATTTCGTCCTGTAATAAAAATATAATTAAAATCCGGCATTAAACATTATCATGTATGTAAAATTGGGTAATTACTGGGGTCTGATATGCAATATTCGACCCTGATCACAACCCCAACTGAGCATTTTGCTAGTCCCGAGCAAAACATGCGAAAAATAATTTCAGAAATGAAAGACAATTCCTGTAAACTCGAGTGACTTGTGAACAGATAGCTGAGATGTGAAAATTCTAAGATTCATGATTGGTGCGTGGAATTTTTCTCTTGGAATCAAGCTTACAGTAAACTTCATAATCAAGTTTAAAATATTAATCCATCAATTAGAACATTCCTAAACATTGAGTTCCACGAATGTAAAGTATAATCTCGACTTACAATCAGTAAGAGATCCAATTGTCAATTTCATGATATCATTAGTAATTCGTGACACACTTATCTTACAGATTAACTTATCATTTTACCAGCTTTTGATTTTCTTTATGAGCAGTAATGCAAATGAGGGGAATCAAATTCTCACCTATAGGGAGCAAACCTATGGCGAAAACTTGTCGCCTAACACTTTTTTTTTCTTTTTTTTTTCATATGTCAACTATGGAGAATCAAATCTGCACCTATAGGGAGCAAACCTATGGTGAAGATTATGTGACTTAGCCTTTTAATTCTTCTTTTTACCAAGTTAATCATTCAGTTATCGAACCAACACTTAATGTGTAAGCGAGATGTGATATGTGAAATCATGGCTCAATCAATGTTTACAACTTCTAATCATGGATTAACAATTCAAAATTGACTGTGAAATCAAGCAGATGACCGAATCCAAGAGTCATAAGTTACCAACATCACATATCTTATAATGTTAAAATCACAACTATCCTTCAAAATCACTTTGAATTCAATAGAAATTCCAGAAAAAAAATTTTAAAATTTTCACAAATTTTGCTGAAGACCAAGAAAATACTGATTAGTGTTCACTCCCCAAGTATAGGGTTGTGATGTAGTAATAAACTCGGTAAGACCGAGGTCGAATCCCAAGGGACTGAAACTTGTACGTTATCTGAAACTAAGTAGAAATAGAACTAGAATGAGATGAAATCTAAATCGATTGTAATTTGAGGAATAATTGTGAGATTATTATCTAAAACTTAATGAGAAATTCAGAAAAAAGGGAAACTAGGGATTCAGAGGATCCACTTGTAGAGATCAGGGAGATCTTATGCCTGTATTAGAAATCAGGAAAATTAACTGAACTACCGTTGATATGGTTTTCAAGAGATGAGAGGTATATGAATTAGAATGGATTCCATCACCAAACCATGCCCAGGAGACAAAGCAAACAACAGAATTAATCTAATTACCAACCAAACAATGTATGAAGGTTAGGAAGGGTACCGACATCCAACCATGTCCAGGAGACGATGGTGAACAACAGGGCTTCCTGACGTCATAAACATAAAGGTGAAAAGAACATGCTCAAAGCCATTGCAGACCCATTGTAATTTCAGTCACAACAGACCATTAACGACTGAAAACATTCCCTTAATTAAACCCAAATCAACATTAGTTCAGTCTAAACAAAAGGCAAGTAGAGAGGCCTCCCATCACGCTACAAGCTTCACCTCTTAGCCCTAGCTAAGAGGTTTAGCCACACATGATGCGGCTAGATCTCTTAAACAAAATAAATTAAAATAAAAATAAAACTAAAAGAAAAGAAAAACTCTTTTTCTCTCTCTCTCTCTCCTCACGTCTGCCCCAAGCTCCAACCTCCAGCCGTACCCCTCGCTTCTCTTCCTCTCTCTCTCTTTATAGGTTGGGACGGTCTGTTGGAGTCCCCGAGGACTTGAATCTGGCACTTTACGCTGCAGCCTAGTAATGCTTCATGCTTCGCAGCCGGAAGACAGACCGAGAACTCCCTCCTCCTTGATTTTACATCCAAAGAATTAACGTCCCCTGAGACGGTTTTCAACCATCTTCAAGATGGACGGACTGGATTAACCATCTAATTAATGATGGTGGCCCACCTGGATCGTCTGCTCCGGTTCGCGAAACAGGCTCTCGCAACAGAGCCTACGCTGCATGATTGGTTGGGCCCATTATCGAATCTAACGGAGAAATCCACTCCGTCCACCACGACCAACAAGAAAATCCGGATGAGAATGAATGTTTTGTATTGTTTTTGGTGAGGCCGCCGAGATCTTCTATCCTACCGTCCAACCTGCGTCGACGTCTTTATATACATGCAGTATCCAAAAAGACTCAATAAACTAGTCAGGGTATGATCGATTTCTCCTCCTTGTTTCATTTGATGGCTTGGATTAGTGAATAGTCCGATGATAGTGGCCCACTGAACTTCGTCCGTAAGCTCTTCTGCGTAAACAGAGGTTCGTAGCTATCGCTGTGATGGCTGGTGGGCCCATGTTTGAGGGCGGTTGTAAAATCCACGCCGTTCATTGAGATCCACTCGGAAAACCGTTTGGTTTTGATCGGTTTTGGACGAGCTTCTGTCGTGGCCCACTGTAGTATAGCCCAGCCGTCCATCCTGTGTTCAACGATCAGGATCTTCCAATATTTTGCAAGGTTGAGAAACGACACCTAGGTGAGGCTTTTTGTCCCCCTATGGACACAATAGACGGTGCTGATCATCCATTTCGATGATGTGTGGGTCCCACTAGCAAAAAAAAATCAAACAGCGTCGGACGCTGTTTCTCTGTTGAAGACGACGCGGGTCAGCGCCCGTGTTTGACCGGCTCCGAATCCGGTGTGGCGCACGTGATCTTCCATGGTGCACATGCATCATGCCATGTGGGGTCCACTGCAACATTTCTGAGAAATCTGCTCCATCCATCCGATTTGTCACCCAATTTAAGGAGTTGAGACCGAAATTGAAGCATATCCAGATCTTAGGTGGGCCCAGAATCAGAGTTTTATGGTCTTTTCTGTCTGTTGGGCCATTTCCCCACAGATCCATCGGCTGAATTTTGACTTGTACGGTTATTTTGTGGTCCCCAGGCCATTTATGCAGTTTCGAGCCGAATGGATGGTGAGAACCCTGTGATCTTGCATTCTGTACCAATTTCAGGTCACTTGAGCTTCAGTTTCTTGGATTTCTCGGATCTCTGGCATGTAAATTCTTCAATATTGGTCCTATGGAGTCCGTCTCCTGCCTTGGTAATGTCGGAATGCTAAATCTCAACTTTAAGCACTCATTTTCAGTCTCAGCTTGTCATCACATCCTGCATTACAAACACGATTAAATTAGGATTTTAAACAATATTATGTTTGTAAATCCAAGCAGTAAATAGGGTCTAATATGCAATATTTGACCCTCAACACAACCCCCAACCAGCATTTTGCTAGTCCCGAGCAAAATATGCGAAAATTAAGTTGAGAATTACGAGACAATTCTTGTGAAGCCGAGTGATATTTTGAAAAACAATCCAGATATGAGAAATCTTAAGATTCATGAATGTTGATTATCAATTTCTCCTGGCCTCCCATGCACAGTGAATTTCATAATCAAGTTCAAATATTAATCCATAAACTAGAATAATTTTAAACATTGAGTTCCATGGGTGTAGAGTGTAATCCCGACTTTCAACATTAATATTCAATTCTCTATTTCAGGATGTCGTTGGTAACTAACAAGAGAATTCATGATAGCCAAATACTTGCCTTACAGATCATTCTTTCATTTTCTAGTTTTTTTTTTATTTTTTTTTTTTATTTTTTATTTAAAGTTGGGAATCAAATTTTCACTTATAGGGAGCACACCTATGGTGAAACTAGTCGCCCAACTCTTTCCAACTGTTAATCATGAAAAATCGAATCCACACCTATAGGGAGCAAACCCATGGTGCAACTCTTTTTTATACCCTGATGGCCAAATCTTTTAGGCTGGTTTCTTTCATGCTCAGTGATTACCAAATTAATCATTCAATATCAAACTGAAATCTCAATGTGTAAGTGAGATGTGATATGTGAAATCATGACTCAATCAATGTTTACAACTTCTAATCATGGATTAAGAATTCAAATTTAACTGTGAAATCTAACGAGCAACTGAATCCAAGAGTAGTAAATTTCCAACATCACGTATCTTGAAATTCTAAATCCAGGATAGTCGTCAAAATCACTTCAAATCCACGAGGATTTCCAAAAAAATTTTTCACAATTTTAGCTCAAGACTAAGAAAACACTGATTAGGTCACCTAATCTCCCACCCCCAACCTAAAATCTACATTGTCCTCAATGTAAAAGATGTAAACATGCAATGCACATGGGACAGCGAAAGTAAAGGAAAAGTGATGGGACGATAGTACCTGGATACGATTCGAGAGAATTTTCCACAAGGAACTCATCGTGACAACAAATCAGCGTAGGCGAGAAACTAACAAAGTAAAACAAAAATAACGAAAACAAAATCCTACCTACACCACTTTCGCAGGTGCTCTCGATTGCATTTAGCGTATGCAACAAGCCTTTAAACCCCTAGGTTGCCCCTAGTGGACGAGTTGTAGTCTCGTGAGGGTTTGCAGTAATGTTACCCACAAACATTGAACTATCTAGGAAAATGAAATAAATGGAAAAGCTGGGTTGCCTCCCAGGAGCGCTAAGTTTAACGTCTTCAGCCAGACCAAAGCAACTAGTCAAGTCCTATGAAAGCAATAAACCTACCTATACCTCCATCAGACTAGGAGATCAGTCCTGGTAGACAGGATCAGTCAGAGGCATGGACATGTCCTCTGAATCAAATTTCTCGACAAATGGCTTTAAGCGATGTCCATTTACTTTAAACTCCTTGCCATTGTCGGGATCTCTTATCTCGACGGCCCCATGAGGATATGCAGAACAACAATGTAAGGAGGCCGGTCCAACGAGATCGAAGCTTACCAGGAAAGAGATGTAATCGAGAATTATACAAAAGGACTTTCTGCCCTGGCGTGAATGATTTTCGTAAAATATGTTGGTCATGAAACGCCTTCATCCTATCCTTGTAAATTCTCGAGTTCTCGTATGCGTCGTTCGGATTTCTTGAGTTCATTCAATTGAAGTTTAAGTAGCGAGCCGGCGTTGTTGATTGAAATTTAAATTTTTGATTGCCCAAGAGGCTCTATGTTCCAACTCCACAGGTAAGTGGCAAGCCTTCCCATAGCGAGTCTAAAGGGAGACATTCCAATAGGGGTTTTAAAAGCGATGCAGTGCGCCCATAAGGCATCGGTCAATCGAATTGACCAATCCTTACGGTCAGGGTTAACCGTTTTCTCCAAAATGTGTTTGATCTCCCTATTAGAAATCTCAGCTTACCCACTTGTCTGTGGGTGGTATGGGGTGCTCACCTTATGAGAGATACCATATTTCTTCATTAAACTCTCGAATGGCCTATTACAAAAGTGTGAGCCCCCATCACTAATAATGGCTCGAGGCGTTCCAAATCGGGAAAGGATGTTTTCTTTTAGGAATTTAATGACCGTGCGATGGTCATTATTCCGACACGGAATCGCTTCGACCCATTTAGTGACATAGTCTACAACAAAAAATATATAAATTCCCAAAGATTGGGGGAATGGTCCCATGAAATCGATGCCCCAGAATCAAATGCCTCTATGATAAGAATGGGATTCAAGGGCATCATATTTCGACGGGACAATGCTCCCAATTTCTGACAACGCTCACAAGCTTTGCAAAACTCATGAGTGTCCCTGAACATAGTGGGCCAATAGAAGCCACACTGCAGAATCTTGGCCGTGGTCTTTTTTGCAGAAAAGTGACCACCACAGGCCTGTGAGTGACAAAAGGAGATGACACTCTGATGCTCATCATCTGGCACACATCTCCTCAAATTTGGTCTGGGCAATATTTAAACAAGTATGGATCATCCCAGAAGAATTTGCGCACCTCGGTGAAAAATTTCTTCTTATCTTGCGCAGTCCAATGTGTCGGTATGGAACCTGTAGCAAGATAATTAGCAATATCAGCGAACCAAGGTGAATGGGAGACTCTGAACAGTTGTTCATCAGGGAACATGTCATTGATATGGGTCGCTTCAAGGGAATCGGAGGTATTAAGGCGAGAAAGGTGATCGGCCACTACGTTCTCTACTCCCTTTTTATCTTTAATTTCCAAATCAAATTCTTGGAGTAGAAGGATCCATCGTATCAGGCGGGGCTTAGAATCATTCTTGGAAAGAAGATACTTCAGTGCCGCATGATCTGTATAGATAATGATCTTGGATCCGATCAAGTAGGATCTAAATTTGTCCAAGGCGAACACTACGGCTAAGAGTTCTTTTTCCGTAGTCGAGTAGTTCACTTGGGCAGGATTTAAAGTCCTACTCGCATAATGGATGACGTAGGGCCTCTTATCTTTTCTCTGGCCTAGAACCGCTCCAAGAGCATAATCAGAGGCGTCGCACATAAGCTCAAAAGGAAGGCTCCAGTCGGGTGGCTGCATGATGGGTGCAGTGGTTAACATGCCTTTAAGCTTGGTGAAAGCTTCTTGGCATTGCTCAGACCACTCGTATGGAACATCCTTTTGAAGAAGATTACATAAAGGACGAGAGAGGAGACTAAAGTCCTTTATGAATCGCCTGTAAAACCCTGCGTGTCCTAAGAAGGATCGCACGTCTCTGATGTTCTTGGGTGGAGGTAGGTTAGAGATAAGATCGATTTTTGCCTTATCTACCTCAATTCCCTTGGACGAGATGATATGTCCAAGGACAATCCCCTTATGAACCATGAAATGGCACTTCTCCCAATTGAGTACCAGATTCTTTTCTTCACATCTTTTCAGCACACATTTAAGACTTTCTAAGCACTTGCTGAAAGATGAGCCATAGACAGAGAAATCGTCCATGAAGACCTCAAGATATTGCCCCACCATATCAGAAAAGATACTCAACATACATCGCTGAAAGGTGGCAGGGGCATTACATAGTCCAAATGGCATCCTTCGGTAAGCAAAGGTGCCGTAGGGACATGTAAATGTGGTCTTTTCCTGGTCCTCAGGGGCGATTTCAATCTGATTGTAGCCCGAATAACCGTCAAGGAAACAGTAATAGGAATGACCAGCTAGCCTTTCCAAGATTTGATCGATGAAGGGCAGAGGAAAGTGATCCTTCCTTGTGACGGTATTCAATTTTCTGTAGTCAATGCACATTCTCCAACCAGTAGTGACTCTGGTTGGCACGAGTTCATTATTAGCATTGGCTACGATGGTGATTCCGGACTTCTTAGGAACCACCTGAGTTGGACTCACCCATTGACTATCAGATATAGGGTATATGATACCCACATCCAATAGTTTAAGAACCTCGGCTTTAACCACTTCCTTCATGTTTGGATTTAGTCTACGTTGTGGTTGCCGAGCGGTTTTGCATTTTCCTCAAGATAAATGTGGTGAGTACAAATCGAGGGATCGATTCCTTGAGGTCCGCTATCGTCCATCCTAGGGCTCCTTTATGCTCAATGAGAGTAGATATGAGCATACTCTCTGTTCTTTCTCCGGTGGGGAGAGATCACCACATAGGGTATGTCTCATCTTGACCTAAATAGGCATATTTCAAATCGGAGAGGGCAAAGGTTTTAGGTCAAGCTTCGGTGCCTTGAGGTTAGACGGTAGAGGCACTACATCATTTTGTGGCAATTCTTCAAATTGTGGCCTCCACCTAGGTTAACTTCAAGTACCGGTGCAAGATCAAGCAAGGCACTCATCTCCCCAATCATATCATCATCAAACTCATGGGAGTGGGCCAAACACGTCTCTAGAGGATCGGAGGATAAGGTAAGGGGTGTCCTATCTTCCACGAAAGTATCGATCATGTTAATGTCGTGGACATCGTCATCATCCTCTGCATTGCTGCCGTTATTGAAAAAGATGTTCGACTCCAATGTCAAATTTCCAAAAGACATAGTCATGACACCATTCCTGCAATTGATGATTGCATTTGATGTGGCAAGGAATGGGCGACCAAGAATGACGGGAATCGAGTGCTCATGTTGTTGATGGGTTCGGTGTCCAAGATGATAAAATCTACGGGGTAGTAAAATCTATCGACTTGGACTAACACATCCTCAATAATCCCTCTTGGTACACGAACGATTCGATCGGCAAGTTGTAGTGTGGTTAGGGTAGGTTTTAACTCACCCAATCCTAACTGCTGTTTGTATACCGAGTAGGGGATTAGATTGACGCTTCGCTCCCAAGTCAAGAAGTGCGTGATCAATTCGATGGTTCCCGATTACACATGATATGGTTGGGCTACGGGATCCTTGAATTTCTCATGAGCACATCTTGCTTCAGGATGGCACTCACTTTCTCAGTCAAGAAGATCTTCTTTTGAATGCTTTTGCCGTCTTTTGGTCGTACATAGGTCTTTCAGAAATTTGGCATATGAAGGAATCTGTTTTACGACATCAAGTAGAGGAATGTTGACTTTCACTTGTTTCAACACCTCCAGAATATCCTGAGAGTTAGAAAGAGTTTTGGTGCAACCAACCGTTGGGGGAATGGAGCAACTGGCTTCTCTAGAAGTTCCGGTTCTAAATTTTGTGGGACATCACGAGATCCATCATTATTGTCCTCTTCTGGTTCTTGAGATTTTTCAGGCCTAACCGGAAGGGTTTTATCAATGATCTTCCCACTCCTAAGAGTGGTGATGGATTTAGCGTGTCCCATTTGATTTGAAGAGCTGGGATCATTTATCTCGTATTGCGGTTTAGGATTGGGGAGCGGTTGTGCAGGAAGCATCCCCTTTTCTATAACCGTCATACGTGAATCTATTTTCTGCATAAAGTCACGCATTGCCTGAGTCAGCTCTTGTATGGGATTTGGAACCGGTTCTTCTTGAGGTTTCCCCTGATTTTGGTTTTGATTAAAGAAATTTTGAGGGGTAGCAGTTTGTCCATTCCTCCAACTAAGATTTGGATGATTTCTCCAACCAGGATTGTATGTATTGGAGGTAGATCCATTGAAAGGTCTTTGATAGTTATTTACGGCATTAGCTTGCTCATTCAACACTCCTCGAAAGGCAGATATGGTAGGACAATTTTCAGTTGTGTGAATGTTGCAATCACAGATGCCACAAACAATTTCATTAACCTTCTCCTTCTTTCCTTCCATGGCCTCGACTCTTCGAGTGAGATTAGTCACTTTAAAATTTACATCGTCCTCTTCTTTCAGGAGATATACTCCACCTTTCTCCTTAGATTGAGTTGGCTTAGGCGTGGTGTTTGATTTTGGGTAATGGTCCCATGATTGTGCATTCTCGGCAAGTCTATCGAGGTAATCCCATACCTCATCGACCTCTTTATTCATGAATTCACCATTACACATTGTCTCGACCAGTTGGCGCATGGAAGATGTCAGTCCATCATAGAAGAAATTTGTAATGCGCCACATTTCAAAACCGTGTTGTGGGCATGAACTGACAAGATCCTTGAACCTTTCCCAACATTGGTAGAATGTTTCATCTTCCTTTTGGGAGAAGTTCATGATCGCTTTTCTGAGGGTAATTGTTTTATGATGTGGGAAAAATTTCTTTATGAATTCCCTCTGCAAATCATTCCATGTGCCAATGGATCTAGGACGCAGTGAATGTAACCACGTCTTAGCCTTTTCTTTTAAGGAAAAAGGAAAGAGTTTCAGCCTGATTGTATCCTCGGATACATTGGGAAAGTATAAGGTGGCTATGATCTCATCGAACTCTTTCAAATGTAAGTATGGACTTTCTGATTCAAGCCCATGGAATTTAGGAAGGAGTTGGATAACTCCTGGCTTGATGTCCATATGTCCTGTGTTTTCAGGAAAAATCATGCATGAGGGCGTGCTCACCCCCGCCGGTTGTAAATAATCTCGTAAGGTACGAGGTGGGGGTGCTTGAAGCACCTCATTCTCATCATGTACTTCCTCATCCATCTGTTGAGGTAGTGTTTGAGGTTGATTTTCAGCCATAACCTCAATTAACTCAGGGGAATTCGAGCGGTGTCTAATCCTGCGATGGACAGTCAACCCCTCAACTAACCCTCCTTCAGTCAAGAGACGTCGAGTGTCGTCACGGGCCCACTTGGGCATGAAACACTCGCAGCCCTCAGTTAAATTCTAAACCTAATCCTAAGAAAGAAAATGAAAATTTAGAAGGAAAGAAAAAGCTGGAAGGAGATTACCAACTTGAAGTCCCTAAGCTAAAAACCTGCAAAACAAAACAAAATAAGTTAGTTTCTAAATAGAAGAAATTTCTAAAGTAAATCAAATCTAAAGAGTTAGAGAATCTAGAAAATCAGAAAGAGTTTACCAAATTAGAAGTTCTATCTTAACAATCTACAAAATAGGAAATAAGTTAGTTCTATGAATCAAAATAGAAAACAAAATCTAAAATTAAAATTAGTAAAATCCTAATCTTAAACTAACTCTAAATCCAATTAATTTCAGAAAATCGTAGCCGTCAGTCCCCGGCAACGGCGCCAAAAACTTGTTCACTCCCCAAGTATAGGGTTGTGATGTAGTAATAAACTCGGTAAGACCGAGGTCGAATCCCAAGGGACTGAAACTTGTACGTTATCTGAAACTAAGTAGAAATAGAACTAGAATGAGATGAAATCTAAATCGATTGTAATTTGAGGAATAATTGTGAGATTATTATCTAAAACTTAATGAGAAATTCAGAAAAAAGGGAAACTAGGGATTCAGAGGATCCACTTGTAGAGATCAGGGAGATCTTATGCCTGTATTAGAAATCAGGAAAATTAACTGAACTACCGTTGATATGGTTTTCAAGAGATGAGAGGTATATGAATTAGAATGGATTCCATCACCAAACCATGCCCAGGAGACAAAGCAAACAACAGAATTAATCTAATTACCAACCAAACAATGTATGAAGGTTAGGAAGGGTACCGACATCCAACCATGCCCAGGAGACGATGGTGAACAACAGGGCTTCCTGACGTCATAAACATAAAGGTGAAAAGAACATGCTCAAAGCCATTGCAGACCCATTGTAATTTCAGTCACAACAGACCATTAACGACTGAAAACATTCCCTTAATTAAACCCAAATCAACATTAGTTCAGTCTAAACAAAAGGCAAGTAGAGAGGCCTCCCATCACGCTACAAGCTTCACCTCTTAGCCCTAGCTAAGAGGTTTAGCCACACATGATGCGGCTAGATCTCTTAAACAAAATAAATTAAAATAAAAATAAAACTAAAAGAAAAAGAAAAGAAAAACTCTTTTTCTCTCTCTCTCTCTCCTCACGTCTGCCCCAAGCTCCAACCTCCAGCCGTACCCCTCGCTTCTCTTCCTCTCTCTCTCTTTATAGGTTGGGACGGTGTTGGAGTCCCTGCAGGACTTGAATCTGTGACTTTTACGCAAGCAGCCTAAGTAATGCTTCATGCTTCGCAATTAAGGAAAAGGCACCGAGAACTCCCTCCTCCTTGATTTTACATCCAAAGAATTAACGTCCCCTGAGACGGTTTTCAACCATCTTCAAGATGGACGGACTGGATTAACCATCTAATTAATGATGGTGGCCCACCTGGATCGTCTGCTCCGGTTCGCGAAACAGGCTCTCGCAACAGAGCCTACGCTGCATGATTGGTTGGGCCCATTATCGAATCTAACGGAGAAATCCACTCCGTCCACCACGACCAACAAGAAAATCCGGATGAGAATGAATGTTTTGTATTGTTTTTGGTGAGGCCGCCGAGATCTTCTATCCTACCGTCCAACCTGCGTCGACGTCTTTATATACATGCAGTATCCAAAAAGACTCAATAAACTAGTCAGGGTATGATCGATTTCTCCTCCTTGTTTCATTTGATGGCTTGGATTAGTGAATAGTCCGATGATAGTGGCCCACTGAACTTCGTCCGTAAGCTCTTCTGCGTAAACAGAGGTTCGTAGCTATCACTGTGATGGCTGGTGGGCCCATGTTTGAGGGCGGTTGTAAAATCCACGCCGTTCATTGAGATCCACTCGGAAAACCGTTTGGTTTTGATCGGTTTTGGACGAGCTTCTGTCGTGGCCCACTGTAGTATAGCCCAGCCGTCCATCCTGTGTTCAACGATCAGGATCTTCCAATATTTTGCAAGGTTGAGAAACGACACCTAGGTGAGGCTTTTTGTCCCCCTATGGACACAATAGACGGTGCTGATCATCCATTTCGATGATGTGTGGGTCCCACTACAAAAAAAAATCAAACAGCGTCGGACGCTGTTTCTCTGTTGAAGACGACGCGGGTCAGCGCCCGTGTTTGACCGGCTCCGAATCCGGTGTGGCGCACGTGATCTTCCATGGTGCACATGCATCATGCCATGTGGGGTCCACTGCAACATTTCTGAGAAATCTGCTCCATCCATCCGATTTGTCACCCAATTTAAGGAGTTGAGACCGAAATTGAAGCATATCCAGATCTTAGGTGGGCCCAGAATCAGAGTTTTATGGTCTTTTCTGTCTGTTGGGCCATTTCCCCACAGATCCATCGGCTGAATTTTGACTTGTACGGTTATTTTGTGGTCCCCAGGCCATTTATGCAGTTTCGAGCCGAATGGATGGTGAGAACCCTGTGATCTTGCATTCTGTACCAATTTCAGGTCACTTGAGCTTCAGTTTCTCGGATTTCTCGGATCTCTGGCATGTAAATTCTTCAATATTGGTCCTATGGAGTCCGTTTCCTGCCTTGGTGATGTCGGAATGCTAAATCTCAACTTTAAGCACTCATTTTCAGTCTCAGCTTGTCATCACATCCTGCATTACAAACATGATTAAATTAGGATTTTAAACAATATTATGTTTGTAAATCCAAGCAGTAAATAGGGTCTAATATGCAATATTTGACCCTCAACACAACCCCCAACCAGCATTTTGCTAGTCCCGAGCAAAATATGCGAAAATTAAGTTGAGAATTACGAGACAATTCTTGTGAAGCCGAGTGATATTTTGAAAAACAATCCAGATATGAGAAATCTTAAGATTCATGAATGTTGATTATCAATTTCTCCTGGCCTCCCATGCACAGTGAATTTCATAATCAAGTTCAAATATTAATCCATAAACTAGAATAATTTTAAACATTGAGTTCCATGGGTGTAGAGTGTAATCCCGACTTTCAACATTAATATTCAATTCTCTATTTCAGGATGTCGTTGGTAACTAACAAGAGAATTCATGATAGCCAAATACTTGCCTTACAGATCATTCTTTCATTTTCTAGTTTTTTTTTTTTTTTTTTTTTTTTATTTATTTATTTAAAGTTGGGAATCAAATTTTCACTTATAGGGAGCACACCTATGGTGAAACTAGTCGCACAACTCTTTCCAACTGTTAATCATGAAAAATCGAATCCACACCTATAGGGAGCAAACCCATGGTGCAACTCTTTTTATACCCTGATGGCCAAATCTTTTAAGTTTGGTTTCTTTCATGCTCAGTGATTACCAAATTAATCATTCAATATCAAACTGAAATCTCAATGTGTAAGTGAGATGTGATATGTGAAATCATGACTCAATCAATGTTTACAACTTCTAATCATGGATTAAGAATTCAAATTTAACTGTGAAATCTAACGAGCAACTGAATCCAAGAGTAGTAAATTTCCAACATCACGTATCTTGAAATTCTAAATCCAGGATAGTCGTCAAAATCACTTCAAATCCACGAGGATTTCCAAAAAAATTTTTCACAATTTTAGCTCAAGACTAAGAAAACACTGATTAGGTCACCTAATCTCCCACCCCCAACCTAAAATCTACATTGTCCTCAATGTAAAAGATGTAAACATGCAATGCACATGGGGACAACGAAAGTAAAGGAAAAGTGATGGGACGATAGTACCTGGATACGATTCGAGAGAATTTTCCACAAGGAACTCATCGTGACAACAAATCAGCGTAGGCGAGAAACTAACAAAGTAAAAAAAAATAACGAAAACAAAATCCTACCTACACCACTTTTCGCAGTGCTCTCGATTGCATTTAGCGTATGCAACAAGCCTTTAAACCCCTAGGTTGCCCCTAGTGGACGAGTTGTAGTCTCGTGAGGGTTTGCAGTAATGTTACCCACAAACATTGAACTATCTAGGAAAATGAAATAAATGGAAAAGCTGGGTTGCCTCCCAGGAGCGCTAAGTTTAACGTCTTCAGCCAGACCAAAGCAACTAGTCAAGTCCTATGAAAGCAATAAACCTACCTATACCTCCATCAGACTAGGAGATAAGTCCTGGTAGACAGGATCAGTTAGAGGCATGGACATGTCCTCTGAATCAAATTTCTCGACAAATGGCTTTAAGCGATGTCCATTTACTTTAAACTCCTTGCCGTTGTCGGGATCTCTTATCTCGACGGCCCCATGAGGATATGCAGTAACAACAATGTAAGGGCCGGTCCAACGAGATCGAAGCTTACCCGGAAAGAGATGTAATCGAGAATTATACAAAAGGACTTTCTGGCCTGGCGTGAATGATTTTCGTAAAATATGTTGGTCATGAAACGCCTTCATCCTATCCTTGTAAATTCTCGAGTTCTCGTATGCGTCGTTCCGGATTTCTTCGAGTTCATTCAATTGAAGTTTGCGTAGCGAGCCGGCGTTGTTCAGATTGAAATTTAAATTTTTGATTGCCCAGTAGGCTCTATGTTCCAACTCCACAGGTAAGTGGCAAGCCTTCCCATAGACGAGTCTAAAGGGAGACATTCCAATAGGGGTTTTAAAAGCAGTACGGTACGCCCATAAGGCATCGGTCAATCGAATTGACCAATCCTTACGGTCAGGGTTAACCGTTTTCTCCAAAATGTGTTTGATCTCCCTATTAGAAATCTCAGCTTGCCCACTTGTCTGTGGGTGGTATGGGTGTGCTCACCTTATGAGAGATACCATATTTCTTCATTAAACTCTCGAATGGCCTATTACAAAAGTGTGAGCCCCCATCACTAATAATGGCTCGAGGCGTTCCAAATCGGGAAAGGATGTTTTCTTTTAGGAATTTAATGACCGTGCGATGGTCATTATTCCGACACGGAATCGCTTCGACCCATTTAGTGACATAGTCTACTGACCAAACAAAATATATAAATTCCCAAAGATTGGGGAATGGTCCCATGAAATCGATGCCCCACAATCAAATGCCTCTATGATAAGAATGGGATTCAAGGGCATCATATTTCGACGGGACAATGCTCCCAATTTCTGACAACGCTCACAAGCTTTGCAAAACTCATGAGTGTCCCTGAACATAGTGGGCCAATAGAAGCCACACTGCAGAATCTTGGTCGTGGTCTTTTTTGCAGAAAAGTGACCACCACAGGCCTGTGAGTGACAAAAGGAGATGACACTCTGATGCTCATCATCTGGCACACATCTCCTCAAGATTTGGTCTGGGCAATATTTAAACAAGTATGGATCATCCCAGAAGAATTTACGCACCTCGGTGAAAAATTTCTTCTTATCTTGCGCAGTCCAATGTGTCGGTATGGAACCTGTAGCAAGATAATTAGCAATATCAGCGAACCAAGGTGAATGGGAGACTCTGAACAGTTGTTCATCAGGGAACATGTCATTGATATGGGTCGCTTCAAGGGAATCAGAGGTATTAAGGCGAGAAAGGTGATCGGCCACTACGTTCTCTACTCCCTTTTTATCTTTAATTTCCAAATCAAATTCTTGGAGTAGAAGGATCCATCGTATCAGGCGGGGCTTAGAATCATTCTTGGAAAGAAGATACTTCAGTGCCGCATGATCTGTATAGATAATGATCTTGGATCCGATCAAGTAGGATCTAAATTTGTCCAAGGCGAACACTACGGCTAAGAGTTCTTTTCCGTAGTCGAGTAGTTCACTTGGGCGGGATTTAAAGTCCTACTCGCATAATGGATGACGTAGGGCCTCTTATCTTTTCTCTGGCCTAGAACCGCTCCAAGAGCATAATCAGAGGCGTCGCACATAAGCTCAAAAGGAAGGCTCCAGTCGGGTGGCTGCATGATGGGTGCAGTGGTTAACATGCCTTTAAGCTTGGTGAAAGCTTCTTGGCATTGCTCAGACCACTCGTATGGAACATCCTTTTGAAGAAGATTACATAAAGGACGAGAGAGGAGACTAAAGTCCTTTATGAATCGCCTGTAAAACCCTGCGTGTCCTAAGAAGGATCGCACGTCTCTGATGTTCTTGGGTGGAGGTAGGTTAGAGATAAGATCGATTTTTGCCTTATCTACCTCAATTCCCTTGGACGAGATGATATGTCCAAGGACAATCCCCTTATGAACCATGAAATGGCACTTCTCCCAATTGAGTACCAGATTCTTTTCTTCACATCTTTTCAGCACACATTTAAGACTTTCTAAACACTTGCTGAAAGATGAGCCATAGACAGAGAAATCGTCCATGAAGACCTCAAGATATTGCCCCACCATATCAGAAAAGATACTCAACATACATCATTTGAAGGTGGCGGGGGCATTACATAGTCCAAATGGCATCCTTCGGTAAGCAAAGTCAAAGGTGCCGTAGGGACATGTAAATGTGGTCTTTCTGGTCCTCGGGGCGATTTCAATCGATTTGTAGCCGAATAACCGTCGGAAACAATAATAGGAATGACCAACTAGCCTTTCCAAGATTTGATCGATGAAGGGCAGAGGAAAGTGATCCTTCCTTGTGACGGTATTCAATTTTCTGTAGTCAATGCACATTCTCCAACCAGTAGTGACTCTGGTTGGCACGAGTTCATTATTAGCATTGGCTACGATGGTGATTCCGGACTTCTTAGGAACCACATGAGTTGGACTCACCCATTGACTATCAGATATAGGGTATATGATACCCACATCCAATAGTTTAAGAACCTCGGCTTTAACCACTTCCTTCATGTTTGGATTTAATCTACGTTGTGGTTGCCGAGCGGTTTTCGCATTTTCCTCAAGATAAATGTGGTGAGTACAAATCGAGGATCGATTCCTTGAGGTCCGCTATCGTCCATCCTAGGGCTCCTTTATGCTCAATGAGAGTAGATATGAGCATACTCTCCTGTTCTTTCTCCAGGTGGGCAGAGATCACCACCGGGTATGTCTCATCTTGACCTAAATAGGCATATTTCAAATCAGAGGGCAAAGGTTTTAGGTCAAGCTTCGGTGCCTTGAGGTTAGACGGTAGAGGCACTACATCATTTTGTGGCAATTCTTCAAATTGTGGCCTCCACCGGTTAACTTCAAGTACCGGTGCAGCATCAAGCAAGGCACTCATCTCCCCAATCATATCATCATCAAACTCATGGGAGTGGGCCAAACACGTCTCTAGAGGATCGGAGGATAAGGTAAGGGGTGTCCTATCTTCCACGAAAGTATCGATCATGTTAATGTCGTGGACATCGTCATCATCCTCTGCATTGCTGCCGTTATTGAAAAAGATGTTCGACTCCAATGTCAAATTTCCAAAAGACATAGTCATGACACCATTCCTGCAATTGATGATTGCATTTGATGTGGCAAGGAATGGGCGACCAAGAATGACGGGAATCTGAGTGCTCATGTTGTTGATGGGTTCGGTGTCCAAGATGATAAAATCTACAGGGTAGTAAAATCTATCGACTTGGACTAACACATCCTCAATAATCCCTCTTGGTACACGAACAGTTCGATCGGCAAGTTGTAGTGTGGTTAGGGTAGGTTTTAACTCACCCAATCCTAGCTGTTTGTATACTGAGTAGGGGATTAGATTGACGCTCGCTCCCAAGTCAAGAAGTGCGTGATCAATTCGATGGTTCCGATTACACATGATATGGTTGGGCTACGGGATCCTTGAATTTACTGCGGCACATCTTGCTTCGAGGATGGCACTCACTTTCTCAGTCAAGAAGATCTTCTTTTGAATGCTTTTGCGTCTTTTGGTCGTACATAGGTCTTTCGAAATTTGGCATATGAAGGAATCTGTTTTACGACATCAAGTAGAGGAATGTTGACTTTCACTTGTTTCAACACCTCAGAATATCTGAGAGTTAGAAAGACGTTTTGGTGCAACCAACCGTTGGGGAATGGAGCAAGCGGCTTCTCTAGAAGTTCAGGTTCTAAATTTTGTGGGACATCACGAGATCCATCATTATTGTCCTCTTCGGTTCTTGAGATTTTTCGGGCCTAACCAGGAAGGGTTTTATCAATGATCTTCCCACTCCTAAGAGTGGTGATGGATTTAGCGTGTCCCATTTGATTTGAAGATTTGGGATCATTTATCTCGTATTGCGGTTTAGGATTGGGGAGCGGTTGTGCGGGAAGCATCCCCTTTTCTATAACCGTCATACGTGAATCTATTTTCTCGCATAAAGTCACGCATTACACGAGTTAGCTCTTGTATGGGATTTGGAGCAGGTTCTTCTTGAGGTTTCCCCTGATTTTGGTTTTGATTAAAGAAATTTTGAGGGGTAGCGGTTTGTCCATTCCTCCAACTAAGATTTGGATGATTTCTCCAACCAGGATTGTATGTATTGGAGGTAGATCCATTGAAAGGTCTTTGATAGTTATTTACGGCATTAGCTTGCTCATTCAACACTCCTCGAAAGGCGGATATGGTAGGACAATTTTCGGTTGTGTGAATGTTGCAATCACGAGATGCCACAAACAATTTTATTAACCTTCTCCTTCTTTCCTTCCATGGCCTCGACTCTTCGAGTGAGATTAGTCACTTTAAAATTTACATCGTCCTCTTCTTTCAGGAGATATACTCCACCTTTCTCCTTAGATTGAGTTGGCTTAGGCGTGGTGTTTGATTTTGGGTAATGGTCCCATGATTGTGCATTCTCGGCAAGTCTATCGAGGTAATCCCATACCTCATCGACCTCTTTATTCATGAATTCACCATTACACATTGTCTCGACCGGTTAGGCGCATGGAAGATGTCGGTCCATCATAGAAGAAATTTGTAATGCGCCACATTTCAAAACCGTGTTGTGGGCATGGTCGACAAGATCCTTGAACCTTTCCCAACATTGGTAGAATGTTTCATCTTCCTTTTGGGAGAAGTTCATGATCGCTTTTACGAGGGTAATTGTTTTATGATGTGGGAAAAATTTCTTTATGAATTCCCTCTGCAAATCATTCCATGTGCCAATGGATCTAGGGACTCAATGAATGTAACCACGTCTTAGCCTTTTCTTTTAAGGAAAAAGGAAAGAGTTTCAGCCTGATTGTATCCTCGGATACATTGGGAAAGTATAAGGTGGCTATGATCTCATCGAACTCTTTCAAATGTAAGTATGGACTTTCGATTCAAGCCCATGGAATTTAGGAAGGAGTTGGATAACTCGGCTTGATGTCCATATGTCTGTGTTTTCAGGAAAAATCATGCATGAGGGCGTGCTCACCCCCGCCGGTTGTAAATAATCTCGTAAGGTACGAGGCGGGGGTGCTTGAAGCACCTCATTCTCATCATGTACTTCCTCATCCATCTGTTGAGGTAGTGCTTGAGGTTGATTTTCAGCCATAACCTCAATTAACTCAGGGGAATTCGAGCGGTGTCTAATCCTGCGATGGACAGTCAACCCCTCAACTAACCCTCCTTCAGTCAAGAGACGTCGAGTGTCGTCACGGGCCCACTTGGGCATGAAACACTCGCAGCCCTCAGTTAAATTCTAAACCTAATCCTAAGAAAGAAAATGAAAATTTAGAAGGAAAGAAAAAGCTGGAAGGAGATTACCAACTTGAAGTCCCTAAGCTAAAAACCTGCAAAACAAAACAAAATAAGTTAGTTTCTAAATAGAAGAAATTTCTAAAGTAAATCAAATCTAAAGAGTTAGAGAATCTAGAAAATCAGAAAGAGTTTACCAAATTAGAAGTTCTATCTTAACAATCTACAAAATAGGAAATAAGTTAGTTCTATGAATCAAAATAGAAAACAAAATCTAAAATTAAAATTAGTAAAATCCTAATCTTAAACTAACTCTAAATCCAATTAATTTCAGAAAATCGTAGCCGTCGGTCCCAGACAATGGCGCAAAAACTTGTTCACTCCCCAAGTATAGGGTTGTGATGTAGTAATAAACTCGGTAAGACCGAGGTCGAATCCCAAGGGACTGAAACTTGTACGTTATCAGAAACTAAATAGAAATAGAACTAGGATGAGATGAAATCTAAATCGATTGATTTGAGGAATAATGTGAAATATTAATCTAAAACTTAATGAAAAAGAAAAAGGAAACTAGGGATTCAGAGGATCCACTTGTAGAGATCGGGGAGATCTTATGCACGTATTAGAAATCGGGAAAATTAAGCGAACTACCGTTGATATGGTTTTGAGAGATGAGAGGTATATGAATTAGAATGGATTCCATCACCAAACCATGCCCAGGAGACAAAGCAAACAACATGTAATTAAACTAATTACCAACCAATCAATGTATGAAGGTTAGGAAGAGTGTACCGACATCCAACCATGCCTGGGAGACGATGGTGAACAACGGGGCTTCTCGACGTCATAAACATAAAGGTGAAAAGAACATGCTCAAAGCCATTGCAGACCCATTGTAATTTCAGTCACAACAATAGACCATTAAAGACTGAAAACATTCCCTTAATTAAACCCAAATCAACATTAGTTCAGTCTAAACAAAAGGCAAGTAGAGAGGCCTCCCATCACGCTACAAGCTTCACCTCTTAGCCCTAGCTAAGAGGTTTAGCCACACATGATGCGGCTAGATCTCTTAAACAAAATAAATTAAAATAAAAATAAAACTAAAAGAAAAAGAAAAGAAAAACTCTTTTTCTCTCTCTCTCTCCTCACGTCTGCCCCAAGCTCCAACCTCCAGCCGTACCCCTCGCTTCTCTTCCTCTCTCTCTCTTTATAGGTTGGGACGGTCTGTTGGAGTCCCTGCAGGACTTGAATCTGCAGCTTTACGCTGCAGCTAGTAATGCTTCATGCTTCGCAGCCGGAAGACAGCACCGAGAACTCCCTCCTCCTTGATTTTACATCCAAAGAATTAACGTCCCCTGAGACGGTTTTCAACCATCTTCAAGATGGACGGACTGGATTAACCATCTAATTAATGATGGTGGCCCACCTGGATCGTCTGCTCCGGTTCGCGAAACAGGCTCTCGCAACAGAGCCTACGCTGCATGATTGGTTGGGCCCATTATCGAATCTAACGGAGAAATCCACTCCGTCCACCACGACCAACAAGAAAATCCGGATGAGAATGAATGTTTTGTATTGTTTTTGGTGAGGCCGCCGAGATCTTCTATCCTACCGTCCAACCTGCGTCGACGTCTTTATATACATGCAGTATCCAAAAAGACTCAATAAACTAGTCAGGGTATGATCGATTTCTCCTCCTTGTTTCATTTGATGGCTTGGATTAGTGAATAGTCCGATGATAGTGGCCCACTGAACTTCGTCCGTAAGCTCTTCTGCGTAAACAGAGGTTCGTAGCTATCGTCATGTGATGGCTGGTGGGCCCATGTTTGAGGCGGTTGTAAAATCCACGCCGTTCATTGAGATCCACTCGGAAAACCGTTTGGTTTTGATCGGTTTTGGACGAGCTTCTGTCGTGGCCCACTGTAGTATAGCCCAGCCGTCCATCCTGTGTTCAACGATCAGGATCTTCCAATATTTTGCAAGGTTGAGAAACGACACCTAGGTGAGGCTTTTTGTCCCCCTATGGACACAATAGACGGTGCTGATCATCCATTTCGATGATGTGTGGGTCCCACTAGCAAAAAAAATCAAACGGCGTCGGATTTGTTTCTCGATGAAGACGACGCGGGTCAGCGCCCGTGTTTGACCGGCTCGAATCCGGTGTGGCGCACGTGATCTTCCATGGTGCACATGCATCATGCCATGTGGGGTCCACTGCAACATTTCTGAGAAATCTGCTCCATCCATCCGATTTGTCACCCAATTTAAGGAGTTGAGACCGAAATTGAAGCATATCCAGATCTTAGGTGGGCCCAGAATCAGAGTTTTATGGTCTTTTCTGTCTGTTGGGCCATTTCCCCACAGATCCATCGGCTGAATTTTGACTTGTACGGTTATTTTGTGGTCCCCAGGCCATTTATGCAGTTTCGAGCCGAATGGATGGTGAGAACCCTGTGATCTTGCATTCTGTACCAATTTCAGGTCACTTGAGCTTCAGTTTCTTGGATTTCTCGGATCTCTGGCATGTAAATTCTTCAATATTGGTCCTATGGAGTCCGTCTCCTGCCTTGGTAATGTCGGAATGCTAAATCTCAACTTTAAGCACTCATTTTCAGTCTCAGCTTGTCATCACATCCTGCATTACAAACACGATTAAATTAGGATTTTAAACAATATTATGTTTGTAAATCCAAGCAGTAAATAGGGTCTAATATGCAATATTTGACCCTCAACAATTAGGTAACCTAATCTCCCACCCCCAACCTAAAGTCTACATTGTCCTCAATGTAAAAGAAATAATCATGCAATGCACATGGGACAACGAGAACAAAATATGAGTGATGGAAAGATAGTACCTGGATGGAGAATCAAGAAGCTTTCGCAAAAAATTTCATCATAAAAGTGAGTTAGCACAAGAGAGAGATCAACAGAAGTAAAAATAACAAAAAAGAAAAATAAAAAGAAGATCCTACCTATACCACTTTCGCAGGTGCTCTCGATTGCATTTAGCGCATGCAACAAGCCTTTAAACCCCTAGGTTACCCCTAGTGGACGAGTTGTAGTCTCGTGAGGGTTTGCAGTAATGTTACCCACAAACATTGAAGTAACTCACTAAGAAAAAGCATAAAACAAAAGACTGGGCTGCCTCCCAGGAGCACTAAGTTACCGTCTAACCTAAAATAGCATAAAGGAAACTACCCTAGTCCTAAGAAAGCAGGGAAAAACTACTCAGTCATGCTGCAAGGTTCCTCTTCCGGCCAGTATCTTGATAAGTTTCTCAGTAGATTTCTCAACAGGATCATCCAAAAGCCCTTTTTGTAATAGGCTTGGATGCCCTGGAGCATGACATTCCAGAGAAACTTATGTACCTCATCAAAAATTTGTCGTTGATTCGCCTGAGGTATCCAGAGTATATACGATTCACCTGCGACAGAAGAAGTTTCGAAGTTAGTATCCCATGGTGAATCAGAGACTACACATAGATGAAAGTCGAGAAAATTCTCGAAAGTGACGTAGTCTCAACACATTCCGAAGTAGCAGACTTCGGTTCAATTGTTAGCTCCTCCTCCCTTAATGGTAAATAGTGAGGATCTGGGGAGGGAGGGGCTTCAGAGTAAGGGTCCTCTCGGTTAGTGATGGCTACCGAGATATTATTTTGCAAGGCATTCACTATGTCTCTTATCATGGGATCGTTTGAATCTGCAAAGTGTGCCAAGCAATCATCCAAAGAGTTGGGACAGTCAGCTGAGAGTGACTCATTTTCCACATTAGAGCTCGTGATGATCTGCCCAAGGAATCCATCGTTTTTGAAGGTAAACGGAGGTGTGCTCTCTTGCTCTAGCCCTGCACAGACAGATTGAAGATCAGTATACGAAGCATTGATATATGGACTCTGTTCATCGATACTACTCAGAAGAGGCGATGAATCGTCATTATTCAACAGTTCAGACGGTGGCCTCAACTGGGTGGTTTCAAATTCAAGAGTCATATCAAGTAGCTCGTCCATCTCCCGAATCATATCATCATGTAATTCAGAAGAGTGGTCCAAATACGTTTCACAAGAGTTAGAAGGGTCGGTTGTAAGGGGCCCGTCCTCTACCTTTAAATCAGACATGTTAGGTGAGGGGAGTGGCTCATTATGACCAACCACTTCGTGTACGTCTTGATCATTGACTTGGACCAAACTTGAGATTGATTCCAAGGGAATTGGGTGAGCATCCATGATCATCATCCCAATACACATCATTGTCTAATTTTAATGCGGTGCGCACTTGGGATGGGATCGCTTTCCTCACATTCTAAATTTGGTTGAGGTTGAATAAACTAACCTCTACCTCATCATTGAGATCCTGTGTGTCATGTAAGGAAAGTGTGTCATCATCACTGTATTTGAAAGACACCCAAGTATCTCCATCATTATTTTGAACAGTCATTGAGATCGACTCATCGGGGAATTGAACCGTATGCTCATGAATGGAATCCAACTCCTCATTCCAAATTCCAGATTTCGTTAAAAGCGAGTGAGGATCACTTTCCTCGCATTGTATTTCTGGATTGGATTGTAGTTGGGATGAGCGAGCTTCCTCTATCCTTTCAATGCGCGAATTGAGTGCTTCTAATGATTTCATCAATTTCGCAACATGCTGGTTGAATTGTTCTGGATCAACACATGAATCCTCTTGGATCGTTTCTGGTTGGATCTCAAAGGTATGGGATCCAAGAGAATAATTATTACAATATGTTGTTGGTTCAACTTCCCAGTTTTGATGGTTCCACTGGTTATAGTCATACTGATCATACATGGGAGAATATGATGATTGATAATAGTCCTCATTCCCATAATTATGATCGTATACGGCCCTATTAACCGATGGAACATAACGTTCTAGTCGGTTCTCAATGTCTGTTCTCGATGGAGAGAAATCTTGAGGTATATGTTGAATTCCACACCCTTCAGGTATTTTCCAATAAAACCTATCCAACTCAGCATATGCATCTACCCACGATTCCATGGTAGAACCTTAACTCTGAGTCTAATCCTAGAAGAAATCAAAATCCTACAAAGAATACAGAAAGTAAAGGAGAAGTTAGAAAGATGTTACCAGAGTAGAAGTTCCTATGTGAAAAACCTGCAAAACAAAACAAAACAAGTTAGTTTTTAAGAATAGTAAGTCTAAGGTTAGAAAAGAAAAAAAAATAAAACCTTAATTCTAAAAATAAAAAAATAAAGAAATTAGGAAGATATTACCAAATTAGAAGTTTCTATCTCAGAATCCTACAAAACAAGAAATAGGTTAGTTTCTAAAAATAAAATAAAAACTTTAACCTAAAGTTAGTAAAATCTTAAGACTATGAATTATGATAAGAGAGAATCCTAAATTCAATTTGGAACGAATCAGTCCCCGGCAACGGCGCCAAAAACTTGTTCACTCCCCAAGTATAGGGTTGTGATGTAGTAATAAACTCGGTAAGATCGAGGTCGAATCCCACAAGGACTGATCGTCACAACTCAAATCTAAGACTCTCCTTAACTAATCCAACAAATAATGGTATGAACTACTAAGCACAATTCTAAGAAAAAAAAATAAAATAATTAAGAACATGGAAGAACATTCAATCAGAGAGAGAGCACTAGGACTTTCGAATCCACCCCTAATTATCCTAACCCTTGTTTTGTCTATTGATTCACCTTGATATAGATTGATACCACTTAAATAGAGAAAGCACAATCTGTGTCCTAAATCGGGCATCTGGTGTCTAATTCCTTTGAGCAATGCCATGAATAATGATCCCATGTCCTTGGTCGGGCACATGGAATGTACATTCATTAAAGCACCCTGTTTCTTCCTCTATAGAAACTGTTCTTGATCAGACCCAAGCACCTGTAATAAGCATCCAAACAACATCCATCTATATACTTTGATCAAGTTCACAGATGGAGAAGTATGGAATTTAAACCCATAAAGCCCACTCAGAGAAAGAAACAAATTAATTAAAATTCAAAGTAAATCAACCAATACAAGAGCTGATCAAATTAGGGGCTTCATCTCAGCCCTAGCTGAGAGATTAGTTACCCATAAAACCCATAAAAAGATATTAAATAAAATTCATAAAATAAAACACCAAACCGAAAATCTCTCTCTCTTCTTCCCTCTCTTTCTTCTCTTTCTCCTCTCCCTGGCTCTGTATCTCCAATTCTCTGGATCTGAATGCCTCTCCCACGTCCAAAACTCCACTTTTATAGCTGCTGGATGGCTGGAATCGGTGGCAGAGTCGTGAGACGGACTCGAAGTACAATTTTTCGCAACCGTGATCAGTGGGCCCCACAGAGGTGTTTTCTAAAAAATTCACCCCGTCCATTGGATTCAGGACGAAATTTTAGTCAGGAATGGGTGGTTTTGAACGTCCATTGGCGCGGCCCACAGAAGAAATCTCGAAAAAATCAGATTTGAACGTCGCCAGGTAGCCCTTTTGTGGCCTCTGTACCGCACACACGTGTACGCATGGGAGTGAAATATCAGCATGGTTTTGTAGTATTCATGGCCCTCTACACGATGGTCGGTTCAGATTGGCCGGAAGGTTGACCAGCGGGGCCCACAATATTCGGAAAAACGACAGCGGCCGTGCGTTACGCGGACGCCAACGGCGCTGGGATGATGGTGGGTCCCATTCCCTCCACTGAATGGAAAATCTACTCCGTTCACAGAAATGGTCTCGAAATTTCGGTCAGAAACATGTAGTTTTTCTCTGTTTTGGTCCGGGCCACGGAATACCTTATCACACCGTCCAACCTGCTATTGGATAGTTAAAAATCTCACCACTTGATGTCTTCATATTTCGTCAGCTAGGCGTGGGGTAAGTCCACCCCAGGAAGCGGATGGACGGCTTGGATTGTCCATTTGGACACAAGGTGGGCCCCACAACCGACGACCGCGGTCGGTAGCTGAAGACGCTGGAACGCGTTTTCGAGCGAGCGCGGGTCAGCGCCCGCGCTGACCGTCCGGGCGGTCCGGTGCGACGCTGGTGCACGGTGTACTCAGTGTACACTCCCCATACACATGGCCCTCCGTGATGTTTACGAGAAATCTACTCCGTCCATCCTCTGTATCTCCCTAATTAATGGGTTGGGACCAAAGTTGAGGCATATCCTGCTATCAGGTGGGCCTGAAATCAACGATTTGTGGGCTGATTTGTCAGTTGGAGCACTTTCGGAGATCATCAATAGCTGAAATTTAATATGTACGGTTAATTCACGGCCCCCATCACATGTATGAAGTTTCGAGTTGATCGGATGGCGGGAAACGTGTGATCGTTGCATTTTGGACCCTTTTCGGGCCCCTTGAACTTGAGTTTCTTGATTTCCTCGGATCTCGAGCGTTGATCTTGGTTCCCGGGGTCGTTCTCTTGCTCTGATGACTTCAGAACGTGAAATCCATGCTTTTAACATCAAATTCCAATTAACGCTCCTGATTTCGTCCTGTAATAAAAATATAATTAAAATCCGGCATTAAACATTATCATGTATGTAAAATCGGGTAATTACTGGGGTCTGATATGCAATATTCGACCCTGATCAATCCGTCGCCAATGCTCTGGAGTTTTATTAAAGCACACATAAGTTCGATTAATGGAGCACCATCCTTGGCAATGAAACGAAAGTCGTGAATGAATGAGTAAATGTTACATTGAAGAGTGGAATGAGAAAATATTTCGATATCCATGGTTAGGATTTCTCTTTAAGCCCGATCGAAAGCAGACATGGGTTTAACAACCATTAGAGAAGGAAAGAGTACTTGTGGAGAAGGAAAGAATGCTTGAAGAGAAGAAGAAAAATTGGATGTACAACAGAATAAGCATCAATGATTCATTTAAATAGGCATTTAGTATGAACAATCACACCTAAAGATGAGCTGTCGTGTTGGTTGAAGTGTCTCATTATTGGCATGAAACGTTTCATAGGGAGAGAAAATGAATAGGTGCATGACTTCTCGTGAATAGTTTCTCATTAATACTGTTGATACAGAAATTTAGTCGATCCTGCTCGTTGGGGTACTCGTGATTTAATGGAGAACAAGAGAAGACACTGGGGGCACCAGTTAAAGTCGGGGACCCTCCGATGCGAATAGAAGAATCGAGATCGTTGTGGCATACCTTTCACCGTAGATGAGGCTCTTATTTATAGCCTTTTGGTGTCGGTGACATATATGGTAATGCCTCCATATGGTTGATGTGTACTATGGAAGTGATCTTCTTCCTGGTACGTTACCCTTATCATCCTAAAATCTTTAGTGAGCACACTGGGGAGATCTTATCTCAATATATTGCAAGTATATTTTTATTCCGAATTGGTGGTCAATATCTGAGGCCAACTTTTGAGGTCAAGTGTGACGCCCCGGTCACTGCTTCATATGGGCGGGCACACGTGGGCGGGCACACATGTGGGCGGGCCCCCAGGTGTGGCTAGCAGGCTACTGTGTGGCTAGCGGCTCTTGTCTTGGGCGAGCTCTTCATTGCGGTTATTCGTAGCGTAACTTGTCCCACATCGGAAGAGTTGTCTGGAGTTGTGGTAGTTATATGTTGGGTTTCTCCCTTAACAGACATAACGCATTTTAAAGCCGTGAGTTTCTGCAAAGCGGACAATATCATGTGCTGTGGGGGTGGGCCTTACAAATGGTATCAGAGCCAAGGACGGCTCTGCCCTCGGTGGGGGATAATGTGACACCCCGGTCACTGCTTCATGTGGGTGGGCACACATGTGGGCGGGCCCCCAGGTGTGGCTGGCAGGCTACTGTGCTGGGCGAGCTACTGTTGCAGTTGACTGTAGCGTAACTTGTCCCACATTAGAAGAGTTGTCTGGAGTTATAGTGGTTATATGTTGGGTTTCTCCCTTAACAGACATGACGCATTTTAAAGCCGTGAGTTTCCGCAAAGCGGACAATATCATGTGCTGTGGGGATGGGCCTTACATCAAGGTATATGGTCGAGGCCGAGGTCAGTATCCGAGGTCGAGGTTGGTACCCGAGGCCAAGGTCGGTATCCGAGGATGGGGTTAGTACTTGAGGTCGAGGTTGGGATCTGAGGCCGAGGTTGGTACCTAAGTCCGAGGTTGGTATCCGAGGCCGAGATTGATACCTGAGGCCAACCTCTGAGGTACCTGAGGTTGAGGTCATCTCTTGAGGTCGGCGAACAAGGCTGATCTCCAAAGTCATTGGTCGGCACCAAAGGTCGGGTGATTTTCCAGCCCTCAAGCAATCCATAATCATCAAGTTTGGTTGCTTGGCTCATCTCTCTCATATATTTCTTTTAACCTCATTTTACCCATAATAGTAGCCCCTTACTTCTGAGCTCTATACTTTATGAGCTCGAGAAGTAACATCTGAACTAATGTATGAGAAGGTTAGATCGTTCCATGTATGTTCCTCAATTTAGTTTCTTTTATGTCTGGGTGGTTGTGTACGATGACTTAGTAGATACGATAGTCGAGCATGTAGTGATAGGTCGTGCACGGTAGAATCAATAGGTCGATCGTCAAATAATAGATGTTTTAGTAGGCTGACCACTAAAGACTTGCTTTCCTTATATTGAAGGAAGTCCTTTTGGTTGATCGTACAGCTTAGTTAGTCGGGAGTTGAAAGAAATTCTCCTCTCCTGACTGGAGAGGTTCTTTCATAGTAGAATTTATAGTGGAGGACTTTCTTCCCTTATACTAAGGAAGTTCTCATAGTTGGTCGTGTAGTTTGAATAGTTGAGAAATTATTTAAAAGAAATTCTCTTCCCTTGACCTAAGGAAGTTCTTTTATTATAAAATGCATGAGCATAATAGATAGTAAAATAACAGTAGTGTCCCGAGCACCTTTTCCTTTTGAGAAGGGAGGTCGCCCTTGTCGAGTAGGTCGGGGTTGACAAGTAGGTCGAGGTTGGCCGATGAGCTTTATTGTCGAGCTTGGTTGATTGGTTCAGCTCGGTTATCAAGTTTTCTTGCTCTTCCCAGCTTTGTTAAGCACCTACTCCAGCTTGGTGTTTAAGGGATGGAAACGACTTTTCGGATATTGGTTGGTATGCTGGCCTCGGTCTTGACCATCCTCTTTCTTTCTTTTGGCGTTAGCAACAGAGGGCTCCCCTTATTCCCTTTGCTTCCTATATTTAGTCGAGTTTTTTCCTCCTCGAGTATCTCTTTATGAAGTAAAGAACTCCTCGGCAATGGAATATTTTTTTAGCTCAGTTAAGTAGGTCGACGAGGGTAGTCGGGGGGTTCTTACCAATAGAGAAGATGAACTTTCCTTGTTTAAGGTCAGCCACCATGGCGGCCAGAGCTACCTGGTCGAAATAACCATCGACTTGGACAACTTCAGTGTTAAAACGGATGACGTAGCCTTTTAGCAGCTCGTCCTCCCTCTGAGTGATCGTAAGGAGGTGGGTCGATAGTTTTCTCCTATCTTTCCCACTGATGAACTGAGTGATGAACGCTTTGCTGAGCTATATGAAGGAGTTGATGGATCTCGACTTCAGCTGCCTATATAACTTTCGTGCCGCCCCTGGTAAGGTCAAGGAGAATGCAGGGTACATCACCAAACTGGTTGCACCATGTAACTCCATCCACGCCTTAAAGGACTATAGATGCTCGGTAAGATCTCCTATTACGGAGTAGAGAGCGATCTGGGGCATCCAGAATTTGGACGGGAGCTAAGCCCGCATGATGTCGTCAGTGAACGGTGGTTCAACTTCCTCAAACATGACCTCTACGGAGGTCGGACCCCGGGCTCGACATGCCTATTGAATGTCGTCAAGCTGACCTCGGATCTATTTCAGCTTTGCCCCCCATGAGACCTCGCTCTTTGCGACGATCTTAAGAGTCTTCCCACGCCTTCTCTTCTCTAGAGTATGGCGCAGGTCGGACTTGGCAATCTCAGATGTTCTCATTGTTTAGGTGAGGACTCGCATGCATGGTGCTGGTCTGTAACGCCCTGAAAATCGGGGGTCGAACATAAACTCAACTCCCGAGTTCCAGAACATCACTTATGCAACAAAATGAATGATGATTGAGTGTTGACTGTATTCGTGCATTGAACATGAGTGAGATTAAGCCAAAACAGTACATCATACTCCAGAGACTGTTAAATTTGCAAGCGGAAGACTGTGATAGATAGATAAAATATATAACTTATGATGAGTCTCCAGAGTGTGATAACATTACAGTTAAATAAATACAAGTGCGGTTTAAAATGTACCAAATGTGAGGAAGTGTAATGCCTCCTATCCCAGTACTATAGCCCCGTCAATACAATATCGGTCTTCATTGACCGCCAGAGAGATACTGAGATAGGAGAATTCCTCCTATCACCATAGAAAGTAGTCCGGCTCTGCTTCACAAGCATCGCCACCACCGAAACTCAACAAACGGTTGGTGTGTACAACACCGTCCCGTAACGTGGGAGTGAGTGATCAACTCAGTGGAACAAGAAAGCATAGGTTAACATGTTATCAATTCAATCAAGCAGTAATGATAAAGCAGTACAAATCAAACATTTCTAACTACTCTTGTTAAGTGCAAAAAAATGAAATGACATGATGCTGTATGCCCTTGCCAAACCACCCTCAAGCGACATCATCTTACGTTCGCGAATGCTTACTCCCTCAGTGCGCCACATCTACAAAGCACATGCGGTGCGATGATGCTCATGATTACCAAGTTATTATTAGTCCATTTCAAACAGCAATATTGGGAAACTAAGGTACCTCCCTTGTATCATTCCCAAACATGATCCATTCTAGGGTCGTCAATCCTAGTTAATCTCATACGATGTTATGGTTTGAGAAGCGTAGTGAAGGCATCGCAAAGGGCTCGTCACCCGTCGGCGCGGATCTGTGATCTCACCGTATGCGGCTCAATTGCTGGCCGTCAGCTCAAGTATAGGTCTCACCGTACTTGGCCCAATCACTAGCCGTCAGCTCGAGTACAGGTCTCACCGTACTCGGCTCAACTCATACTCTAGTTGCTGTGAAAGACTCGTCGCCAATCACAGACACTTGGAGTATACTCGAAGATACTACGGAGGACTCGTCGCCGTCAAAGACGAGCACATGGTCTCACCGTACTCGGCTCTCGCCGTAAGTATCGACGGTGACTCGAATATAGTGTCCCATACCACCATAATCGGCTCACGAGGTTGGTTGCGCAATGGTCACTACGGGGAGGCACATGACCCCGGCAGTAGGCCGACGGCTCAACCACGGTGTCCCATACCACCATGCCGGCTCATGCGTCTTAGCGGATCGAGGTACCATGGTTAACGGGATCGCCACTGGTAAGTTTGGTACCCAGGTTCAAGCAAGTAGCGACCAAACATGGTGAACATACATATACACATATCGGTTTGCTTGACGGCACGACTAGCTCGAGCGCACCACAAGTTGAGCGATATGGAGCGCAAAAGCACTCCGTGTGGCCAACCACTATCGCCAACCGAAGTACGACTCTGGGTTCGCGAGATACGTCCACCGTGGCGATATGAATCTCACCACAACCGCAAGTCTACAGTATGAATGTTTGGACTATAGGCATAGTCCCAAACTCAATCAGTTGTGAAGCATGAAGTAAAGCATGAGGTAAAGCATGTATTATAAAGCATGAAGTAAAGCATGTTATAAGGCATGTTGTAAAGCAAGTTATAAAGCATGTTATAAAGCACTATACACATAGGGATACAAATACTTAGAGTTCATAGGTGAGTGGTTAGAGTGAACAACCACATGGAGGGTGTCATATGTGACTCTAAGGTAGCGGAGAATCCCATCTCAGCACCTAACTAAGGTTCTAACACTTAAGCACTTACACTCACAAGTGATTTCACCAACACTTGGAATGCACTATTTCAACATACATGACGTATGCTAGAGAAGTGTGTACTAGGGTTGTCCCTTTACTAAACTAGTATTTTATACATATACATCATATTCATACAGCAATTAAACATGGCAATCATATCAGCAAATTTTATACGTATAGGGTACTTTCACGTATACCCAATTTCGACATACATAGTGTTTACAAAGGAACATAGATTTCTGCGATCCTTTCGCCAAGTAAATATTTTATACGCACATAATATATTTATACGACAATTAATCATGACAAACACATCGCTAAAATATACATGTATACGATTGCTTACAATACCGTATTTCTACATACGGCGCATTTACAAGTAAACATATATTTTGGCGATTCCTTTCATAAACTAGTATTTTATTCATATATTATATAATTATACATTAAATAAACATGTCAAGTATTTATCCAAAAAAAATACGTATACGGTATTTCTACGTATACCTAGAATATGTGAAATTCCATATTTCACACCGCTAATCAAAACAGGAAACGGAAAGCACTTTGTACATGTGCATTTGCAAGCAGATCATGAATCTACCATTATCTGACATTGAAAGCGTTGAAAACCGTAACTTATGCACTTAAAGTCCTCACCTTTGCCTTTGGAAACGAAACGAATCAGCAAGGGTAGAGGAACTTCCGTCTACGGGAGATTTCTAGCCTAAAGAGCGGAATCGGTTAGTTGTTACATAGCCTACAACGATCCTACCAAAATTCAGACCTAGGGTTAGGGTTTCTTACCTTCAAAGAGGATGGATACCACTGGAAAAACACACTGGAATGAAGCGGTGTAGGCCGTGGTAATGATCCCAAGCAAAAGTAGGAGGAAGATCGACAGCCAAACTCCGTGTTTTCTCTCTCTTTTCTCTCTCTTTTCTCTCTCCCAAAACTCAAATTGTATGGCTGTGAGAGAGGGTGCTCTAAGGCCCTTTTATAGCCAAAAACATTCCGAAAATAGACTCAGGTTCAAGGGTTACTGCTAATATAGGATATTCGTCACTTTTCCAGCTCAAAAGAGAGGTTTTGGTAGCCCTCCTTGAGCCAAACGTCAGACTTAATCTCACCATCGACGGATCTACGTGGGATTACGTTTTTGACTCGATTGGATTCCCAGATCGCACGTGGCGGACCACTTTCAGTTCGACGGTCAGTGGGCCACGATCAGAAATTCTAAGTACATGTAAATGTTCCTGAAATTTTTCTTAATCCGAGGGTGTAATTTGGTCTGATTCTGACGGTCAGGTTGCTTAATACTGACGCGTCAACGAATGATGCCAGATCACTATTCCAGATATTTATTTTGGCATGGGAATAGTGTTTTCACACTCCCTCGCTCCGAATCGAAACGAATGGCCGTGGAACATCGGATGGAGCTGATTTTTGAGATGATTGTTAAGCCCTGGGGCGGTCCTAGTTCTTAGCTTCGGGTTAATCGGACTCCCGATGTACGATCTAGACCTAATACGAAGTTTCGTTTCATTCCCGAGAAGCGAGACGGGAAATGAGTTTGGTTCTAAACTTTAGGGTAACCTAGCGTCAATGATTCTGCAAGTTTTGGGTCTTGCAGATCGTATTTAAAGCGATTCAAATTGATTTCATGGCTAATCTAGTTTAACACCTAGTTCACTTTGTCAATTTCTAAAGGATTTAATCCTAAGTGATTTTCGTCTGAGGTGGAACTTAGTCCATTGTAGTTTGTATATAAAGTGATCCAAGTTATACTACTTAGCTAGTTTAAGATAGTGTCTAGGGCGAAGGTGCTTTGAAAAATTGAAAGCACAAGGTAGTGAAGGGTGGGATTTGTGAAGAAAATGATTTAAGGAACGATTTGAGACTTTAATTGAGCGTTTAAGAAGTTAAACCTGTGTTAGGATTGACCCATTGCCTAAGGACGTCTAATCCCAGGTTGGCAAAAATCCGGGGCATTACATGGTCGGTCCTTTACTACATACGAATTGTGAGGTACTTGTGGAGGTCGAGATTGCTCGGTAGGTGTGCCTGCCTCTGGTCCGTGGTCAGGGGCAATTTATGCCTTTTCCAGTATCTGGATTAACCGGTTCATATTACCAGTTAAGGCTTTGACCTGGTTCTCTAGAGAGACCAGCCGACCATCTCGATTTCAGGATCAATGAATAGGTGCTGGAAGAGCAGAGTCAACATCATGTTGTGAAGGCGGACCTTGGAGATCTATGGATTACCTGTCGTGTGAGCGACTGGTGTGGGAGTTATCGCGGTGATGACCGCCAATGTCTTCTTTTTTCCTTTCGCCATTGCGGAACCTTGGTGAGATGGAAACGGCTTTGAGGTCATTCCCACAGATGGCACCAACTATTAATGCAAAAATCTGGTTGATCTTGCCTCGCCTCCTGCTAGCCGGGGTACCTGTGATTTAATGGAGAATAAGAAAAGACACTGGGGGTGCTAGTTAAGGCTAAAGACCCTCACATGCCTAAATCAGGGTAGGTCTGTAGAAGTAGTAGAAGAATCAGGATTGTTGTGCCGTAACTTTCGCCGTAGATGAGGCTCTTATTTATAACATTTTGGTGCCGGTGACGTATATGGTAATGCTTCTGTATGGTAGATACGTATTGCGGAAGGGATCTCCTTCTTGGTACATCGCCCTTATCTTCTCGAAATCTTCGACGAGCATACTAGGGAGATCTTATCTCAATATATTGTAAGTATATTTTTATTCCGAGTTGGTGGTCGATATTCAAGGCCGACTTCTGAGGTCGAGATCTATGGTCGAGGTTGAGGTTGATATTCGAGGTCGAGATTGTTACTGGAGGCCGAAGTTGGTATTCGAGGCCGGAGTTGGTACCCAAGGCTAAGGTTGGTACCCGATGCCGACTTTCAAGGTACCTGAGTTGATGCCATCTCTTAAGGTTGGCAAACAAGGCTGACCTCTAAAGTCATTGGTCGGCACCAAAGGTTGGGTGATTTTTCGACCCTTAAGCAATCCATAGTCATCAAGTCTGGCTGCTTAGCTTATTTGTCTCGTACATTTGTTTTAGCCTCATTTTACCTATAAAAAATATAATTATGCACATAAAAAAGCTAAATATTAGAGAACGCAATACAGACGAGGACCAAGTTTTCTGGTCGATTATATTAAAGATAAAGAAGTTACATAACCAATAACGGACATACAAAGCAATAAAAAATTGAAAGATGATATATGCAATTGCTTCTTGAAACTTCGACCGCTTGACTTTCTATCTATGGAGAGTAGCTTAGGTTTTGACTTATGAGCATACAATCTCGCCAATCAATGGAGTATGCTTTTGCGTGAAGGCACCCATTGATTGATTTTAACCTTCTAACCCTGTCTACGCTTGGTCAAAGGTTTTTGTACTTCATTCAACAATTTTAGTTTATCTTCCATAACTGAGATTTGAGCTTGTAGGTTAGTCGAGGAAACTTCTTACTCCTTAAAGTATCTGTATGCTATAACAAGTTGCTCCCTAGTAGCTATGATCATCGTCATCTCGAGGGAGGTGGCTGAATGCTTAGCATGAAGTCTATCGACCGTAACGACTATAACCTGGTGTTCGTGAATCAAGCCTAGGAATTCATACAGTGCAGATAGCTTGACCGACAAAGTTACATCCAACTAAGAGTTTAGTATCAATGAATGAGGAAGTTCAGTCTCTCAATCGATCTTAATGCAATGATGTTAGCAGCACCAGACTGAATGAGTATTGTAAGACCCGTATCCTAGTTCGTACTGTTTCGATGAATCCTGCGATCATTTCCGTCGAAGTCCGGCAATCCGCGACTGATAATCGACGTTGCGCACGACCGTAAGTCGCATCCTTTAGATTCGAGTCGGTTTAATCCGAGACCTGTATCGTTGCCACCGCACCGTTGCCGCTGTTATAACGCCGCGACTCACGCACCGATCCGATACCCTGACCAGAAGATGTGAGCCGGCGTTTATTTCAAAGAAACGCCGTACTTTTACGATCCCAAGAGAATCTCTACACAATGTCAAATCAATCCCATCAATCAATCAATCACATCAATCAATCAATCACTTTAATGTCAAGTACAAGCAACCCATGCTACCTTTCTCCACAAGTAAAGTAACCACCAAAGTCAACCAATCCATCACCTCACCCATCACTCACATCCATCATCCATCTCCCATCACCTCTCCTTACAACCTCTCTCTTTCCCTCCACATTTTTCCAAGCAACCATTCCAAGCAAGAGCACCACACGTCCATGGTTTCCAAGAGAGAAAAGTGATTTTTGTGGGTCACTTTCCCTTCCCAAGATCTCCCATCCTAGCCATCCATTCCCATCTCCACCATCAAAGAGGAGCACAAGGAGGGTGACGTTCCAACGGACCGAAGAGATCAACCGGTGGGTGCTTTGATAGGGTAGTTTTCATGCTTTTTTAGATGGGCCAAGTGAGGCCTACCGATTAATGGTATGGATCTCACTTGGGACCCTAAGATGTGGCCGATGACCCATCTTGATTCTCATGATCATTCCATGATGGGGCCATTCTCCACGGACCCCATCATGACGTTTATTTTTCATGTATGGATAGGGTCATCTAGACCTTACATTTGGTGGAGAAAGGATCTCCACCGTTGATTTTCGGTTTGATGGGCCCACGTATAATGGGACCCACTTGATTTATGTTGTAGATCATGAAAGGGAGGGCCCATAGTACCGGGGTCCCTCCATCACTCGGTCTTCCATCTCTCCTTCTCTTCATTTCTTTTTCATTATTTTTGATGTGATGATATGGCCATGTGGCCCACTTAGATGGACCCCGCCATGAGCCATGTGTTTTATCCAAGCCATTCGTAGGTGGGGCCCACTTGATATATGTATTGAACCCATACCATCCACCATCTTGTGGCCCATTTGAGTAGGGCCCACCTCCGTGCATGTGTTTTTCCCCAAACCGTCCAGACGCTGGAAGTTGGGAAAACACAAATATTAGCTTAGTTCATAAGCTTGTGGATGGGCCACTTGTATGGGCCCCACATAGATGTATGAACCCAATCCATACCGTTCATCCCTTTCCTCAGACCATTTTAAGCGTTGAGTCGAAAAATGGGGCCAATCCAAATTTCTGGTGGGCCATAACATAGAAAACCGTGTCTCTCACCGTTAAAAATCCACATGACGTTTCCACACACCAAAATATGCCCAATATTGGGCTTGATGGAATTCTTATTGAGTATAGAGTCCATTGGGTGGGGCGGATGTTTCGGACACCAGCCCCACACGTGAAAAACCTTGAAGAAGTGGTGATAAAAAAAAAAAAATAAATAACAATACAACAGCAGCATTACTGCTGCTACTATCAGAAGGAGAGGACGCGCAGGCATCCTGGCCGCTGGGCGTTGAGACGATCCTGGCCGACCGTGGCCCCCAAAGGTGGGCCCCACCGTGATGTATATCTGTCATCCAAGCTATTCATATGGTGGGCCCTTGGGGCATCGGGCCGCCCTCCAAAACTCAACCATATCTAATGCTTAGGTGGCCCACATCATAAGAAACAGTGTGAATTGAACTCTACCATTGAAACCCTTTCTGGGTCCACAGAAGTTTTGGATCAAGCTGAAATTTGTTTCTCCCCTTCGTCCAGGCCTGCCCGACCTTCTAAACGGGTTGGATGGAAGATAAACATAAGGGTGGGTGGGCCCCACTTGGTACCCGCAATGATGTATGTGTCTTATTACCACCGTCCGCCTGGACGGTGGTACCCTCTGTGATGTATCTGTTTAACTCCACTGTCCAGGGGACGGTGGCGTGTGTGAGTGTGCACGTGTGTGTGCATGCGTGTGTGTGTGTGTGTGCGTGCATGTGGGTGTGTGTGCACGTACATGTGAGCGTGTGTGTGGATATACATATATATATATATATGTATATATATATAATATTATATATATATAATATTATATATAATATTGTATATATTTATCGTATATAAATTATATATTATATTATATAATATATTATATATATATATATATATATATATATATATATGATGGGCCTCCATGGAACCCACCATGATGCATGTGTTGCATCCAGGCCGTTCAACCATTTTGAAAGATAATTTTATGACATGAGACAAAAAAAAAAAAAGGGAGACAGATCCAGGATTAGGTGGACCACACTACAGAAAACAGTGGGTTTGACCTTCCACCATTAAGACCCCCCCCACCTTTTCTCAGTGTGACCTTAGGAACAGGTTAGATGGGAAATACACGTTATGGTGGGCCTTAGGAATTTTAATGGTGGGACTCATTATACTTGTGTTCTGGTGTGGTCCATTGTTGTGGCCCATTGTTATGGCCCATTTGACATATATAAGGCCCATGTAATGTGGGTCCATCTTAATGTATTTGTGGCCATTGTTGAGACCCATCTGTGAGGCCCACCTTTGATATGGTTATGACCCGTTGTCGAGGCCCACCTTGATATGTATTTGTGGCCGTTATTGAGGCCCACCGTCATGTGTATGAGGCCCGTTGTTGAGGCCACCTTGACATATATGAGAACCACGTTATAAGGCCCATTTTGATGTATCCTAGGGCCCATGGGTTGAGGTTCATTGTGATGTATTAGGGCTCATGGGTTGAGGCCCATTATGATGTATTCAAAGGCCCATGGGATATGACCCATTGTAATGTACATAAGGCCCCTTTGATGCGGCCCCCTTGATTTATAAAAGGCCCATATGATGCGGCCCATTTGATGTATCCAAGGCCCATGGTTCGAGGCCCAACAGGATGTCCTTACGGTCTATTGCAATGAGCGCTTCCTCCATAGTTTATGCAATGATGTTCGATGACGGGCCATGCCTTGGGAGCAATGTTGGTTTGACGTCCACATTATAAGAATAATGTTGGTTTAATATCCGCATTATAAATCTCCCTAGGCCCATTGATAGGCCCATACTTCTTGTGCGTAGGCCGTCTAGGCCCATTTGCATTGTAAGGATAGTTCATTACTTTATAACATGCTTAGTATAGCTCCATGATTCATACCCATACACATCATTTGTATGCTTGATATGAGGAATGTTTGATCATAACATAAGCCGTTGGGCTGAGACATTACGGGACTATATGAGACGGAGTGCCCCCACATGAGCGCATGGTACGCGCGAGATTACTGCATGGCTGACTGTGTGACTCATGTATTTCGCATTGTATGTTGTGACTCACTGCACGCCCTAGTGACATCAGGGTCATGGCTCCACAGGTACATCGTGGATGGCAGTATCGGATACCGGAAATACTTTAGCACTGTGGGCACTTAGGATGTCCTTGGGTGAAAGTTCTAGAACCTTTTTGGTATCAGGGGATGTTCCAATGTCTAGACCGAGTGGATACACGAGCGCCCGAGTGCTGAATACCAGTAGGCCGCGTCTCCCGCTGTGTCGTGGTCGGTTGGAAGGGTTTGTGGCCTTATCCGCCTGAGTGAGGGGGCTATAAGCTAGGCTGAGTTTGACCAGCTCGCAAATGTGTCTGCTATCGACGAGCCGAGTAGGTATTGACAGACTACTGGTCAGGCGGATAGTGTGGTCTCTTCCACTTGCTTGATTGTGCATCTAGGGAGGAGGCAGTCAGTGTGAGGTGTATTAGACCCCGGTGATATCCAGAGAGGAACTGTACTGATATGTGTACTTGATGAGTACTGGCACGCTTGCTTTGCATCTTGCATATGACATTTGGCTACATAGGCCTCGCATCGCATGGTCTTGGTATGGCCGATAGCATTCATGCCTTCATTACATAGCTTTGGTATAACTGATAGCATTCATGGACTTACTGCATATTTCCGCATTACTCTGTTATTGTACACTTGGCACTCGCCTTACAGATACTTTCACTACCCTCTAAGCTTTTGTAAGCTTATGCACGATAGATGCGTGTAGGTGGCTGTAACACCCCGGAAAATCAGGGGTCGTGCATAGACTCGACTCCCGAGTTCCCGAGTGTCACCTATCATGCATTTATGGTTTTTTTATGATTAATCAAATTTAACTGCATAATTTGGAATTACCTAAAACATGAAGCACAATCGCACCAGTCTACTGAAATGAAGGAAATCTCACAAATATACAGGTCCAAAAATAATAAAGGGTCACCCAAGGCGCTGCCCAACAGGATAATGAAAAAAGGCTATATCCAAAAGACTAAAGCGGAGCCCGCGGCTCAGCAAATCCAAATTCAGCCTGATCAAGCTGATGGAGAGCCGCCCATCAGCTGAAAGTAGGAGAACTCGTCCTCCTCGTCAAAGCTCACCTCGCCAGGTTCCTCATGTACTGGGTCACCTGTATCTATGAATGGGTCTGGTTGGTGTTTTAAAACACCGTCCCAGAGTGGGAGTGAGTGATCAACTCAGGTGAACTATCGGTCTCAAGTTATAACAGGCATCAATTGTAATATGAACTTAATGAAAAACAGTCATTCATCAACACCTAGCAACTCTTATTTAAATGCATGCATGTGGGATGATATGATGCATGCCCTCGCCACCACTCCCTCAAGCGACTCCGTCTAACGATCGCATATGACAAGACTCCTCGAGAGCGACCTCGACACGAGTCACCACCCTAACTAATGCGTGCAATGCGATCGTGTTAGCCGAGTTATTAGTTAAGTCCATTCATCCAGCAGGTTGGGGATTCTGATTCACCCTACGTATCAATGCCCTAAACTGGTTGCGAGGCCAAGACCCCATCAACGCGTGAGGCCGAGACCTCGTGGTCCGTGATCCCGTCGGGTTCCTCATCCCCGACTCCAAGCACATGAGGAGTGCCGATAGGGAGGGATCGCTCGCGGTCACTACGGGGAGGCGCGATACCCCAGCGTAGTCCAACAGCTCGGACACAGTGTCCCATTCCACCATGCCCGGCTCACGAGGCTGTGGACCAGTTTCAAGTGGATTATCAATGGGCTACAATGGTTGCAGGGTGGTTCAGATTCCATTCATATGTGGGCACACAGGGTTAACAAACAGGGTTGATCAGATTGTAGGCTAGACCGCACGAGCCAGGCGAGCGTGAGACGAGCGACCTCGGGCACGAGAGACCCATGTAGTCGAACTACAGCCACCTAAACACACCCGCCCAAACTCACTGGTTTAGCCTCGAGGCGGTCCTACCCTTGGAGCCGCCTTCGCTCTCCTCATGTTTCCTGACCAACCCAATGTAATGAAGGTCATCTTTAACAAGCTGACTATACAGACTGTCACTAGCATGTCATCATCATACTCCATGCATCTCAGTCATACGAATTAGATGTTCTCAAAGCAAGCAATCAAGCAATATAGTGCATGTGAGGTGTGTGGGTGTGTGTGAGGAAGTTACGCACTTCCTCCATCTCAAGCCATCATATGCATAAGGGTAATGGAAGCATACACAACATGGATCAATAACATGTGGAAGAATGACACGACATAAGCATATTATCATCCATTCACGAAAATCATTTGAACAACAAATAACATTATGAAGAACATCATGTGCATCCATACAATTTCAAGAACCTACAATTCCTAGGATTCTCTAGTCTTTCAAATGTACCAATCAAGCATCCAAAATCATTAAGCTAGTATTATAGTGGGTGCTAGGCCACCTAAGAACAATAGTCCGCACCTTCGGATTTGTTGAAGACTTGAGAACGACCTAGGAAGTGTGGATCTTGGTGTAAAACAGCCGGAATCCCTAAGACAACATTTATATGTTAGAATCTCATGAAAAACCCCTTTCCCACACAAGGGTTGCAGGAAAAGAGATGAGGGATCTTACCTAGACGATCAACGGAACGATTCTTGTGGTTGGGGTGTAGGGATTTCCTTGGAGAAGGGGTAGGGAGTTGGAAGGGATGATCTCTTTGGGCCCCACCACGATCTAAGGTCCGCCTTGCCCTTCTTCATTCTCTCTTTCTTCTCCTTTCTCTTCTTTCTCTTCTCCCTTTTCTCTCTTCTCTCTTCCCTTTCTCTAGGGAAAAATTTATATGGAGAGAGGGGTGCCCCAAATGAGGCCCTTTTATAATGCCAGATTTGGAGGACATGGCCCCAAACTTCCACAATTTCCTAAAATAGACCTATGGGACTCCTATTGGTGTTAGGGTGGCCCTAACACCCCTCTGGCCACCAAATTCGGTGTGTAGGAGCCTTATGGCCCGATTAGGGTCCATGCAAAAATTTAGGACGAACGGATGAATGGATATATGATCTGAGCAAGCGTTTCTGACCTTTAAGTGGCCCTATGGGGGCCATTCTGGTGATTGGAGCATTTCTGATGGCCCTCTAGCCATGAAATTTATAGGATAAATGGTTTATGGCCTGATGAAGGGCCATACAAAATTTAAAAATGATCGGATATGGGGTTTGATCGTACGGGCTCGATTTGCGATCAACGGTCACCGATCCATGATCGGGTCACAGATTTGGTGGACAGGTGTGGAAAAATATTTTAAACCGTCACTGCAACTTTGGAAGAAATCCGACGGCTAGAACGCCTGGATTCTGTGCACTTTGGTGGGGTTCATTGGGCAAGCGCCGGATGGGTACAGGTGTCCATTGGGTCCGATCCGCGATGGACCATAAGCCCAGGAGATCTATTATTTTCTAAAGGTTTAAATTTTTTCGACCCTCCTCGGTGCATTTGGGTGGCTCACACGGGCTGTTGTTAAGTGTAAACGGGCCATCTGGCTTGGCGGCCCGCACTTGGTCCCATCATAACTAGACTGGTCCACCCCAGTATAAATTAACATTGAGTGATAATGGTCATTAAGTGATTTTATAAGTTAATTAAAAAGAAATTTTAAGGATTTTTGAAAATCCAAAACAGTGAAAATCCAGGATGTTATAGTGGCGTTAGGTTGCAGCAGCGTTGAGCTCGGAGCATGCAGCAGTCTTCTGGAGCTTTTAGAGTTTCTGTTACTATCATCATATTGTATTTCCCTTTCTGCATTGTACTCAAAGTTTCTATTATAGTGGATATGTGGTGATATTGTTTTGTGACTTGGTTATGCTTGTGGTTATGCTCAATTAAAAAAAAAAATTCCTACTGAAAATTCTCCTTGTAGGATCCCAGGATCGGAATCTGGTATATAGGCACTGGGAGCCGAGAATGGGGTACTACGGAGGCTGTCGGCGCCGGATTCGGCGATCGAGAATTTTGTGAGCCTTGTTTCCGAGTTTGGAGCGTGACAAGGATTCATAATTATTCCTATAGTTCCTAAATTTCCATTGAAGGTGTGAGAGACTCGACCATCGGGATGTTACTCAGAAAGGCCTGGTCGAAGGAAGATAATATATCTTCTATAGGAAGCAATTCCTTTTAAGAAGACAAGGCATGAGAATCATTGGCCGACGGGACCAGAGGAATGAAGACGTCAACTGTTGCAATCTTCATACCTAGAATAAGACCAATTTCAGCTAGTTGAGGTATCTCTTTCTTAAGTGTTTCTGTTTCATCCGGAGGAACTATCTCATGCTCATTGGTTGATCGGTTAATTTTGAGGAAGAAGCAGACTAAATGGAAAATAAGGCCGATGATGCAACTGACTTGTAACTTCTTGATCCTAATTAGAAGCAAGTGATGTAGTGATTGACTGTAAAAGGCGATTGAAGGACTCCATAGGCTGGTATATTATTACCTTCTCTTGGCCTAAATTTGATCTGACAATTGCTGAATGTCTCTCATAGTCCTTTTTTACTCAGAAACTTTAAGTGTTTCGGCTTAGGATTGAGCAGCGTCGGCAATGATGTCTGGAGTAGACACCTCGAATTGAAGAGTTGATACAGTAGTTGACTTTTCAGTAGCCGAAATTTCCCTTGTTATCGTAGAAAAGAAGAGTAAAGTCAGTAAAGGGAACTAATAATCATTACAAAAAAGAAATGACATAATATTGAAATACTGAACAACAACGGTAATGAATCAGTCATCTGCTGGTGAAAGTTTGGCAAGATCGACGACTAAAGCCAAAGCTCAGTTGGAGTGAGAAAAAGGAGGAGGATTATGATGATATGGCTTGAGATATCGGTCAAAAGGAAGAGTAGGGTAGTTTAATCTTTCATTTTCACATTGCCATTTAGTAAATGGCTTATTAAAATGAGCGTCTTTATGTCTCTTATACACCCATTCCATTTCCCAAGAGTATTTAGTAGGAGACACCAGATCAAAATTTAGTTTTGTAATACTTCTCAAAATCTGCAATCGCTTTGGCCAAAGAGGGAATACTTGAAGCGGCTTGACCAGATGTTATAGGCAGGGTAGTGTGAGGCATTAGAAGAGGTCCAAGCTATGAGATCTTTGAAATGGTTAAAGGAATTATGAGCGTTAAGATTGAAGCAGTTGTTGGGACCATTGTGGACATATATACTGCTATGATCTTCTAATGCTTTAGCTTAGGTTAAACTGGCTCGACCATGTTTATTGAAGAAAAAGAAGAGTTGACCGTCTTTATTGGTGATGGAGATAGGACGGTCGATGTGGTTGAGGTTGCCTTCCTTGATTGTGTCTTCCTCTGAATAGGAGGTATGATCAACTGAGGAATGGTCGACTTTTTGGTGCTTTCTTTATTTTTTTTCTCAGCCACAGGTTTCTCCACCTTTGATGAAGAAGGAAGTCGACCGATTATTAATTCATGAGACCCATTGATCAGAGTCCCATAATATATTCTTCCATCAGGAGTAGAATGACTCTAGTTGTTGTGGGCAATTGGTGAAGAGAGGGACCGTACAGGGTGAGCTAAGGGACTCAAGTCTTTTTATGAAGTCTGAAAGATAGTGACCAAATATATGATTGGCCAATAAGTCAGATGTTGGTTACAAGTCTAGTGAATGAAAGGAAAATGGATACCTTGAGTCAAACCAAACTGGCATGTAAGAAGATTGGGCAATATTGTTCAATGCCAGCCTTGGCATTAACACTTATGTCTATATTTCTGCCATATGGTAAGTCTCTGAAGATCAAAAAGCTCTTCCAAGCCACGTTCTTGAGGTTTGACATTTCGGTGTCGGTTGATTCATATTATTCAGTAAACCATATCGGACCGAACTCCTTATCCTTGAAGGGAGAAAAGGTATAATTGGAAAATTAGTTTAGAGCGGAGAATATTGTAGTGCCTGAAGAAAGAAATTAGTCTTAGAGCGGAGAATATTGCAGTGCCTGAAGGAGGTAAATTTAATATCCATTGGGACTGGTTTAACAAGTATTACATGAAAATACTCATAAAACAACATCTGGCCAAAGCAAATAGGCCCGCTAGAGTGGTAGAATCCTTTAGTAGTTGCTTCATACATGCTACAGTAAAGGTGGCCAAGTATGAAAGGGGAAAGAGCAAGCTGATGTCCTTAAGTAAGCGCCTCGGCCAAGTGAATATATTCATTTGTGATTTGCAAAATGCTCACACATAATAGAAATCTGCTGATCCATATAAGAAGGAACGTCATATGTTCTTGTTCATCTATCCCGAGACTTGTGTTGAAGAGCCATGAAGGTAGAATATGCCCTATTGGTCCTGTCTAGGAGAGTGAAAGGATGTGGTTTTTTCAGAGTGAAGCCCGGGTAGACAGACTCGCCAAAGGGAAGAAGGTGAGTGAATGCATATACATTCATGATTGATGGACTAATGGGGATGCATTTAAAATAGAATGTATTGGTCGATTGACTCTAAAAAGTTGATGCTGTTGTAAGAAAGAAGTGATTGACTAGAAATTCGTGTATAGAAAATTTAATACACTCATAAATTCCCACTTGCTTCCACATATCACCATGTTGTGCTTCAATGCGAGTAAACCATTCAGCCCAATCATTCATCGGTTTTGGTCATGTTCATGGGGACTTGAATGCATTGGAGGGATCTGGAAGACCATTCAATTGGATAAGCAGAACTTCATCAGGGTACTTCGAAAAACTAGCTTTGATTTCACAAAGATGTTCATAAGTGACTGCCGGATGGAAAATAGAACCAAAAGTTAATACTAGTGTCTGGTTCAGTTGGAATATTGAAGAAGAGATCATTAATTACTACGGGCGACAAGGCATCAGGGTCTTTAATGAAAGATTCCAAACCGAAAACTAAAATAGAAAAAAGAAGAAGATATAGCCATGGTGATGATTTGAGAAGAGGAGATCGAGAAGTATTAATGCAAAAGATAAAAAGAGTGTGAGGGGAGAAGCGCCGACTTAAAAATTACTTATGTATCGGCTAGGATATGTGTGCATTAATGAATAGGAAATCATGACTCATTGTACGATATGCTTTTATGTGACGTGTCACGTGGATAGCTTAAAAGCGTGAGGTAATAAATATTTCTTGATATGGCATCCGTTGAGTAGAATCAATGGGGAAACAATACGTAGATTAACAGTTGATTCCATTTATGATATCAGGCAACGGAACAACGTTGTTCTCAACTTTTCACCAAAGGCGAAGCAACATGGGAGGCAATGTTGTACCCTATTTATGACAATTATGGGAAAACCAATAGGAGGGTGACATGTGGCATTGTATGATGAATCTGAAGTGGATAAAAAGATCTTTAAAGTTTTGAAGCTCTTTTTATGGGTGTACAACTGGTGTAAGTTTACATGTCAGTGGATGGTTGACAGAATGTTGCGGTCGATATACAAGAAGTGCGGTTGAGTTGTTTAATATATAAAAGGCGATCAAGGGCAACCAAAATAAAACCTTAGTCGAAAAAAGTAAAGCAAACAACTGAGAAGCATTTGAAAGAGAAACAGTCATAAGAAGGGAAACGTAGTAAGAGAATGATCTAGAGAGAGGTTTTTTAGTTACTATAACTGTTACACTAATGGTGAAAGGATCTGGAAGAATAAGCTACCACAAGACTCTATAAATAGCAGATGAAATCAATAGAAAAAGGAGTCTCACACTAACCAAGCCAAATAAATAAATCCATCAATTTACTTTATCTCAACTTTTCATAAGATTAATAGTAATCAAGTGGTGGTAATTCTTAGCCATAATCTTTGGTGTAATTGAAGTCTACGCTCATACGTTAAATTTGTTTTTTATTCAATATCAAGTAGTTATTTCAAGAGACACATTCTTGTAATTGCTTCTAGCAACCGATTATGAGTTTTTCCTTATGTTTGATTTGCACTAGTATTTTGAAAGTCATTTCTCGTGGAAAGCACAAAGTAACTCATCTCCAGAGGAAGAACCACACCCTCCAGTTATCACTTACAAGTGGCTGAGTGAGCGACCGATCTTCTCAGGAGTTTCAACACCTGGTCGAGGGTTCGAGTACCCATAGGTAGTGAAATTCCACTACGGCGTGAGTGTGTGATGGTGTGTGTGCATGTGTTAAAAAAAAAAGTGATCGACTTCTCATAATCTGGTCACATATGTTGATATTGGACGTACTTGCTTATTTTGGTGCTTGGGGTCAAAGACGATTAGTTTGGATTGAGCCACTGTATCGATTCTGACACGCTCACATGATTGAAAACAAACCGAACAACTAACATTGTCGCATAATACTAGCTATTTTAATACAAGATAAATGGATTGTCTACCAATATGGTCAATGGCCCACTCCAAAATAATTAGATTATCAATTGCATCATTATAATTCCTTTAATACGGTGACCTGCGCAATCCAAACATTGTCCATGTAAATCAACCGTTAAAAATCATTGATTAGTCACTCAGATGTGATCTTGTGTTTGTGGGCCATTTGAGACTTGGAATTTCATCATATTTTGGGCAACCGGCTTCTTACAACTGTTTTATAAAATATTATATACGTATATTAATTATATATATTAAAACCGATTTAGTAATTAAATTCATTAGGGGATTCTAAATGCTGGATGTCCACGGGGGTTCTGAATCGAACGGGTTCCAAATGCACACTCAAGAACAAGCCTTTACTCTTCTGGTAAGAAACAAAAATAAAAATGGAGAAGGCCTAATTTCCGAATGAGAAAATTTCCGTTGGGATACAAAGATTGCAATGCGTCACATATACGTGCCTAGTTAGAAAACGTGTGCTGATATCCCTACTTCAACTCACTCGCGCGAATACCATTGTTGTTTCTCTAGATTTCCCTAAACATCTCATGTTTGCTTGAATACATCACGACGTATAGTCATCTGATATGTCGGGACTATATAGCCAGTGGATCTGGGTTCGTGTTTTAGTGATCTAAACGTGGATTTGTGAAAATACTGAGTACTTGAAGGCTTCTTTCAAAATATTCGAGATTAAAAGATCCTAAACTTTTGATTAATGTCCAAAAAACATGCGTCAAAGGGACGGTCCATATTTAACAGGTAAGAGCTAATTGATGATAGGTTCAGGTATCATCCATCAATGCCAAAGCCTATCATATAAAGGGTTTGGATCAAGTAAAAAGGCCCCAGATCCAACGGTTATAGTCACGACGTATCATCGACAGTACGTCGGGATGTATGGTATGAGATCTTTCTACATTTAAATATCATCAACCCCATTCATGATCATTCATTCCGCTTCTCTGTTTCTATCGGCATCTCGTCTGTTTACCGAATTTCAATAACCTCTCATCCCACAATCCAAGATCACCCAAACACTCCACGCCCCAAATTCGTCAAATTTCCCATTCCAAAACCCTAACCCAAAATCCAATTCAGATCTAATCGCCCTTCAAAACAAAACCCTAAAAACCTCCCCAAATCCATCGAAACCTCCTTGTCGAAAATCAAAACGATCCCACTCTAATTCAAGCCTCCCTGAAGAAAATCCATCTTCCCAAAACCGAGATACATCTCAGATTCTTGAAGAAGGAGACAAAGCCCTAGAAACCCCAATTCCAATCGAAACCAAAACCAAAACCTAATCCGAGTCCGAATCTAAATCCGACCCATTTCATTTCAATCCTTCCTGAATAAAAGCCCTAAGGTAATTCAGAATAGAGAACCTCCCCTTTTGTCGTGCGATGGGCGTGGGTCGTGTCTGTAAAGGAACCTCCAAACCCTCATCTTCTTCTCCATCTTCATCTCCTTCTGTCACGACTTCTACGTCTCTCACGCAGACTGTTAACGGGTCCCACCAGTTCAAGATCGCTGGGTATTCCCTGTCAAAGGGCCTTGGGATCGGGAAATACATCGCGTCTGACACTTTCACGGTCGGGGGTTATAACTGGGCCATCTATTTCTACCCAGATGGGAAGAGCATCGAAGATAATGCGGCATACGTGTCTCTGTTTATTGCGCTCGCGAGCGACGGGACGGACGTGAGGGCGCTGTTCGAATTGACGCTTTTGGATCAGAGTGGGAAGGAGAGGCACAAGGTGCACAGCCATTTTGGGAGGACGCTGGAGAGTGGGCCGTATACGCTCAAATACCGTGGAAGCATGTGGTACGCTCGCATTTCTTTTCTTTACTCTTGGGTTTCATGTCATGTAAAAGCATTCGCTATTATGTTTCTCACAAGGATTCTTGTTGATTTTGTTCTTAAATTCGTGGACATTTGTCTTGGAGGAATTATATGATCCTCGGCCCAAGGATTTGTAGTATTCTCGGGCCTTGAGTTTGATAGTGGGGCCCATTGTTAGGCATTTCAGTTCGTTAAAAGATCAGCCACAAATGATTGAGAGGCCCTAATAATCCAGTCTTTTAACACAGTGTTCCGTTGAATGTGAACAATTTGCTGTATTGTTTTATTTGCCTTCTGCTTGCATTTGCCCATCGAAGGGTTAGGATTGTCACAACAGGGAGTTTTTGGGGATCCATCAGATCAGTGGGACAGCCATGGTGGTCCCATCAGATTGAATATCTGGGTCACTAATTCATGCCTCCCACATGTACGAACTCAAATCCTGGTGACACTACATGTCCTTGGGCTGATGATTGTATAATTCTTGTTTGACAGAAGGATATGCTATATTACAGTTATTTCTTTGGGAACAATCTTTTATTATCACTGGCATGTCATTCCTGGCGAAGCGGATACAAATTAATGGAGTGTTACAGTATTACTAGATATTTATGTAGCACAAGTTGTAGTTTGTTTGTGATGAGATTGGATATATGAAAAATTCATACCTTTAGTTTTGGATTATAGTCTTACAAGAAGGTAACGTGAGCAAAGGATGTCTAGTGACATGTCATTACAAATGTGATGTGCCCCGGTGGGTTTCAGTCTCACATAATTTGTAATACAATATCATCACTTCTAGAAGGGATTTCTTGTGGGAGGTTTGTGGGGACACTCACAAAGTCCACCTCTAATGAAATGGGTGGAAGTCCAAAAGCTTAAATATGAGGGAGGCATTGGTATAGGAAGGATAAGAGAAAGGAGTAGAGTTTGCCAGAATGTGGTGGAGATTTGGTAAAGAGCAAGAGGCATCATGGAGGCAGCCATGGCCCCAAAATATGGAATAGAGGAGAGAGCGTGGGAGCTGGGAGTTGTTTCTAGTTGGAAGGACTCTTTGTGTGGAAAGCTATTTTGAAGTTAGGAGATACATCTAAAGGAGTGGGAAAAATAATTTATTAAGGTGTTAGATTCAAATTTGGTAACGGACTTTTGGGAAGACCTTTGGCTTGAGGATGATAATTTGGCTAATAGGTATATAAGGCTATATCTGATAACCATCCTAAAATCTTCCATAAAAAAATGTTAATGAAGTGGTGAATGACAATGTTTTTTGGTTGAGACAATTTTGGAGGGATCTACAGGATTTTGAGATAGACGAGCTAGCTAATTTCCTTTTGAGTAAGATGAAAAAATGTGTGCTCCATTAGCTACTGGCTCCTTTGCCAAACTTTTCTTTGAGGCTATGCATCCACTAATATCTAGTTAGCTCCCTTGTCTGTTAGTTCGGGGTCTACATGCTCCTCCACCCGTTAGAGGCTTTCTGTTGGGCAACTCCCTTGTCTGTTAGTTCGGGGTCTACATGCTCCTCCACCTGTTGAGGCTTTCTGTTGGGCAGCTTCCATAAATGAGACATTGATGCTGGATGACCTTCAAAAAAAAAAGAAAAAGATGTAGAGTTGATGGATCATCTATTTATTTTGTCATGCAGCTTGGAGGATTCGGAGTGAACTTTTTCCTTTCGAAGTTGATCGGGCCTTGCATCTTTCTGACTGTCCTTTCAATCCTCGAAGAAAAAAATCCTTTGAAGGTTGTTGCCATTTGCATTCATGTGGGAAATATGGAAAGAGCAAAAGAATCTTTGAATATCTTCTTTCTAGCCATGAGCAGGCAATTAGAAAGATAACAAGATCCTTGGAAGTTGGGGCAGCTGCTCTTGAAATATCTATAATGTTTGTATAACTAGTCTCCTTGGCATTTAGGGGGATGTGGCTTACCATCAAAGTGGATCATTGGTCCCCTCTGTCTCTTTGTTAGAGTAAAGTAAACATTGATGGAAGCTTAATTTGGAATCTTGGCCTGTTAGGGACTGCAGGGGTGTTCCCAAGGATGGACATGGGTTAATGAAATTCTCTTGTTTGGATCCCTTGGGAGTGAGCTCCTTGAATCGGGCTGAGCTCCTGGTAATCGAAGCTGGAGTGGAGAAATTTTCCAATCGAATAGAAGGTCCTCTTATAGTTGAGTGCAATTTGCTTGGGCCTCAGTGGCATCTTCTCATCCATGAAAATGCCTTTTTATCTATATTGAACTGAGACTACCATCTTGCTTCAAGGCAAACTGTTTTTAAGCATATTAAATTGTAAATTGAATTGTATTGTGGTGGATCATTGGCAGAGGATGGGGTCTGAATGGATCATCTGTGTGTAGGGGAGTTGTATCAATTGCCTTGATGGATCTGGTCTACTTTATTCCCTTTTTCACATTTGGGGCATCTTAATGAAACTTTCTACGAATAAAAAAGGAAGATATCATAACTCAGATTATGACCCTATTTCTAGTACCAATTAATGTTCCCGTGACACGTTATTGGCTACTTTAAGCCTATAATGTTGCTTTTCCAACAGATCCAAGATTATACAACTCCAACAATCAAATAAGAAATGGTTCAAGAATGTTCAGCTGCAATGTTTTGAAGGAAATTTGAGTTCTGGTTTTTCTTTCGATATGTAGAGGTACTTTATATTTCTTATTCTTTATCTTTTTTAATTTGGGTATCTTTAGGCATTGATTGGTAGACGCCTAAAAATTAAAATGGGTATCTTTAGGCATTGATTGGTAGACGCCTAAAAATTAAAATGAGAACTCATTTTAATTAATCATAATCATGTGTTAGGGGTCATGATTATTGGTTATCAATATTTTTTCAAGGGGAATAATCTTGATGATTAACGATCTTGAATACATAATTATAATTACCAAGGTTATCAGAATCGTACAGTTTCATATGATTTGAATCATGTGATTCATATCATTGTAATGACCTAGATTATTAGTTTAAATCACGTTTTATAAAACTTTTGCCGTGTTTCGTTTTGACCTCTTCAAATTTACATTTAAACCATCCCGTTTGGTGATCAGACCTGTAGCATCTTGGATTTAATTTCTAAACGCCCATAAATCGAGCTGACTGGCCAGACTTTGGTTTATATCATGAGTCTTAGATTAAATTTTCAGTTCTATAAGGTACCCAGATTAAGAGATTCGAAGGTTCCAATTTCCCATATCATTAATGGTGTAAATAGATGTAGATGGGGGATGATTAAATCAGGGGCATAGGGGGCCTAATGTAAATGTTTTGAGTCGTTACATGTGTTTGTAGCATATTTTGTGATGGGTGATGGTTGATTTTTTTAGACTATTTGATTTGTTGGTTATTTTAAATTTTCCATGTATGTATGGTTTGTATTTTAAAGGTATGTAGGGTTAGTAAGAGTCAGTGTGTTTTGGACCATTCTTGAGGTATGCTTTTGAATTCTCTTCGATAGGCTTATCGTTTTCAATTTGTTAGGCATCTTAGAAGGCTCAAATTCGTTAGGACGTGGGTGTAAGTTGAAGATCTAGGGAGATGCCATGATAGGCCTTGAAATTCATCATGGGCGTCATTAATAGATCAAACGCTAATATTGGGCTTGTTGGAAAGGGCTCATGAAGGAGAGAAAGGTTAATGGTTTTTGTCATAAGTGGATGGTGCACGTGGGGCCCACAGGCTATCAAAGTTTTGGACCTGGTAGCCTGATCCCCCCCCCCCCTCTCTTTTTTTTCTTCTTAATAAGGGGATGTTATAAGTGGAGCCCACTTGTGGGCATGTGTTACTACAAGAGGGGTGTGCCGTGTGCGTTACCACAAGGAGGGGGCTCGTAGGTGGAGTGTGGCTTGAAAGGATGACCCTTCAAGAATGAAAGTCAAGTGGTTGCGTTGGTCTTAAGGCACAGGTCTTAGCGAGTATTTCTGATTTGATATCTTTGAAACCTGTTTAGGGTCGTCTCTTCAGGGTGTTGAGGGTGTCTGTGTGGAGTTTTCCTCGTAGCCAACGGTACTGTTGGCCTAGGTGGGTTTGTATAGTCCCCTGTTTTTCTCATATTTTGGCTTGGGTGGGTTTTTATAGTTCTTTTTTCCTGTTGTCTTTGTTTTGGCTTCAGCCCTAATAAAGATTTTTCATCTCAAAAAAGAAAAAAACAGAAATGACCAAGATACATATCGGGATGTGGTGATTGAACATATATGCAAACTACAATTGAACATCGGAACTGAGAAGTATAGAGATGCATTGTAAATATACATAATGAGAAATGGAGGAAGATTTTAACTCATGTTTTTCCTGATTGCAATGGCTGCATACTTCCGATTCTTTCAAAAATAGCAATATAAAAAGGTGACGTGCTGTTGAAAAAAATTTCCCGTTTTATGGATTAACCTCTTCATGTCTCATGTGGTTTTCAAGCAAATCATGTCAACTCATCTCGATCCTGCATTTGGTCAGTCATCGTGTATGATGTGGACTACCTTTTAACAACATCATCATCATCATTTAAGCCTCATCCCAACTGATTGGGGTCGGTGGATTTCTTTTTAACATGGGTGAAAATATTCAAGTAACTTCAAACTGGCCCATAGTGAAAGTTAGTCAAAGAACTGGTTATGAATGATAGGCACAACATAATAAATCTTACTGTTGAATTGCGCAGGGGTTACAAACGTTTTTTCAAAAGAACTGTTCTAGAGACATCAGACTACCTCAAAGATGACTGCCTATCGGTCCACTGTAGTGTTGGTGTTGTTATGTCGCATACAGAGGGACCCAAGATTTACACAATTGCAGTGCCACCTTCTAACATAGGAGAGCATTTTGGGCAACTCCTTGAAAGTGGAAAGGGAACCGATGTAAATTTTGATGTTGATGGGGAGATTTTTCCTGCCCACAAGTTGGTACTTGCTGCTCGCTCGCCCGTGTTTAGAGCACAACTTTTTGGCCCTATGAAGGACCGTAACACGCAGTCCATAAAGGTTGAAGACATTGAGGCTCCAGTTTTTAAGGTTGTTCAGTGCCTTCCTCTCCCTATAATTAGATTTTCTAATTATGTCAAAATGCTTTTACTTTCAATGTCTTCCCCTCTTTTCTTCTTCTTCTTCTTCTTCTGATCATATTAATTTGCTTGGATATTTTTGTGCAGTATGTTAACTTGCAAAATTTTTATGAGATAATAGGTGTAGAAAATACATTAAAATTGGCAATCGGGATTATGTATATGATATTTGGGCATTTATCCAAGATACACAATATCATGCATGGATTCATACATATTGCTTCATACATATTGCAATTCTCTATTAAGTTGAGTCCATGAATTTCTATTGCTGCTCAGATTGGTTATTTGTGATCATGATGAAAAGGAAAAGAATCAGAAGTAGATGGCTTGATATAGTGTCACTGTATGTGCATAGTTGGTTGAATGTCGAAGGGATGCTAATCATCATTGTCGTGATCATCATCGTAGCCTTGTCCGAGATATTTGGACTGGCTTTATGGATCTTGTTTCACATATTTGTCAAGATTCGAAACAGGAATTCTCATGGTTTAGCAAAAGTTTGTTGACTGGATTTTTGCCTAACAGCAATCTCCTTTATCTGGGCTGGGGACTGGCTCATGCCTTGCTACAATGAGTTCCCATGATTCTAGGCATAAGAATATAGATAAACGTAATGCACTTTCCAAGTTTACTAAACCAGATCAGTGAGTGCATGAAGGTTTGTGGAGAATGTTTATTTCGAGGAAATATGTCTTGGCAAAGGGGGTGGGAGCGGGTGATAGGGTGGGTGGAAAAGTTTCATGGGAACTAGATTCTTAGTGAATGTGGGAGACAATGTTTGGTTGTGGCAGGATCCTTTTGCGTGGGAGAAAATCTGTACCGACTTGATTTCTAAGGCCATGGTGGTAATCTCTTTAGAGAATAACTCATTTAAGAGTGTTATTAAGAGTTTGGGTGGGCTTATTTGTAATATGTACTAGAAGAAATCTCAAAGATGAAGAAGCAGAAGATTTTATGAAGTTAAAGCTGATTCTCGGTGATGTCTTCATCATCTGATGGGGAGGATGTTAGAATTGGAAAATTTGCTCTTAAGGGCTCTCTCTTCTTAATCCTTCCTTCCAACTTTGACTAATGGAGATGGCTACCCACCTTATGCTCTTGTGTGATTATTGTTTGCCCCACCTACGATGGAAGCTTTTAGGTGGACAGCCGTGACAACAAAACCTCCATCTGGACCATCTCAGTTGTCAAGAACATAAACATCCTGATGGGTTTACTTCTCTTACACTTTTGAAGGTCTCTTGGTTTTCCAAAGTAATTGTGGAGATGTTTTGCTTCTTGGGTTGGAGTCCCTTTTCAACCTAGGGTAAGAGTCCTTTTTGACTTGTGAGTAAACAAAAGAAAGGAACAATTACATTTTTTATGGCAAAAGAGCTCTATTTCAAGTGCGGAGAAGGAAAAAAATCAGAAGTAGCCCCTAATTAAGTGAGCCCAAATGCATCCCAATATTTGGGATCCCTACCTCAAATCTTTTTTGGATGGTCATTTGTGGTTAATAGCGAAGTGGGATCCAAATGCATCTTGCCTTGTTGGAAATTTTTTGTCGTTGGGGTGGTGGAAACTAAATCTTGGCGGCTTGTCAGTGATCCCAACCCTAGTGGTATTGGTGGTATGATGAGAAATGAGACCTAAAATATCCCCTTCTCTCTTGCTCTGCCTATGAAGGGGACATGACTAAAGCAAGATGGGTTAGCTCGTAGAGAAGTATTGCACATATTCTATATCAAGATACCTCTTTTACAATGATTGAGGGAGATTCAAAGAATTGAGATACCTCTCTTACGACAATTGTTACAATCCTGATACGTGTGATCCCATGGGAAAAGATGTACTGAGTAGAAGGTGATGTTATCAAGTTTGAGAGCAAAGGTGCTATCGGATGGGTAGATGTGGAAGCCGAATCCAGATCATCTAATGGTTAGAGGTTGACGGTTGGGGTATATGAAAAGGTAGTGGAAAAGGCAAGGAAGTTGGGTAAAGTGCCCACCCGGAGTAGAACCTTCAGGAAGTTTTCCGGACCGTGGATAGAAGGGATGTCAAAGAGGGAGACACTAGTGCAAGAGGTAAGAAAGGTTCCATAAAACTCAATATAGAAGCTCACAGATTAGCCTCTTCAGTGAATTGTGATGAGAAGACATCTCAAAAAAGAGGGTCCACAAAGCATGAGAAGGCAGCAAGGGAGAAGTCCCAAATGGACGACTTATGAAGATTCTATCATGGGATGTTAGGGTTCTAGCCACCCAGACAAGAGAAAGGCAGTCTGTAGGGTGGGAAGGGGAATGTACGATATAACTTTTAATTCAAGAATCTAAAATCCAGGATGTGGATGGCTCAGTAATTCCATGGGGATGCTAAAGCGGCAGTTGGTTCGGCTGGAGATCTCATTACTATTGGGACAAGAAGTTTGTGCAGTGGATCGCTAGGAAGGAGATTTTTCTTTGTCCGTCCGCCTGCTTGTTGTCAGGAGCTTGACACCATCAGAGTGCAGTGGCAGAAACCTTGTTGTATTGGAGGTGATTTCTTTTTTGGAAGGATACATGGAAGGTGATTTCAGCGTAGTAAGATTTGCCCATGAGAAAGATGGTAACTCTAGATCTTATGCAATTATTGATCTTCCATTTGAAGGAGGGACTTTTACCTGGTCCATTCACAAAGACCACCCTGTTATGTGCAGACTGGATCACTTCTTCGTGGACTCTGAATCTGTGATTGGAAAAGACTCTAAGCTTAATCCATGCTGACCATCCTTCTCAAACCAACAGATCACAACCTGATCCTTCTGTATATAGCAACATGATATAATGGGGTCCAAGACCATTTCAATTAAAAAAATAAAAGGCTTAGCATTCTAGGTTTCTTTAATATGGTGGAGAAATGGTGGGCAAGTAATAATGTAGTTGGTTGGGTGGTTTCAGATTTAGCAAACATTTGCAGATCATCACAGTAAATTTGAAAATATGGTGAAGGAATTAAAATCCATTGTTGTTGCTAAATCAGAATTCATTCTCCATCACATTGAGGAGATGGACTAGAAAGAAACTGCAGGAGGAATAGAGTGCAGAGAGGGAAGAAATGATTGAGTTGAAAAGGGAACACGAAGTTACTTGTCAAGAGGAAATCATGTGAAGACAACATTTGAGAGCCCTTTGGTTAAAAGAGGGTGATTGGAACTCGGAGTATTTCTATAGTCTATAGCTAATGCAAGAGAAGGAAGAATGCCATCAAAAGCTCAAGGGTCAAAGGAAGAATGGTCAATGACCAGGAAGAAATTGAGAACATGGTGGTAAATTTCTTAAAAAAACTGTATCCCAACAAAGAAATGGTAAGGCCCAATCTGGGTTTTTATTTGCAAGTCTCCTGGAAGACGTAGCTCATAGCTTTTGGAGGAAGTGTATGGTGATAAAGCTCCAGATAAGGATGGATTTTCGATTGGTTTTTTCCAGTTCTGCTGCAAGTTTCTCAAGTACGACCTTTTGACCATGTTTGAGGATTTTTTCAAGAGAAGTACACTCGATAAGAGTGTAAATGCAACTCTCATATGCCTCATCCTGTAGAAGCAAGGGGCTTCAAAGCTGCGGGATTTCAGGCTGATCAGCCTTTTAGGCGGCATCTATAAAATCGTGGCTGAGGTCCTTGCCAACGGACTTAAAAAAGTCCTCCCTATTATTGTCTCCCCATATTAAGGTGCAGTTGTGGAAGAACATCAGATTCCTGAGGTAATTTTTATAGCCAAGGAAAGCATCTACTCGAGGATGATATCCAAAGAGCGAGGGGATTGTTCGTAAAGTTGACATGGAAAAGGCTTACGATAGGGTAGATGGTGGTTTTTTAAGCTACATGATGACCAGATTGGGCTTTGCAGCTAATGTAAGAGATGGATCACCAAATGTATTTCAGTAGCTCGATTCTTTTGATCAATGGTGTTCTGTGTGGGTTCTTTAGTAGCTTTAGAGGAATAAGGCAAGGGAATCCTCAGTCCCCTTTGTTGTTTTTGCTGGTTGCTGAAGGTCTGCAGCTTATTTCCTAAAGGGGAGAGTTGTGCACTGATTGAAGGTTTTAGAGTGGGCAGTCTCTCCTTCACTCACCTCCAATTTTCTGATGACACAATGGTGTTTTGCAGGGCCTCATCCAAGGGTTGTTAGTCGCTATGGTGAAGGTGATTCTAAGATGCTATGAGGTTGCTAAAATGAAGGTGATTCTAAGATTCTTCAAGGCAGTGTTGGGGCTCGATGGCTGGAATTCAAGTTAGATGTCATCGTTTCCCTATTTCATATCCGGGCCTTCTGTTGGGGGCTAACTCCTCGCCTTCCATTTGGGTGCCGGTTTTTTCAGGGATCAAGAAGAGGCTTGCTGCCTGGAAATGCAGATGCTTACCTGATAAAATCCACCTTGGTGGACCTCCCTTTTTTATTTTTATTTTTTTATCTCTTTAAAATTCCAGCAGGGCTGGCTGCAAAAATTGAGAAAATTCAGAGAGTTTTTGTGGGGGATATTCCTCGAACTAGAGGAGATTCCACTTGGTGAAGTGGGAGGAAGTCCAAAAAGCTGAGGAGGAGGGAGGCCTTGGCTTGTGTTAGACTCCTCAGTAAATGGTGCTGGTGGTGTTTTGGAAAGAAAAGAGATGCACTATGGTGTAAAGTAATGGTTGAAAAACATGGCTCGTCGAATTAGGGTTGGAACTCCATGTATCTTCACAGTTCCCCTGTTTCAAAAATATGGAAGGATATAGCAGGCATGGGAGATCACTCAGAGCCTTGGGGAAGATCCTTTTGGAGTGATTCAGATTCTCGGTTAGCAGTTAGCACTGGGGACTCCATTCTGTTTTGGGAAGACTAGTGGTGTGGGAACTGCCCCCTAGTGTCCAGATTTCCTACTCTCTACAGATTGGTTCCACAGAGGCATATTTCTGTCAAAGATTGCTTGGCAATGGTCGGAAATAGAATATAATGGAACATTACTATGAGAATAAATTTGAAGGACAAGGAATTGGAGAAATTTCAAGCTTTTCATGGTTGATTGAATTTGCCCATCCCCTGTGGAGGCTGATTTGAGTGTGGAAAAGAGATGTTTCGGTTGTCTTTTCTGTTAGGTCTTTCTTTCGGAGTTTGTTGAATGATGATAATCAGTTTGTGGGCCCCTCTTTGGAGTGCACTGGTTCCTGCCTTTGTTTGGCTTGTGATTAGTCAGGAAGTGTTGATAGTGGACAAGCTCCAGAGGCGAGGTATGGCTATTCCCAACATATACGTTATGTGTAAAGCAGCTGAAGAAAGTGGCCCCCATCTTTTCCTCCACTGCCTGGTTGTGGTGGCTGAATTTCTTCCATTTCCATGAAGTAACTTTTAAACTGACCTTAGCTGTAATGATTCTATTGTTGGAAATAAAGAAGCAACCCAAAAAGAATAGTTTTTTTCATTTTTTTTTTTGGAACTTGTTGGGAATATAGCCTTCCTACACGCTGAGATCTTGCAACTAGCTACAACATCAGCATTTATCAATGTGGCAAATGGCATTATGATCTGAACCGTTTGTCAGGTGGGTGCTGTCAGTATGACCCATTGTCTGAAAAATCAGGCCAATCAACGACCCAGATGGGCTATATATGTATGTTGAATCCAGGACTATGAACCCATTTCTGGCAAGTTGACTTTTTGATCTGATAGTTTGTCAATACAGCTGACATGAACCTTATGGAAATGAAAGGAAAATGAGTTCATCTTGGCTGTCACCTAAACTGACATTGAGTATATGCTGTCCTGCAACATGATTAGGAAGACTCTATTATATTATTATTTTTTAAACTATTCAAAAAAAATAAAATTTAACGACTGAAAGTTCTCATGTATAAAAATGAGAAGGGTACGCATTATCCATCAAGGCAGATAAGAATCTCCTATACAAAGAGAAGATCCACAATACAAATAGCCTCTTTGGGCACTTGACTAAATTGTTAGAGAAGATCTGCAATACAAATAGCCTCTTTGGGCATTTGACTAAAAGAAACAATTATGTTCCAAGGCATTTAGGATAAAAGCTAGTTTCTTGGTGAAGAAGCGCATTTCCCTGAGGCCTATGCAATCACTGAAGATGAGTGCCCTTCCACAATTAGCCTGCCATGTACTTGCTTGCAAAAATGCTCACCTTGACTTTAATGGCTAGAAACTTGACCCGGTTTGATTTGCTGATCTCCGCCAGCCCAGTCAAAGTTTGCTTGATGTCTCCCCAACCATCCTTAATGGTTGTGAGTTGTGACTAATCATTCAAGGGCTCTAATAGGTGAACTTTTAGTCATCTGTGGCTGGTAAACCGTAGAAACATCTCACGAAGTTGAGTACATTCAAACAATAAATCTGTTTATTTCATCTAAAAGATCTCAATCACCCTTTTGTCTGCTATTTTTTGTCTATACTTGAAAGTTACAGTACTCCTTTTCAGACTACCAGTGTAGGTTCTATAATTTTTGATGACTCTCTCCATCGTTTTTTATTTCCAATTTTGAAGAATGACTTTTCATGTTTATTGACTTGGTAATCTTGCTTGTGTGCATTTTTGCAGGCCTTGCTCCATTTCATATACTGGGATGATCTACCAGACCTGCAAGAGCTTACTGGTTTGAATTCGAAATGGGCTTCCACATTGATGGCACAGCATTTACTTGCAGCAGCAGACCGTTATGCATTGGAGAGGCTTAGGTTGCTCTGTGAGGTCAAGCTCTGTGATGAAGTTGCAATAAACACTGTAGCCACAACCTTGGCTTTGGCAGAGCAGCACCACTGTTTTCAGCTAAAATCTGTCTGTCTCAAATTTGTTGCGATGCCTGAGAACCTGAGAGGTATTTCTTTCATTTCTAATTATCTAATTATTGAGTTTAGCAACTGCAAATTTGAATTTATTAGCAATGTAGAGGACCCTAGATTAAAAAAAATAAAAACCCCCCACTCTGTAACTACGTCAATAACAGGACATGGTGGCTAGTGTTACAGACCATTACAATGGGAGATAAGGGTGTATTTATTTGTTTAAAATACCAAAAATGATAAACAAATGAATACACCCTTATCCATTTCTCTATGGCACTTACACACAGTCTTTCTTCTTCTTCTTCTTCTTTTAATAAATACACTCGTCACTCGCTACATCTTGGTTATAGAAAAAAAGAGAGTAAATTTTCAGTATTACTCTGAGGCCAAAATTAGAAAGCAATGCTCTTTTATATAGAAGACAAACAATATTGTCACTCTGTACTTTACATCCTTTCTCTTCAACTTCGATAACACAGTAATACAACTTATCCACCACAGCTGAAACGAGGCTATGATGACTTTTTTTTTCCATTTTGGAATGTTACGCGATTATGACAATGACGACGATGACAACTAATGGAACAACAACAACGACGATGACAACAAATGGTACAGCATACCTAACAAGGGTGGATGCAGAGAATGGCTTCTTTCTTTTAAATGCCAGAATCCATTATTTACCAGCAGTTAAAAATGCTAATACAGCAGCTGTTCCATTAATTCAGTGTCCATCACAACATGGGAATCATATATTTTCTGTATAGAGGAATTATATGAAGCGTGGCTTGTATACATTGGTTGCTAATTTTAACAAGTGGTTCCATGGTTCAGTAATCCATACCTTTGGTCTGTTGAGGCCCACCGTGGAAGGAGAATGCTCCAGAAATCTCCCAAATTGGAAGGTCTCAGCGGTCAATATTTGTATCTTTTTTCAGTTTGTTTTGGACCATCGTTGCATCTCTTCTTATCTCTATGTCTGCAGGCCACAAAATGAAATGGTGAAATTGTCCCATCAAGGAGATCTGTAAGGTGTGTCCATTCAAAGTGAGACATGATGTTATCTGGATTACCTGATCATTGGCCTCACTCGATAGAATTGAAAACAAAGATGTGGACCATGTTTCATATAATTCCTTGCTTAAATAATGGTAATTGCCTGGAGCTACAACTGCCTTGTACAACGCTACTGTCTGTATCAAAAGCCTTGAAGAAAAGACTCTGAGCAGTGGGTTGGATTTTCATCAGACCTTGAACCACTGTAGATTCAGTGGTCTAGACCCATGTCTGATGCAACAGTCCATGGATCAGGTCTCAACAATTTCCCTGATAGGAAGATCCTTGCCGACAATGTTGGGCCCTTTTTCAGTTTGAACACAGGCAATTGCCAGTGTTCTCTAATCTAATCACCTATTTTCTGGCTACGAATTCAAAGGCTATATGATTTTTCCTATCAAGCACCACTGTTTGTGGCATGGCCCATTCACGGTGGGTTGCACCAGATCAACATGTCGGATCTTAAGAACTGAAAACTGAGCATATTTGTCCTTTTTACTGACGGGACATGGGCCATTCAATACTTAACGTGCATAAACTTTTTCTGGGTTTGGTGCTGCAGCTGTAATGCAGACGGATGGATTTGAATATCTGAAGGTGAGCTGCCCTGCAGTCTTGACTGAGCTATTGGAATACGTGGCAAAGGTCGGGGAGCATTCCATCATTGTTTCTCGGCACCATGCAAGTGAAGCACTCGACGGGAGTGATGCCAACGGGAGGCGCGTGAAGCAACGGATATAACTCCAACGACAATCTGGAATTCTGTAGCAAAGCTTCACTCACGCACTAGTCTTCTAGATAGATAGATGATGGCTAAAACCATTTTCAACTCCCGCCCATGTTTTTTTGAGATGTAAAATTGGTAATGTTGCCATGCATTTTTCTTGTACTTGTGTGAAGAAGGCAGGCTTTCTTGAGGTAGTGGATTGGATTTTCATCAGACCTTCGGTGTCATCTTCTTTTGTTTATGTATGCGTTTTCTTCCAGTTCCTGTATTTAGTGGTGTGTTTGGATGCGCTATTGAATTGGACTGCAATGTTTCTACTGCATTTGAGTAAAAAAAATGACAAATTGTAATTTCCTTTACATTCATATCCCCAGGGGAGTATCGTCTAAAATGTAGATTATGCTGTTATTATCTATATCAACCCCTCCTGATGCGGTAACTCGTAATGTGTGTGTGGGCCCTGGCATGAAGATGAACTGGCCTGAAAAATAGGTCAGTTGTTGGGCAGCCAAACAGTTTAAAGTTTTTCTTGCATTCTTCTTGCCTCAACGAAAGTTGCTTGTAAACTTCGCCAGTGCGGAGCACGGTGTTAGATTAAAATAAGTTTTAAAAATGATTCAAAAAATCTAGAAAAATTGGATTTTATCTTTGTTAACCAACTTGTTTTAATTGTGTTTAGTTTTTGTTGATGCAAAAATCTGGTCCTCCCTGCTAGGCTTTGCGAAACATGCACAAGCAACACAACAATGGAGACCCTGGCTAGGATAGGCGATCGTCCGATGCCAAAGTCAGCAAGCTGGATCTTAGTATGGATTATTCAGACGTGTGATTGTGTACCTTTCACGGAGTATTCAGACGTGTGATTGTGTACCTTTCATAGAGTATTTAGACGTGTGATTGTGTACCTTTCATGGTAGATGGAGGCCCTATTTATAGACTTGGAGATAGTTACGTGGAGAGGGACGTTTCCTGAATCACAGGCATGCGTGTATTCAGCGGACGTTTCTCAATTGTTTCGCAAGATCATCAGTGAAGATAAGATCAAGTGGTCGTGGTCGGGAGATGTGGTAAGAGACCGAGGTTGAACATTCGAGCTGCCCTCTATAACTACTTTGATAGAGAGCGTCCCAAGCTGAGTTCTCTAGTGGCTTATGGTCTGGTCTTCTTCCAACCTTCGTAGTTCATGCCGTGGAGTCAGGCCCATGGCGTCGGATCTTTAGGTTTCGATCAAATTATTGACTTGCCTGTACTGGCCGCGCCCAATCAGTGAGACCAAGCTCCTTGGATGGAGCTTAGATGGCTTCAGGGATGACCATCCTCCTCATCTTATCGCATGGTGCAGGGCTTCCCTGAGTGTAGTAGCTCGGCGTCTTGCCCCATATTGAGTCATACCTCGGGGGATCTTACCAAGAGGATCCGAGCAACAACTCGAAAATGGATAAGACCATGGAAGAGGTTGATGTTTGATTTAAGTGGAGATACTTCATCTTCTGATGGTCGAGCTCGAGGAATAGGCGGGTTTCTTAGCAATGGATTATTGCTTTTTGGTCGTTGAGGAGCTCCTTGATCATGCACGACAATAACTGACCACGCGACGATCACTTATGTCTGACTGACCTCTCCTCCTTAGCCAGTTCATTTTTACCTATAACAGTTTTATTTCACGTTGGAAAGTTGTTAAGAAAACTAAGCCTTATATATATAGGTGTCTTTGATTGAATACTTTTTGGTTTTCTCGACATATGTTTTGTGCTCATGCACATGGAGACAAAGAGCTGTTGTATACCTACTTAAAATTAATGAGTTGACATGTGTCAAAATGCATTTATTATGTTGCTTGCATGTGCCTTGAGCCCCAATGTCTACTTACCTTTCATTTATAAAGATACCTCATCTCCATTGCAAAATCATCTGAAAATTCTTCAGTCCGAATTTTTCTTATGTTCTTTCTAAGCAAATCAGTTCAAGTATTCTTGAATTCGTGTGGTTGTGGTCAAGAGCGCACCATATCTAAGCCGTTCATCTTGGAGGAGAGCTGTTATATCCCAGGGGCAAATTTGCTCGGACCCAGTGCATTAGGGATTATTATGGTTTATTATTTCTTGAATTTTCTTATATATATATATATATATATATATATGTATTTTAGAACCAACAATTTAAAGTCAAATTTCTCTCTAAAAAATCTCGGCAATATGACTACTGTTTTTGTCTCTTAGAATCGATATTTTTTACGAGAAGAACTTCAAGGATGAGGTCAAGTTGATTTACACTATCAAAGATTTTGCCCGATCACTTGAGGCGAATGAACTAATGACATCTTTTGAACAATCAAAATGGAAGAATGACGATTATCTGTGTCGGAATTATATTCTAAATGCAATGACCAATAGAAACTATGATATCTATTGACATCTCTCCACTGCCAAAGAACTGTAGAATCATCTCGAAAAGAAATTCAAAACGGAGGATTCTGGAACAAAGTATGTAATTAGCTGTTATAGTGATTTTAAAATGTATGATGATAAGTTTGTAGTAGATCAAGTGTATGATTTACAAAGATAGTTCTTGAAATCTCGTCTGAAGGTATAGTGATTGATGAGGCTCTTTAATAATAAAAAAAAAACTTCCATAATTTTGGAAAGAGTATAAAAATTCTCTTAAGCATAAAAAATAGTGAGTTTGGATAACCTTATCCTTCACATACTTAAGAAAGAGGAAGTTGAAAACCATGATAAACATTCTCTAAATTTAGAATCTGTAACTAAGGCCCACCTTGATGAGAATAACCAGAAGGATCAAGAAAACCGATGGTCTGGACCACAAAAGAAAAAGCATCCATATGGCTAAAGAGATAAGAACAGTAAGAAGAATGAAGGACGCCATGTGTGTGGAAAAAAAAGAGAATTTGCTAAGGAATACAGATTCCGCAAATGTGATAAGAAGGATAAAGAACACGCACATGTTGTGGAAGAGTTTGTGGGAGTCATCATTGAAGCATTCATTGCTTGTGGCTCAAATGAGTGGTGGATTGATGCATGTGCAACCAAGCATCTTTGTTACAACCGTGGTGCCTTTTCCTCCTACAAGAAGGCAGAGGATGCTAGGGATATTTTCATGGGAAATTCATCTAAGGCAAAGGTCGTTGGTGCAAGACATTCAAAAGAATCTTGTTTCTGGTTCTACTCTTGACAAGAATGGGTTTAAGTTAGTTTTTAAATTTGAAAAATATATTATCTTTAAGAATGATACGTTTGTTGGGAAATGCTATGTAATTGATGGATTGTTTAAATTGAATTTATGAATGATAATGGTGATGGTTCTTCTTCTTACTTACTTAAGTCTCTTGATATATGACATGCTAGACTAGGTCGTGTGAATTATCATTATCTTGAAAGCATGATTAGTATTATTCTTATTCTTAGAGTGGAAAGGAAAAACCAAAATAAATATGAAATATGTGTTTAATCTAAGCATTCCAAAATACCATTCAAAAGAGTTGAAAGGAATAATCAAGTCTTATACTTGATTCACAGTGATATATGTGACTTTAAAAATATTATGACTTGTGGAAGAAAGAAATATTTTATAACTTTCATAAATGATCACTCCAAATATGTAAAGGTATATATGATTAGGAGTAAAATGAAGCAAATGATAGATTTATAGCCTTTGTGAATGATGTGGAAAATCAATTATAAAGAAAGGTGATGGTTCTTAAATTTGATCGAGGTGGAGAATACATTTCTCACGACTTCACATCTTACTGTGAATTAAAATGGGTTATATATGGAGTAACTGTACCATATTTGCATTAGCAAAATGTAATAGTTGAAAAGAAAAAATAAACTCTGATGAACATGATAAATTTTATACTTTGTAGTTCTAGTTTGCCCTTCAATTTATTAGGAGCTGTCCTTACCGCATGTTATAATATTCTTAATCGTGTATCTGATACGCCTTCTGATAAAACCCCTTATCAATCATGGAAGAACAAACCTTTAAATCGGAGTTATCTCCCAGTGTGGGGGTGCCTAGCCAAGTTAGGGATACTTTTACAAAAAAAAAAAAAAAAAAACAAAATTAGGAGATAAAATTCTTAATTGTGCATTCATACGCTATACACAGAATAACAAGGCTTGTAGATTCTTGGTTTTGAGGTCTCATAATCATATTGATGCTGATTCCATCATTGAATCCTTAGATGCTGATTTCTTTAAAAATATATTCCCAACTAAATTTAAGACTTTCTTTTGTGGAAGTAGCAGATTTAGCCACAAGGCTTGATATAGATAATACATAATAAAACAACCCTTAGAACCTAGAAGAAGTAAGAGGGTCAGAGTTGAGACTACCTTTATACTTGACTTTTATACATTCCTTGTAGAGAATAATCCATCATTATATGCCGAAGCTATAAGCTCTCCTCATGCAACATTTTGGAAGGAAGTTATTAATAGTGAAATGGACTCTATATTGCACAATAACACTTGGGAATTGGTAGACCTACCTTTGGGTAGTAAACTCATAGGTTGTAAATGGGTTTTTAAGAGTAAGCTTAGACCAGATGGGCCTGTTAAGAAATTCAAGGTTAGGCTTGTGTCTAAGGATCATAAACAAAATGAATTGACTTTTTTGACACATTTACTGATCACCAAAATAACAATTATACAAGTATTGATAGATATTGCCTCCATCCACAATCTTGTGATCAATCAAATAGATGTAAAAAACATTTTTTTTTAAAAAAAAAAAATGAAAAACTAGAGGAAGAGATCCGCAAGGACCAACCAGAGGGGTTTGTGATAAAAAGTTCATGAGAATAAAGTCTACAAACTAATTAAATCTCTTTATGGGCTAAAGTAGGCTTCTAAGCAATAGCATGAGAAATTTAATAAAGTGTTGTTGTCAAACAATTTTCAAATTAACGAGTTAGATAAATGTGTGTATAACAAGCTGTTTGAAAATGCATGCATAATCATATGTTTGTATGTGAAATATATGTTGATATTTAGTTTTAGCATTGACGTGGTAAATAAAACTAAGTCTTACCTTAGTTCACAATTTGACATGAAGGATTTGAGGGAAGCTGATGTGATTCTTGGAATCAAAATTGTGAAGGACTCCAATTAAATCAATTTATCTCAATCACATTATGTAAAGAAAATTCTGAGAAAATATAATCTTTTAGATTGTACACTGACAAGTAATTAATTTGATGTATATGTAAAATTATGTAAAAATGAAGGTGATAGTGTATCACAACTTGAGCAATCTAGTTTAATTGGATATTTAATATATCTAACGAGCTATATTAGACTTGATATTACATATGCAATTGGTAAGCTGAGTAGATACATTAGTAATCTTGAAGAAGATCACTAGAATGCCATAAATAAATTACTAAGATACTTGAAAAAGACTTGCAACTATGGTATCGGGGATACCATGTATCCAGTCGTAGAGGGGTACAACGATGCAAACTGAATATCAGATTCAATGGAATCAAGTCCACTAGTGGTTATGTGTTTACTCTTGGAGGAGCCATAGTATTTTAGAAGTCTAAGAAGCAAACTTCTATATCTCAGTCCACGATGGAGTATAAGTTTATTGCTCTTGCAACTGCAAATAAAGAGGCCGAATGGTAGAAAAATATGCTTTCAAATATACCCTTGTGGGGTAAACCAGTGGCAACAATTGCGTTGCATTGTGATAGCTAGGGTAAATAATAAGACCTACAATGAAAAGTCCTGACATCTACGTCAAATATATAATTTAGTCAATTAATTAATTCAAGATAGGATAATTGCAATTAACTTTGTAAGGTCTAAAGAGAATATAGATGATCCACTAACTAAAGTGCTAGCGAGAGAGTTAGTGATAGTATATCAACGAGAATGGGGTTGAATCTCATTTAGATAAATCACTGGCAATGGGAACCCAACGTATATAACATGAGATCCCAAGAATTAGGTTCAATGGATAACAACAAGTTGTTTGGTATGATTTGGTATCGACATTGTATATGAAAATTAAGAACCGCATTCCTTTGGTGTGGTAGTGCTATGACTTGTAGCGAGGAAGGATAAGCTATGTATCCTTAATGAGTTCCATAACTGTGATATAGTGACTGTGTAACTGCAGATACAATTATGATGGACTTACCTATATGAGATACTTATAAGAATGGGATATTCTTTGATGGACTCACCATGAAATTGGGATACAATTATGAGTGTGGAAGTAGGGTTGTTTCTTATAAGAATTGGGATATTCTCTAGAGCATTCATGAAATTGGGATAAAGCATGTGGCCGTAATATATTGGCTTCGGAAATTCAAGTTGCTCTGAAATATTTTGCGTGTGATGTATTTGGGTTATTTTTGTGGGGGAATAGTTCAAACATTTATGTTACTTCCTCCTAACAAGCCAGACATATATACACTAAGCAATGTTCAAATCTTTTAGATATCTTTGTTGACACACTTCGTTTCGCTAATTTTTCCAACTGATTTTATATTCATTTTCTTAAATTTTCAAATTGTGGGGGATTTTTAAATTAAAATAAGTTTTAAAAATGATTTGAAAAATCAAGAAAAATTGGATTTTACATTTGTTAACTAACTTGTCTTAATTGTGTTTAGTTTTGTCCAACATTGGAAAGTTGTTAAGAAACCCAAGCACTTATATTAAAACCCCATCACTAATCTTTTGTATTAAAAAACAAAAGTATACCATGAGAGCAACCTTGCACGTTGGCGCGCGGGGCCGCCGACATGGACATGGCGTGGCAAGGCGTGGCACAGTGTGGTGTGGTGTGGTGTGTCTTTGATCGGATACTCTTGGTTTTCTTGTCATATGTTTTGTACTTGTGCACATGAAGACATAGCCATTGTAGACCTACCTAAAATTAATGAGTCGGCATGTGTCGACATGCATTTATTACGTTGCTCGCATGCGCTTCGAGTCCCAACTGCTACCTACCTTTCCTTTATAAAGACATCTCCTCTCCATTACAAAATCATTCCAAATTTATCTCTTCTTTGGATTTTCCTTCCATGTTCTTTTTGGGCAAATCAGTTCGAGTATTCTTATAAGTTCGTGTGGTTGTGATCAATAGTTCACCAGATCTAAGCTGTTCATCTTGGAGGAAAGCTGTTATATCCCGGGGATAGACTTGTTGGGACCCAATGCATCATCGTCTACATGTGGGGGGAAATTTGTCTTTAAGGCAACGACAGTAACATGCCTTAGCTTTTTAAATTCTTATGTTATTTTTCTGGTTTATTATTTCTTGGAGTTTTTGCTATATATTCCTATTTTAGTACCAACACATTGTGGGGTCACTGTGATGCTAGTGTGATACTGTCCATCAATTTGACCTACTCACATGATCCAAAAAATAAGGCATATTCAAAACTTAAGTTGACCAACCATATGAAACAATGGACCCCATGGAAAATGCTCAGTGTGGATGCCTTCCTGGGGTCTATTGTGATGTTTATATGATATACAAATCGTTCATAAGATTATTCCCGCTAAGATGAACATAAAACCTAAACATGATCTACATCCAAAACTTCTATGGCCCATGAAGATTTTAATGATCGGATGTTTAATCTCCAATTTTTCATGTGGTGTGGCCCACTTAGAGTTTTGGATTTGCCTCAATGTTGGACTTGAGTCCTAACATGAGCTGGGAAAATTGATGGACCTACTGGATGTAACACATACATTTTTGTGGACTCCATAAATCTTTTACCTCCAAGGACTCTGGTAGGCAGGGGTTACAGGAATTGCATGTGTAGATTCTCTCAAATCCTAGTCTTCCTAGGCTAGATCCCTGTGGTAATTTAGAACAATTTTGAAGTGAATCATCATCTTCATGTGTGACATCGATGTAAAAAAATATTGACACCATCAAAATTATGAGTTTCATCGTGAATGGAGCATATCTCTAAATCACAGTCATCAAGCAATTTTAATTATCCAATTAACAACTATTAAATGTATGGTTAAAACTAATCATTGACACCTGATTTTTGGTACTTAACCAAATCGAGCTCCCATGTGCCAAATAACTCCATTATGATGAATCATCATCTAGCTAGTGTTGAAGACTAATAACATCTCATAACTAAGGAGTAGTAGCCCAAAGGCATTCTTGTGCCATGCATAAAGACCCTACGCCACAAATTGCTAATTCATTTGCAAGTTGGAAAAATTGGGTCCCATAGGCATATAAATATCCCTTCACACGGGTCCTTACTCTTGCTCGGGTGGTAGACTCTTAGGAGTTTCAACACCCGGTCAAGGGTTCGAGTACCCATAGGTGGTGAAATTCTACTAGCATGAGTGTGTGGGGGTGTGTAAAAAAAAAATAAAAAAAAAATAAAAAATCCCTTCACACTCATTTCAATGGGACTTGATTTGACTTGACTAAACTTGACGAGACTTTGAAAAGGTTTGGACTTAGGAACCTTGACATTTCCATGACAAGGAGCTTTAGGCGTGCAAATACTCACTAAGATGAGCCTCACTCACCTGAACATTTTTCCATACTAAGAAGAGACCCCTTATGTCTTGTGTTAGGACTTTCACGAGAAGCTGTGATGCTATATACTAGGCCTCATAAACTAGGCCCTATGCTAAAGTGCAGACCCATCTTGTAAGACTCCAAAGATCAATCTCTACACTATGGTGTATACCTATTGCAACATTGGTGCCAAGGTGTGGAGCTCTTCTTCAACTCATCCAATAACCAAGGGCATAACCCACATGAGATTTTAGTTTCACTCTTGACTAGATCCCTAGAGTTTGACTTAAACCTATTGTAGCATCCGTGCTTGATTACTGACAATATAGTCACTCTAAAGATGAAGGCGTCATGCCTTAGAACCCGACTCCTGGTTACTGAGACTTGAATCTTGAATTCGGGGGTGTGAACTAATAATGATCGAGTAATTTTGACCCAAACTCTTGTCGAGCCTTGATTTTCCCCACTCAAGCATAATACTCTCACACCAAAATTCGAGGGTCACATAAGGAAAGGCCACATGCGGGGGGTATTCCCACGTTTCCACATAAGGAGATTAACATTCATCTCATAAATAAGGAAATCAAATCAAAGTAGCAGTTGTACACACAACGGGTATCAAAGTTAAGTAAAGACAAATAAACTAGAGAATGGCCGGCTAAAGTAAAAGTATACAAGTCCAAGAGGTGCCCATGGGGGCCACACAAACCACAATACCCACATGTCAGAATATCCAAAATATATAGAAACTATAATAAAAAAGGAATCTAGGGTCTATTGGCTGGCTTGAATAGCATAACCATACTATCAGGGCTCCTCCACTCTTAGCGCTCCACATGGTTGCACTAAAATGCCCACAAGTGCATTGCTAGTCCGCACTACTCTTATGTTATCTATATATGTCAAATCGAAGGCATCCGAGGCTAAAATAGTGAAGAAATACCCCAAGATTATACACGCAACATGATAGCCAAGCATATGATTCAACAAGAACATTAAGTTTTAGCATACAAGTTATACATGCTAATCCAGTACACAATTGGGTTCTAATATAAATTAAATAATTCACCAGTTAAGTCTTATCTAAACACCTGGAAGTATGTCATACTCTTAAAGCTGGGGATATATATCCAGCTGGCATGAGAATAGCCTATAGTACACTGGTAAGTTGGTAAAGTACAAAAAAGCACGCCCATACTGATTAGCCATTCGATGAAATTCGTCAAAAAGGATACCCATAGTGATTAGCCAGCCAATAAAATGCACAAAAGTACACCCATACAGGCCAATTACCTAGTAAAATCCTTATGCCTCGAATTCATATCGAGCACAACCATTATTGATTAAATTTTATAAGTAATCCTATATAAAACCAATTCAATCTACAATAGATTCAATTTACAAGCAGTTCAATTTATAAATAATCTACTTTATAAGCAATTCCTTTGACTAGTGGCCCTTCCCCAATTATATAGCAACATACCAATGTATAAATATTTTCCATCAAAAGTCCAATTATGGACATAAAAAATGGTTCAACCTGAAAAAAGCCGTTTAGACAAAAAAGTCCAATTAAAGGACAAAAATAAAGGGTCCATCTCGAAAACCACTTGAGGCATAATCATGTCAAAAGATGAAATTCATCAATAGGTTAGACAACTAACCAAAGTTGTGTTTCATCGAATTCATAGAAAATGACAATTCAAGCCATAAATAATTTATAAAATGGAAATAAAAATCCATGCAAGTAATTCATAAAAGTGGCAGTTAAAACCACTGAAATAAATCATAAAAAAATTCCAATCCACAAATAATTCATGTTTTCATAGTTTTCACGGTTATAATCCAATCACACTATTTCCCTAATTCTAAGCATATTATTAGTCTAGCGCATGAAACCTATAAGATAACATGTTAGAGTTCACATCTAAGAGATTATACTCAGAATTCCCATGTAAACATAAATTCAAAAGCTACACATATGGTCTACAAGTTCAAGCAATAGTGCCTATGAAAAACAACAATACAAACAATAAATTACATGTCCGAACAACAATATAATGCATATACGAAAATCAATACTGAACTAAAATGTTGGGAAAAGCTTGAAGGGTAGACCTTGACATTTCGAATAGGGATTCTTACAGTTATGAGTGCTTTGACCTGGGTGTGCTGCGATCATGACAACTCATATGGCTGAAAATTGGAAAAATCATGTTCTAACATCAAAACCCAAGAATTAGTTTTAATTCACTTTAATTATTCTCAAAATAGGGTCAATTAGGAAAAGTTCTTAGTTGAGGAGTCAAATTGACCCACCGATCTGACCTCAAATTCGGGTACAAACAGACGATCTAACACCGCTAGACAACTATACGGTCAATGCATGTAGCTAGGCAGTTGCTACCGAGAGTCTGAACTTTAGAAACCCTATATGCACACACTGGATATGGTGTGAATGACATGCATGCTTGCAACGTGTATGTGTTAGTGGATTGAAGCCGCCAACCCTCATACGACATCAAAAGGCGAGCTTAAGAAGTCGCTGGGGGGGTGAATAAGACTATGTCAAATAAAACATTAAAGTGCTGAAATATTAAACAAATCAGAAATCTCAATCGCACTAGTATTGAAAAATTGATTCAAACTAATTTGTAGGACAACCTACACCCAAACCAAGTTTAGGTAGGATAACCATATTTCACGAATGTTTGTAAGAATTAAGATCTCAAACCAAGCAAGAGAAAATAAGGCTATCTATTACAAACATTCACTGCTTTTGCATAAATGAAATTACAAACATTCTCCACAAATGCAAAAAGTAAGCATTCACCATAACACCAAGAGTTATAGTGGTTCGGTGTACACAACAACTGTTCTCAAACAGCCACACCTACTCTACTCCCAATAATCACTATCCACGCGATATTGGCTTCACTATAAATAAGGTTTTCTTAGGGTCACCTTAAAACCTAATACAATTGTGATTTTAAAGGGTTATCACAAACAAAAAACCCCTCTCTAAGAATTTTCTGGCTATCTCAGAAAAACCAACAAGTGAGATTTTTTGACTATCTCAATAAAACAAGCTATAAAAGCAAAGTATACTTATCTTCTCCTTTGAGGATGTATCAGTCGATGTAGCCGTAGAACCACTTCTCTTGTAGTAGATTGTTCAATGTTCAGTCATATAGACAAGGGTTCAAGGTTCTAAATTGATTTTAGATAGATTCAAGCCAAATGCTACTTGTTTGAATTCCTTAAGATCTCAAAGAAGAGTATTTACTCTCTTTATAAAATAAGATTCAAAAAATAAGAGATCAAAGAATTTTTTTTAAATGCTATTAAAAATGTTATAAATACCATGCAATAGCTTGACAATAATGGGGGCTTTTCTTTCTCTTGTGGAAGGATTTAATAGATTTGAATAGTTAATTTTAGATTAAGAGAAGGCCTCTACTTAGAGGTAAAGAAGTTGCTTCGACTCGTCTAAGAATCGGATTTCGTTCTAACAAATTTTTAAATTTGATCGCAATAAAATAAAACAGATCTTCGACTGGTCGAAGGCCCTGCGCTACTAGTCGAGGGCCCTGTTCGACTGGTTGAACAAGGTCTTTGACTGGTCGAGGGTGCCTAAAATCCGAACTGATTTAGTTGCTGGACTTCGAGTCAAGCAACTCTCGACTGGTCGAAAGCCCATCTTCTACTAGTCGAGCAGTCTGCTCGATTGGTTGAATAAGTAACGAAAAAATTCATTTTTCCTCAATTTAAACTAGGACTGGTTGGAAAATTCTTAGTCTAGTAAAGCCACATCTTAGACTAGTCGAACCTTAGCTTAAACTAGTCAAACTTTAGCCTAACATAAACATAAAACCCATTTTAATTATCTTTTGAAAGTACCTAAGCCTAAGGTCTTTCTAGGGTTTGTATACCTGAAATCACTGAACTTTGAAGTAGCTTGAACTTCATGAAACTTGTTCTTCTACTTGATTCTTCAATAGAGCTTGAAGTTGAAGATGGAGCTTGATCTTCTACTAGAACTTTAGCAGAACTTGAACTCAATTATCTTGAACTTAGTAGAATTTGAACTTTCCATCTTGATCTTGAACTTTAATAGAGTCTTGAACTTTCCATCTTGATCCACATTAGAAGGCCTACTTCAGAGGCTATTTTGTCTAAATAAAATTTGACAAACAAATATGTGCTTTATACAATATAACACTTACAATCTCCCCCTTTCTCAAATTTGTGACAAAACACTTATTATTACAACAACTAGAATGACATTTTGTATTCTTGATACCATGTTGTAGAAGTTTTGTTGTAGCTTTAATGAATGTGCGAAAAATTTATTACTCTTCCCCTGTATTATGACATATACATTTTCTATTCCAATGCCAATCTATACTCCAAGCATATGTAATAAAGTAATATTCATTACATCAACATTCATATCATCTCATATTATGTATCAACATTCAACATTATGCATCAACATGCAACATTCATATCATCATTCTTCATTCATTATAACAGAAATAATTAATCCTCTCTCTCTCTCTCTCTCTCTCTCTCTCTCTCTCTTTTTGTCAGATTATAACAAATAAAAGAATAATCATTTAAATAACCATATCAAAATCAGTAAAATAAAAAGATAAAATTAAGCATAAAAGTATGTTAAGTTAAGGAGGTCATTAAGATAATAAAAAGTTATTAAGAAGCATTAAAGGTGAGTAGAGTATGAGAGTGATCATCAAGCACACACACAAAGTTAAAGTTTTACAAGCCAAATGTATTTTTAAAATACTGAAAGTAGCCTAGTCGGATCCAGAGGAAGAGGGAGGAGGTATGGAAGGATCAATCTGGTGCAATCCCTTGGCGATGCGATGAAAGTACTTTCGCATGTATTTCATTGAGGATTTGTAACTTTCTGCTAGATTGTCTTGAGATACCTTCAACTCAATCACCTTTTCCTCCAAGGATTTGAGCTGATCATTAACCTAGGAAGGTTGATAGTCTGGATCAGCTTCATCATCCGACTCATCAAGCCCGGCAAATATGTCGTCCATCGATGTGTCCTCTGGCAAAGGTGCGTCTTCTTCTTCTTCTCTTTCATCTTCCTGGCTGGGATGGAACGCCAGGTTCATTTTGTGTAGATTTGTATTATCAAAGGGTAATTTCGACTCCAGTGCCTCGATCGAAGGAATGACAACATTGTAATAAAAAGCAATGCAAGTCACGAGATCGAAAAGAATCGACCCATGACCGGGATGAATACGAGATTGAATAATCAAATAACACATCAAAGAAGGAAAATAAATAGGAATACTAGATACAACAGAGTGAAGGACACGAGTCATGAAGGGAGTAATTTCAGACTTATTCCCAAATTGTGAATACACATTGGACGTAAAAATGTGATGTAAGACTTGGTATTTAGGAAGCATCTGGTTAACACGGAGGGCATTGCCAGACTTCCATTCAGCATTAAATTGACATAATTTACGAGTGATCGCTTGTTGCTCAGTATGAGTCATTTTATTTGCGAGAGTGGCAATAAGAATGCCATCATCAGTGACGTCTACGTCAAGTAAACCTGAAATCAGGTGGCGATCAATAGGGACTGTCCCTTCGCAAAAATTAATTGTAAATGTCAGATTTTCAAGGGCCATGTCACTTGTGGACGCGTACATTCCTTACACTATGGAGCGGTAAGTCATTTCGCCCCAATCGAGAATATTTTCCCAACCTATAGCAGTAAGGATAGGTAAAAGTTGAAATGGTGTAATGTGGTCTACATTTACAGTCCTTTTAATAATAATTTCTCTAGTGTGGAAATTCTTAACATGCTCCTAATCTTCTTCGGGAGATCTTAGGGTTCTCACCTTAATGGGAGTCGACCTAGAGGAGGAGTCGTTAGGGCCCTTGCGAGTAGCCTTCCTCTTAGTACGATGCTCCATTTAGAGATTGCAAAAGTGAAGATTAAAGAAGATAAATGGGTTGAGTTTAGATCAGATTTTTGCTCAAAAACCCACTAAAGAAAGGTTGTAAATCACAAATACCCACAAATAGAAGAAAAACTAGTAAAGAGCAACCCAAATCTAGAAGGAAAATGGGAATAGACCACTTAAAAAGAAGATTTTGAGATGGGTTCGTCGAGAGAAGCACCGACTAGTCGAAGAAGGTGGAAAATGAGATAGAAAAGTATTTTTCCCCTTTAATGTGCAAACCCGCGCTCCTCGATTGGTTGAGCATGGTCCTCGACCCGTCGAGCAGTGCACAAATTTGAAAAAAAAATTATATTTAAAAATTTAAATTTATTTATATGTTATGCATTTAAACATTATAAACATATAATAATAATAATAATAAATGCATAAACAACATGATTATAAAAGTACATAAACCAATATCATGCTTTAATTTAGAATATCTATTCCTGTCAAGCGGTTTGGTCATTATGTCTACAAGCTACTTCTCAGTTTGAATATATTCTAATGCAATACTCTTGTCATCAACTAATTTTTGAATATAATGATATCGAATGTCGATATGTTTCATACGAGAATGTTGAATAGGATTCTTTAAAATATTAATTGCGCTTGACTTATCACAATATAATGTCATTGTATCTTACACAATCCCATAGTCAACTAACATCCTTTTCATCCAGATCAGCTGGGTGCTAGCATTACTAGCTACAATATATTCAGCTTGATCTGTTAAGAGTGATACAGAATTTTGTTTCTTGCTCAGCCAGGAAACTAAACAATTCCCTACGTAGAAACATCCATCACTGATAGATTTTCTATCGTCGATGTTTCTTGCCCAATCTGCATCAGTATATCCGGCAAGTTATCTAGTTGTATCATGCGGATACCATAGGTCTAAGTTAGCAGTACTTGCGACATATTTGATTATCCGTTTAATAACAATTAGATGTGATTCCTTAGGATCAGATTGATATCTAGCACATATTCCAACACTAAAAGCAATATCAGGTCTACTAGTAGTTAAGTATAGAAGACTACTAATCATAGTCCGATATAGACGAGAGTCTATATTTTTACCTAATTCATCTTTAGAAAGTTTGAGAGTTGTACTCATAGGAGTATCAAACTTTTTTCCATTTTCAAACCCAAATCTCTTTACAAGATTCAAGACATACTTGGTTTGTGAGATGAATATACCATCTTCCTGTTGTTTTACTTGTAATCTAAAAAAGTAATTTAGTTCTCTAACCATACTCATTTCAAACTTAGATTTCATTAGATCTACAAACTCAATGGACAAGTTAGTGCATGTAAATCCGTAAATAATATCGTCATTATATTTCTTGACAAATAAGGTTTTATCAACACTTCCCATGATAAAGTTGTGACTAAGTAAGATTTAGTCAACTTTTGGTACCATGCCCTGGGAGCTTGTTTCAAACCACAAAGTGCCTTTTTAAGATAGTTCACATGACCTGAAAGTTTAGGGTCCTCAAAATCCTTAGGTTATTCAACATATACTTCTTCATATAGATCACCATTTAGAAACGCACTTTTGACATCCATTTGATAAATTTTAAATTTTTTATAGCAAACAATTGAAATGAATAATTTAATGGATTTAAGGTGCACAACTGGTGCAATGATTTTATCATAGTCAATTCCTTCTATCTGAGTGTAACCTTGTATAACTAGTCGTGCCTTGTTTCTAATGATATTCCCCATTTCATCAGATTTGTTCTTAAAAATCCATATAGTTCTGATTATATGTTTATCAGAAGGTCTAGGAACCAAGTACCAAACATAATTTCTGACGAATTGATTTAACAATTCTTGCATAGCCAATATCTAACATTCATTGGCAAGTGCTTCTTTTACATTTTTTGGTTCAATTTGAGAAGTGAAGAAGATGTAATTATAGATATTTTCTAATTGTCTTCTTGTTTGAATGCCAGTACGAGGGTTACCCAATATTTGATCAGTAAGATGGTCTTTGACTAATCTTAATTCAGTATTATTTGATTTAGATGAAGAGTCAAGTTTATCCATAATGTTTACTTCATCATCATCTTAACTTGGTGTGGGTGTGATGAGGTGATCGTCAATTACTAAGTTAATAGATTCCTGAATTAACCCTGTTCTTTTGTTACGAATATGATATGCTCGACTATTAAGAGGATAATCCAAGAATATTCCCTCATCACTCTTGGCTTCGAAGTTTTTCAAAATTTTTCGGTCACGTAAAATGAAACATTTACTTTCGAAAGTTCAAAAGTATTTGATGGTCGGTTGTTTATTAAACCATAACTCATAGGCTATTTTATCTTTAGCTTTTCTAGCATACACACGATTTATAATGTAACAAGTAATATTTAGCTTCAACTCATAAGTTTTTCGGTAAGTTTATGCTATTTAGCATTACATTAGCCATTTCCTGCAATACTTTGTTTTTTCTTTCAACAACTCCATTCTGTTGAGGTGTTTTAGAAGTAGAGAACTCATGTGATATACCATGGTCAGTACAGTACTTCTCAAAATTGCTATTTTCAAACTCAGTTCCATGATCACTTCTAATTTTGATCATAGGTACTTCTTTCTCAGTCTGAATTCGTTTTAGAATTTTTCTGACTTCATCGAGAGTATGTAATTTCTCTCTTAAGAAGGCTACCAAGGTATATCTGAGAAAATCATCAACAATGACCAGAAAATACTTCTTTCCACCTCTACTCTCTGTTCTCGTTGGTCCCACTAAGTCCATATGGAGTAATTCAAGAGGTTTGGTTGCGGCTAAGGAGTTCGCTTTTTTGTGACCACTCCTAATTTGCTTGCCAATCTGACATGCACCACAAATTTTTTCTACCTTTTTAAATTTGGGTAAGCCATGAATGTGATCTCTCTTTCTCAATCTATAAAGGTCTCTAAAATTAACATGTCTAAGACGTTTATGCCATAATTCTATTTCGTCTGTTTGGACTATGTAACATGAATGGTTAGAAGAGCATGAGTCATCAATAATGTAGCAATTTTCAGAGGTCCTATGACCATTTAATATCACACTTCTCTTCTCATTTGTAATCTCACATCCGTGATTTGAAAATTTTACACTATGTTTGTTATCACAGATTTTAGATATACTTAAGAGGTTATGTTTTAGACCTTTGACATACAGTACATTCCCAAAGGGAGGAAGATTGGAGAGTTGAACAATACCTTGGCTTATGATTCTGCAGTTGCTTCCATCTCCGAAAGTAACCGAGCCGTCGTTTACCTTTTTGAAGTTGGTGAATATTGCTTTGTCACCTGTCATATGTCTTGAACATCCACTATCCAGGTACCATTTTGAATGGCTAGTGGCTTTGAAGGCTGTGTGGGCAACAAGACATGTAACCTTTGGAACCCATTTCATTATGGTTTTGGGTTTAGGAGTTCCATTGGATTTTCTCTGCTTTTGAGAGTTGGAAATTTTCCACTTTCTATTAACTCCAATTCCATCTGAGTTGAATTTTGGAAGCTCTTTAAGTAAGTTTGCGATTTTTTCAGCTAAAGGTGATTTATTGTATCTTTGATTTCTATAGCTGATGGCATTAGAGTTAATTTTAGGAACTTGAAGGGGTTTTAAGTTTTTGAAATCATTTCGACCAAAATTTCCTAAATTCTTACCTTTAGAGTTTGAGGATTCTCCTTTTACAAATATAGGAGGTGAATTCTTGATTTTCAGAGAATCATTTTTTATATATCCCAGACCTGATTTGTGACCACATTTTCTGGATGAGTTTAACAAAAATTTCAGTTTTGGGTCTCCGTGGGCATATCTCCAAGTATCCTTAAAACTCAAAAGGGAAGAAACTTCAAGTTTTAGTTTCTCATTTTCAGTTATGAGTTTTTGTAATTATGAGGTTTTGAAATTTAAGTTTAGTTTTGTTTTTTTAAAATATTTTGAAAGATGAGATTTTTCTAAAACATTGTTTTCAAGTTCTTCTTTTAATTTAACATATTTCTCTCTTTGAATTTTTAGTTTGACAGCAATTTTACAACTTTCCCTGTATAGGGCATTGTAGGCATCTTGAAGATCATCTTCATTTTCATTTTCTAAGTCACTCCTGAGATTTTCATAATCAGATATGTTATAGATATTTGAGGAGCTGACTCTGGCTATAGTCATAAGGCCTTTTACGTCATTTGATTTTTCTTGTTCTAATTCATCAGACTGAGAAGAACTTTTAGAGCCAGATTCTTCATCCCAAGTAGTTATCATCCCCTTTCTTTTTGACTTGTTCATTTTAGGACATTTATTCGCCAGGTGCCTGTATTCATGACAGTTGAAACATTGACTGTCTTTTGTTTTAGTTTTTCAAGACTTAGATTTTTCTTTTCTTTTATCAGATGGTTTTTGAAAATATGATGTTTTCTTATTTTTGAAAATTCTATAAAATTTCTTAGCTAGTAATGACATATCATCTTCTATATCTTCAAAATCAGAATTAGCACAATTTTCTTTTGAAACAGATTTAGAAGATTTAAGAGCAATAGACTTACCTTTAGGAGCTTTAAAATTTAACTCATATGTTTGGAGAGAGCCAACTAACTCCTCAACCTTCATATTATCAGTATCTCTTAATTCCTGAATGAAGGTGACCTTTGCATTGAATCTATTAGGAAGAGATCGCAGTATTTTTGCACAGACCTTGCTTTATGGAATTCCAACTCCTAGACCCCACATGGAATTTACTATATCATTTAGTTTCATATGAAAGTCCATGAAAGCTTCATTTTCTTCCATACGAATCTCCTCAAATCTAATAGTGAGGAGTTGAACTTTTGATTTCTTAACTATAGTAGTTCCTTCATGTGTCATTTCAAGAATATCCCTAGCTTGTTTGGCTGTATCGCATGAAATAATTCTCTTGAATTCATCAGGCGATAGAGTGCAAGATATGACATTTAAGGCCTTAACATTAGCACTGCTTTCACTTTTCTGAGTTCCAGTCCATAAGTAGAATGCAATTTCTCTCATGGACTTGATTCCATCTTTGGCTACTACCCCAGCCATAGAAGGTTTCCATTTGGTTACAGTGGCTTACCACATGCTTTCATCCAAGGATTTTAGAAAAATCCTCATTCTAGCTTTCCAGTATGCATAATTAGAGCCATCAAAAGATGGTGGTCTGGTAATAGACAAGCTATCGAAATTTGACATTATAAAGGCTCTAGATCTTTTAACTCAAGAAAATTAATGCAAAAAATGAGCAACTTAGCTTTGATACCACTTAAAAAGGAGAGGGGTGAATAGGACTATGCCAAATAAAAAATTAAAGTGCTGAAATATTAAATAAATCAGAAATCTCAATCGCACTAGTATTGAAAAATTAATTCAAACTAATTCGTAGGACAACCTACACCCAAACCAAGTTTAGGCAGGACAACCTTATTTCATGAACGTTTGTAAGAATCAAGATCTCAAACCAAGTAAGAGAAAATAAAGTTATCTATTACAAACATTCCCCACTTTTGCATAAATGATATCACAAACATTCTCCACAAATGCAAAAAGTAAACATTCATCATAACACCAAGAGTTATAGTGGTTCGGTGTGTACAACAACTGTTCTCAAACAGCCACACCTACTCCACTCCTAATAATCACTATCCATGTGATATTGGCTTTCACTATAAATAAGGTTTTCTTAAGATCACCTGAAAACTTGATACAATTGTTATTTTAAAGGGCTATCACAAACAAAAAATCCCTCTCTAATAATTTTATGGCTATCTCAGAAAAACTAACAAATGAGATTTTCTGACTATCTCAATAAAACAAACTATAAAAGCAAAGCATATTTATCTTCTCCTTTGAAGATGTATCGGTCGATGTAGCCGTAGAACCGCTTCTCTTATAGTAGATTGTTCAATGTTCAATCATATATACAAGGGTTCAAGGTTCTAAATTAATTTTAAATAGATTCAAACCAAATGCTACTTGTTTGAATTCCTTAAGATCTCAAAGAAGAGTATTTACTCTCTTTATAAAATAAGATTAAAAAAATAAGAGATCAAGGAATTAAAACAAAAAAGCTATTAAAAATATTATAAATACCGTGCAATAGCTTGACAATAATGGGGGCTTTTCTCTCTCTTGTGGAAGGATTTAATAGACTTGAATTATTAATTTTGGATTGAGAGAAGGCATCTACTTATAGGCAAAGACGTTGTTGCTTTGACTCGTCTAAGATAGTCTTCAACTCGTCTAAGAACTGGATTCCATTCCAATAAATTTTCAAATTTGAGCGTGATAAAATAAAACAGATCTTCGACTGGTCGAAGGCCTTACTCGATTGGTTGAGGGCCCTGTTCGACTGGTCGAGCAAGGTCATTGACTGGTTGAGGGTGCCTAAAATTTAAACTAATTCAGTTGCTGGACTTCGAGTCAAGCAACTCTCGACTGATCGAAGGCCCATCTTCTACTGGTTGAGTAGTCTGCTTGACTGGTCGAAGAAGTAACAGAAAAATCCATTTTTCTTCAATTTAAACTAGGGCTGGTCAAAAAATTCTTAGTCTAGTGGAGCCACAACTTAGACTAGTCGAACGTTAGCTTAGATTAGTCAAACTTTAGCCTAACATAAGCATAAAAACCCATTTAAATTATGTTTTGAAAGTACCTAAACCTAAGGTCTTTCTAGGGTTTGTTATACCTGAAATGACTGAACTTTGAAGTAGCTTGAACTTCATGGAACTTGTTCTTCTACTCGATTCTTCGATAGAGCTTGAAGTTGAAGATAGTGCTTGATCTTCTACTAGAACTTTAGTAGAACTTGAACTCAATCATCTTGAACTTAGTAGAATTTGAACTTTCCATCTTGATCTTGAACTTTAATAGAGTCTTGAACTTTCCATCTTGATCCATATTAGAAGGCTTACTTCATAAGTTGTCTAAACGAAATTTGACAAACAAAGGTGTACTTTATGCAATATAGCACTTACACAACATTAGCTCACTCCCCCTTAACCAAGAATTTGGAAAGGAAGAAGAGAGAATACCAAGCTAAAGGCATGCAATGACTTGGAGCAGTGATTCGCTCTTGGTCTCTCTCGATCTCTCATTCTTCTACTCTCCTTCTCTTTCTCTCACTCTCTCCTTCTTTCTCTCTCATTTTCTCTTCCTCACACTCTCATTCTCAAGCTAAAAATAAGGAGAAAAGAGTAAAAGGCCCTTTTATAGCTCCAAATTTTGGTTACGGTGGTTCCAAGTGAACAACTATTTGGCGAGTGTTGGTTGAACTGATAGGCGTGGTCAGTCGGACCGGCAGGAATCGACAACTTCATCGATTGAATAGACAACATGAATTTCACAGGTTTCCAAGGTTACATAGTCGGTCAGACTGATAAACAATATCTTTGTCTCATAATTGGGATTTTCCTTGACTTAAAGTTTTAGAGTTCTAGCCTTGGTGTTCTATGGGTTAATCCTCTACATAGAATGCTCAATTTAGGCAATTTTGTATGAATTCTCTCTAATCATTCTTAGGGTTAAGATAGACCGGGGATCTGGGTCCCGCATGTGCTATTGTATGGTTCAATATGTCCTCGCATGGACTCCAATTGAGTCACGTGTTTCCAGGTTAAGCTTCGGCCCACAGCTCCTAAGCCTACAAGTTTGCACACACAAGAGCACATGTGATTGCATATTTTAATCAAAATATTTTTGGTAACACTCGAGGATATTCAATACCCGAGTATTAAAGGGCTGGTGTGTTATAAAATGATAACAAAACAAGGCTAATGGTAACCTGATCCATGTAATAGGATACTCTAATTGGATTTTACCTTTTAATAAAGGGTTTTTAGCTACAGGTGTAATTAAATGTTCGTGCTAGACCATAACTTGAAATGCAATTTTACTCGTAGATATTATTGAAAACAACTTAACCTGCATTATTTGGGATGCACATTATGCATGCTATGAACGTCCTCACAAATAGAAAAGAAAGAACCAATATTCTCAATTGTTCTGAATATCCAAACAATCCACATGGAGTCAACAACCTTCATGCACTGCTTCACTAGACATCAACTATCCTATAGTCTCGTCAGCTACAAGGTTGTCAAGTGCCTCACTAGCTATCTGGCTATCTAACTTCATCGCCTATCATGGACAATCCCATGACACTAACCTCAACTATATGAGACGTCCAACGGCTAAATGATTGACCTGATGCTCAACAACTAATGAAAAATGCTAAGATGCCTTTATCACAACCCCTATCTAGTAAAAGACATTTTGTTGCAGATAAAAATGACAACTCCATTGGAGATCAAGAACATTGATCCTCCCATTTTGCCCTTTTTAGAACAACAAAAGGGATTTTTAATGTTTAGAACACTAAGGATGCTTGTGAATTCTCTTATTTAAGTTCATAAAGATATACACTGTATGCATTTTATACATACAAAATACTAATTTTTGAGTGGCATTTTTGGCAATCCAACTAGTGCAAGAATGGCAACTCCCAATTGAAATATTCACCCCTTCGTCCCTAAGGATAAAATTCAATAAGATTATAATATGCGTAAGAGCACACAACTTCTTTAACCCACCTACCTTTTACACCCTCAAGAAAGGTCTTGTTGTTACCATTATGGCTTGTAGGAATTACCAATGACCCTCAATCAATAGCATCAAGGGAATGGCTTCTACCTCGACTCGCAAGGCTTTCATCTTTCTCTTTCCCAATAGAGAATTCATAGTGGCCATGTCACGCGAATCACTTGCACCATTTGTTATCATCTCAACTCAGACCAAGGCCACCACAATAGCTAAAATCTTGTGTTCAAATAAAGGCCAATTCAACAACTAAGGTTATGCTTAAGGTTAGTCCTCCCACAACAGTGCAACCTCTGGCTAAGGAAGTACTAGTGGTTAACATTGTTACAATTGTCAAGGCTTTTCTCTGGGCCAAGACTGCTACAATGGCCTAGGTCTTGAATTGACTTCTCAATTGCTCCCATTTCGTTGATGCTAATAGTTCAGTTCCACTAACAAACACCTTGCATGCGATGCTTTGATGAGATGACCAAGGTAATGGGAGGATGGTGAAATCTCCTACAACTAATGAATAGTTGATTTTTAAAGATTCGCCTAGATGGGTCTTCTAGAGGATATAGACAATGATATAATGTCTAATCTTTAAAAAATAGTGGAGATCAAGATCATCTTCACAATGGATGTTAGAATCATCATTAGAGTGGTTAAGCTCCAGAAGATGACTTAGATATCATTAGTTTAGAGGCTTATGATGAGAGATATGAGTAAAAAATCACCTAAGTTTTTATTGTACAAAAAATTCATCAAAATGCTCAAAGCCCGAGTGCCCTTTATATAAATTTTGATTTGCAACGACTAGAAAATGGGTAGAAAATGGCATCCTCGATCAATTGATCAAGCTTTGTCGATTTAGGCCAGTGAACTTGTTGGACAGTTTCGTCCACGTTCAATCGCTCGAGCTCGACCGTAGATTGATTAAGCTTCGCTCGAGAGATGTCGAGATAGGTTAGATACCTCCCTATATAGTTTTGGCCATGATTAATCGATCAAGCTCTCCTAAGAGTATGTTGTTTTGGGCGATTTGATTTATAATAGCTCTAAATATTTATTAGCCTTTTTATCATGTTTTAAATGAACTCATAAGGCTAAAGGATAAGCTTTTCCTATTAGGGAACAATCATTTATAGGCTAGGTTGTTATGGGTCTAGGGTTAGGATCACTAGGGTACCTTATGATTTACCTGTTATTCATTCCTTAATGCGTCATGTCCTCTTATGTCTTTGATCTTCAGCTTCTAAGGGCTCAACCAACTCATTGACATATGGACCCATGTGATTGACAAATAGGTGCACAAATAAGTGGCTTGTAGGAATTACCAATGACCCTTAATCAATAACATCAAGGGAATGGTTTCTACATTGACTCAGAAGGCTTTCCTCTTCCTCCTTCCCAAGGAGAATTTGCATTGGCTATATCACGTTGTAAGACCCGACCCGAGTTCCTGCATGTGCATATGTGTGTGAGTAGGCATTTAATTTCTTGTGGTCCCGCGGTCCTACCGGTCGAATTTCGGCCACCCGCGACCCTTGGATTGTGTTTGTAGTCATCCTTGAGTCTGGTCATGTAGACCTGACTCGGATCAATCCGAAACCTATGCCATGTTGTTCGCATCGTCGTTGCGGTTCCAACGGCATATCTTATATGTCCATCCAACTTACAGATCAAAAGTTATGAACATTACATAGTATGACCCTTAATCATGTGACATAACTTTTGTGTAATGCATGTGGACCACCTCCTTGGCATAAGTCCCCATACGCACTACACACACATCACACAAATTTTATGAAAAACACCACCCACTTTAACAAATACTACCCAAGCCTAGCTTAAAGCCTAAGCATTATAAACTCCTCCCTATGCAATGATGACTTCTCTTACAAACTCATGATGACATCTCTCTCTCTCTCTCTCTCCTTATTCTCTCCCTCCCTCTCATTTCCCTCCATTGCTAGTAACACCCCACCCTCCAATGTCCCTCTCTCCCTCTTCTCATCAGCCATCTAATCCCTAAATCCTTCTAAATCCTACCATAAAAATAGATCTCCACCATTAAAACTTCTTCTTAGGCCCAAGATCTTCATGGTGTAGGAGTTTGGAGGCTTGCTTTGCATGTGGGTGAATATAAATTTTGATTTTCCTTCCTGACCTTTAATCTTCTCTTTTCTTCATATATGGATCATATGGGACCCACCAATCCATGGTGGGGATCCCACTTGACCCCGTGGATGTGGCCCTTTGGCCCATCTTACATGCATATCATGATACATGATGGGGCCATTCTCCATGGACCCCATCATGATGTATTGTATTATCTACTTCATTCTAAGGGCATCTAGACCCTAGAAGTCATGTTGGGATGTCATCCCAACCACTCATTTTAGTTATGGATCATGCATGCATTGGTTTATTGTTGCATGTACAATCTACATAATTGTATGGATGAGATTGATTCTTGGGAGGGCCCGTTAGTGGCGGGGCCCTACCCCATCACCAGATTGACTTTTCTTCTTCTCTTTTCTTTGATGTGTGGATGATGATGTTTGTGTGGCCCACTTGGTGGGCCTAGGACGTCCTAAAAATCCAGCAAGGTGGGACGCCCTTACCACCCAATCCCATGATTCTTGGGCACTTTAATCAATGCATGCAAGTGTCCTAACCTTAGTTCATGATCTGGACATGTGTAAGGCCCACTAAGTAAGGCCACACACCCTTTTAATTAATGAGATTATTGAGATATAGGTTGATATGTCCAGCCATGTATTGCTGTCCAAAAATCTGGACTGTTACATGGATTATTTTAGTCAATGTTTGGCATGGATTTTAGACCATGATTTTCACTATTTTCCTTATAATTATGGGGTGTAATATGAAGGTGTGGACCCCACCTTGAGGTGTGGTGGATCACACCTCAAAATATCCATAGAAAGGCACCCAAAGATGAGGCCTAAAGGGGGTGGGTGGTCCACCTTGTTGGACTGTCCAACCATGTATTTTGAAGGGAAAACACAATTTCTAGCATGATTTACTCAGTGTTGGGCCACTTTTGTGGACCCCAACTTGCTGTATTTTATGGGAAAAATGTTAATCACTCATCCCTCCCCTCTTAGGTAAAGTTTGAGCCCTCATTTTGGGGTGTACATTGCATGGACAACAATGTTTTAATGCAGCAGAATTTTCTGGACAAATTGTAATTCTGAATTTAATTAAAATACTTCTGAGTATCCAAAAATCACAAAATTTTATGGAGGTGTGTTCTACCCATGGAGGGACCACCCTGTAAAATTTTAGGGCCAACAGGCTCCTGTAGTGTTCGTGGTGCGGCCTGGAGTGGCCCACTAGGCTGGGGCGTCTAGCCTTGGCTGGCCGTCCAGGCCACTTTGTGGGCCCACTTTAGTATATTTTATATCCCACTGTTCATCCATGTGGGGTCCATAGGGGACTTGATCATCCTCTCCTTCAGTAGCATTCAATTGGGGCCCATTGGATGAGTTTTTTAGGCCAAATACCCAGGCCCATAGGCTGCCCACTATGGGACGCCCAACCCATTGGGTTGCTACTGGACGTCTAGTTTAGCAGCATGACCCGTCTGATTTATATGTTCAATATACTCCCTTCATCTGGTGGACCCCCTGTGACATGTATGAGTCACTAGGAACTAAAATAAACATATAATTTAATTAAATTTTGAATTTTCAGCAATGCCAGATTGTGGGTGGGCTGGAATTTCAGCAATAGGCTCATGGATGCTGCCCATAAAAGAATGTTTTGGGGCAGCATGGTCTACCAAATTTGGAGATATTATTACATATATCTTGCCTTATTTTTAATTAGTTTTTTGGGCTTAATTAGTGGATATTTAACGCCCATTCCAATTGGGTTTTTATTGGATTAGTCTTCTTAGTTATTTGTTGGGTTTTCCTAGGCCCATTGTCTTGAAACTTTTTGATAGGCCCATTGGACCCTTGGGGCCTATATTATCATGCCATTATGATGGGTTTTATGTGCCAAATACTCAAGTAGTTGGGCCCTTGCTTGCCCATTAAAATAAACCCATACTTGGGACGAGATGTGAGGCTCAACTTGTTTTAAATATAAGAATCACCTATATGTTGGAATAATGGGCTGCCCATTAGGCCCACCATAATGAGTAGACTCATGATCTTTATGGTTGGGCCCAAACCTTGCTTGAGGGTCCACCATGTTGCCTATGTATTGAGCTTAATGTATGGCCCACTAGGCCATGGATTGCTTGGGCCTTGGACTTTACTTTATATGTGTAGCAAGCTACCTTTTGAGACCCAGTTGAGGTTGGATGTCCTCCTTGGTGGCCCTAAGGTAGGCCCATAGGGTCCTCATAGGTGGTTGAATGCCCACCTTGGACCTTGTTAGGACCATTTTCCTCCTTGAGGCTTTATGACTCTCTTAGCTTGTGGGCCATCCCAAAGATCGGGCCCCCACTAGAGGACTTCACTTCTCCTTAGAGTACTTGTCTATGTATCTAGACCTTGTCCCTCCTTGGGAAGAAGGAATATATTCTACAGGTAGCGCACTTATATTATTGTGACCCAAATGCATCATCTGTGTGAATTGATTGCATTGTGTGGTGGTCATAGAGGGATGGAGTTTCTCCCCTTGTGCACATTGAGTGTCACGCCCCAAACCCGAAAACCGGGCTCACAAAATTCTCGATCGCCGAATCTGGTACCGACAGCCTCCGTAGTACCCCATTCTCGGCTCCCAGTGTCTATACACTAGATTTCAATCCTGGGATCCTACAAGGAGGATTTTCCAATGTATATTTTACTCGTAATAAGCATAACCACAAGTTTACCCAAATCACAAAGGCAACATCATCATCATATATCCACTAATATAAACAGTTGAATATGGTGCTGAAAGGAAAATACATATGTTAAATTAAAGCTCTAGAAGTTAGTTGCACGCTCCAAGCTAGACGCTGCTGCAACCTAATGCGACTTGCACACATCTATCGTGCATAAGCTTATAGGGTGGTGAAAGTGTATGCGCAAGATAAGTGCCAAGCACACAAATACAATGCCATAATCATACAATATTGAAAATACTGGCAAGATCATGAATCATAAGATATCAGAGTAAGCGAAAATACTGCAAGTTTATAAATCATACAATATCAGAGTACGCAATATAGATCAGCTATGCAAATGAGGAGTCATAGAGAACCAAATATCAGATGCCGAGGATACAGTGTAATATGTAAATCCTATTAAGTTTGTCTAGGCCATATAAGTGCAGAAACATAACAACTCAAAAATGCCATATGCCTGCGGATGTAATGCAATATGCGATGCGAATGAAATGACTAAGCTGGAGTGTGAAGTCGGGATGATGGCACGTAGTATCGCAGGCTACGTGGTCCATCACAAGGGACTTCTATCCAAACCAGTCCTATACCTAAATTTGGATAGTCAGACTCAATATGGTAAATTCCTAATCTCAGGTTAGTCGTGCGCCCCAACCAAAATCTTGGCCATTGCAAAGGTACACGTAACAAATAGTTGCGCACCACCAGCCCGAGTAGATAGTGAATGAATGAGTATGCAACTCCTGCTCAATAAGTCTACATATCAGTACTGTACATCTTTAGGATCATCACCAGGGTCTAGTACACTCCATGCTGGCTACCGCCGCAGCCGGCCGCGTAGCCCAGCGAGTGGAAAAGACCTCACTACCCGCTTGCCAGTAGTATACTAATGCCTACCCGGCTCATCGATAACGGACCCATTTGGAAGCTGGTCAAACTCAACCTAGCTTACAGCCCCCTTGCTCGGACAGATAAGGCCACACCCCCTCCCAACTGACCATGACAAGTGGGAGACACGACTTCTTGGTATTCGGCACTCGGGTGCTCATATATCCACTCGGTCTCGACGTTGGGGTGTCTCCTGGCCTTAGAAGTTTAGGGAGTTTCACCCACGGACATCCAAAATGCTCAGATGCTCGAACTCAAACATTTTGTGTCCCATCTGGTCATCCACGACATGCCTGTGGTGGTCACAGCCTTGATGTCGCTAAGGCGTATAGTAATCACAATCATACATGCAAGATGCATGAGTCATGTAGTCCAATCATGCATCAATCCTTCGCATACCGTGCGCTCATGTGGGATAACTTCACCTATCAGGGAGTCCCATAAACTATCTGTACTATTGAATATGCAATAGTTAATCACATCTCATAATAAACATACAGATGATGCGTATGGGCATGTATCATGATGCTATGCTGTCACATACTCATAATCGATATCAATAACCGGCATCAACAATCGGCTTCGACAATGTGGACATTTAACCAACATTGCCCCCAAGGAATGACCCACATAGAGCCTAACATATAGTGGACCCATGGCCTCACACAAGGGCCTAATATACAACACCATGGGCTTCACTCGAGAGCTTAATGCACATCACGATAGGCCTCTCATATGGGCCTAATATATATATGATGATGGGCTTCATCGCCTGGCTCTCAAATGCACCACAATGGGCCTCATCACATAGGCATCATATACATCCCATTGGGCCTTAAACATGGGCTGAATACTGTAAGTGCTATGATTTGATTCCTCTTTGATTGTCAAATTTTGTGTGTCAAAACTTCTTCGTATGTCTTGTGTTTATATCTTGATAAAATTGTTCGAGACACCACGTCAACACTTGAAGACTAGTTCAAAGAATTCTTCAAGCTTCATGATAGTTTAAGCTATAATGTAGAAGATATTAAAGAAGAGCTCAGGGTCAAGACTCAAGTTTAAAGTGCAAGTGGAAGTTCAAGATTCAAATATAAGTACGGGACTCAAGTGCAACTTAAAGTGACATTAAAGCTTGTGAAGTAGTCAAGCTACATCAAGAAGAACTCAAGCTTCATAATGATCAAAGTCTAAGCAAATGAAGTGTTTAATGTCTATACTTCATGTTCCAGGTTTGATAGACCATTAGATTGACCTTAGGGTAAGTCACTTTGTATACATAATTCATTTGAATATTATTACATGGTTTTTCTCTATTCTAAGACCAGTCCTAGACCTTGTTCGACCAGTCCTAACACTGGTTCGACCAGTCTAAGAAATTCCAGGACCAATCCTAAAATTGCTGTATTTTATCAGATTTTCTGGTTCGGCTTCGACCAGTCCTGGGGTCTGCTCAACCGGTCGTGGGATGGTCTCGACGCGACCTTCGACCTGTCGTAAAGCTACGACTCAAACTCGAGCGACTAAATCAAGTGTCGCACGACCAGTTGTAGAGGGGTCTCAACCGGTCGTGGATTGCTTTCGACCAGTCGTGGATTGTCTACGACTAGTCGTACAACGGTTTGATGTGATCGCTCTCAAAAATTTAAAAATCAGTTTATTCCAAGACCAGTCATGGTGACCCTACGACCAGTCGAAGATGAATTTCTTCAGCTATAAATAGCATACGAATTTCAGAGTTTTGATATTGAAAATTAAGTGAATTCAAGGCTCCACTCTGAGATAAGTTCGTGTTTATTTTTAAGCTTTTTTGTGCATAGTTGCTTTATCTTTTGCTAGCTTATTTAATTTGATTTTGTTCCTATATTCCAATCTCATTTGAAAAGAAGAACTGCCTTATTCCTTCTTCTTGGAATCAAAATCAAATATAGCTATGCCTAACTGGTTTAAATCTAAAATCAATTAGAACTTAGAACCATATTAAAGTGAGTTGTGGACATTGAACTTCTATATTCGAACATCTACTCCGATTGGTTCTACCAGGCTGCTACGAAAAGGAGAAATCTAGGTATTTTATAATTTTGTAAATTTCATTCTATTTTGGTTTTTGTTTGAGATTCGCAAGAAAAATCTCAATTTGTGTGGTTATCTGAGGAGAGCCAGAAAACTTAGAAGTGTGGGTTTTTGAATTGTGTAAGCCCAAGTTAAAAAGACACGATTGTAAAGGTTTTGGGTGAACTTGTGAAAACCTATTTGATAGTAAACACTAATATCCCCAGTGTGAGGATATTAGGAGTGGAGTAGCATTCTATGTGGCTGTTGAAAGACAGTTGGTGTACACATAGGCGAACCACTATAACTCTTTGTCTTGTGGATTGAATGCTTGCTAAAATTTCATAGCATTTATCATTTAATTTTGTGGAATAATGTACATGTGGATGTGAATGTTGTAACAATTTACATTTCAAGCAAGTGTGGGGAGTGTTGTAATAAGTTAGATATTTATTTCTGCACTTTATTTCAATTCCTTGCTAGTTAGTTATTTCTATTCAGATTGAGTTATTGATTCAAAAGATGTTCTAGAAATAAGGTTGTCCTACCATAAGCCCTTGTTTATTATGGTGTAAGGTTGTCCTTAGAACTGAATTTGTATCAACCTCTCAATACTTATTTATTGAGGTTAAATTGATTACAGCATTGTGAATTGATCTATAATTGTAAGGCTGTCTATTTATTCTTATTCCGCTGATTTTATTTTAATTTGGCATAGTCGTATTCACCCCCCTTTAGGACATATAGCTTGACCATTTCAAATTCACATCACAACGGGCTTCAAATACTGGCCGCATATACATTACATTAGGCCTCAAACACGGGCCGAATGCACTTCACAATGGGCCTCAAATACGGGCCGCATATACATCACATTAAGCCTCGACAATCAGAATTGGCCTTGATAATTGGCCTTGACAATCGGAATCGGCCTCAACAATCGGCCTCGACAATCATAATCGGAATTGGCCTCAACAATCGGCCTCAACAATCAGAATCGAAATTGGCCTCAACAATCGGCCTCGACAATCGGAATCGGAATCGGCCTCAACAATCAGCCTCGACAATCGAAATCGGAATCGACAATTAGAATCGGCCTCAACAATCAGGATCGGAATTGGCCTCAACAATCGGCCTCGACAATCGGAATCAGAATCGACAATCGAAATTAGAATTAGAATCAGCCTCAACAATCGGCCTCGACAATCTGAATCGGAATTGACCTCGACAATCGGAATTGACCTCGATAAACAGAATCGGCCTCGACAATCGAAATTAGCCTCGATAAACGGAATCGGCCTAACCAAAAAGGGCCTAAGGGAAGGTCACAATGTGGACATTAAACCATCATTGCCCATCAATGTGGCCATTTAACCAACATTACTCCCAAGTAGTGGCCCACATAGAGCCAAACGTATAGCGGGCCCATGGCCTCACGCAATGGCCTAATGTACATCACAGTAGGCCTCACTCAAGGGCCTAATACACATCACGACGGGCCCCACTCGTGGGCCTAATACACATCACGATGGACAGAATACACGGGCCTGATATACATCACCATACACTTCGCAATGGGCCGAAAATATATCACAATGGGCTGCATCCATGGGCCAGAAATACATCATAATGGCCCTCAGCACATGGGCCATAAATTCATCATATCAGGCCTTGTCCATGAGCCTTGAATACATCACAATGGGCCTCGCCCATGGGCCTTGAATACATCACAATAGGCCTCATCACACGGGCCTCAAATACAAAATAGGTGGGCCCTACCACATGGGCCTCAAATACAAGGCAGGTGGGTCTTATCACATGGACCTCAAATATACATCATGATGGGCCTCACCGATGGGCCACAAAATACATTAAGGTGGGCCTCATAGATGAGCCACAAAATACATTAAGGTGGGCCTCATAGATGGGCCACAAAATACATCAAAGCGGGCCTCATATAACAGATGGGCCTCATATATATCAAGTTGGCCTAATGGAGCAGCTCAAGGTTTAACAAAACAGATGGACAGCGTGGTTGAAACACATTCATCATGGTGCGCCCCACAACACACACACAGGTGGGCCTCACCTAGAAAAATGGATGGACAACGTGGTGAACACATACATACATCAAGGTGTGCGCCACACAACACACACACGTTGCAGGGGGCCCCACCGTCCCCAAATAAATGAACGACTAGGGTGTAAGGCACGTACACCAAGGTGGGTCCCATCCCACATGTGCAGTACATGTGGGGTGGGCCCCACACAATTTGAAAACATGGCTGGACGATGTGTATAAACACATGCATTAAGGTGGGGTTCGCACCAAAGGACAGATGGATGGCTAGGGGATATACAGTACATTCACCAAGGTGGGTCCCCACACTCACCGTCCAGGGATGGACGGTGTGGTTATGAAACATACATTACAAGTGGGGCCCACGCCATCTGGATAGATGGCGGAGTGGGTACACAATACATACTCTAAGGTGGGTCCCCACCGTTCAGGAACGCTGGACGGTATGGATGTTACCCAAATGTCTAAAAGGTGGGCTCCACGTGCTGCAACACGGCAGCTATATGGCTGGTGTGCGGCAGACCATCAATCCGTTGCCATACAAGGTGGGTCCCATGTCCCTGAGATGGACGGTTGGATGTAAGGTTCGTACATCAAGGTGGGCCCCACAGAACTTGGTGACGTCAACTGCTGGTGGGACCCACGGAGCTTGCTGCGTCAAAGCAGCATTTGCAGCTACTGGCACACAGCCAAGTGGATGGATGGGATGTAACATATACGTCTAGGTGTGGCCCACCGTCCAGATCTATTGGACGGTGAGGATCTGCACATACATCATAGTAAGGCCCCATCGTTTGGATGGTCTGGATGAAACATTTTCATCCAATGGGGTCCCACGTCCAAGATCTGGACAGACAGATGGATAGTGTGGATCACAACCCACATCATGGTGGTTCCCTCATAGGGACGGTGTGGATTTCACATGTACGTTATGTTGGGGGGGGGGGGGGGGGGGGGTCCACGAATCAAGCTGATATTTATGTTTTCCCCTTCGCTCACGCTGGTCAGTAGCAAGGTGGGCCGCATAAATGGGCAGTAGGGATGCATCAAACACATATCATAGTGTGGTCCACAAAATAGTGAGAGAGAGAGAGAGAGAGAGAGAGAGAGAGAGAGAACAGTGGAGATGGGAGGGACCCCGCATCTATGGGTCCCTCTAAATATAATGCATACATTGAGTGGGTCCCATTACAAGTGGGCCCTAAATCAAAATAACGAGACGATGAACACCCACCTCAAGATCTCTTCTTCCTTCTTCCATCAACGCGTTCTATAGTTCCAAAGAATGTGATCCAATGGTTGAGATGAGGCTTGGATGGTGGAGATGGGAGGTAGGAAGGTGGGCCACACATGGCTTTCTCATGGAGCTTGCTTGGACGTGGGTTGCTCTCATGGAGCTTGGGAGAAAAATGAGAGAGAGGTGATGTGAGTGATGGAGTGATGGAGAGAGGGATGGGTGAAGTGATGGAAAGTTGACTTTTGGGGATGGGTAGTTGTACTGGGGGATGGGTGTGAGTAATGAGAGTGATGAGTGAGAGATGGGTGATGGATGTGTACTTGGTTGTAAGAGAGAGTTGACTTTAGGTGAGAGAGAGATGGGTGTTGGTACTTGACATGATGTGATATGGTACTTGATTGATTGATGTGATTGATGAGACATTTTTCTTCGGTTTTGCAATGCGCGGCATTTTTCTTAAACTGAACGGGGGCCCAAATCTCCTGACCTAGGTATCGGATCGGCACGCGAGACGCGGCATCGGAACCATGGCGACGGCGTGGTCGCAAGGGTACAAGTTTCAAGTCGAGCCTACTTTGAAATATGGGACACAACTCAGGATCGTGCACAAACGCCGATAACAGATCGCGGGTCGTCGGAATTCGACCGGGAGGACCGCAGAGGCATATGGAATGGTACGGGATAGGATACGGGTCTCACATTGAGTGTCTGAAGCTTGTGCATGATCTGTATGTGTGACTCATATATTGGCATCGCATTTCATGATGATACCGCCCTTGCTTCGCCAGGGCCTTGCCTCCACAGGGACATTCATGGATGGTCGTATGTGTAGACACTGGAAATGTTACTTGAGCATACAGGGTGCATCGGATACCCATGAGTAAAATTTTCAAAACTTCCATGGTACCAAGGATCTGCCCCAACGCGCGCATGAGGGCCTTATATCGTTAGGCCGCGACTCCCACTGTCGTGTAGTCGGTTGGATAAGGGTGTGGCCTTACTCGCCTGATGTAAGGAGGCATTGGTAGGCTGAGTTTGACGAGCTCGTAAATGAGTCTTCTACCGTCAGGCCTTGCTGGTGATTGACTGTCCACAAGCAAGTAGTAAGGTCTCTTATGGTCGTTTGACTGTGCGGGGTCTGTAGAGCGGTAGTTATCCAGCAGTGTAATGGACCCTGGTGATTTCCTTATGATTGGAAATGTACTTGATATGTGGATTGAATATGAGCACAAACATCACTTTGCGTCGTATTCATATCGGCTACTTAAGCCCCTTTATGCATCGCCTTGGTAAGGCGCCCAGTACTCATTGCATCATATTCATGATAAGCCTTGGTAAGGCTGATGATATTGTCATTGAGCATATTTCCTTTCCTATACCTCCTGCTATTCTTTTGTGCACCATTATCACACACTTTCACCACCCTCTAAGCTTCTATAAGCTTATGCACGATTGATGCGTACAGGAGATTCTAGGCAGGCGTTGTAGCAGCAGAGCTTAGATTAGAGTTGAGCTTGAGGACCCCAGTGTTACAGACTTTTCTCTCCTTCTTCTATTATCTTATGTATGTCCTTTTGGACCTTAGGAAAACTTTTAAAAGTTCAAATTTATAGTGGATTTTGCGATGTGTTCCTTTGTTATTTTCGAGATCTTACTTGTTGTGATCTTAGGTATGCTCGTATTGAAAATGATTATACTATTATGGAAATCCTCCTTGTAGGATCCCAGGATTGGAACTTATATCAGGAGTCGAGAATGGGGTACTATGGAGGTTGTTGCGGCCAGAACCGGCTATCAGGTTCCTTGTGAGTCCGGTTACCGAGTATCGGGCATGACACACGTGAACCACTTGTACCATCTGTTATCATCACAACTCATACTAAGGCCACCACAATAGCTAAAATCTTACATTCAAATAAAGGCCAATTCAACAACCAATGCTATGCTTAAGGTTAGTCCTCCCAGAGCAGCGCGACCTTCGGCTATGGAAGTACAAGTGGTTAGCATTGCCACGACTGTCGAGGCTTTTCTGGGCCAAGACTGCTATAATGGTCTAGGTCCTGATGCAGGTTACTACAACCTCACTAGCCAAGCCCACTTCCTCTTTCAAGATACCTGTATAGGCCAAGGCCCCCACAATGGCCAAGGCCTCAAGTTTTACTATTGCCCCAGTGAAGGTCCACTTTTGGACTCCGACTCATTCGAGGATTGGTGTTCACACCACCTTCTCAGGACTTATCTTCTCCTCCCCTAGGACACAGTCAACTAGCCCTAAAATGTGCACTTTTATTGTCTTTACCACGAGCAGATCTTTCTCTGTCATTGCTTATCACCTGACACAACCTCAGCTACATGCTCCACATACAGAGGTCCCCATCAGAAGGGGATTGGTTTTTTCCAGCTTAAACAAGGCACCTCTACCGATCTCTTAATAGTTGGTCGTCCAGACTTGTCTACATTTCACATTTTCCTGAAAAGAGTTCCCCCCACTTCCCTCTAGGTGTTCCTCATCATCAAGCACCCCATGCAGTTCTGCAGGCCTTTGGTCACTAGATCGAGTTGCCTTCTAGGTTAACCACACCTACAGTACCATCTCTTGCTAATAGCCATCAACCAATTCTTTCACTTGCTTACAGAGAACCTCTATCATGATGATCGAGGTAGAAGGATCTGATCCTCCGCACGAGGATCAATGGCGCGCATTCTGAGAGAAAATGCTGATATGCGAGAAAAGTTGGATATGATGATGATGCTCATCATAGCAATGGGTATTAACCTAGTAGCCTTATTATGCCAAAGTGACTGCATTGCCGCTATGGGTGTAGTCCGATGACAAACTTCTCTAAGTTCGATCAGTTGCCACACGAATAAGTCCCAAGGACCGAGTCTTGCATATTGACTCAAGTGCCTCTTTCTAGTTGTCTCAAGCTAACCTACAAACAGTAATAGAATTACTCTAGGGAGAAAGTGAGCAAGAGACACATACCTAAGTTTGTCTACAGGACACCTTATCTACCAAAATTATGCAACTTTTTTTTTTCGTTTGGCTTCAAACATCTGACTTCTGAAAGTTTGATGGTACTAGATCATCGCATGAGCATCTGGTGCACTTCCTCACATCAATGGACGATTTGTTCAATGTGCCATAGTATTGCCTACTTCTTTTAGCATGTCCCTCATGGGGAAAGCATTCAAGTGATACGCTAGTCTGGTTTTGTGGTTCATACACACAAAATTTGATGCAGAAAATTTTCTTGACAAGTTTCTTCTCTTTGCAAAGAGAGATTATAATTTCCAATATGACAACTACTAGGAAGCAAAAAAAAATGAGATGGCTTAGCGGTTCATCAACAGATAGAGGAGCCTCATCTTATCATGCCGTGCCTACTTGTTGAGTCTGAATAGGTCAAGGTTTGTTTGTTCAACATGAACAATACGTTGACCTAAGCTCTGTCTGCCTCTCCCATAATGACCTTCAAAGAGCTGGCCAATTGGACATACATGGTTGGGCAATCCTTCATTAATGATGAGACATCTAAGAAAGGTCGGTGGAGATAAGACTGAATCAAGCATTCTTCTTCAAATGGAGTTAACAAAAGGAAGAAGCCTGTTAAGGTTATTGTTGAAGGAGAAGGCAAATGCGGCAAGAATGATGATAGACATCCGAGACACAACTTACCACAGAGGGAATACATGTTCCCCATGAAGGTTCTCATCCCCATGTTTGAGAAATTGGTATATGAGGGCACCACCTCATTGCTTGAACTTAGTAGGTCTCAAGAGGCCAATAAAACAAAATATCTTTAGTTTTGCCAGTACCATCGCATTGTTAGCTACAAGGTATAAGATTGTTGTGTCCTTAAAATTTTTATCCAACAAATGGTTGACAATGGTGACACCACGCTTGAGAAAGGTGATGTTAAGAAGAAATGGGTCTCTGCTAACCCAGTCGATCTATTAGACAATGACATTGAAGTCTTCTCCTTCTACTTTAAGCATTTCTCATACCTTTCATCTATAAGATCTACAACCTCGGGAAGAAGAAGATTTGGATGATAGTAATTCTAGGCCATGGAAGCTCTCTCTCAACAAAAGGCGTAATCACAATTTTGAGCAGGATACTGCATCAATGATCCAATGTGCCATTACTGCCTCTGATTGATGTTGGTACACTACTCGTCATAGGGTCAGCAGAAAGAATTCGGTTAATCTTAATGACCTCTTGGACCAAAGTCCCCATCACTCATGACCTTGTGGGAGTATTGTTCTCCTGGGCTTATCTCCCTACACAATAACAACAAAAAAGATGATGTTGACGCTTGCAGTCGGTCGGTAGCTATCATCATCATATCAACATTCTCTCTCAGAATGCACGTCATTGGCCATCTCAGTTACTTTCAACAACTCGTCATCTACCCGACTTACTTAAGGGTCCACCGAGCTTCGAGAAAATGTAGGACTAGCCATACAACTTCCTTTATCCACTTTATAAGAGCTAAATCACAACTGCAATACAGTCACTACTATATAAAGGAATGTTTTGGTGATTAGCTAGGCTAACAATGGCTCTTCAAAATTTTCCCCAAATCTCTCACAAGTGTTGTTTGTATTTAGGAAGACCTAAGGGAGTCTTTCTTTTCATGCTTCTTCCTATCAAAAAGAAGATTCTCCTTCCAAGAGCTTCATCCACTAAAACAAGTTCCTTGACAAATGCGCATATCAGTATATCCTAAGATGGAGGATAGCCACTCTCACATCACTAAGGCAAAAGAACGACTCGAATACAAACTTGTCGAAGCATGTGAACACAACGCCGGTTAGAATACGGGAGATAGATACCACCAACACTCCTTCAGGATCCTGAAGGAAACCCCTCTTATGGATACTTTATCTAATCCATATTATGTATGGGTCCAATATTACGTGATGACTCATGCCAACTATGTAAGGAAACTGTTGGCTACTATACCCCAATCTCCATGCTCTTTGAGATCCTCACAAGCTCATGCCTTTATCGCTCCCACTTGGTTGCTTCTCAAGATGTTTTGTGAAGGCCACCAGTCTCCAAGAGACCACTTCGTCGTATACAAGAAGGTGGCTCATGCTTTAAGAGATGTGATAGTGCCTTTATGGCTCCCACTTGGTGAAATTGTAATAGAACCGCTATTATTGAAGTATAGAAGTATGTCCAAATGTCCTAGAGAGGGGTGAATAAGACTTTTCAAAAATTATTTTCTTATAAGAACATCCAATGCTTATGTTTAATCAAGATGACTAAGGCAAAGTAACTCTATGGCATTTGGGGCCAATAGAGGGTCCAAAACACATAGGCTTACACAAGATTTACATGTAAAGAACAAGCCTATAAGGATAGTGTATGTGATAGTGTGTAGGATGTGATTCCTATCAATACTTATACATTTACTAAATCATGCATCATAGTAATAATTTGATAGACATAAGCATAATTAGATCAATGAACAAAAAGCAATCCCAAACACAATCATATATAATGGTTCAACTATTTGCCTACTCCACTCCCGGTGGACGCACTCTCTCTTAGAGTATACCGGATTTCACTATCCAATGGTTTTAAATCAGGTTAACCATGAACCTTCACAACCTACACAAGGTTAAGTAAGAGACCTACACAGGGTTGCCTTAGGTGCCTACCCAAGGCGACGAGTTCTACACAGGGACACAACTAGGAGCCTATACAAGGCAACCAATGTCTACACAAGGCAACACGTCCTTCACACAGACAACACGTTCTATACAAGGATAACGTATTCTCCCGTCGGAGGCCTACAAAGAGGTCTTGGCGAGTTTGTCATTCAAACTCTGAATCTCAATCCTACACAGGGAAAAGGACTTCAGACTCAATGGAATCCTTATACTTACAAATAAGTGAGTGAGTCCCTTTCTCACATAATCTGTAGATCTTCAATTTTGATGAAGAGTCTTCAGCTCCCTTGAACCGCAACCGCTTCTGATTCTTTGATCAATGTTCTGAGGTTATAAGGTTTAGGGTTTTATTGTTCTTCTCTACTTAGATGATATGATTTAAACACTGAGAAAATTCCCATGAGCTATACATTCAAGAGTTCCAAGACAAGGATTTTCCTATAATGAGGGCTATTGGAAACTCATTGAATGCTAGAGTTCATAATTCAATCCAAGCAATAAAGATGTGAGTAAATGCTTATGCCTAGGATTGAATGATGACTCTAATGGGAAAGAGGGAATGAGGAAGAGGGTATTAACTCTTGAAGCAACTCTCTCAAACTCTCTTAAATTCTACCTCATTTTACAAGAAGGAAGCCATTTGAATTTATAAAGTTGAAATCCCAACGGTAAAAAAATGGGCGGAAATCTATCATTGTCGATGCTCTGTCTTCGATTATATCAAAATTTAAAATTCGATGTTATCGAGCCTTATTCGATTGCATCGACATTCTACACTCATATATTCCATTTTGTGTAGAACAGATTTTGCTTGCTCTTATCGAGCACCTTTCGATCCTATCGACGTGCACTTTAATGTAACCGAGAGGAGGTTCTATCCCATCGGATTCTCTTTAGAAAAATTGCCTTTGGCTGCTGGAAGATTTTGTCTTGATATTCGATGTTATCGATTATCATTCGATGCTATCGAATTTTGAAGTTCGATGACATCGAATGGTATTCAATGTAATCAAAGAGATGTATATTCTTGGATGGTTTGCTAAACAAAATGTTCATGATTTTCGATGTAATCGAGCAGCCTTTGATTCTATTGAGAACTTACTCTCGATGTGATCGAAGGTGACTCGATTATATCGATGAACACTTAGAGAATGTTTTCTGTGTAGAGGGAGTGCCATAAGTTGATGCCATCAAAAATGGTTTGATTATATCAAAATTTGAATTTCGATATCATCGAACTCTATTCGATATAATCGATATTTCTCAGCGGATGGTCATTTTGTTGTTAGATAGAATGGGCCTATTTCTTGATGCAATCGAACCATGTTCGATAGAATTGAAAATGTCTTCGATTGCAAATCGATGCAATCGATTTTTCCTATATAGTTCATGTTTTACTCCTCTAACATTTTAAGTGTTCAACACTTAAGCTTACCAAAGATGATTTACAATGTATTAGATATAAGACTAAGTTAAATGGGGCCATATACCTCGAGGGTTTGGTTAGGGAAGTGAGGCTTTATTTACCTATTTAGAGCACTCGAGTTTCTTCTTGGTTGAGGTCTTTATCTTGTAATCTTCATTTTGGGGCTCACTTAAAGACTGACTCAACACTCACGTAATTTGAGAAATCAGGGCACTTTCACTTGGCTACTTCTCAAGATATTTTGTGAAGGTCACCGGTCGCCAATCGACCACTTCGTCGCGTACAAGAAGGTGGCTCATGCTTTAAGAGATGTGACAGAGGGATATTTGCATTGGCATTTTTCTTTCTCCCTCGTTGCACCTAGTTAAGCCATGACCTAGTACCACTCCTTACTAGCAAATACCCTGCATTATGGGTAGACTTGTAGGAAGCATTCGTACTTCACTTCTACAATAAAGCATTGTAGTAAATGAAGATCGGTTTCATACAGTAACTCAATACCTTGGTAAAGATGTCACTAACTTCATCCAATGTTGGTGGAATGTGCACTACCATTAATTGCTTGTCTATCTCAACATCAGAGGCAGCGATGGTCAAGGAGTGTCTCTTTGCTAAAATCTTTAGATGGGACATGCTCGGATGGAAGCCACCATGCTTGATATGTTTCGACGCATGCTTGAGGCCTTTCGCATGCTCCTTTAAGCATCTTGCACAATGATTTACGTTATTGGTGGTACTTTAAATGAGTCACACCCTGATGCTCCACCCGAGGCCAACCGGATAGCTCTCTAGTATGGAAAACAACTTCACGACCAACTAAGTGTTGGAGTTAGTGTCAGAAAAACCAATGTACACCTCGATTTAGTAGCCATGTGGATATGATGGGGTCAATCTTGATGATCATGAGTCCTCTTGGACATGTGTTATATGCCTTAGATAAATACAATGTTACCTTAATCTTATTCTCTATAAGACGTGTAAGGAGTATGTAGTACAATCCTTTGGTCCTTGTAAACTTGAGATTAGACACATTGGTTACTGACTAAGGAGAGTTATGTTCCATGGATCTCAGTACCCTGATGCGCTATGACTAACATACGTGCTTAGGACACATATATGGACATCATTTGATATGTGCAACCATCTTGTGTGAGGGGACTAACTTGGGTCAGCATCAAAGGTCTCCATCATTGGGATTTGACTTGGTGTCGATCATGCCTTTAGCCCTTACCTCACATAAAAGTGCGAGTGTGCCATGAATACGAGGTCTTGATATGGACCTTTGGACACTTACAATCGACGATCAATTTTCAAGTCACCAATGTGGAGGCCCATTACTTAGACTATGATAATGTGTGTTGGGTTTTGGACTGCGGAATCACACAGAGATAGATCTGGGATAGCAATCTAAGAGCACGAAGCAAACACAACAGAACACAGATTTAACATGGAAAACCCTTTCGAGAAAAAACCACAGCACAAAGCGACAGATCTTCACTATGAAAGCAGAAATTACAAGAGGAAGGACTTACCAGACTTGAGCAATCCTCAAATCTCTCTCTTGCTCCACCCTTTTAGAAACCCTAGCTATAACCCTTTTAGAAAGCCTTAGAATCCCTTAGAATACCTCTCAATCCCGTTTACACCCATATATATAGTTTTAGAAAGGATCATAGACAAAATTGGAAACAAATCTTACACTTTCGCAGTTTTGTGAAAAAATCTACGTAGAATTTGATTAGATTTAAGACATCAAATGCAACAATCTCCACCATGTCTTCAATCTTCAAACATATAGCTCCTTGTCCTCTTCTCTTATCTATGCCTCACATTATAGCTTCATTAATACTTCTCATGTACACTGTCTTCCTTTTACACCATCACGAAGACCAGAGAAGTTGCACAGGACTTGAACTTCTCTGTAAGAACAACCTTGGTGAGCATGTCCACTCGATTCATGCTGGTGTGAATCTTCTCAAGAGTTATGCCTTCTTCTTCAAGCACCTGTTGGATAAAGTGGTGATGAACATCAATATGTTTAGTACGAGAGTGATAAACATAATTTTTAGCCAAATTAATAGCTCTCTTGCTATCATAATTAACTGGCACGGCCTCCTGTTGAAGCTTCAACTGATTTATCAAGCCTCTTAACCAGACACCTTTCTTAAACGCTTTTATCACTGCCATATATTCTGCTTCGGTCGTGGAAAGAGCCACCATTGACTGAAGTTTCGACGTCCAACTAATTGCTCCACCCACTAGTACAAACGTGTAACCTGAAGTCGACTTTCTGGAATTCACACTGCTTGCGTAGTTTGAATCCACACACCCTACTAAATTTGCTCCTGTCTTTTCAAAAGTTAAGACGTAGTCTTTTTGTCATGCCCAAACTCGAAAACCGGGCTCACAAAATTTTTGATCGCCGAATCCGATAACAACAGCGTCTAAGTACCCCATTCTCAACTCCCAACATCCATATGCTAGATACCGATCCTAGGATCCTACAAGGAGGATTTTCTAATATACATTTAACTCGTAATAAGCATAACCACAAGCTTACCCAAATCATAAAGGTAACATCATCATCACATATCCACTAATATAAATATTTGAATACAGTGCTGAAAGGTTACATATATCGAAAATCAAAGCTTCAGAAGTTCGCTGCCTGCTCCAAACTCAGTGCTGCTACAACCCAATGCCACCTGCACGCATCTATCGTTCATAAGCTTATAGAAAGCTTAGAGGGTGGTGAAAGTGTGTGCACAAGGTAAGTGCCAAGTATGCAATACAACACCATAAATCATACAATATCGGAATAAGCAGAAATACTGACAAGATCATGAATCATACGATATCAGAGTAAGTGAAAATATACTGGTAAGTCCATGAGTGCCATTAGTCGTACCAAGGCTATGCGATGCAAGTCATGAATGCTAACGGCCATATCAATGTAGAAACATGGCTACCTGAAATGCTAAATACTGCAAATGCAATGCAATATGCGGTGCGAATGAAATGACCAAGCCGGAGTGAAGTCGGGATGATAGTACGTAGTATCGCAGGCTATGTGGTCCATCACAAGGGACTTCTATCCAAACCAGTCCCATACCTATATTTGGATAGCCAGACTCAATGTAATAGACTCCTGATCTTAGGTTAGTCACGTGCCCTAACCGAAATCCTTGCCATCGTAAAGGTACACAATGATTAGTTGTGCACCACCAGCCCGAGTGGATAGTGAATGAATGAATAAATGAGTATGCATCTCCTGCTCAATAAGTCCATATATAAGTACCGTACATCTCTGAGATCATCACCGGGGTCTAGTACACTCCAAGCTGGCTACCGCCCCTACCGACCGCGTAGTCCAGCGAGTGGAAAAGATCTTACTACCCGCCTACCAATAGTATACCAATGCCTACCCGACTCATCGATAGTGGACCCATTTGGGAGCTGGTCAAACTCAGCCGAGCTTAGAGCCCTCTCACTTTGGCGGATAAGGCCACACCCCCTCCCAACCGACTACGACACAGTAGGAGACACGGCCTACTGGTATTCGGCACTCGGGCGCTCATGCATCCACTCGGTCTAGACGTTGGGGCGTCTCCTGGCTTCGAAGGTTTATGGAATTTCACCCATGGACATCCAAAGTGCCTAGAAGCTCGATCTAAATATTTTTGGTGTCCCATCTGGTCATTCACGACATGCCTGTGAAGGTCACAGCCCTGATGTTGCTAGGGCATACAGTAATCACAATTACACAATGCAAGATGCATGAGTCATGTAGTCCAATCATGCATCAATCCTGCGCATACCACGCGCTTATGTGGGATAACTCCACCTATCAGGGAGTCCCATAAACCATCTATACTATGACATATGTAATAATAAACATGCAGATGATGCGAAAGGGCATGTACCATGATGCTATGCTTTCACATACTCAAATCGGTATCAATAACCGGCATCGACAATCGGCCTTGACAATGTGGACATTTAACCAACATTGCCACCAAGGAATGGCCCACATAGAGCCTAACATATAGTGGACCCATGGCCTCACACAAGGACCTAATATGCAACACTATGGGTCTCACTTAAGAGCTTAATACACATCACGATGGGCCTCTCACATGGGCCTAATATACATCACAACGGGCTTCATCGTCTGACCCTTAAATGCTTCACAATGGGCCTCATCACATAGACCTCATATTCATCACATTAGGCCTTAAACATAAGCTGAATACCCATAACAATGGGCCTCAAATACAGGCTGCATATACATCATATTGGGCCTCAAACACGGGCCGCATATACATCACACAGGCCGAATACACATCACAATGGGCCTCAACAACGGGTGACATATACATCATATAGGTCTCGACAATCGGCCTCAGCAATCGAAATCAGCCTCGATAATCGAAATCGGCCTCAACAACCAGAATCAACACTCGAAATCGGCCTTAACAATCGGAATCGGCCTATACAATTGGCCTCGACAATCGGAATCGGCCTATACAATCAGTCTTGACAATCGTTGATTCATTGGCCTCGATTGATACTGGATGGGCCTCTACAATAGAGGAACCACCATACAATCGGCCTCGACAATCGGAATCAGTCTATACAATAGGCCTCAGCAATCAGAATTAGCCTCGATACTCGGCCTCAACAATCAGAATCGGCCTCAATACTCAGCCTCGACAATCGGAATCGGCCTATACAATCGGCCTCGACAATCGGAATCGGCCTTGATACTCGACTTCGACAATTGAAATCGACTTATACAATTGGCCTCGACAATCGGAATTGGCCTCGATACTCGGCCTCGACAATCGGAATCGGCCTATACAATCCACCTCGATACTCGGCCTCGACAATCGAAATCAGCCTCGATACTCGGCCTCGACAATCGGAATCAGCCTATACAATCAGCCTCGACCATCAGAATCGGCTTCGCCAATCAGAATCAGCCTATACAATCGGCCTCAACAATCAGAACCGGCCTCGATAATCGAAATTGGCCTATACAATCGGCCTCGACAATCGGAGTCGGTAATTGATCTTGATGCAAGGCGGGGTCCATAAATGGACGGTCGACGATGGTCCAAGCAATATCAATGGGGCCCATTCATTTGGGTTAACCCACTAGAGAATGATGAGAATGGGCCTAACCAGGCCTAAGGGAAGGTCACAATGTGGACATTTAATCATCATTGCTCATCAATGTAGACATTCAACCAACATTGCCCCCAAGGAGTGGCCCACATAGGGCCAAACATACAGTGGGCCCATGGCCTCACACAAGGGCCTAATATATGTCATCATGGGCCTTACTCAAGGGCCCTAAATACATCAAATGGGCCGAATCAAATGGGCCGTATCAAATGGGCCGCACTAATGGGCCAATATACATCAAATGGGTCACATTATATGGGCCGCACCAATGGGCCAATTAAGTGAGAGCTTGGGTTACAAAAAAAAAAATCATTTCAATAGTTGTAGGTGCAACATGTGTATCATTATACACTATCATTCTATGGGGCACATGGCTCACTAATGATGATCAGCACTGCCAAACATTATCTACGTAAATCAGTATTGTCCAAACATTGGACAGCACCGTCCAAACATTGGACAACACCGTCCAAACACTATCCATGTAAATCTGCAATGTCCAAACCTTGTCTAGCACCGATAACAGCAGCGATTATAAGGATCGAAAGATCATTTGGACCATACCATAAATAGCAGTGGTGATAATGATCTCCACCATTAAACAGTTCACAAGGTTGGGGCCCACCATAACGTTTACTTCCATCTAATCTGTCCATACGGTCACAAGACCTGGTTTAAGAGGAAAAAACAAATATCATTTTGATCCAAAAATTCTGTGCTCCCAAGGTGTTTCAATGGTCGACGATCAATCTCACACTGATTATTGCGAAGTGGTCCACTTGACTAACGGTTGGATAAAATATATACATCAAGGTGTGGCCCAGATGAACAGTTGGGATATAACACATCCCTCATTTCCAAGCCCCCAGAATTTGCAGCGTCCATACAGCAGCCATGCTGCTCTGATGGACGATATGGATGAAACATTACATCACGGTAGGTCCCACAACGTCTGCACGACCTGGATTTTAGGCACGTGCACCACATGTGGGACCCATCTACATCTCTACAGATGGTTGGACGGTATCAGTGAAACACATATATCACGGTGGGTCCCACCGTCCTGGCTAGATGGTGTGGACACCACACGTGCTGCGTGAAGATCCCGCCTTTCGATGGATAGCGTGGATAAAACACACTGCCAAGTGGGCCTCATCTAGATGGATGGACAGTGTGGACCTTGTCCAGATGGACGGACAGTGTGGAGGGATACACATGTTAGCTGGGTCCCACAGACCCTGCTAACGTCAACACAACAGCTATATAGGTGCTGTATTATACAGCCCTTGGCCACAAGGAAGATGGTGGGTCCCACGTAAGGCCCATCATAACATATAATATAATATTATTTTATTTTATTTTAGTATTTTGTTTGCTGTTTGTTTTTTTTTTTAATTACAAGCTAGCGTCCAGGGGGGTTGGATGTCCATCTAACGGACAGTTTGGATTACATCCATCCAGATAGGGCCCCACATGGCACCGTCTAGATGGACGGTGCTGAAATACAACACAAGCATAAAGGTGGGTCCACATGTGTGGCCCACCACCGGCTTTGAATCAAGTTGATCTTTGTATTTTTCCTTCATCAAGGCCTGTCCAAAAGGACCGTCAGCAGGGTGGGCCTCAGAAGTGGACTGTGGTGTGGTCCACTAAATGGACAGTAAGGATAAAATATGTAATCATTGGATGGGCCATCAACAATGAAAGAGAGAGATAGAGAAAGAGAGAGAGAAGATGGTGTAGTTGAAGGACCCCGCCACTATGGGCCCTTCTTAGATCACAACATAAACATTAAAGTGGGTCCCATCATAAGTGGGCCCTAAATCAAAATCATGATCTAGAGATACGAATAGCCACCTTTGATCTTCTTGGACCTCTTCTTCCATCAACGCATCTTAGAGCTCCGGGGGAGGCATTTCAACGGTGGAGATGATTATTGGATGGTGGAGATGGGAGGTAGGAAGGTGGGCCACACTAGCTCTCGCATGAGAAGCTTGGATGATTGCTCTCGTGGGGTTGCTTGAAAATGGAGGGGTCGCCGAAATTTGACCGGGAGGACCACAAAGGCCTACGGAACAGTACAGGCTAGGATACGGGTTTTATACTTTTGTACCTTAAATGTATCGAATTAGCCATTTCACCGCTTCCAAATGTTGCTTACCGAGATTTGCATATATCCACTCACAACACCAACTGCCTGTGAAATATCTAGTCTCATGCAAACTATGACATACATTAAACTACCAACTACATTCGAATAAGGCACATGAGACATAACCTATTTTTCCTCATTTGATTTAGGACATTGTTCTGAGGAAAACTTGAAGTGAAACGCGTGGAGAACGCTCACTGGCTTTGCTTGGTCTATCCCATACTTGATTAGCACTTTTTCAAGTTATTCTTCCTCTGATAACCAAAGCCTGCTCCTCTTTTTGTCTCTATGAATATCTATGCCAGGAACCCTTTTTGTAGTCCCCAAATCATTCATCTCGAATGTCCCTGATAACTGAGTCTTTAGTATATTGATTTTAGATATATCATGACAGGCGATCAACATATCATCAACATACAACACTATGATGATGAATTTTCCATCACTCAGTGTCTTGTAATAGACACAGTGACTCCGAGTAAATTTTTGACTCAATATGAAATAATCAAATTTTTTATACCAATGCCTAGGCGACTGTTTCAGGCCATACAATGACCTCCTTAACTTGTAAATATTTTTGCCGCCCCTTTAACTTCGTAGCCCTCTGGTTGCTTCATGTAGATTTACTCTTCCAACTCCCCGTGTAAGAATGTAGTATTGACATCCATCTGTTCCAGCGCGAGATCATATTGGGCAACCAGTGCCAACACGAATTTGATGGATACTTGCTTAACTACTAGCGCGAATATCTCTGTGAAGTCAATTCCTTTTCTCTAAGCATACCCCTTCACTACCAGCCTCGATTTATATCTATCTTGTTTCCTTTTGAATAACCACTTGCATCCGATTGCTTTTCCGCCCATTGAAAGCTCCACCAGCTCTCATGTGTGGTTTTTATGCAACGAGTCCATCTCATCGTCCATAGGCGCCTTTCACTTTTCTGCATTAGGTTCATTAAGAGCCTCTTGAATAGTAGACAGGTCCCCCTCATCTGTATGAGGACATATGCGATATTAGAGTCGTCCCTGTATCTTACCGGTAACCTACGATCATGCGGTGGGTTTCTTCTCATAGGTGGCTGCTCCACCTGATCCTATACCTCTGTCTACAGATCTGTCTCTTTCTGAGTATCATCTGTGTCAATCTGTACGTCTACGATCAACCTTTCTGGTTCCACTTACTCCTCCCGATCATTCTTGTGGAATAGGAAGCTTTCATCGAACTTGACGTCACGGCTAGTGATGACCTTGCATGTGACCTTCTCGAATAACCTGTAATCTTTCACACCAATACCATAGCCAACAAAGATGTACTTTTTAGCTCTAAGGTCTAGCTTATTTCTCTCAACTTATGGTACATGAGAGTAAGCCTTACAACCAAATATGCACAAATCTGAGTAGTCCATCGTATGACCACTTCATATTTTTTCTAGGATTTTACATTCAATTTCCGTAGACAGGGATCGGTTCACCAAGTAGCAAGCCGTGTTAACGTCCTCATTCTATAAGTCCTTCCCAACACAGAATTACTTAACATGCATCGGGCCCTCTCCAAGAGAGTTCGATTCATCCGCTTAGCCACACTGTTTTGTTCGGGCATGTGGTGCACTGTGTTGTGCCTAATGATCCTTTCATCTTTGTAATATTCATTAAAATTAGTGGAATTAAATTCTTCACCATTGTCATTCCTTAAAACCTTTATTTTTCACCCTGACTGTTTTTTCACCATTGTCTTCCATTGTTTGAATATGGTGAAAACTTCGGATTTACATTTTATGAAGTAAACCTAAACTTTTTTAGAGTAGTCGTCAATGAATTAAACAAATCATGATGACCCCCAATGGAAACCTCTGGCGATAGCCCCTATACATCAAAGCGCACATAATCAAGTACTCCCTTACATACATGTTTTCTAGATTTAAAAGATAATCTAGATTGTTTATCACGTATACAATACTCGCATATATCTAAATTAGAATTCTTAAAAGTTGGAATCAAACGATGATCAAATAGTACCTTCATGCCCCGCTCGCTCATGTGGCCCATACAAGCATGCCACATATGTACAGACATAGAATCTACAATATCTGCTACTACTCCACCTGCTGAAATGCTCCTAATCGACTATAAAGGTTTTCGTGCCTTTACGCTCTCATAACCACGAGTGCCCCTTTTGAAACTTTAAGGACACCATCAATACTAGTGAACTTGCACCCTATAGCCTCGAGTGCACTGAGAGAAATTAGACTTTTCTTCATATCAGGAACGTGCCTGCCATTAGTCAAGGTATACTCCATCCCATCAAACATCTTGATGCTCACCGTACCAATAGCCATAATATTATAGGCATTATCATTGCCCACAAGACCTGTCCCCTATTGCATTCCTTGTAACTGGCGAACCAACTTCGATGATGAGTCATGTGATATGATGCTCCTGTGTCAAGGATTCATTCATCTTTATGATTTTCATGCAAGTGACTAATCATGGACATAGACAAAACATCATCACCACTTGTCTCTTCATCATATGTGACAACATTGGCCTCCTTGGAAGAAGTTTCCGAGTTTTCTTTCTTCACTTTAGGATTGGTACAATCCTTTTTCATATGTCTTGTCTTCTCACAGTTCCAGCACTTTAGTTTTCCTTTGCCCTTGCCCTTGGATTTGGATCTAGGTCTTGAGGATCCTATACCTCGATCAGTATTCTTGCCCCTCATAATCAGTGCATCGGAAGATGTCTCTATGCCGCTGTTTAGCTTTCTCATGGCCTTCCCTTGAAGGGCTGAGATAACGGTGTCAACACTTATGGTTTTATTTACGGTGCACGTTGTGTCCCTGAATGATTCATACGATGCTGGAAGAGAATTCAACAACATACATGTTTGTTCCTCATCTTTGATTATTTCCTCCATATCCAACAATTTACAAACCAATTTATTAAAGTTGCTAATGTGGGCCTCCAGATCTCCACCCTCTGCCATCTTAAAGGTGTACCACGGTAGCTTCAAGTGTAGGCGATTTTCAGAGATTTTTTTCGCATAGATATCCTCTAACTTCACCCATAAACTAGTCGCAGTTTTCTCCCTCAAAACATTGTAGAGAACCTCATCCATAAGACATAAACGGATGGAAGTTAAAGCATTCATGTCAAGAGTATTCTAGTCTTCATCATTCATAGTCGATTTTCGCTCCTCAAGATTCTTAACTTCGCCTTGTTTGGTTAGTAAACTAATCAACTTGATCTTCCATAACTCAAAATTATTTTTGCCTGAGTACTTCTCAATATCAAACTTGGCATTTCTCATTGATGTTAATCTTGCAGATCTAGATCTGTGCCCTAATGATTGCTCTGATACCACTTGTTGGGTTTTGGACTGCAGAATTAGATAGAGATGGATCTAGGATAGCAATCCAACAGTACCAAGCAAACACAAGAGAACACAAAGATTTAACATGGAAAACCCTTTCGGGAAAAAATTATGGTACAAAGAGACAAATCTTCAATATGAAAGCAGAAATTACAAAGGGGAAGGACTTACCAGACTTAAGCAATCCTCAAATCTCTCCCTTGCTCCACCCTTTTAGAAATCGTAGATGTCAGGCCTGTGTCCTAGTATCTCGCTATTTCGTAGGATCCCGCGGTCCTCTAGGTCAAATTCCGGTAACCCGTGACTTATAGATATCATTTGCGTGCGACGTTAAGTGTAACGACTTGAAAAATTCCGTACAATGGCCCGAGTACCACCTCGACCAGAAATCACTTAGGATTAAATCCTTTAGAAATTTGACAAAGTTAAATAAGTGCTAAACTAGATTAGCCATGAAATCCATTTGAATCACTTTAAATATGATCTGTAAGACCCAGAACTTGTAGAATCATTGACGCTAGGTTACCCTAAAATCTAGGATCAAACTCATTACCCGACTACTCTCGGGAGTACATTGAAACTCCGTATCAGGTCTGAACTGCACATCGGGAGTCCGAATAATACGAAGTTAAGGACTTGGGACCGCCTCACTGGGCTTGACAACCATCTCGGAAATCAAATCCAGACAGTGTCCCACGGCTGTTCGCTTAAGTCCGGAGCGAGGGAGTGTGAGAACACTTATTTTCTTTACAAAATAAATATCTCAAATAGTAATCTGAGACTTGTTACTTGCAGACATTTTGTAAGCAACCAGACCGTCAGAATCTAACCTAAATACACCCTCGGATCAGGAAAAATTTCATAAACATATCCATATACTTGGAATTTCGAATCGAGATCCGCTGACCGTTGAATTGAAACTGGTCCGCCACGCGTGATCTGGGAATCCGACTGAAATGAAAACTTAACTCCACCTGGATCCAAGGTTGGTGAGCTTAAGTCCGACCTTTGGCTCAAGGAGGCCCGCCAGAAGTGCTCTGTTGAGCTGAAAAAGTGTCGCTTTGGTTATAACCTAAGTATACCTTGTCCACAAGTCTATTTTAGTATATTTTAGGCTATATAAGGACCTTAGAACCCTCTCTCTCACAGCCATATAAATTTGAGAGAAACCCTAGAGAGAGAAGAGAGAAAAGAGAGAGAAAGTGTGAGAGAAGTGGGAGAAACTCCCTGCAACTATTTCCTGCCACTACCCAAGCTCCACCATTTCATTTTTACCGCTTTTCCGGTGATTCTGACTTTATTTCTAGTTAAGAAACCCTAACCCTAATCTATTTTGGGGTGTGAAGATTGTAGGTTATGAAGTAGCTAACCTATTTCATTCTTTAGGCTACCAAACTGCCGAATACGAAAGCTTAACAAACCTAGCTGATTCGTTACGATTCTAAGATGAAAGGTGAGGACTTTAGGTGTATAGGCTACAGTTTTCAATGATTTCAATGTCAGATAATAATAGATTCATGATTTGCATGCAGTTGCACTTGTACAAAGTGTTTTCTATTTTCCATTTCGATTAAAGACGTAGAATATGGAATTTTACATATTCTAGGTATTCGTAGAAAATACTGTATACGTATAAATTTTGGAAATGTGTTTGCCATGATTATTTGTTGTATGAATATAATATATATGGATAAAATACTTAGTTGGTGAAAGGACTCGCCCTAATACATGATTTGCTAATATACACTATGTATGTAGAAATAGTGTATTCTAGAAAATACCGTATACGTATAAATTTTGGAGATGTGTTTGCCATGATTATTTGTTATATGAATATATTAGATATGCGTAAAATACTTGCTTGGCGAAAGGACTCGCCCTAATACATGTTTTGCTAACATACACTATGTATGTTGAAATTGTGTATTCTAAGTGTTTGTGAAAATGCTTGTGAGAGTAAGTGTTTGGATGATGGTGCCTTAGGTAGGTGTTGAGATGGGATTCTCAATTACCTTAGAGGCATATATGATTTCCTCCATGTTGATTGTTTAACTTAATTGCTTATTTATGAAATTTATGTATTTGTATTTCCTATCTGTATGGTGCATTATAACATGCTTTATAACATGCTTTATACATGCTTTATGACATGTTTGTTAACATGCTTGAATTACTTTGTTTATTATGCTTTACTTCACATGCTTTGAATATGGATTAATTGCGATTGGGACTATGTTTATAGTCCAGACAATCGGTACCAGACTTGAGATCGTGGTTGAGATTCATTTCGCCACGTAAGATGTGTTTGACGAACCCGAGTCGTACTTTAGTTGGCGACAGTGGTTAGGCCACGCGAAGTGCTTATGCACTTCATGTCGTTCAGTTGATTGTGCGCTCGAGCTAGTCAGGCCCGTCAAGTAACCCGATATGTCTAATGTATGTTCACCATGTTTGGACGCCACTGCTTGAACCTAGGGTACCAAACTTATCAATGAAATCCCGTTAACCATGGTACCTCGATCCGCTAAGACTCATGAGCCGGGCATGGTGGTATGGGACACCGTGGTCGAGCTGTCGGCCTACGCTGGGGCCACATGCCTCCCCGTAGTGACCAGTGAGTAACTAGACTCGTGAGCCGATTATGGTGGTATAGGACACTATATTCGTGTTGTCGGCCTACATTAAGAAGGTGATGGGGGAGTGGTGTAACCATTGTGCGTAACAGCCCTGACAGCCCTTTTGTAGTGACCTCGAGTATACTCTGAATTTACGGTGAGGCGACGAGTTTTACCGCGGTGTATAGAGTATGAACTAGGCCTGTATCTGTATAGTGATGAATCATTAAAGAGGTGATGGAGGAGTGGTGTAACCATTGTGCGTAATAGCCCTGGCAGCCTCCGCAGCGACCTAGAAACACAATATCGTATGAGATTAACGAGGACTGACGACCTAGAATGGATCATGTTTGGGAATGATATAAGGGAGGTACCTTAGTTTTCCAATTCTGCTATTTGAAATGGACTAATAACAACTCGGTAATCATGCTCATCATGCATTGCATGTGCCTGAAAGATGTGGAGCACTAAGGAATGCAAGCATGCCGCGAACGTAAGATGGTGTCGTACGAGGGAGTGTGTGGTGAGGGCATACATTATGATTGCATTCATTCTTATATTAATAAGAGTAGTTAAGAGTGTTCGATTGTATCGCTTTATCATTACTGCTTGATTGAATTGATAACATGTTAACCTATGCTTTATTGTTCCACTGAATTAGCTACTCACTCCCACGTTACGGAACGGTATTGTACACACCAACCAGACTATCTCAGGTATAGATGAGATGACGACTCAGGAGGCTGAGCTGGACTATGACGAGGACCGGGATGAGGACGGGGATGAGTTCTCATTTATGCGAGACTTGCGGGGATTATTCGGTGGCTTCGACTAGACTGCCAGGATGACGAGACTTGCAGGGATTACTCCTTAGTTGTATTTTTGACATTTTGTTCATAAAACAGATATATGTATATAGTGACTCAAATGGGTTCATACTTTGGAGATTGAGATAGTTTTGTTTCTTTTACATCCATATATATATATATATATAGTTTCAGTCTTCCGCTTGCTTTTATACAATTGATCTGGAGTATGAATTACTGTCTTGGTATAATCTCACTCATGTTTATTGCTCTAACACAGACAACATTTAATCATCATTATCTATATTGCATAAGTGATGTTTTAGAACTCGGGAGTTGAGTTGCTACTCGACCCTCAAATTTTAGGGCGTTACATTAAGTCACATCCTGTAAACCCAAGTTGACTCAACTTGAGACCCGTACCATTGTGACCGCACCGTTGCTGCGGTTCTAACACCGCGTCTTGTGAGTCAATCCAATGTTTAGATAGTGAGATTTGGCCCCCCACATTGTAAGGACCGTATCGTAGTCCGTATTGTTTCGCCGACTCTCGTGATCCTCACCTTCAAATTTCGGCAACCTGTGACCTATAGTCGACGTTTGTGCAGGACCCTAAGTCGCATCCCATAGATCTGAGTTGACTCACCCGAGACTTATACCATTGCGACCACGCCGTCGCCGGGGTTCCAATGCAGCCTCTTGCGCACTGATGCGATACTCAGGCCAGGAGTTGTGGGCCTGCGTATATTCCGAGGAAACGCCCTGCATTGTGAATCCCAAGAGAATCTCTACACAAACATCACATCAATCAATCAATCACAAGTCAAGTACATCCCATCACAACCCATACCTATCCCATCCCTTTCTCACCAACAAGGCATGGCACCCATTCCTCTCTCACCTAGAAGTCAACAAGCACCATACCCTCCATGTCACCTCTCCTTACAACACTATCCCTCTCTCCCATCCATCACTCCATCCCATCCCATTTCTCTACCATTTCCAAGTAACCAAGAGAGAAAAGAGAACCCAAGATCAAGGCCCACTTTCCTACCCACAAATCTCACCATCCAACCCTTCAATCTTTATCATTAACCCTTAAAGAGAAAGCCAAGGAGCTTAACATTCCAAGGAGCCTAGAAGATTAGCAATCAGTGGGTGTTTTGTAGGATTAGATTATGTTTTTGATGATGGACGAAGTGGAGCCTACCGATCGATGGTATGGATCTCACTTTGGACCCTAGGTGTGGCCGATGGCCCACCATGATTCATATGATCATCCCATGATGGGGCCATTCTCCATGGACCCCATCATGATGTTTATTTTCCCATTGTGAATGGTCATCTAGACCTTGTATTTCCTTGGTGGAAAGGGATCTCCACCATTGATTTCTATGATTTAGGGCCCACATGATTTGGGACCCATTTGATGTATGCATTCTAAGATAGGGAGGACTCATAGTGGCGGAGTCCCTCCTCTCCACACGTCTCTCTCTCTCTCTCTCTCTCTCTCTCTCTCTCATCTAGTGGCCCACCTTGATGTATGATATTATCCACGCCATCCATCATCCGGACAGTGAAAATCCCACCTTGATGTATGATCCATACTGTCTAGTGATCAGGCCTGGACGAAGGTAAAATACAAAAATCATCTTGATCCAACACGTGTGGCCCACTGGATGTGGGATCACCATGATGTAAGTATTTTATCCACCATCCAGTCCCTAGATGGTGAAAACCCCCTCTATGTACTTATCTAGGCCGCCTGTCCAGGGGCCTAGATGCTGGAGTAGTTAAAAAAAAAGGAGAAAAAAAAGAAGGATAGTAAATATATTAATAATATAGTATAATAATAATATAATATTATATTATGGTGGGACTCACCTACTGTGGAAAATGAATTGGCTAGTGTACCTCACATAGCCATATATCTGCTGTAATTGACGTCAACAGTTATGTGGGCCTAATCTCTACCGTCCATCTGTATGGGACATCAGCAAGGTCTGTGGGTCCCACCAGCTATATAGCTACTGTATTCGGCGTCAGCAAGTTCTAAGGATCCGATCATGAGGCACGTGTTATATACAAACCGTCCATCTAGATGGATGTCAGCAAGTTCCGAGGATCCGATCATGAGGCACGTGTTATATCTAGACCGTCCATCTAGATGGACGTCAGTAAGTTCTATCTGATCATGAAGAATGTGTTATATCCATGTTGTCCACCGTCTTGGGGCATGGGGCTCACCTATGATGTGTTGTATCCACACTGTCCTTGCACGTGGGACGGTGTGACCCATAGTGTTGTATGTGTTTTATCTACACTGTCCATCTGACGATGAGACCCACCATGATGTATGGGTTTTCAACCATGCAGTCCATCCATTTTGGGACGTGTGGACCCTAGCTGTGATGTATGGATTTAATCCCCACCATCCACCCATTTGGCAGCATATGGGGCCCACCCCACATGTGCTGTACGTGTGGGGGTGGGACCCACCTTGATGTATGTATTCTGTATCCACACTGTCCACACTACAGGATGGTGGGTCCCACCACATGATGTATGTGTTTTCAGCCACATCGTCCCTCCATAGGACCCCCTCGATGTATGTGTTTTATCCATCCCATCCGTCCAGATGGGCTGGACATGGGCCCATCATGATGTATGTGTTTTATCAACGCCATCTAGCCTGTGGACCCCACAATGATGTGTGCGTTGTATATCTAGTTGGTGGGGTCCACTTCGTGATGCGATAGGCCCACCTTAATGTATGTATTGCAAGCACACTACCCATCCTTTGTGCCTAACCATGGGCCCAAGTATGAGGCCCATTGTGATGTATTTGAGGCCCAAGTATGAGGCCCATTGTGATGTATTTTAAGCCCAAGTATGAGGCCCATGTGATGTATTTAAGGCCCAGGTATGAGGCCCATTGTGAGTATTTGAGGCCCAGATATGAGGCCCGTTGTGATGTATTTGAGGCCCAGATATAAGGCCCGTTGTGATGTGTTTGAGGCCTATGGGTTGTGACGCATGGTGATGTATGTGAGGCCTAGGTATGTGACCCATTGCGATGTATTTAAGGCCATTGTATGAGACCCAATGTGATGTATGTAAGGCCCTTATGTGAGGCCCAATGCAATGTATATGAGGCTCGATGTGATGTGTGATTCCACCATGATGTTTATGATGCTCATTCATCTTTTTAGTTGGTATTAAAATGGTCCATGCCTTGGGAGCAATGATGGTTTAATGTCTACATTGTAAGAGCAATGATGGTTAAATGTCCACATTATAAACCTCCCTAGGGCCCATTGTTAGGCCTATTATTGATATGAGTAGGCCATCTAGGCCCATCCTTGATACGAGGAGAGCACATCATCATCGTAGAGCATGCTTAGTATAGCTCCATGATTCATGCCCATGCGCATCATATGTATGCTTGACATGAGGAGTGATTGATCATAGCATATGTCATTGGGTGGGACTTCCTAATAGGCAAAGTTGCCCCACATGAGCACACGGTACGCACAGGATTGCTACAAGACTGGATAGTGTGATTTATGCATCTCGCATTTGTGTGACATAATTACTGTACGCCCTAACGATATTAAGGCCGTAGCCTCCACAGGCGTATCGTGGATGGCTAGACGGGACACTGAAAATCTTATTCAACATGTGGTGTTATAGATGTCCCTGGGTGAAATTCCCTAAACCCTCTTGGTACTAGAGGATGCTCCAACGTCTAAACCGAGTGGATATATATATGAGCGCATGAGGGTCGTATACTAGTAGGTCGCATCTCCCACTGTGTGGAGGTCGGTTGGGAGGGGGTGTGGCCTTACCCACCTGAGGGAGTAGGCAATATTAGGCTGAGTCCGACCAGCTCATAAATGGGTCCGCTATCGACGATCTGGGCCGATATTGGTAGGCGAATAGTGAGGTCTCTTCCACTTACCCAGTTGTATTGCGTGCTTGATGGGGTGGCTAGCTGACGTAGAGTGTATTAGACCCCGATGATGATCCTAGAGATGTATGGTATTGATACGTGGTCTTACTGAGAAAGAGTTGCGTACTCAGTATTTGATTGATTCATTCATTTATTCACTATCCACTCGGGCTGGTGGTGCGCAACTAATTCATTACATGTACCTTCACAATGGCCATGATTTCGGTTGGGTACGCAACCAACCTAAGATCAGGAGTTTACCACATTGAGTCTGGCTATCCAATTTTAGGTATGGGATTGGTTTGGATAGAAGTTCCTTGTGATGAACCCCATAACTTGCGATACCATGTACTATCATCCCGATTAGCACTCCAGCTTTATCATTTCTTTTGCATTTGCATATTGCATTGTAGCCTCAGCTTATGACATTTAATTTACTATGTTTCTGCATTACATGACTTAGATATGGTTGACAATATTCATGGACTTGTCAGGGTTTGCATATTGCATTGTTGCCTCAGTATATGACACTGCCTTATTATGTCTTTGCATGCTTAGTTTAGATAAGTCTAATGATATTTATGGACCTGCCAGTATTTTCACTTACTCTGATATTTATATGCTTGACACATGTAGTGTACACACATACACCACCCTCTAAGCTTCTTATAAGCTTATGCACAACTGTTGTGTGCGTGTGTCATTAGGTTGCAGTAGGATTGAGGCAAGAGTGTGGAGGGTGAGCTTTGTGAAGATTTTATTATATTCATGTATTTCCTTTCAGCATTGTAGTTAACGATTATATTAGTGGATATGTGATGATGATGTTGCTCTTGTGTTTTGGGTACACTTGTGGTTATGCTCCCCTAAAAAAAATTTACACTGAAAATCCTCCTCGTAGGATCCCAGGATCGAAAATCTAGCGTATGGGCACTGGGAGCCGAGAATGGGGTACCACAGAGGTTGTCGGCGCCGGATTCGATGATCGGGAATTTTGTGAGCCTGGTTTCCGAGTTTGGGGCATACACGCATTATCCTGACCATTGATCATGCATTGTAGGACCCATGGTGTTCACGCCCATTTCCCTAGGCAATCATGTGGGTGATGTCACCCTAGCTAAGCCTACGATGACATCATCCTACCACCATAGACCCCATGCCTCCTACACTCCTATGAGTGCTAGCCCATGATTCTCTACACCCTATCCTACCTAGCTAGGAGAGAGAGGCTAGCTACCATACTCTCTCTCTCCTTCAGCTCTCTTTTTCCCTCTTTCATTCCCCATTGTTATAAGTGCTTGGATGTCCCAAGCTATCCCAAAAACCAGCTCCTTGCATGCTCCCATACCCCCTCATCCAACCATCCAAAGACAATCTCAACCATTGAAACATCTTCCTTGGCCCACTAGGATCCCATTGGTGGAAGAAGGAGCTTGAGATTTGAAGTGGTGTTCTCTAGAGTTAAATCTTACTCTCTCCCTATATCTCCTATTTTTCCTAATGATCATGGCCCATCTGATGTGCTCGGCACATCCAGACCGTCCAACAGGGTGGGACGCCCCTACTATCTAATTTTCTGGACATAGGTCAGCCCACCTTACTGCCCTGTCTTGCATGCAAAGGTCTGATGCATGTGGGCCTTGGTCTAAGTGTGTGGGGCCCATCTAGGTGGTCCAATCTTCATGTACATGGTGTTATTTACTTTTTTCCAGCAAGCTTTTAGCCTGGAATTGGACCATAACATGTTGTTGTCCAGATATTTCTCCGGGCTGATTATCGATACTGACTATGAGTATGTGATAGCATAGCATCATGATACATGCCTATGCGCATTATCTCCATGCTTGCTACGAGGAGTGACTGATCATGGCATTATGCCATTGGGCAGGTTGTTTATAGAACTCCCTGATAGGCAGAGTTGTCCCACATGAGCGCACGGTATGAGCAGGATTGATGCATGACTGGATTCTATGACTCGTGCATCTTGCATTGTGTGATATAGTTACTATATACCCTAGCGGCATCAGGGTTATGACCTCCATAAGCATATTATGGAGACATGATTAGATACTGAAAATACTTAGTTCTAAGCACTAGGACGCAATGATGTCCTTAGGTGAAAGTCCTCGAACCCTTATGGTACCAGGAGGATGCTCCAACGTCGAGATTGAGTAGATGCATGAGCGCACGAGGACCGTATACCAGTAGGCCACGTCTCCCACCATATCGTAGTCAGTTGGAATGGGGTGTGACCTTACCCGCTTGAGTGAGGGAGTAATATCTAGGTTGAGTTTGACTAAGTTGAGGAATGAGTCTGTTATCGACGAGCGGGCCCGATATTGGCAGACAAATAGTGAGGTCTCTTTCACTTACCCAGTTGTGCGCTTGGATAGGGGCGACAAGCAGGCGTAGAGTGTACTAGACCCCAGTAATTATCTAGAGTGAGAACTGTACTAATATATGATGCTCCAGAGATGAGCTGGATTGATATGCGAATTCAGATGAGGATTGGTATGCTTGAGTTGCATCTTGCATCGCATGGCCTCGGTATGGTCGATAACATTCATGTTTTGCATCGCATAGCCTCGGTATGGCCAATAGTATTCATGCTTTGTATCGCATAGCCTCGGTATGGCCGATAGTATTCATGCTTTGCATTGCATAGCCTTGGTATGGCCGATAGTATTTATGCCTCGCATCGCATAGCCTTGGTACAACTAATAGTATTCATGGATTTACCAGTATATTCCGCATTACTCTGATATTACATTCTGAGCACGCTTATATCGCGTACACATTTACACCACCCTCTAAACTTTCTATAATCTTGTGCACGACCGTTGCATGCAGGTGACGCTGAGACGCCGCAATAACATTGAGATTGGAGCGTGTAGTGGACTTCTGGAACTTCTGATATTGTTATTGATTTCCCTTTATGTATTGTACTTTAAAAGGTTTTTATCATAGTGAATTTTGTGATGGTTTCTGGTTATTGTTCGTGGGTTATGCTTATGGTTATGTTTGTTATGAAATAAAATCATGTTGAAAATCCTCCTTGTAGGATCCCAAGATTGGAACCTGGTATATGGGTGCGGGGAGTCGAGAATGGGGTACTACAGAGCTGTCGGCGCCGGATTTGGCAATCGAAAATTTTGTGAGTCCGGTTTCCGAGTTTGGGGCGTGACACTAGAACCCTTTTAGAAAGCCTTAAAATTTCTTAGAATACCTCACAATCTTGTTTACACACACACACACACACACACATATATATATATATATAGTTTTAGAAAGAATCATAAACGAAATCGAAATCGAAAACAAATACCACACTTTCGCAGTTTTGCGAAAAATCTGTGCATAATCTGATTAGATTTAAGACATCAAAGACAACAATGTGATCAAGGACTTGATGATGCACATTAGTTGATAAATCTTTAAACCTAAGGGTATGTAAGTGTCTTGAATATCAATAAAGTAGCTTTGGCTCACTTTATGAGGTTTCTTAGAGGTCATTAAAAATGGTAATGATAGGTGCACCATCATGGTCCATTGATTCTTGCACAAGTTAATAGGGAATCCTCAGTTTACTATGAGACTTATTTAAGTAAGATATTATTTGATGGACTCATTAAGTGAATTTTTCACTAGGCCTAACACTTAAGATTTTAATCATGCTTAAAAGGGTTCTTAACCATTAAAATTCTATTTTAACCATTAAAACTATTTTGATTGCACTTGATGATGGTTTAATTGCCCAAATTTAATGATCAACATGTGATATAGATCACAGGTGGATGGCCATGACAATGGAGGGATTAAATCATAGGCGTGTGCATGTGAGAGATGGATTAACAAGCTTCCTTCATAGTAATGTAAACCAAAGTTTGTAGGGTGATAAAGCACTATACTAAGTGCAAACTTAAAATATTAAGCCCTCATTTATTTAAGGATCCCATTATAAAGGAGAAAACACCATGAGAAAGAGAGAGAGAGAGAGAGAGAGAGAGAGAGAGAGAGAGAGAGAGAGCTTGGGCATCACCCTCTCACTTAGATGTCCTACCTTAGAGAAGAGAGAGATCACATCCTCTTATCACTGCACATCCACCATCATCCAATATTCTTTATGTTCCACTTATGTGGATGGTTAATATTTTCTTAGTCTCTATCAAAGGCAACACATTCATGTTGGGTCCTTGGCATACACGCGTGTTGGATCGGTGAACGAAATAATGCTGATTAAGGGTCTCGTTCCAAGACGACCCAATTACAATAATGTCAAATTTTTATAAGCACGATAACATATGAATGGTCACGAGAACATACATGGACACGATGTCTATGATGGTGATGCGAATCCATCGTTACCGATCTCCTGAGCTAAAGAAATGTCCCCGATCTATCACAAATGAAGGGAGCCTAAGGAGAGAACACGCTAATCCTCTAGTAGGGGTCGAGGATATGTGCTAACCATCCACCTGAATGAACCATAGAGGGAAGTAGGAAGATGTAGATGGAGTGAATTTTTCTTTATCACTTTTCTCTCACTTTTGATAAAGGTATGGACATCCAGAGGGAGACGTCCAAGTTGTCTCTCCTCTCTTATGTTTCCTCTATGCAATAGGATTTACAAAATAAATAGAAGTTAGGGTTTCAGGAAGTACATTCAGTATGATGCTCCTCCATCCTATAAACTTTTATTTTACCCTACTATGAAGGAAGTCTGTTAATCTGCCTCTATCTGCATAAAGCCATGATAATTCCTCCATTGTTAAGGCAATCCACCTGTGATCTAGATCTCATGTCGATCATGAAGTGGACCATCATGAAATTATCATTTAGTGCGATTAAAGTAGTTTTACGGATTAACACAAAAACTTTAACAGTTGAAAACCTTTTACAACCCGATAAAAACCTTTCAAGTGTCAGGTCTATCTGAAAAACCACTTGTTGACTTTCTAATCTAACTAGATTTTATCCTAAACAAGTCTCATGGTAAAACAAATGGATCCCGTGTTGGACCATATGAGAATTAATGAACCTTGATGGACATATCCTACATTCCCTCTTTCAATGGCCACTAGAAAACCTCGTAAAGTGAACCAAAGTCACCCAGTCAAGACCAAGATCCCTACATGTCCTCAAGTCTAAGTATTGATTAATTAATGATTCACTTAAGTCCCTTATCACATGATCACAGTCTAAGGTAATGGGTCCCCATAATGTTGACTTTAACTTCGATCCACCAATGTGAGTGTTAATGGGTCCCCATTAGGATTTGTATCCATGACACGCTCACCTCTACATAGTGTAAGGGTAAGAAGGCATGACCAACTCTAAGTTGGTTCTTGATGGTGGAGACTTTTCATCTTGATCCAAATTAGTCCCTTAACATAGGATGACTATACATCTCTAAGATTGATGTCTACAGATGTGTCATAAATATCTTTGTCAGTCATGGTTTATCTGGGTACTAAGATTCATGAAACACAACTCTCGCTGGCCAGTGACCATATGTCCAATCTTGAGTTCCCTAAGACCAAAGGAAATACTGTGTACTCTTCATACGACTCAATGAATATAAAATAAATGTAACATTAAATATGTTAAAGGTATACAACACATGTATAACTAGGACCCATGATCATTAAGATCAACGACTGAGATATACCTAATGCATCCACATGGTCAATGGATTAGGGTGCACATTAGTTTTCCAGGGCACTAAATCTAAAAACAAGCCCCCTGATTTTCAAATTCTCTATTGAGTAGGATTTGTACTCCATCTCTTAGAGTGAAGGGTATGATTCCCATTATCCAAGCTTCTGCATCCTCTTCTCCTTCACCAGCACTCTCCCCCATTTACAAATCACTCGAACTACCGAATGGTGATACATAAACAATGGTGGATGTAGAAAACATTATTGTTGAACAATGGCGAGAGACATGGCCATTTTTATATATGAATTGTATCATGTGGGGCCCATAGTGGTGGGGCCCCACCATCACCGCCTTTTCTCTCTTTGCCAAAATTTTCTCATAAGTTAGACATAGATGCCCTTATGAAAGTGATACAGGCGATAGAGGAAACAAAAGTAATTTCTATGAGACAACGGTCTTAGCAGGCGTAGGAACATAGGTAAGGTCCTAAATGGATGTGTAAGGGGAGGAAGGGCCAGATCAACTTGCACCGGCTTTAGTTGAGACATAGGACAACAATGTCTATGCACCCGCAATGCCCATAACAAAAGAGAGTATCAAGACAAAATTAAGGTCATTGGGACAACTAAAGAAGTCATAAGGGCAGTTGTACTAGGACAAAGTGGTATCTCTAACATTGGAACAAGCCGAGCCATGCGATTACTCTTTTCATCACAGATCCTATAGTTTTTTTTTTTTTTTTTGTTAGCTTGTTAGTACACCCCACTGTCAATTCACACTTCACTATTAGCCACCCCCACTAGGGATCAATACCAAGACTTCAGTGTTGAAATGAGGTATCTTTCACTTAGTCTACCACTTGAGCTATTGATCAGGGTGTCACAGATCCTATAGTTGGTTCAACATAGTAGTCTCATAATCATAACAAAGATTCTATAGTTGGTTCAACATAACACTCAAGATTTGATTCTTGAATAGGTAAATATCTTCATCCACTTCTATTGAACCATGAGTAGCTCAGGTTCATAGAGATATGTCGACTTAGGATGCTCGATCCCATACATTACTTTAAATGTGGTAAGATAAAAGAGCAACTTGTCTTTCCAACTCTTATAGTATTGTCCATAAAAAATTTAAGGGTGAATAGAATTATCATGTTAATTATTTTTCAAGCCATGGAATAACTATTTTATACTTGTTTTGAAGATCAACAAAGATAATAATATAGATGATAATGATTTTTTTAGGTCAAGGCGTGTACTAAGTCACTCTCTTTAAGATAATTTGTGCCTCTTGTTGAGATTAACCAATGTAGTAGGCTCCCAACACACTAACCCTAAGATACAATCGCTCGTACAAAGTTACTATGACAAAAGGGAGGAGAAGATTAATTATTACTGGCAGAATGAATGAAGAATGATGATATGAATGTTGAATGTTGATGCATAATATGAGATGATAAGAATGTTGATGTAATGAATGTTACATTATTATATATGCTTGGAGTATGCGGCATTGGAATGGAAAAACTATATGTCATAATACAGGGGAAGCTCACATTGAGGGGGAGTAAGTAAAATTTTTACACATTCATCAAAGCTACAACAAATCTTCTACAACATGAGATCAAGAATACAAGATGTCATTCTAGTTGTTGTAATAATAAGTGTCTTATCACGAATTTAACAAAGGGGGAGATTGTAAGTGCTATATTGTATAAAGCACACCTTTATTTGTCGAATTTTGTTTAGACAAAACAGCTTATGATGTAAGCCATCTAATGTGGATCAAGATGGAAAATTCAAGACTCTACTAAAGTTCAAGTTAAGTATAGGATCAAGATGGAAAGTTTAAGACTCAATTAAAGTTCAAGATCAAGATGGAAAGTTCAAACTCTACTAAGTTCAAGTTCTACTAAAGTTCTAGTAGAAGATCAAGCTCTATCTTCAACTTCAAGCTCTATTGAAGATTCAACTAGAAGAACAAGTTCCATGAAGTTCAAGCTACTTCGAAGTTCAGTCATATTAGGTATAGCAAACCTTGGAAAGACCTTAAGCTTAGGTACTTTTAAAATATAACTTGAATGAGTTTTTATGCTTATGATTAGGCTAAAGTTCGACTAGTCTAAGCTATGTTTGACTTGTCTAAGCATTTTTCAATCAGTCCAAGTTTAAACTCAAGAAAAATGGATTTTTCCGTTACTTCTTCGACCAATTGAGTAGACTACTTGACTAGTCGAAGATGGGGCTTCAACCAGTCGAGGGTTGCTCAACTCGAAGTCCAACAACTGAATTAGTTCGAATTTTAGGCACCCTCGACTAGTCAAAGCCCTTGCTCGACTAGTCGAAGAGGGCCCTTGACCAGTCGAAGATCTATTTTATGTTATCGCGGTCAAATTTGAAAATTTGTTGGAATGAAATCTGATTCTTAGACGAGTCAAAGACTGTCTTAGACGAGTCAAAGGGACAACTTCTTTGCCTATAAATAGAGGTATTCTCTCAATCTGAAATTACCAATTCAAGTCTATTAAATCCTTCCACAAGTGAGAGAGAAGCCCCCATTATTGTCATGCTATTGCATGGTATTTATAATATTTATAATAACTTTTTTGTTTTAATTCCTTGATCTCCTATTTTCTGAATGTTATTTTATAAAGAGAGTAAATACTCTTCTTTGAGATCTTAAGGAATTCAAACAACTAGCATTTTGTTTGAATTAAATTAGTATCAATCTAGAACCTTGAACCCTTGTCTATATGACTGAACATTGAACAATCTACTACAAGAGAAACGGTTCTACAGCTACATCGACTGATACGTCTTCAAATGAGAAGATAAGTATTCTTTTCTTTTATAGTTTGATTTTATTGAGATAACAAGAAAATCTCATTTGATGGTTTTTCTGAGATAGCCAGAAAATTCTCGGAGAGGGTTTTTTTTTTGTGATAGTCCTTTAAAATCACAATTGTATCAAGTTTTAAGGTGATCCTATACAAACCTTATTTATAGTGAAAACCAATATCACGTGGATAATGATTATTGGGAGTGGAGTAGGTGTGGCTATTTGAGAACAGTTGTTGTACACACCGAACACTATAACTCTTGATGTTGTGGTGAATGTTTACTTTTTGCATTTATGGAGAATATTTGTAATTTCATTTTATGCAAAAGTGGTGAATGTTTGTAATAGATAGCTTTATTTTCTCTCACTTGGTTTGAGATCTTGATTCTTGTAAATGTTCATGAAATAAGGTTGTCCTACTTAAACTTGGTTTAGGTGTATGTTGTCTTACAAATTAGTTTGAATCAATTTTTCAATACTAGTGCAATTGAGATTTCTAATTTATTTAATATTTTAGCACTTTAATTTTTATTTGGCATAGTCCTATTCACCCCCCCTCTAGGACTTCTTAAGCTCACCTTTTCAAAGACTGTCAGAAAAGGAAAAATTAGAGAAATCAAATCCGAGTAGGATGTGAAACACACCCGTCTCACACGCCCACTCCTTTTAAAAAGGAGTGTGCATTCTCCTCTCCTCTCACACCCCCAAACGCCCAAGGAGAGAGAGAGAGAGAGAGAGAGAGAGAGAGAGAGAGAGAGAGAGAAGCCTAGATGCCCTCTTCCTTCTCGATATGTATGGTGCTTCCCTCTTGCTCAAGCGATGTCATGATTCATGTGAAAACTTTTCATGTAGAAACTTTTCTACATGGATATCTAACTAGGGTTTAGATCTAAAGATAAGGTGAGGGATTCCTTTAAGCTTACCTTGGTTTAAGTTGATATGATTTATCTTACCTTTTACATATTTTACTTTCATGTTACTATGATTCTCTCCCTACAATTATTTATCCTTTGGAAATTATGGTTAATGTATGATTTTAATTATGCGTGATCTTTATTAATTTATGTGGGGCGATGGATACAATCCTTTCCCTTGCCCTTGCCCATTACCAATTTTATTGACTTATCCCTGGTTACTCTCCTCTTTTGTTGAGTTAGCCATTGTTACTCTCCTCTTTTGTTAAGTTAGTCATTGCTACTCTCCTCTTTTGCTGAGTTAGTTATTGTTACTCTTCTCCTTTATTATATTAGCCTTCTACTACTTCCCTTTTAGGCTTGGGCATGTGTCTTGGAATTCTAAAACTCGCATGATTTAATTTATGTCTCTATCGGTGCAAGTGATGTGTTAAAGGTATCACAACTAGCTATCGATTCAAATATTTATCATGGACATAATACGTTACAGGTAGTGATCCTCTTGGTTAGCAAGTAATTCCATGGGTTGGTTGGCGTGATGCACAATCGATGTAAGTAAATCACCAAGCATGTTACACCACTTTTTGAGATTAAATGTCGCAAATAGTCACTCTATGAACACATCATGTTACGTAAATCCTTCAACCGTGTTTTTGTGTCGCTTCAAGATGTTTGCATAAATCCACGTTAACGTTGGACACATTGGCGAATCTTCGTAGTTATGGGATGCAGGGAGAGTCGAGTTTTCTATGAATTATATTCCATATTGTGATTATCATTACGTATGATGAGTCGCACATACTTTGCTAGGCATGCATTCATGTAGATTAGTTACACATGCTGATACCTCTCGTAGTGGTGGAGTACGAGACGTATCAGAATCCTTACATTACTTTTATAAATCTCTTGAATTATTGTTAATCTTAAAGGATAACTATCACTATGAGTAACACATTGACCCTCTCCAACCGTACAGATAATGCAGATGATGTACATATTGAAGACCTAGAGGACCATATCCCTATGGAAGATTATACTAAATGGATAAGAAGATGGTTTTATGATTTAGTTTTAAATTTTCACTACAAACTCGATAATGTAATAAGCTCCTACTGAGAGGGCATTTGATAGTTTATTAAATTCTTTTACTTAAATGAAATAATAAATATAGTCAATTTTATTCTCGTGAATAGTTACCTTCATGAATGTAATCAGATGTGATCTAAATAAAAATAATAATATATATGGTGTGATTTTTAAAGCATCAAATTTATACATTATTAACACTCGAAATTCTTAAGCACGAGTATGTACTCGGGCTGTGAAAATTTGGGATGTTACAGGATGAGCGAAAACATCGAAATCCGTAATGTTTACTCCTCGACAATGTACCCACAGGCTAATGGACAAGTTGAAGCAGTCAACCAAATCATCAAGCATCACCTCTGAATCAAGCTCGAAAAAGCCAAGCGAGCATGGGCTGAGGAACTCCTTGATGTCCTTTGGGCATGCCGAACTACGGCTTAGACCGCCACTGGGGAAACTCCCTTTTCTTTAGCTTATGGGGCAGAGGCGGTCATTCCAGTAGAAATTGAGCTACTAACGGCATGGACAGAAGCATTCGACGAACAGTTGAACTCCGAGCTAATGGCGTTAAGTCTCGACCTTCTCAAGGAAAGGAGAGAACTAGCTCAAATCAGAACCGTTGTTCATCAACAACAAGTGACGCGTTTCTACAATGCCAGGGTGAACGTCAGGAGGTTCCGAGCTGGTGACTTAGCCCTTCGAAAAACCTTCCAAAACACAAAGGAACCAGGATCGAGAACTCTGGGCCCGAACTGGGAAGGGCCTTATGTGGTAACAAGTATAAGCCGACCTGAGTCATACTGATTGGAAGATATGGACAGTCAACTCCTGCCTCATCCCTAGAATGCTGAACATCTTAAGATCTATCGTCCTTAACAAACCGATGCGAAGTGTACCGTATTTTGGTCAGATTTAAGATGAAACTAATAAAGATTTTCGCAGTCTGGTTTCTATTATGTCCGATCTATCTATAGGATTCGATTTACGTTCGATCTATCTATAGGACCCGACCTACTGTCAACCTATCTGCAAGATCTAATCTACTTATCGGATCTGACTCGTCTATTGAATGCGATCTACTTAACTTAGAAAAATCTGTGAATGAACACAGTTTCAAAGAACAAAAGGGTATATTCTATTGATCAACTCCCAGGAGCTCGATTACATCAGGTTACATTGAAAGACAAAAAAAGGGGATTACAAAAATGGACTCGATCATCAAGCCTCGGGGGGCTGTTCGGGAGGTGCGTCATCCCCAGATGCATCGGAGCCCGAGTCAACATTTTCGAAACCAAAGAGGTCTATCTCTGGAAAGGCCTCCTTGATCTCCTCGACATACTTTGAGAAGCGTAGCTGGTACAAAGAATTTCTGTCTTTCACATACTTATGGAAAGACCTGTATTCTTTGACGGATCCTCTCGAGTTAGGGTGATAGCTGCTCGAGTTTCTACTTTAATCTTCTGGAGCTTCGCCTCAGTCTCCTCAAGCTTTGCCCTAGCATCCTCGAGCTTCGCCTTTAGCTCAGCCTCCCGCCAAGCCGACTTGTCAGAAGCCTACGCTAGAAGCTTCTTTGTAGCAATCAGCTCGGCCTCTAAAGAAGAAGCCCGAGCTTTCACAACAACAGTTACAGCTTGAGACTGTGAGGCCTCGAATTCCTTCTGCATGAGCTTCTCGCACATTTGCCCTTGAAGCTGAGTGATGTTGCGATGCACCTTCAGCATGTAGGGGGCAAGTTGCTAAAAAAAGAGGAGGGAATGAGCTAAGTCAAATAAAACAAAGAAAATGAACTACCCGAGGAAGTGCACTTACCCCAAGAAGGCTCTTCGCCGCAGATGCGAGGATCGCATTTGCGGAAGAGTCCCACAAATTGAGGAACTCCTTCTTAGGCACGTTCCGATCAGCCCAAGGCAGGAGCTCCTCTATGGCTTCGCAGAGGCTCTAACACTCTTCCTCTTCCTGAATCTCCGAAGGACCAGCAGAAGATCGGCCAGTCTCTTCAGTCTCTACAGGCTGAGCCTCTGCAGAAGGCTCGACAGCCCCCTGGACCTTCGCAGGAGGGGCCTTTTCGTGAACGGCCGTCTTGACCGTCGCCTCAGTAGCAGCAGGGACAGGCTCCGCTGCCGCTCCCTCATCTCCGGTATCTATAATGATAGTAGGAGATGAAGGGCTGACCCTCCCCTGACTCTTGGAGGTCGTCTTCTTCTTATTCTTCTTTGGCGCTGCAACTTCATCTAGGGGCGGTGTCTCATGCTTAGAGATGAGCCTCAGCAGAGGACGAGCTTTAGGCATTTCTGCATCACATTAAGAGGAAACTTGGTTATGAAAATTTTCTAAGTCCTAAAGGTCGGATAAAGGTCCTTACCAAAGCTCTTACCGGTAAGGGAAGTGTCTAGACCCGACTTAAGCAAAAGCTTGGGTTGAAGGAGTACTCTTTAAGATCTTTCCTCCTTCCCTAGTGGTTTTGCTCCCCTGATTCTAACAAGAGATCCAGTGTCCAGCAGGGAAGGATACTTGGGAATAGTTGTGACAGGAGACATGTGCAAGTAAGTCAATGACGCTCGAAGATTGACCAACTAAGGAAAAGCTAAGGGATAGCTAAGTTTGAGGAGTGCCGACCTGGTTCAGTAAATGTTGTGGGGACCAAGTGTTGATGGAAGGTCATGTCGGCCACTTCCCAACATCCAGAGACCCAAAACCACTTGTCCCTCCAATTTTTATTGGATGATAGGGGGTCAGTGATGAGGCTTCCTCCAGTCCCCCGTCAGGTAGAGAGATAATACCAGCCAGAGTGGAATTTGTTCTACTTCAACTAGTATAAATGGAGGAACTCTTCGACGGTGAGCTCAGGCTGCTTTAACTCGGACCATAAGACCTCACAACTGATCAATGACCTCCACCCATTACGGATCATTTGTCCCGGAGCCAAGTTCAGGCTAGAAGTATCCGGCTTACTAGACCTTGCAGAAGGAGCCCGAAGGATCATGAAGCTCGTCCAACGAGGGAACCCGAAGGATCATGGACTCAGGAATGTGGTACCCCACCCTGAGCCGAGCTAAGTCTGCCTCAGTAAGGGTCAAGGCCACAGGACCTCTCGGACCCTCCTCGCTAGAGGACTCCTCTGGGTCCTCTTCATCGAACAGACTACGTTCCACCTTAACCAACCTCGCCGTCGGGGACCTCTCCATCGCCCTCGACGACCGCGATGCCCGAAAATTGGCATCGGCCATCATCACCAACGGCGATGGTGGGTTTGATAAGGGATGAAGGCTACTAGCCCCACTGTCACCGTTAGAAGTCGCTTCCCATGAGTTCAAAGAGTCAGACATGGTGGCTTTTATAGATGTTACGAGTTGCTGACAAACGAAAAAGAAAGGAGGGGGTGAGTGAAGAATAGAGCTCACTGAGGAAGAAATGACTCCCTACCGCTGGTAAGAACAGTCTGGCCACTAGTGAGAACAGTTGCCGAAAATCGCTTCTGTGAGTTAAGGAAGACGACTGGAAGGGGAAAATGTAAACGGACCCTTCGAAACGCATTAGGGTTTTTCTTATATAGGAGAGCAACATGATAACGCTTGAGTGTGCCCTTCAATGCGGGTTCTGTATGACATCTGTAAGACCCACTCGTACTATTCTTTAGGCTTTCGCGGTCCTCCCGGTCGAATTTCGGCGACCTGTGATCTGTATCTGGCAATTACGCGTGATCCTGAGTCGTATCCCGCATTCCAGTGTCGGCCTAACCCGAGACTTATACCCTAACGGCTGCGTCGTCGCTGCGGTTACAACGCCACGTATTACGCACCGAGGCGATACCCAAGCGAGAAGATGCGGGCTCGCGTTCAGTTCGAGGAAAACGCCACGCATTTGCAAACCCAAGACAATCTTTCAAATCAATCACACAACATCCCATCAATCACCTCACATGTCAAGTGCAATAACCATCCCCAAGTAACCCAAAAGTCAAAGCAACCCATACATGTCAAGTACATCTATCACTCCATCACCTTTCACCCATCCCTCACCCATCACTCACACATCTCTCTCTCTCTTACAACTTCTCTCTCTCTCTCTCTTCCTCCTCCTTCATTCCCATTACTAGTCATGGACATCCAAGCTCCCCAAGAGAGAAGCCATGTGTGGCCCACCTTCCTACCTCCAAATCCCACCATCCAAATTCTATCTCAACCATTGAAATTGTCCCCTTGGAGCTCTAGGATGCATTGGCGGAAGAAGGAAGTGGAGATTCAATGGTGGGTTATTTTATTATTTGAGTTGTGATTTGAGGGCCTACATATGCGGGACCCCCCTTGGGGTATGAATTGTATGAGGGGCCCATAGTGGCGGGGTCCCTCCGCTACTCCGATCTCCATCTCCCTCTCTCTCTCTCTCTCTCTCTCTCTCTCTTGATGTGTGTGGACCCACCTTTGTATTTGTTTTAATTGTGGGCCGCCCATTCGTTGGACAGTCAGCGGCACTGGCTGCTGTAGTGACCCCATCAAGTGGTATGATCTCAACTGTCTATTGATATGGACCCCACCGTTTACATCTGTTGTAGGCCCACCGTCCAGCAGCAGTAGCTGCTAGACATATGTTAAACACAAACATCAGCTTTCTCCAAAGCTTGTGGGTCCACATGTGTGGACCCACCTCAGATATATATATCTGTATCCGCACCGTCCATTCCAGGACGATGGGACCCACCTGGACTGTATATTTCATCTAAATCGTCCATTTAGAGAGATCATTTCAGGGCTAAGCCCTGTTGGACAGATCCACCGTTCAGCAGATGTGGGGACCCTCTTGTTGGCGTGCTGCAGCCCAACACGTGGGAGCCATCATGATGTACGTGTCTCACCCCTGCCATCCACGTGGATAGGGGGGCCATGTGATGTATATCCAAACCGTCCATCAATGACGGTGGGACCCACCATCGTGGGTGTATTATCCACCGTCCATTCATTTGGACGGTGGGGCCCTTTAATGTATGTGTAATATCCACTGTCCATTCATCTGGACAGTGGGGCCCTTATTGTATGTGTTTCATTCACCGTCCATCAAGGACGGTTGGAGCCACCATGCCGTACGTGCTTTATTCTCACCGTCCATCCATGGGCGGCCAACACTGCACGTGTCACACGTACAGGTGGTAGGACCCCCCTTGATGAATGTATTTTATAATCCCCACCGTCCAGAGATCTTTGGACAGTGCTGTGGGACCTACCGTGATATATCTGTACTTTTATGCCATCCACCTGTTTTGGACAAGCCATGGGACCCACCCCACACGTGCTGTACGTGTGAGGGGTGGGGTCCACCTTGATATATGTATTCTAACCGTCCATCTCTGGATGGTGTTGCGTGACCCACTGTGACGTATGTTTTGTATTCCACACCGTCCAGGGACGATGGGCCCTGATGATGGATGTGTTATTCAATGCCATCCATCTAACAGCTATGTGGGGCGCACAGTGATGCATTTGTGATCCACACCGTCCACGTGTGGCTCCACCTTGATGATGTGTAAACTCACGTCGCTCATCCATTTTTAAGATGAGGTGTGGTCCACCTTGATTTTTGTATTCTATTGCCGCACCGTCCATCATCTGGACGGTGGGCCAGCAAGCCACATCAGCAGCAACATTTGTTGCATTGACGTCAGCAAGTTCTGTGGGTCCCGTATGATTGTATGTGTTAATCCAAACCGCCCATCTGCTTGGACAGTAGCTGTGTGGGCCCAACCATGCGGTAAGTGTTTATCTAAACCGTCTAACCACCTTGGATGCATGTATTATGCAGCCACGTCATCCATATGTTTTGCTGAGGTCCACCTTAATGAGGAGTTGTATATTTGCACCGCCCATTCCTGGATGGTGCTATTTAGGGCCCACCTTTGATGAATGTATTGTACATCCACACCGTCCAAATTGTGCTCCACGGTGCTGTCCAAATGTTTGGACGGTGCTGATTTACATTGATAATGTTTACACGGTGCTAGATAGTTTGGGCAATGCTGGATACCAAGTGATGGTGCTGCCGACCACCATGATGTATATTTTGATCTATGCCATCCATCTATTTTGGTGTTGGGCCCATCATTATGTATGTGTTATAACCACATCGTCCAGTCCGCTGGACGTGCGGCCCACTGTTATAGGTGTTGTTCATCCATGCTGATCCTTTGGTGGGCCCATTTCGAAGGTGCAAATCCACCTATTCCGAATTTGAGGCCCATTAGTGTGGCCCACTTGACATATGAGGCCCATGTGATGTATTCGAGGCCCATCGTGATGTATTCAAGGCCCATGGGTGAGGCTCATTGTGATGTATTCGAGGTCCATGGGCATGGCCCATTGTGATTCGTTTGAGGCCCTTGTATGAAGCCCAACGCGTCATATGAGAGACCCATGAATGGGGCCCAACGTGATGTATGTGTGGCCGATACGTTGTGTATGAATCCCTAATGTGGGCCACTCCTTGGGAACAATGTTGGCTAAATGGCTACATTGATGGACAATGATGGTTTAATGTCCACGTTGTGACCTTCCCTTAGGCCTTGTTCGGCCCATTTTTATCGAGGTCAATTATCGATTGATTTCGATTGTCGACTTCAGTCAAAAAAGAGAATGTGCTGTAAACCTGAGAAAAGACGATCAACTTGACTCAAGCTTCTAAGAATCATCTGAGAATATAGACCTTCAAAGACTAATGTGGTTAATCAGTCGTTCGTGATTCGATTGCGGTCGATCGACTTTGTCGTGACCGATTGACCGATTAGCGATCGAGGCCGACTATCATGACCGATTGTTGATTCCGATCGTTGAGGCCGATTATATAGGCCGATTTCGATTGTCAAGGCCGAGTATCGAGGTCGATTCCAATTGTCAAGCCTGATTGTATAGGCCGATTTCGTTTGTCAAGGTCAATTCTGATTGTCGAGGTCGATTCCCTTTGTTAGGCCAATTCCGATTGTCGAGGCCGATTCCGATTGTCAAGGCCGATTCCGTTTGTTGAGGCCGATTCCAATTGTCGAGGTCTATTCCCTTTGTTAGGCCAATTCCAATTGTCGAGGCCGATTCCGTTTGTCGAGGCCGATTTCGTTTGTCGAGGTCGATTTCAATTGTCGAGGCCAATTGTATAGGCCGATTCCGATTGTCGAGACTGATTCCGATTATCAAGGCCGATTCCGTTTGTCGAGGCCGATTCCGATTGTTGAGGCCAATCCCGATTGTCGATACCGATTCCGATTATCGACGCCGATTCCGTTTGTCGAGGCCGATTCCCTTTGTCGAAGCCAATTCCCTTTGTTAGGTTAATTCCGATTGTCGAGGCCGATTCCAATTCCCATTCTGATTGTCGAGGTCAATTCTGATTATTGAGGCCGAGCATCGAAGCTGATTTGATTATCGAGGTCTATTGTGATGTATTTTCAGCCCATGTATGCAGCCCATTCGATGTGTATGGTGATGTATTTAAGCGGCCCATTGTCATGTGCATTCGACCTGTGTTTAAGGCCCAATGTGATATATATACGGCCCATATTTGAGGTTCGTTGTGATGTGTATTAGGCTCATGTGAAAGGCCCATCGTGATGTATATTAAGCTCTTGAGTGAGGCTCATGGTGTTGTATAGTTGGTCCTTGTGTGAGGTCATGGGCTCACTATATGTTAGGCTCTATTTGGGCCATTCCTTGGGGGCAATGTTGGTTAAATGTCCACATTGTCGAGGTTAATTGTCGATGACGGTTATTGATACCGATTATGAGTATGTGACAACATAGCATCATGATACATGCCCATACGCATCATCTGCATGTTTGTTATGAGATATGATTGACCATTGTTTTTGCTATAGTGCCGGTTGTTATGAGACAACCTGATAGGAGGAGATTATCTCACATGAGCGCATGGTATGCACGGGATTGATACATGACTGGATTGTATGACTCATGCATCTTGTATTGTGTGCTATGATTACTGTACGCCCTAGCGACATCAAGGCCGTAGCCTCCACAGGCATATCGTGGATGGCTAGATGGGACACCGAAAATCTGTTCTACATGGGGTGTTATAGATATCCCTAGGTGAAAGTTCCTAAACCCTCTTGGTTCCAGAGGTTGCTCCAACGTCTAGACTGAGTGGATGCATGAGCTTATGAGGGCCGTATACCGTTAGGCTGCGTCTCTTACTGTCTCGTGGTTGGTTGGAAGAGGGTACGGCCTTACTTGCCCAAGAGGAGGGAGCAATGCTAGGCTGAGTCTGACCAGCTCGAGGAATGGGTCCGCTATCGACGAGCCGGGCCTGATATTGGCAGGTGGATAGTGAGGTCTCTTCCACTCACCTTGTTACGCGCAATGGGGTGGCAATCTGGTTTGGAGTGTAATAGACCCTGGTGATTCCCCAGGGAGGAACCGTACTGATATGTGGATTTATTGAGCAGGAGTTGCATACTCATTCATTCATTCATTCACTATCCACTCGGGCTGGTGGTGTGTAACTATTTATTATGTGTACCTTCGCAATGACCAGGATTTCGATTGGGGTGCGCGACTAACCTGAGATTAGGAGTTTACCACATTGAGTCTGACTATCCAAATTTAGGTATGGGACTGGTTTGGATAGAAGTCCTTGTGGTGGACCCCGTAGCCTGCGATACTACGTACTCTCATCCCGACTTCACACTCCAGCTTAACCATTTCATCCCCATTGCGTATTGCATTGCATCCTCAGCACATGGTATTTAGTTTACTGTGCTTTTGTATTGCATAACCTAATTAAAGTTGACGGTATTTGTGGACTCAGTATCTGATATTTAGCTTACTATGTCTCCGCATTGCATAGCTAATCTACATTGCTTCCTCACTATATGATAGTGGTTTATTATATTTTTGCATCTCATAGTCTACATAAGGCTGATGGTATTTATGGGCTTATCAGTATGTTTTCGTGTTACTCTGATATTGTGTGATTTATGAACTTACCAGTATTTCTGATAGTGCATTATTTATGGGTTTGTCAGTACTTTCACTTACTCTGATTTCTCTGATATTGCTTACTTGACACTTACCTTGTGCACACACTTTCACCACCCACTAAGCTTTTTATAAGCTTATGCACGATAGATGCGTTCAGGTGGCGTTAGGTTGCAGCGGCGTTGAGCTTGGAGCGTATAACTATCTTCTGAAGCTTTGATTTTTATCGAGCATATGTATTTCCCTTTCAGTATTGTATTCAAGTTTATATTAATGGATATGTGATGTTAATGTCGCCTTTGTGATTTGGGTAGACTCGTGGTTATGCTTCTTATGAGACAAATATACGTTGGAAAATCCTCCTTGTAGGATCCCAGGATCGAAATCTAGCATATGCGTGCTAGAAGCCTAGAATGGGGTACTACGGAGGCTGTTGGCACCGGATTCGGCGATCGGGAATTTTGTGAGCCCGATTTTTGGGTTTGGGGCGTGACAATGTCCCATCGGCTACCCCATCCCGACACATAGTGCAACCCTAGGCGTCAATCGACCTTAATATCGAGAATTGGCCATGCATAATTTTCTCATTAGTCTAACACTGAAACGGCAGCCTGGCAGGTCACGTGACCTCAAGCCACGATATGCCACATCGACTACCGTATATGATTACTGACATGCCTCAACTCCCGTGCTGGCCGCCATGCTTGACATTTATGACTGTATAACCCAACCTAAGCTACATTTAACTTACTTTCTGAGCCTCTGATGATTGACTCAAAAGTAAAGGGGGCTTACTGTTGGGGGAAAAATAATACGACTTGTAAAAAGGAACCAACTCTACAACCAACACGGACCCAATGGGCTAAAACTACTTACGAAACATTAACTGGCAAAGAAAGACCGACCACAAAGTAGGTCGGCATAGCCATAAGTCCACTCGACAAACGGCCGACCTATTGAATAAGTCGACACAACCAATGTTTTAAATATCGACGATATCGGCCGATATATCCCATGATATATCTTGTATCCCACCATTGCGATACGAAACGCATAAGTAGTGCAATATATCCCACATGTTCGATTTGGTGAGCATTTTTGAATTTCGATCATTTTATTTTATGTAAATCATGTTAAATTAGTGTCAAATTATTACAAATCCATGATTTTTTTTATTCTTTTTTGCATTAAAAATCATGGATTGGGAACTTCAATTTTGAGATTTGGAGGAGACTGGCCGAGTTGCATAAAATTGGAAAAAATAAAAAATTCTCAATTTCTCGCAAATCTTTTACTATCTTTGTGTCCAAACATCAAATAAAATATGTATGTAACCTAATCTAGTGATTCTTCTCTTGCTTTTGAATGTATTGCTTATGTTTCCACAAGTCTTCTTACATTTTTATATTATATGAATAGACATTGAATATACATGCATCAATTCAGTTAGACAACACACAGATTAAGACCCTATAGAAAGAAAACCTATTGTGTGTGTGTGTGTATTGTAATGTTTTGATTTATAAGTGTGTATTGATGTCTTTTTTAACAACCAGCAAAGTTTCATTGAAAAGTTCAACCAATTTTCCAATGTTTCCAGCAACAACGATATATTACACGATACGACTGATATATCCCGAGCGATAACTGATACGTATCCATATACCAAGAATGCGTTACGTAATGTGATACCAATATTTCGAACCTTGGGTAAAACTACGTGTCAATTATAGGTCGGCTATAGGTTGACTATAGGTCGACCCGATCGTAGGTCAGCCATAGCTTGGCCATAGGTCAACACTGTCTCAGACGAGGTCAATAGTTGTCGGAGTTCAACTAAGGTGAATATTGATATGTCGAATAGCTTGATACTACTTCCATTACATCCGGCACCTTCGTCACCCGACCTTGCCCCAAATGAATAGTCCAAGAATCTCTCATACAACCCAAAGATATCTCCCAAGATCTTCGGAAGATAAAATTAGATCCCGGGGATCCCGGACAACCGTAATCCCGGGAGATCTGGATACCCCCGCGGGAAGATCTCCGGTACAACAGGAGTCTTAAACTAGGAAGGCTTCCAACGGCATTATCTTGCCTATTAAATAGAGAAGATTTTTCACTCGTATGATCTTTCCTCTTGACCATATAAGGGGATCCTTAGATGATAAAAGATACATTCATAATACTCAATCACATACATGATTGGATAACTTTTTTCTCTCAGATCATCTCCTACAAAGACCTAAGTTCCTGACTTAGGCATCGGAGGGTCCCATGTACTAGCCAGGGTCTCATTTGTCTCTCACTTTCTTCTGTGCAGGTCCTCGAGGGTTCACCAAGGAGGGTCTACTTGAAAATTGCATCAACATTGGACAATAATATTTTAGTTTAAAAATTATTAATTAAGTAAATTATGAAATTATTTTTGAGAATAAGTGACTCAGATGTATGATACCTGCTCAGAAATTAGGGAAGGCAGTCATGTGGACGTTTGAAGTCCATTTCCAATTTTGGGATGCAGCTTCGTGGATCCAAGGAATCGCGTACTCATGGTAGATGTATTTTATATTCACATTGTTCATCCCTATTCCAGTGCATGAGCCAAAAAAATAAGCATAGTCACATCTCAAGTGAACCACAGCATGGGAAAGAGTTGTGATTTAACAAAAACTTCATAGGGTCACAAAGGTTTGGGATTAAAATGATATTTGTTTTTTCCTTTATTGAGGTTCTCGTGACCTTGCAATATGTTGGATGGCTATAAAAAAAAAGCTACGGTGGGCCTAGAGAGTTTGTAACTGTGGATGTTCAATTACTTGCGGCGTGGATATAAAGCATTTGGTCCTAAGGCATTAGATGGGATTTGGTGGGATGAAATGCAGTTGGTCCAGTGCAATTCCATCTAAGCGTTTAGAGACGATGGGAAAGGTCAGAATTAAGTAGGATGGAATTGCGTTTAGTCCTTTGAAATTGCATACTGCCCCATGCAAGATTTACGTGGATTTTGAAACCCAATACACATGTGGGCCCCACATTGATGTATGTGTTTAGATGTGTATAAGTGTAGACACTGAAAAATCGGGCGTCCACGTTGTTGTGAAAAATGTGGCGTTGTGGGGTGATGATGGTGGAGGTGATTAAGCTGATTTTGATTGTTGGAGTCGCCACTAGCCGAATGATTTCAAAATCCCGCGGTCGGCTAGAACCACGGAATACGTAAGGTTGGAAAAATCCGAAGATTCTCCGGACCTTGATTGACTCCTGGTCTACGATCCAGGGATTAGGGTAAGGGACCCGGTTCTAAAGAGGGAAGGTGTTAGGCACCTCTCGCGCCGTACAAGTGTACGGTCTCGACTTAGTGTGGTAAAATAATCTCAAGGGATGATGATGATCTTTGTGGTCATGATGGGGCTAGTCACACATGGATTTACGATGTAGCAAGATCCGAGTATTTCGGAGTTACGAGCATACGTCCAACAATGCGTCAGAGGGCGGATGTGATGATGCTTATGCAAAGAGATAAGAAAAGTGGACTAGGTCACTAGGAATTTCGATGTGACGGGATCCGATGTACGGCGGTCACAGAGCATACATCCACTAGAGATCTAGAGAAGCGGGGGGTTGAGAAGAGAGTAGATGTCATGATGAATGCTTGTAGGGCGATGGATCTTTGGCTTGATTCTTCAATAGACTAGGATGTAGGTTGAACCATGATCATTCCCGGGCTACGCTTATATGTTGGAAGAAGGGTGAGATGAGGGCTAGGGGTGTTTGGAAAAATCGGATCTTTGAGGGTTTGGGAGCTCCTTCCCTTTCCCTCACTCTCTTCCTCACTCACTTTTCTCTCTTTCTCTCCCTCTCCTTGGTGGCTCATACCATATCCAAAATGAAAGGGGAGAGGGCTATTTATAGCCCTCTCCAATGGTTTTTTGGTAAATAAGGGACAAGAGGGGGGTAAATGCTGATGTGGCACATGGTGATTGGTAGAGAGGAGAGAGATGCCACGTGGCGTGCTCTCATTGGCTATGGAGGCTGGTAAAACTGTAAATAGTGGAGATGGGAGGGGTAAATTCCAGGAAGAGTTGACTTTGGACGCTGAGACAGCTGTCCCTGCTCAGACCGCACGCGGCGGAATTCCGAGTACCGCCGGCGGTAATCCGACTACCGCCCGGACCTGGTTGAGTCCGGAACTCGTGTGACTGGCTCCGTGAGCATTTTCTGGGAGGAAGCGGTAATTTGACTACCGCCGGCGGTACAGTTTCCCTCGAAATTTATCTGGTGGGTCCTTTTGAGTGAAACAAAGTCCATTTTGAATATTTGGCTCAAAATGGCTTGAAATTGGCTCGATTGTTGCCTGAGAATGATTCAAGAAATAGATCAGTTTTGGACATGGTCTGGATTGAATAATGGCTCAGGTTAGGGTTGGGGATATGATCATGGTTCTCGGATTGTCTTAACAAAATCAAGATATTAGCCTGGGTGGGGTGTCTACAGATGCCCCTCTTTAACCGAGGTTGCGAGCAACCGAAGGTCAAAGCTAGTGGACACCCCACCCTTCTGGTCAAAATGAAGGGTAGCGATTCAAATCTATTGCTTACCATTGTATCATCATCAGTCGACTGTTTGGAAAAAGATGGCTTGCACATATCACGAGGGTTGAAGAAAACGTTGTGATTGTCTCCTGCGCATTCGTCGCGGCTTTACGGATCACCAATCACAACCTCTTCACATCGGATTGTTTACAGCTTTGGAGGGTAAGTCTGAAAAGTAAGGGCCTCTGCGCATTCGTCGCGGCTTTACGAGGATTCCCGTACTGTTAGGTCTGTCGTTCTTTTGCTATGTAATCACCCTAGGAGTGTTCGTTCCATTTGATCGTCAAAGTGGTTAGCTGCCCTGCGCATTGGTGCGGCCTTACGGGGAACTCACTACGCCGACTTGGACTCGATCAAATTTTGCGAACATTCCGGGCTAGGTATGTGCAGGTAATCTGTTTGCCATGCAATCTGCTGAGTCTGACACTTTGGTTACAATGGATTGTCTTCACTTCGAGTTTGATTATTCTTTCCAGAGATAGATCCACTCATCTTACTAGCATTTGTACGACTGCCCAGTTATAGAGATCTGGCCAATCGTACATGTATCATGTACGGACTCGATCGTCCTTCGGGGAAACCGGAAGAGATCGGGTCTTATTTAACTGTTTGCATTGTCCGCAACTGGAGAATATGGAAGATTCCTCGGTAATCTTTGCGTGTGACGGCAGCGTTTTTAAAACTATCCTCTTTGGAGATAGGCTCCTTGAGAATTTTATCTGAACTCTCTTTTTTTTTTTTGGAAAATATCCGTTCGATCTCGCGGGTGGGCGTCGTCGTTCGGTTTTTATTTGCGCAAATTAAGTAAACAGTCGCGTTGCCTCCACTAATGAGTTGGCGGGGCTAACGGTTTTTATTTGCAAAAAAGTCAGATGGCCTCCACTAATAAATCAATGGGGCTCTTTTTTTTGACAATTTTGAAACTTTTCGAAGGATTTGTCTGACCTCACAGATGGTCGAGATCGTCTGTTTTTATTACAGCAAAGCCAGGTGGCCTCCACTAATAAAATTAATGGGGCTAAGTTTTTTTTTTTGTAGGGAAAGTTAGATGGTTTCCACTAATAAAATTAATGGGGCTAATGATTTTTTGATTTTTTGGTGAAAAGGTGACGCTCTTGTGGCGCTGGACTCCCCGAGGATGGTTTTTGAAAAACTTCTTTTCTTTTCTTTTCTTTTTCTTTTTTTGAAAACTATCCCTTTTGGAGCTAGACTCCTTGGGGATTTTATTTGAAAGAATTTCAAAGTTTTTTTTTTTTTTTTTTTTTTTTTTAGCCTGGACTTTTTGAAATGGGCCTGGACTTTTGAAATGGGCTTGGACTTTTGACATGGGCTTTATGACATGGGCTTGGAAATGAGCCTGGGCCTCGGAATGAGCTTGGGCTTTGAGATGGGCTCTTTGAAGTGGACCTTAGAAATGGGCCTTTTAGAAATGGGACTTGGAAGATAGGCCTAGGCCTCAGAATGGGCTTGGGCCTTGAGATAGGTTTTTTGAAGTGGGCTTGAGAAATGGGTCTTGGAAGATGGGTCTGAGTTGTTGCCTTCTTGGACCCTCTTTTGATCATTTATGCGATCCCATTCTGGTATATGGAGGTACGTTCTGTAATCCCAGCCTTCTGAAGTAGGTCCTGTCCGAATTTTGCCTGAAAGTGGGCCCGGGCGGTAGTCGGTCTACCGCCGGCGGTAGTCGGACTACCGCCCGTTGACATTTGCTCATTCTGCTCGTTCTGTCAGGTGCCACAGTGATTCAGTGATGACAATTCTGAAACGGTACTCCGAATACCGCTAGCGGTAATCGGATTACCGCCTCCGTTAATCTTTTCTTCCAGCAAGCCCTCTTCTTCTTTGTTCATTCCTTTTGTTTCTCCTTTGTTATTCTCGTCCTGCCCTAGCCGTCGGATTGTTTTCTTTATCCCATTCTTCTTCTTTTTTGTCCTTTTCCTTTTTTTCCTTTCATCTTTTGTCTTCTTCTTTTTTCCCTTTTTTTTTGGAGTTATTATGGTTGATCCTAATGAAGGGTTGATGGGTTTATGAGTGGGGTTGGTGGGTCCATAAATGATGGAGGGGATCCGTTTATGGATAGGTCGATGGAGGTAGGTGGAGGAGGGATGTCTCCCTTTGAAGAGGTAAATGTTATTTATGGCTTGGATTCTTCTTCCTTCAATGGGGAACATGGGATTAGGTTAGATGGGTTGGATGGACTTGATGAGTCTATTCCGGGTGGGCCACCGGGTATTGTGGATGTTAACATGGTGATGGATGGTTTGAATGGTGAGGATGGTGTGATGGGGGCGGTCGATGGCTTGATTGGAGGATGGCGATGGATGGTGTGGATGGTTTGATTGATGGAGGGATGGTCATAGGTGGTGTGGATGGCTTGATTGATGGAGGGATGACTATGGATGGTTTGAATGCTTTGATTGATGGAGGGATGGTGTGGATGGTTTGATTGATGGAGGGATGGCTATAGATGCTTTGATTGACGGAGGGATGGCTATGGATGGTGTGGATGCTTTGATTGATGGAGGGATGGCTATGGATGGTGTGGATGCTTTGATTGATAGAGGGATGACTATGGATGGTGTGGATGCCTTGATTGAGGCTATGGATGGTATGGATCAAATTTGGGTAGGTAGCACTGCTTCGTCTTCCTCCTTTGTTATCGATTCTTTTGAGGCCTTTGAGGAGCGCCCTTTCGTCGATCCATCCTTCTTGCTGACCACACATGGTCACTTGATCTCCAAGATCACTGTCCTTTGTCATACTTGTGAGGATATGCCTCGTCGCCTAGCAGTGGGACGGCAGTATGATGATACCATGTTCGCGACACACCGTCTGGAGAGGGATGAGGTCTTCTACCTGCGCATGGAGGTAGAGAGGCTCAGGCAGAGATTATCGCTACATGAGAGGTCGGGGCTTACCTGTAGTTCCTGATGTTGATTATCTGCTTATCCCGTATGCATGAGAAAATTTCATTTTATTTTTATTTTTATGAAGAAAGAAAACAAAGTACTTGTAAAAAGATTTTCACAGAAAATAAAATTTTGTTTGTGCCAAATTGACCAGTGTTTGCTTTTGGATTTATGCTTTGGATGATTGGGATCAAAATTTTGAACTTAGCCCACGTCGAATCTGGTATTCTGAGTCGTTTACAAGGGATCCTAATTCCCTGAGAGTAGCACATACTAGGATCATGCCCCTTGGATTTGGGTAGAGTCTTACAAAATTCTGATCCGGGACCTATCTTTCCCTTGTACTTCTCCACTTTGCTTGTTGCCTTGTCTTCCTTTGTTCCTGCACTTTTTATTTTTTTTTCTCTAGCCATTTTTACCCGTAGCGCCTTTTCAGGTTTTCACCACGACCGGCTTTCTCGTCATTTTTGCCCATGGCGTCCTTTCAGATTTTCACCATGTCCCGAGTTTTTGCTCTTGCCTGCCCCTTGGCAGCTGTGCTCTTTTTACCCTTGGTGCCTTTTCAGGTTTTCATCAAGTCCGCTACATGCCCGCTGTTTTTACTCGAGGCGCCCTTTCGGATTTTCACATCGCCCGTTTTGCTTAGGCATGTTACTTTTCTTTTGATTTCTCTTTTCTTGTACAGAGGTAGGAGGCTAGACTCCATTCATTGCCGACCAACTAGTGAGCTGCCTGACTTTGTTTTCAATCACGATCATGAAGCTGTTGACATTGGGTTAAACTATCTTGAGGGAAAATGGGTTGGTGAATTGTGTTCTCACTCATTGGGTTCGACTCTTTTTTTTTTTTCTTTTTTTATTATTCTTTTTTTTTGGACTGTGCGCTTTATTCGTCCATTTCTTTATCTCTCTTTTTTTTGTCCTTCTCCTTTTTTTTTTTTTTGAACCCTTTTTTTTTTTGGAACGCTTATTGGAGGGAAGGAATGATGATGGGATGTACCTCAAGATGCTAACCTTTTAACTTTAACTTTACGATTGTGGTTGTTGACATAGTTAGGTAGGATTACCCATGATAGATATTCACGTTGTCGGAGTTGATGGGCTCTGAAAGATTTTTGCCCCTAATGATGTTGAGATGAAGGGAACCTCTCGGAAGAACTTCGCTGATGATCAGCGGATCGTCTCAAGATGGCCTGGAGTTGCCCCCCTGGATCTAGTAGGCGCAATGATAAGATGTACATGTTACCATGTTGCTAACCTTTCTTTCAGACTTGTTTGTCGTCGGTCATGGCGATCGTCGTGTGCTTTATGTTTGCGAGATGTAGTTAGTTGCATCGAGCTTACCACCAATCATTGACTTCTTTTTCATTCGTACTGATGATGTAGGATGTTGTCGCCGCCTGCTTTTGCCTGATACGAGAATATACTCATGACCATTGGATGCCTTTGGGTTCATTCTTTCGATGATGTCCACACCCCATAATGAAGAAGGGCTAGAGTGTTGTGAGTTATAAAGACTCGAAGCATGCACATGGATCCGTTATGCAAGCTTTGATACTTGAAGCACTTCCTGACATGCTGCAATAGCTTATCTCCATCGTTCATCAGTAGGACTCCATCGCGGACTTCAGACATGATCTTGACAGCTTTGCTTGATGGGCTTGACTTCAGGCTTCACAACAGATGATGTATGATTGGTTCTTCATTTGATTTGGGTAAGGCTTCATAGAGAACGCAAGGTTGGATAGTCATGGCCTTAAGAATTCGTGATCCTCTACTTGTATTCACGAAGCGAGGATCTCTTAATGCGTACTTTTCTATGGAGTCAGGAGATCCCAAGCTTACAATTTCAAAATCGCATGTCACGACATTGACCTTTGTTTCGAGCTGAGGGAATCCTCAAGCTCGAGAGTCGAATCATCATTTTCCTACATCTCGGGCTTCGTTCAAACCCATGAGTTTGAAGTCTAACTCCAGATCGAAATCATAGGAGTCGACTTTAAACTCAGGTGTTGTAACAGACGCATTTGGCACATTATTGCTTGTGAGTTTTGAAAGATTTTCTATTGTTTTTGTGTTTTGAGAAATTTTTGTTGTTTTGGGGTTTTGACAAGTATTTGAATTTTTGGTATTTCGGAAATATCTAGTGTTTTTGGCTTTTGGGAATTTTTTGATTTTTTGACAAGTATATGATTTTTTTTTATTATTTTTTTTTTTTTTTGAGAAAGACGGTGACGTGAACTGTGGATTGCTCGATTCGGCTGGGAGCGAAACATTATTTGCTTTTATTGTGCCGTCTTGGGACCTGTGAACTGACTATTGCCCCGCACTCCTCCCCTTAGGAGGCAAATGACGGAGACGGATCGATGGGTGGGCCCTCATTGTCGTGCCCAAATGTCGTGATGAGTTTGGGATTGGGATCCGAGTTGGTGTTGGATGTCACTTTCCTCACTCATCACCGATGCATTGTGAGTCTTTACATTCTTCCCGCTTTCAAAGGGCGGGACCCATTGTGGTCCAGTCAATTAGGGGCAATTCTTGCCCCTTGCACGAAGTCATTTTCAAATTGCTCGGTTAGACTCATTTCGCTCATTTGATCCTCCACGATGGATCTCCGTCTACTAGTCGGATGAATGATCCCTTCTCTAATGGATCTGATTGATGTGTGGATGAAGGGATCAACTTCCTCTTGCCGAGTTTGTTCTCCTCCGATACATTTGTGCTTTGCTATCTCATCCTTAGGAGGTTGATCTCCCAGTCCTATCATGCCTGCATTTTCTTGATATTCAAGCTGATAATAAAAATGTTGGTGCTCGACTGAAGGGAAGACATAGTTTGATCCGATGGGACATGCAAGAAGTATGCAATTCGCTGTTTTAAACTCAAGATTATGGCATGGTATGTCCTCGTCGGAGCATTGTATGTCTATGATCGGAATATCTAGCTCTCGATGGTCGACTGCTTCTATCGGAAAGATTTGTTCGGGATCGTCCAAAACGGTCAGCGCCTTGTCTCCGAAAATGTATCTGGCCTTTTGATGAAGAGTCGAAGAGAGAGCCTTGACTCTATGGATCCGAGACCGATCAGGGAGGAGATGAAATGAAGCTGTGATGTCAAAGACCTGAAAAGTGATGGTTGATGTTTTGGGGCTAATCAAGATCTCGACATTAATTTCTTCCTCGACCTTTCTCCTAGAGGCGGGAACTACTTGTCCCAGACTCTTCTCTTGAAGGTTCGAAGACCGAGCGAGCTAGACAAATCCCTTTGAGTAGCAGAATGTCCTTTTTGAAAAGTTACCACATGATTGAAGTTGGGCCCTGATTTTACTAGGGCATGCGGTATGTTGATCGAAGAAGGAGCATTTTCTTGGATCACGAGGGTTGGAGCAAGGATCGAATAAGCAGATGGTGCCCCTTGCGAGACGGAGGATGTATGGATTGAATTGATTGAGGGTGGCTCGAGGGTATGGAGATTGGACTGATTTGGAGATGCCTTGCATATTTAAGGGAGCAAAGATTGGATTGGATGGGCATGCCCCTTGCATATTTGGGGGAATGGAGACTGGACCGGCTGGAGATGCCCCTTGCTTATTTGAGAGCGAAGAGATTGGATTGGCAGGGTGTCCCCCTTGTAGACTTGGGGGTATTGTTGTTGGGCTGGCAGTGATTGAATGGATGCATTGGACTGGATGGCAAGGTGATTCTCCCTGAATGATATTAGTGGTAGGGGTGCCCAATGAGGTGGGGCTTGCTGATATAGTGGCAGGGGATTCTGGAGGGTGTAATTGGTGGTGGCAACAACAGGAGAGGTAACTACAATCGTTTGGTTGTCAATCAAATCTTGGACTACATGTTTCAGGGCGAAACAACGGTCCGTTGTGTGGCCTCGAGATTGGTGGTATGCACAGTACTCATTCTCATTATAGTTTGGTGGCAGAGGGTTTGGTGGGAGCCTAGGCAGTAGCGGTGTAAGTATTTGCCTTTGGACTAGCGTGGCTAGTACCTCACTATACGTTTGGGCTATCGGTGTAAACTGCCTAGGTTCCCGGGTCATCCTCATCTGCTGACCATGATTGTGGTACTGAGGAATCTCTCTCTGCTGTTGTTGTCGCCATTGTCCTTCTTGAGGAGCGAATTGAGCACCTTGGGTGGAGGCGACAAGATTGTCTTCTTCTGTTGGATGAAGGTCAGGAACACTTCTGTTACCATTCTCATATCCAGTAGGCCTTCTTTCCACATTCTGTTGTACTGGGGAGGCCTGATGAGGCCACCAGGGAGAGATTGTTCCAGCCCTTATTCCGGCTTCAACTTGTTCCCCAGACGCGGATGAGTTGGGTAAAGTTGGCATATGGATATGAGACGAGGTATCCAGAGATACTCGGGTTTGCCGAGTGGATGATCATGTACATTTGCTTCTCGTCATCAATGGGTGTTTTCATTCTGGCAGCCATAGCCCGCCATCGTCCAACGTAAGCCGATAATGACTCATCGTCCCTCTGCCTTAAGGCAACACGATCCGCCCTTTTGGGTGCTGCATTAAGATTGTACACGAAACGATCAAGGAAAGCTTGGGAAAGTTGTTCCCAAGTCTTAATTCGATGGTAGTCTAATGACGTGTACCAATCTAACGCATCACCTTTTAAGGATTTTTAAAACAAACGGATCAACGCTCCATTATTATCTGCCAGAGTATTAAGCTCGCCACAGAATGCTCTTAAATGGTCCATAGGACACCCCGTACCATCATACCTTTTGAATTTTGGAACCTCAAAGTTTTGAGGTACTCTGGCATCGGGAAAGGGACATAAGTCCCTGAATTTGGTGGATGGATGATCCACTCCTTGCTGCCTTTGTAATTTCCTCTGTATATCGCATAATTGCTGCTCTCGGAGTTCTGTGAGTTCGAAGGATCATATGAGAGGGGTTTTTCCCCTTGAAATTGACCAGAGATCTTCTACTAGGAAGAGGATGTTGGTGATCTTGTGCCGATTCTATGTGGAATGGTAGAATGGGATTTCTTTGGAGGAGGAAGGGAGGAAGCAAAAGGAGGTTGTGGGGTTAAACATTTTGAGCACTATGTTGTGTTGCCCGTATGTCCCGGTATGGCGCCGGCACTAAGGCGAAGCAATAGTTCTTGCATTGCTCGAAGTAGTAACTCTTGCGTGGTTGTATTGGCCTGTGGGTTTGGAGTCTGCTTTGGAGGTGTCGGTGACGGTAGCGGTACATCGTGTCTTGGGAGCCAGAGTCGCTGGCAGAGCTGCCGGCTCTTTTTCATGGGTAGCCATAACTGCATGGGATTGAGTGGTCGTGGCTAGGATTGATGCCCAAACAAGTGTAAGCCAAAGATGTTTTTTTTTTTTTTTTAATTTTTGCAATGCGGTGATGATGTCCTTGAGATTATAGTACCACACTCTTTCGAGTCGGGTCTCACTAGTGCGAAGCTAGCAACATCCCAGTGAGTCGCCATTCTGTAGACACTGAAAAATCAAGGCCCACGTTGTTGTGAAAAATGTGGCGTTGTGGGGTGATGATGGTGGAGGTGATTAAGCTGATTTTGATTGTTGGAGTCGCCACTAGCCGAATGATTTCAAAATCCCGCGGTCGGCTAGAACCACGGAATACGTAAGGTTGGAAAAATCCGAAGATTCTCCGACCTTAGATTGACTCCTGGTCTACGATCCGGGATTCCGGGTAAGGGACCTCGGTTACAAAGAGGAAGGTGTTAGGCACCCTCTCGCCGTACAAGTGTACGGTCTCGACTTAGTGTGGTAAAATAATCTCGGGATGATGATGCTGTGGTCATGATGGGGCTAGTCACACATGGATTTCTGATGTAGCAAGATCCGAGTATTTCGGCAGGCTACAGAGCATACGTCCAACAATGTGTCTAGAGGGCGGATGTGATGATGCTTATGCAAAGAGATAAGAAAAGTGGACTAGGTCACTAGGAATTTCTGATGTGACAGGATCCGATGTACGGCAGGTCACAGAGCATACATCCACTAGAGATCTAGAGAAGCAGGAGGGTTGAGAAGAGAGTAGATGTCATGATGAATGCTTGTAGGGCGATGGATCTTTGGCTTGATTCTTCAATAGACTAGGATGTAGGTTGAACCATGATCATTCTGGGCTACACTTATATGTTGGAAGGGCTGAGATGAGGGCTATGGGGTGGCTGGAAAAATCAGATCTTTGAGGGTTTGGGAGCTCCTTCCCTTTCCCTCACTCTCTTCCTCACTCACTTTTTCTCTCTTTCTCTCCCTCTCCTTGGTGGCTCATACCATATCCAAAATGAAAGGGGAGAGGGCTATTTATAGCCCTCTCCAATGGTTTTTTGGTAAATAAGGGACAAGAGGAGGGTAAATGCTGATGTGGCACATGGTGATTGGTAGAGAGGAGAGAGATGCCACGTGGCGTGCTCTCATTGGCTATGGAGGCTGGTAAAACTGTAAATAGTGGAGATGGGAGGGGTAAATTCCAGGAAGAGTTGACTTTGGACGCTGAGACAGCTGTCCCTGCTCAGACCGCACGCGGCGGACCCGAGTACCGCCGGCGGTAATCCGACTACTGCCGGCGGTATTCCGACTCACCGGACTGGTTGAGTCCGAACTCGTGTGACTGGCTCCGTGAGCATTTTCTGGGAGGAAGCGGTAATTTGACTACCGCCGGCGGTACAGTTTCCCTCGAAATTTATCTGGTGGGTCCTTTTGAGTGAAACAAAGTCCATTTTGAATGGCTCAAAATGGCTTGAAATTGGCTCGATTGTTGCCCGAGAATGATTCAAGAAATAGATCGGTTTTGGACATGATCTGGATTGAATAATGACTCAGGTTAGGGTTGGGGATATGATCATGGTTCTCGGATTGTCTTAACAAAATCAAGATATTAGCCTGGGTGGGGTGTCTACAATAAGTGAACAATATCTGTTTTGAATATCTGTTTTGAATTTGGTGGACCATGTGTTTATCCATGCTGTCCATCTATATATACTGTTTACATGTGACATTATGGTTATATATGTGTATAAGTGAACAATATCTGTTTTGAATTTGGTCCGTTGATTACAATTCCATGGTCCACCAAACATGATTTTGTTTAATCCCGTAATTTCCTGTAACAAAAATTGTATCGCAAACATGGAATTGGATGGCAACGATATCATTGTAATTCAATACATGCAATCATTGTGTAATAATAATAATGTTAATTTTATCTACTACAATTCAATACCATTCAATTCCACGGACCAAACACGCTCGTAAAAAGATATCCATCGCCAACCCTTTGCCACGTCTACGGTTAAAGTGACACCGCCATTTTTTGATAAACTAACACAACAGTCGCCACTCTTCCCTGCATCCAAACAAGTAGCAACGGCTACTTCTCTCTCTCTCTCTCTCTCTCTCTCTCTCTCTGCAAAAATCTCTCTACCTCTTCCGGAAATGCTGTTAAGAAATCGGTTTTTCTCCCTCCAAAACCCTTCATTTTCTTCTGCTCCTTCTCTCATCTTCTCATCATCTCCTCCAACTCTCCTCTCTTTCCGAAAACCCTTCTCCCACCAAAACCCTAGCCTCCCATCCGCAGCCCCAAAACCGCCACCGGTTTCCGAAACCGCCAGATTCGTCAAAACAGCCCTCTTCCTCCCCCCAGGTGTCGAAAGTGATGACGTCACTGAGAGCATGGTCCTCCCTGGCTCCAACATCGTCGTGGGCCCCTATGCTGGCCACTCCCAGATCAAGCACGTCGATTTTATCAAGAGCAGCGCCAGGCCCAGAGACTGCCCTAAGGACGACCTGCCTGAGTTTGCGATCCTCGGGCGATCCAACGTCGGGAAATCGTCGCTCATCAATGCCCTCGTCAGGCGGAAGGAGGTTGCCCTCACTTCCAAGAAACCAGGTCTGTGTAGTATTTTCTGTTCGGTTCCTATTTGCAATACATGTCGTGACAATGGTGTCAGTCTTAGACCGTACGGATTGTGGGCTCTGTTTTAGACGGGGCATAGAACAAAATTCATGGTGGTTGGATGATCTTCACTGCCTGATCAGTCACTATCAAATGGATGGTTGGAAAGAAAATAGGCAAATTTGAATGGTCGAGATTGTCTAATCAGCAGGTCTTTTGTTCTGCACTCCATCCATGAAAGGAGTTGTATGATCTCTGGACTGAGGATGTATTTACTATCCTTGTATTCTTATGGTCCAACAAATGTGTCCCATTCTAGTGATCCAAACCATGGGTCTGATGGGCCCCTCATGGAATTGCCGTTTTTTTAGAAAACCAATCAATGGAATGATCCCAACATCTTGATTTCTGATCTGATCTGCAAATTGATAGTTAAGAAAAAATATGGCAATGGCCCACCTTCAGCAGTAAAAAGCTAAAAGTAGTAACTGTCTAGGATCTTCATCGTTGGTGCATCCATAAAAGCTAGTGGCCCCATCTTAGGGACTAGGGCCTGATAATTCCTCCGGTCCACAATAGAGCCTATGATTTGAATGGTCCAGATCAACATACATTCATTCCATGTGTATTATGGGATAACGCTCCCTTGCAGAGTAGCTAACAGAAATGATTGATTCCCTTGCTTCACCAGTTTCATATTTTTAAAATGTTTTGTGCAGGGAAGACTCAACTTATTAATCATTTCTTGATCAACAAGAGCTGGTATATTGTGGACTTGCCTGGTTACGGGTATGGCCTTTCGTCTTCTTTGAACAGACATTCTACACACACACAAACACACACACTTGAAGGGAAACTGATTTTTATTAGAGTGCCACCTTGACAATTGCCAAGGCTAAATATCCAACCAAGATAATTACACAACAAACAAAGATTTAATCTTACAAATGTCCATGTTCTTCGAACCGTAGGCCCATTCGACCACTTCCCTCTTAACCTTCCATACCACCTGCCATGTTCCTCGCCTATTGATAAAACAATGCCTATTGTGCTCCCTCCACATGTACCATAACACCGCCATCAAGACTAGGTGCCATGTCACTCCCCCCTAATTACCTATCCCACCTATCCCTCTGCTATGCCAAGCCCATAGGAGATTCTCAACAGTCTTCGGCATTATCCATTCGATTATGAAGATCAGGGTGTCTCGTATAGGTTACGATACGGGCGTATTGGCCGTTACGTATCGGTAATGGCTGTGTCTGTTACGTGATACAGGGTCATAACGGGCACCCCACTGATTTTGTAGCCGTAATGGCCATTACGGGGCGTAACGGCCATTACTGTCCAATAACGGTTAGGGCATAACGGTCAGAAAACGGTCACTTTTTTTATTTTTTTATTTTTGGGCTTTTTAAGGTCCGTTTTTTCACTTTTTTTTGAAACTTCTTTCTTCCAAACTCTTCCTAAATCATTCTATTGCTATTTTCGACCAATCTTAGCTTGATATTTCAGATAAAAACAACTTATATTAAGGATTTTCTTGATTCGAAGCTCCATGGGCCATTTTCCAGAAATTTCTCAAAAATAGGTATTTATATTTTTTATTGAATGTTTTACTGTTTTAATGGTAGAATATGATGTGTTAATCATAATAGAAGATATTAATGTCCATTTTACAGATTGTCGATGTCATTTTATATTTTTTTAATAATTTTTTTCTATTTACGCACTATTTTTGGCCTTTTAAAAAAAAAAAAAAATTTGAAAAATATTTTTTTATTGAATGTTTTGCTATTTTAATGATAGAATATGATGTGTTAATCATATTAGAACATGTTAATGTGCATTTTATAGATTGTTGATGTCATTTTATATTTTTTTATAATTTTTTTCTATTTACGCACTATTTTTGACCCTTTTTTTAAAAATTTGAAAAATCAATTTTTATTGAATGTTTTGCTGTTTTAATGGTAGAATATGATGTGTTAATCTTAGTAGAACATGTTAATGTGCATTTTACAGATTGTTGATGACATTTTATATTTTTTTATAATTTTTTTTCTATTTACGCACTATTTTTGGCCCTATTTTTAAAAAATTCAAAAACTCAATTTTTATTGAATGTTTGCTGTTTTAATGATAAAATATGATGTGTTAGTCATAGTAGAACATGTTAATGTGCATTTTACAGATTGTTGATGTCATTTTATATTTTTTTATAATTTTTTTTTCTATTTACGCACTATTCGGTTACGATATGTTCCAGAAATTCCTCAAAAATAATTGTAAACACCTACACATGTAAGATATTTTCATATTATATTCATTCTAATATATCTATCATTGATAGTAGATAGTTAGAAAATTAAATATATGAAATTTGTAGTTAAATTCAGGTTATCTGGTTCAGTCCGATGCAACTTCTCACCAAAGAGTGGATTGTTACACCACCATAAACATGTTCCAATTTATAAATGAATGCTTAGAATATTCCGAATTTAATCCATATTTTTTTGGAATTAATTTTTTTTGCCTCGTTACGGGCCGTTACGCCCCCGTTCGCCGTTTCGCCCCCGTATCCGTATCGGTATCGGAGGGCACCGTTACGCCAACCGATATCGATACGGGATACCTTGGTGAAGATTGATAAGAAAGCCTCCCACACTTTATGCCCAAACATATAATGAATAAATAGGTGATCAACCGTCTTTACATCCATCGTGCACATAACACATGTTGGGGATGATCATGGCCCTTTTTATTGGAAGTTATCTGTGGTAAGGACCTACCTTCCCACCAACCGCACTAAAGCTGATGCTTTTGGAAGGGGTCCCATAGAACCAAAAGTAATGAAGATTCCTCGCCCTACCACTTTAATTTGACTTGCGAATTAATGAGTAGAAGGACTGAAGCAAGAACCTTCCCAATGGGTGAGCTTTCCATACCACCATGTCCATTTTAGTCGAAGATGGATGATAGTTCTGTAGGTGCTCTAGTAATCTTGCGAAATCACTCACTTCCTCTTCCAACAAGTCTTTGCAGCAAGGGGGGAACCACACCTCGGCTTGGCCAATTTGAGAATAACAACTAGCTACTACTACACTATTCTCTGGAGCCAATTGAACAAGTCTCGGGAACTTAGCCTGTGGTGATCTTTCCCCACAAAAAACATCCTCTCATAACCGAGTATGGTTCCTATCACCAAGTGCAAAAGATAACCCCTCCTTGAATATAGGGACTAACAACTTGACTACCTTCCAAATTCTTGAAGCCCATAGCTAGAAGATCCCTTCATCACCCAACCCCTTCTGGATGCTTTACTTGGATGCCATCACCTCTCTCCACTACCTTCCCTTTTCATTGCCAAACCTCCACAACCACTTCCCTAGCAAGGCCAAGTTCATGGACACCAACACCCTCATTGACTTCCTTTTAAACCTTTCAACCACCTTTACTCCACAAATGTTTTGCCATTTTTCCTAAGCAAAGTGGAAGGCTCAAATAAGTGGATAGAAAAGAACCAGTTCCACACCTGAATACGTCTGTGAAAGCAAATACTTCCTTCTTAGATAGCCCAATGCTTAGCATCTCACTTTCTTAACATTAACCTTTAATCTTGACACCTCTTTATAACACCCCAAAAATTTCCTCAAGTTGTGCACCCTCAATATTTCTACATCACAAAATAAAATTGTATCATCCGCAAATTGCAAATGAGATATATTCGGTCACCTTGTGATCCTTTGAAACCAAAGATAAGACCCGCCTCTTGACCTCTTGTGCTACAACTATGAACAAAAATGGAGAAAGCAGGTCCCCCGAACTTGAGCCCCATGAGGCTTTAAAGAAATCCTTAGGTGAACCATTGACCAAAACTGAGAAGCAAGCTGAAGAAACACACTCATGCATCCACTGAATCCATTTACCCTATCATTTTTATTTTTATTTAAAAGGATAACACCTTATCCTTTTCAACATGCACTGTAAGAAAATCCCAATCAGTGTGTTCATATGCCTTCTCAATGTCTAGTTTACAAACCACACCTTTCTTGCCTTTTTTGTTTCTTAAGTTTATGCATTCATTGGCTAGCAAAGTACTGTCTAAGATATTTCTATTTGCCACGAAAACTCCTTGATTCTTGGAAATGACACCCATTGATTTTCCAACTCTCGATCATATCCTTTTACCTTTCCAATTCTTCATTTGACGGTACATCCCCCTTTCTTATAATGTTACTATTGACTGTCGTTGCCCCTTCCTTGATTTCTCTCGTTGGCTGCAAAGGGTTTATATATAGAGCACCTAGTGTTTTAAATATCGACGATATCGGCCGATATATTCTACGATATATCTTGTATCCCACCATTGCGATACGAAACGCTTAAGTGGTGCGATATATCCCACATGTTCGATCTGGTGAGCATTTTTGAATTTCGATCCTTTTATTTTATGTAAATCATGTTAAATTAGTGTCAAATTGTTACAAATTCATATTTTTCATTTGTTGCATTAAAAATCATGGATTTGGGAGCTTTGATTTTGAGATTTGGAGGAGATTGGCCAAGTTGCAGAAAATTGGAAAAAATAAAAAATTCCCAATTTCTCGCAAATCTTTTGCAATCTTTGTGTCCAAACATCAAATTAAACATGTATGTAACCTAATCTAGTGATTCTTCTTTTGCTTTTGAATGTATTGCTTATGTTTCCACAAGTCTTCTTACATTTTTATATTATATGAATAGACATTGAATATACATGCATCAATTCAGTTAGACAATGCAGATTAAGACCCCATAGAAAGAAAACCTATTGTGTGTGTGTGTGTGTGTGTGTGTGTGTGTGTGTATTGTAATGTTTTGATTTATAAGTGTGTATTGATGTCTTTTTTAACAACCACCAAAGTTTCATTCAAAAGTTCAACCAATTTCCCAATGTTTCCAACAACAACGATACATTACACGATACAACCGATATATCCCAAGCGATAACCGATACGCATCCGTATACCAAGAATGTGATACGTAATGTGATACCAATATTTCGAACCTTGAGAGTACCATCCAAAACTTCACCTTTGCTGACCTCTTTAGCTAGCGATAAAACATCCTTATCCTCCTTGACCACCCTTTTTGGGGTAATCACGATCAGCACCTCCCTGTCGCTCCCCGCCATAGACTCAAGAATCTTCTCTTCATTTTGCATAGAGCAATCTTCATCGACAACTCTTGGAGTGTTCTTGCATTGGCCTGTTGTCGTAGAATAGTAGTAATCAATTTCGAGCAACTATCGTTGCCTTCCTATCTTGCCTCCTTTGAAGGATTCTTATACTAGCAATCATAAGAGAAGACGATCCCCCCCCCCCCCCCCCCCAAAAAAAAAAAAAAAAAAAAAAAGAACCCATAGGATCCGTGTGCTCCATTCAATTCATGGGCTTGCATGTGGGATTTTTTGACTAGCATTCACATGTGATTGGAGAGCAAGGTATTTTGTATCGGTAATTGTAGATGTGACGGTCACCACCGTTACCAATACGGGGGCATAACGACTGTTATGACCCCCGTAACGGTTGAAAAAAAATTGCTCGAAAAATTATGAAAAAATACCTAAAAAATCCATAATAATGTAAATATTCCAAATATGTATTCATTTTCAAAAAAAAAAACCACATGTTTATGGTGTTGTAACGATCCACTCTTTGGTGAGAGTGTTATATTGGGTTGTCTGGTGAATTTATGAACATGGTTATGTATTTCTAATATTTAAACATCACAATCAAGCATTAGAATTAGAAATCGAAAAAAAAAGACACTACTTTTTTGATTTTTTGAAAAAATGTCCCTCAGAGCTTCTATTCACCTTAATCACTTCAATCTACTGTTTTAATCCTAGCAAATATAGTACAAGTGGTCGAAATTTGCTATAGAATGATCTAGGAAAGTTTTTGGAATAAGAAAAGTTGAAAATGAGGAGAAAAAATGAATTTACATTAAAAAAAAGTGGCCTTTTAAAATATATATATATATAATATATATATATATAAAATCATTATAAGGCCTGTTATGGCCCTCATAACAGTTGATACGGTCCAAAAAAAACTACCCGTTTGACCCCTATATCGCGTAACCGTCACGGCTGTTACCTATACGTGTTGGCATTTACGGACGTATCGTAATGGATACGGGACACCTTGCCGAAGAGGCACGAGTGCGAGACTCCCTCAACTCTCTTGTGCCACGTGTCGCCAAGTGCAGATACACATCCCCTCGATGGCTTGACTTCTGACAACTAATGGCACACGTTAGCTCCTGCTAAGTTGCCATCCCCAAACCCATCTATCCCTCCATCCGTTATTCGAGCCTCCATAAGCCCCCCACCTTTATTTACCTGCTGACAGCTGGCCCAATTGAGGTTGGGGATAATCTTCAGAGAGAATCATGGTGTGCCGTAAAGGCCGTTACGTAAAGGTAACAGTGGCTACCGTTACACGTTACGGGGTTGTAACGACCGTAATAGCCGTTATGGAAAAAATGACCCATAATTGCCGTTAACGGCACATTACGTCCCCTATAAAGGCCATAATAGCCCTGTAATGGTCTATTACGGGACAAATACAAGTTTTTCATACTTTTTAATCAACATTACGGGGTAGATACAAGTTTTTCAGGGGTTTTTTCAATAAATAAATAAACAAAAAAGAGAGATCGTAGCCATTATGCCCCGTATTGAAAAGGTAACGGTTGTGGCCGTTACTACCTCTGTTACCGTTATGGAACACCTTGGAGAGAGAGAGAGAGAGAGAGAGAGAGAGAGAGAGAGAGAGAGAGAGAGAGAAGAAGAAGAAGAAGAAGAAGAAGAAAGAGTTTTGAATAAATGTGTTTTGTGTGTTAGGTCCCAAAAACCCTAACATACTCTTTTATTATAATGTTATAGCATAACTACACATACTCATGATAACCGAGCATTGTGCACACGCACACACCCAAAAACCCATACATACAAAATAAAAATACACCTGCACATACACATACACCCTACTAACTCTCAAACTCCCCTTCAAGTTGAAGCATAGATGTTGACCATGCCCAACATGCTAGTGATACGATAAAGAGCATCCCAACTAAGCGATTTAGTGAGAAGTGAGAACATTGGTTAATTGCTCGCTGGAGCGAACAAAAGGGGTGAATGGCAACTCAAGAAACACTGGATTGCTGGTGATGTGAATGACAACTTAATTGCCTCAATGGAATGGAATGGGACCTGAAGGAGAATAACCAAGTTCCTAGAGAAGGGTGCGAAGCCAAACTAGTTCACATGTTGCATGAGGCATTGCCCTATACTCAACTTTGGCAGAAGATTAAGCTACAACGGACCTCTTCTTGCTCTTTCAGGTGATAAGATTTCCACCAAGAAATGTACAATATCCTAATGTAGACTGCTTATCATGTAAACTGGTAGCCAGTGTTTTAAATAGTTAATAGTGTGTAGCATAGCGTTCACCCCTATGAACCGTGAGGCGTAAGCTACATAGCGTGTAGCATAAGCTACACGCAACTACTAGATTTTTAATCAAGGTTCTTGGTTACACCAATGCTATGATATTCAATACTAGATTAGATTGATTAATAATGAAATTTAACAAAATTTCATGATATTTGATGGAAAAAAAAATGCAACCTAAAGTAATAGGAAAGGGCAACGATTAAGTACAAAGGTAAAGAAAGAGCAATGAAACTGATTTAATGTTGTTATTTATATTATTTTACTAAAAGCTTTCATCTTTTTATCTTTCAAATATATATATATATATATATATATATATATATATATATATATATATATATATATATAATTTTACTAAAAGCATTAAAAAGGTTAACTAATTTTTATTGGAAATGGAAAAATATAACAAATCATTGAAAACATCATGTGAGCTACATAGCATGTAGCATAGTCTACGTAGCATGTAGCGTACGCTACATGCGACTTAAGCTATTTTCATGAGCTACGTAGCGTTAAGGCTATGCTATGCTACGTAGCGTAAGCTATATGCTACATAGCATAGCTATTTAAAACATTGTTGGTAGCACAATTAGCATAGCATTTTCCTGGAGCAGATTTGAGATATCAAAGAATACGATACATTTGTAGTAAGATGTGTTTACGAGGAGCATGCATAAATTGACTGATGATGCCCATAATATAGGATAGCTCTGGTTGGGTAATTGTTAAATAGAGAAGTGTCGACCAACCAACTGGCGATACATCCCACGACTTGAGAGGAGTGCACCGTAATCAGGGGTGATTTTCTGAGTAGAGTCCATTGGTGTAGCAGTAGGCTTGCATCCAAGCATTCCGGTTTCATAAAGAAGATCAAGTTCATATTTTCTCAGAGAGCACAACTCTGGTCTTTGATCGAGCAACTTCAATTCCTAAGAAATATTGGAGTCCTAAGGTCTTTGATCTCAAATCGAGTCTTGAGAAAAGACTTAATGGTCACCATACCCCCAATATCACTGCCTAAAAAGATAATCATCAACGTAGACAATCGAGTACCATAATTCGGATGGGCCGCTAACAAATGAAAAGAGAATGATCTGTGTGGGCTTCGAACAAATCCAAACTTGATGAGAGCATGACTAAATTTATCAAAGCATGCAAACTGTTTCAGGCCATAAATGGACTTCTTCAATCAACACACGAGTGAAGTATTTGATTGGGAAAAACCCGGGGGCCGATGCATATAAACTTCATCAGCGAGGTCACCATGCAAGAAAGCATTCTTCACATCCAGTTGGAATAAAGGCCAAGATTGATTTACGACCAAAGAAATTACCACTCGAACAGAGTTGAGCTTGTTCGCAAGAGAGAATGTTTCAAAGTTATCAGTGTTTTAAATAGCAGTAGTGTGATGCGTAGCGCTCAGCCCTCTATAGCGTGTAGCGTAAATATTGAGCGTGTAGCGTAAGCTACATGATACTTCTATTTTCAAATTTAAAAATAAGACAAATATAATAAATAATGAAAAAAAAAAAGGGAAAAAATATAAAAATGCCTAAAAGATGATTCATTTTATCAATTATAAGCATGTTCAAAAAAGTTGTTAGTTATCATTTATCAAAAGCCAATCTACATATATAAGCCAAATCAAATAATTATCACATCAACAACTTTCTAAGCAAACCACTTTAATTAATAATGTCTAACTGAAACCATAAGTCACAATTATGATAAGAAATAAAAATCTCATAGGTTAAAACTATCAAGTACAATACAAGTGTCACATTCCTCAACATTAGAAACAAAGAAAACGTGAAAAAAATAGTAAAAAAATACATTGTAGCTTACGCTACGGACGCTACACGCTATGTAGCTGTAGCGTACGCTACGACCCCTATAGTGTACGCTACAGGGGATTTACGCTATTTGGGGCGCTACGTAGCGCTACGGCCACTCTACGCTACGTAGCGTATGCTACCGCTACGCTACGGGCGCTATTTGAAACACTGAAAGTAATCCACACCATATGTTTAAGTATAACCCTTAGTAACCAACCGTGCCTTATAATGGTCAACTAAACCTTCTGGGAGATATTTGATGGTATAAACCCATCGGTATTCAACAATCTGCTTACCCTCAGGCGGAGGTACTAGCTTCCAGGTATTGTTCTTCTTAAGAGCTTGTGTTTCATCCATCATAGCCTGAGTCCTGTCAGGGCTGGCTGCTCACGGCTTCCTTTAAGGTACAAGGGACAACCGATGAGGATATGGAAGCTGGAAAAGATTGGAAGGAGGGTGAGAGACATTGATAGGAAACAAAACTATTAATGGGATGCTTTGTATAGGAGTGAGGATCATCAAGAGGAGACAAAGGGGTATAGAGTTAAAACTCCCTCTGACGAACAAGAGGCTCATGAAGCAACCGCCCTTCATTGGAAAAATAAGAAATCTCTTCAAAAAAGGTCACATCCGCTAAGACATCTTTTACCGGTCAAAGGATTATAACATTTATATCCCTTCTGAGATCGAGAGTACCCTAAGAAGACGCATTTAATAGCTAGAGGGCTTAACTTGTCATTGCTCCCATCGAAGACTTTAACAAAGCACAAAGCACACACACTTAAAGACTTTTGGAGGTAAGGGGAAAGTTTATCATGCGGGTGCAAATTTTCAAATGAGGATTTATAAGAAAGGTAGCAGTAAGCAAAAACATCATCCTAAAATTGTTTAGGGAGATTCATCCAAGTAAGAGAGCATGTGTTACTTCAAGAAGATAAGGGTTCTTTCACTCGGCCACGCCATTGCTGTTGGGGGGTTTGTGGACATGAAGTATGAGATAATATACCATGATCTTGCAAAAAGGACAAAATATTTGACATATACTCTCCACCATTGTTAGAATGTAGAATTTTAATAGGATATTGAAACTGAGTGACTACTTCACTGTAAAAAAATTTGAATACAATCAAATATCTCATGTTTAGATTTGAGAAGATAAACCCAAGTCATTTGAGAGTAATCATAAATAAAGGTAATAAAATATTTATATATAAAAAGAGATAACAGGCGTAGGGCCCCAAACATCAGAATGAACAAGTTCAAATGGTCTGGATTTCCTCTCAGACAAATTAGGAGGAAATACAGCTTAGTGACGTTTGGAGACTTCATAAGTCTAATAACATAGGGGTTTAGTTACAAATATTGAAGGAAACAAAAGATTTTATTTGGACAGAGATGGATGTCCTAGATGACAATGCCATCTAGACACAAACTTTTAATCTAAAGATAGAACATTGGATGCCAATACGAGCTCATCATCAAGGAAATAGACTCATCCACGTTCATGGCCCCCACCAATCGTCTACTTCGTCTGGAGGTCGTGAAACACACAATGAGAAGGAAAGAAAGTTACTAAACAATTTAAAGACTTTGTGAGAGAACTAACAGATAAGCGATTGAGAGGAAAGATGAGAACATGAAGGACTAAAGATAACTGCACGGTGGGAGAGATGGATGAAACTAGTTCCAGATATTAGACTTTGGTTCCCATTTGCAACAATGACAAAGTGAGGCAGACTTGAAGGAAGATAAGAGTTAAAAGTAGGACTTACTAGTCATATGAGGCAGTGACCCTCTAACATGTCATGGATAAGGAGGAAAAAGATCCATAACCATAATTTGTTCTCGAACATCGTGATACTTAGATTTAAGGCCAGAGAGGAATTGCATGCTTTAAGTGTCTTCATGTTGCTTCCATGCATGATCATAATCTCTTGTACAATAGGAGGGAAGGGATTGATAGAGATATAGTTCATCCCACATACACCTCGAAGAGCAAAAAAAATACTCCTTTAGCGATCTTGAACCTTGTTGAAACTTGCCAATATCAGAGATTAACTTAAAGACTCCGGATATATTTCATGCCTCTGAATACATGTCATTGAGGGTGTCCCAGATTCTTTTGGCCGAGGTCAAGAACATAACAGAGTTTCCCATAATGGAATCTATACTATTTAAGGAGCCACGCCATGACTTGGTAGTTCTCTTTGGTCCAGGTGTTGAAATTCCCATCTGACGGATCTGAAGGTTCATCTAATATATAGGATAGTCTGTCTCTACCCCTTAAAAACAACTTCACGGATCGGGCCCATTGTAGATAATTATTACCATTTAGCTTGACTATAGTAATCAACAAAGGATTCAATTATGAAGATCTCACACCAGATCCAGAGGAGTTTTTGTCCTCAATAAGGGTCCACGAAGAAGAAAATCTAGCAACAAACAACTCAAATAAGGCACATATTATATAAGAATCTCATCTCCGCACAAATCTGAGTTCCAAATAAGGGCCCGGGGTCCAACAACAACCTTAGAACTGAAAAACTACTCCAAGAATAAAAAATAGAATTTGATGTGAAAAACATCTCACTCACCAAAAACACTGACCTAGACATACATTGGAAGTTTTAGTGTATGTCCATAATCCCTAAGGCCCCAAAAACAACCCAACCAGACTACCTTAGGGCTCACAACTCACCCAAATCTCCGGCTTAATGCAAAACAAACACCTTGGGCTGTCAGATATGGCAAAACTGACCGACCCATAATATGAAGATTGGGGGTTTTTTGTCTAATGAGAAAAGTGGCTTAAACATACTTCAGATGATCTCCAAAAATTCCACAAAAATCACCATAAATCTTTTAAGATCGAGACACATGAAACCATGTTCTTCTTGATTGGAAATAACCGTACGGACTATACATATTGGATAATCTTCGGAGAGAATAAGGGGAGAGAGAGAGAGAGAGAGAGATCTTTCAGATATTAGTCGTACGGTTGCTAACGTCAGCAAGTCCATGTAGCTCTGATCAGCTCAAAAGGTGCTCTGATATCAACTTAACGATAATCTTCGGAGAGAATAAGGGGAGAGAGAGAGAGAGAGAGAGAGAGAGAGAGAGAGAGAGAGAGAGAGAGAGAGAGAGAGAGAGAGAGAGAGAGAAGAAGAAGAAGAAGAAGAAGAAGAAGAAGAAGAAGAAGAAGCCACCATGAAGTATGTTGGATGGATTGGATGGAAAATAAACGTTATGGTGGTCGCATTTTGTGACTGAAGTGACATATGAATAGATGAAGTGACATCGGCCGGATTCCGTGGGATGAAAATCCGGGAGAAAGGGTTTTAGATAACTTGATATTTGTGCCTTATTTAATGTCTTTTTTAACTTTTTTTAATTTCAAATAAACATTTTGATGGGCCTTAGATAGTTTCATGGTGAGAATCACTCTCCCCACTTGCTTTCTTTGGTGGGGTCCACTACAGATTTTTATTTGCTTCATTCTTTGGTTCATACCCTAAAATGATATCTAAAAATGGATGGATGGTGTGGATATAACACATACATTAGTGGACGGAACTTGGTGACGTCACTTCAAGAACCCACTCGCTACTTCAAGATCTATTGGATATGTTCTCGTGAGTCTCGATCATGAGGTATTTGTTATATCAAAAAATGATCTCTCGAGACAAAAATAGATGATCTAACTATCAAGTGGATAGATATGAAATAAATATCAATATGAAATTTGTTTTTCCTCTTCATTTAGGTCTTTGTGACCTTATGAATAGATTGGATGGAAAATAAACGTTATGGTGGGCCCTACGGATTTTTTAACGGTGAAAATCATTATCTCCGCTGCTATTTGTGGTGTGGTCTAGATGATTTTTGGACATGATTCATTTTTTGGATATGCTCTAAAATGATCTCTAAAAATAGATGAACGGTATAGATATAATAAATACATCACTGTAGGGCCATGTAACTTTGATCTGAACTGTTCGTACAACTTGGAGCTCGAGGAGCGCCAGTGCTCATCTTCGCACGACACATACCCGCAGCAGCTATATAGCTGGTGTGTGGTACACTAGCCAATCCGCTTCCAATTTTAAGGGAATGGAATCCGCTTCCAGTTTAATGGTGGGATTTAATGGCTGCTGTTTCCTTTGGTGTGGTCCACTTGAGATTTGGAACTATCTCATTTTTTGGACCATGTACTAAAATGATATGTTGAAATGGATCAATGGGGTTGATTTCTCGCATATATCATGGTGGGTACCACAAAGTCCTTACACCACCAGGAGGACTTGATTTGGCTAGTGATGTTGCCACTGTCAAGATGGCTAGTGGTTGGTGCTATGTGGGCCTAATCATGATGTATTTATTTGATCCACGCTGTCCATCTATTTTTTCAGATCATTTTAGATCTTGATCCAAAACATCAGGCATATATAACTCTCAGGTGGACCACACCACAAGAAATAGTAGCAATTGAATGTCCACCATTAAAAACCTCCCAAGGTTCAATGTAATGTTTATTTGACATCCAACCTATTGATTAGGTTATACAAACTAGTTTGATACAAAATTTGTGGCTCTTGAGAAGTTTTTAATGGTGTGCATTCAATCAACACTGTCCTGTGATGTGGTCCACTTGAGATTTGGATCTATCTATTTTTTGGGCTTATACCATAAAATGATCTGGAAAATTGGATGGATGCGTCAATGTGTCAAACAAGTGCCATATCCAAGCCATCAATTACCAAGTATACCAATATATAGATTCCATGTCCCAAGAAAGGTGTACTTTTTTAGTTCATTAACTTTTACATGTCCTAATTATTATAAGTTAGTTGCATTTGTATTATATGAACTCATTTTTATTACAATTGGAGCGATTTCTTATGGCAACGTATGTTTTTTGGGTCCCATTAAATGAAAACTTATTATTTAATGCATTTTTTTTATTATAATTTTTTATTCCTAAATATGCAAATATGTGTATTTAGGCATGCCCTGAAGTTTTACTGAAAAATTCCATCATTTTCCCCATTATTCGCCATTTTTTTTCGCATTTCCGGTTATTGGCGATAACGATATTATATCTTTATCTCCAGTCAGCGAAACTTGTAGCAATACCGACAACTCGAACACTGGTTACCGTTCTGAGCTATAGTAAGCTTCTTTGCACCAACCACTTTCTCCTCTGATATAACTTAGCTTCCCGTTGTAGGCTTGAATGGCATATGTTATCTCCTCTTGTTTTGCCATTCTCACGAACCTAAAGCCCCTGGATACCTTCATCTTCCTGTCCTTTGGAATAATTGCCTCTATCACCTTCGCCGTCGAGAGATCTCCTTCCAACCAGTTGTCAGGGAAGTTCTCCGTAGATTGGGAACTTCTGTATTGTTTGGGTCATATGACCAACCCCTTACTCGAGTCTTTCTTCCACCCTCTTTTGTCTCACGACCATCCAGTCCCCATCATCTCATATGTTATACTGCCCTCCAACTCTGCGTTCCATACTCTAACCCTCTTCCTTCTTCTTCCTCTCATTCCCCCCTCCTTCCTTTCCTCCGAGCATCTTTCTTCCCACCTAAATATGCTTTTCAAGCCTTTCATGGCATCTTGCATCCGTCTCCCTCGAGATGTAGATTTTCTCGTAGACCTATAGATTCCATTGAGAAGCCTGGTCCCTTGATTTTTGCCCAAGACCGTCCTCGCTCTTGCTCCGTGGATCTTGCCCTCGATCGCTTTCTCATTGCTCCTCGACAACTCTTGATCAACTTCGTAATAACATAGCGATGTATAACAAACATTCACATATATCATGTGACATATCTCAGTGGTTGGGAAACTTGGAATACAAGGTTGAAAATAGGTGAATAGAAGATGAGGGAAAATGATTGTGGCTACAAGTCGGTTAGTTGATCGCATACCTTATTTATTTATTCTTATTAAGCCATCACACGAACATTTTAAGCATGCTTTCAACACCAAAAAAGAGAAGAAGAAAAAAGAAGAAGGCAAGTTTGCTCTCGCCCACCAATCATGCTGCATTGAAAGGCTTTGATGGAGCTTGCCAGCCTTGCCTTGTTTGACCTTCTTGAGAAAAAGATTATGGCTACAAGTCGGTCAGTTGATCGCATACCTTATTTATTTATTCTTGTTAAGCCATGACGCAAACATTTTAAGCATGCTTGCAACACGAAAAAAGAGAAGAAGAAAAAAAAAGAAGGCAAGTTTGCCCTCGCCCACCAATCATGCTGCATTGAAAGGCTTTGATGGAGCTTGCCTTGTTTGACTGGCTTCTTGAGAAAACCAACAAGGTGATCATTTAGTACTTCTTTGTTCATGATTACTCTCTCTAATGAAGTTCCAATTTACCACAATATGTTTGGTCCTCTTATGATATGTTGGCTTGGAGGTATGAATTGCTGCCTAAATATCACATTATCAGAAGCCCGACCCTAACTCCTAACTTGAATGATAAGGTTTTCAGTCATGTTAAATCACATGTTCCACGGTCATGTTAATCTTGTAACTATAAATGTTTTTAAACGAGTTATTCAAGTAGGTGTACTATGTCAAATAGTGTAGGTTAGTATGAGAATCGGTCCAATCAACATCAAAATATGCAACCACATCATATGTATATCATTAACATATATCCTCACTTGGAAAAAAAAAAAAAAAACTTGAGATAGCCTTCAAGGATGATCAAACAATGGTTTTTTTTTTTTTATTGTTATTATTTTTTATTTTTTATTTTAAAGATTGAAAACAATCATATAAAGAGGGAGCCAAAGCAACCCAAAGAAAACAAAGCACCAAATAAAACTATTCAATAAACAAAAACCCAAACTTAACTATACAACTCGAAGGGAGGAAATGGAGTTGTTGCATAGGAGAGGCCTTGAGGCCAATCTTTCAAATCTCAAATGATCTAAGCCGAAACCTTAGGCGAAATCGAAGAAACACCCCTGAAGCAGTAATTGTTTTGCTCTTTCTAGATTGCCCATAGAGAAGACATCAATGCTAGGTGCCATATTGCTTTGAAGTCAGTACCAACACCTCTTTCATGCCAGAGAAACAACAAGCTAGGGATGGAGTCAGGCATCACCCAGGGAGAGTGAAACCTGACCATAATTGGATCGGAGACCGGATGTTGTTCATGCAAGGGCAGTGCAGGAAGAGGTGTGGACTCGACTCGGCATTACCAAGGCAGAGGAGGCAAATGTTGGGGAGGATCATTCCTCAACATTATAAATTATCCTCTGTAAGAATCCTTCCTCTCGCAAGAGGCCAAACAAAAGGCAGAAGCCTTGGGAGGAGTGCCATAAGACCCGAAGAATGAAGGAAAATTTAAGGCTTGAGATTGAGCAAAGCCGTGAATGAGATGCTATAAGGATTTAGAAGTACATTTTCTTTGAGGTAGAATGCCCCTAAGAGGAGTCTTCCACCTTTGTGGAAAGAATACAGGAACTCTCTTAAACACAAGAGAATCGTAAGTCCGATGCATCCAAAAAGTTCTTTTACAAAAATAAAAGAAAAGGCGTTGATTATTATGTTTGCCGGAAACTTGGCAATTTCACCAAGGAATGTCAAAATTAGATGGGAGTCAACAAGAAACCTCAGGCTCACATCATGAAAGAATTTGTAGGTGTCTTTACAAAAGTGCTATTGATGCGAATGGTTGGTCAATTGATTCGGGTGCCACTAAACAGATATCGTTTACCACCTACGATAAGGTTGGAGATTGTCTATAAATCTTTATGGGAAATTCCACAAAAATCAAAGTTGTGGGCAAAGGTAAAGTTAGCCTGAAACTTTCATATGGAAAAATCTTAACATTGCAGGAGATGCTCCATATTACAGATATCTGTAAGAATTTAGTCTGGTCAATTCGGAATTTCTAAGAATGGTACTTTTGTTGGCCAGGGCTATGTAAGTGGACTCTTTAAACCAAGTGTTATGGAAATGACGTAGAAAATCAATTAGATAGAAAGATCAAAATTATCAAATCAGATAGATGTGATAAATATACTATTAATGCTTTTGCATCTTTTTATGAATTTAGAGGGATAATACACCAAGTAATGGCTCCTTATTATCATGGTGTGCTGTAATGGCCGTTAAGTAAGGTAATGGTGGCAACCGTTACACGGTCGTAATGGCCGTAAAGGTAATCGTGGCAACTGTCACTCAATCGTAATGGCCGTAAAGGTCGTTATAGGAAGAATGACCCGTAACCACGATAACACCCCTCATGAAGGCCATTATGAGACAGATACAGGTTTTTCGGTTTTTTTTTTTTTTTTTTTTAAAACCCTCCATAAAAAATTATGGAGAAATAAGCATTCTAATATGAAATATTTCAAAATGTGGGGATGTCTAGCCAAGGTAAATTTACCATCTCTTAAAAAATCTAAATAAGGAAGGACTATAGATTCTGTCACAGTATTAACTTCTATATTATTTTGGGATCTTAACACTAGGAATATATAGTCCTTAAATGCTGAGATATATTTCCTTTTAAAACTTCCTTGAGTTCAATTGTAATTATAGAAATTCCTACTGAAATCTAGGAAGTTGACGGGAGAATCTAATAACATCACTAGTTGTCACACCGCCTTTCTTTGGAGATATGGTGCTCCCCCCAAGGTCACAACCAATGTATTAAACAGCTTCCATAGCATAGTGTTGCTGTAGCACTACAGTGTGCCAAATAGCGTAAATCCCCTGTAGTGTACGTTTACAGGGGTTCGTATTGTATGCTACGAATGCGTAGCGTGTAGCGCAGGTAGCGTGCCCTACACTGCACTTTTTTTTTTTTTTTTAAATTTTAATTTTAATTTTTAAATTTGTTAAAAATAGTGGTGAACTCACACCACAACTACTTCTAAAGTTGGGAAAGAAAATGTGGTCCAAGTTATCACAGATAATCATTCAAGATATGTTAGTGCGGGAAAGAAGTTAATGGATAAGAGGAAAAGGATATATTGGACTCCGTGTGCTGCACCCTGCATAGATCTAATGTTGGAGGATATCAGAAAAATGAAAATGTATTCTGAAACGCTTGAAAAGGCAAGGACGGTGACCAAGTTTATTTATGGACATGGAATTGTATTGAGCATGATGAGAAGTTTAACGAATGATAATGAGCTTCTACGGCCGACAGTGACATGCTTTGCAACAGCGTACCTCACCCCCTGAAGTATTTACAAGCAAAAGAATGGTCTTATAGCCATGTTCGCATTGGAACAATGGTGCTTATGTTCTTGGGCTAAAAAACCTGAAGGAATATAAAGGTACGGGCTATTATAATGTTTAATAAGAAGTTTTGGCCAAATGTTGCCTGTGTTAAGAGCACCATGCCTTTGATAAGTGTTTTAAGAGAGGTTGATTCGGAAGAGAGGCTAGCAATGGGGTTCATTTATGAATTGATGGACTTGACAAAGGAGAGAAGATTGCATTTAAGTGCAATAATGTAAAAAAGAGATCGCTGAGTACTATTTGAATCCTCAAGTACTGTACTTAGATAAGTTCTCTACACACCCTGAGATAAAAAGGGGGTTGTTGGAGTGCATGGATAGGATGATCCCCTGTGAAGAGCATGCTGATGCTGATATTCAGTTGGATGAATATGAGAAGAGAAGAGGGGATTTTGGCTATTGCCTAGCACTTGAAACCATGACAAAGCGTTCCCCAGGTAATTTATAATTTTATATTTTGATATTTTCATTTTTATGTAAATTATATTCTATAATTGGTGAAAGCATTTCATTAATTTATAAATTATAACTAATTTGTGTAGTTGATTGGCGGGAACGCTTTGGAGATAGAACTCCACGGCTTACGAAGTTTTCAATACGAGTTTTGAGCCTCACATGCAGTGCTTCTGGCTGTGAGAGAAATTCGAGTACTTTTGAGCAAGTGACTTTTGTATCATTCGTTATTCTAAATTAGCTTTTTTATTTAGTAGATTAGCAAGTGTTTGATAATTGACTGACATAGATCATCATATGATCAGATCCACACAAAGAAGAGAAATCAGCTAGAGCAACAAAAGCTCAACTCTCTAGTATATGTGATGTATAATATGAAACTGAGAGAGAAGCATAAAGAGGAGGGCGGCAATGGATCCTATATTGGTGGACCACTTTGCTCTAAATGATGAATGGATTGCTGAGAAAGAAGACCCTATTCTCCCAACTAATCCATCGTGACTCGAAGATCAAAATATGGCCTTTGATATTAGTGCTATTGCAACTATTTCGGAGTCTGATGATCCGGCTGACAGTAATGCACCATCAACATCTAATATTTTTGAAGGATTTGGCCTCCCACCTTCCTCAAACAAAAGGAAGGCAACTAATTTAAGTAAGTGTTTCTAATTACAGACTAAGTTACATGAACATTTTTAACAAAGAAAGTAAAAGAAAAATGAATTTCTTTTTTTTTTTTTTTAATGTGTAGGTGGTCCTATGGGAAGATTTCTTACTCCTATAAGAGAGGAAGGAGATATAGGAATGATTGTTCATGGTGTGGATGATGTACATGCAGATGCTGATGATGAAAGGCCTAGACTTGGTGATGAAGTGAATGAGGATGACGACGACGATGATGATCTATTAGATGTAGATGACCTTTAGACACTAGAGTCTAGAGACTATTAATTGATAATTTGATATTTTGATTCCTGAGGAATGTGACATTTGTATTGTAATTGATGCTCTTACATGTGGGATTTCACTACATGCTACGCGCTACGCTATTTCACTACACGCTATGGTTGAACGCTATGCAACACGCTACCGCAATTTAAAACATTGGTCACAGCATTAGCTTGGTTGGTGGGTAAAAACAGGGTAGTACTCGCGGAAGAGAGAATTGATTCTCCCAAACATATGCCTTTTATGCTTCCAGAACGAGGAATCAATCAACCATTTATTCATCCACTGTTCATTCACCAGAATGATTTGGGAGTATTTCTTCATCAAACTTGGCATCCAATGGGTTTTTGCCAGCCTCAATCGAATCCCTGTTTTTATCATGCCACTTATGCTTGCTAGCCAGGATCGGGCCAATTTGGTTGGAAAGGAACAAGCGATGTTTCAGAAAGATCTTTGCACTGAATATTGTAGTTGTAAGGATGTGCGAGTCTTCAGTAAGCGAAAGTGCTTGCTTTAGAATTAGGCCTCATATAGATTTATTTTATTTTAAAAAAAAATTATAAGTAAAAACCTACTTTTTAATAAGCTACCCCGTGAACAAGGTACGAAACTCAAGAAAGACCTATGTAGTACAGAACAAACACTTCTCATAGAATCAGAAAAAGGTATAGAAAAACTCAGACCAACATCCCAATACTGGGAAAAGCTTGAAAGGGACATCCACCAGTTAACCTCAAATACCCTAAGCAAGCTGGATACTATCTTACAACAAACCAAGCGAGGGTACACACCTATTACCAGAACTGAGGACTCGAGGAAAGAGAATCTAGAATGATGGCTTAGACAAAACCCAAACTTTCGCACCTGGTTGTCTTCCCTTCGGAAGACAATATAGGATCGGAATGCTTAAGACATTCCAATCACAAGGACTTAGGCTGAAAGTACAATTAGCACAAAGGACAACAGAACATCTCAAATGGGAGAAGTTCACTAAATTGAAATGGAAAACTATCTCAGACCACTGCGAAAGTTCTAGTCTCCCCTAGCAGACTTAGCAGACTTATATCATTATGGATAAAAACCCATAACCAGCAAATACCAAATTACACATAAGACAAAAACATACAAAGTCACTAACGCATACTAAAAAATCCCCATCTTCTACAAACATGGATCAAAGATAAGAAAGAACAAGGATTCAACTATGTAAATTTCGGAATGTTTCAAGCATGAATAGAAGGGTTACATACGCCAGACATGGAAATAGAAATTCTCAGCTGCCTCGTAGACAAAAGGTGGAAATCCTTCGAAAAAAGCCTTTTAGGAGTAGCACAACTCCATCTCACAGAAAATGTAGGATACTTTAATGTAGTACCTGGGTATACTATGCCTATAGAAGCAACGCAGAGCATCAAGCTAGCAATCCCAAAAACTAAGCAACAAAAGGAATTAAATAATATCCACACTAATCCCTAGACCGGAAACGTATCCCTACAATTCAAACCAGCCGTATACATATCAGATATAAACCAAGAAGAAGAATATAACAAAGCACCTTTCAGGTTCATAGAATCAAGAAAATCCTATCTCTTAGAGAAGGGTGAATCCAGCACCTCAAATAATAAACTTATATCATACAAATGATACGATGATATAGATCTAGAAAAAATTAAGATCCAAAACCTAGGAGAGCCTCCTAGCCAAGAAAAATCTCGAACGAACGAAATCACATAAGATCAACATGATCCGTACCATTAGAGAAAGTGAAACCCTAGAAGAACTAGAAAAGGCCCTTGAACAAAAGGATAAAGGAAATAAAAATAAGAAACGCGACATGTTTTTGCAACCCGTAGCAAGAATAGCTATGGCAGATACCGTAATTGTAGAACAGGCCTAAACCAGCAATGAAACCAATCCTAACAACCAAGCTATTATCCAAAAAAACAATAGACAAGAACCTAGAAGAAACAAAGAAGCCTATATACCAATATACGAACAGAGGAGAGAAAGACCTAGATTCTTTAGAGACTTGCCTACGAATAGCCAAGCATTCCAAAGTATAAAAAGATGGCCCAAATCCCTATAAGCCCTCTAGGTATATACCTTAATCTAGATAACGTCCGAAACGTAAAAGAAGCACTCGAAGCTTTGGAAGAAACAAATGGAACAATGCTTCGACCAAAATAACAAATGGAGTATACAGTGTTGTTACATAGCATATGCGTGTGGTCCCACACAATTTTTTTTTTTTTTTTTTTTTTAACATTTTTTAAAAAACTTTAAAAAAATTAGAAAAACAGGGATAAATTAAGGGAAAAAAAAAAAGAATAATAAATTACTATATGCCATTGGCCCTTGAAATACATTTAATTGAGGTCTTGGCATCAATTCCCTAGTGGGGGTGGCTAACAGTGATGTGTGAACTGATAGTGGCTAACAAAAAAAAAAAAAGTAAAATAAAATCAATTACATAATGAATTAAATATTAAGTCATCATTCATCAACAATTCTACATTCTACAATATAGTTAACATTTAACAAATATGAAATATCAACATTCAACATTCAACACTACATACATTGATCTAGTTGCCATTGTGGCATATCACCACCAGGTCCACCACCATCCTCATTTGAGTCATCTCCTTCTTCCACATACACTTTTTCTTCTTCCGTTTCTTCATCATCTGTATGTATTAATACTTCATTAACATCCAATGGTGGATGATCTTCAGCTTGATCATTATCACCATCTCCTTCATCTCCTCAATCTCTTCAACGGGTTGACGGCTACTACTTGCCCCCCGGCTCCCCCCAATCCTTCGCCTTCAAGTGGTACTACCTTTATCAGTTGTCGATCCGTATGCGGCATCTTCAACTTGTGCTCATGGAAGGTCCTCTCCAGCAAATACCGGGTCCTCCGTCTCTACGAGTCACTCGTTATCTGCATCTAACTTATCTAAGCAGATAGAGTTAAAGAAACCAAGCTTTTCTTTCCTAGTTTGGAATCGTTCTCGCAATTTTTGATTGTATTGAACGAAAACCAAGTCGTTGAGCTTTTTTGGCTCAAGGTGATTCCTTTTCTTAGTATGAATCTGCAAGAAAGAAAGCGCGTTTGGCATGAGCTATTTAGGTAATTAATTTAGCTTAGGCCTTACACTAAAAAATTGAAGTTTACAATTACTAAACAGTCTAAACTTACTGCCTCGAACGTGCTCCAATTGCGCTTACAACCACTAGCAGAACACGTGAGTCCAAGAATCCTCATAGCTAATTTCTGTAGAGCTGAATCATTCCTGTTCGGGTCCACTCCATAGGTAGCCCACCAGTCAGCTGAGAAAAACAGTTTAAGTAGATTAGAGACACTTTGTAGAAAAACTATTTGTAAGACACTAAGACTGACATTCATAGTAGTACTTACTAGGTAATTTCATTGTCTGATGCCTTATTACGATATCCCTTGAGAATATCCCCTCACTTTTTGTATAGAAGTCCAATAAATTTGAGATCTTGTCCTGTTCTTTTCTATTTGAAATTATTCTTTCCAAGACATCAATAAATCCAACCATATGCATAGTAAGTGCTTCTGCTGGATTAGCAGAAGCGAATAAACAGGCTGGGTTAAGGATGTAGGTAGCTGAATACAATGGAGATGACATTTGGTTGCTCCATCTTCTATATATAATATCTAAAATTGGTTTGTAATCACAGTCTATTGTTAAAATGGTCCATGATCTTATTTTTCGTCATCTCCATCGCATCATATATGTAGCCCATTGTAGGCTTCTCATCCCTGGTCACCAATCGCAATACAGTGACTAAGGGCTCGGATGCTTTTAGCGCCTTTACCCACTTGTGTTCAAAAACTTTGCGAAATGATTGTTTGTTGAACCTGTTTCCCTTCAGCCTTCTTTGACCAAGGTCCACTTGTAAAATCGGCCGACACTACAAAGCTTCTAAGTTTTGATTTTTTTGCATGTAATCTTTGTAGTGTTAAAAAGGTTGTAGCGAAACGGGTGACTGCTGGACGTAGCAAGTTACCCCCAATGTGTTTTCTCATTCGACTGAGAAGAAGGGCATGTTTGTACATAAAGACCGTGATTCTTCTAGCCCTTCAAATCACACTTATAAATAACCTATCTATATCTTCTAACATAAGATCAACACAATGGGCCACACAAGGGGTCCAAAATAAACAACGCCTCTTCTCCATAAGAAGATGTCCGACCATTACATACGAGGCTACGTTGTCTGTAATTACTTGTATAACATATTCCTCATCTATTTCTTCAACTACATTATCTAGTAATCTAAACAAGTATTTTCCTGTGTGTGGATGACCCGATGCATCCACAGACTTCAAGAATATTGTCCCAGCTGGACAATTTACCAAATAGTTAATGAGAGACTGATCGGATCTATTGGTCCATCCATCGGCCATTAGCGAACACCCATATGTTTTCCGTGATTCCTTATATTCAGTTATGAAGGATCGCGTATATTCAACTTTAGTCTTCAGACATGTTTCCCTCATTTCATGATATGAAGGAGGTTTAAGCCCAGGTCCAAATTGACCTATAGCCTCAACCATTACTTTGAAACTTCTCGATTTAACGGAGTTGAAAGCAATGCCGGTTTGGTAAAACCACTTAGCAATATATTTAATAGTGGCTTTCCTATCTTTTTGTTTATACCGGTTCTCTAAAGTTGTTTGAGTCGGCCCTTTGCTTCTACCCCTTTGATCAATCACATCCTCGGGGTGCGGTCTATACCATCTATCTATGGGCCCATGCCCTTGGGCTCTTTTCGAGACCATTGGTTGTACTTGTGGTCTAGACCGACCTGTCGAAGTAGAGGGAGTGAGACTATCTTCATCTACATTAACTATGTTTGTATTTTCATATGCATCTTGTTCCATATATTCCTCCTGACGTAGGGCACTATCGCATCTCTTTCTTAACTGTTTTTCCATATACTCTGTGATCTCCTTTTGGATTTCTAGAGTAATTTTATCGTATGCTTTTGCATTTGACCCAGGTAAATGCGTAAGGTGTTGCTTGTGCCTTGTAATGCTACCGGAACTCACATACACACATAACTCACATACTATGTGAGTTTTTTCCGTAACACTACGGTAGTGCCCATACTTCTAACCCGGGTCATTCGACTTGAGTTTTAAAGAGGAAGATTAGGAAGAAGACATTATATTGGTGGTGTGTGTGTATTGATTGCTAGTAGCTTAGTATTAAAAAGTAACTAGAAAGTAAACTAAAAAGTAAAAAGTAAAAACTAAAGTAAAGTAAGAGACTAAGAGTAAAGAAACTAAAGAGATGGGACTTGGGAGAGGGAGAGAGAGGGAGAGAGAGAGTTACACACACACACACTTACACTAGTAGTAGACTAGTAGGAGAAAGAGAGAGGGAAAAGAAAAGGAGAGAGAGAGAGAGGAGAAAGAGAGAGAGAGAAGAGAGAGAGAGAGAGAGAGAGAGAGAGAGAGTTGAGTTACACTTGTAGAAAGGGAGAAGAAGAGGGAAAAGAAAAGAGGAGAGAGAGAGTTGAGTTACACTGGTAGACTTGTAGAAAAGAGAGGGGAGAGAGAGAGATTACACACAAATAAAATTACAATTGCAAATTTAAAAAGTGGTTCCAAATTCTTCAATCTTCACTTCTTGTCTAAGTTGCCTTCACTTTTGCCTTGAGTCCTTGACCCTTAACTTGTGTCTTGATCTTGATTCTAGAATTATGTAGAATGTAGACTTGTAAAGTTGTGTTGTTGTAAGTTGTTAGTTGTAACACTAAGTCACTAACACAACACTAACTTGTAACTTGTAACTTGTAACAAAGTAACAAACAAACTAAATTTTTTTTTTTGTTAGAAGTTGTTAGAAAACTTAGAACTCGGATATTATGAAACTTTAAGAGAGGAGATAGAAAGAGAGATAGATAATAGATTAGAAACTAGAAAGAGAGATAGAAAGAGAGAGTGGTGGGTGTGTTGTGTGAATATTTATTACTTGGAAAAATTAGAAACTATAAAGAAAGTTCAATTCAATGGATGGAGAGCATGGTTGTCTTGTAATGTCTCTTGAATCTTGATTCTTGAATCCTTGTGTATGTATGTACTTGTCCCTTGATTGAAACTTCAATCTCGATTCTTGAAAGAAATATGGATGGAGTGGAGCTTGAGGCTTGGTAAGAGAGTGTAAGAGAGCAAAATAGAGATAGAGAGAGAGTTTGAGCTTTGAGTGCATCTAGGAGTGCTTAGAATTCCTTTTTATAGAGAAAAAATCCAGATTAAAAAATAAAAATAAAAATAAACAATTCCAACGGTCAGATTTCTGACTGTTGGCAACTATGCGATCGCATATGCTGTATGCAATCGCATATCATGGCACATGTGGCATATGCGATCGCATATGTGCAGTGATCGCATATGCCACTGTCGCATATGCGATCAGTGCACATGTGCGCATATGCGAATGTGCGATCGCACATGACAACACTAGGAGTATAGATGCTTGTCATGCGTTCGCCGAAAAATCCTTAGAAGGAAACGCTTCCAGATTCCTAAAAACTCTAAAAACAGATACAAACCCTGAATCCGTAGCTCAATACGAAGAATTTAACAGGCGATATGCAAATGAGCGAAACGTAGATGGCTACGTCGCCTTATTCGAAAAATAAAAATAAAAAATCTTGGAGTAAATCGCTTCACTAGACAATCTGAATCCGAAGAAGCACTAATAGCATTAGCCAAACTTAGTATCTGTGACATTAAAGACATAGTACCCCATATTCGAACAATTATCAAAAGCTCTACTATTTAATAGAAAGCCATGAAGAAGAAATTCAAAGATGAATACTTCAGAAAGATACCTATCCTTAGTAGTGTCCTCCTACGAAAGTATAAAGAATGGCCAGGAATCGACGGTGTAAAAGCCAATACATTAGGAGAACGCATAAATTTTGCTCAGGATTATTTGACAGAACAGAAAAAGAAGCTGCCCTTATTGAAAGAACCTTCACTAAGCTTCCTGCCTTCAAAGAAGACAGAACAGACATCCTCCCAATACAATGGGGATGCCGAAAGAAAGAAAGACCAAAACACAGCTTCGAGAGATATCAACTTAGAAAATCACTCACATTTAGAGAACCTGAACTAAGAAACAAAAATTTACGACAAAGAAGGTATTGGAAAAAAAATACGTCAGCCAGGGAAAGTGTGGCAAACTACAGAAAAAAGGAACGTAAAAAACCTTTCAGAAAACGGAAAATAGAATGTTGATGATGATGAATAAGTCTATAGCATCGTCACCATAGACTCTAGCAAAACAGAAGGCACTGTCGAATATCCTTATCCCAGTGAAGAAGAAGAATCCTTAGAATCCGAACAAACTCCTATACGAAGCTGTATGATGAGAAGCATAACCATACCCAACCTAAAGGTGTACGTAGCAGCAGACAGCTCATTCGATGAAGACGATGGACCAGAAATATATAAATACGAAGATGTAACTTATAACTGTACAGTTAAGTGGAAACCTAAGCATACATACCAAGAATACGACTGGGACCCTCCACATAAAACAAATCCGGACTGTTGGTGCAAGTTCCAGCTAATAGGATCCAAGCGCTGGCAAATATGCTCCTATTGCTGCTATAAAATTGGAGGAAAATATTGCAAAGATGAGCAAAGTCTTTACATGTCATGTAACTGTTGCTTCCTTCACTACTGCAGGAATTGTTTCTTAATAGAACCGAAAAGACAAAAAGGGACCACAGCCTACGACGCAGTCCTCAAAGGATACAGGCAGTTATAGATGGAAGTAGAAGAAAACAGAGTAAAACGACAAGAATTGCATGAAAAACTCCAAGCATTCCATGTAACAGCCAAAGTAAATGTGCCCACAGAACCCACTACTAGCCCTACCAGACAAACCCCAGCACCCTCCCTCTTAGATAAAGGAAAGAAGATCATAGAAGAACCAACCGACGAATAACAAATTTATTCCACCGATGAAGAAATTACTGAACGCAACCCTACTTGGCAGAATGTCAAGATCTTACACAGCTCCACTAGCCTAAACAACATCCAGACCTTAGAGGTAAAACAGATACCTAGTATGTTATTACGAATGTCAAAAAGGAAGATTAGTTCATGACCTCAGTTCATTAGTCTTCTGACAAACCTAATATACTTGCATTAACCATTTATATTGTCTTGCTCATTTTTATTTTAAAAAAATTGCGAGGAATTGTTAGTATGTGTGAAATTTTTTAATAAAAATGCATTAAAAAGAGGATGTTTTGTCTTTTCTAATTTTTGCCTTTTTGTGGTTTTGTATTTCCTCCTTTGCCTTTTTTACTTGCCCCCACATCTGATGGGAATATGGAGGAAAAAGCTTTTATAAGATTTCCTTACCCCTTTGGTTTGTGAAGTAAACATACTGGTGGAGACTGTCGGTGAAGGGTTTGGGTTTTCTTTATTTGCCACACGCGCATGCACGCCGAGTCAGGTCAGACCATGGCATGTGCATGTGTGGGTGCCCTCCCGCTATAATTTTTATTTAAATTTTGTTTTCAAAATTTAATCTAAAATGTTTCTTTACACCTTCGTGGAAAGAATACATGACCTCTCTTAAACATAAAATAAGGGAAATGAAATTAGACAATCTCATACTTCACATTCGGATAGAAGAGGAAGCATGAGATCATGATGAACAAACCTTAGAATTGGAGAATGTTTTTAAGGCTCATTTAATTGAAAATTTTCGAAGAAGTCAGGAGAATCGTAAGTCTAATGCATCTAAAGAAGAACTCTTTTTTTTAAAATTTTTTTTTTTTTTCAGAAGTAAAAGGAATGAGAAAAATAAAAGAAAAAACATTGATTGTTATGTATGCGGTAAACTTGGCCATTTCCCTAAGGAATGTCTTTAAATTGTTATGTTGGAATTTGGGAATTTAAGAGACTGCACAGAAATTTGTGACAAGCTAGTGTCTTTGAAATAATTATTAAACAACACTAACTGAAAATGAATTAATTAAAAAAATAATAAATAATTAAAAATAATACCCTGTTCTGAGTACGCTTGTAAGCCTTTGACCAACTTAAGAGATGAAACTTGTGACAATCGTCATTCCATAAAAAGTCTCTCTTGAGTTTGTCTATCTTGGTCAAGGTATCCCGTATCGGTATCGTTTGGCGTAACGGTGCCCTCTGATACCGATGCGGATATGGGGGCGTAACGGGCTCGTAATAGTGCAAAAAAATATGAAAAAATATAGATTAAATCCGGAATATTCTAAGCATTCCAAATATGCATTCATTTATAAATTGGAACATGTTTATGGTGGTGTAACGGTCCACTCTTTGGTGAGAAGTTGTATCGGACTGTTTGATGATTTTATATACTGTTTCAGAATCTAATCAACAGTCTGTAAAATGCACATTAACATGTTCTACTATGATTAACACATAATATTCTATTATTAAAATAGCAAAACATTCAATAAAAAATGATTTTTCGATTTTTTTTTTTTAAAAAGGCCGAAAATAGTGTGTAAATAGAAAAAAAATTATAAAAAAATATAAAATGACATCAACAATCCGTAAAATGCACATTAACATGTTCTACTATGATTAACACATCATAGTCTACCATTAAAACAACAAAACATTCAATAAAAATTGATTTTTCAAATTTTTTTTTTTAAAAAGGCCGAAAATAGTGCGTAAATAGAAAAAAATTATAAAAAAAAATATAAAATGACAACAACAATTTGTAAAATGCACATTAACATGTTCTACTATGATTAACATTTCATATTCCGCCATTAAAACAACAAAACATTCAATAAAAATTGATTTTTCGAATTTTTTTAAAAAAGGTCAAAAATAGTGCGTAAATAGAAAAAAATTAAAAATATATATATAAAATGACATCAACAATCTGTAAAATGGACATTAATATCTTCTATTATGATTAACACATCATATTCTACCATTAAAACAATAAAACATTCAATAAAAAGTATAAATACCTATTTTTGAGGAATTTCTGGAAAATGGCCCACAGAGCTTTGAATCAAGAAAATCCTTAATATAAGTTATTTTTATCTGAAATATCAAGCTAAGATTGGTATAAAATAGCAATAGAATGATTTAAGAAGAGTTTGGAAGAAAGAAGTTTTTTTTAAAAAAGGTGAAAAAATGGACCTTAAAAAGCTGAAAAAAAAAAGTGACCGTTTTCGGACCATTACGCCCTGACCGTTACTGGGCAATAACGGCCGTTACGCCTCGTAACGGGGCTGTAACGGCCGTTACGGCTACAAAATCATTGGGGTGCCCGTTACAGCCCCGTATCGCGTAACGGACACGGCCGTTACCGATACGTAACAGCCGATATGCCTGTATCGTAACAGATACGAGACACCCTGATCTTGGCAAATATAGATTTAGGACAACGCATTAGGGAGAGATAATAGGAAGGAAGATTAGACAAAGTCACTTTGATCAGAGTGAACCTCCCCCCAAGAGATAAATAGCATTTCTTCCAAGGCGTTTATTTGCACTCTATTCTCTCAATAACTACATCCCAGAGATGTATGGTTGGCTTGTCGATACAAACAGGGAGCCGTAAGTAAGATGACGTAAATAAGATTAGACAAAGTCACTTTGATCAGAGTGAACCTCCCCCCAAGAGATATATAGCGTTTCTTCCAAGGCGTTTATTTGCACTCTATTCTCTCAATAACTACATCCCAGAGATGTATGGTTGGCTTGTCGATACAAACAGGGAGCCGTAAGTAAGATGACGTAAAAGAACCAGCTTTATATCCAAACGCCTCTGCCAATCAGAAAGAAGAGAATCAGAGATATTAATACCCAACATTTCGCTTTTTAAAAGGTAGATCTTTGGGCCAGGGATTGCCACAAACCACCTAATCACTTTCCTCAGGTTAACCACAGCAGATTTAGTGGCTTCGCAAAAGAAAAGTGTGTCATCTGCAAATTAAATATGGATAACAGGAGGGGCTGGAAGGAGCCACATTAAACCCACTGAACTGACCAGCAGATTCCCTTCCCTCAGCCTATGACTAAGGCCATCAGAAGCAATCACAAAAAGAAAGGGAGAGAGTGGGTAGCGGGTCTTCCTTTACTGATTTAAGGTATTCAATAATGGTAATGGTAGCTGTAACAACCAAACCTTATGGCCATTCTAATACGGGGCTGTAATGGCTGTTACAGCCCCCGTAACAGCCATTACCATCCTGTAACGGTTGAATTTTTTAAAGGAAAAAATGTATTGGCCCATATCGGCCAGTCACGGGCCTTTTTCTCAACTTCTCCTTCATCTAGGATAGATCTGGTAGAGACCTTCTGGTGTGAAGGATCGACATTGGCCAATAGACGGTTCTTTGGCGACATAGATCTGAAGGCGATTCTAGTTCTAATGTGTTTTTCCATTCTAGAAATTTGACAATATCAAAGAAGAATCCTTAGGCTAATAAATAACATAGAATCTGGATTTTGAAAAACCTTAAGTTTGTCTTCGTTTCAAAAATCCTAACAGGAGGTTTAGTAAGCATTGCCTCCTCTGTGCTTGGATATAGAAAGTGAAGGCCCCTGCCAAAAGTTATTGTTTTTTCTTGGTTAGTGGGTTGGAAGGTGGTCCTAATTATCTTCACAAATAGGAAAGAAAATTATCATTGATGGATGCTGCTTCTGCATTAGGGATGCTGAATCCTTGTTTACTTGTTCATCGATGCTTTTTTGCATTGGCTGTGTAGCATTGTTGTTTTCACAGCTTGGTGTCAAATGGACCATTCTGGATTCTGTCTTCACTCCTTTAGGGTGTGGAGAGGGGTGCCTTTCAATGGCAAAGGGGAAATTGTGGCATCTCTGTATCTACTCTGGGTAATTTGGAAGGAAATGAACAAAAATGTACACTCTAATTGCTCACAGTCGGTATATAAGGTGGTGGAGACTGTCTAGTTTCTTATATCCTGTTTTTTTTTTTTTTTTTCCCGGAAGATAAATTCAATTTATTAAAAGCAAAAAAGGAGAGGTGAGGACAAGAATTCAACTTGCAGGATACAAGGCCACCTAAAAATAATCAAAAGGCTCAAAAGAAGATCAGGCAAAACGCTTAAGAGCCTGAGCCAATCAATAACATCCAATTTTGCCCTCTAAATGCTTTATCCGGATTCAAGCTGATGTTTGTTTGGTATAATCATGTTATGGAATGAAGTGAGATGGCTTTTGTAATATTGGGGGAGGTTGGTCCCTCATGCAGATATATTCTTTCCTTCTTGGGGGCCTTTTAATAAATGTCTTTTCTATATATATATATATTAAATTGCCTATCATCTATGAATTCAAGTGGTATCTTGCCTTTGTTGTTTTTTAACCTACACCTTGATTAGAATATCTCTTTTGCATGATTTAGAAAAATAAAGATAAAGAGGAAAATTCCAGTAGATTATTGGTTGTCTTAGTCTACTTGTCAGTTGCACTTCCCAACATCAGTTTTGCTGCTCCTGTTATTTGTCAGATACTGATTTCTAGTTAACAACGCTTCATTCAGTCTGTGGATTTGAGCAGTTCTGGACTGACTGCTTTGATTACAGATTTGCAAATGCTCCTGAAGCTGCTCGAATGGATTGGTCCTCATTCACTAAAGGCTATTTCTTGAATAGAGAAACTTTGGTTGCCGTCTTACTCCTAATTGATGCTAGTATTCCACCTCAGAAGATCGATCTTGATTGTGCTAATTGGCTTGGCCGCAACAATGTATGCTCCTTTTTCTCTGCAACATCTGTCATTTCTCGAGTTCTACTGAGTCCATATCACCTCATCTGTCATATCCATGCATCAGGTGGTACTATATAGATGATGTGGCCCAAAAGTCTGATCAGTTATCCCATCTGATTAGGCCACAGGTGTCTATTGAAAGCGGACAGTTGGGTTTTTTTTTTTTTGTCTCCTTTTTTTCCTTCAGTTAATCCTGCATTGTTTTTGTACATCTGTGGCCCTCCTGATGAGTTTACTGGCCTGATGATTGGGTTGGGTGCTCCACATTGTGTGGTCCACCTGATGTATGGCTAGGTTACTCCCGACACATGCAAGGCTGGCACATTTGGCTGAGTGCAGCAGTGCATATGGGTTTTAGGAAAGATCTCCTTTCTTTGCTTTCTTGGGGATAAACTTGCTTCTCATGGTTTTTCCCATTTGGCTGCACAGATTGCAATGACTTTTGTATTCACCAAATGTGATAAAATGAAGGGGGGCAAAGGAAAGCGGCCTGATGAGAATATCAGGAATTTCCAAGAGCTTATCAGAAAATACTACCAGGAACCACCACCATGGATCATGACCAGCAGTGTTACAGGCTTAGGCAGGGACGAGCTTCTCCTCCACATGTCACAGCTAAGGAATTATTGGGATAATTAGAGAGGGGAAGTAAGACTGGAACCACAGCGCCATGCATGGCCTTGGACGGACGTTCAAGGACTCTGGACAAACAAATCATGGAACAAATTCAGTAACTCAGCGGTCTGGGGCGGTTTTTGGAAAAATTAACTTCTACTTTGTATATAATAGAAAGCTGGTCAACCTCCATCCCTTTTCTTGTTGTGGTATTTTTTCAAGAGGAATTGTAATTTCTACTAAGGATGTTGACATCATACTTGGATTTTCAGGCCCCATGTTATTATAGTGATCCATAAATGTGGGCTTGATGATCATGCCCCGAAACTCTCAGATTGGAAGATCTTAGTGACCAACCTAAACTTATCTTCCTTTCACAAAGTAATCGTGTTGTGTGCATCATGGCATTGGAGTAATTGTTCAGGTTACGCGACTCTTATCTGAACCCACATGGCATATTTGTTAGACCACCTAGTGCATCCAAATCAATGGCCCAATTTTGGATGGCTAATCATAACCAATGTATCCCCCATGGTTTCTATTGCGGGGTTTTCTCTTCGAGACCAAGCTGTACACAAGCCCAACCGAGTCGAGCCTGGCTCGGCTCAGTCAGCAGTTCAGCCAGCTCGAGCCAAGTTCGAGCTGAGTTTTGAGTTTAGGTGTAGGGTTTTTAATATATATATAATTTATTTAAATATATAAGTATATACAGAATATTTATATTAAGTGAACCTAATACGAGTTGAATCGATTCAAACTGAGTCAAGTTTGAGTTGAGTTCCGAGCCAAGTCGAGTCGAGTTTGGTCTAGTTTCGACTCGGCTCAATTTTTTCGAGCTAAAAAAATTATGGCTCAAACTCAGTTTCGAGTCAAGCTTTTCCAAGTCGAGTCGAGCGAGTTAACCCACCTAACTCTGTTTGTGTACAGCTCTACTTTGAGTTATCATTTTGATGGCTGGTCCAGTCATTTGTGGAAAGCAACTCAAAATCAAATCATTCAACAGACCATAAACCAAAACATTATACTAATTCAATAATCGAAAGGTATCTGAGCCTTACAATGAAATTACAATTGACACAACAATTTAATATAGTAGCCCCCCAATCAAGGACCCCATTGATTTCCATAAGGGTAGAATGGAGGGTTCTGAATCAGAAATAAAGAACTCATGAAATGTTGAAATAATAAACCCATAACAATAGAAATGTCTTATAGCTAGTCCTCACCTTTAAAAAATAATAATAATAATAAAGAGAGAAAACAATGGCTCCTGTCTCTGCATCCCTTTCGATATTGCTTTCTACCCCACCTTCCAGATAGCAAGGTCATCGTCAAACTATCCATAACATCCCCCTCCTTCAGATCAGTAAGGTACCACAGTTGAAATAATCACTCTTCTTCCCAACACAGGCACAGCTGGCTAGACCACTTCATGAGCTCTCTCTCATATGGTGGTGACTTGCCGACTATGTGCCTGGAAAGCGGATGTTTGGTAATCCAGAATTTCCAAACGGTGGGCCTGTTGTGGATGGAGCATTGCTGAAAATCACATTGACCAGACAATCTTAACCATCTGATGTCTGCCACTGAATTTGGCCCCACAGGTACACAGGCCATTTTCTTTTCAATCGTCCATTTGACTGGCAACCATATTGAACCCACTAGGATCACCTACCTAATTTCTGTCATTTTCAGGATATCCTCCATCCACAATAGGGCTCATGATCTCAAAATGTTAGGAAAAACTTTTGATATTCCATGCTCCACCATGAAGTTGGTGTTTAGTTTATTGACCAACCAGTCAAGTAACAAGAGAGCCTGTGGATCTGGCGACCAAGGGGTGTAGGCAAATGATGAAGACCAACATTAGATGATTCTGACCTGAGAAAACTCAAATGCAGAATCAGTACCAGTTACCGGCCCCACCTTGGGCTGCAGCAACTTTCCTTGCAATGTATTGAGGCGGCTTGGGCTGCACTGGATTGGAACCTTCAATCCCTTCATTGTCTCCTCTATCGCTCTTACAGCTCACATTCCTTCTTGGATACAAATGGCCCAAAGCAGCAGGGTTTTTAGCCATCATTCGTTGTTCATATGGTTCTGCTGTCATGCAGTTGTTGTAGCGTGGTGCAGAACCAACAGTTTTTCCAGGCTTTGATGTGGCAGCACCTATCATACAAATGGCAGTCAATGGGTGTATCACGAGTAAAAAAAATCATGGTATGTCATGAGAATCAGATCTGATTGTTACATTGATTTCATGAGTTTGATTCCAGCTTACCAACAAAAGAAAGGAGTGTACTGTAGAGAGCTCTACTCAGCCCACATGCAACTCTACACAGTTTCATGTCCCAACCTGGCACATGTAGGACATTCAAGATGTGCATCAGGTGGGACCCACTGTGTAGATGATCTGGCCCAAAAATCAGGTGGTCAACTCATCAGGTGAACCATGCTTGTATCAAAACAATGGACAGTTCAAAATTTGCCCACAGTCAACACTCAAAACATACAAATCTGCCTGACCAGAACCTGCCTAATTATTTTAACCAGGTCTGCTAGACATTGGGGCGCCCACCTGATGAATGGCTTTGAAATCCACACGTGCCAACTGCCAAAGATGTGTACAGGTACGTGAAATGAAACTCACATGTGGAGGGGGAAATGTTGACTGGTTTCCAAGGTTAGCAAGGTCAATGGTACTAACAGCGGAAGAGGTTCTATAATTTTATTTTCATTCAATCATATTGCAGAAAAGCATCTTAATTGGAAATATTTTAGTGAAACTTCCCATTTCTAAATGAAATAATGGAAATCACCTTCCGATTTGTTAAATCTATCATAACCCCCTTTAAATGACACCAGAATCAATTAGCATGTGTCTTTTCAGGCTTTCCCACATCTCAGATGTGACTTAGTTTTTAAAACCACAATAAAAGTGAACGTATCTGGTGGTGTTGTGGACACAATCCTTCATCCAGAGTCTGTTAAGCCTACTCCTAGTGATCAACACAAGCCTTTTAATTCTGAATTCTTTAATTAAGCAAGTCATCAAATCAGTAAAGATACATGTAGTCCTGCCCAAGAAAGAGACCCAAGTCCTAGTAACCCCACTTAGTGGTGATTCAACATTAATTCTATCTGGCAGAAGATAAAATGAATTGGAAAAATAAAAATAAAAAATAGTCGTAGCAAAAAGAAATGGTACTGAGATTATTTTTCCTATATGTGCAAAAAGTTTGTGTTGTTGCTTCCAAGCTGTAGCGCTACTTTCCCTGTGCAGTTTACTGGTACTAGTGGAGTAGCATTGACCTGCAATACAACATGTATTCTGGCAATGCAATGGAGTTGGACCCTCATGTTGATCTGAATATCAACCTGATGTTAAATGGAGTCTCTATGCTCGACTCTAAGAATCAAATATGATACTTCATACACATTCAAACTCATAGAATGAAAAGAGGTTATTTTGAGGTCCTAATTTCATTATGCCTGTCATTGGTGGGGACTCTCTTAAATTCCTTCATAGTAATTTCTTTCTCGTCATCGATCATCATCATCTCCTTGTACTAGCTATCTGGGGTTGGCTTTACAAATCCCATTCTGTGAATGATTCCTATCTAATCCCTATCCTTGGAAAGTGGGAAAAAAAAACTCCATCTCTTCTCACAAACCTTGATCCAAGTCCTTTTTAGGTCTTGTCATCTTCTATTTAGGTCCTTCAGCCCTTGATCAAGTTCACCTCCTCATTGAAGCTTTCTTTGGCTTCGTAACACATGACTAAACCATCTCGATGTGATTCCCATCATTTTCTCTTCCTATCAATATTACAAATAAAGAAAGGAAAGAAAGCAAAACCCTTCCACCTTATACCACTGATGCAGGATGATGGAAACTATCCTAGGATGCATGATAAGAGATCAATTACACGTTAATTTCAGCAATCAACATGTAAAATCAAGCATATCCTCATAATAGATTCAGAAATTCAGATTTATAACATGAAGATCCTAGGTTTTCACATACACGGTGTACGAAAATTTAAAATAGTTCAAGAGTGGCCCAGTAGGAAGTAGGGACTTCCAATCTAGCATTGGCACGTTTCACACTCAAGGGAATGAATAGTACGTTTTATGATTAGGGTTAGGAAGGGGAAAATCTGAAATATGGAGAATTAGGGTTCACGGGAATTGGGGATTTTGGAATTAGGGTTTTTAAAAATTAGGGAAAATAAGAAGTTGAAGATCTAGAGTTTAGAAGGTTGTAATGGAAGAGAAAAGAGGAAAACATGAGAAGAAGAGAATACCTTTCGAATAAGGGGAAGATGAAAGATGTACCTTAGAATCCACCACCAAACAAGCTTCTACCCTTTCACAATTTAATTGGAATGGAGAGTTTTTTTTTTTTTTAAAATTAAAAAATCCTAGAAAATAAGGAGGAAAATTCCTTCACACAAGAGAGCTTCACTCTCTTTTTTTTTTTTTTTTTTTTTTTTTTTTTTTTTTTTTTCTCAATAACACTACTAGGGTTGGAACTCCACCCCCCCTGTGCTTTTATAATAAAAAAATTCGGAATTAAAATTCAGCATAATTACAACTATGCCACCCACTTAAGTAAAGTGGCCAATTGTCCAAAATAAGAAAACTAAAATATATATTATTAATCTCAACCATCAAATAACTCCTAAAAATAACAAAAACCATAAAGAAAGCATGATCATAGTCCAAGGGGCCCAGATCTAAAAGATTTGGTGGCCCGATGGCCTGATCGACAAGATCCAACGGTCGGATCGACAAGAAATAGAAATCCTATGACTAAAATGATCTCATAAGCAGCCCACATGCATCATCCCAAGGTGGGGTCTTCCTAATGCACGTCCAATGCATGCGGCGTCTTTAAAATGGTCTGACGGTCCCCATCTGGAACTCGTCTCCCATCTACAAAGAAAGCTACGCTGATATGGGTGGTCGTCTGTCTCTGGTACATCCGAGTAGGTCCTCCGATGTCCCTATCAATTTCCCTCGGTTGAAGAGATTTTGCCTCTGGCAAAATAAAGCCGCAGTGATGCCCGAGGAGATCCGGGTTTCATCGCTAAAGCTTTGCCTCTGTGATTCACGTACTGTCTGATTTTGGTTTGTCCTTCCACTTAACAAGGTACTGGTAACCGCCATGTCATGTGGAAACCGCCATGTCATAGGTATGGATGGTACGGATGGCAAAGGTTGAGAAAAAGGGTCAGGTAATGGTCATGGGTTTTGGGACAGGTCAAGGGCATCATCATTAAAGTTCATGTGAGGGTTAGGGGAATGTCCATAAAATGGTACAAGATCTTCCACATTAAATGTGGAACTGATACCCATGTTAGGTGGAAGATCTATCAAGTAAGCATTCGAACCCAGTCTTTTCAAGATTTTATATGGTCCAGTGTTACGAGCTTGTAATTTTTTCATGGTTCTCTGTGAAAACCCTTTTGGACGTATTTTAATCATGACTTCATCACTCATAACAAATTCTTTAAATCTATGGCGTGAGTCAGCAATCATTTTGTATGTTTCATTACTTGTATTGATTCTTTTTCTAATCTCCACATGCAAGTCATGCATATGTTGTGTAGATGCGTGTGCAGACTCTGAAGGCCTATGGAACACAGACGTGGGTATGCAATCTATAGGGGTCTTAGGCTCATCTACTTGCCTTTCTAAATTCACTTCCTCCCTAGGACTCATTTGATCGTGATGAAGATTTGGTAGAGTCAATGAGTGAATGTCCTGTATGGGTATAAACTCATCCGGTATGCCCTCTGGAATAACAACACTGGACTCCTCCAATACTAGACTCACCTCAGTTGGTAACTCTACACTACCCCTAGGTGGCATCTCCATAATAATCTTAGGTGCGACCTCACTTGCCACGTATGCATACAACGCCAAATTAGTTTTAGTCTCTCTATCAGACTCTTTGACATTAACTATAGGAAGAGACTTAAGCCGGAGTTTCGTCACATCTTCAGGACCGCATGTCTTGACGTCCTTCTTTTTAGGGATGCTTTTGGGTGGGAGAGACTTTAGGACAATCCTTTTGCCTCTATACAGAAACGAACACGTATTCGAGCGACCGAATAGTGTTGCGTCCATGTCGTACAACCAAGGCCTGCCCAAAATGATGTGGCTTATATCTATAAGCAAAACATCACACCACAACGTATCCGTATAGGAACAAAATTGGATGGGAATAGGACAACGCTAAGAAACCAGAATTGAAGATGCATCAACCCATAAGACTCGATAGGGCTGGGGGTGAGGAACGACTAGCATACCTAAGCGGTCCACGGTGCGAGCAGATACCACATTGATGCAACTGCCACTATCAATGATCACCTTGCAGTTTTTACCACCACACTTGGCATAAGTGTGGAAAATTGAATCCCTGCGCCAATCATCACTTTCTACAATTTGGCTTAAGGCGCAGCTAATAATTGCAAGTGGCACAATCTCAATTTGATCCCCAACTTGTGATTGGACATCTTCGCGAGGGTCGGGGTTTGCCTAAAGGGAGGCTTCAAGCCGATTGACACGTGCATTGATCACGGTCAATTGAGTTGTGGTGGTCCTATTGTGCACATCAATAGCCGTTAGACAATTATTGATAGCGTTAAGGGCCTCATCAATCTGCTTTAGATTCATAGTGATATGTAAACCAAACCCACGTCCAGAACAAGTGGGGGCATACCCAAGGTAACTCCAAAAGGGAAACTTGAGGTCCTAGGACAATAATGAAACTAACCTAGAGATCAAGCTGGACACACCAACCAGAAAATTCAGCAAGCCACTATCCTCAAATATGATGATGAAAATTCAGCAATGTAGTAATCTAAGGGTGCCAAACTGAAAATTCAGCAATGTGATACCCTGAGATTTCTATGCTGAAAATTCAACAATGGTATAAGTGGAAACACTAGCTGAAATTTTAGCAATATGATACTCAAAATAAATAAATAAATAAATAAAAATCAGCAATATGATCCTATATGCAATGAATGTTCTACTAACCCTAGATGTGACTCTAACCTAAATGTAACACAAAAATCTTATGCTAAACCTATGCTTTGATACCAAAATTGATGCAGGATGATGGAAACTGTCCTAGGATGCATAATAAGAGATCAATTAAGCATTAATTTCAGCAATCAACATGTAAAATCAAGCATATCCTCATAATAGATTCAAAAATTCAGATTTATAACATGAACATCCTAGGTTTTTCACATACATGATACACGAAAATATAAAATAGTTCAAGAGTGGCCTAGCTGGAAGTAGGGACTTCCAATCTAGCGTAGTCACATTTCACACTAAAGGGAATGACTAGTAGGTTTTGTGATTAGGGTTAGGAAAGAGAAAATTTGAAATATGGAGAATTGGGGTTCATGGGAATTGGGGATTTTGGAATTAGGGTTTATAGAAATTGAGGAAAATAAGAAGTTGAAGATATAGGGTTTAGAAGGCTGTAATTGAAGGAAAAAGAGGAAGACAAGAGAAGAAGATAATACCTTTCGAATAAGAGGAAGGATGTACCTTAGAATCCACCACCAAACAAGCTTCCATCTTTCCACAATTTAATTAGAAGGGAGAGTTTTTTTTTTAATTAAAAAATCCTAGAAAATAAGGAGGAAAATTCATTCACACAAGAGAGCTCCAAATTTGATGCAGGATCATAGAAACTATCATAGGATGCATGATAAGATATCAATTACACATTAATTTCAACAATCAACATGTAAAATCAAGCATATCCTCATAATAGACTCAAAAATTCAGATTTATAACATGAAGATCCTAGGTTTTCACCAGTGTTTCAAATAGCGCATAGTAGCGTAGCAAGCGCACGCTAATTAGCGTAAGCGTGATTTACGTAGCGTCCCAAATAGCGTCCAAATAGTAAATCCTAGCGTAAGCTACAACTATGTAGCGCCAGAAGTCCGTAGCGTGAAAGCTACAATGTATTTTTTTACTAATTTATTTTTTTATTATTTTTTTCACATTTTCTTTGTTTTTAATGTTAAGGAATGTGACACTTATATTATACTTGATACTTTTAACCTATGAGATTTTTATTTTTTTTCATAATTGTGACTTGTGGTTTCAATTAGACATTATTAATTAAAGTGGTTTGCTTAGAAAGTTGTTGATGTGATAATTATTTGATTTGGCTTATATATGTGGATTGGCTTTTGATAAATGATAACTAATAACTTTTTTGAACATGCTTAGAATTGATAAAATGAATCATCTTTTAGGCATTTTTATAATTTTTTCTTCTTTTTTTTTCACTATTTATTATATTTATCTTACTTTTAAATTAAAAAAAGAAGTAAATACACGCTACGTATTTACGCTACACGCTATAGAGGGCTGAGCGCTATGCATCACGCTACCGCTATTTAAAACACTGGTTTTCACATACACGGTGTACAAAAATATAAAATAGTTCAAGAGTGGCCCAGTTGGAAGTAAGGACTTCCAATCTATCATACGCACATTTCACACTCAAGGAAATATCTAGTAAGTTTTATGATTAGGGTTAGGAAGGGAAAAATCTGAAATATGGAGAATTAGGGATTTTGGAATTAGGATTTTTAGAAATTGGGGAAAATATGAAGTTGAATATCTAAGGTTTAGAAGGTTGTAATGGAAGAGAAAAGAGGAAGACAAGAGAAGAAGAGGAAGATGAAAGATGTACCTTAGAATTCACCACCAAACAAGCTTCTACCCTTCCATAATTTAATTGGAAGGGAGGGGTTTTTAAATAAAAAAATCCTAGGAAATAAGGAGGAAAATTCCTTCACACAAGAGAGCTCCACTCTTTTTCTTTTGTTTTTTTCTTATCAATAACACCACTAGGGTTGGAACTCCACCCCCCTGTGCTTTTATAATAAAAAATTTGAAATTAAAATTTAGCATAATTACAACTATGCCACTCACTTAAGTAAAGTGGTCCATCATCCAAAATAAGAAAACTAAAACATATATTATCAATCTCAACCATCAAATAACTCCTAAAAATAACAAAAACCATAAAGAAAGCAAGATCATAGTCCAAGGGGCCCAAATCTCAACCATCAAGTGGACTATGATCTTGATCGACAAAATCCAACGGTTGGATCGACAAGAAATAGAAATCCTATGACTAAAATGATTTCTTAAGCAACTCACATGCATCATCCCAAGGTGGGGTCTTCCTAATGCACATCCAATGCATGTGGGTTCTTCAAAATGGCCTGACGGTCTCCCATCTACAAAAAAAGTTGCGCTGATGTAGGTGGTCGTCTCTGTCTCTGGTACATCCGAGTAGGTCCTTCGATGTCCCCATCAACCACCCATCTCTTCAATCTTTCAATACTTTAATAAAGCCTCTTCTAAAGAGCATGGTTAGGTCAATGTGGTCATTCAAAAATGCTTTATCAACTTGTCAGAGAAATGGGATTTTTTAATATGAATTATATGATATGTGGCACATGTCGTTGCTTAACATACATAGGTTTCCAAATTTGACAAGAGGACCCATGGTCCGGTAATCCAAACCATTGATCTCTTGCATGGATGGAGAATGACCAAAAAGTCTCCTTAATAGGAATATCCAAGCAACCAATATTATGAAGTGTTAATGCATTGATTTTTACACTATTTGTCAATCACATGAGTCCTTGTGTTATGTAGTCGGTTGGGCCCTTGGAAGCTGAAGATTGAAGACTGAAGACACAAGTGAAGGTGGAACATCAAGGAGCAAAGAACAAGTAAATGTGGTGCCTTGTTGACTCTAACCCTTGACCCAAAACAATCCATTAAACCTCTACATGATCTTAAACCTAATAGGTAAATCTTTTATTGATTGTCCCTTAGGAGCCTAAATTGATCATCCTTAGGACAGCTTTAGAGGTCTCGTGTTGCTGGAAAAACTGCACAATTTCAACAACCTTCGGTCCCACCGAACCCACCTTCGATCTGACTGAAATAACTAAAACAAGACAGTGTGCTGAGACAAAATTTCGGGTAATTCGGTTGCAACCAACTACCACCTTCAATCTCACCAAAGACCACTTTTAGTGCGACCGAAGACTACCTTAAGTGCAACCAAAAGTGCCCAAGTCTATCTAGCAGCTTTCCTGTCTAATTCGATTGGACTGAAGACTAGCCGTTTTTGTCCGTTTTACGCCCGTTAGAACTTGATTCATTTATAAAGGAAATTTGGTCTTTAGGCATTTTTTAAGGTTTTTTAGTGCAATTGAAGCTTAGGAGACGCCCCAATCATATCCCACATCCCAAGTCTCATGTTCCATGAGATTCGACTCGTCTTCTTGAGCTTTACCACTCTAATGAGGATTTCAATGTCAATGTTGAAGAAGATTTCAATCTCCACCATTTTCTAGAGTTCAGACCCAGCCTCTATAGGTATGTCCTTGTCTAAATCCTCTAGAAGACAAGGAATTATAACTCCCCATTAGTTATAGAGTTCTACCAATCTCCCATCATCTTGGTTACCTCAAAGGAGTATCAAATACAAGGTGGTTGATCTTAGAGTTAAAGCATTGGCAACGCATCGACATCATGATCATGGGAGCAAAGGGGAGATGATTGAAGCACGAGAGAGCATCGATCTAGCAACCCAAGACAGCATTACAAAAGGGGCTTAATTTGACAAGTTGTCATTTGTAAGAGTCTGTATACACTCCTTCCTCGTGTAGGATTGAGTGTAAGAGTTTGAATTGCCAAACTTGACTAGGTTCTTGTATAAGACATTGGTTCTTATGTAGGACCTAAATTAAAGTCCTTGTGTAAGCCACCATACACGGGTGTGTACGTGTTAGTCTTTGTGGGAGCATCCGACAGGGGTAAAAATAGGTCATTGGACTAAGACCGAGGTTGTTGGGTAGCCAATAGAAAACCAATTCAAGTCTCTTGCGGGAGCCTCTAATGGGAGTGTACATCAGTAGGTTATTGTGTAGGACCGAGGTATGTGTCGAGCTTATAGAAAACCACGTAATCTTTTGTGGGAGCCAGTCTGTGTAAGATTGTAAAGGTTAGAGGCGAACATGATTTAAAACTTCCGATAGTGAAATTTGGTACACTTATGGGTTGAGTGCATCCACCGGGAGTGGAGTAGGGAAATCGAACCACTATACATGCCCGTATTTGAGATTGTCTTTTGAGTATTTGTTTAATTATGCTTATGTGATGAATGTTTAATTATATGTATGCATGATTAAATGAATGTTAGGAGTTGATAGGTAGCACATCCCACATACACATGTACACAATCATGTTTATAGACTAGTTACTTAATCGCCACATCTTTTGTAGTCTATGTGATTGGACCCTCTGTTGGCTTGGAAGCTATAGAGTTAATTGACTTGTTTTGTTTAAATTGCATATTAGTTTAAGAAGGTATCCCCCCCCAAGGACATAGCTATCATTCCTTAGCTCCGCCAAGCTTCCGTACACATAGCCCGTGGGCCCAACGCACGCCATTTCGAGAAGTCTAGTTGAATGCGGACCATTATTTCCTTCTCAACTGTCTACATGTAGGGCACAAATAGAAGGGTTAAAATTGTCCTAGCAAGGATATTTTGAAGTGTAATCCATTCACAGCGGGGCACAACAAACAAATGGTCTGGAACAAGTGTATGGAGATTTATATCAACTTCTAATCAAGTAAAGAAAAAGGAATGAGTCTGGTTTTAATGCTCAACAAGAGATTTTGAGGAATGCAAATTATGGACTGCACCTTACCTTGTGCTCTGTGTGGAACCTGGATAGGAACCCTCGTCATGGGGATCCCACAGTTCCTGTCTGGCTGTGGCTTCTCAATCTCTTTGATGCAGCATTTGGACAAATTGTCAGTAACACCAGCTTGATTTTGTGCTACTGCCATGTTGTTGTCTGGATAGAAAACACATGGCCTACATGTAAGAGAGTTCCATCAGTGGGACAGTCAATGTGCCAGTTAAGAAAATGGAAGCAGCATATGAAGCATAAAATGGCAATATACATACCTCGGTAAAGAGGCATGTTGCCTCTCAAGTGGGGCAACTGTCACACCGTTTCCATAGTGCTCCTCAAGGTAAGCAAACTGCTTCTTAAATTGATCCACAGCACTATAAAAGAAAGTAATACTAATTATGAACAGTTTGTTTGGTTTCAGAAGAAATCAAGATATATGATAATCGATTAAAGGTTATGAACAGTTTCCTCTGTACAAGTGGGATCCACTGTTAAATGGTCATGATCATTGATCTGAAGGGCACACCATGATGAATCTTTTTGCCAAACATCCAGATTGGAAGATCCTGGCCATCCACTCCTTGGATTTGTTTAGTAGATGTTACTGTGGTTTTATTCATAACCGTTATTTGTAGGGCCCCTTGTGAGGCAAAAGCACTACTCATCTGTAACTATATAACTTGAGAAGTGGTGGTCAAGGAGAGCGGGAACTTTTGGGTCAAGAATATGGTTGCTTAGGTTCTGTTTGGTAGATGATGCCATATATCGTGGTAGAGACATTTGTTGGAAAGGTGTAATCGTTAACCCCTTTTACTTGCACTTCATGAGAGAAAATTAGTTAAATTTTTTAATACTATGGTCTATCTGCGAAAGGACAAAAAATGGAGGAGAAGTACTTTTATACACATTTTCCAGTTTAAGCGAGGAATTATATGAACCTCAACTCAAGAAGGGCCTTTAATTGGATAAGTGGAGCCCATGCTTCAACTTTCCAGCCCTTTGATTTAGTGGGCTTCAACTTTCCAGTCCTTTGAATTAATGGGAAACATTGTGGATATCTCATGCCCCAAAAGTCACCATGGGGGCAATCCTAAGCCTTTGGTTAGCGGCTGGCAGATAGACAGTTAGGTTTTTTTTTTTTTGTTCTTTTGTTTGTTTGTTTTTTTTGATTGGATCGCTAGTGCCATCCAATCTGAGAAATGCTTGAGGCATACTCAATACCTGGGCTCATCAAATCAATTCTGAATCACCAATTCCTGGGCTCTGGTTGATACAAAGCACATCTTCCGGTCAAAGATTGTATCCCTCAAGTTTAAGATTCAAGAGTCTAGCATAAAAGTTGAGTTTTGGACAACCATGGATTCGAGAGTTTGGTCTATAGAGTTCTTTAATCTAGGCTTCAGGATCTATGATTCACATATAAAGAACTCTCAAACATCTTATTTTGCTTGGCTTACTCTTTAGGATTGATAGTTTCAGGTTATATATTTGACGTATAGTTTTTCTTTGGAGCCTTAGAGCTTAGAATTCCATGTATTGCATGGCTCTAGGGATTTGGTTTCAGATGTTAATGATCCAACATAGATTTGGATGTAGTAATTGGTCATTTCCAGGAAAGTTCAACATACACAAGCATGAATTGTTGTACACGACTCTCAGTTCGGACATGGAGACTGGGAACTGCCATACATGCATGTTCATATGTAAAATGTATTAAACAACTATGAAAAAAAATGGATACACATGCATGCATGCAATCATTATGGTGTGCATACACAGGCTCATGCTTACTGAGCCATTCTCCCCCCATGCATGCATTCTGAGAGTTGAACTCACAATGAACTCATGCATGTATGCATGTGTTCAAGCATGTGAGGTCGGCATGTACACACATTCCAAAACATGAGGACAATAAAGAAAATTAAGAGAGTTCCCCAATAGTTGTGCTGCATATTAAGAAAGGTTCCGGCATAGAAATGAAAGAACAATGAAGGGACATTTTCTTCTGACTTAATATCCTGCCTAGGGTTTGTGGTTTGCTCTCTTGAATTAAGAGAAATGCAGCTGAGTCACATGAGTGTGCATGCAAATGAGGGGCATGGCTCAAATGTGCCAACTGTTGCAGGCGTGCCAGATCCAAGCCTAATCAGGTAGGCATCTAGATGCCCTGGCCTAAAGGTCAGGTGAGTTTGCCCAACTGATTCACACAAGTACAGTTGAAAATGCACTCAGGGATTAAATATGAAAACACAGTGCATTTGTGCAGGATCCAAGTCTCATCAAGCAGGCTTCTAGATATCCTAGCCAAAAGGTCAGGCAAGTCAGTGCATTTGGTGGGCCACGCATGTATATTGAATGTGGATCATTTGTCAACTGCTTACCATCCATTTCCTTTTGTACATGTCGCAACCTAATGGGTGAATTTGCTTACGTTTGGGCCAAGGCATATACATGGTGGGGGCCAACGGATGTGCAGCTTGGATCTTGCACAAGAGTGCCACATTAGGCATGAATGAGCCGCAAGGGCGCTTGCAACCTGCAAGTGCACTTCCTCGTGTCCTATTTGCAGGGCCAATTAAGGAAGTTAGGGAGTTAATATATTGTGAGATCAGGAAACCAATACCTAGGATACATGAACCCCATCGAGTCTGTTCCCTCTAAAGTCTTCAAAATCTTCGGATGGTACTCGAGAATTTCCTGATAAATGAGTTCTCTTACATCTTCTTTTGTCAGCCTTCGTCTCTCAAATTCAAACTCCATCTTCGTTACTGGCTTAGCAAAAGGCTCCCTGTCAACCTTGGCCAAGCTCCTGAAATAGGGATCAGCCAAAGCCTGACACCTTGTGGCACAAATTTTCTTTGTTAGACAGCGCATGCATCTTAAGAAACTAATAAAAAAAAAAAAACAGAAAAAGCTAAAGCAAATTTTGGGCCCCAACACCCAGTATAAGCATGCCACTATACCTCCTCTGCAGTAGGACGATCCTTGGGTTCAAATGCTAGCATCCTTTCTAACAAACGGAGAGCAAGAGGGTCCACATGTGGAAATTTCTGGGAGAAAGGTACTGGTCTTTTCTTGCGCATGCAACTTAGGTATCTCCGTGCCTTCTCATTACGTACCTGTCAAGAGAAGATAAATGGCTACATGTTAGTTAACAGAGGACGGTCATGATAGAAGACTTCATTGATCAACTAAAAAAAAGGTACGAACACGTTTGTTTTATTGCAAAAGTAATATCACAGGAAGCAGACCCTAGCAATGGCTTCAGCAGAAGGTGTTCCTAACAGATCAGTCATCAAATCCAATTGGTGCACCACATTCTTTCCTGGAAAGAGAGGCTTCCCAGTCAAAACTTCAGCAAATATGCAGCCAATGCTCCATATGTCTATTGCCGGAGTGTACTGCAACAAATTCAGTGAATAAAATGAGAACTTTATATGAAGTGGAAAGCATATAGCGGAAATTTTCCCCGTCTACAAAAGCAAGTCCTCATGATATTTGTTCCAAACATCTCGAGATTGACTATCACTTTATACATGAGAAAGTTTCCACCAACGACATTTATCCCTGAAGTTTCTACTGATGACATTTCTTTGCTGTTTACCCCTATATATCTCAGATTGCTCATATATGTGCAAAACAATTGCCTATCGTTTTCGATGGCTTAGGAGAGAGTTGAAGATTGCCACTCCAGAGATGCACGGCTTGAGGAGAAGTGGTAAGAGATAAACATGAAATATTATGGATAATCAAAGGGTGATTTATTAACGTCCCTGGAAAGCCATACATATTACAGCAATAGTATGTAGGTAAGTGTCCACCTTCGTGGATACAGATTATGTCTCTACCCCTTATCCTCAAAGAAATACATTCCTCGTTCAAATTCTTTGGGTAAACATCTTTGGCATATGAAGTCTGAAGGCTCCTCATGTGTATAAAACCAGTTAAGTTTCAGCAACAGAAACAAAGTAACCAACCAACAAAAAAGCATGCGGGGAGATGATGAACCAAATTTCAAGCATAAGAGATGCAAAATAAATTAGATCCAATAAAATCATTCTAAGCCAAATCCAAGAGTAAAATTCAATGGAAATAAACATAATAAATGTATTGAATGGAAGAACATATTGTTCTTGAAGAATGGGGATGGGGGCTAGTGATGCCTACAAAACTACTCCATGAGAAAAGAAGAAATACTCCAATCGAAAGCTCAAATGGAACTAAAAAACCACAAATAAGATGAGTGCATGATCAAACTGATTCCACATAACTAGCAAACTAAAATTCATGCACCTTGGAGAAAAAGGATCCACACAATTCAGGAGCTCTGTACCATCTTGTTGCAACATAGTCCTGTAAGCAAGGGAAAGGGAAAGTGATTAATACAAGGGCATTTTCACACTAGGCTCGGGTGTGGTGGCCTATGGGATGCAGGGGCACACTAGGGGTGGGCGGCCCGTGTGAGGCGGGTGACTCATGTGAGGTGAAACCTATGTGATGTGGGGCCCACGAGGGGGTTTGGCCGAGGACTTAACCCATGGGATGTGGGGCCTGGGCTATGAGATAAAGGGGTTGATTCGCCACGCTCTATCAGTTCGAGCTTTTAAAACAAGTGATTAGTTGTCTTGCATCAAAGTGATATCAGAGCGGTAGGTCTCTTGTTCGAGACTCCAGGGGCACACTTGGGGTGGGCGGCCCGTGTGAGGTAGGTGGTTCGTATGAGGCAGAGCTCATGTGATGTGGGGCCCATGAAGGGGGTTTGGTCAAGGACCTAACACATGGGATGTGGGGCCAGTTCAAGCTTTTAGAGCAAGTGGTTAGTTGTCGCATGATACTACGAAGGGCCACTATGGTTAGAGAGAAACATAAGAGTTGAAGTTCGAGGAGAAGAAATAAATACAAAATCTATTTGATTGATAAGAAACATACTGTCCAGAATATGGCAGTGGGAGTATCATTGAAGGCCACCCTTGCAAGGCCGAAGTCACAAATCTTGAGGTTGCAGTCAGCATTTGCTAAAATATTCTTCGGTTTCAGATCCCGATGAAAAACATTTGCTGCAACACCAAAGAATGGGAAAAAAATCAGAATAGGAAGAAGTAAAAGGAGTTAGTGCCACTTAATCCATGAAATACTATCATGCACAAGCTATTTGCTCAAATGGAAACAATAACATGCATAAGATATTCGATACTAATGCAGCTCAATAGGATTATACATGTATGTATGTACTTGTGCTTGCCTGATATCATTCTCTTATCCTCAATGCACCAGGCTTTGAGTTATAGAAGATCATCTCCAATATTGTACAAGAAATAGCATAATGTTTTGGAAGAAAATCATAGACCATTCATGTAATTCAGACATCCTTTTTTTTTTCTTCTCAAATAATATGAATCTTATAATCTCCTTCCCAATTCAGCTGCCAGATGCATGCATCAAACATACTGCATACCATGGATAGGTTGCCATAACAAGAACTGAATTATATTTTAAATTAGTAAAGTGCAACTCCCAAGGTTAACACACATATGAATAAGCATTAAATCACCTGTATGTATGTACTTCAAGCCTCGAAGAAGCTGATAAAGAAAAAACTGATAGTGTTCTGGAGTCAGATCATCATTAGCCTTAATAACCTGGTGCAGATCGGATTCCATGAGTTCAAATACGACATATATGTCTCTGAATTCCCTTCGGGAAGGAGGCAGAAGGATGTGTTTGATTTCCACGATGTCGGGATGACGCAGGATTCTGAGGAGCTTAACCTCACGAAGTATGCGTGTGGCATCAGAGACATGCTCAAAGATATCATTAATCTTCTTAATCGCGACTTTCTCCCCTGCATGAGTATCAAATGCAGAGCAAACAACGCCATAGCTCCCCTTCCCTATTACCTCTTCTATTCTGTACCTGCTACCCTCGCCATACTCAGTGAAAAAATTGACTTCCACAGGTGCCTGAATTAACACATCAAGAAACATTTAGTTGATGCAATTGAAGAAATTCAAGATGAGCATTGAATTAAGAGAACGGGAATCACCACAACAAGGGTTTTTTCTTGGAATAGGGAATTTATGACAACTATATACATGCTCTCATAAAATTCACCCAAGTCAACCAAGAATGACGGATCGTAAACAAATCTTAAACAGGAAATTCAGTATTGTACGCGATCTAGGATTCATTTGGCAGTTCTCGGTTCCCAAAAAAAAGGCAGTTCTCGGTTCCCAACTTTTTTTTTTGAAAGATTTTGATTCCCAACTTTCCAGGATCAGCAGGATGCACTACCAACAAATCACGTATCTCCACCATGCTTTTGGGTGGAAAAGGCATCAAAACATCAGTCTGCCGACTGCTTATTACAAGCATGACGACCGGATTTCATTAATATTTCTAGGATAAATGGAATCCATCAAAATTCCAACTTCAGCAATGAAATTGAAGCAAATATACCACAAACTAACTAAACTGAATTGCATGAAACCATAAAGATAACCTACTCCAAACATCTGAAAAGCAAAATCTAAGAAACCCACTTCGAGAACTGGCATGCAAATCATAAACAACAAGATCGATCTTGAATCCTTCACAGTTAAATGTTTCTCAACAACTTCAATGAGAGAATAAAAATAATAACAATGATAATGGAAAAATTACAAGAAAACTAAAAACATACCTTCCTTCGATGATCCCTCTGCATCTTAGCTAGCAAGCCTCAAACTCTACCCAGGCAGATAATTGAGAATAGCATCTTTCAAACTCAAGGCAGCATGAGAGAAGCTAAAACCCTTAACTAAGCCACTAAGATAAAGGGACCCCAAAAAAACAAAAAAAACCTTTCAGATCAGATGGGACTTGAATCGTCCAATTTCCGTCTAAAAAGAGCTGAAAACAAAGATTTTGAAATCGAGGGAAGCGCAAGTCCAGAGTTGAAGATTAAGTAGGATCAGAAATTCTCCAATTCGCCGCTAACACTACAATTGAAAGAAATCGGCCAACCAAACAAAGCTGAATTCCGCAGATTTAATCTAATTTGGGGGAACGAAACTAGATTCACGATTGAAAGGAGAAGAATTTGTGAATTCAACTGAAACCCAACAACCTTGAGATAGAAACCAATTAGAAATCCTTTCTTACTATTTGCAAAGAAAGGAGGCGAATCTTCTGGCACAATCAGAAGGAGATTATAATTTCAAATTCTGCTGAAAACCCAGCAATCCTGAAACTAAAACAAAGCGGACGTTGTGATTCCTTACAAAATGCAGCAATTGGAGGCAGAATTCGCAAATTCTCCCCCAATATCGATGCTAAAACTATCTTAAAAAGGAAGCAAATTTACAATCGAGAGGAGACGAGATTGCAAGATTCTATCCGAAGACAGATCAATTTAGAGGTCGAAACAAGGCAGGAAACCTAATTCACTTACTCAGTGGAATAAAATTCAGCAGAATTCCGCTACAAAAACAACTGAAGAAACAGAATTCGAGAACGAAAGGAGAACAGATTGAGATTCTGATGAAAACTGAATAGTATTTAGATCAAGACAATCAGAGAGAAAGAGATGTAATTTATGGGAAGGTTGAGGCGGAATTCTCTAAAATGGTTGGGGAATTGAAAAGCAGAGGTGGAGAAGATTGGGATGGGATTGGCGGGAATCGCTATACAACTCCGCAGCAGCGGAAATCTCTCTCTCTCTCTCTCTCTCTCTCTCTCTGTTTGTTTAATAGACGGAGAGAAGAAGAGGCGGATTTTCCTATTTTATTCCCAGATTTGCTATTTTTTAAAATTGCATCGTGAGTGAAATTTTTTTTTATTTTTTATTTTTTTTTTTAAAATTCGGGCTTGGATTTTGGAGAAAGAGGAGCAGAGGTGAGGATAGTTTTAATAGAGAGGGAAGAAGACACGAGACAAGGATTGAGAAATTCGCGTGATGGAGAGATTGAAGAGGTGAAGGGTAGAACACGTGCGTACTTGACACGTGTGTTACGGTCCTATCCATGGACCCCACTCATCAGCCGGGTGAGACTTGCGTGCTGGATATAGAAACGGATTGGCTACTCCCCTCCCACCAGCCATTGGCTGGTGGTCGGTGCTCTGTGGGCCCCACCATGATTTATATGTTGCATCCATGCCGTCCATCTATTTTTATAGATCATTTTATGATATAAAAGTAAAAAAATTAAGGTATATCCATTTTTCAAGTGGACCACATTACATGAAACAGTATTGAATGAACGTTGACCATTAAAAACGTTTTGGGGGCCATAAAAGTTTTGGATCAAGCTGATATTTATTTTTGCCCTTCATCTGGGTATTTATGACCTAATCAACAGATTGGATGTCAAATAAACAGTAGAGCGGGCCTTAGGAGGATTTTAATGGTGGATATCCAATCATTATTGTTTTTTTGTGGTGTGGTCCACCTAAAACATATATCCCTATCATTTTTTGTATCAATCCCTAAAATGATCTGTAAAAATGGATGAACGGAATGGATGAAACACATACATCATGTTGGGGCCCACGTAGCACCGACCACCAGCCACGGGGCTGGTGTGAGGGGGAGTAGCCAATCCGTCTCCGCTGGATATAGGCTGTTGGTGGGCACCTTATGATGGCTGGTCAGGATCTTGCAACTGCGCAATGATTATTTGGTAAAATGACACGGTGGCCGATGGGTGCTGTGGGGCTGCTACGAGGAAGCGGATTGCGTGCTGTGCCCATTGTTCCGTTTTTCCAGCCTAGTAACACCAATAACACTGATAGCCCTGTCGATGACATTTGTGGTATCAGAAATTTTCAGATGTTGCTAAAATTTTCAACTATGTAAGCTTGTATTATCATTATATTAGCGATATTCCGATAATATTTTCAAAATCAATATCATCTAAAAACTATTTTATCAAAAGAAACTTCATTTTAATTTTATTTTATTGGTGTATGATTGTATGCAATGTTGAATTTATTGATGATAAAAGGTTAATGTCATAATATTATCATTATCCCAATACGAGCAATATCGAGATTATTATCTTTCATTTCCTTTCTAGTTATTAATATCTCTTGACAAAACATCGTGTGTTGTCGATATTATGAAATATTGATAAATATTTAGTTGGAAAGTTGGATAGGTGGATGGATAGATGAGATGGTTGGGTAGATTTTTTAGGATAATACATGCTTTCAGGCCAACTGTAAATGAAAACTTATTGTGTATACATTCTTTTTATAAAATTTCTTTATTCATAAATATGCAAATATGTGTATTTTAACATTTTCTAAAGCTTTTATGGGAAAATTCCATCCTTTACCCCATGTTTCCCTAATATTTTCCCCCATTTCCAATTATCAGCGATATTGACGTTGTTTCCATGTCCCCAACCAACAAAACTTGTGCCATAGACCACCAACCTTGGTGGTATGTTGGAGTCACCAAGTTACGTTCTCCCTACCATGATCTAGGTGTTACAATCACCCCATCCGTACATGATGCATATCCAAAGCACAAGTAGACCACAACAAAAAAAGCATTGAGGATTGAATGCATATCATTGAAAACTATCAAGGCCACGAAGGTTTTTGATCAAGCCCATGTTTGCTTTTTCCCTTTATCCAAGTCAGTAACCTTGTGAGCAAGTTGGATGACTAATAAACATCATTGTAAGCCATAAGAAGGTTTTCACTATGGGCATTATTGTCCTCACTATTTTTTGTAGTATGGTCCACCTAAGCTTTGGATCTACCTATTTTTGATCTCATGCCCTAAGATTATCTCACGAAATGGTTGGACAATGTAAATATAACACATACATCATGGTAAAACCCACAAAACTTGGTGAAGTCAACACACCACCAAGGTTAGTTGTACACCATGCAATCTGCTTCTTAACACATGCATCATAGTGGGGCCACGAAACTTGGTGACGTCAACACACCACCAAGGTTAGTGGTGTGTGGCACACCATGCAATTTGCTGACAGTCAATGGGTGCCCCACCATAACGTCATCAAATTCTGTGGGCCCCACCATGATGTACATGTTATATCCACACCGTCCATCCATTTGGCAAGATCATTTTATCGCATGAGCCCAAAAATGAGCCAATCCAAGGCTTAGGTGGACCACACAATAGAAAGCAATAAGGACAATAATGTCCACCATTGACACCTTCTTAGAGTTCACTATGATGTTTATTTGCCATCCAACCTATTCATAAGGTCATGCATACTTAGATGAATGGGAAAAATAAATATCAGCTTGATCGAAAACTTCATGGCCTTCAAGAAGTATTAAATGTTAGGCGTTCAATACCCACTGCTTTATGTGGTGTGGTCCACCTGAGCTTTGGATCTGCCTCAATTTTGGGCTCATGCCCTAAAATGATCTGGCCAAATGAATGGACAATAACACATACATCATGGTGAGGCCCATCGAATATAGGGACGTCAATGCACCACTGAGGGTAGCATACCACATAATTCGCTTCCCTACCACGATGAGTTTGTGACATCCAATGCGTACATCATTTACAAGACACTCTCTTTATAAACATTCTTTTAAGAAAATTTTGAGTCAGAGACTACATTTTTTTCTAAATTATTATGATAATTAAATGTATTGAATTAACATACTCCTTAATTAGAAAAATCAATCTATACCTTCCAATTAATTAAATCCAATGTGAAAATTTTGAGACTATAATTCTTTTAGAAAATGATGTTGCACCAAATATAGAAGTGGACTAGAAACAATTCATCTTAATCACAAACCACTTACCTTAAACCATTGATATGATAACACACAGCCATACATGTTTGGTTCCATTTGTGCATAGGTATAATTCTAATGCTCCAATCATGATGCACACTTATTTACTTTTAAGATCGAATGAAATTTATCTTTGTAAACTTAATCAATCAAAATTTATTGAAACATTAGTGTGTGTGTGTGTGTGTGTGTGTGTGTGTATAAAGTTGATAATAAAATCCAACCGTCTATTCAATCTGGTGACTTATCTCCATGACCTAATTCTAATTTAGCCACTTTCCCAACGTGCTTCTAAACCAACCAAATCTATGCCCATGGCCTTAAGAATGTACACCAAAGTAGTTGTACATTATCACGACTTTATCATGTAGCGCTGAGTGGTGAGGGCACAAAAATCACATATAGGACAATCATACTTGCACAACGACTAGACTAGAATTGATCCATCATTTGTAAGTAATTGGTATGTATGGCCCAATTCACACATTGTGAATGATAAAATGTTTATCGTCTATATGGTCATCACGTAAGATCTATCCAATTAAACAATAATTCATCCCCACTGTAATACATATGCTTACACAATCTAATCGGGAACAGAGTTAATCGTGCCGATCCATATGAAATCTCATCCTAATTATCTCGTAAATAAGGATGAAGGTACATCTCATATGTATAGGCATCTCAATTTGTATTGTTCTTATTATGCATACCTATATAATGGTCTACTCCGTGTAAGAGGTGGACCAAATCTTTAATCGACGAGTTTTGACTATACTTTGTTATGAAAGTCAATCGGAATATCTATGTTGCATACATTATCATGAAATGATCACATTTATCTAAATTCAAATATAAAAAAATAGTAATATAATTCAATGAATAACTATGTACACTAGTTAATAACAGTGGGTTGCATAGCCTAATATAAATTCCCTTCTTACACACAAACCAAACTTGTTCAATGTGATGGTTGATACGCATACATATGAAGTTACCAACATGCCATGAAGGGCAATTAAATGAGAACCATCTGCCAATTTAGATATCAAGAAAAGCCAAGCAGTTAGACAAGCAAACCAAAAGGCTTCCTAATGAGGAAAAGCTCTAGCATAGTGCTTAGTGAGGAATGGGAGGCCCCACTTAAGTTTATTTTTAAGACAAGAATAACCAAAGGGCTTCCCGATGAGGAAAAGCTTGGGCATAGTGCTTAGTAAGGAATGTGAAGCCCCACATGAATTTACTTTTTAATTAGCTAATTTCTGGACACAATGGATAGTCAAAATGAACCCAACGAACAAAATTTCAATAAATTAGGAGACGGGATGGTTCAATTCCAATCTATATTTTACATGGTGATCTAGTGGGCCCCACAATTTAGGTGGTTCAAATTTGAGTAATTCGTACAATTTCTGAGCACCTGAGAAACTCCAATGTAATTGAGTTGAGTCCTACATGCACCACACGTGCTGCCCTACTCATGGTGATGGTTGTTCCTTTAAATTTTACAATATATTTGATATGAATCACAAGAATGAAATGGGCATTGATACTCCTCAAATTACACATATATAAGGGCATGAATATGCGCAGGGTTCTATATGATATGCATGCCTAGCAAAATATGTGCGATCCATCACACTCAATAGTCATATTTACATTGTGGAAGGCAGTTTATTATATCCGGCTAACCTCGCATTCTCACACTACGAAAATTCGTCGGCATGTCCTGTAAGACCCGTATCTTAGTTCGTACCATTCCGTAGATTCCCGCGATCCTCCCTGTCGAATTCTGGCGACCCGCAACCTGTAATCAGCGTTTGCGTGCAACCCTGAGTTGCACCCTGTCAATATGAGTCGACTCAACCCGAGACTTGTACCCTAGCACTGCGCCGTCGCTGCGATTCCGATGCCACGTCTCGCGCGCCGAAGCGATACCCAAGTCAGGAGATGTGGGCCCATGTTCAGTTCGAGAAAAATGTCGCCCTTTGCAAAACCCAAGAGAATCTCTACCCAAATGTTACATCAATCCCATTAAGGGTCAAGTATAAGTCAAGTACACCCATCACTCAACACATCACTCAACCTATCACTCAACCCATCACAACTCATACCTCTCTTACACAACAACCGCAAAAGTCAACAATCTCTTACATAACCCATCCCTCTCTCCCATTCAGCACTCCATCACCCATCCCTCTCTCTCCTTACAACCCACTCTCTCTCATTTCTCAAACCCATCTCCCAAGCAACCCAAAAAAATCCCACGTCTAAGCTCTCCCAACCTCCAAGAGAGTTTTGTATGTGGCCCACTTCCTACCCTCTCATCTCCCATCTCAACCCCCCATACTCTATCATCTTCCATTGAGATCGAAGCCAAGGAGCAAAGGAGGCCATAGGAACCAAGAAGAAGAGATCTAAGGTGGGTGATCCACCGTTAAATTCAATTTGAGGGCCCACTTGTTGTGGGACCCATTTGATGTATGCATTGTATAAGGAGGGCCCATAGTGGCGTGGTCTCTCCCCTTCCCATCTCTCTCTCTCTCTTCTCTCTCTCTCTCTCTCTCTCTCTCTCTCTCTCTCTCTCTCTCTCTCTCTTTTCTTTGACTGGTTGATGGCCCACCTGATGTGTGGTGGAGATGCAGGGCATCCATCATGGTGAAGCCTACCTTGATGTATGTGAGAAAGCCACACCGTCCAGCAGACCTGGACGGTGAGACCTACCTGACCCATGTGTTCCTCCAGCCGTCTATCTGGGACGGTGGACACCACCATGATGTATGCCTTCGATCCACACCGTCCAACAGATCTAGATAGTGGGCCACACCTGGATGTATGTGCGATATCCCGTCCATCCATTTGACGTGGGACTCCACCGTGATGAGCGTCTGCATCCAGGCGGTCTAGGGCATGGACACTGGACCAATATATAATATAATATATTATATGTTTTGTATATATAATATAATATAAATATATTAATATAGTTTATGGTGGGCCCCACGTGGGGACCCACCTACTTTGGGAATGGATTGTTGGGTACCTCATATCAGTTATATAGTTGGTGTATTGACGCCACCAAGCTATGTGGATCCCACTGCTGATGATGTCAGCAGGTTGTTTGGACCCCATCGTAATGTATGTTTTGTATCACACCGTCCACTTCTGGACGGTGTTGGATGAGCCACACCTAACATAGGGGTCTATCCACACCGTCCAGATGGTTGGATGATGGGCCCTTCATGATGTATATATTACATCCAAACCGTTTTCCCATTTGGTGAGCTCGTTCTATGGTGGGCCACGTATGTGGACCCCACCCTGATGTATATGGTTCATCTAACCGCCCATCCATTTGGTGAACTAGTCCTAAGGCTTAGGAAGAAAAATAAGACAGGTCTAGTATCAAGTGGACCACACTGTAGAAACAGTGAGTTTGAACGCCCACCATTGGAAACCCCTTAGGCTACAGAAGTTTTGGACCAATATGATATTTGTTTTTCCTCACTGTTCAGGTCTTTATGACCTTACAGATAGGATGGGAAATAAATGCTATGGTGGGCCCTCTAAATTTTTAACAGTGGGAATTATTATCACCGCTGTTATGAGTGGTATGGTCCAGATGATTCTTTGATATGATTCATTTTTTTTTATAATACTCTTAAATGATCTCTAATAATAGATTAATGATCTAGTGGTACGGCCCATTTGATTCGGCTCATCTGATTCAACCCATTTGATACGGCCCATTTGATTCGGCCCATTTGGTGAGGCCCGATGTGATGTACTTGGGGCCCATTTGATAAGGCCCGATGTGATATATGAGGCCCTTATATGAGGCCCAGCTTGTTGTATTTGCGGCCCATCCGTTAAGCCCAATATGATGTATTCAAGGCCCATGAACGAGACCCATTGTGATGTATTCGAGGCCCATGGGCGTGGCCCATTGTGATACATTTGAGGCCCTTATATGAAACCCAATCGATGCATGTGAGGCCCATGAGTGAGGCCCAATGTGATGTATGTATGGCCGTTACGTTGTGTACGAATCCCTTTTGTGGGTCACTCTTTGGGAGCAATGTTGGTTAGATGTCCGCATTGATGGGCAATGATGGTTAAATATCCTCATTATGACCTTTCTTTAGGCCTTGTTAGGCCAATTTGCATCATTCTCTAAGTGGGTTGACCCTAATTATTGGGCCCCATTTGCATGATCCATCTATTCTCATTGGGCTATCCCAAGATGTTGAGCCCCCATTGGTTGTTAGTAGGATTACTTTTTTTATTTTAGAGTCCATCTAAAACTCATTTGGCCCCCTTAGGGCATCTATCCGGCCATGCAATAATATGGTGAAGGAACCCTTTCCGGATCCCTAGGATTGTGGGTAGGCCGCTTAGGCCCAACCTTAATATAAGGGGGAGTACATCATTACCATCATATAATATGCTTAAAATAGCTCCACGATCCATGCCCATACGCATCATATATATGCTTGATGTGAGGAGTGATTGATCATAACACGTGCCATTGGGTAGACCATTATGGGACTCCCTGATAGGGGGAGTCGCCCACATGAGCGCGCGGTACGTGCAAGATTGCTGCATGACTGGATGGTGTGATTCATATATTTCACATTGTGTGACATAATTATTATACGCCCTAGCGACATTAGGACCGTAACCTCCACAGACATATCGTGGTTGGCAGGATTAGACACCGAAAATCTTATTCTACATGGGGTATTATAAATGTCCCTGGGTGAAATTCTCTAAACTCTTATGGTACCAAGAGGTTGCTCCAACGTCTAGAACGAGTGGATGCATGAACGCCGAGTACAGATTACCAGAAGGCTGCGCTTTCTACTGTGTCGCAGTCGGTTGGAAGGGGGTGCGGCCTTAATTGCCCGAGAGGAGGGGCAAAGCTAGTCTGAGTTTGACCAGCTCAAGGAATGGGTTTGTTATCGATAAGCCGAGCCTGATATTGGCAGGCAGATAATGAGGTCTCTTTCACTTACCTTATTATGTGCGATGGGGCGACAATCTAGCTTGGAGTGTACCAGACCCCGGTGATATTCCAGAGTTGAGCTATATTGATATGTGGACTCAGATGAGGATTGGTATGCTTGAGTCGCATCTCGCATCGCATGGCCTTGGTATGGCCGACATCATTCATGTCTTGCATCGCATAGCCTTGGTACGATCAATAGTATTCATGTATTCATTAACATATTTCACATTACTCTGATATTGCATAATCGTATTACTACATTGCACACACACTTTCACCGCCCTCTAAGCTTTCTGTAAGCTTATACACGACCGTTACGTGCAGGTGATGTTGGACCGTAGCAGCGCTGAGGCAGGAGCGCATAGCAGATCATCTTGGAGCTTTTGTCTATCATCATTTTATTTCCCTTTAAGCGCACTGTACTTATAAGTTTTTTATCATAGTGGAAATGTGATGGAGATTTTAGTTGTTTGTGGGTTATGCCTTTGGTTATGCTTATTACGAATCGAACCGATGTTGAAAATCCTCCTTGTACGATCCCAGGATCGAAACCTGGTAAGTGGGTGCCAGGAGCCGAGAATGGAGTACTACGGTGGTTGTCAGCACTGGATTCGGCGATCGAAAATTTTGTGAGCCCAGTTTCTGAGTTTGGGGCATGACATGTCCCACATTATCGTGGCTTTATGTGAGCATCTCAATGCAACACAACAACGCGGTTGGAAGAGATTTACATAACACGATGTGTTCATGGAGCGACTATTTGCAACATCCAATCCTGAGAAGTGATGTAACACGCATTGCATTTTACTTACATCAATTGTGCACCACGCCAACCAACCCACAGAATTACGTACCGACCAAGAGGGCTGCTACCCGTCACGCATTACGTCCACAATTTTATGATGACTATTAGAGATGGGATGTCCAACATGATACTTGCGTGTAGAAGAATGATGTGAATATCTATGGTGATGATTCATGAGGAAATTCATATAGTGCAATATCTTTAAAGAAAAATAGGTAAATGACATGATCAAATAAATTGCATAATCTAAAGGAAGGATCCTCTCCTTAGCTTATTGATCTTTAGAGATATTTCTTATGGTAGGTCATACTCTAATTACCTATTTTAAGTCGAACTTTTAAACAGGTTTAATATATTTATTTAGGTTATGCTAAGATGAGCTGTGCATTAGTGGTCTTTAATTCACTATGCTCAGGTCCATCCCACCACTAAGTCGACTCAGTTAGGTGTGATGGCTCCTATTGCATGGAAATTTTGGGAAGGAAAAAGGAAAGAAAGGAAAGAAGGAAACAAAGGAAAGAGATTGATCGAACCGAGTTGCTGGGTGGATTCGGTACTTCCCAGCCGAAGGCTTACACTTATCTTCCTCCTTTTCTTGAACTGTACGTGATCTTTCATCTCTCTCCACACTTCCTTCACTCTCTATATTTCTTACCTTTCTTTCTTGTAGGAGGGACCAGGCTTTTATAGCCAGTCCGGTCCTAAGATTTCCTACGCAGTTTGGATCTGGAAGCTTCTTACGAAACTCTGGATGTGTAACGTGTAACAGGACTGGTCATGTGATAGGAATCCTGACTTCTACTCATCTTCCTCTTTTCCATCTTGCTCGGCCATTGATCGCCCAATGATCATCAACAAATCCTTAATGAATTTCTTGATTGGACGGTGCTATTTGGATGGCTAGTTGGTGCCGGTTTCAATGGTAGATTGATCCCGATACACTAACCCCCCATTTGGACACCTCCAGTTGGATCAGATTGGTTTTCTGAATCCTCTTAGCCACCCGATTTGTGATGAAGGTGGGCCTTGTGAGTACACTGTACAGATAGCACGTTCCCTCAAGGAGGTGGAAAGCGGAATTTCTGCTGTGAAAAATAGCATGAGTTGTGGCCGAAATTTCCTCCTAAATTCGGAGAGTGTCTAGCTGACCTTATTGGCTAGATGCGTATGCAAGGTGGAGGTTTGATTCGGATGCAATGTAGAGGTCGGACTTGGATCTGATTGGAGTAGCGTTTTTGTTGGAGCGACTCGCTTCCTCCCTCAATGTGGCCCATCACAGTCAGAATTTGATTAGGTGGTCGCTGAACGGTCCTAATCTTACGACTGTCGTGATGGTGGCTGTAACACCTTGAAAATCGAGGGTCAAGCAGGAGCCCAACTCCCGAGTTCCAACTCATCACTTATGCAACATAGATAATGATGATTAACAGTTGTCCGTATTAGTGCATTAAACATGAATGAGATTATACTAAATCAGCATATCATACTCTAGAGACAGTTAATTTACGCAAGCGGAAGACTGTGATATATATATAAGACATAAATGGTTGTATGTCCCCAGATTATGAACATGTCACCAAGTTGAATAGTTACATATATAATTCCAAAATGGACAAAATGAATATACATGTGTGTTCCAAAATACAAAATGACAAGTGTAATGTCATCTAGTCAGCATCTCGGTAATCCCCGTTGATCAGTACTTGGTTTACATAGACCTGCGTGATAACTGCATGTAGGAGAACTCCTCCTCACCATCGTAGAAGTCCGACTCCAAATCGTAAGCCACAACATCATCTGTAACTACAACAGAGTCTGGTTGGTGTTTTAAAACACCGTCCCAGAGTGGGAGTGAGTGATCAACTTAGTGGAGCTATAAGGCAAAGGTTAACATGTTATCAATTCAGTAAGCAGTATGATAAAGTAGTACAACACTCATATCCTAAGTACTCTTATTAATACAGGAATGGTATGCTGTAATGATGCATGCCCTTGTCTACACTCTCTCTACGACATCGTCTCACGATCACAGCATGCACCCCTTCTTCTGTGCTCAACTCCAACGCCAAAGGCACATGCAAATGTGGTGCATGTACATGATTAGCCAAGTTCTTAATTAGACTTATTCATACAGCAGATTTGGGAAGCTAAGGTACTCCCTTTATATCATTTACCCAACGATGATCCATCTAAGGTCGTCAATCCTAGTTTATCACATACGATAGGCAAGTTATAGGGCAATGTCACCCCTGAATATAAAGCAGTGGAAAGACAAGTTCAGGTCACTATGAAAAGGCTCGTCACCGTCCTCATAGCCCTAGTTTATACTCAAGGTCACTATGGGAAAGGCTTATCACCTTAGCATAGGCCGACAGCTCGAATATAGTGTCCCATACCACCATATTTGGCTCACGAGTTTGGTTTGCTCATTGAACACTACGGGGAGGCTCATCGCCCCAGCGTAGGCCGACAGCTCGACCACAGTGTCCCATACCACCATGCCCGGCTCATGAGTCTTAGCGGATCATGGTACCAAGGTTAAACGGATTTTCCTCTGGTGAGTTGGTACCTTAGATTCAAGCAGTAGCGTCCATACATGGTGAACATACATTGGGCCAATTGGGTTATTTGACAAGCTTGACTAGTACGAGCGTACGTTGAGTTGATTGACATGAAGCGCGAAGCACTCCACGTGACCTAACTACTGTCGACAATCAGCGTACGACTCGGAGTCTTCAAACATGTCTTATGTGGCGAAATGACCTCAACCACTAACTTGATAATCATTCCCGATTGCCTGGACTACATCGTAGCCCTAATCACACTCCAACGATAGCATTCATATGTTATAGTCAAAGACAGCATGTGACAACCAATCTAAATTCAAACCTTATTTGAGCATTTCAATAAACACATAGTACACATGTTGTCATGCATAGGTATTTCATACATAAAACACATAGTAGTAAGTTAGGTTACATGAAGTAAATTGTAACTATAAGTAAGGGAATTGAGAGTTACCTCTCAACGCCCTCATTAAACACATTTCAGTAAGCATTTACTCATCCAGGCATTTTATCAAACATTTAGACTACACATATCAACATACATGTAATATAGTAGTTATAACAGATATTATAGCAAATCCTTTCACAAGGATGTTGCCGTACGTACAACAATCATGTATCGTCAAACATAAATCATGGCAAGCACAAGTTATAATTTCATACTTATACAAACATTTCAACAAACACATGGAATGCATCTATTTCAACATAGTTCATATATATGTGTAATACGAGGAAAACATCGTATCTAAGCATATGTGATAGCACTCAAGTCATACATAAATCATTGTTGACATTGAAAGCCTTGAAAACAATAACCTAAACGTTTATAATACGCACCTTTCGCCGATAAACTCGTAATGAACTCAGTTTAAACACTAAGTCCTCGCCTACGGCACAACAACAATCTATAGCATGAATAGGTTAACTACTTCACCATGTACTCTATTTGAATCTCTAAAACATATTAGGGTTAGGATTTCTTACCCAAGAACAGGATTGAAATTGCTGGAATAGCAATACAGACAAGCCGATTCTACATGTAGAACGGCAGGGTCGAATCCCAGGAACTCTCTCCCACTCTCTCTCTTTCCTTCTCTCTTTGCTCTCTTCTCTCTCCTAGGGTTTAAAAATTTGTATGGAATGAGAGAGGGGTGGGTTTAGGTCTTTATATAGGTCCAAAACTGACCTCAATGGCCCCAAGGCCATGGTATACTGAGGCTATAGCCAAAAGTTGTTTGTTTCGGGTCAACAGAGTACATCTGGAGACCCCTTTTCTGTATACGGTCTAGGGAAAGTTCACTGACATTGGATCTAGGTTAGGTTAAGTTTTCAGTCCAGTCGGATTTATGGATCGACCGTGGCGGACCAGTTTCAATTTAACAGTCATCGTCACTCGATCAGGACCACAAGTACACTGACCTGTGTAGGAAAATTTTCCTGATCCGAGGGTGTATTTGGGTCAGATTTTGATGATCTGAATCCTTAAATTTGGCCTGCTAGTGAACAACCCAAATCACTTAACTCTGAGTTCGTTTTCTAAAGGTATTCGCGTTTCTCACACACTTCGCTCCAGGCTCAGGTTGTGCGTTTTGGTAAACTATTTGGACTTGATTTCCGAGATGGTTGTCAAGTCCAATAAGGCGGCCATAACTATATAGTTTTGCGGTAATCGGACTTTCGAGGTGCGGTCCAGGTCCGATATGGAGTTTCAAGATGCTCCCGAGAGCAACTGAGTTTAGAGATTGATCCTAGGTTTTTAGGTAATGTAGCGTTAGCGATTCTACTAGTTTTGGGTCTTATAGATCGTATAGAAAGCTATTCAATCTAATCTAATGTTTAATTCATCTTAACACTTAATTAATTTTCATTTAATTTCTTAAGGATTTGGTCCTTTAGTGATTTCTGCCTGAGGTGGTACTTGGGTCTTTCTACGAATTTTTTTGAGGCGTTACAGTGGTCCACTCCAGATTCGGTTGCGGATCTCCTTATTTCAAAATACGCAGGCGGGAAAGAAAGAGGAAGATTCCTCTTTCTTTACAAATAATCAGGTCAAAACAGTTTTTGACCGACTTGGGTTGTCCGTGTATTGCGGTTGTACACATACAGGTGCACACACACCTTATGACAGGAATTTCGATGGTGGTCCCGATGGATCCACTCCATCCATTCAAAGCGTGGGAGCGGGCGTGAAAGTAGGAGGGAGTCAGGTCAAACCTAGTTTGATCCATTTTCCAATTTAGTGCTCCGCCGGTGCACATGCATCGTGCACACTCGGGATCGATTGTGGGACCCACAGTGATGTTTTTGAGTAATCTACACCATCCATTCATTTTTCCATTTAATTTAATGGGTTGAGCTTAAATTTGAAGCATATCCAAAGATCAGGTGGATCATACTCCATGAAACAGTGGGTGTTGTGATTTCCACCATTGAAACCTTTCTAGGCCCTACAGTGATGTTTGTTTGTCATCCAACCTGTTCATAAGATCATACAAGCATACATGAAAGGGAAATATCCTACTACGATTACCTACCTTTCTTCACTTGATGGACACCAAAATCGACGGTTAAGGGGCTGATCTGTAAATTGGGTCACTTTTACAATGATTTAAAGGCTAAAATTCAACGTGCATGGTTAATTTATGATACGTAAGTAAGGTATAAAATTTCACTTCAAACGGATCATGGGAACCATGTGATCTAGAATTCAGGGGCCTAGGTTAATGGCATTTCTGTAATTATTACTGATATGTGAGTTTTGTGAAATCTAATGATTCTACGTGGTTGTATGAACTTTTCTAAATAATTCTTACCAATGAACTTACATCTAATTCATTACAGATGGAGGGTTATTCGCCAATTCATTCAAGGGAAGGTACTTGTGTAAAATTGCATGATGAATGGTCTTGTCTTAAAATCAACAGTCAGATGGCTTGATCTATTGGATGGAGATCATTTTCAATGCTTAGATCCGCATCTGGGTATAGGTGTAAGGTTAAAATAATTAGATTAGTATCATATACACGTAAGTACTACATTAAATTTCATGGTAATACTCGAGAACTTTCAATACTCGGTATTGAAATGCTCGAGGTGTTACACGTGCAAAGTTGACACATGCATCTAACATACAAATATAATACAATGAGCCCTATAGTGAAGATGACACGATGCAAAATGGATCGGAATCCTCTACACCACATGTTACATGCAATGAGTAAAATAAGTCTATGGTGCCCACCATTCATGTAATATCCACTTTGTCAATCCGTTTCTATCCTCAATGGTAAGCCAGACGACAAAAATCAGCTAGAACTATAACTCAGATGGACCACTTCATGTGAACCAATGCGAGTGAGATGTAAACCGTAAGTTTGCATGTGTGGCCATTGTATCATGTCTTTCATCAAACCAGTTAATCAATAAATCTTGAGGATGAAGAGTACAAAATACAGAAATCAACCTAAGAATTCGCTCAAATGGGCCACACCAAGTGAGCTTAATGGCACGGTCTAGCTGTTGGGAATTTGCATAAGCAAACCTTGAATTCGGATCACACGAGATTAAGCAAACGTAAACAAAGTAATCACAAGCACACATGATTTTTAAATGAAAAAACCCTTGAAAAAAAAATCACGATACAAAGCAACAATAAATCACTATAAAAGTAAAAAGTACAAGAGATAGAATCAATTCAATGCTCAGAAAACCCTTGTTTTTACATCCCTAAACCCTACAAACGTTTAGCCCTTGATTAGAATACACCATAATCCCATTTACGCCCATTAATATAGTGTCGCACTCAGAATATGAAACAAATCGTGTACTTAAGCAAAACCATGCACAGAATTGATAGGATCTTTGATAAGACCGACATCCATCGAGGCCTTTTGATAGGATCGAAGAATGCTCCAAGAACTATCCATCAAGCATAGGGAAAATTAGAATTTTCTCGATATGATCGAGTGGCCTGTTGATGGGATCAACAAACGCTTGATAGGATTCAGTAGTCTGTCGATGGCATTGACATACCTTGTTCTAGTCAGATTGAAGACATTTGACAATAATCCTAACTATGGCTTCTATCATCATAAACCACAGCTCCAAGCTCCATCACTAATGTATCCATCATATCTCTACCATGCACACTCCATCTTCATCAAACCTTTACCAGATCCATAAAATTCAAAAATAATCGAAAATTCTCTGTGGGAACCACATTTGTAAGCATGTCTGCTAGATTTATGCTCGTATGGATCTTCTAAAGAGTCATATCACCTTCCTCAAGTACCTGTCAGATAAAATGATGACGAACATCAATATGTTTAATTCTGGAATGGTAAATCAAATTCTTCACCAAATTGATCATGCTTTTGCTATCACAAATAATCGGCACGAACTCTTGCTAAAGGCCAAGTTCGTTCATTATTCCTCTTGACCAAAGACATTCATAGAAAGTTTCCATAACCATTATATATTCAACTTCAGCTATGTAAAGGGAAACCATAAATTGAAGCTTCGACATCCAACTAATCGCTCGACCTGCTAATACAAATGAGTAAACATAAGTCGACTTTCTGTTATCCACATCCTCTATGTAATTTAGAATTCATATAGCCTACTAACTTTCTCTCTAATTTTTGAAACGTCAAAACGTAGTCTATTATACATTATAGATAAGAAAGTAACCATTTCACTGCATCCCAATATAGCTTGCTGGGGTTTAAACATGTATCTACTCACAACACGAACTGCATGTGAAATATCCGATCTCGTAGAGACCATGACATATATTAAATTAACTATCAAGCACGCACGAATATGGCACACAAGACATAACCTACTTTTCTTCATTTGTATTAAGACATTGCTTTTAAAAAAGTCTAAAGTGAATGGCATGGGGTGTGCTAATTGGCTTAGCCTTGTCCATCCCAAACTTCGCCAATACCTTCTCAAGGTACTCTGCCTGAGATAATTGTAATATGCTCATCTCCATATCTTTGTGTATGTGTATGCCGAGAATCTTCTTTGCAGCCCCTAGATCTTTCTTTTTAAATGTCTCTGATAGTTGAGTTTTCAATATATTGATTTCAAACATGCTTTAACCGAGGATAAGTACGTCATTAACACATAATACTAATATAATGAATCCTCCATCATTTAGTGTCTTGAAGTAGACACAATAATCATATTCACTCCTAGTAAACCGCTAACTCACCATGAAAGTATTAAACTTCTTGTACCATTACTTAAGCAATTATTTCAGGTGGTACGATGACCTCATCAACTTGTAAACTTTATTCTCCGACCTCATTTACTTCTAACCCTTCTAGTTGCTTCATGTAATCTGCTTTTCTAACTCCTCTTATAGGAAATTAGTCTTCACATCCATATGCTCCAATTCTAGGTTGTATTAAACAACCAGTGCCACTACAAATTTTATAGATACTTACTTGACTACAGGCACAAAATTTTTACTGAAGTCGACACCCTCCTTCTATGCATACCATTTCGTGACTAATCTCGCCTTCTATTTATCATGCTTCTTCTTATAAATCTACTTACAACTGATCACTTTATGCCCCACTGGAAGCTCTATTGGCTCTCATGTCTCATTCTTATATAGAGAGTCCATCTCATCTTGCATCGCTGTCATCCACTTCTCAACATTTGTGTCATATAGTGCTCCCTAGAAGGTAGACGGATTCCTTCATCCATAATGAGGGTGAATGCAATATTCAAGTTATCTCTATATATCGCTAGTAATCTACGATCTTTAAGTACATTTCTCCTAAGAGGTAGTTGCTCCACTTGCTCCTGTGCCTATTGTTGCTGCTAAGTTCCAACCTATGTTTCCAATTTCAACATCCATCACTACTGATTTTTCCGATTCCTTATGTTCTTCTTTATGAAATAAAGAATCCTTATCAAACCTGACATCACGGATAATTGTGATCCTCCGTGTGACTCGGTGATATAACCCATATCCCTTTACACTATCACCATAGCCAACAAAGATATACTTCTTCGCCTTTTGGTCTAACTTATCTCTCTCAACGAACGATACATGAGAGTAAACATCACAACAAAAACTTGCAGCCTTTAGTAATCAACTTCATGATCACTCTACACTTCTTCTATAATTTTACACCCAATCGACATAGACGGGGACTGATTCGTTAAGTAACAAGTTGCGTTAATGGCCTCAGTCCATAACTCCTTGCCTAACCTAGCGTTACTCAACACGCTTCAGGCTCTCTCCAAGAGAGTCCAATTCAATCGTTCCACCACACCATTCTGCTCTAGTGTATGCTTGATTGTGTTATACCGTACAATTTATTCATCTTTATAAAACTGCGTAAATTCCTTCGAAGTAAATTCACCTCCATTATCTGTCATCAAAACTTTCAACTTCTGCCCAGACTATTTTTCCACCATCAACTTCGACACTTTGAAGGTAGCGAAAATGTTTGACTTCTAGAGTAGTTATCTACGAATAATATAAGAAATGACGATATCTATCTATAAACTACGGGCAACAACCCCCATGCACATAATCAAGAGGTCATTTACTATTATGCTTTTCAATTTTAAAAGATAACCTTAATTGTTTACCGTATATGCAATACTCACATATATCAAAATCAAAATTTTTAAACACATGAATCAAGCAACGAACAAGTAATACCTTTATACCGTACTCGCTCATGTGGCTTATGTGTCAACGTGGACTCTATTACAAACATTGCAACTGAAGGTGCCCTGATTTGTCAATTAGCGTGGGTGTTGAGTCAGTAAGTCAAGTGAGCCCCATAGGAAGATCATTCAAGCATCTGCCTCAACTGGATGTGTGCTTCGAACTCGACAAAGGTAAACTTAGCCTCACATCTCATGTCCCAAAATGCCCAGGTATATAAAACCCTTAAAAGAGGATATAACAACATAGGGTTTAAAGTATGAAAACTATTTTACAAACTAGGAAAATCTCTAAGTTTTCAGCTTTTGTCGATATATCAAGATCCCTCGATGTGATCAAACACCTGTTATCGATGTCCTCGGAATGCACTCGATATCAGTGAATTGAGGACCTCTTGTGTCCAACAACCAACTTGATCTTTGGACAAAATTCTCGATGAATCAATGGAAGAATCAATATCATTGACATTAGAATTTCGAGATCATTTAGACGGCTCGATATAATCGAATTCTGTTAGGTTGTGTCCAGCAAGTTGTTTAGGCAAATCATATATTTTTCGATGACTCGAAGAGAGCCTTGATATCCTCGGAACTCAAACTCCGATGATATCGATGGATCTTCGATGTTATTGAATTCGGACCAAACTAGTCCAGCAAGCTTTTGGGAAAATCCTCTTTAAATGTTCGAGGAATCATGACTCCCTTGATAATATCGATATTAAAATATCGATCATATCTAAACTAGGTCGATATCATCGAATTCGAACAATGGAATGTCCAACGAGCTTATAGGAAAATGTTCTACAAAAGATCGATGAATCAACCTACGTATCAATATCATTGACATTTAAAATCCGATGATGAAAAGGCCTAGCTATATGTCCTAGAGGGGGAGGGTGAATAGGACTATACTAAATTAAAACTTTAACAGCGGAATTTAACTGAAGATAGCCTTGAAAGATAGAACTTTAAACAAATCATAGTATTGAAATGTAAAACAATCTTCAAATAATAAAATAGAGAGGTTAATACCAATGTTGTTCTAAGGATAACCTTGCACCATAAAAACTAAGGGTTTATAGCAGGACAACCTTACTAGAACAATTTGAATATCAAGAACTCAAACTGAAAGGAAATAAAGAAAACCGCAAGAAATCAAATTCTAAACTATTACAACATTCCCACAATGCTTGAAATGTAAAAGATTACAACATTCACATCCACATATACATTCCACTGCTTTGAATGATAAAAGATATAGAAATTCAAACAAATATTCAAACCACAAAATATAAAGAATTATAGTGGTTCGCCTGTGTGTACAACTATTAAACAACAGCCACACAGATTACTACTCCACTCCTAATATCCTCACACAGGGGATATCAGCGTTCATTATGAAAATAGGTTTCAGAGGTTCACCTAAAACCTTCACAATTGTGTCTTTTAAATAGGCTTACACAATTCAAAAAACCTCACTTCTGAGTTTTCTGGCTCTCCTCAGATAACCACAAGATTGAGATTTTTCTGGCTTAACCTCAAACAAAAACCAAAATTAAAGAAATTTACAAAAAAGTAAAATACCTGGATTCTCCTTTCATTGTAGCCCGGAAGAACCAATTGGAGTAGAAGTTCGAATATAGATGTTCAATTGTCCAATACTCACTTTGAAATGGTTCTAGGTTCTAATTGATTTTAAATTAAACCAGTTGGGCTAGATCTATTTGATTTTAATTCCAAGAAGAAGGAATATAGCAATTCCTCTTTTCAATTTAGATTGGAATGCAGAAACAAAATCAAATAAATAAAGCTAACAAAAGAGAATATGAAATATGCACAGCGTATCTTAAATAACACAAATTTATCTCAGAGTGATGTCTTGATTTTACTTGACTTGAATTCTTGAAAAACTTTGAAATTTGTGTTCTATTTATAGTTGTAGAAATCGTGTCTTCGACTGGTCGAGTGGCCACCATGACTGGTCATGAGTCGAACTGCATTTTAAAATTTTAAGCGTGATCGGATAAAACCGTTCTATGACTAGTCTTAGGGTGTCCACGACTGGTCGTGAGGCCTCCACGACTGGTCGTGACCAACCCACGACTAGTCGTGAGAAACTAGGAATGGTTGCTGGAGTTCGAGTTGCAGTTGCAGGACTGTTCGTGAACGAGTCGACATTGTTCCTACGACCGGTCGAGCAGACTCCAGGACTATTCGAAGCTCAACTAAAAAATTCTAAAATTTTGCAACAACTTAGGACTGGTCTTAGAATTTCTTGGACTGGTCGAGCTAGTTCTAGGACTAGTCGAACAGAGTTTAGGACTAGTCTTAGAACAGACCAAACACTTATAAAATAATTCAGTTTGAATTATGTGTTCAAAATGACCTACCCTAAGGTCAAACTAAGGTCATGCAAACCTTAAATGTGAAGTATGGACATTGAGTCTTCATTTCTTCAGATGTTAGTTGACCTTTGAAGACTGTGAAGCTTGAGATCTCTGATGTAGCTTGAACTTGAGATCTTCTAAAGCTTGAACTTCATCTTGTACTATTATTCTTGAGTTATACTTGAGACTTGAATAAGAAATTGTCTTCTGATGTAGCTCTTGAAATATTCTGATCATTGAAGCTTGCAGAAGTAGACAAATAACTTGAACTTGAACTTCTTAAAGTAGATCACCGTTCTAAGCTTGTAGCATTGATGCAGTGACTTGAACATACAAGTCAATATGCTACACAAGACATAGATTGTATTTTTGGCACCACAAAATTTGACAACCAAAGGGGCAAATAATTATTGCACTTACAGATGACATCATGGGAGGATTGATAATATCGAAGCCAACTGTCTTATATTTAGCCTGCTCTCATGTTTTCATTGTTGAGGAATCGAACCGTGGTTCGATGAAATTAGAGTTTGAAGACCGATGACATCGAAGCATGTTCGATATGATCGATCTGTGTATAAGAGATTTAGTTGTGATTGTTAGTAGAGTTCATATCATTAATCTATCCTTCGATGTCTTCGAAAGTATATGTTCGATGATATCGAAGATGGCTCGATGATATTGAACTCTGTCAAAAAATTGACTATTTTATTACCATTGGATCTCTGCCTATTTAAGGATAGCTTGCTATTGGTTATTATATTGAGAAAAATAGAGAGAGTTTTGAGAGAATAACTACATATCATCTACCTTAAGCCATTTTTCTCATGGGAGTTCATCCTTCAATCCACCCTCATCATCGATATTCAATAGAGTGGATTGGGGAATGAACTTGCACATTCAAGGATCTTCCAACTACCACCTTAATGGCAAATCATTGAGCTGGGATCCCTTAAATGCCTAAAACCCTGGAATCTCTCCATTGCTTTAATAGGTAATATTTATTAGAGTAGATTCTAAGATAACCTTGACCCAACCCGTCACCTTTATTGGTACATCTTCAAGTGTTGCGAATCAAGAGAGCTGAAGAATCTTTGTCATTAAGGAGGAGATCTTCATTAACGTGCTGAACGGGACTCATCTACTTATCTATAAGTTATTAGAGTCCAAAGACCCTGTTGATCATTCCTCTGTGAAGGATTAGGTCACAGGTGATTCTCACCCCTTTCAAGTCCTCATAGGAGGCCTCTGATGGGAGATTAATTGTGGGTGTTGTGTGTTGACCTTTGCTCTTGTAGAGCATAAACTTAGGTCTTTAGTGTAGGTCCTTGGCCTGTGTGTCTTAAAACTTAGGTGTTGTGTGTTGACATTTGCTCTTATATAGGGCATAAACTCTAGGTTCATTGTGTGGATCCTTGGCCTGTGTCCCCTAAAACCCTAGGTTCCTTATGTGGATCCTTTGCTTGTGTGTAGAGCATAAAACCCAGGTGTTGTGTGTTAACCCTTGCTCCTGTATGGGGGCATAAACTTGTGTCTTGTGGAGACATGCCTAGGTTCCTTATGTAGGTCCTAGAGTCGACCTTGTGTAGGTTGTGAAGGGTAAAGGTGAACCTGATTTAAAACCTCCTTTAGTGAGATCCGGTACACTTAAGGGTTGAGTGCGTCCGCTGGAAGTGGAGTAGGCACGTAGCCGAACCACTATAAAATAACTGTGTTTGCGATTGATATTTTCGCCTTACTATTTGTGTTTACTTTGAATGTTCTCATAAAGCATGCTAACATGATTATTTATAACTGATAAGAATCACATCCCACACACACACAGTCGCATCGTTCATTCATCATAGACTAAGATTGCATACTGTTTAAATACCGAATAGTCTTATGATTGGATCCTCTATTTGGCTTAGAAGTCATTAAAGTTAAATTGGGGTAATCTTGATAGGTGTTTGTTAAATTAGGATTATGATAATGAAATTTTAAATCATCATAAAATTCTATATAGTCCTATTCACTCCCCTCTAGGACACTTTGACCTATTCCTACTTCTACTAAAGCGGTCATTACTGCAATTTCAATTGGTATCAGAGGGGGGTCTCTCTTAAGGGCTTAACTGCTTAGAGAGTGATCTTGATTGAAGTTGGGAATCATGGTAGGTCTAGAGGAAATAGTTGACATCACTGCAAATATCCAAAATAAAAAATGTTTTGAATCTTTAAGCCTTTCTGAAGATAAAAATAGGCAAAACAAATGTCTAGTAATTTATACTGCTCTTAAGGTCGGTAATAGCTCAAAGTGGTATCTTGACAGTGGATGCTCCAGACACATGACTAGCGATCAGACCCACTTCTGTGACTACTCAGAATTTGATGGTGGGTCTGTCACATTTGGAGATGGGAGCTCCGCCAAAATAATTGGGCAAGGAACGATAGTTGGACCAAGACTCCCTAAAATTAAGAATGTTCTTTGTGTGGAAGGTCTAAAACATAATCTTCTTAGTATCTCACAAATCTGTGATAGAGAACATGTGGTCACTTTTTTAAAAGATGTGTGTAGAATCTTAGATCATACAGAAAAATCTATCATAAAAAGTTTACGCATAAGTGACAACTGCTAAGTTATTGAAAGTAGTAATGAGAATATATTATCCACAAAATGTCATATGGTTGTAAAAGCGAGTCCAAGCTATAGCACCAAAGGTTGGGACATGTTCACTATCGAAATCTAGCCAAGTTCAAGAAATTTGGTTAGAGGCCTCCCAAAGATTAAAAAGGAAGAAAAAGTTGTATGTGGTGATTGTCTAAAGGGAAAACAAATAAAAGTCGGTCACAAAAAGACAACCACCATAACAACAACAAAGCCATTGGATTTACTACACATGGACTTAGTTGCTCCCACCAAAGTTGAAAGTCATGGCAGAAAAAGATACTTCTTTGTGGTAGTAGATGATTACACCAGATTTACTTGGGTTGCCTTCCTTCGAGAAAAATCTGATGCCTTCGATGAATTTGTAATTCTAGCAAAGCGACTTCAAAATGAAAATGGATATTGCATAAATCGTATTAGGAGTGATCGTGGTGGTGAATTTGAAAATGAACGGTTTGAAAGATATTGTGATGAGAAAGGAATCCGCCATGAATTCTTAGCCCCAAAGACTCTACAATAAAATAGTGTTGTTGAAAGGAAGAATCGAGTGCTGCAGGAAATGGGGTTAGTTATGTTGAATGGTAAGGATATGGCAAAGAGTTTTTGGGCTGAAGCAGTCAATACAGCCGGCTACATAATAAATAAAGTATATCTGAGAGCAGGTTTGAACAAAACACCATACGAGTTATGGTACGGAAAACAACCCAGTGTGAAATACTTTCGTGTCTTAGGCAATAAATGTTATATTTTGAAAGACAGAGATCACCTAGGAAAATTTGAGTCTAAAAGTGATGAAGGTATTTTTCTAGGGTATGCCTTGAATAGTCGTGCTTATAGAGTATACAATCTAAGGACCCTAACCATTCAAGAATCAGTCAATGTAGTGGTTGATGACCAGCCTCATGAAGAAAGCCCTTTAAATGAATTAGAAGATGATGTGGACTCATGCATTCTAGGAAAATCAGATAATAAAACTCCCTCATCTAATGAACCTCAACCATCATCTAACATACCCATCATTAAGGATTACCCTCTAGATCAAATCATTGGAGACCTTAATGATGGTGTAAAAACTCGATGTTAGATAGAAAACATCTATAGTCATTTTTGCTTTACTTCAAATATTGAGCCCAAGAATATTGTGAAAGCTCTTCAAGATGAACATTGGATAAATGTTATGCAAGAAGAGCTTCAACAATTCCAAAGAAATGAGGTATGACAGGTTCCCAGACCACTGGATACAAATATCATTAGAAGCAAATGGGTCTTCAAGAACAAATCCGATGAATCTGACAATGTTATTAGAAATAAAGTAAGATTGGTAGCTCAAGGGTATTCACAGATAGAAGGCATTGACTTTGATGAAAAATTTGCCCATGTAGCTCACCTTGAGTCAATCAAGATTCTTATGTCCATTGCATGTGCACTAAAATTTAAATTATTTCAAATAGATGTGAAAAGTGCATTTTTAAATGGGGTTACTTGATGAAAAAGTTTATGTGGAACAACCCAAAGGGTTTTCAGACCCTAAGTACCCTCATCATGTCTATCGATTGAGCAAAGAACTTTATAGTCTCAAACAAGCACCACGTGCTTGGTATGAACGTTTGACGCAATTTCTTTTGGACCATAATTTCTGTAGGGGTAATGTAGATAAAACATTATTCACTCAAAAGACAGAGAATTCATTGCTTATTACTCATATCTATGTGGATGATATAGTCTTTGGTTCTACATGTGAAGATACTGCTAATAACTTTGCTAATCTCATGAAGTCTGAATTCGAAATGAGTATGGTCGGTGAATTGAATTTCTTCTTAGGCTTACAAGTGAAGCAATTACACAATGGAATGTTTGTATGTTAGACCAAGTATGTAAAAGACTTAGTGAAAATATTTGGACTTGAGTCTGGTGGTACCTATCATACTCCCATGAGCACCACACTCAAACTCTCCAAAGACATAAATGGCAAAAGTGTAGATCAACACCTATATCGAAGTATGATAGGAAGCCTATTATATCTCATAGCCAATCGTCTAGATATATCTTTTAGCGTGGGAGCATGTGCTCGATATCAAGCAGATCCTAAGGAATCCCACCTAACAGCAGTTAAAAGAATCATTAAATATGTAGCTGGAATGACCTCTTTCGATCTATGGTATCCATTTAAAATGTCCACCATCATTGCTGGACATTCAGACGCTGATTGGGTTGAAAATTTAGATTATCACAAATCAACAAGTGGAGGATGCTTCTATATTGAAAATTGTTTGGTATCTTAGTAGAGCAAGAAGAAAAATTCAATATCTCTGTCCACTGCCGAGGCCGAATATATCGCTGCAGGTAGTTGCTGTGTATAACTCCTCTAGATGCAACAAATGCTATTGGATTATGGGATTAAGCAATCCACAATGACTCTCTTCTGTGACAATAGTAGTGCTATCAACATCTCAAAAAATCCTGTCTAACATTCTCAGACCAAGCATATTGACATCCGTCATCATTTTATCCGAGAACTTGTTGAAGAAAAGATTATTGTGTTGGACTATGTGTCTATAGAAAAATGACTCATCGATATCCTGACTAAGCCTCTTGATGCAAACAGGTTTAGTATCTCTAAAAATCAATTAGAATATGTGCAAATTGATGAAAAGCTTAGTCAAAATGAACTAAATAGGCAAATCTTTGAACTAAGGTTCTCATGATTATTGTATGGCTAATCATTCATAAACAATATAGGCAAATCTTCATGAATTAACCATGTTACTTATGTCAATAGAAATGCTGTATCTTGACATACTCGATGATATCAAGCCCTTTTCGATGTCATCGAGATTTAAAACTCGATGACATCTAAATGCACCATCGATGTCATCGACGGCTCTTGGGAAGACAAGCAGGTGTCCGTTGGACTTCCCCAACGATCATTATATCTGTTGGTCTTTTCCAACAGTATTGACACGGTCTTTAATGACTTTATGAGCTCGAGTTTGATGACATCGAACCTATTTCGATGTTATCGACACTTTGCTATAAAAGAAGACGGGAGCATGAAAAATTCAAAATTTTGTCTTCATCTTCTCTGGCCCTCTCCATTCTCTTGCTGCCTTCCACTCATTCAAAAGGAGAAAGAAAATGGTTAAGGGAAGAGGTAAGGATCTCTCTTCCTCTAAATCTTCGAAAGTCAAGAAGGGAAAAAATGTAAAAACAACGGGAAATGGATCACCTCCAAACCGATCAGATTGGGAACACATCACGATCATGGATCGTATTGTTCTCAACTATGCTATTGAGCCATATGGGGTGGACCTTCTGTTAGAAACAATATGATGGCAGAATATACTCAATCTAGGTGGTCCCTACCAATATGAAATGATTCAACAATTTTTCAATAGCTGCCACATTGTTCGGGATTATCCGCCATGTATTTGTTTGGAGTTTATACAACAAACCAAACTCATTACTCCAGTCGTTCTTGGACGTCTTCTAGACATAGGTGTGGCTCGAATTCTAGTCACTAAGAGAAATCTGAGTGGATTGGGAATGTGGGGGGAAATCACGCATGCACTATGCCAAGGTGCTACAATCCCTAGGAATGATGAAAACGTACTTCATGTTCAATATCTTGGAACTATGTTCAAAATCCTCCACAGTATCTTCAGTTTGAATGTGTATCCATGTGATGCAAAAGAAACTGGACTAAACCCGCTTGTGCTCAATGTCCTATATGACGTATATCAAGAGGTTCTTGTGTGCTTACCGACCCTTATCCTAGAGCAATTGATTAGGATAGTCAAAGGGGATCATCTTGATACACTCTCATTTCTGCCCCTCATATGCAAGATAGCACATTGGGTGGGTCTGCCGCCGACATCCGATAAAGTACACCTAGAGGTATGGTTCGACCATGATGCGGTTCAACAGGTGTACATCTCTGCTTATTCTCATCCAGATAGTCCTCCTCCTATGGGAGCAAGCAGCCAGCAGCCGAATATGCCAACACCATGGGGATCTAATCGAACGCCACTCCACAGTCCTGAGTCAGTCACAAACCGCCAGCATCATGTACTTGAATGCCATCTAGTGAACGAACAAGGCAAGATTGGCAAGCTTCTCCACAACTGTGAAAGGCGTTTGACTAGGATCGAGGACAAGGTTGATGCACTCCAGAATGCTACACAACAAATCATCAATCTACTGACGGACTGAGAAACTCGTGCACTTCAGTGATGTGGAAGAAGTCAGAGTGAAGGTGTCTATGGTTGGACCCTTTTTTTTTGGGGGGGAAATGATTTTTATCTATGGATTGAATTTTGTTTTGATTGATCATCCTCTGAATGAGGAAAATACTTTGGTTTTACTATGCCCATGGATGGGCTGGATATTTTTTTAAAAAAGATTGATAGTTTTAATGCTTAAACTACTACCAAGCTTAGGTAGTTTCTTTTGGATATTTTGACGGTTGAATGTTAATATATATATATATGTATGTATATTTGATGCCTATTCTCTGCCAAGTCTATCTTCTCACATTATTCACTAATCATCTATTTGAATCTCATTCTACTTATCTATGTGGAATACATGGTATAAATGTTGATTGCTTTTCTGATCATTACTGTATATTTATAGAAGTTGTGAGCTGATTTGTGATTTCTAGTTTCATAAAGTGATGTTGCTATCTGTTTTTGAGAAATCACAGCTCTCCTTTAACCAGGATTCTCCCAGTTTATTGATTGTCAACTTCAGTCATTTATTTTATTATTGGTACATACTAACCTTTGTCAATGACTGACAAAAAGGGGGAGAACAAATCCCACCATGAGAACACATTTGGTATATGTTTTTTTTTGGTGATACAAGTGATAGGGGGGAGCAACTGCAAGAAGACTGGGGGAGAAGCTACTTAAGTTAAAGTGTATGAATTTGTAGTATCTTTATAAAATTATGTAAGGGATCACATACACACACAATTTAAGTTGTTGTTTTAGGTGGTTTTAGGTGTTTTGTCATGTAATTGACAAAGGGGGAGATTAAAAGTGCCCTGGTTTGTCAATTAGCGTAGGTGTTGAGTCAGTAAGTCAAGTGAGCCCCATAGGAAGATCATTCAAGTGTCTGCCTCAATTGGATGTGTGCTCCGAACTTGTCAAAGGTAAACTTAGCCTCACATCCCATATCCCAAAATACCCAAGTATATAAAACCTTAAAAGAGGATAGAACAACATAGGGTTTAAAGTATGAAAACTATTTTGAAAACCAAGAAAATCTCTAAGTCTTCAGCTTTTATCGATATATTGAGATCCCTCGATGTGATCAGACACCTGTTATCAATGTCCTCGGAATGCACTTGACATCATTGAATTGAGGACCTCTTATGTCCAGCAACCAACTTGATCTCTAGACAAAATTCTCGATGAATTGATGGAAGAATCGATATCATCGACATTCAAATTCCAAGATCATCAAGACGGCTTGATATAATCGAATTTTGGTTAGGTTGTGTCCAGCAAGCTATTTAGGAAAATCATATTCTTTTCGATGACGCGAAGAAAGCCTCGATATCCTCGGAACTCAAACTCCAATGATATCGATGGGTCTTCGATGTTATCGAATTCGAACCAAACTAGTCCAACAAGCTTTAAGGAAAATCCTCTTTAAATGTTCGAGGAATCGCAACTCCCTCGATAATATCGATCATATCTAAACTAGGTCGATATCATCGAATTTGAACAATGGAATGTCTAGCAAGATTATAGAAAAATCTTATACAAAAGATCGATGAATTGAACCAAGTATCGATATCATTGACATTTGAAATCCGATGACATCGTGGGAGGATCGATAATATCAAAGCTAGCTGTCTTATATTTAGCCTGCTCTCATGTTTTCATTGTCGAGGAATCGAACCGTGGTTCGATGAAATCGGAGTTGGAAATCCGATGACATTGAAGCATGTTCGATATGATCGAGTTGTGTATAAGAGATTCAACTGTAATTGTTAGTAGAGTTCATATCATCAATTTGTCCCTCAATGTCTTTAAAAGTATACATTCGATGATATCGAAGATGGCTCGATGATATTGAACTCTGTCAAAAAACTGACTGTTTAATTACCGTTGGATCTCTTTGCCTATTTAAGGAGAGCTTGTTATTGGTTATTGTATTGAGAAAAATATAGAGAGCTTTGAGAGAGTAACTACATATCATCTGCCTTAAGCCCTTTTTCTCATGGGAGTTGATCTTTCAATCCACCCTCATCATAAACATTCAATAGAGTGGATTGGGGAATGAACTTCTGCATTCAAGGATCTTCTAGCTACCACCTTAATGGTAAATCATTGAGTTGGGATCCCTTGAATGCCTAAAACCTTGGAATCTCTCCATTACTTTAATAGGTAATATTTATTAGAGTAGATTCCAAGACAACCATGACCTAACCCGTCACCTTTATTGGTACATCTTCAAGTGTTGCGGATCAAGGGAGTTGATCTTCATCAACGTGTTGAACGGGGCTCATATACTTATTTGTAAGTCATTAAAGTCCAGAGACCCTGCTGATCATTCCTTTGTGTAGGATTGGGTCATAGGTGATTCTCACCCCTTTCAAGTCCTCATAAGAGGCCTCCGACGGGAGAGTATACGTGGGTGCTGTGTATTGAACCTTGCTCTTGTAAAGCATAAACTTAAGTCTTTAGTGTAGGTCCTTGGCCTGTGTGGCCTAAAACTTAGGTGATGTGTGTTGACCTTTGCTCTTGTATAGAGCATAAACTCTAGGTTCCTTGTGTGGATCCTTGGCCTTTGTAGCCTAAAACCCTAGGTTCCTTATGTGGATCCTTTGCTCATGTGTAGAGCATAAAACCTGGGTGCTGTTTGTTAACCCTTACTCCTGTGTGGGGCATAAACTTATGTCTCATGAAGACATGCCTAGGTTCCTTGTGTAGGTCCTAGAGTCGACCTTGCGTAGGTTGTGAAGGTTAGAGGTGAACCTGATTTAAAACCTCCTTTAGTGAGATCCGGTACACTCAAGGGTTGAGTGCATCCGCTGGAAGTGGAGTAGGCACGTAGCCGAACCACTATAAAATGACTGTGTTTAGGATTGATATTTCGCCTTACTATTTGTGTTTACTTTGAATGCTCTCATAAAGCATACTAACATGATTATTTAGAACTGATAAGAATCACATCCCACACACACATAGTCGCATCATTCATTCATCATAGACTAAGATTGCATACTCTTTAAATACTGAATAGTCTTATGATTGGATCTTCTATTTGGCTTAGAAGCCATTAGAGTTAAATTGGGGTCATCTTGATAGGTGTTTGTTAAATCAGGATTATGATAATGGGATTTTAAATCATCATAAAATTCTATAAAGTCCTATTCACCCCCTCTAGGACACTTTGACTTATTCCCACTTCTACTAAAGCGATCATTACTGCAATTTCAGCAACTTCACTCGATATAGTATTCCCGATCAACCTGTAAAGGTTAACGTGATATTTTGCCTTCATCACTATAAGTGCCCCTTTAAAACCTTCAGGGCACGATAAAAATTGGTGAATTTACACATAATTGTCTCCAGAGCTCCCAGATATATCAGATTCTATTGTAGGTCAGGAACATTTCTCACATTTACCAGGATATGCTCCATCCCATCAAACACCTTGATGTGCACTGATCCAATTCCAACCATCTTGTAGGCATGATCATTGCCCATAAGTACCATGCCACCATTATACTCGTTATATATAGTGAACCAACTCCGATGAAGACACATGTGGTACATTACCCCCGTATTCAAAATCCACTTATTCTTACGTTCATCATATAAGTGACCGACCTTAGACACTAACAACATGTCACGACCATTTATTCCTATGTCTCTCTCAACGAATCATCTGATTTCTTTGCTTCTGGGTTTTAGGATTCTTTCCATCCTTCTTCATATGCCCATGTCTCCCACAATTCTAACACTTACTTCATCTTTTCCTTGCCCTTAGACTTAGACGTGAACGCAATGAATTTCTCTTCTTCCGCTCTAAATTCTTTCCCCTAGCTACCAACACATCCATAAAGAAACCTACACCGTTATCCTTCTTTCTCAACACCCTCGACCGTAGGGCTAAGATGACAGTCTCAATATCAATGGGCTCTCTACCATGACACATTGTATCTACGAAGCTATCGTAAAACTCTGGAAGAGAGTTCAACAGAATTATGGCTTGATCTTCCTCTCCCATCTTCACTTATACACTCATCAATTTACAAAGGATCTAATCAAATGCGTTAATATGTTCATTAAGATCTATCCATTTTGTCATCTTCAGATTATAGAATTGCTTCTTCAGATATAGACGATTCAACAACAATTTCATTATGTACAAGCTATCTAACTTCTTCCAAAGTCATGCAATGGTCGTTTGATCAATGATATTATAAAGGACATAATCTGCCAAACATAGCTAGACCGAGGTTTTCACTCTCTCATTCAACTATTTTCACTCTTCATCACTCATAAACGTTGCATGCTTTTCAACATTAAGGAGTGCATGTTGCAGCCCTTGCTGAACTAGAAGGCCTCTCATCTTCACCTTTCATAGTTCGAAGTTGTTTTTACTGGTGAACTTATCCATTTTGTATTTCATGTATGATCCCTTAATTGTCATGACGCACATCCAAACTCAAATCCCAATGTTCGTTCTGATACCACTTGTTGGGAATCTGCAGAAGCAAGCTCCAAATTCGGATCATATGAGATTAAGCAAATGTAAACAAAGTATCACAAGCACACATGATTTTTACATGGAAAAACCAATCACAAGCACACATGATTTTTATATGGAAAAACCATTGTGCCACGAACAAAACAACAACGAATCACTATGAAAGTGAAAAAGTATAAGAGATGGAATCACTTATAATGTTCAGAAAACCCTCGTTTTCACCTCCCCAAACCCTTTAAACTTTTAACCCTCGATTGGAATACACCATAATACCATTTACACCGATATATATATATATATCGCACCCGAAATATGAAACAAATCATGCACATACGTAAAATCGTGCACACAATCGATGGGACCTTCGATAAGATCGAAAATCATTGAGTTCTGTCAATAGGATAGAGACTGCTACAAAAACTGTCTAGCAAACATAGTGGCAAAATCAAAATTTTCTTCATATGATTGAGTAGTTCATTGATGGGATTGAGTGGTTTGTCGATGGCGTCTGTTAGGTGAAAAAATAGTCAAGTTCTTAGGTCAACTTATAGAATGGACCAACTCTACTCAACAGCACGGGCCCTTTAAGATCTGAGCCCTGAGGGGCATCCACTTCCAAACATAGGCCGATCTTCAAGGAGGTCGGCACAACTGTAAGGACCCTCAAAGAGGAATTGCCAACCTAACCTATAGGTCGGCCATAGATCAGCTATAGGTTGACCAATAGCTCGGTCGTAACTCGAACAAAGCTCGGCTATAGTTCACGGTGACCTCTGAGAGAAGGCAAATGTCGACTAATAGTCCGAAGATCTTTCTAATAGCTCGGTCGTAACTCGAATAGAGCTCGGTCGTAACTCGAACAGAGCTCGGCTATAGTCTGGGGATTGATATACGACCTATCCCCGGACTAATAGTCCGAAGATCTTTCTAATAGCGCGAAGATTTCTCGCAAGATCTTCAGAGGATCAAATCAAATCCCAAGAACATCAGATCACGATAATCTTGCAACAATCCCAAATCTGAATGGATTCGACTCCAATGTATCAGGAAAGACTCCTTATGCCGCCGTCTTCCATCCCCTATAAATAGAGGTATCCCCAACTAATGTAAGATACGCACATTCATACCCTAATACTCGACTAGTGACTCTTTTTCAAAAGAGATCCTACCCTACAAAAGACCCCAAGTCCTGACTTAGGCATTGGAGGGTCCCCTGTACAAGCCAAGGTCTCCTTTGTCTCTTGTTTTTCTCTGTGTAGGTCTTGACGGGTCGATTAGGGAGGGTCTGCTGGAAAACTGCATCAACAATTTAGCGTAGTTTGTGGGAATAATGTCTTAAGCCGTTCCTGCCCTACCAGATACGCTTCAGATAAACTCAATGGTGAAAGGGAAGAAAAGAACCCGAGCCTCCCCGGTTACAGCCCCAGTTGCACCTGAGCACACACTGCCACCCTCGAAGCAACTGAAAGATCGTTAGGGCTCACCTTCGCAATATTAGGTGAGTTCCGGGAGGCAAGGTCAGCGGTCTCGTGGAAAGGGAGGTCGGTGGAACTCCCTCGAAAAGGAGGTTAGCATGATCAAAGAGAACATGGGCTACATGAGGCAGATGCTAGAACAACTACAACCTCAGAATATGCAGAGAGCCAATAGAGAAGATGAACAAATGGGCAACAACCCTATTCAACCTTCCTGTATGCGAGCAGCCTCTCAAAGAAGCCGACCACCCTCTCGGAAGAGCTAGCAACATATCTCGACCAGACCGGTCCTATCTCACATTTTGAAAATTGTAACCTTACCCGCTTTCGACCTACGCCATGAGCTAGATCGAAAAAAGTGTGGTAAAGCCCCGGTCGAAACTATTGTTGAAAGCGGCGAACCTTAAGAGGCCAAGCTAAAAAATCTGTGAGATCAGATCAGAGACATGCAGCAGGCCTACCGAACTAACGTGCCGATGTAGGCCACAATGGAAGAATCTGATCCCCCATTCACTGCTGACATTATGCGAACGCGACTGCCAGATAGGTTTCGGTTGCCCCAAATTATCTCCTTTTTAGGGAAAACTGACCCATCGGAGCACATGGAGTCCTTCAGAGTCTACATAGAACTCCATGACGCCTCTGATGCGGTCATGTGCCAAGACTTCTCCTTAAATCTGACTGGAGTTGCCCGACTGTGGTTCAAGTAGTTGAAGTCGGGCTCCATCAGTTCATTTTCTCAACTCAGCCAAGCTTTTGTCATGAACTTCATCAGAGGAAAGAAGAGGCTCAAAGCACCTGCCTACCTACTTTATATAGTTCAGAGAGAAGGCGAGCTCTTGAAGGACTACACCAAACGCTTCAATCTAGAAGCCTTGCAGGTCCGTAAGCACTCGGAAGAGATCGCCCTCAACGCCATCATTATCGGGTTGAGGAATAAGCAGTTCCCCTCCTCGTCGGACAAGAGTCCTCCTACAACGTTGGCTGAGCTACTGAACAGGTCACAGAAGTACGCTAATGTAAAGGAATCCTAGATCATACGAGAGGCCGTACAGAATAAAGTTCCTCAAACCAAAGAGTGACATGTAAAGGCAGAACCAAGCTCGATCAATTCAAACAAGAAAAGGAAGGATGACCAATCTTGGGATAATCATCGCTCGAGTAAACGACCTGACAGTAAGTTCAAAACTTACACTCCTCTCAACAAGACTCCTGAAAAAGTTCTGATGGAAATCTAAGATAAGCATATTCTCAACTAGCCGAACAAATTGAAGTCCGACCCTAGAAACACAAGTAAGAACAAGTACATCCTTTCATCGGGATCACCGGCACAACACGAGCAATTGCTTTGACCTCAAACAAGAGATCGAAGCACTCATCCGTAGCGGCCATCTCGGGGAGTACGTCAGCCATAGGGGAGATCAGGTCACAGCGAAGGATGACTAGCCTATCAATAATGAACCTACTGCAGAGATCCGTACTATCTTCGGAGGCCATGGAGGCGGAGGAGACTCAAACAATGCTCGGAAGGTACATGACAGAAGCATTGGTCATCCTGAGGATAAAGTTTTACAAATCGGAAGACCTCTGAAAGAGCAGAATGTAGACAACCATAGCCTGACCTTCAATGAAGAGGATGCCCGAGGATTCTATCACCCACACGATGATGCACTTGTGGTCACCATGACCATAGCTAATCGAAAGGTGTTCTGAATCCTCGTCGACACTGGATCGTCCGCTGATGTTCTCTTCGACCAGGCTTTCGACAAAATGGGAGTTGGTCAATCTTTACTTCGACTGGTTAAGACCCCATTGCTTGGCTTCTCTGGTGGCAAGGTCATACCTGAAGGGGCAATTCAGCTCCCACTTATGGCCAGAGACGGACAGAACCAAACCACCAAAATGAACGACTTCCTGGTGGTAGACTGTCCGTTAGTTTATAAAGAGATCCTTGGCCGACCATCTTTAAATGCCCTATGAGCTGTCTTTTTGACCTACCACCTAGCCGTGAAGTTCCCGACCAAGCAAGGGGTTGGGTCAGTGAAGGGTGACCAACACGATGCTCTGCAGTGTTGTGCAATAGCACTGAAAGCTCCGCTACAAACGATGATCTTCACTTCTCTGGGTCCACTTGAAGATCAGATAGTGACTGTCACCTCTCTGGATCCTTGTGAAGACTCTGACGAAAGAGGTTGCCCCATAGAAGACATTGTTCTTGTCCCATTGGACAAATCTCTCCCCTCTAGAACCATTCAAATTAGGTCGTCCCTGACAACACCACTACGGGACAACATGATAGCTTTCCTTCGACGTTACGCGGACGTCTTCACATGGTCTCATAAAGACATGCCTGGCATCGACTCCAAGATCATCGTGCACCGGATGAACATAGACCATTCACACCGACTAATTCGACAAAAGCGTTGTGCACTTAGTCCCGAGAGATACGCAATGATAGGTGAAGAAGTCGACAAACTCCTCAAGGCCAGATTCATCGAGAAGGTTTATTATCCGAACTGGATAGCTAACATCGTGCTGGTAAAGAAAGAAAATGAAGAATGGCGGGTCTATGTGGACTATATAGATCTGAACAAGGCTTGTCCCAAAGACAACTTTCCTTTCCCCAAATCAACCAACTAGTCGACAGCACAACCGGGCACGAGTTACTAAGTTTCATGGATGCATACTCTGATTATAATCATATTGTAATACATCCATATGATAAAATAAAAACCTCCTTCGTCACCGACAAAGGGTTTTATTGTTATCGAGTCATGCCATTTGGACTGAAAAATGCAGGTGCTACTTATTAGCAATTGGTTAACAAGATGTTCACCCAACAGATAGGGTGAACAATGGAAGTCTATATCGATGATATGCTTGTTAAGAGCATCAAAGATACAAACCATACCACTGACCTTGAAGAAATGTTCCTCATCCTTCGCAAGTACCGAATGAAGCTAAACCCGAGCAAATGTGCTTTCAAGGTTAGCTCAAGAAAGTTCCTCGGCTTCTTAGTCAACCAATGAGGAATTGAAGCGAACCCCAAGAAGATCAATGCTCTCCTTAATATACAATCGCCATAGATGACCAAAGTTGTTTAACAGCTTACTGGGAGGATCACTGCCCTTATCACTTCGTGTCCCAAGCTACAAACAAGTGTCTCCCCTTCTTCAAACAGTTGAAGGGGAAACAACTGGTAGATTGGACAAAAGAATACAAGGCGGCCTTCCATCAGCTCAAGTAATATTTAGGGTTGCCCCCATTGTTCTCTAAACCCGAGTAGGGGGAATCCCTACTGTTATACTTAGTTGTTTCTAACGCAGTGGTCAGCTCGACTTTAATTAAGGAACACGAGGGAAAGCAACTCCTGGTATACTACATCAGCAAAGCCCTAGTTTCAGCCGAGACAATATATCTGACCTTGGAAAAACTAGCATTGGCTCTGGTCGTCTCCTCTCGACGCTTGCGGCCATACTTCTAAGCCCACTCCATCATCGTCTAAACCGATCAACTACTACGTCAAGTACTCCAAAAACCCGAAGCTTCGGGATGATTGACCAAGTGGGCGATTCAGTTTAGTGAGTTCGACGTTAAGTATCAGCCCTAAGCAGCCATCAAAGGCCAGGCAATGATTGATTTTATTGTTAAACTAACTCCTACAACCAAACTAGCCGCCGACCTACCTGGGTTAGAGCTCGTCCTGAGTGCAGCATCGGACCCACCATCTATAGCACCGTCCGACTCCCAGGCAATTCCCGACCCACACAAGTGGACGCTCTACGTTAATGGCTCATCCAATTCTAAGGCAAGTGGGCAGGGATAGTCCTAGAGACCGCAGACCGTACATGCATGCAATATGCCTTACAATTCGGATTTTAAGCCTCCAACAATATAGTGGAATACAAAGCCTTGCTCGTCGGACTTAAACTGACAACCAACATGGGGGCTAAGCATATCGAAGTCTTCAGTGATTCCCAATTAGTTGTCAATTAAATAGCTGAAGCATACTAGGCCAAAGAATTGATCAGAAAGTTTCACAAATGTAGTGTGGCCCTTATTCCTCGGGCCGAGAATTCTAAATCGGACATGCTGGCGAAACTAGCCACTACAGACAAGGACGACATTCCAAGATCTGTCCCAATCGAGTTCCTTACACGACCTAGCATCGACAAGGCTAACCTCGCCGTAGTACTTACAGTAAGCTCGGAACTAACTTAGATGGAACCAATCATCAACTACCTCAAAGAGAACAAGTTACCCGAAGACCGAATGGAAGCACGAGGATTGTGAACTAAAGTTGCTCGATACAACATACTCAACGACTATAAGAAAGGTTTCTATCTTCCCTACCTCAGATGCCTTCGATCGGAAGAAGCACAGTACGTCCTAAGGGAGATTCATGAAGGGATCTACAGAAACCACTCCGGAGATAGAGCTTTGGCCCACGAAGTGATTTGACAAGGTTATTATTGGCCGACCATCCAAATCGATGCTCGACAATTTGCTCAGAAATGTGACAAGTGCCAACGCTTCACAAACATACCTCGACAGCCACCTGAAGAGCTTGCCCCAATGACCGGACTATGGTCATTTTCTCGTAGGGTAATTGACATCATTGGTCCTCTCCTGACTGGCAAAGGTCAGACTAAGTTCGTCGTGGTAGCAGTTGACTACTTCACAAAGTGGGCTGAAGCTGAACCATTAGCAAAGATAACTGAGCAGAAGATCACAAACTTCATCTGGAAGAACATCATATGCAGTTTCGAAATTCCTCAGACTATCGTCTCCGACAACAGGAAATAATTTGATAACAAGCAATTCAAGGGGATGTGCGATAACTTCAGAATCCGCAACGTCTATTCCTCACCACAGCATCCGTAGGCAAATGGACAGGTCGAAGCAGTCAACAAAATTATCAAGCATCACCTCCGAACTAAGCTCGAGAATGCCAAAAGAGCATGGGCTGAGGAACTCCCTAAGGTCCTTTGGGCATACCAAACTACCGCCCGAATGGCCACTGGGGAAACACCCTTTTCCCTAGCGTATGGAGCAGAAGCAATCACCCACCCCAATAGAAATCGGGCTACCTATGGCTCAGACAGAGTTTTTCGATGAACAAGTCAATACTGAGCTCATGGCACTGAGTCTCGACCTTCTTGAAGAAAGGAGAGAGCAAGCTCGGATCTAAATCGTCGTCTGTTAGCAACAAGTAATGTGTTTCTACAATGCCAGGGTAAAAGTCAAAAGATTTTGAGCCGGCAACTTATTCCTTCGGAAGACTGTCCAAAATACCAAGGAACCAGGGTTGGGAACATTAGGCCCGAACTAAGAAGGACCCTACATAGTGACAAGTACAAGCTGACCTGGCTTATACTGACTGAAAGAATTGGACGGTCAACTCTTGCCGCATCCTTAGAATGCTGAACATCTCAAGATCTATTATCCTTAGCTGATTAGCACGAAGTTTATTGTTTATCGATCAACTTCAAGTTAATGATAATAAAGCTCCGTTTTAACATGATTTCTACTCAATTTACTATTTCTATCAAGGTCAGCCCTATGTCTGATCAACGTCTGATCAAGTTCCAACCAGGCAGATCCGACCAAGACCTGCCCAAGGTCCGAACTATATCCGACCTATTGGATCTGACCAAGATCCGACCAAGATCTGACCAAAGTCTTACTTATCGGATCTAACCTATGGTCGACCTATCTGACTCGAGCCCGATCTACTTGTTAGGAATTGAGTGCAATCTACTAAACTTAACAAAAACAAATCTCTGCAACAAAGAAGATCGTTCCAAAAAAGAGAAATTTTCATTGACAAAACCCCGAAGGGCGTGTTTACATTAGTCGAGTCCCTGAGGGCATATTCACATCAATCTAAATTAACAAAAAGCAAGAAAAGGGGAAAAGTATTGCAAAGTCAAGGAAAAAAGCTATGTAGAGGGAGATATTTAGGCTCGGAGGACTGCTCAAGAGCTGCTTCATTGCCAAATGCATCGAAGCCAGATTCAGACTCATCAAAGCCAGAAAGATCCAGCTCTGGGAAGGTCTACTTCATGGCCTCAATGCACTTGGCATAGCCCTCGAGGTAGAGGGCATTCCTATCCTCCATATACACCTGGGAAGACTTGAACTCCTTGACAGCATCCTCCCGATCTTGGGCAAGGGCGGCTCGAGTCCCCAACTTTAGCTTCTCGAGCTTCACCTCGGTCTCCCCTAGCCTCTTCCCAGACTCCTTAAGCTTCGCCCCGGCTTCCTCTAGTCTTGCTGTCAGCTTGGCCTCCTTTGCAGAAGCCTCCTCAAGAAGCTTCCTCGTGGCCTCTAGCTCAGCCTTCGCAGTCGAGGCCCAAGATTCTGATTAGGTGTAACGCCCTGCAAATCAAGGGTCAAGTATAATCTCCACTCCCAAGTTCCAACACATCACTTATGTAATATAGATAATGATGATTAAATGTTGCTCATGTTAGTGCATTAAACATGAGTGGGATTACACCAAAACAACATATCATACTCCAGAGACAGTTAAATTATGCAAGCGAAAGAACTGTGATAGATATATAAAGTATATAAACTGTTATAAGTCTCCAGAGTGTGAACATATTATCAGGTTAAATATATACATATATACTTCCCAAAATAGACAAAAAATGAATATACATGTGTGTTTCAAAAAGATAAAATAGTAAGTGTAAGGGCATCTAGTTAACATCCCAGAAGTCCCCATCGATCAGGCCACGACTCACATGAACCCACCTAAAAACTGCATGAAAGAGAATGCCTCCTTGTCATCCTCATAGTCTAGCTCCACCTCGTATGCATCACCTCCACCTGTAACTAAGACAGGGTCTGGTTGGTGTGTACAACACCGTCCCGTAACGTGGGAGTGAGTGATCAACTCAATGGAACCATAAAGAAAAGGTTAACATGTTATCAAATCAGTCAAGCAGTAATGATAAAATAATATCATCAAAAATCCCTAAGTACTCTGATTAATGTAAGATTGGTATGTATAAATGATGCATGCCCTCACCTGTACTCCCTCCGTGATCTTCATCTAACGGTCGTGCATGTCAGTCACTTCCTAAGTGCTCTCTACTCAACGCCAAACGGCACATGCAGTGCAGTGCATGAGCGTAATTACCAAGTTCTTATTAGTCCTTTTCATATAGCAGGATTGGGAAACTAAGGTACCTCCCTTATATCATTTTCCAAATAATGATCCATTTTAGGGTCGTTAGTCCTAGTAAATCTCATACGATGTTACAATTCTAGGTCACTACAAACAGCTCGTCACCTCGATGCAATGTAGGCCCAGTTTATACTCTAGTTGCTATGAAAAGGTTCGTCGCCTCAACGCAGGCTTAGAGTATGCTTGAGGTCACTACAAGGGGCTCATCACCTTATCAGTGTAGGCCGACAGCTCGAATACAGTGTCCCATACCACCGTATTCGATTCACGAGATGGTATTGCTCACTGGTCACTATGGAGAGGCTCGTCACCCCAGCGTAGGCCAACAGCTCAACCACGGTGTCCCATACCACCATGTTCGGCTCATGAGTCTTAGCGGATCGAGGTTTCAAGGTTAACGGGATTCACTGGAGAGTTTGGTACCTTAGGTTCAAGCAGTAGCGTCCATACATGGTGAACATACATCGGGTCAATTGGGTTGTTTGACGAGCTCGACTGGTTCAGGCATACGTCGAGCTGATTGACATGGAGCGCGTGAGCACTCCGTGTGGCCTAACCACTACCGACAAGCAGCGTACGACTCAGATTCATCGAACACATCCTTTGTGGCAAAAAAACCTCAGCCACCTTATCAAGGCCTATTACCGATTGCCTGTACTATACTGTAGTCCCAAACACATCCAATTCTAACAAGTATCCATATGAAATAGTCAAAGCAGTAATAAACACATAATTCCAATCCTACAATCATTTGAGCATGTTGTGAAATGTAACATAAACATGAATTTGCACATATTCATTCCATAAATATAATAGACATCATAATATAACATATATGGAGAAAATCATACACTTCATTAACGTAGTTGAGAATCATATCTCAACTCGCATACAAGTACACCTTGCTAACTACTAGCTCATTCACTGGGTGAGCTTTTGGCTAGTCTCGCTGACCTGCTCCCGCAGCTGAGCGAACTCAGCACGTGCCTTTAGTATGTGCAGGGCAAGCTGCAAGACAGAAAAGTTGAGTGAAAGATGAACAATAGAAAACCAATATCAACCTAACTTTAGAAGATGTAATACCCCAATAAGACTTGTCGTCGCGTATGCAAGGGCTGGTTCCGTTGGAGATTCGAACAAGCTGTTGAACTCCGCATCGGGCATGTGCCGCTCCACCCAAGGAAGGATATCCTCCACGGTTCGGTGGAGACTCCTACCCCGTTCCTCTTGAGCTCCAGAAGGGCAAGCTATCTCCTCCGCCCCTGAAGACCAAGCTTCCATGGAAAGCTTGAGAGCTTCCTACGCCTTGGCAGGGACAACTGTCCCCACCGTCCCAACGACATCAGAGGAGAGCTCCACTTCCATTCCCTCTCCTTCCGCCTCCATCATGACAGGGCAAGAGGGGCCAATCTTCCCCTTGCTCTTAGAGGAGGTCTTCTGCCTCTTCCTCTTCGGCGCCCTTAACTCCTCCCGGGAGGGTGCCTAAAGCTTGGAAGGAGGCCTGATCAAGGGATGACCTTCAAGAATCTCTGCACGAAGAAACCACGTTAGGGAAATTCATAAAATTTTCCTAAGTATTGAAGCTCAGCTAGAAGTCTTATCGAAGGTCTTACCAATGAGCGCGCAGTCTAAACCTGAACAAAGAAGCAACTTGGGTTGGGAAAAAAACTCTCCAAGACCTTTTCTCCTCCTCTAATGCTTTCGCCCCTCTAATCCGAGTAAGCGACCTATTGTCGAGCAGAGGAGCGTGCTTGAGAATAACTACAACAAAAGATGTACAAACAAAATTTAGTAAACTTCGAAGACCGAACAACCAAGGATGAGCTAACAAATAACTACATTCGAAGAACACTTACGTGGGTCAGAAAACGCTGTGAGGACCAAGTACTAATCCGAGGTCAGAAGTAGGTCAGCTACCTTCCAACACCCAGAGGCCCAGAACCACTTTTCCCTCTAGTTCTTGTTGGACGACGAAGGGTCGGTAATAAGGCTTGTAAGTGTTATAATGTATAAAACACACTCTTGTTTGTTAAATTTTGATGAGACAAAACTACTTATGATATAGTTTACCTTCAATCAAGATGGAAAGTTCACCTTCAAGTATAAGTCATGAAGTTGGAAAGTTTAAACTGAAATGAGTTCAAGTTCTACTACACTTATAGTAGAAGATCAAGCTCCACCTTCGACTACACTTCAAGTAAGATCAACTATGCTTTATTGAAGATTCAAGCTTTACACTTCAATGTCCAGTCTTCTCAGGTATAATAGACCCTAAAAAGACCTTAGACTTAAGTGCTTTCAAAAGACAAACTTATATGGGTTTTTATACTTTGGTTAGGCTTAATTCGACTAGTCTAGGCCTTGGTTCGACTAGTTTAAGTTGTGGCTCAACCAGTCTAAGATAATCTTCAACCAGTCCAAGTTTGAAATAGAAAAAATGGATATTTTTTGTGGTTTCTTGACCACTCGAAGAGGGACCTTCGACCAGTCGAGGGTTGCTCGACTCCAAGTCTAGCAACCATATCTTGGCTCTCTCGACCAGTCGAGCAGGGCCTTCGACCAGTCAAAGAGCTCTTTTATCTGATCGCGCCCAAATTATGAAATTTTGTTAGATCTTAGACGAGTCGAAGGAGACCTTAGGTGAGTCGAAGCTACAACATTTCTAACTATAAATAAAGGTCTTCTCTCATTTCGAAATTATTCATTCAAGCTAAGAAAAGCCTTCACCAAGAGAAAGAGAATTCTCCACTATCTTCAAGCTATTACATGGTATTTTAATATTTGGTTTATATAGCTTTTTATTTTAATTTCTTAATCTCTTTTCATGAATCTTATTCTTTTAAGAGAGTAATAGCTCTTCTTTGAGATCTTGAGAAATTCAAACAAGTAGCCTTTGGTTTGAATTAATTTAAAATCAATCTAGAACCTAGAACCCTTGTCTGTGTTACTGGACATTGAACATTCTACTTCAAGCGAAGCGACTCTACAGGCTACATTAAAAATGACTTCAAAGAGAAGACAAGTATAATTTTATTCTTTGTATTTTGGTTTCTTTGAGATAGCTAGAAAATCTCATGTGTTGGTTTTGACTGAGATATCCGGAAAATCTCAGTGTGGGGTTTTTGTTTGTGATAGCCCTTCTAAAATCATAATTGTATAAGGTTTTAAGGTGAACCTATGAAAACCTTATTTTTAGTGAACGCCAATATCACGTGGGTTGTGATTATTAGGAGTGGAGTAGGTGTAGTTGTTTGAGAACAGTTGGTGTACACACCGAACCACTATAACTCCTGGTTTTGTGGTGAATGTTTAATTTTTGTATCTGTGGTGAATGATTGTAACTTTATTTCTGCACGAGTGAATGATTGTAATAAATAGGTTTATTATCATTTGCTTGGTTTAAAGTCTTGATCCTTACAAATGTTCATAAAATCAGGTTATCCTACCTAAAACTTTGTTCTTGGTGTAAGGTTGTCCTACGAACTAAGTTTGAATCAATTTTTCAATACTAGTGCTATTGAGATTTGTGATGTATTCTGATTTATTTATATTTCAGTACATTAAGTTTTTATTTGACATAGTCCTATTCACCCCCCCTGGGACTATTAAGCTCACCTTTTTCAAGGCCCCCTCTAGTCCCTCACCAAGCGGAGAGATAGTACCAGCCGAGTTGTAACTTGTTCGGCTTTAGTTGGTGCAGATGGAGGAACTCTTCAACAAGTTGGGCTGCTCTAGCTCGGACTATAACACCGCGCAGCCAATCAGAGCCCTCCATCCATTGGGAATCATCTATCCTGGGGTCATATTCAGGTGGGCAAGCAAATGCCTCACCAAACCTTGTAGAGGAAGCCGCAAGCCGCACTGAAGGGTGACCTAGAAGATCGCAACATCTCCATCTGAAGGCTAATTTAGAAGCTCGTCTAGCGAAGGGAGCCGAAGGGTTACAGACTCAAGAATGTGATATCCGAGCCGAATCTGGGCCAGTTGCTCAGCAGTAAGGGTCGAGGGCACAAGACCCCTCGGACCCTCCTCAACAGACTCTTTTGGGTCATCTTCACTGGAACGGTCATGTTCTACGCTTATCGACCTCTCAGCCGGGGACCGTTCCATCGCCCCATCACCCACGATGACGATGGGTTTAATATCACCCAGTGTCTACTGGCCCCACTGTCACCACCGGAGGCCCCCTCCCGTGAACTAAAGGAGTCCAACATTGAGGCTCTTTATCGTTGTTGAGAGTCGCTGACTAAAAGGGAAAAATAAAGGAGGAGGGGCAAAGATATGAAGCTCACCGGGGAAGAAATAGACTTCCGAACATCGGTGATTACAGTCACCGGAAATCACCTCTCGACGCTAGGGAAGACGACTGAACGCAAAGGGAAAAATACAAATGAAGGCTAATGAAGGGTTAGGGCTTCCCTTATATAGGGAAGCCACATGACATCGCTTGAGTATGCCCATCAATGTTGGGTCGTACGGCGTCCTTTCGATTACCGCCACTGACACGTGGCGTGACCCCATGCGTTACTCGACCCCAATATCGAGTATTAGCCATGTGTCGTGCCGTTATTGGTCTGCCACTGAAACGGTGGCTTGACAGACCACGTGACCTCGAATCACGAAATGACATGCCGTGTACAGTTATTGACATGCCTCGAGCACCGTGCTAGCCGCCATACCTGCCATTGATGACTACACAACTTGACCTAACCCTAACCTAAACTGTAGAAGGCTTACTTTCTGAGCCACTGTAGACCGACTCGAAAAGTAAGGGGGGCTTACTGTTAGATGAAAAATAGTCAAGTCCTTAGGTTGACTTATGGAATGGACCAACTCTACTAAACAACATGGGCCCTTTAAGATTCGAGCCCTAAGGGGCATCCACTTCCGAACACGAGCCGATCTTCAAGGAGGTCGGCACAACTATAAGGACCCTCAAAAGGATGTAACTATAAGTCCACTTAAATGGCCAATTGTCGACCTAACCTATAGGTCGGCCATAACTCGGCTATAGGTCAGCCATAGCTTGGCTATAGGTCGACTAATAGCTCGGTCGTAGCTCGACCAAAGCTCGACTATGGTTCGAGGTGACCTCTGAGAGAAAGAAAATGCTGACTCCAGGAAAAGCTCGATATACGACATATCCCTGAACCAATAGTCCGAAGATCTTTCCAACGACCCGAAGATCTCTCCCAAGATATTCGAAGGATCGGATCAGATCCTGAGAACCTCGGATCATGATAATCTTGCAAAGATCCTGAATCTGAACGGATTCGTCTCTAGGGTATAGGAAAGACTCCTTACGCCACAGTTTTCCTTCCCCTATAAGTAGAGGTATCCCCAACCAATGTAAGGTACGCACATTCATACCTTAATACTCAACTGGTGACTCTTTTCCAAAAGAGATCCTACCCTACAAAAAACCCCGGGTTCTAACTTAGGCATCAGATGGTCTCCTGTACAAGCCAGGGTCTCCTTTGTCTCTTGTTTCTCTCTATGCAAGTCTTGACGGGTCGATTAGGGAGGGTTTGCTAGAAACTGCATCAATAGACCCTATTTCAGTTATATTGAAGACATTGACAACACCAATTCCATAGCTCAATGGTGGACAAACTCTATTTCAATATTGAGATCATGGGATTGAGTGCCCATTTGATGTAAGTGTGTTTTAAAAAGAAAAAGAAAAAAAAAAAAAAAAAAAAAAAAAGAGGTTAGAGGCTTTAGTAATAATTTTACATTGTTAGCCTGTACAGAGTCTTTAACCATCCTTTTGTCCTACCCTGGATGTGGAGTGGATTTCACATATACAAATATAAGACTCCTTAAAAAAAATCTTATTTTATACATAGGTCATCAGTTCAGCATTAGATTAAAAAAAAGTAGCTCAGCCTTCTTATCCAGCTAGATAGATTCTCAAACTCCAGGCGTCCTTGTCCCTGTCCAACTGCCCTTGCCTCTGCTTTTCATTAGCTAGCTATAAATTCTTGGACTTTGGAATAACTCGCATCAGCCTTTCTTGCCTTTGTTGCCCTAAATAGCTCACTTTCTACCTTTCTTGCCTCTAGGGCCACATGTGTATGGATCTTTGTTGCTCCAGTCTAACCATAGAGAATGATTTTTATAGTTATTTAAATCTCAAGTAAGCCAAACCAATGAAAATAGCTGGAACGAAGCTCTTAATTTTGTGTGGGACTCACAATAATGTTTACATGTCAGCCAATTCATTATCCAATCCATTTTCTTATAAGGATAATGAATTACCCAAAAATTACAGTATTTCAAAACTTAGGTAAGACAATTGGAGGTTTTAGGTATGATATTGTTAAGTGGCCCACTTAATTTTTGTATGATTTTGTTAGGTGGCCCATCAAGTTTTGATCATTCTGAATTTTGGGATCAAGGTGCAGAAAAGTTAGTGTACAAGATGGATGGCTAGGATTTTATATCCATTTAGTCATTTCTCCTATGTTGGTGGAAATAACCGCGGTAGCAACCAGTGTGAGGTACTCAATTGTCTTCTTAGACAACATGGTGGACCACACAAAGCTTGGTTGTGGTAGGCAATTTGGGTATGTGGAAAAGGTCTGCCAGTCAATTCATTAGGACGGTTGTTTTTAAACTATTATGGCCTGTTTGGATTGTTGACTACCTTAGTAATACAGGGAAAAGCTAATGTCATTGTATTTTACTAGTGATTGGATAGAACCAGCTGTCAAATCATAATAATCCTTAAGAATCACCGCAAATACATGGATTGACAGAGGTATGTTAACGTAATATAGTTTTGTGGGCCCGCCATGATGCATGTTTATATCCACACCTGTAAAATCATTTTATAGAATGAGACAAAAAAAATGAGGTGGATCTAAACTGAAAGTGGACCGCATCACATGAAGTAGTGGAAATTGAACACATGCGATTGAAAACTTCTTTAGGTCTGTAGAAGTGTTGGCTGATATTTGTGTTTTCCTTTCATGAAGTTTGTGTTTATGAATAGGTTGGATGTCAAATAAACATTAGTAGGCCTTAGGAAGGTTTCAATGGTCGGCATCATTGCCTTCACTACTTTCTTCCTTATGGTCAACTTGAGCTTTGGATTTAGCTCAATTTTTAAATCATGTTCATCATAAAATGATATTACAAAATGGATGGATAGTGGGATATAACATATAATGAAGAATTTAAATCCACTTGTATTCAACTACCCATCCATAATCGAAAGTGGACCAACTAAAGTAGTCTGAAACCCACTTGATGGCAAAAGGATGCTAGGTGGGCTTTACTTTAATGTCGGTTAGAAATCCACTCTATACATCTATTTTGTCAGGTCATGTTAGAACGTGCAATCAAAAATGAAGTGGATCCAAACTTAAGCTGAATGAAAGGAAACATTAAGGAAAGAGTTTTCTATGGTTGAAACCTCCTTGTGCTCCACATTGATGTAAGTGAAAACACATAAAAGGTATCCTGATGGGTAACTTTTGTGGCCATAAAAATGGACCGCATCGCATAAAGTAGTGGGAATTAAACACATGCAATTGAAAACTTCTTTAGGTCCGTAGAAGTGTTGGCTGATATTTGGGTTTTCCTTTCATGAAGTTTGTGTTTATGAACAGGTTGGATGTCAAATAAACATCAGTGGGCCTTAGGAAGGTTTCAATGGTCGGCATCATTGCCTTCACGGCTTTCTTCCTTATGGTCCACTAGAGCTTTGAATTTAGCTCAATTTTTAAATCATGTGCATCATAAAATGATATTACAAAATGGATGGATAGTGGGATATAACATATAATGAAGAATTTAAATCCACATGTATTCAACTACCCATCCATAGTCAAAAGAGGACCAACTAAAGTAGTCTGAAACCCATTTGATGGCAAAAGGATGCTAGGTGAACCTTACTTTGATGTCGGTTAGAAATCCACTCTGTACATCCATTTTGTTGAGTCATGTTAGAACGTGCAATCGAAAATGAAGTGGATCCAAACTTAAGCTGAATGAAAGGAAACACTAAGGAAAGATTTTTCTACGGTTGAAACCTCCTTGTGCTCCACGTTGATGTAAGTGAAAACACATAAAAGGTATCCTGATGAGTAACTTTTGTGGCCATAAAAATGGACCACATCGCATAAAGTAGTGGGAATTGAACACATGCGATTGAAAACTTCTTTATGTCCGTAGAAGTGTTGGCTGATATTTGTGTTTTCCTTTCATGAAGTTTGTGTTTATGAACAGTTTGGATGTCAAATAAACATCAGTGGGCCTTAGGAAGGTTTCAATGGTCGGCATCATTGCCTTCACTACTTTCTTCCTTATGGTCCACTTGAGCTTGGATTTAGCTCAAATTTTAAATCATGTGCATCATAAAATGATATTACAAAATGGATGGATAGTGGGATATAACATATAATGAAGAATTTAAATCCACATGTATTCAACTACCCATCCGTAGTCGAAAGTGGACCAGTAAAAGTAGTCTGAAACCCATTTGATGGCAAAAGGATGCTAGGTGGGGCCCACTTTGATGTCTGTTAGAAATTCACTCTATACATCCGTTTTGTCATATCATGTTAGAACGTGCAATCGAAAATGAAGGGAAAAATTAAGGAAAGAGTTTTCTACAGTTGAAACTTCCTTGTGCTCTACGTTGATGTAAGTGAAAACATATAAAAGGTATCCTGATGAGTTACTTTTGTGGCCATAAAAATGTTCCGAAGGTGGTCACTGAATTTTCACCTCTAATGTGGCCCACCTGAGTTTAGGATCCATCTTATTTTCGGTGGTCGCATATATCTTAAAATGATATTGCAAAAAGGATGGACGGAACATCAATGTTGGCCCCACCTAAGCATACTAGAGCAGGAACTTCATGCGGAAGCCTTTGGCAGGAAATCCAGTCCGTCTGAGAGCCTTTACTTGTTTTACTTCCAACTATCGTTACCCATTTACAGAACTCCAAAGGCTGTAATGGCTAATCTAAACAGGCCCTCGAAATACAATATTCAGAAGTTTCATGGAGGATGGCGACCACTTTGACTGGGCTGACTCTGGTGGGCCCCACGTTAATGTAGTGGACAGCATAGTAACAAATCTCCTTATATCTAATTTCTCAGCATGGGATTTTATCGAGCTCAATATCGGAAACATCTCGACCGAAGTTAAATATTAAGAAATTTGTTACAACGTGGATGAAAATGAATAAAAATTAGACCTTTAAGTCTATGTTTGTTTGTTTGTTTCTGTTTGTTTATGTTTTTAATAAATAAATAAATAAATAAAAAATAATCGAGATAGTTTGTTTGCGAAAAAAAACTAAAAACGGCAGAGATTTTGAATATCATGACATTAATTTTCCGCAATGAGATCGTGAGATTTTCAAAACCTCGGCCATATTTATCGTCGCGGTGGTGTACAGATTTTGCCAATTCATGCCAGGTTGGGACATCTGTTACTGGCAAAAGCATAGGAAGCAAATATACCTGTGCCCGGGCCTATGTGGGGTCATAGAGATGTCCGTGACAAATCCACTCCTTCCATTTGTTTTGCAAGACCACAACAAGACAGGAGCCTACAAATCAGGTAGATCCAAAACTCAGGTGGGCCATTCCGCATGAAACCATTCTGAGTGGTAATAACCCTTTAAACGGTTTGGATGGCATATAAATATCATGGTCAACTCCAGAAAGGTTTCAACGGTGGACGTTGCTCTTCCCACTGATTCGTTTGGTGTGGCCCACCTGAATTTTGGATCGCCCTTATTTTTAGAATACTATCCTATTGACAGATGGATGGAGTGGATTTATCACAAAATCTCTATGGGCCCCACAGCACCCCGCACAATAGTTAGTTTTTCCTCTGTTACGAATATGAAGCCAACGTGTATAGCTATGCTGAAATGTTAGGATGATTTGAACTGTTTATATTTTCTTTACAAACTATAAGAAAGGTATATATGTCGATAATCACGCTTGGCAGCCGTTTACGGATAATAATGGTAAAAATCAGCAGTTCAACTTAGGATCTGTAAAGTGGCCCATTTGGCACTTATTTTGGATGATTCAAAATAACCCCAGTGTGCCGCTACAGACTCTTATCCTCAGTCGTCCGCATAGGCAAATGGAAATCAAAAGATACTCCTTATGGGGCAGGTTTTAGAAAGCAAATATTATTTCCATGAAACTAACTCTTACTGTGTAAGCCTTTTTGTACAAAAGTTGTAGAAAACACTAATTTTTATCGTTTCTATTTTTATTGAAAAATAAGTAAATTTAATGTATATTGACGCAGGTTTGATGGCAGATGGAGACCCCTATTACGGGACCCCAGGAATAGCTGAGGAGGAGTTTGGTGAGGAGGACCTTTATGCCGATGTAGTTGAGCTGTTAGAGCTCAATTGATATCTTAGGATTTACTTACTTTCATATATTAGACTTTATATCTTGCTTACATTTTGAGGATTGTAATTAAAATCCCTTGCTGAGGGATTTCCTTTAGTTTTCATTTACGTATATTGAACTCCCTTGATTTTGCACTTGTTAGTTTATTTAGCAGTTATCTTTCATGATTGTTATGAGATTTGCCACTTATTAGATGCATGTTAGTTCACTTTATGACGTAACCCTCGGGTTCTCATACTCGAGTGATCATCATCATGTTATGAGAATCAGGGTGTTACACCCTCTCCAAAAGATTTGCATGTTACTCATTTATTATAGGCTCAGGTGACTTTAACCTTATTGACCATTATTAAATCTAGAGCCATTAATCACATCTCATCTATTTCCTCCAGCTCAACTAGCATTACTTCTATAAATTCGGCTGCAGTCAAGTCAATTTGGCATGTCTCTCTTAAGGATGACATGGTAACCTCCAAAGGCAATACTGCATCATGGCTGTAAATTAGTGCAAAATGACTCATTCCAATACTAGTCCAAAGCGAAGTCCTGTAAGCCCAAAGGACTTCGGACAATTTAGTATGTCATTCTCAAGGATTGTTGTCAATCATCTTACTTAGAATATTCCTAATGACTTTATTACTAGCCTCAGCCTGGTCGTTAGCCTGAGTATAGTAAAGTGTTAAATGCAATAGCTTGATTTTGGATTGTTCGGCCATTGCCTTTACCTCATTGGACGAGAATGATGCACCTCGATCCAAAAAAAATCAATTTAGAAATTCCAATTCAGCAGATGATATGCGTTTCAATCAACTCGATAATTTCATTATGACCGACTCCTCTCACGAGACCATGCCTTTACCTATTTAGTAAAAAAGCATTGGCCACAATAATGACACGATCTATGTTGATTATAGGGAGCAATCGTAGGATACCTTTATGAAAGATGAAGTAATTACATTGATACAATGAATAGTCCAACCCAAAAGCATAGACTTGTATTACAGCTAAAGGTTAACGCTATTGGATTATCATTATCTTATGATAGAGCTAAGTTATGATAACAAGAATGAAAGATAATTTGATTTGATTTGTTTGCTTGGATCAGTGTGAGACTTCTTGTTTTATTGAATGCTTCCATTATTGATAGATTTCTATTGTGGCTTCTCTTCGAGTGTTTATTCTTATATTTGATGGTTATGGCAGCTAAATCGTTGCCACGTTGGTCTTCTAGATCCTTTCATCTCTTCTTGACATATGCCCTGGTAATTGTTCTTTTCCACTCAACAACTTTCCAGCTCTTGGACTCTTCAGTCATGCTCCATCATATATCATCCAGCTCAACGCCAACTGTAATTCTAAAAAAAGCGTTTCAAATATTTCTAAAGCTTGACGCCAACTGTATTTCTAAAAAAAAGTGTTTCAAATATTTCTAAAGCTCTTTCTTACATATAACTTTTCCTGTAATGACACATGTCGGTGTGCCTGGCATCATGTAGATTTTGGAGTGCAAATCCGACGGTCTATGCTTACGGTGTTGGAACGTGGAAGCTTGTAATTTGTATCTCATCAAGGCAATTTGCATGTGGCAGGATTGAAGATCCCATTTGGAAGACTCGTCGAAATATACACGCTTTCTAGATTTGGGCCACTTAGGGGGGGAAAGGGATGGCTAAAAGCATAAAAGGCACATAGATGGGTCTGAATCCAACGGATGAGATGAGATTATTAAGATAATTGAATCGGCGTGTTTCTCAGGTAAAACTCAATGTCATTCAAGTACTTAAATCCAACCATAAAAAATGATGGCTGCTAGTGTATACGGTGTGGATAACAAATTCATATCAATTGTCGATCCTAAATGGATATTTTCTTACTAAATCTGTATCAATTGTCGATCTTTAATGGATATTTTCTTACTAAATCAGAACTGTTGATTATTTTCTTGTTAAATAGATGGCCTCTAGTCCAATCCATAGTGGGTCCCACAATTTGGACTGTGTAGATTGAAAAGTTAGTGAGCCCGTACATATATACAAGGTATAATTCTTTCCTTGCAAAGATAACAAAGTAGGATAGCCTCCTGTGTGCTCCAACCATCATTTATTAAAAGGTGGTGACATATTCCCGACTGTGTGGCAAAAATATATATTAATCCAGACCGTCCAATTGATCAGACAACCATAACTGGAAACTAGCTCCCATCAAATGAATGGTAAAAAATTAAGAAAATATCTATTATTCAAATTCAACGGATAAAATTAGATAGTTGCGATCATCCAAACAAGTAGCCTCCACACACTGAATTCAACCAACCATAAGATGGAAGCAGTGGTCTAAGTTTAGTTGGCGACGTAACGAAAGAGGAGCCTTTTGAATTTGCATTTTTCTCACCATCAAAGATAAAGGGAAGCACTATAAGTAGGAAGATGATACACTAGAGCCCATTGGACCGGAATATGTTATAAGCTATCTCTTGAGAACATTTAGTAAGATAAATCAATTAAATCCAGTCAGCCCAAATGTGGAGATGGATGGTTTAAAATAACATTGATAGAATGATCTTGGCTATCTTATGTGGCCTCTGAAGCAACAGCAGAATTTGAAAGTGTGTGACAATAGAAGGATGGGGATTGACTGTTGTCAGAAGCTAGGTGGGGCTATACCATATTTTTTTGTCAGAAATCAACTCTATCAGTTTTGTAAGCTATGGTAAGACATGAGTTCAAAAAATAATAATAATAATAATAATAATAATAATAATAATAAATAAATAAATAAATAATAAAAGAAGTTTCAAAACTCAAATGGACTTTATGACAGGAAAAAGTGGATAGGAAATAGCTATGTTAAAACTTATTAGGTTTACTGTGATGTTTATATGTCATTCAAACCCTTTATAAGGTTATTACTACTGGGATGAATTGAAAAACACAAGTATTATCCCTATCCAAAATCTTAAAGCCTTGTTTGGAAGCATGGATTTAGAACACAGTAGATTTGAAGTTCTCCTGTTGTGTTTAGCACCCTGGATTCAAAATCCCCTCTAATCCAAAAGTAATTATGTATAGTATATTTATAGGGTTTTAATTTAATTACTAAATCAAATTCAATACATTTAATTAATCTAAGTATGTAATGTTTGACACATTGGCTATAATAAGCCTATTGCGCCAATTGAAATATACACTTTGCCTAAAAATATAAAATTCTAAGCCTCGGATAGGCTGCAAGCACAAGATTACATCCGAGTGTCTAACCAATGATTTTTAACCATTGATTTACAGAGACAATATTTGGATGGCTCAGGTCATCGTATTAAAGTAATTATAGTGATACAATTGATAGTCTGATTGTTTTGGGATATCATTAGTGGACCATGTTCCCAATACATTAATAGCCTAGTGACACAAATGTTACACATGCAACTCTTGGAAGGATTTTAAATGTAATCCAAGTTTTCAACTTAGATTGCAAACCGCCTTCTTTGAGGAGATTTGAAACCCCCCTCTATTTGAAACCCCTGATTACTATATGCTACCAAACATATAGGGCCTGTTTGATTTTTCAGCTCAAGTGTAATTACCATGTAAATGGGTAATAATTATTCACCTAGGTAATTACCACATCTTTCTCAATGAAGATGTGACAACTTACTTTTTTAACACCTTAATCAAGAAATTTACAACATCAATGTGAGGGCCCATCGTGATGTATGTTACTTATCTACACCGCTCATTTGTTATTCCAGTCGAATTTAAGGCATGAGCAAAAAATGAGGCAGATCCAAAGGTCAAGTGGACCACACCATAGGAAATAATGGGAATCGAACGCCTACCAGTAAAATCTTCTTGGGGCCCTTAAAAGTTTTGGAACAAGCTGATATTTGTGTTTTCCCCTTACCCTCGCCTGTGTGACCCTATGAACAGGTTAGATGATGAAGAAACCTTAATGTGAGCCCAGTGAAGAAAATAACTTTCAATGGTGGATGAATTAGAGCCACCGTTTCCTTTAGTGTGGGCCATTTGAGTGTTAGATCTGCCTCATTTTTTGGTTCATGTTCCAAAATGTTCTAATAAAATAGATGAACAGTGTGGATATATCATATACATTATTGTGGGTCCACATATTTAAGTCTAACACTTTTGTTTCAATTTTGGAGGTGGAATTACTCTCGTATTTTCAAACATGGTAAAAAAGTAATAATTACTTGTTTACCGTCGTTTATATGTATCATGTTGCCAAACGACCCCCTCCAAATCCATGTTGCCAAACGACCCCTGAGTGGCACCACAGATGTTTCCATGGTGGTCATTAATCCTTATATATATATATATATATATATATATATATATATATATATATGTGTGTGTGTGTGTGTGTGTGTGTGTGTGTGTGTGTGTGTGTGTGTGTGTGTGTGTGTGTAGGGAAAAGGTACAATGCGCTCGAGCTGACGATAAGCTCCCGTGAGGTCGAGCTGTGTGGGCCCCACCGTGATGTGTTTCAACCATCAACACCGTGCATTTGATGGGTACCCTTTAAATTATGGGATACCCCAAAAATCAGCCGTATATGGAACTCAGGTGGGCCATACCATCTAAAATCATGTGAAGACATGCCAAAAAAATATAAAAGCACTTGGTGGGGCCCACCTGAGTTTTGAATGCTGCTGAAACTTGGTGTGAACCCTCATCCAAGTGGGACACACATAATGGATGGGTTGGATTTGCAAACCACATCTCGGTGGGCCCTCAAAAATGGTTATGAATGTTTTAATGGTGCACGGCCCCTCCCCACTTCAGTATGTGGTGTGGCCCACACAAGTCACGGATTGACTTGATGTTTGAGACCTAGGCCCACGATGGAATGGTGCATCTGACTGATGGGGCAAATGTTCGAAACGCATCACGGTGGGGCCCACATAGCTCGACCTCATGGGGCGTTAAAATCAGCTCGAACGCATTGTACCTCTTCCCACACATTATATATATATGTGTGTGTGTGTGTGTGTGTACACATATGCATCACGGTGGGCCCCACACAGCTCGACCTCATGGGGCGTTAAAATCAGCTCGAGTGCATTGTACCTCTTCCCATATATATATATAATGTGCGCGTGTGTGTATATATATATATAGACACACACACACACATATGACTGAAGTGGGGCCCACCTAAAAATAAGCATATTGAAAGCTCAAATGGACCACACCACAGGAAACAGTGTGAATTGAATATCCACCGTTGAAAATTTCTTGAGGGCCACTGAAGTTTTGGATTAAGCTTATATTTGTGTTTTCCCTTTATCCATGTTTTTTTTTTTAAATTCTTATGAACAGGTTGGATGATAAATAAACATCACTGTGGGACCTAGCAAGGTTTCAAATGTGGAAATCATTATTCCCACTGTTTCACGTGCTATGGTCTACTTGAGCTTTGTATGTGCTTCAATTTTGGTTTCAACCACTTAAATGAGCTAGTAAAACGTATGGACGGTGTGGATGAATCACATACATTTACAGTGGCCCAACATAGTTTACTCAGTACAATAATAGCCCACTGAGTAGCTCAGTACGCGATCCGATTCCTCTTTTGCTTGTGCACTGTTCCCAGAGGTTTCCGGTACAAGAGTCAAAAGGTAAAAGGAGATGATACCGCAGAGCCAGAGAAACTGGAGTTTGGTAGAGCCATATTTCAAGATTACACGTGAAGGGGTTATTGTCCTTGTCCAATCAGGACTGCCCATCTAGCGGGACCCACCATATTTACAAATTAATTCAAGATATGCATTGATAGGATGAAGCCTTTAAATCCACCTGTTGAGGTCAACATGAAGTTCTGAAAAGTGAAGATATAAGCAATGGTTATGATCTTCTGATCAATATGATTTTCAACATACAATATGTTCATAATTGGGCGCAGTACTAATTGGACGGTTCAGATTTATGTAAAAGCCAGTGACCTGTAACATAGAGAGATGTCTAATACTTAGACTATGGTTCTTCAGGGTTCCACCGAATCATATCGAAATGGAACATGTGGGGCCGTTTATCTTTTCCTTGGTTCATAGATCATGGGAAGTGGAGGTTAAAAGGCAGATTGCTATCAAGCTTTGTCAAGTAGGGCCTTGGACCACCATATTCGTTAGAGTCAAAAGAACTGGAATATGGTAGTCTGGTAGAGCTATATTCTTATGGTACTCATGGCAGTGATGTGCAAATCAGTTCACATTCGCAAGGCCCATCACATGAATTTATGTCTAAAAGCTCACACTAAGTAGACATTTTTTATTTTTATTTTTTGTTATGCAGCCTTGAAAGCTTTGGTGAAAAATAAAATCAAATATATAATAAGATAACCCATAATTTTTTTTTTTAATTTTTTTTTACACACGCATACACACCCCTCACACACTTACGCCATAGTAGGATTTCACCACCTATGGATACTCGACCACTTGACCTGGTGTTGAAACTCCTAAAAGTGTACCACCGGAGCGAGAGTAATGTTCCAAGTGATGAATAGGATTGTCTCATGTGTCTTGTTGAGGTCAAAATCTGGACCACCCTCCACTCAATGCTACGAACTCAAAATGGACCCTGGTCCTGCACAGAAAGGTGAACAAAGGAGACTTTGGCTTAAACAAGGGACCCTCCGATGCCTAAGTCAGGCTAAGGAATCTAGGTCTAAGTTGTGTGGTGTAGAGAGGGTGCAAGATCTTGCGTACCTGTTGCAATGGGGTCTCCTGGTATTTATACATGTGTTTCGAGCAGATCATGTCCGTCAATCTCAGCATGATCTACTGAATCAAGCAGATATTGCAATCGTGGAGATACTCCACAATCTTTGGATCGTGTAGCGCATCGTGTCTTAATGGAACATATCTCCAGGCGTCATCTTCAGCCGCGTCCACATTCGGACTGATTTCCCGACTTGGTACCCGGAGTATCTTCATCCAGGCTCGGATTTCGTCCTATCTGAGTCCATGGCTGAGTACTAGTAGTCGGGACTCATAGCTGAGTCATTGGGGTCGGAGTCTTTTGAATGAAGATAAGGACGAGGACGAGAGCTCGACTCGGCCAACCTTCTTCGGATGAGGATGAAGACGAGAACGAGAGGTTGACTCGGCCAACCTTCTTCAGATGATGATGAAGACGAGAACAAGAGGCCGACTCGGCCAACCTTCTTCGGATGAGGATGAGGACAAGGACGAGAGCTCATCTTGGCCAGCCTAGAGTTATAGTTCAGAGGTCCGCTCGTGCCCGATGTGATGTTCTCCTTCCGAAGCCCTATTAATTGGTTCGGATGGCTTGGGCCGACCCTGGTTAACCTTATTCAGATTCCCCCATAACATGTCTTATGAGATCTTACCTGAAATTGGATTACGTAGTCATATGCAATTTTATAGTACTGAGTAAACTTCAATGGGCTCATCAGGAATGTACGTGGTTTATACACACTGTCAATCTATTTTCGAGTTCATTTTTAAGGGTTGAGCCCAAACTTAAAGCATATCTAAAGCTCAAGTGAACTACACCACAGGAAATGGTGAAAATAATGATTTCCATTGTTGAAATCTTGTTAGGACTATAGTGTTATTTATTTGTCATCCAACTTATTCATAAGATCACATGTTAATGGATATTATAGGGAAAGCACAAATATCAGCTTGATCCAAAACTTCTATGGCTCCCAGGAATTTTTCAATGGTAGATGTTCAGTTCACTATTTTCTGTGGTGTGGTCCATTTGAGCTTTAGATATGCTACATTTTTTTGGCTCAAGCCCTAAAATTATATGTTAAAATGGATGGACAAAGTAGATAAGATACATAAATCATAATGGACCTCAAAGAGTTTACAAAGGACTCAATGCACTTCCATCTTATCCACATTGTTCATCCAATTTTTTCCATTCATTTTAGGTCATGAGCCCAAAATTTATGTATATTCAAATCTCAAGTAGACCATGTAAGACTTTGATGAGGAATAGCCAAAAGATCTTCTGTACATTGGACATGGAGATCTAGAAATTAAATACATGGCATACCTGATTGAGATGTCGTTGTTATCTGTAGATAGGATGTTGAAGCCTTCTTCTCCTTACACCCTTAGAGAAGCTATGATGGGACTGAAACTTCTTTCGGTGGTGTTGGATTGGGGACCGAACCCTGTTTTATAATGTAGAGGGCAGAGGAGTTTGAAACCCATCAAAACTCCTCTCCCTATGGCTCTACACAAATTTAATAATCCTAGTTCCTCTAGAATACTGTGTGTGTATCACAGTTATAGCACCCCACCCCTTACACGAATTTCTGAATATATCACAACTTAATGGGGCCCACTGGTATACCCAATCACATTATCCAACCCTTAGGACAACCCAGACCGTTGATCAATAAAGCCCACCTTATAGAATTCTTACATTCTCCCACTTGGACCACAATTGATCAATGCTAATGATTAATCTTTTGAAATATTTTAAAAAACATGTTTTAATTTGAAGAAACATTCAAATGATTAACCGATTACATTGTTGGATAATACGAGTAGTGTTATGACAATCTGGTCCATTAAAACTGTTAATATCGAATCGCGGTAGTCATCACAACATTTAATCTAAGCGAAGTGAGGCTAAGCGCAGTCACAAATACTAATAGTCTTGATGACATAGATCTGGAATTAAAAAGTGTGGTATAAGGATTGCACACGTAATGTGATAATGTGTGTCTATCCTTAAGAGGTCCTGAAGCTTTCAAATGTCTCTAATGAGACATGACTGTAGTTCTACTTACTCAAATTATATTGCGCATACTTAGAAAGAAGCAGAAATACAAATGCCAGTGATTACAGTCACTAGGGAAGAAATAGACTTCCAAACGCCGGTGATTACAGTCGCCGGAAATCACCTCTCGACGCTAGGGAAGATGACTGAACACAAAGAGAAAAATACAAATGAAGGCTGATGAAGGGTTAGGGCTTCCCTTATATAGGGAAGCCACATGACATCGCTTGAGTATGCCCATTAATGTTGGGTCGTACGGCATCCTTTCGATTACCCCCTACTGACACGTGGCGCGACCCCATGCGTTACTCGACCCCAATATTAAGTATTAGACATGTGTCGTGCCCTTATTGGTCTGCCACTGAAATGGCGGCCTGACAGACCACGTGACCTCGAATCACGAAACGACACACCGTGTACAGTTACTGACATGCCTCAAGCACCGTGCTAGCCGCCATACCTGGCATTTATGACTACACAACTCAACCTAACCCTGACCTAAACTGTATAAGGCTTACTTTCCGAGCCACTGTAGACCGACTCGAAAAGTAAGGGGGGCTTACTATTGGATGAAAAATATTCAAGTCCTTAGGTCGACTTATGGAATGAACCAACTCTACTAAACAACACGGGCCCTTTAAGATTCGAGCCCTAAGGGGCATCCACTTCCGAACACGAGCCGATCTTCAAGGAGGTAGGCGCAACAGTAAGGACCCTCAAAGAGGATGTAACTATAAGTCCACTTAAATGGCCAATTGTCGACCTAACCTATAGGTCGGCCATAACTCAGTTATAAGTCAGCCATGGCTCGACTATAGGTTGACCAATAGCTCGGTCGTAGCTCGACTAGAGCTCGACTATGGTTCAGGGTGACCTCTGAGAGAAGGCAAATGTCGACTCCATGAAAAGCTCGATATACGACCAATCCCTGAACCAATAGTCCAAAGATCTTTCCAACCGCCCAAAGATCTCTCCCAAGATCTTCGAAGGATTGGATTAGATCCCGAGAACCTCGAATCACGATAATCTTGCAAAGATTCTGAATCTGAACGAATTTGTCTCCAGGGTATAGGAAAGACTCCTTACGCCACCGTCTTCCTTCCCCTATAAGTAGAGGTATTCCAACCAATGTAAGGTACGCACATTCATACCCTAATACTCAACTAGTGACTCTTTCCAAAAGAGATCCTACCCTACAAAAGACCCCAGGTTCTGACTTAGGCATCAGATGGTCTCCTGTACAATCCAGGGTCTCCTTTGTCTCTTGTTTTTCTCTGTGCAAGTCTTGATGGGTCAATCAGGGAGGGTCTGCTAGAAACTGCATCAATAGCATCAACAGACCCTATTTCAGTTATATTGAAGACATTGACAACACCAATTCCATAGCTCGGTGGTGGACAAACTCTATTTCAATATTGAGATCATGGGATTGAGTGCCCATTTGATGTGAATGTGTTTTCAAAAAGAAAAAAAAAAAAAAAAAAAAGAGCTTAGAGGCTTTAGTAATAATTTTACATTGTTAGCCTGTACAGAGTCTTTAACCATCCTTTTGTCCTACCCTGGATGTGGAGTGGATTTCACATATACAAATATAAGACTCCTTAAAAGAATCTTATTTTATACATAGGTCGTCAGTTCAGCATTAGATTAAAAAAGTAGCTCAGCCTTCTTATCCAGCTAGATAGATTCTCAAACTCCAGGCGTCCTTGTCCCTGTCCAAATGCCCTTGCCTCTGCTTTTCCTTGGCTATCTATAAATTCTTGGACTTCGGAATAACTGGCATCAACCTTTCTTGCCTTTGTTACCTTGTATAGCTCGCTTTCTACCTTTCTTGCCTTTAGGGCCACATGTGTATGGATCTTTGTTGCTCCAGTCTAACCATGGAGAATGATTTTTATAATTATTTAAATCTCAAGTAAGCCAAACCAATGAAAATAGCTGGAATGAAGCTCTTAATATTGTGTGGGACTCACAATAACGTTTATATGTCAGCCAATTCATTATCCAATCCATTATCTTATAAGGATAATGAATTACCCAAAAATTACAGTATTTCAAAACTTAGGTAAGACATTTGGAGGTTTTAGGTATGATTTTGTTAAGTGGCCCACTTAATTTTTGTATGATTTTGTTGGGTGGCCCATCAAGTTTTGATCATTCTGAATTTTGGGATCAAGGTGCAGAAAAGTTAGTGTACAAGATGGATGGCTAGGATTTTATATCCATTTAGTCATTTCTCCAATGTTAGTGGAAATAACCCCGGTAGCAACCAGTGTGAGGTACCCAATTGTCTTCTTAGAGAACATGGTGGACCCCACAAAGCTTGGTTGTGGTAGGCAATTTGGGTACATGGAAAAGGTCCGCCAGTCAATTCATTAGGACGGCTGTTTTTAAACTATTATGGCATGTTTGGATTGTTGACTACCTTAGTAATACAGGTAAAAGGTAATGTCATTGTATTTTACTAGTGATTGGACAGAACCAGCTGTCAAATCATAATAATCCTTAAGAATCACCGCAAATACATGGATTGACAGAGGTATGCTAACGTAATATAGTTTTGTGGGCCCGCCATGATGCATGTTTATATCCACACCTATCCTGTAAAATCATTTTATAGAATGAGACAAAAAAAATGAGGTGGATCTAAACTGAAAATGGACCGCATCGCATAAAGTAGTGGAAATTGAACAGATGCGATTGAAAACTTCTTTAGGTCTGTAGAAGTGTTGGCTAATATTTGTGTTTTCCTTTCATGAAGTTTGTGTTTATGAACGGGTTGGATGTCAATTAAACATCAGTGGAACTTAGGAAGGTTTCAATGGTCGGCATCATTGCCTTCACTACTTTCTTCCTTATGGTCCACTTGAGCTTTGGATTTAGCCTAATTTTTAAATCATGTGCATCATAAAATGATATTACAAAATGGATGGATAGTGGGATATAACATATAATGAAGAATTTAAATCCACATGTATTCAACTACCCATCCATAGTCGAAAGTGGACCAGCTAAAGTAGTCTGAAACCCATTTGATGGCAAAATGATGCTAGGTGGGGCCCACTTTGATGTCCGTTAGAAATTCACTCTATACATCCGTTTTGTCGGATCATGTTAGAACGTGCAATCGAAAATGAAGGGAAAAATTAAGGAAAGAGTCTTCGACGGTTGAAACCTCCTTGTGCTCCACGTTGATGTAAGTGAAAGCATATAAAAGGTATCCTGACGAGTTACTTTTGTTGCCATAAAAATGTTCCGAAGGTGGTCACTGAATTCTCACCTCTAATGTGGCCCACCTGAGTTTAGGATCCATCTTATTTTCGGTGGTCGCATATATCTTAAAATGATATTGCAAAAAGGATGGACGGAACATCAATGTGGGCCCCACCTAAGCATACTAGAGCAAGAACTTCATGCGGAAGCCTTTGGCAGGAAATCTGGTCCGTCTTAAGAGCCTGTACTTGTTTTACTTCCAACTATCGTTACCCATTTACAGCACTCCAAAGGCTATAATGGCTAATCTAAACAGGCCCTTGAAATACAATATTCAGAAGTTTCATGGAGGATGGCGACCACTTTGACTGGGCTGACTCTATTGGGGCCCACGTTAATGTAGTGGACAGCATAGTAACAAATCTCCTTATATCTAATTTCTCAGCATGGGATTTTATCAAGCTCAATATCGGAAACATCTCGACCGAAGTTAAATATTAAGAAATTTGTTACAATGCGGATGAAAATGAATAAAAATTAGACCTTTAAGTCTATGTTTGTTTGTTTGTTTCTGTTTGTTTTTTTTTTTTTTTAATAAAAAAAATAAATAATAATAATAATAATCAAGATAGTTTATTTGCGAAAAAAACTAAAAACGGCAGAGATTTTGAATATCACGATATTAATTTTCCGCAATGAGATCGTGAGATTTTCAAAACCTCGGCCATATTAATCGTCGCGGTGGTATACAGATTTCGCCAATTCATGCCAGGTTGGGACATCTGTTACTAGCAAAAGCATAGGAAGCGGATATATATACCTTTGCCCGGGCCTGTGTGGGGTTATAGAGATGTCCGTGATAAATCCACTCCTTCCATCTGTTTTGCAAGACCACAACAAGACAGGAGCCTACAAATCAGGTAGATCAAAAACTCAGGTGGGCCATTCCGCATGAAACCGTTCTCAGTGGTAATAACCATTTGAACGGTTTGGATGGCATATAAATATCATGGTCAGCTCCAGAAAGGTTTCAACGGTGGATGTTGCTCTTCCCACTGATTCGTTTAGTGTGGCTCACCTAAATTTTGGATCGCCCTTATTTTTAAAATACTGTCCTATTGACAGATGGACGGAGTGGATTTGTCACGGAATCTCTGTGGGCCCCACAGCGCCCCGCACAGTAGTTAGTTTTGCCTCTGTTACGAATATGAAGCCAATGTGTATAGTTATGCTGAAATGTTAGGATGATTTGAATTGTCTATATTTTCTTTACAAACTATAAGAAAGGTATATATGCAGTTAATCACGCTTGGCAGCCGTTTACGGATAATAATGGTAAAAATCATCAGTTCAGCTTAGGATCTGTAAAGTGGCCCATTTGGCACTTATTTTGGATGATTCAAAATAACCCCAGTGTGCCGCTACAGACTCTTATCCTCAGTCGTCCGCATAGGCAAATGGAAATCAAAAGATACTCCTTATGGGGCAGGTTTTAGAAAGCAAATATTGTTTCCATGAAACTAACTCTTATTGTGTAAGCCTTTTTGTACAAAAGTTGTAGAAAACACCAATTTTTATTATTTCTATTTTTATTGAAAAATAAGTAAATTTAACGTATATTGACGCAGGTTTGATGGCAGATGGAGACCCCTATGACGGGACCCCAAGGATAGCTGAGGAGGAGTTCGGTGAGGAGGACTTTTATGCCTATGTAGTTGAGCCGTTGGAGCTCAATTGATGTCTTACGATTTACTTACTTTCGTATTTCAGACTTTATATCTTGCTTATATTTTGAGGATTGTAATTAAAATTTCCTGCTAAGGGATTTCCTTTAGTTTTCATTCACGTATATTGAACTCCATTGGTTTTGCACTTGTTAGTTCATTTAGCAGTTATCTTTCATGATTGTTATGAGATTTGCTACTTATTAGTTGCATGTTAGTTCACTTTATGGCATAACCCTCGGGTTCTCATACTCGAGTGATCATCATCGGGTTATGAGAACCAGGGTGTTATACCCTCTCCAAAAGATTTGCATGTTACTCATTTATTATAGGCTCAGGCGACTTTAGCCTTATTGACCATTTTTAAATCTAGAGCCATTAATCACATCTCATCTAATTCCTCCGGCTCGACTAGCATTACTTCTATAAATTCGGCCGCAGTCAAGTCAATTTAGCATGTCTCTCTTAAGGATGACATAGTAACCTCCAAAGGCAATACTGCATCATGGCTGTAAATTAGTGCAAACGGACTCATTTCAATACTAGTCCAAAGCAAAGTCCTATAAGCCCAAAGGACTTCGAACAATTTAGTATGTCATTCTCGAGGATTGTTGTCAATCATCTTACTTAGAATATTCCTAATGACTTTATTACTAGTCTCAGCCTACTCATTAACCTGAGCACATTAAGGTGTTAAATGCAATAACTTGATTTTGGATTGTTCGGCCATTGCCTTTACCTCATTGGACGAGAATGCTGCACCGAGATCCAAAAAAATCAATTTAGAAATTCCAATTCGACAGATGATACGCGTTTCAATCAACTCGATAATTTCTGACTCCTCTCATGGGACCATGCCTCTACCTATTTAGTAAAAAAGCATTGGCCACAATAATGACACTATCCATGTCGATTACAGGGTGCAATCGTAAGATACCTTTATGAAAGATAAAGTAATTACATTGATACAATGAGTAGTCCAACGCAAAAGCATAGACTTGTATTATAGCTAAAGGTTAACGCTATTAGATTATCATTATCCTATGATAGAGCTAAGTTATGATAACAAGAATGAAAGATAATTTGATTTGATTTGTTTGGTTGGATCGGTGTGAGACTTATTATTTTATTGAATGCTTTCATTATTAATAGATTTCTATTGTAGCTTCTCTTCGAGTGTTTACTCTTATATTTGATGGTTATGGCAACTGAATCGTTGCCACGTTGTCTTCTAGATTCTTTCATCTCTTCTTACATATGCCTTGGTAATTGTTCTTTTCCACTCAATCACTTTCTGTCTCTTAGACTCATATATCATCCACCTCAATGCCAACTGTAATTCTAAAAAAAGTGTTTCAAATATTTCTAAAGCTCGTTGCTGTTGGGATGCCTTGCACAAAACTTAGGATCTAGCCTCCCGAAACAAACCAGAATTATGGATAAAGCAATGAAATAAATCAAAGCATCAATCACACACCACACAAGAGATTTTTACATGGAAAACCCTCAAAGAGGTAAAAACCACGGGACCTCGTCCAGATCAACAATCCACTATGAAGTAGAACGTTACAATCTTCTTCACTCACGCAGGAGTGGATAAACAATAAGAGAAATAAAGAAAACAGAGAGATCTAACCGATTATGAGGACATAGAAGCGCTGAGATGTAGATTGCAAAGTAGAGAACCTCCACGAGCAGAACCTCCCTTCTATAAGCTTCCTCTCTCTCTTTCTCCCTCTCTCTCACCTTTGATAGCCCTAAACCCTTTAGCAAATCCCTTGCAAAGCTTTAGAAAACCCTCTTGCTATTTTGTGATACCTAGAAAAAAATCTTAGGCAACCCCTTTTATAGTTTTGGGGAACTCCTTTCCGCATCCCAGTTGCGAAAGGACTCAAATCCGCAGTTTCGCACAAAATCGCGGAACAAACTGCGTAACCTTCGACTAGTCCAGGAAATTCCAGGACTGGTCTTAGCCTCCTACGACTGGTCGTAGCTCACCTACGACTGGTCGTAGACCACCTACGACCAGTCGTGGGTCACCTACGACCGGTCGAGAACCCCGGAGAAAAATAGTCCGAACTCGCTGGACTTTGAGTCGAGCTACGACTCGACTCCCACGACCGGTCGTACCCGACCCTCGGCCGGTCGACGGGGCTCACGGACCGGGTCGAGCACGGGCAAAAACCCCATCAAATCTCCCCTTTTTTACCAGGGAGGGATCCACCTTCTTTAAGCCCCCAGGTTTCTACAAACCTCAAACTTGCCCTTGAGCAAAGCCTTGGTCATCATGTCGACCCATTATCGTCCGTGTGGACTTTCTCAAGTGTAACACCTTCTGTTCCAAAGTATCCACGATCCAGATCTGATACCGAATCTCTATGTGCTTCGACTTGGAATGCCGACTTGGATTCTTGCTCAAGTGTATAGCACTCGACTATCGCAATAGACCACGTGCTCCTCCCGCTTCAAAGCTAAGTTCTGTAGGAACCTCTTCATCCAAAGCATCTCTTTACATGCTTCGTGATCGCAATGTATTCGGCCTCTGTCGTCGACAATGCTACGACCTTCAGTAGCTTGCTCCGCGCAAGAAACCGCTCCCCCTGCAAACGTGAACATGAACCCCGATGTAGACTTCCTGGAGTCTATGTCACCTGCCATATCTGCATCTGTGTAGCCCTCTAACACAGGTTTTTCGTCACCATAGCATAGGCTTAACCTAGATGAGCCTCTTAGATACCGTAGTATCCATTTCACCGGCCTTCAATGTTCTTTGCCAGGATTGGCAAGATACCGGCTGACTGCACCAACCGCATATGCTATGTCTGGGCGTGTACACACCATAGCATACATCAAACTTCCTACAGCTGACGCATAGGGTATTTTCTGTATCTCTTCCACCTCTGCCTTCGTCTTGGGACACTGTCTGTCGCTCAATCTGAAGTGACCATCTAGTGGAGTCTTGGACCGCATTTGCATTCATATTGAACCGCTCTAGGACTTTCTCAATATACCGCTCTTGTGACAGCCAAAGTTTCCTGCTACTTCTGTCATGGGTTATCTCCATTCCTAGGATCTGTCTAGCCGGGCCCAAGTCTTTCATCGCAAAAGACTTGCCCAACTCCTATTTCAGCCTGTCAATCTTCTTGATGTCTTTTCCCATGATGAGCATGTCATCAACGTATAATAGCAGAACTAAGAAATCACCATCTGAGAACTTGCGCGTGAACACACAGTAGTCCGACTCCGTTCTGTCATACTCATGTTTCAACATAAACGAGTCGAACTTCTTGTACCATTCTTTGTGGAGCTTGTTTCGGCCCCATACAAGCTCTTCCTCACCTACACACCATATGCTCCTTGCCCTTGACTTCGAACCCCTCTGGTTGGTGCATGTAGATCTCTTCTTCCAGGTCACCATGGAGAAAGGAGTTTTAACCTCTAACTGCTCTATCTCCAGATCCATGCTAGCCGCCAACCCAAGCAACACCCGTATGGATGTCATCTTCACCACTGGTGAGAATATCTCCTCGAAGTCTATGCCTTTCCTCTAACCAAACCCTTTCACCACAAGTCTGGCCTTGAACCTCGTCTGTGAATTCTTCTGCTCAATCTTCTTTCTGAACACCCACTTATTGCTCAGAACTTTCTTGCCCTTAGGCAGTTTCACCATATCATAGGTGTGGTTCTTATGCAAGGATTCCATCTCCTCTTGCATAGCTTTCAACCACTCCCCCTTATGCTCATCGGCTAGGGCCTCGAATAATCTTCGGCTCTCCCCATCGGTTAGCATAATGTACTCGTGCGGTGAGTACCTCTTGGACGGTACTGTCGTCCCTAGATGACCTCCTCACTGTGGCTCAACAGTGGATCAAGTGGGGGTTGCTCCCCTGGTCCATCTTGAAGGAACTCCCTCGTCCTCGCACCTTCTTTGTACTCCCCGTCATCGGGCACCACGGGAGGAGTAATCGGATCCATGTCCTCTAGCTCACCCGAACTAATGGTTCTTCTCTCGGCTTACCAATGTCTTCGATACACCGATCTTCAAAGAAAACCACATCTCTGCTCCCGACGAGCTTCTTCTCGGTCGGATCCCATAACCATGTAAGAATTTTTCATCACCGTACCCTAAGAACACACACTACCGATCTTCATATCGAGCTTGGACCTCTCGTCCTTTGGTACGTGAACGGATGTCCCGCATCCAAACACCTTGAGATGATACGTACGATGGATCTGTCCGTCCACACCTTCTCAGGTACTTCTCCATTCAACGGGGCTGATGGAGACCTGTTTATCAAATACACCGCCGTGCGCATTGCTTCTCCCCAGAACGTCTTGGGCAACTTCGCATGGGATAACATGCATCTGATTCTCTCAACAATGGTGCGATTCATTCGCTCAGCTACACCATTATGCTGGGGGGTCTTGGGAACAGTCTGTTCATGCCGTATACCCTGGGACTTGCAGTACTCATGAAAGTCGCCAATGTATTCACCACCATTGTCAGTGCGGATGCACTTCAATGGTCTACCTGTCTCTCTCTCGACCATAACATGAAACAATTTAAACACACCAAAGACCTCGTCCTTGGATTTCAAAGCATAAACCCAAACCCTCCTAGATGCGTCATCTATAAAAGTAATAAAATACAATGCCCCACCCAAGGTTTTTGTCCTTATAGAACCACAAACATCAGAATCAACCAAATCTAATGCATGCACTTTATTAACATGAGAAGCAGTTTTAATGAATGAAACTCTATGCTGTTTCCCTGATAAACAATCAAGACAGGTTTTGAGAGGCATACCTGTCACGTCTGGAAGGAGCTGCTTCCTTGCTAGTAGCTGAAGCCCTTTTTCACTCATGTGGCCTAGACGCCTGTGCCACATGTCAATAGTTGAATCTTCTGCTGTGTTCAATCCACCCTTGCACATACTGACACTTGCCTTGTACAGGGTGCAACACTTCTTTCCTCTAGCCACGATCAATGAACCCTTGATGAGCTTCCATCGCCCACCAGCAAACCGGCTTTCATAGCCATCATCATCCAGCCTTCCCGTCGACATCAAGTTAAGGCGAAGGTCTGGGATATGCCTCACATCCCTGAGAACTAATGTGCAGCCCACATCGATCTTCACACAAATATCACCGACTCCCACGATCTTTGATACGCCAGAATTTCCCATCTTCACAGTCCCATAGTCACCTGACTTGTAGCTTGTGAAGGAGTCCCTGTGTGGAGTCGCATGAAAAGAAGCTCCCGAGTCTATCACCCAGTCGGTGCCCTGACTCGTAGCCGTGAGACATACATCGTGATCTGTAGAAAGAATAACTACCATGTCGCCATCTGAAGCGACTGCAGTGGAATCAGATTCATCTTCCTTCCCTTTTCCTTTCTTGTCGTTCTTCTTACCACGACATTCATGCTTGTAATGGCCCTTCTTGCCACAATTCCAGCATTCAACCTCTTTTCTGTTACTCGACTTGCCTCTTGATTTATCTCGGGCCTTCCCGCCCTTCGTTCTTTCCTCTCCCCGTTCTGTGTCACAAGAGCCTCTTCTTTGTGTAGACCCCTCGAGACTTCCTCCTGTCTCCTCATTGAAGAGACAAGCGGTTACTGTTCCATGGATATCTTCCGTCTCGGCGCGGAGTTACTTAGAGACACCACCAATGTCTCCCAATGTGCAATGAACTAAGCAATAGTAAAACACTGCAATTCATCATCCAGGACCATCTTCATAGAGGTGAGTTGGTTCACTATATTGCTTGACCTCATTCATATGCTCGCCACGTAACCACCATCCTTGAACTTGAGATTCACAAGTCGCCTTATCGAAATATCTTATTACATTTGTCTTCCTCTCATACAACCCTTGTAATTTTAGCCATAGGTTTTAAATTTGAGGTTTCCGTAGACACATGGTGGAACACAGAATCATCCAACCATTGTCTAATAAACCCCACCGCCTTTCGGTCCATCTTCTTCCAATCATCATCAGTCATATCCTTGGATTTTGCTGATATGCCTGAGATTGGAGAATATAGGTCCTTGCAATAAAGCAAGTCCTTCATCTTAGCCTTCCATATGATCCAGTTAGAACCATTGAGGCTGATCATCCTTGAGCCACCTTCCATAATTCAAACCGATCCTACCCGTTCAATGAACTTAGCTCTGATACCACTTTGTTGGGATGCCTTGCACAAAACTTAGGATCTAGCCTCCCGAAACAAACCAGAATTATGGATAAAGCAATGAAATAAATCAAAGCATCAATCACACACCACACAAGAGATTTTTACGTGGAAAACCCTCAAAGAGGTAAAAACCACGGGACCTCGTCCAGATCAACAATCCACTATGAAGTAGAACGTTACAATCTTCTTCACTCATGCAGGAGTGGATAAACAATAAGAGAAATAAAGAAAACGGAGAGATCTAACCGATTACGAGGACATAGAAGTGCTAAGATGTAGATTGCAAAGTAGAGAACCTCCACGAGCAGAACCTCCCTTCTATAAGCTTCCTCTCTCTCTTTCTCCCTCTCTCTCACCTTTGATAGCCCTAAACCCTTTAGCAAATCCCTTGCAAAGCTTTAGGAAACCCTCTTGCTATTTTGTGATACCTAGAAAAAAACCCTAGGCAACCCCTTTTATAGTTTTGGAAAACTCCTTTCCGCATCCCAGTTGCGAAAGGACTCAAATCCAGCTATTTCGCGCAAAATCGCGGAACAAACTGCAGTAACCTTCGACTAGTCTGGAAATTCCAGGACGGTCTTAACCTCCTACGACCGGGTCGTAGCTCACCTACGACCGGTCGTAGACCACTCTACGACCAGGTCGTGGGTCACCTACGACCGGTCGAGAACCCCGGAGAAAAATAGTCCGAACTCGCTGGACTTTGAGTCGAGCTACGACTCGACTCCCACGACTGGTCGTACCAGCCCTCGACCGGTCGAGCACGGCTCACGACTGGTCGAGCACGGGGCAAAAAACCCCATCAGTTGCTAACTGTGTTTCTAAAAAAAATGTTTCAAATATTTCTAAAGATCTTTCTTAGATATAACTTTTCCTATAATGACACATGTTGGCGTGCCTGGCATCATGTAGATTTTGGAGTGCAAATCCGACAGTCTATGGTTACGGTGCTGGAGCGTGGAAGCCGGTAATGTGTATCTCATCAAGGCGATTTGCATGTGTAGGGATTGAAGATCCGATTTGGAACACACGTGGAAATATACACACTTTCAAAGGGATGGCTAAAAGGCACATAGATGGATCATCCAACGAACGAGATGAGATTATTAAGATAATCGAATCGGTGTGTTTCCCAGGTAAAACTCAATGTCATTCAAGTACTTAAATCCAACCGTAAAAAAAGATGGCTGACAGTGTATACAGTGTGGATAACAGATTCATATCAATTGTCGATCCTTAATGGATATTTTCTTACTAAATCTGAACTGTTGATTATTTTCTTGTTAAATAGATGGCCTCTAGTCCAATCCATAGTGGGTCCCACAATTTGGACCGTGCAGATTGAAAAGTTAGTGAACCCGTACATATATACATGGTATAATTCTTTCCTTGCAAAGATAACAAAGCAAGATAGCCTGCTGTGTGCTCCAACCATCATTTATTAAAAGGTGGAGACATATTCCCGACTGTGTGACAAAAATATATATTAATCCAGACCATCCAATTGATTAGACAACCATAACTAGAAACTAGTTCCCATCAAATGAATGGTAAAAAATTAAGAAAATATCTATTATTCAAATTCAACGGATAAAATTAGATAGTTGCGTTCATCCAAACAAGTGGCCCACACCGAATTCAGCCAACCATAAGATGGAAGTAGTGGCCTCAGTTTAGTTGGCGACGTAAGGAAAGATGAGCCTTTTGAATTTGCATTTTTCTCACCATCAAAGATAGAGAGAAGCACTATAAGTAGGAAGATGATACACTAGAGCCCATTGGACCGGAATATGTTACAGCTATCTCTTCAGAGCACACTTGGTAAGATAAATCAATTAAATCCAGTCAGCCCAAATGTGGAGATGGATGGTTCAAAATAACATTGATAGAATGATCTTGGCTATCTTATGTGGCCTCTGAAGCAACGGCAGAATTTGAAAGTGTGTGATAATAGAAGGATGGGGATTGACTTTTGTCAGAAGCTAGGTGGGGCTATACCATATTTTTTGTCAGAAATCGACTCTATCTGTTTTGTAAGCTATGGTAAGACATGAGTTTTTTTTTAAAAAAAAGTTTCAAAATTCTAATGGACTTTATGACAGGAAAAAGTGGATAAGAAATAGCTATGTTAAAACATATTAGGTTTACTGTGATGTTTATATGTCATTCAAACCCTTTATAAGGTTATTACTACTGGGATGAATTGAAAAAACACAAAAGTATTATACCTATCCAAAATCTTAGAGCCTTGTTTCAGAGCATGGATTTAGAACCCAGTGGATTTGAAGTTCTCCTGTTGTGTTTGACACCCTGGATTCAGAATCCCCTCTAATCCAAAAGTAATTATATATAGTATATTTATAGGGTTTTAATTTAATTACTAAATCAAATTCAATACATTTAATTAATCTAAGTATGTAATGCTTGACACATTGGTTATGATAAGCCTATTGAAATATATACTTTGCCTAAAAATATGAAATTCTAAGCCACGGATAGGCTGTAAGCACAAGATTACATCCGAGTGTCTAACCAATGATTTTTAACCATTGATTTACAGAGACAATATTTGGATGGCTCAAGTCATCGTATTAAAGTAATTATAGTGATACAATTGATAATCTGATTGTTTTGGGATATCATTAGTGGACCATGTTCCCAATACATTAATAGCGTAGTGACACAAATGTTACACATGCAACTCTTGGAAGGATTTTAAATGTAATCCAAGGTTTCAACTTAGATTTCAAACCGCCTTCTTTGAGGGATTTGAAACCCCCAATTACTTTATGCTACCAAACATATAGGGCTTGTTTGATTTTCCAGCTCAAGTGTAATTACCATGTTAATGGGTAATAATTATTCACCTAGGTAATTACCGCATCTTTCCATGAAGATGTGACAACTTACTTTTTTTACACCTTAATGGAGAAATTTATAACATCAATGTGAGGGCCCCATCGTGATCTATATTACATATCTACACTGCTCATTTGTTATGCCAGTTGAATTTATGGCATGAGCAAAAAATGAGGCAGATTCAAAGGCTAAGTAGACCAAACCATAGGAAACAATGGGAATCGAACGCCTACCATTAAAATCTTCTTGGGGCCCTTAAAAGTTTTGGAACAAGCTGATATTTGTGTTTTCCCCTTATCCACGTCTGTGTGACCCTATGAACGGGTTAGATGATGAAAAAACCACAATGTGAGCCTAGTGAAGAAAATAACTTTCAATGGTGGACGAATTAAAGCCACCGTTTCCTTTAGTGTGGGCCTTTTGAGTATTGGATCGCCTCATTTTTTGGTTCATGTTTCAAAATGTCCTAATAAAATAGATGAACAGTGTGGATATATTATATACATTACTTTGGAGTCCACATATTTAAGTCAACACTTTTGTTTCAATTTTCAAGGTGAAATTACTATCATATTTTCAAAGCCGGTCAAAAAGTAATAATTGCTTGTTTACCGCCGTTTATATGTATCATGTTACCAAACGACCCCTGAGTGTCACCACAAATGTTTCCACGGTGGTCATTAATCCTTTTATATATATATATATATATATATATATATATATATATATATATATATATATATATATATATATATAGATTGCCTGAATTTCTCACAAACATTACGGTGGGCCCGGCCCATCTAACTTCTGACGAAAAGAATTTCTTGTGGCAGGCGTTCACAATAGACATTCAGACGTAGTGATTGGAAACGACAGATGGGGCGTGAGTTTTGAAACATGAGCCATCCCTGTTTCGGGCCCAGTGCATGAATTGTCCAGGTCGATGCATCGTCTCTTTTGCTGGAAGCGGATTGCGCAGTAACTCAGTAGGCTAACCGTACTGAGTAAACTGTGGGGGTCACCGTGATTTATATATTTTATCCACTCCTTCCATTCGTATTACCATATAATTTTACGACTTAAGCCCAAAAAATAAGCATATTGAAAGCTCAAATGGACCACACCACAGGAAAGAGTGTGAATTGAATATCTACCGTTGATAATTTCTTGAGGGCCACTGAAGTTTTGGATTAAGCTTATATTTGTGCTTTCTCTTTGTCCATGTTTTTTTTTAAAAAAAATCTTATGAACAGGTTGGATGAGCAAGGTTTCAAATGCGGAAATCATTATTCCCACTGCTTCATGTGCTATGGTCTACTTGAGCTTTGTATGTGCTTCAATTTTGGTTTCAACCACTTAAATGAGCTAGTAAAACGTATGGACGGTGTGGATGAATCACATACACTCACAGTGGGCTCAACAGAGTTTACTCAGTACGGTAATAGCTCACCGAGTAATTCAGTACGCAATCCGATTTCTCTTTTGCTTGTGCACTGTTCCCGGAGATCTCAGGTACAAGAGTCAAAAGATAAAAGGAGATGATACGGCAGAGCCAGAGAAACTGGAGTTTGGTAGAGCCATATATCAACATTACACGTGAAGGGGTTATTGTCCTCGTCTAATCAGGACTGCCCATCTAGCAGGACCCACCATATTTACAAATTAATTCAAGATATGCATTGATAGGATGAAGCCTTTAAATCCACCTGTTGAGGACAACATGAAGTTCTGAAAAGTGAAGATATAAGCAATGGTTATGATCTTCTAGATAAATATCATCCTTTAAATCCACCTGTTGAGGACAACATGAAGTTCTGAAAAGTGAAGATATAAGCAATGGTTATGATCTTCTAGAGAAATATGATTTTCAACATACAAGATGTTCATAATGGGGCCCACTAGTTGGACAGTTCAGATTTATGTATAAGCCAGTGACCCGTAACATAGAGAGATGTCTAATACTTAAGACTGTGGTTCTTCAGGGTGCCAGGAAAGGAAGACTCCGGCAATCCAATTCTACTGTAATGGCGTATCAGATAGTAAGCTATCTTCCTCTTTTTATCTTCATATACAACGTACAGCAAGGTCCTTTGGCAATTCTGCATGGCAGATCTAACATTCACTTCCCACTATATAGAGGGTTCCCTTGAGTTTCATATATGCTACAATTTTAGACGGGTGGATCCGTCGTAAAACCAAGCAATTTTGTGTTGTTTTGTTTCGTTGTTTGGGTGTTGTGGATGGAACGGATACATCTCTCTGGCACATGCCACGAGGAGAGATGGCCCACGGCTCTACCGTATTCCAGTTCTACCAGCTCCACCTGACAAGAGCCCTTGTGCTTGATCAGATTTCGTTTATCCAATAAATTGTACACGTGGGGTCCATCTTCTGCCTAACCAAATTATTCACATGAGTACATGCACTTGTGGACGAAGACAGGCACTCAATCTTCTCCATCAGATGGTCCCAATCATCCGCTTTCACTTCCTTGAAAATGTGGACCATTGGTTATGGTTGTCCATTTTTATTAGATGTCTAAGATGATTAGATAGAAAAGAGACAAGAATATAGTAAACAGCTAGTTAAGAGAACATGAAATGCCAAGAATTTAATGGATAGATAAGATCTTCTGACGTTGAAGAGAATCTTCTACAATATCAACGGTTTGGATCAACAATACATGGGCCACATTTGCAAGAAATAGGAGCCCCAGGATGGTATTCAAGTTCTGAGTAGACAGATGATAGAACCTATGATATTCAATGATTTTAGTGCTTGTTTGTCGTGCCTTCGGTATTGCTGGACAGTGGACACCTACTGGTGGCTTAGTCATCATAACACTATCTAAACCCTCTGTCTTCAACCATCGACAATAGGATATTTAAAAAACTAGAGGCCGTATCCAATAAAAAGTAGAAGGGGAACATCAACCGTTGAACAGGCAGGGCCTCTCTGAGTGACCACCGTGATGTATGGATTTTATCCACACCGCCCATCTATTTTTATTTTTTATTTTCATATCATTTTAGTGCGTAGGCCCTGAGTCAGATCCAAGGCTCAAGTGGACCGCAAAGTAGGGATTAAATGTCAACCGTCCAAAACTTCTTGGGGGCGCAGAAGTTTTGGATTAAGCTGATATTCGTGTTTTCCCCTCATCCTGGTCTGGTCTCTGTGAACAGGTTGGATGGAAAATATACCTCACGGTGGGCCTTACAGGAAACTTTCAATGGTAAGCATTATCACGGCTACTCTCAGCGGTGTATTAGAGCTGAGCCTTGGATCCGCCTCATTTTTTATTTATATACTTAAAATGACATGAAAAAACAGATGAATAGTGTGGATAAAACCCATACATTAAGTTGGCCACTCTGAGCTCTTGCCCATGCCAAGCTCGGGACAAATGGACGAGGGTAGAGTTGTACACGAACCAAGTTAGATCGGTTAGGTCGCTCGACGAAACTCAAAAAGGGTCGATTTAACTTGGTTCAAAATTGAGTTTGAGCTGAGTCAAGCTAATATTTTAAGCTCGAAAAATAAATCGAGCCAAGTTTGAGCTTGCCCGAGCTCTTGACTTGACTCAGATGGAACCCCAACTTGAATTGAATTTGAATCAAACCAGTTCAATGACTTGATTATTTTGATATTGATGTTGCTCACCAAGTATTTGATGAAATGACTCAATGAAGTGTCAGATGGTGGCAAGGAAGGTGTGTGTTGATGTAAAAATCTGGTCCATCCTGTTTACACCTTCAAGTACCTGCACAAGAAGAAGACAAAGGAGACCCTGGCTAGAGCAGGGGACCCTCCGATGCCAAAGTCAGGCTAGGAATCTGGGTCTTATAGTATTGAGGGGTTCTTGAAGAGAGTTTTTGCGTACCTTTCACCCTTGGATCTCTCCTATTTATAGGAGAGGGAGGATCTTGTCGTACGGGGATTCTTTCCCGATATTTTGAAGATTTGTTATGATCCTGGATCTTCCCGAGATTATAGGATCCCGTGATCGTCGAGATCTAGCACTATCTTTTGGAGATCTTGAGCAAGATCTTTGATTTTTAGGAAGATCTTTCGTATCCGTGGCTCGACACTAGGTCGGGTCAACCTCTGGCCGACTCATGGGTTAGGTTGATATATGGCCGACCTTTGTCTGACCTATGGCCGACCTATGGCCGACCTTTAGCCGATCTATCTGTCTGACCTCTGGCCGACCTTTGGCTGACCTATGACCGACCTATGGGTTGGGTTGATATCTGGTCGACCTTAGACCGATCTATGGCCGACCTATAGCTCGTAGTCTCATTCTTTGAGTGTTTTTATATTTGCATCACCCTTCTTAAAGGTTAGTCTGCTTTTGGACGTAAAAGTCTTATCAGGCTCAGGTTTCACTGGGCCCTCGCCAGTTCAATAGAGTTGGTCCATTCCATAAGCCGACTTTTCCACTTGTCTATTTTTTCCCCCAACAGTGTGAATATGAAACAAATACCCTTGTATCTTGATTTTGATGTTGCCTAACGAGTGTTTGATAAAACACTTGTAAACTATTGTTGCTGTTTTACAGACCGTGAAAAATTGAAAGTGCACTTCATGTATTTGAGAAAATGCCATACCGGCTCAAACTCATCTTGAACTGGCCGAGTTGTTGACGGAAATGAGCTGAACTGTCCAGTCACACTCAAAGACCAAGCCAACCCGAGTTCAAGCTGGGTCAGCTAGTGGCCGAGCCGAGACAAGTTGTGCCAAGCTCGACTCGTGTACAGCTCTTGTGGTGGGGCGGGGGGAGGGGGGTAATATCAAATCCGCGTCCCTTGGCTATTTACAGTAGAGGCCGGATCAAATAAAAGGTACAAAGCGCTTATGGACCGTTGAATCTCAAGAGGCCCGATCCAATACAAAGCTTTGTACGTGCCAAAAGTGTACAAAGCACACATCGACCGTTGAATCTTTTAATTGTAAGGTGTATGTCGTAGCCGCTCCGCAGCGGCGCTTTGGGCATTTAAATTCGTTGGTGGGAGCAGCCCGTGCCTGTAATCCGTTAGAGAAAAAGTTGCATTGGGTCCACAGTGATATGTGCTTGTGAAATCCACTCCGTCCATAATTAGTGGCATATCATATTTACAGTTGAACCCAAAAATCATGGTCATCGTAAATTAAGGAAGGCCACACCATAAGGAAAAGTGAGGATTGGACGCATATAGTTGAAAGGTTCTTTGGGCATGCTGAGTTTTGTATAAGGCTGGTACATGATTTTCCATTCATCACGGTGGGACTCACCTAATGAACGGGTTGGATGGCATATAAACATAACGGTGGGCCTGAGGAAGGATTGAATGTGACGGCGTTCCCAAACACACTGTTTTCATGTTGTAGCCCACTTAAGCTTCCAATCTGAATGATATTTGGAAAAAGGTAATGAAACAAGTCTTAAAAAATATGGAAGGAGTGGATATTGCATCAGGATCCCAGTGGGGCCTACAGAACATTCCAGCTGTGTTTACGTGTTGTCATTTATACCCCGTTAGGGGTGTATTTCAAGTCCAAATGGCTGCTTTTAGCCTTTGGTAACCTTAGATTCGGAGGTAATTGAATCAGGAGGTATTTCTAATCTGTCTTTTCTGTGTTTTTAAAAAAAATAAAAAAATCTCATACAAATTTCAGTTTGAAGGAAATATATATATATTTTTTCTTCATTTTTAGGGGTAAGAGAATTCTACATGTCACAAAGGTATTTCTAAGCTACTAATTCATTGGACACATGACATCATTGATGATATTTTAAAATAATTTAATTATTGGCCGCAATACTAAAATCATATCAATAGAATTATCCAAATCATTAAAAGTTAAGACATGTAAATCGACACTTATAAAACATTGGTGAGTCATTTGTTTGTGATTCTTGTATTCGTGACCCACTTAAGGTTCGGAATTTCCTCTTCTTTAGCCAAAATATATATTTTAATAGACTTACTACAGTCATTCTATCAAATATCACACACACACACACATATATACACACTAAGTTAGGATATAAAAGTTGATTTACTTAATCAAATCGAAGTCATGTGAATATACCAAAGAATTCCAATGCCCTCCTAATCCAAACTCCTGACAAAAAGATTTGGATTACAGTGCATCTCAACCAAGCACAAATAAAGATTAGGTGATTGCAATGTCGATTCCAATGCATTCCAAATTTAAGCTCCCGAATTGGCCCATATTGTAATTGACTTCCGATGTGGAAAATGGAGGAGAATTGCATACAACACCTTTTATCCAGCCTTGAAAACACCCAAGGTCTATGTGGCCCACCATATTGTATCTGTAATTCCACTCTGTCCAGAAAGTAAGAAAACTTATTTGAACCACATATACAAAATAATAGTCTCATGAAAATCTCATGTGAGTTATGTTGGGAGCGTTTCACAAAAAACCTTAGGATCTCGCCTCCCAAAATACCAGAATTATGGGATATAATAAAGCAATGAAATAAATTAAAGCACAAACCACACGACACATGAGATTTTACGTGAAAAACCCTCGAAGAGGTAAAAACCATAGGACCTAGTCCAGAGCAACAATTCACTATAAAGTAGAACATTACAACCGATCACAGGCACACACCGCTTGGATCAAACCTTTTTTACTTATGCAGGAGTGGATGAACAATAAGAGAATAAAGAAAATGAAGAGATCTCACTGATCACGAAGACGTAAAAGTGTTAAGACGTCAATTGCACAGTAGATCACCTCTGTGAGCAGAATCTTTCCTTCCACAAGCTTCCTCTCACTCTTTTCTTTCTCTCTCTCTCTCTCTCACGCCTTGGTCGTGAAAACGCCTTAGCATACCCTAGAATGGCCTTAGGGACCCCTATTTATAGTTTAGGCAACTCCCCTTCCGTACCTCTCTGAAACCGCCTCAAATTTACGCAGTCCGCACAAAAATCCGCACAGAATCTACTTAACCCTCAACTAGTAGAGCCAGGTCCTCGACTGGTCGAAGGACCCCTTCGAACAGTCCAGCTTGACCCTCGACTAGTAGAGCCCAAAAAATACAGCGTACTGGACTTTGAGTCGAGCGAGCCTCGACTGGTCAAGCATCTCACTTCGACCGGTCGAGTAGCACGATGAAACAAGATTTAAGACATCCGTGCTGCATTACCTCTCCTCTGAACTGAGGAGGAAAACTCCATCAAATCTCCCCCTTTCTGACTCAGGAGGGATTCACCTTCTTTAAGTTAGTCAGGTTTCTACAAACCTCAAACTTGCCCTTGAGCAATGTCTTGGTCATCATATCTGACCCATTATCGTCCGTGTGGACCTTCTCAAGCTGTAACACCTTCTGTTCCAAAGTATCTCTGATCCAGTGATACCGAATCTCTACGTGCTTCGACTTGGAGTTTGACTTGGATTCTTGCTCAAGTGTATAGCGCTTTAACTATCGCAATAGCCCATGTATTGCTACTGCTTCAGGCTAAGTTCCTGTAGGAACCTCTTCATCTAAAGCATCTCTTTACATGCCTCTGTGACCACAATGTACTCGGTCTCTATTGTCGATAATGTTACGACCTTTTGTAGCTTGCTCTGCCAAGAGACCGCTCCCCCAGCAAATGTGAACATGAACCCCGATGTAGACTTCCTGGAGTCTATGTCACCTACCATATCTGCATTTGTATAGCCTTCTAACACAGGTTTTCCGTCACCATAGCATAGGCTCAACCTAGATGAGCCTCTTAGAAACCGCAATATCTATTTTACCGTTGCCCAATGTTCTTTGTCAGGATTGGTAAGATACCGACAGACAACACTAACCGTATATGCTATGTCTGGGCGCGTAAATACCATAAGATACATCAAACTTCCTGCCACTGACGTGTAGGGTATCTTCCTCATCTCATCCACATTTACCTTCTTCTCTGGACACTGCTTATCGCTCAATTTGAAGTGACCATTCAGTGAAGTACTAACCGGCTTCGCTATATTCATATTAAACCGCTATAGGACTTTCTCAATATACTGCTCTTTTAACAACCAAAGCTTTCTGCTGCTTCTGTCATGGGTTATCTCCATTCCTAGGATCTGTTTAGCCAGGCCTAGGTCTTTCATCCAAACGACTTGCCCAACTCTTGATTTAGCCAGTCAATCTTCTTGATGTCTTTACCCACGATGAGCATATCATCAACGTATAACAGCAAAACTAAGAAATCACCATCTGAGAACTTGCGCATGAATACATAGTGGTCTGACTCCGTTCTATCATATACATGCTTTAACATGAACGAGTCGAACTTCTTGTACCATTGCCTTGGAGCTTATTTCAGCCCATACAAGCTCTTACTAAGCCTACAAACCATATGCTCTTTGCCCTTAACTTCGAAACCTTTTGGTTGGTGCATGTAAATCTCTTCTTCCAGGTCACCATGGAGAAAGACAGTTTTAACATATAACTACTCTACCTCCAGATCTATGCTAGCTGCCAACCCAAGTAATACCCGTATGGATGTCATCTTTACCACTGGTGAGAATATCTCCTTGAAGTCTATACCTTTCCTCTGACCAAACCCTTTTACAACAAGTCTGGCCATGAACCTCATTTGTGAATTCTTCTGCTCAACCTTCTTTCTGAACACCCACTTGTTGATCAGAGCTTTCTTGCCCTTAGGAAATTTCATCATATCATAGGTGTGGTTCTTATGTAAGGATTTCATCTCCTCTTGCATAGCTTTCAACCACTCCCCTTTATGCTCGTCGGCTAGGGCCTTAGAATAATTTTCTGGCTTTCCCCCATTAGTAAGCATAATGTACTCATGTGGTGAGTACTTCTTGGAAGGGTGTCTGTCCCTAGATGACCTCCTCGCCTGTGGCTCAACAGGTGGATCAAGTGGGGGCTGCTCCCCCGGTCTATCTTTTGTAGGAACTCCCTCGTCCTTTGGTATGTGAAATCTCTTGTGTCGTATGATTTGTGCTTTAATTTATTTCTTGCTTTATTATATCCCATAATTCTAGTTTTTTAGGAGGCGAGATCCTAAGGTTTTTATGTATCGCTCCCAAAAAAGTGGTATCAGAGCCAAGTTGGTTGAACAGAGTGGGATCAGTTCTGAATTATGGAAGGTGGCTAATCAAGGATGATCAGTCTCAATGGTTCCAACTAAACCATATGGAGGACTTGCTTTATTGCAAGGACTTGTATGCTCCAATTCTAGGCATATCAGCAAAGACAAATGATATGTCAAGTGATGATTGGAAGAAGTTGGACCGAAAAGCGGTAGGGTTTATTAGGCAATGGCTGGACGATTCCATATTCCACCATGTGTCTAGGAAAACCTCAGCTACTAGCCTATGGCTGAAATTGTAAGGGTTGTATGAGAGGAAGATAGCCGGCAATAAGATTTTTCTGATAAGACGACTTGTGAATCTCAAGTTCAAAGAAGGTGGTTCTGTAGATAAGCACATGAATGAGGTCAGCAATGTTGGGAGCAATGCACAAAACCTTAGGATCTCGCCTCCCCAAAAATTAGAATTATGGGAAATAATAAAGCAATGAAATAAATCAAAGCACAAACCACACAACACAAGAAATTTTACATGAAAAACCCTCGAAGAGGTAAAAACCACAGGACCTAATCCAGAGCAATAATTCACTATGAAGTAGAACATTACAACCGATCACAAGCACATACCGCTTGGATCAAACCTTCTTCACTCACGCAAGAGTGGTTAAACAATAAGAGAATAAAGAAAACGGAGAGATCTCATCGATCACGAGGACGTAGAAGCGCTAAGACATCGACTGCGCAGTAGATCACCTCTACAAGTAGAATCCTCCCTTCCACAAGCTTCCTCTTACTCTTTTTTCTCTCTCTCTCTCTCTCTCTCTCTCTCACACACACACACACACACCTTGGTCGTGAAAATGCCTTAGCATACCCTAAAATAGCCTTAGGGACCCTTATTTATAGTTTAGACAACTCTTCCGCACCTCTGCGAAACCGCCTCAAATTTACACAGTCCGCACAAAATTGGCGCAGAATCTACGTAACCCTCAACTAGTCGAGTCGAGTCCTCAACTGGTCGAAGGACCCCTTCGACCGGTCGAGCCTGACCCTAGACTGGTCGAGCCCAAAAAATATAGCTTACTGGACTTTGAGTCGTGCGAGCCTCGACTGGTCAAGCAGCTCCCTTCGACCGGTCGAGCAGCGTGATAATGCCAAGATTTAAGACATCTGATCTGCACTACCTCTCCTCTGAACTGAGGAGGAAAACCCTATCAAATCTCCCCATTTCTGACTCAGGAGGAATTCGCCTTCTTCAAGCTAGTCAGGTTTCTACAAACCTCAAACTTGCCCTTGAGCAATGCCTTGGTCATCATGTCTGACCCATTATCGTCCGTGTGGACCTTCTCAAGCTGTAACACCTTCTGTTCCAAAGTATCCATGATCCAGTGATACTGAATATCTATGTGTTTCGACTTATAGTGCTGACTTGGATTCTTGCTCAAGTGTATAGCACTTCGACTATCGCAATAGACCACGTGTTGCTCCTGCTTCAGGGTACGTTCCTGTAGGAACCTCTTCATCCAAACCATCTCTTTACATGCCTCTGTGATTGCAATGTACTCGGCGTCTGTCGTCGATAATGCTACGAGCTTCCGTAGCTTACTCTGCCAAGAGACCACTCCCCCTGCAAACGTGAACATGAACCCCGATGTAGACTTCCTGAAGTCTATGTCACCTGTCATACTGCATCTGTATAGCCTTCTAACACAGGTTTTCCGTCACCATAGCATAGGCTCAACCTGGATAGCCTCTTAGATACCGCAGTATCCATTTAACCGCTGCTCAATGTTCTCTACTAGGATTGGTAAGATACCGGCTGACAACACCAGCCGTATATGTTATGTTTAGGTGCGCACACATCATAGAATACATCAAACTTCCTACTGCTAACGCATAGGATATCTTTCTCATCTCATCCACCTCTGCCTTTGTCGTTGAACACTGCTTATCGCTCAATTTGAAGTGACCATCCAGTGGAGTACTGACCGACTTCGCTGCATTCATATTGAACCGCTCTAGGACTTTCTCAATATACTGCTCTTGTGACAACCAAAGCTTTCTACTGCGTCTGTCACAGGTTATCTCCATTCCTTAAATCTATTTAGCCAGGCCCAAGTCTTTCATCACAAACGACTTGCCCAACTCCTGCTTTAGCCTGTCAATCTTCATGATGTTTATAACGCCGCGAATTTTGAGGGTCGAGTAAAACTCAACTCCCGAGATCCAACACATCACTTATACAATAGATAATGATGTTTAAATGTTGTCTATATTAGTGCATTAAACATGAGGGGGATTATACTAAAACAGCATATCATTCTCGAAATATAATTTACTCAAGCAAGTGGAAGATTGAAATATAGATATATATATATATATATATATATATATATATATATATATATATGAACAAGCAAGGGTTCAATAACTTCTGGAGTATGATCATATAACCGGGCTGAAATTTATATATGTATTAGTTCAAATTAAATAAAATGCCAAAATGTGGAGTATCCAGCTAATCCATATATCCCTGTAATCTCATCGAAGTAGCACGAGGTCTACATAGACCTGCCAGAGAGCTGAACATAGGAGAACTCTTCCTCCTCATTTACGAAGTCTAACTCCACTGCATATACATCCTCATCACCTGTATCTATAACAAAGTCTGGTTGGTGTTTTAAAACACCGTCCCAGAGTAGGAGTGAGTGATCAACTCAGTGGTACTATAAGGCAAAGGTTAACATGTTATCAATTCAATCAAGCAGTAATGATAAAGCAATACAATAATCACTTCTTAGCTACTCTTGTTAATGCAGGGATGGTGTGCAGTAATGATATATGCCCTCAGACAAAGCTCCCTTAAGCGACTTCATCAACCATTCGCTCATGGAAAACTCCCTAAACGTGCACTTCCTCTCCAAAGCACGTGCAATGAGGTGTATGGTCGTGTTAGTCGAGTACTTAATTAGGCTTATTTATACAGCAGATTTAGGAAGCTAAGGTACCTCCATTTACATCATTAACCTAAACGGGGATCCATCTAGGGTCGTCAATCCTAGTTAGTCATATACGATAGGCAAGTTGTAGGGCATCACCCCTAATAAAAGCAGTGGATAGGCAAATTTAAGTGTTTATACTCGAGGTCACTACGGGAGGCTCGTCACCTGAACATAGGCCGACAACTCGAATACAGTGTCCCATACCACCATATTCGGATCAAGAGTTTGGGTTGCTCACTGATCACTACGAGGAGACTCATCACCCCAGTGTAGGCCAACAGCTCGACCACAGTGTCCCATACCACCATGTCCGACTCATGAGTCTTAGCGGATCGTGGTACCATGGTTGAAATGGGCTATTACGTTGGTAAGTGGTACCTTAGATTCAAGCAGTAGCGTCCATACATGGTAAACACATAATAGGCCAATCGGTTTATTAGACAAGTTCGATCGGTACGAGCGGACGCTAAATGAATCGACATGGAGCGCATAAGCACTCCACATGGCCTAACCACTATCGATAATCATCATCCGACCCGGATTCACCGAACATATCAAATGTGGCGAGACTAATTCGATTACCCAAACGGAAATTGTTACCAATTGCTTGAACTACGTTGTAGTCCCAATCTTACTCAAATGTAGCAGGTAAATACATGTGATAATCATGTAAGCATTTAACAAGCAATTCAAAGCAATACCTCATTTAAGCATTTCATCTAACATATTGAACATGTTACCAAACATTGCATTTCATCCATGAATCGTGTAGACTAAAATTAAGATTTCGTGAAGAAAACATACATATGGATAAGGAGATCAAGAATCCTATCTCAATACCCTTATTAACTACGATTCATCAACAATTTCTTATTCAAACATTTTATCAAACACTTAAACTACACCTTACTAAATACATAAACTAAATTATTTATGGCATATATTATAGCAAATATTTACACATAGTGATCATAATACCTATGATAAACATGAATTCTACGTTTACAGTCATGACGAACACAAATCATAATTTCATATTCATTCAATCATTTCAATAAACACATGAAATACATCTTGTATTCAACATAGTTCACACATGTATATAATATATAGAAAACGTTGTATCCAAGAGCATATGGCAGCAATCAAGTCAGTCATAAATCATTACTGACATTGAAAGCCTTGAAAACCATAACCTAAATGTTTATTGTCCACACCTTTCGTCGAATTGCTCATTTCGACTCGGTTCGAATCCAACGTTTCCATATATAGAACAACAGTTACCTAAACATTGAAATAGGTTAGCTATTTTGTCAATTACTCTATTTGAATTCCTAAATCAAGATTAAGGTTAGGATTTCTTACCCAAATCGTAGTTTGAAATGAGTCATGTAGCGATGTAGAAAGGCGAATCAGCTCGTGGAGTAGTGGGAGTGAATCTCGGCAACGATCTCCCGAACTCTCTCCCTTCTCCTCACTCTTCTCTCCTCCTTCTCTTCTCTCCTCTTTTCTCTCTTCTCTCTCCTAGGGTTTAAGAAATTCGTATGGAATGGCAATGGGATGATTTAAGGGTATTATATAGGCCCAAAACTGGTGTCAATGGCCTCAGGGCCATGGTATACTTAGGTTATAGCCAAAGGGCGACTGTTTTTAACAAATGGGGCCCATCGGGAGGTCTATTATCTGTCTATGTCACAAAGTAAGTTCCCTGACAATGGATCTAGGCCAGGATGCGATTTCAGCGCATTTGGATAGGCCAATTAACCATGACAAACCTGTATCAGATCAACGATCATTGTCACTCGATCAAGGCCACAAGTATACAGATATGTGCAGTGAAGTTTCCCTGATCCATGGGTGAAGTTCGGTCAGAAACTGACAGTATGAAACCTTCAATTTCGCCCACAAGCCAATGGCCCAATTCACTTAAGTTTCAATACTTTTTCTAAGGATATTCGCATTTCTCACACACTTCGGTCAAGGCTCAAGTTGTGCATTTTTAAATATTATTTGGGTTCGATTCCCGCGATGGTTGTTAAGCCCAATAAGGTGGTCATAACCCTATAGTTTCGCAGTCATCAGACTTTCGACGTGCGGTCCAGGTCCAATATGGAGTTTCAATGTCCTTCCGAGAGTAACCGGCTTTTGGGATTTCTCCTAGGTTTTTAAGTAATGTTGAGTTAGTGATTTTGACGGTTTTAGGTCTTGCCATTTGTATAAATAGTAGTTCAAGCTAATCCACCAATTAATTTAGTTTAGTACTTAATTAATTTTCGTCTAATTTCCACAGAATACGGTTTTTAGTGATTTGTGCCCGAGGTGGTACTTGGGTCTTTGTACGGATTTTTCTGAGACGTTAAATGTTTTTATCCACGATGAGTATGTCATCAATGTATAACAGCAGAACTAAGAAATCACCATCTAAGAACTTGCGCGTGAACACACAATAGTCCGACTCTGTTCTGTCATATCCATGCTTTAACATAAATGAGTCAAACTTCTTGTACCATTACCTTGGAGCTTGTTTTAGCCTATACAAGCTCTTCCAAAGCCTACACACCATATGCTCTTTGCCCTTAACTTCAAACCACTCGGTTGGTGCATGTAGATCTATTCTTCCAGGTCACCATAGAGAAAGGCAATTTTAACGTCTAACTGCTCTATCTCCAGATCCATGCTAGCTGCTAGCCTAAGCAACACCCGTATGGATGTCATCTTCACCACTGGTGAGAATATCTCCTCAAAATCTATACCTTTCATCTGACCAAACCATTTCACCACAAGTCTGGCCTTGAACCTCGTTTGTGAATTCTTCTGCTTAACCTTCTTTCTGAACACCCACTTGTTGCTCAGAGATTTCTTGCCCTTAGGCAATTTTGCCATATCATAGGTGTGATTCTTATGTAAGAATTTTATCTCCTCTTATATAGCTTTCAACCACTCCCCTTTATGCTCGTCGGCTAGGGCTTCAGAATAATCTTCTGGCTCTCCCCCATCAGTGAGTATAATGTACTCATGCGGCGAGTACTTCTTAGACGGGTGTCTGTCCCTAGATGTCCTCCTCACCTATGGCTCAACAGGTAGATCAAGTGGGGGCTACTCCCTCGGTCCATCTTTTGTAGGAACTCCCTCGTCCTCTATACCTTGTTGTACTCCCCCGTCATCAGGCACCACAGGAGAAATAACCGGATCCATGTCCTTTAGATCACCTGAACTAGGATAGGTCTTCTCTGGATTACAAATGTCTTCTATACATTGATCTTCAAAGAAGACCACATCTCTGCTCCTGACGAGCTTCTTCTCGATCGAATCCCACAATCTGTAGTCGAACTTTTCATCTACGTACCCCCAGAACACACATTGGCTGATCTTTGCATCGAGCTTGGACCTTTAGTCCTTTGGTACGTGAACGGATGCCCTACATCCAAATACCCTGAGATGACTGTACAATGGATCTTGTCCATTCCACACCTTCTCAGGTACTTCTCCATTCAACGGGGCTGATGGAGTCCTGTTTATCAAATATACTATCGTGGGCATTACTTTTCCCCAGAACATCTTGGGCAACTTTGCATGGGCTAACATGTATCTGATTCTCTTTACAATAGTGTAATTCATTTACTCAGCCACACCATTATGATGGGGGGTCTTGGGAACCGTCTGTTCATGCCGTATACTCACGGACTTATAATACTCATGGAAGTCACCAATATATTCACCACCATTGTCAGTGCGGATGCACTTTAATGATCTACCTGTCTCTCTCTCTCTCGACCATAACATGAAACATTTTGAACACACCAAATACTTTGTCCTTGAATTTTCAAGCATAAACTCAAACCCTCTTAGATGCATCATCTATAAAAGTGACAAAATATAATACCCCACCCAAGGTTTTTGTCCTCATAAGACCACAAACATTAGAATAAACCAAATCTAATGCATGAATTTTATTAACATGAGAAGCAAATTTAATAAATGGGACTCTATGTTGTTTCCCTGATAAACAGTCAATACAGGTTTTGAGAGGTATACATGTCACGTCTGGAAGGAGCCGCTTCTTTGCTAGTAGTTGAAGCCATTTTTCACTCATGTGGCCTAGACACCTATGCCACATGTCAGTAGCTGAATCTTCCGCTGCGTTCAACCCACCATTGCACACACTGACATTTACCTTGTAAAAGGTGCAACACTTCTTCCCTTTGGCTGCGATCAACGAACCCTTGATGAGCTTCCAGCACCCACCAACAAATCAACTTTCATAGCCATCATCATCTAACCTTGCTGTCGACATCAAGTTCAGGCGAAGGTTTGGAATGTGCCTCACATCCCTAAGAACTAATGTGCAGCCCACATCGGTCTTCACACAAATATCACCGACCCATACGATCTTCGATATGCTAGAATTTTCCATCTTCAAGGTCCCAAAGTCACCTGACTTGTATCTTGTGAAGAAATCCCTGCGTGGAGTAGCATGAAACGAGGCTCCCGAGTATAACACCCAGTCGGTGTCCTGACTCGTAGCCATGAGACAAACATCATGATCTGCCGAAAGAATAACTACAACATCACCATCTAAAGCGATTGTAGTAGAGTGATTCATCTTCCTTCACCTTTCCTTTTCCTTTCTTGTCATTCTTCTTCTTATGACATTCATGCTTATAGTATCCTTTCTTGCCACAATTCCAGCATTCAACATCCTTCCTGACACTCGACTTGCCTCTTGATTTATTTCAGGCCTTCCCGCCCTTTCTGTTCTTTCCTCTCCCCCGAACTTGTGTCACAAGGGCTTCTTGTTGAGTAGACCCCTGAGACTCCCTCCTTGTCTCCTCATTGAAGAGACAACTAGTTACCTGTTCCATGGACACCTTTTCGTCTGGCGCGGAGTTACTCGGAGACACCACCAATGTCTCCCAACTGTCAGGCAATGAACTAAGCAATAGCAAAGCCTGTAGTTCATCATTCAGGACCATCTTCATAGCGGAGAGCTGGTTCGATATGTTGCTGACCTCATTCATGTACTCAGCCACAGAACCACCTTTTTTGAACTTGAGATTCACAAGTCGTCTTATCAGAAAAATCTTATTGTCGGTTGTCTTCCTCTCATACAACCCTTGCAATTTCAGTCATAGGCTAATGGCTGAGGTCTCCCTAGACACATGGTGGAATACGGAATCATCCAGCCATTGTCTAATAAACCCCACCGCATTCCGGTCCAACTTCTTCCAATCATCATCTGACATATCCTTTGTCTTTGCTGATATGCCTAGAATTGGAGCATATAAGTCCTTGCAATAAAGCAAGTCCTCCATCTTAGCCTTCCATATGGTCCAATTAGAACCATTGAGACTGATCATCCTTGATGAGCCACCTTCCATAATTCAAAACTAATCCCACTCCGTTCAACCAACTTGGCTCTGATACCACTTTGTTGGGAGTGATGCACAAAAAACTTTAGGATCTCGCCTCCTAAAACACCAGAATTATGGGATATAATAAAGCAATGAAATAAATCAAGGCACAAACCACACGACACAAGAGATTTTACGTGGAAAACCCTCGAAGAGGTAAAAACTATGGGACCTAGTCCAGAGCAACAATTCACTATGAAGTAGAACGTTACAACCGATCACAAGCACACATGGCTTGGATCAAACCTTCTTCACTCAAGTAGGAGTGGTTAAACAATAAGAGAATAAAAAAAACAGAGAGATCTCACCGATCACGAGGACGTAGAAGCGCTGAGACGTCGACTACGCAGTTGATCACCTCTATGAGCAGAATCCTCCCTTCCACAAGCTTCCTCTCACTCTTTTCTCTCTCTCTCTCACTCTCACCTTGGTCGTAAAATCGCCATAGCATACCCTAGAGTAGCCCTAGGGACCCCTATTTATAGTTTAGGCAACTCCCCTTCCACACCACTGTGAAACCGCCTCAAATTAACACAGTCTGCACAAAATCTACGAAGAATCTGCGTAACCCTCGACTCGTCGAGCCGGGTCCTTGACCGATCGAAGGACCCCTTCGACCGGTCGAGCGTGACCCTCAAATCGGCAAGCCCAAAAAATACAGCTTGCTGGACTTTGAGTCGAGCGAGCCTCAATTGGTCAAGTAGCTCACTTCGACCGATCGAGAAGCTCACTCAACCGGTCGAACAACGCGGTGAAACAAGATTTAAGACATCCATGCTGCACTACCTTCCCTCCGAACTGAGGAGGAAAACCCCATCAAGTTACACCAATGACAACAATGTAAAACTTTTCATTAAACATTTAAGTTGATGTTACGTGGCCTATTTGGGTTTCTGATCAGTTTGATTTTTGTATATTTGCTTCATCCAAATGCATTATTAATAGGTTTGATAGAAGATACACATGATGTTGACCCAACAAACAAACCTATGGTCGGCATCCAACCCCATTTTTCACCTAGGTGTGGCCCACATAAGTTGTATATCTCATTGATTATTATCCCTGTTGTACCCTATTTCTGACCATTTCTGAGATATCCAATTGGAAAAGGATATGTGTCATGGCATGGAAAATATATAGCATGGGGCATTACCAAGAAGTCTAAGATGCGGAAAGTGGTCGAGCGGAAAGAGGGGCTCAACCAAGAAGGAGGTGGAAAGTGGCCAAGTGGAAAAGAATAGTTAGAAGGACCTGAAGAGACAAAAGGATCTAGAAGATCAAACGTGGCAACAATTGAGCTGCCATAACTGACGAAATAAAGAAGAAGAAATATTTAAGCAATTAAAGAGGGTTGATAAAGAGTCACTATGGTAGCCAAGCAATGAAACTGATCATCTAGATGATTCTTCTCTCCAATGAGAATCTATAAATAATAGAGGAAATCAACAAAGAAAAATGTCTCGTACCAATTCAACAAATCAATCAAATTATCTTTCAATTATCCTGTAATTTATCTTTCCTTATCATAGCTTAGCTCTTTCTTAGGACTGGTCGTAATACTTTAGCTGTGATCCAAGCCTACACTTTTACGCTAGATTATCCCATATATCCAAACGGAATTGACCGAAATACTCTTATAACCTTCAAATCAATGGCATAGAGTAATTAAGGCCAGATTACCCTTTTTGATATGCTTGTGAAGACCATACAATAAGCATAAATTATCTAGACCCTACTCATCTTATACAATAAACCCCGCCCATTAAATCACCTTATAACTGAATTAACTAAACAAACTCTACACCACTCATTCGTAGGCCATCCCCTGTGAAGTTATATAAAACTATTCATCTAATTAAGCTTGACCTCCCACATTAATCAAATTATGGCGAATGTGTGCCAAATCGATCAACTTGGGGCTGCAAGCTAGCACATGAAACAATGAGAAGAACTTAAATAAAAATAGAAGCCTACTAAATATTTTCTAAAAGAGGAAGTTAGTTATACTATTTTGGACTTATTCAAGATTAAGAAGTTTGGACTATTGATTCATGATCAAATCGATGATATCAACCTTAATCACCCCTCATCGGATATTTTTATAGTCACGACCCTGATCGACGATCCGATAAAATTGAATTGATCTCTTGACCGTATTTGTCGATCAGTGCATCCAAAATGTGAAACGAGCATATCCTTGCGTAGATTGCCATTGAATGTATCCATTTCATGACTTAGATTAACATAACGACCTCATTTTGAGCCCTAAAAGTTAAAACCAACCTATTATTGGATTAACAAATCATTATTTCACTTTCAGGACAACCAAAACCCTAAAATAAGACTATAAATAGTATTTTATGACAACCCCCTTTGCAATTCAAATTTTGTCCAAATTAAGTGAGATTAGGGATTTCTATGAAAGGGGAATTACAATTGAGAGTAAGAAAGAGAGTAAAATTTGAGAATTTTGCTCTAAAAGGAAAGATTTGTGGTAATCCACCCTAGGAGTTGCTTAATCCGTTCTCATAATCCTCATACACCCTCAATTTCAACTAAAACATGCTTTCTTTAATGCAATTGAATAGGTAACCTATAATTTGTTGTTCTTAATAGAATTTCCTTTGGAAATGAATTAGAAAAATTATGTTTTTCTCAAAATTTCAACCCCAAGTGCAATTGGAACAGCAATCTTCATCACAAGGTGAGGACTATTCCATCTAAGTTTTCATTTATCAACTCATGATAGTCTTAATTAGTGATTAATTATATTTTATTGAAATTACATGTGTTTAAAATGCTAGGACTACATTATTAGCATAATCATTTCACCAATTAATACTGAGTTGGGAATGTCTGATGAAATGTCTGATTGTGTAGATTTATGAAATTAGAATTCATTGATATTCTTAAACATGTTGTGAGTTTATAGGATTACTTAAATTGTTGGATGGATGTTTGAATGTATTCTTAAATGATTCATTAGGTTGCTAAATTTTCATGTCATATGTGTATCACCATGTTCATGAAATTATGTATCTACGTTACTTGGGATTAAGCTCTAAAAACTATGAATAGTGAACTACATGCCTGTGATTGGCTAAAACAAACTTGTCCGAGTTTGTCAGGCCATGTTGGGTGACAAGCCCCCCATGGTGACGAGTGAGCAATTGATGGAGGTGACAAGCCTGCCATTCGTTAATGAATTTTTTGTGACGACGCTTAGCGATTGAAATTGATGTCTTGGGCATTGCGTCTGTACTTTTGGAATTGATTATTTATATTTGATATTGGGTGATGAATCCTAACTTTGGATTATAGGACACTGGCAGTACGCCACGTGATACTGCTTATTTGACTCTTGATATAAACATGGTACTCTAGTTTCCCCCAATATGCTAGATGTGAATTGGAATAATAATAACAGATTAGGTAATACATACATACATGACATATAGGTGTTATTGAGTGCTTGGTTTACTATTACAAACTAGAGTACTATTCGAACGACCCTCATTTCTTTTCATGGGTGTCATCGGGTGCCTAATTTACTGTTGTAAACCAGAGTATTGTTTGAACGACCCTTGGTTTATTCCCATAATATATATTTGTATATCATCACATATATACGTTTTATTAACAAGAATAGAAATTTGCTTACGATGTTATGCCATCTACCTATGCTTGATTGTGTTGATATTGTGGATAACTTAGAGGAAAGATAATACTGAGTTGGCTACTCACTCCTACCTGGGACGATGTTTTAAAACACCACCCAAACATTAGTGATGAAGGTGTCATAAAAGTTCAAGTGCTAGAAGAAGCGTATGTGGACCCAAAGAAGGAGATGCCGTATTTTTATTTACAAGATGGACATTATTAGTGGACTTATTTGCACTCATATTTGTCAATGACGTGACTAGTTGTGTCAAGTAGTCAAATGAGTTCTTGGCAAATGAAGACTAGCGACGCAATTGGATCAGAAGCACCAAAGCTACGTTGAAGACAGAACCACTTCTATGATCTTGACCTCACAAATAGATGATCCCAACCAAAATAGGAAAATCAACTTAGGTCATCTATTCAAAGCCAATTCTGAGTTCATATTTTCCATCCTATTAAGTCTTGACTTTGAAAAAGATCAAGTTATTGAATAAATCATAGGACAAAGAATTAAAACAGGAAAATATCTCCTAGTTCGGCAAGAGAAGGTGCCACTGAATGACACTTTCGGTAGCATGGAAGTTACCTTTGGTACCATTGAAAGCACCCAAAACATTCCAGCAGCCTTCAAAGGAAATTTGGTACCACCGATTGGAATTTCGATACCACCAACTCATACCGATGTACAAATTTCGGTGCCACCGAAAGGAGTAAAATTCATCTAGCAACTTCAGGATTTAATTCAATACTACCGATTTTTAATTCGATACCATCGAAGCAAGTTCAGTGATACCAAAGGCATCTTCGGTAGCACCGTAAACCAACCATTTTCTATCCGTTGGAACGTTTTCTCTATAAAAGCAGCTTGTAGAAACTTGCAAAATGGTGGATTAAGGCATCTTAGAGTCTCTAGTGTATCCCAAGCTTATCATACCCTACCTTGACTCTATCCATACGAGTTTCATGCTCTCTTCATTGTGATCTTTCACTTTTATGAGCATTTAAAGCTCCTATTAATGAAGAACATGAACTCGTGCATTCTCTAGAGTACAAAGACTAAACCAATAGGAAAATCCTTTCTCTTTTTGATACTCTAAAGCATCCATAGGTTGAATCCCTTAGAAAATCCACTCATTATCGTAGATAGGAGATTCAACCAACTCTCATTACCTTGGTCACCTTTATAGGTATATCTTATGCAAGTTCTTGATCGTGAAGTTGAACCAACAGGAAAATCCAAGCTACGCGATCGGGGGAGCATCGGGGAGTTGATTCAAGCACGGAAGAGTGAAGATCAAGCAACCCAAGACAAGCTAAAAGAGACGACTCATTCCGACAAGTAAGTGTCATTTTAAGAGTCCAAAGTTTAGTCTTTATCCTCGTGTAGGATTGAGAGTAAGAGTTTGCTATCAACAAAAAGTGCCTTGTGTAGGACCTTGGCCGGTGGGCCTAAACGTAGGTGCCTTGTGTGGGACCTTGGCCGGTGGGCCTAAACATAGGTGCCTTTGTGTGGGACCTTGGTTGGTGGGCCTAAACGTAGGTACCTTGTGTGGGACCTTGGTCAGTGGGCCTAAACGGAGGTGCCTTATATGGGACCTTCACCGGTGGGCTTAAACGTGGGTTTTGAGTGTAAGACCTTTGTTCTTGCGGAGAGCATAAATTCGTGTCCTTAGTGTAGGACTATAAAGGTTACTAGTGAACCTATTTTAAAACCATTAATAGTGAAATCCGGTGCACTCTGAGATTGAGTGTGGATGACGGGAGTAGAGTAGGCACATAGCCAAACCACTATACATGCTTATGTTTGGAATTGACATTTGCGCATCTATTTAATCATGTTTATTTAAATTTCTGATTGTCTATGTATAATTAGAAGAATGCTTAAGATTGATAGGAAGCACATTCCACACATAAGCTCACAACACTTTAAAAGCATCTTCCTCAATGGTGTACTTGAGGAAGAAGTATACATTGAACAACCAAAAAGATTCCTAGATCCTAAGTATCCTCAACACATATACAAATTGAGGAAAGGGCTTTACGGACTAAAACAAGCACCCCGATCAAGGTATGAGCGGTTGACGTAATTTTTGATAGATCACCATTTTTGTAGAGGGAGTGTTGATAAATACTATTTACTCAAAAGACCGGGAATATCTTACTCATTGCCCAAATTTATGTGGATGACAGTCTTTGGATCCACTTGTGAAGATGTTACTCATGAATTCGCCGAATTGATGAAATCTGAATTCGAAATGAGCATGGTTGGTGAGCTAAATTTCTTCCTGGGATTACAAGTGAAACAATTGGAAAATGGTATATTTGTATGTCAGTCTAAATATACAAATGATTGATAAAAAGATTTGGACTTGACTCTAGCTGCACTCAGAACACTCCCGTGAGCACCACTCTCAAACTTTCTAAAGATGTCAATGGGAAGAGTGTGGATCAGCACTCATATCACATTATGATAGGCAGCTTACTCTACCTAACCACAAGTCGGTCAGACATCTCATTTAGCGTTAGTGCATGTGCTAGATTTCGGACCGATCCCAAAGAATCACATCTATCCGCAGTGAAAAGAATTATACGGTTTGTGGCCGAGACTACTGATTTTGGCTTATGGTACCCATTTGACACATCTGCCATCATTGCTGGGTACTCAGATGCCGATTGGGCTGGGAACATTGATGATCACAAGTCCACCAGTGGCGGTTGTTTCTATATTAAAAATTGTTTTGTATCGTGGCACAGCAAAAAGCAAAATTCAATCTCATTATCTACTGCTAAAGCCGAATACATTGCAGCTAATAGTTGCTTCGCACAACTTCTATGGATGAAGCAAATGTTGATGGATTATGGCATTACCCAATCTATAATGACACTGTTTTGTGACAATACAAGTGCCATCAATATCTCCAAAAATCCATTTCAAAACTCGCGAATAAAGCACATAGATATTCGACATCACTTTATACGTGAACTTGTCGAAGAAATATTATCACATTGGAACATGTGCCTACCGAACAACAATTGGCCAATATTTTGACAAAACCATTAGATGCCAATAGATTTAAGGATCTCCAAAAATTTGTTGGAGTCTATGCGATTTAACATTATTTAAAGGCCCAATATGTTTAACTACCATATTTGAGGAAGCGTAGCCTCAGTCTTATTTTTTTTTAACATATATGTAAATTCAATTTTGATCCATGAGCTTTACTCGTCTTTTTTAACATATATGTTATACGTTTTTTTTAATGTACAAAATACATATGAAAGATATTTTCTTGTACATCATTTTGAAAATATTGCAAATATATTCTTTTAAGTACTTTCGGTAGCACTGAAATGACTATCGGTGGTACCGAAGTCAGGCAGGTGTGACTATAAAAGTTGGTTCGCAAAAAAGGCCCCTTTTGCCCTAATTTTTGTTGGTTTCCCTTACCCTTCGGCTGGAATTCTTCCTACCGAAATCAACCAGTTCCAAGTTATTCCTTAGGTATTTTCCCGCCATTTATTCATCTTTTTTTAGGACTTCCTTCCTTTTTGATCCATCCGTATCATCTCTACCCCATTCCCGTATGGAATGTCAAGGTCATTCTCCTCCAAGGGAGGGAAGAACCAAAAAGAAACATGATCGAGGAGAATCATTTGGCACCAAGACCAAACTATGTGCCTTAAAAAAAAAGGTCGAAATATCCATCAAAATACCTCCAAATGATCCCTCTCCCCCTCCGAGTCCCATTGCGGCACGTTTTCCATCTCGAAAAATCATATGTGAGAGGAATGTTAATGTCTCATGTCTCGAACCATATAATGTCTATGACATTCTTCACAACCGCGGTTGGGTTCCCATTTTGTCCCTCGGAGGGGAAGTTGATGTCAATCTCGTCAAAGCCCTTTTATCTCATTATACAGAGCCGGAAGATCATGACTCCCTGACCATCATAGTCAATTGTCGTGGGAGAACTTTCTCAATTACCCCTGCCCGAATAGTGTTGGAGCATAAAAAGAAGGAAGAAGATTGAAGGGATAATAGATTAAGAGAAATGAAGAAATAAGAAAGAAAGAAGGAAACTAAATGACATAGTAAGTAGTTGCAAGGACTGCACAACCAATAGTTGGTGGCGCGGGTGCGCAAATGATTTGATAAGTTGAAGTCATAAAGAGTTGGTTACGCCGGTCGCACAAACAACTTAGCAAGTTGCGCGGGTCGTGCATATGAGATCAGAAATAGTCTGTTATGGATGGAATATCTGATACAAGGTGGGCCCCATGGCACAAAGATCGAGGCTTCACACGTGTGGAGGCCTATAAATACCTCACTCCCCCTCTCATTTAGGGATTGGAAGAATTTTGGAAGAAGGTCTAAGCTCTGGAGGAAGTTGAAGGTAGGAGAGGAAGAGAAGTTAGTTAGGTGGACTACGTAACCAGGATGTTATACAGCGAATGACAGAAAGGGTCAAAATGCTGCTGAAATTGTCAAGTTCGATCTTCATAGTTTCAAGATCTCTTTTTACATAAGGGACAAGCTCAAAGGGGAAGATCAGATGATCAAAACCCACACAACCATTCCTCCTAGAGAGATGATCAAAGCAGATGTCGAAATGTTGCCAAATTTGATATTCAGATTTGACATTCGAACTTTGTCAATTTTTGTATTCTAAATGATCTATCTTAGAATCAAGGGATATTAGAGGATGTAAACGAATTTAGTATTAATAATACAACAATTGTTCTCTATATATTTCTTTCTGTTATGTTCAAATGAGATAATTCCCCCAAATCAAATGCATTTGTTTCTTGTTCGAAATAGATAGCTTCCTTGATTAAAATTCCTATTTGCTTGGAACGTCCATCTGAGCTTAATATGACCGATGGTGAAAAATGCATTGTTTGGACCAAATTTCTCTGCAATGGTCATAATATAGAGTGGAGCAAAGGGAATGCTCTCTGTGCTACTACCATGTCCAATGACTATCGCATTCTACATCTCATTTTCATGTCAAATGTCTACCCTCGGTCAGGTAATTATACAGAACTAACCCCATTCATGGTCGAAACTCTCTATAAACTTGGAACGGGGGAACCCATGTGCCTTCCCACCATAATATTTGATCAAATTGTATCGGCCTTTGAGTCAAATAGTAGTGGAATCCCATTTGGATGGTTTCTCTGTCGGATGGCAAACCAGTTTGGGATCAAGGGAAACCCTGGTGAAGTTCTCACTGCCCCTAGCATCACAGCTCTTAGCATTACACGCATGCAACTTTCAGCTAGACATGGGATGAGACCTCACCTTAAGGCTGATGTACCTTCAGCGGCAGTTCCTGCATCCACCGAAGATGATGCAGCTGCACATCCTGCTTCTTCTGTCTCCTTAGAAGAAACTCTCAGCACTCTTAGAGAGCATAAAGAGAGATCATTGAACGTCAGTAACGTTTAGAAAAGATAGTTCACTCCATTTAGAAGACCATGCAACGGATCTCAGCACATCTGTCATGTCATCAGGATGATTCCGTGAAGGCTACGGAACCAAGTCATTCCTAAATTTACTAATCCTATGAATGTGCTATGACAACTTTTTACACTAACTCATGTAGCCTGAGTTCGTTCTTTACTTAAGCTCTAATGTTTGGATAATTATACCCTTAGGGGTTTGTTTGTTGGTTTGGTTGTTTGTTTGTTTAATTTTGGATGATGGATTATTCTACCCAAACTTGGGGTAGTAATTTTGATGAATTTATGGTGATATCTATTCTGCTCATGTTAGATATTCCTCTTATGGTTATCTTTTCTATCTAACATATGATTTGAATGCTTATGATGATATATTTCATTGTTTGGATGATGGTCTTTATGCTTATATCATCATATGATTTATCTATTCTATTTTTTTAGTCTTTGGATTATCATCTCTATGTTATTGGATTATTTCTTGGTAAATCCTTTGCCAATAACCGACAAAAAGGGGGAGAAGAAACCTACCCACAAAATAATGTTTATTTTCTACAGAAATTATTTTTTCCCTTGTTGCAGGTTATTCTTGGTAGACAATAAGGGGGAGTAGCATGATTTTGTATTACATGTCAAGTCTTGAGTTGTAAATTTCACTTTTAATATGTAGTCTTTATTATTTTGGTATGTCATTGGTATGGATCATGACACGGTTTTAGGTTAAGTTGTTTTTTTGTCACGTAATTGACAAAGGGGGAGATTGTTAGTGCACTTATTTACACTCATATTTGTCAATCACATGACTAGTTGTATCAAGTAGTCGGATGAGTTCTTAGCAAATGAAGATTGGCGACGCAACTGGATCAAAAGCACCAAAGCCACATTGAAGACAAAGAACCCCTTCTAAGATCTTGACCTTGCAAATAGATGATCCCAACCCAAATAAGAAAACCAACTTAGGACATCTATTCAAAGCCAATTTCGAGTTCATATTTTCCATCCTATTAAGTCTTAACTTTAAGAAAGATCAAGTTGTTGAATGAATCATAGGACAAAGAATTAAAACAGAAAAATTTGTCCTAGTTTGGTAGGAGAAGGTGCCACCGAATAGCACTTTCAATAGCACTGAAGATACCTTTGGTACCACTGAAAGTGCCCAAAACATTCCAGCAGCCTTCGAAGGAAATTCGGTACCATCGACAGGAATTTCGGTACCACCGACTCCTACCGATGTACAAATTTCGATGCCACCAAAAGGAGTAAAATTCATCTAGCAACTTTAGGATTTAATTCTGTACTACCGAATTCTAATTCGGTACCACCAAAGCAAGTTCAGTATACTAAAGGCATCTTCGGTAGCACCGTAAACTAGCCGTTTTCTATCCGTTGGAATTTTTTCTTTATAAAAGCGGCTTGTAGAAACTTACAAAAATGATGGATTAATGCATCTTAGAGTCTCTAGTGTATCCCAAGTTTATCCTACCCTACCTAGACTCTATCCATACGAGTTTCATGCTCTATGAGCATTCAAAGCTCCTATTAATGAAGAACATGAACTCGTGTATTCTCTAGAGTACAAAGACCAAACCAATAGGAAAATCTTTATCTTTTTGATACTCTAGAGCATCCATAGGTTGAATCCCTTAGAAAATCTACTCATTATCGTAGATAGGAGATTCAACCAACTCTCATTACCTTAGTTACCTTTATAGATATATCTTATAAAAGGTTCTTGATCGTGAAGCTGAACCAACAGAAAAATCCAAGCTACACGATCGGGGGAGCATTAGGGAGCTAATTCAAGCACGGAAGAGCAAAGATCAAGCACCCCAAGACAAGTTAAAAGAGACAACTCATTCTAACAAGTAAGTGTCATTTTAAGAGTGCAAAGTTTAGTCTCTATCCTCGTGTAGGATTGAGACTAAGAGTTTACTATCAACAAACTTGTGTAAGTACCTTGTGTGGGACCTTGGCCGGTGGGCCTAAACGTATGTTCTTAGTGTAGAATATTTGCTCTTGTAGAGAGTATAAATTGGTGTCCTTAGTATAGGACTGTAAAAGTTATTGATGAACCTGTTTTAAAACCATTAATAGTGAAATCTGGTGCACTATGGGATTGAGTGTGGATGCCGGGAGTGGTGTAGGCACATAGCTTAACTATGATACATGCTTGTGTTTGGAATTGACATTTGCACATCTATTTAATCATGTTTATTTAAATGTTTGATTGTCTATCCATGATTAGATGAATACTTAAGATTGATAGGAAGCACATTCCACACACAAGCTCACAACACTAGGTTAGTTGTTTTATTTGTATATCTTAAATAACCTTTGTGATTAGACCCTCTAGTGGCTTGGAGTTATATTGCCTTACTTGCTTTAAACTGAATGATTATTTAAGTTAGGCAATCAGGATTTTTAAATAGACAAAAATATTTGAAAAGTCCTATTCACCCCCCCCCCCCCCCCCCGCTCTCTCTCGGACATTGTCTCATATTCATTCTTCAATATCAGCGGTATAAATCGTAATTTCAGGCATGAGTTGCCCTAAATCGTTTTCTATTTTCTTATTTGAAGTAGTATTTAGACTATCCAAACTTTTATTGAGTTGGATATGTATGTGTCCCTAGCTGAGTGGACTCCTACTTTTATGTTTGGATGATTGTATGGTTTTTTTGGACTTATTATTTCTTACACACTACTAAATTCTGAAATGATGACACATTTTGTTTTGCTTCTCTATTATTATGTTAGATACTAGTTAATTGTGGCAAAACTACACTTCTGCATTAAAAAATAATACATGGAATATCGGGGATTGCGCACGTACTCAACTCTTGAAATTCGGGGCATTATATACCTTCATCACTGTTTCACCCATCACATGCATGCCAAACGAGTGGAAGAGACCTCACTATCCGCCTCGTCTACAACCCTTTCACCTGGGCCCTCTAACTAACCCCGACATAGTGGGAGATGCAGGGTACTGGTATTTGGCACTCAAGTGTACATGTTATCTATTTGGTCTCAACGTTGGAACATCATGCATCCACAAGGTTTTGGAGACTTTCACCCATGGATATACTACGTGCCCAGATGCTAAAACATATTTTCGATGTCCATACCCATATATGTCAATCACGATAAAGACACGTAGGCTACACCCTAATGTCACTAGGGTGTAAGCTACAACCCTGATGTTGCTAAAGTGTAGATGCAAGTGCCTCATGCAAATGTGTGAATGCATGAATTCGTAATTCAAGTCATGCAACCATATCGTGCAAGACGTGCATGTATGTAGGACAACCCCATCTGATACAAGTCTCCTGAAAAGCCCTAAGCCATAGGGTCATCAAAGCAATATTTTGATATAGGCAAGCCAAAACCATGACATGAGTATTGTTGATGCAAAAATCTGGTCCACCCTTTTTATACCTTCGAGTACCTGCACAAGGAGAAGACAAAGGAGACCCTAGCAAGACTACCTCAGACTCTTGAGATCGACCCCCTACAACATATGTCATCCGAATTCTACTAAAAAAATGAGTTCGGCCTCACTGCCCTAACATGAAGTATGAGGGCAGATTGGCATGTCAGCAATCTACACGGCACTAAGAGAAGGGTTAGGGCTTGCTAAGAATTCAGGTCGGCGTACTTCCCCCAGGTTAGGTTGGCATATTACCCCCAAATCAGGTCGGCCAAGACCACCTTGGCCTCCTACTGCACATCTTCACTAATTCCAAATAATCAGATCTTATTTAAGAGAGATCCGCCCGAGATCTTCTCCAAAGATCTCGAAGGATATCTACGACACGCTCGAGATCCCGAGATCTTCGCTAAGGATCTCGGGAGATTCCCCCACATGTTCGAGATCCAAATCCCTCTAATGTACATCCATCTAAATAAGGAGATCTCCTCTACGTCACCACCTCTCCTCAACTATAAATAGGAGCATCTCTAATGGTAAAAGGTACACAGAATCTCTTACCCAAAACTCCTCAATACTACCAGACCTGGATTCCTAGCCTAACTTTGGCATCAGAGGGTCCCTTGTTCTAGCCAGGATCTCTTTTGTCTTCTTTCTGTACAGGTACTTGAAGGTCTAAAAAGGGTGGACCAGATTTTTGCATCAATAGTTTAGTGTCGTCTATAAGAACGACATCAAAGTCATTCCTGCTTTACCAAAAAACTATAATGATGAAAAGAAAAAAGAAATCTCTAGCTGCCATTACTGCCGCCATCCCAACTCTTCATGAATCATCTGCTGCAACCATCCTAGTTCTTCCTGAATCATTTATTGCAATCATCCCAACTCTTCCTGAGTCATCTACTACAGCCATACGATCTCTTCCTGAATCATTTGTTGCAGTCATCCCAGCTCTTTCTGAATCATTTGTTGCGGCCATCCCAGCTCTTCCTGAATCATTTATTGCAACCATCCCAGGTCTTCCTAAACCATCTGTTGCAGCCATCCCAACTCTTCTTGAATCATCTGCAACAGTCGTCCCAGCTCTTCCTGAATCATCTGCTGCAACCATCTCATCTCTTCCTAAATCATCTGTTGTAGCCACCCTAGCTCTTCCTGAATCATCAGCCGAGAAGGGTGCTAACCCTACCAGCAGCATGCCGACTCTAATCCCACAAAGCCCAATCCTCGATCCCGCACCTGAGGTGGTCGATTAGTCTCCTTGGAGAACTGAGTTGAAGCCCTAAATAAAAACATGGATTGACTCATGCAACCCCTGGAGAGACAAAATACACTCCTCGGTCGCGATGCAGAAGAGGGTATTACCACTACACCACCTCAAGCACCGGTCAACTTGTAAAGAAACAAGCAACCTCCTGAGTTGTTAGCCCAGGCTCTTTCCTGCACTTTAGGAGCAGCCACTCTCACAGACTCTGACCTGTGCCCCGCGCCAAAGAGAAAGAGTTGTGGAAAAGCCCCCGAAGCAGTGGTGGAGAACGAGAGCTCTTGGGAGGCAGAGCTTAGGAAAATTTGAGGCTAGATCAACAACATTAGACAAGCCTACTGTGCCCAAGTATCAATCTCAGTAAAGGTCATGTTAGGAGAAACCGAACCACCATTCACCAATGACATTACGACATCTCCGCTTCCGACGAGGTTCTGGATGTCGCATATGACCCCCTACTCTGGAACCGCCAATCCGACCGAGCATCTCGAGTCCTTCAGAGCCTGGATGGAGCTTCATGGTGCCTCGGGGCCCGTAATATGCCGAGCATTCTCCCTAACCTTATCAGGAACTACTCGGCAATAGTTCAGGCAGCTGAAGCCGAGGTCTATCAGTTCCTTCTCGTAGCTTAACAAAGCCTTCCTCACATATTTCATTAGTGAGAGATAGAAGTTGTAAGACCCGTACCCTAGTCCGTACCGTTTCGTAGGCTTCCGTGATCCTACCGGTCGAATTATGGCAATCCTCGACCCATTTCCAATGTTGTGCGCGATCCTAAGCTGAGTCCTGCATACCAAAGTCGGCTCGAACCGAAACTTGTATCCTAGCGATCGCGCCGTCGCCGCGGTTCCAACGCCGCGACTCGCGCACCGAACCGATACCTAGGTAGAAAGATGTCAGTCTGCGTTCATTTAGAAGAAACACCGCACATTGTGAATTACGAGGGAATCTCTATGAGATGTCCCATCAATCAAGTCAAGTACACCACCATACCTCCATACCACCTCACCCAATAACAAGTGGCCTCTCTCCCTTTTTCCACAAGTCAAACCTCTCCCTCCCCTCACCATTCCTCCTTTTTACAATTTTCAAACACAACCATACCTTCCCTATCCCTTTTCCTTACATCCACCACTCCAACCATCCCTCTTATTATTCTCTTTCTTTAATTTTCTCAAACACTCTCCCATGAGAAATTCCACACGTCCAACCTCCTCTCCCTCCCAAACACCAAGTGTGGCCCACTTTCCCCTACACTCTCATCTCTCATCTCAACCGTTGATCCATCATCTACCACCGTTAAAACCCAAGCAAAGGAGCTAAGAAGGCTTAAGGAGCAAGGAAAAGGCCAATAAGGTGGGTGAACTTTGATTTTTACCGTTGATTGCATGATTTAAGGGCCCACTTATTGGTGGGACCCATTTTGATGTATGTAATATGTTCATGAGGGGCCCATAGTGGCGGGGTCCCTCTATGATCACTGTTTCTCTCTCTCTCTCTTTCTCTCTTTCTTTGAATGATGATGGTGATGAATGGATGAGTGTGGCCCACTATGAATCACATATATTTTTTTTAATGCGGGACCCATCGGACGAATGGGTTGGATCTATGCCATCCAGCCCATTAGCGGCCCAGATGGAAGGAAAACATAAATATTACGGTGGGCCACGTTCATGTGGAACCCACCTTGATGAGGTCTGTGCATGTGGGACCCACCATGAGGTCTGTGTATGTGGGACCCACCATGAGGTCTGTGTATACCGTCCAGCGTCTCTGGACGCTGGACGTGAAGGACGTGTACTTGCAAGCTAACTATAAAAATAAAAAAAAATTGCTTTTGGGGTGGGCTGCTCATGCAGGCCCCGCCTTGATGTATAAGGCTGATCCACGCCGTCCATTCTCTGTTCTCCAGATCATTTTAGGCGTTGAGCCAAAGTCTCAAGGTGATCTGATCACCGGGTGGGCCATACCCTCTAAAACCATGTGAAGACATTCCAGAACATATAAAAGTACTTGGTGGGACCCACCTTAAGTCTGGATGCAGCTGAAACTCGGTCTGGACGGCCAAACAAGTGGGACACACATAATGGGTGGGCTGGATTGTGAATCACATCTCGGTGGGCCCCAATATAAAAATATAAAAATAAAAAAATAAAAAACAGCAGCAGCTCATCTTCTTATGATCAAGCAGAGGGAAGATGAGTTGTTAAGAGACCACCTCATTCGTTTCAACGCCAAAGCTGTCCAGTTGGACAATTATTTTGATCAGATATCTCCGATCGCCATGGTGGTCGGCCGTAAAAAAGGAAAGTTTTTCTTCTCTATTGGTAAGAACCCCCTGACTACCCTCACCGACCTACTTAACCGAGCAAAGAGGAAATAACTCGACTGAAGATAGGAAGTGAAGGGAAAATTGGGAGCATTCTACCCTTAACGCTAAAAAAAATAAAAAGGACGACTAAGACCGATGCCAACATACCAACCGACATCCAGAAAATTGTTTCCATCAATGCATTCCCTTAAACACCAAGCCAGAGCGAGTACTGAAAGAAGCCGAGCTGAGCAAGAAAACCTGAAGACCAAGTTGAACCAATTAACTAAGCTCAGTAATAAGACTTGTTGGCCAACCCCAACCTACTCAAGTAAGAGTGACCTCCCTTTTTAAAAATGAAAAAGGCGCTCATTATTCTACTATTGTCTTTTCTATTGTTCGACGATTTCTACAATAAAAGAACTTCTCCCATTTACGAGAAGGGAATTTCTTTTAAATGTGATGACAATCCGAGCTGCTAGGACTTCCCTCAATTGAAGGGAAGAAAGTTCCTATTACTAGAACTACACGACCGACTACGAGGACTTCCCTTTGTGCAAGGGAAAAACAATCATCAACCAATCGTCTGACCCTTAAAAAAGAAGTTGGACAACTAATTAGTAACGCCACTCGGATCACACGATCTACAATGAGAATCTCTCAATAAAAGGAAAAATAATCCTTCTAAGTAAATTGCTCGACCCCTCATGAAGGGTCATTGCAGCTAGCCCATTTGTTCGACAAAAGTAGATTTCCCTTAATAAAAGGAAGAACTCAAGAGCTCACCCAACGCTCTTACTTAGCTGAAAATGCCCGACCTCACCAAAACCAACTTACTTCCCAAGCCCTCAAAAGTTGGGGGGTTCACTGTTATGAGTAAAAATGGACTACCTAAAAAGAAGAGGTCAGCTCAGACATCTTTACAGGACACGAGGTCGATCGGCGCCGGTCATGACCAATGAGCTCCTCACAGGCCAAGGAAGAGAGGTCGGTCACCTACTACATATGAAGGCAGGTCGGTCATCTACCCAATGATAAGGGGAGGATTGAAGCTCATCCAATTATCCAGGTCGGCCAAGACCACCTCGGACTCTTGAGCTCGACCCCCCACAACATATGTCATCTGAATTCTACTAAGAAAATGAGCTCGACCTTACTGCCCTAACACGAAGTATGAGGGCAGGTTGGCATGTCGACAATCTACACGGCACTGAGAGAAGGGTCAAGACTTGTCAAAGAATTCAGGTCAACATACTACCCCCAGATTAGGTCGGCATACTACCCACAGGTCAGGTCAGCCAAGACCACCTCTGTCATGCCCCGAACTCAGAAACCGAGCTCAAAAAATTTTTTTATTGCTGAATCCAGTGTCGACAGCCTCCGAGTACCCCATTCTCGGCTCCCGATACCATACACCAGGTTCCGATCCTGGGATTCTACAAGGAGGATTTCTAACATCAATTTGATTTGTAATGAGCAAAAGCATAACCCACGAACAATAACCACAAGAACACTATCACAAAATCCATTATGATCAAAAACTTTGAGTACAATGCATATAAAGGGAAATACAAGATAGTGATAATAACGGAAACTCCTGGAGCTTGACTGTACGCTCCATCTGCGGTGAAGCTACGGTGCGTCCTGGCATCACCTGCATGCATCAATCGTGCATAAGCTTATAGAAAGCTTAGAGGGTGGTGTAAGTATGTGCGCAATATGAGCGTGCTCAGAATGCAAGGCCAGAGTAATAAGGAATCATGCTCATAAGTACATGAATACAATCAGCCGTACCAAGGCTATGCGGTGCAGGGTATGAATGCTATCAGCCATATCAAGACCATGCGATGCGAGATGCAAATCAAGCATGTCAATCCTCATCCAAATCCACATATTAATGCAGCTCATCACTAGAGCATCAAATATTAGTACAGTTCTTATTCTGGATAATCATCGAGGTTTAGTACACTCCAAATGACACTGCCCCTTTCCCAGGTTCGCAGTCCAAGTGAGCGTAAGAAACCTCACTATCTGTCTGGCCAATAGTGTTCCAATATCTATCCGGCACATCGATAGCAGACTCATTTATGAGCTCGTCAAACTCAGCCTAGTAATGCCCCCTACCCTCAGGCGAGTAAGGTCACACACCTTTCCAACCGACCACGACATAATTGGAGACATGACCTCCTGGTATTCGGCCCTCATGTGCTCATATATCCACTCGGTCTGGACATTGGAGTCCTCCTCTTGTACCATCGAATTTAGGAATTTTCACCCAGGGACATCCATGGCGCTCCGATGCTTAGTAACAATATTTCAGGTGTCCAATCCTACCGTCCACGATGTGCCTGTGGAGGTCATAGCCCTGATGTCGCTAGGGCATATAGAAATCATGTCATACAAATGCAAAGCGCATGAATCACACTACCAGTCATGCAACAATCTTGCGGGCACCGCATACTCATGAAGGGCAACTCCGCCTATCGGGGATCCCATAAACAATCTGCCCGAAGGCATATGCTATGATCAGTCACTCCTCATATCGAGCATACATATGATGCGTATAAGCATGAATCATGGAACTATACTAAGCATGTTATATGGTGATGGATCCAGTTCATAACGAAGAGGGGCTTAGATGGCCTACACACTACAAGTATGGGTCTATTAATGGGCCCTAGGGAGAGTCATAATGCGGACATTTAACCATCATTGCTCTTACAATGTGGACGTTAAACCATCATTGCTCCCAAGGCATGGCCGCCAAAACATCATTACATACATCGTGGTGGAACCTCACATCGCAATGGGTTTCATATACATCACATTCGGCCCACACAAAGGCCTTTACATACGTCTCATTGGGCCTCATATAAATCAAATGGACTAAATCGAATGGGTCGAATCAAACGGGCCGAATCAAATGGGCCAATTCAAATGGCCAAATCAAATGGGCCGTATCAAATGGGCCGATTCAAATGGCCAAATCAAATGGGCTGATCCAATGGGCCGATTCAAATGGGTCCAAACTAACACACCATTCAGCTGTTGCTACAGATCATTTTAGAGCATTAAAAAAATGAATAATATCCAAAGGATCATCTGGACCATACCACAAATGACAATGGTGATAATGATTTTCACAGTTAAATTATTTTTTTTAGTGGAACCACCATAATATTTATTTTCCACCCAATCTATGCATAAGGTCACGAGGACCTGGAAAGAGGAAGAACAATTATCATAATGGTTCAAAACTTCTCTAATCCCAAAATGGGGGTTTCATGGCGGACATTCAACTCCACTGCTTTCTGTAGTGTGGTCCACATGATACTAGACCTATTTTATTTTTAGTCTCAAGCCTTAGATGAGCTGCCAAATGGATGGACGTGTAACACCCCGTACTTTCCAGTACTCGAGTATTACCATTTAATTTAATTTAATATAAATGCAAGAAAATAATGTAACCTAAATATATATATATATATATATATTATGGAATGTTATTTATATATTTTATAAATAGTTAAGGTTTCGTATTAAAATGATATGTAACTATAATCCATGTTATATGCATATACTTATGACATCATTAATATTAATTACGAATTATAGAATTTGTTATACATAAAAATAAAATATACTGGGACAACTTAATGACTTATATAAAATTTAAAGCCTAACACATATATGACCATACAAATAATATATATATTAATCTCTACTTACTAATATTCATATAATAACAATTTATGGTAATATAAAATATATATGACAAATTATATATAAAGGAAATTAATAATGATGATAATAACAATAAAAATAATAAATGATGTTAAAAACATTATAAAAAGGGTATTTAATATCATAACCGTGTATATTAGACATTTGATTCATAGTCTAACCACTAAATTCTAGCTTAACTGATTCATTGGACTCTTTTAACCGTTGACATTCAATTTTGGAATGATCTGACAAGTAGATCAACGGAAATCCACCATTAGGGTACGAAATGTAAGTGTATGGGCCACCTGGACCTTGGGTCTGCCCCATCTTTGGTTTAAGGCCCTAAGTGGACCGCTAGAATAGAATGGACGGTGTGGATTTATCACAAACATCACGGTGGACCCCACGTGGTGGGGTGCGTGTGCACAAGCTGGTGCACACCCGTGGTGCACCGGACGTGCCAGCCTGGTCAAACCAGGCCTGACCTGTGCCTAGCCAAATAAGGGAGGAATTCCCCTCTCTTCTGTTTCTACAGCCGACGGATGCACGCCCATTTTTGTTGATCATTGGCCCACCATCAATACCCATATTTATGATCTGAACCGTCCATTTGACTCAGGCAATGGGCTAGACCAAAACCTAGCTGTCATATCCGGTTTTCTGGTGCAAATGGGTGCATGATTCTAGGCGCAAGTGGGCTGTTCAAAACCATGTTTCCAAAAATGGAAACTGCCCTCTCCCAGCCAGCTCAGCGATCTGCGCGGTAGGAGGCATCCTCCAATCTCAGCCCTTCACTGAGACAAATCCCAACCGTCCATCCGTTGCTCATGTGTTAGGGCTTTCTATGCAAAACCGACACCTATCCTTCCCACAGTTTTCAAAAACCGGATGGTGGGATTGCATCCGAGCCTTTCGATCCAATCCAACAGACCTGAGGGTGCTGAAATCCTTACAAAAGGAAGAGAAATGCCCTATTACCACCATTCTTGCGGCAACCCGAGAAAACAGCTGTTTTCGTTCTACCTCCGAACCCACCATCCAAACTCCATTGAAGCTTCAGTTCGTTGATTTCCCCAGCTCCATTACACCCCTAGAAACCATTCCATGTTGCCGGAATGAATGAAGAAGCCTTCATTGGAGATACGCCATTAATGGCATTTATCTTTTCCACCGCTCAAAACCGGGTCAGCTCAGTTCAGGATGTCATTTTTCTGGCTATCACCATCTGGTGATGGCGCGAAGAGAAGAGAGAGAAAGAAGAAAGAAAACAGAAAAAGAAAGGAAGAAGAAGAAAGAAGAAGGAGACGCCAATGTGCGGTTGTTGCACCGCACCACCACGCCCGGACTCGGTTCGAGTTCAGGGCCAACTGGTCTAGTAGGGCCTGGGATCGATCCGGCTTCTGCTAGCCAAAGAGAGAGAAAGGAGGAAAAGCAAGGAAAGAAAAGAGAGAGGGAAGGAGAGAGCCATTTTTCTCCTTCCTTCTTCTTGCCGCTGCCTCGCTGCCGCACTCAGATCAACCCGATAGAGTCGCCGGGCAGAGCTGCTAGCTATTGCAACAGGAGAAAAGGAGAATGAGAAATCAAGGAGGAGGAAGAAAGCAGATAGAGAGAGAGAGAGTGAAGGAGAGGGGTGAGTCGCGAGTTGATGTCAAGTCAACTTGCTGACTTGAGTCGAGTTGCCGACTCGTTTGGGGGCCTGGGTCCAGTATGGTAATGCTGGAGTTTTCCAGCTAACAAAAAAAAAGGGAGAAATAAGAGAGTAGGGGAAGGAAAGGAAAGAAAGAAAGGAAGAGGAGAGAGTAGGAAGATGCCGGGTCAACTCGACTTGAACTGAGTCGACAAGGTGCATCCACATTTACTTCCTATATTTAATTTGTTCCAAATATCAATGTTACTACTATTACCATTTTTAGATTATTAGAATTAGATATGATTGACCATTAGTAAATTATTCATTCAGGTATTAGTTGAAGCATATAAAAATTATCATTATTAATGCTATAACACACTACCTATTTTCATTAGAATGACTATTAATGTCAAGATTGGCTAAATGTTAAGTATATTGTCAATATTAATAATTGTTTTGGAATCATTAATATTATTATTCGTCATGTGTTGTATTAGATAATCTAATATAATGGTAGCCAGGGTTAATATCCCTAACATTAATAACCAAATTCACTGGATTAATTTTATTCATTTTTTCTTTCCATTGATAGTATCATAAATGGCCACACAAAATAGGGTTCAAAACCACAACCAAAACCTAAAAATCTAGCCTAAGCCTAAACCCTAGGGTGAAACCCTAAACCTAAGTGATCCAAACCCTAGGTTATAATCTCAACCATAAAAAGTATGTAGAACTTGGTCTAACCATACAGTTTCATAATTCATGATAAGACCTGATTCTAGGGGCGCAAGCACTTAGCGACACTAAAAGGGAGTTCGAGGTATAAGGTGATGATTCTTCCCCTTGAGCTTTTCATCTTCTCATTATCTTAAGTTATAGTTTTTATTTAAATTCATAATTGATATCTCTCTTTATAATCAGATATGTTAACTGGTGGAAATTGAATTATTGTATTACATGCTTTATGACTATTCTATATAATTGTTCATTCTTGTGGATTATTTGTGGATTGCTTACGGAACTTAAACTAGTACAGTAGTGGGAAATTCTCACATATGAATATACACCCATACTTAAGATGTAACTTGACTAGTTGTGATCGTAATCCAGGGTTGTTGTGCCCAATAGTTTTTTTTTTAAGGATGGTCTTTATCGTATGGTTTTAATATTCGCCCTATGTGGCATATTTTGATACTCACCCTACGTGGTTTTATTTAATATTTTTCCTACATGGGTTCGATATTTTATATTGTGCAACCATGTGATAGTAAGCCCCATATACTATAATATGATTGGCCACTAGTCGATGGGTTTCCATTAAACATCCTAAGATGGTAGCCTCATGGACCAGGGATGGTAGTCATGGGATACTATGCCCGAGCCGTCGGCCTACGCTGGGCCATGTGCTCCCCGTAGTGACCTTTGAGCTTATCTAAATTGGCTGATTGTAAATGGACTAATAATGACTTGGCTAATCATGCATATATGGTAGGTATTGTTCCGACTGGATGATGTTTCCCAAGTTCGATGATTCGGACTGGATGATGTTTCCCAGGTTCGATGATTCCGACTGGATGGTGTTTCCCAAGTTCGATGATTACATGGGTGACGGCTAACTGTCCGCACGGATGAGCATCCCCGGGGTGATGATTGCATTCACGCATCCATGTATCTAATAAAACTTGTATCATGTAGTGTTTTGCATGCTTTACTTTATAACTATGCTTACCAAATGCGGCAGTGTGTAATCTTGAGGGGAATTCACACTGAGTTGGCCACTCATCCATTAAATAAATACAACCGTATAGGTAGCACAGGTGGCGTAAGTGATTTTCAGGTTTGGGCTGATGAGGAGCCAGGTTCAAGTGCCAGAGTTGCATGACTGTATCTACCTTGAGAAGCTGAGGGGTCTTGCGGCTCAAATTTACATGCATTCTACTATTTCTCATGTATTGTATCATGTAATTCTTGTATTGGTTAATTTTGGAGACATTGGTTTGTATAAGTCATTATGGGCAACCACTTGTACATTCTAAATTAAATTTGAAATTTCTCTTTATGCTTACTTGTCCATTCTACGCTCATCTGCTTACTCTGATGATAGATGAACAAATATATATATATATACTCGACTTTGACCATTCTTTAAGGTTTACACTCTGGTTTTTGGGAAACGAGTCGTGTACTCGGGTCCTGAAAACATGGGGCGTTACAGGACGGTTACCGTCCAACCATTTGGACAGTGCGGCTAAGACCCTTACATCATGGTGATCCCCACGAAAATGGATGGATGGTTTAAATGTAATACAAATATCAGGGGCGGTGGGGCGCTGACCATCCAATAGATGGACGGTCCAAAATTCACCAAGTGGATGGGAAAAAAAAACACCCATCAGAGTGAGGCCCACAGTTACATCAGATGGATGGATGGTGTGGTCCAAGACCCATACATCATAGGGGTCCTCAAAACTTAGTGACGTCACTGCATCCCACCATCCATCTGAAACACATATACAGTGGGGTCCACAGAGCTTGGTGACGTCAATGCAACAGCTGATTGGCTGTTGTGGACGCACCAGCCAATCTGCGTCCCATGCAAGCGGGTCCCACGTGAAAGGGGCCCACCCGATATATATACCATCCAACCGCTCGTCAGGTGGGTCCCACGTGAGAGGGTGGCCCACCATAATAATATATATATATAACATTAATGTGTTATATATTATACATTTAAATATAATATAATATAATATAATATTATATATATATCTATTCCAGATCCACCGTCCAGATACATCTAGACGATGCAGATTGCATGGTTAAAGGTGGGTCCACACGTGTGGCCCACCTCAATATATACACTCCACCGTCAGATCACACTACACTATTAGCAACACCCCACTGACAGTCCTCACACTCCACTGGTGGCCACGTCCAGCGTCCTTGGACGCTGGATGGTATGGATTCAATACAGGCATCATGGTTGTGGTATGGATTCAACACAGGCATCATGGTGGGTCCCGCATGGACGTGGCCTACTTGCTTGGATCGATTGATATTTGTGTTTTTCCTTCTGTCTAGGCCCGGCATCGAGTTGGACGGTGTAGATCCAACACATCCATCAGGTGGGTCCCACAAAGGTGGATGGCATGGATGAGTTACATACTTCATGGTGGGCCACACACACACACACCAACATCCATAAGAGAGGGAGAGAAAAACGAGAAGGGGAGGGACACCGCCACAATTGAGCCCTCCCTAGTACAACGCATACATCAAGTGGGTCCCACAAAAAGTGGGCCCTAAAAAAATGGAATCCGATGGTCGATCACCCACCTGTTGGCCTTCTTCTTGGTCCCTTAGCCTCCTTAGCACCTATGCTCAACTTTTAACGGTGGATGATAGAGTTTTGATGGTGGGGAAGAGAGATTGGGTGGTAGAGAAGTGGGCTACAATTGGCTTGCTCTTGGAAGGGTTGGATGTTGGATTTTTTGTTGCTTGGGAAATGAGTTTTGAGAAATGAGAAAAAGAGAGAAATAATGGATTAAAGGGATAGATGGAGTGGTTGTCGTAAGGAAAGGAGATGGAGAGGTAAGGTTTAGTTTGAAATTTAGAAAAAGAGGGATGGGTAGGGAGAGAGAGTGTTAACTTAGGAAAAAGGAGGGATGGATTGCTTGCACTCGAGGTATGGAGTGTACTTGACTTAATTGATTGATTGATTGATGAGACATGTTATAGAGATTCCCTCAAAATTCGTAACGCGCAGAGTTTTCCTCGAAATAAACGTGGGCCCACATCTTCTAGCCCGGGTATCGGATCGGTGCGTGAGTCGTGTCGACGGCTTGGTCGTTAGGGTACAAGTTTCGAGTCGAGCCAACTTCAGTAAAGGGATGACCTTGGTCCAGAGGACCTGCTCCTTCCGATCGAGGATACAAACTGGCTGCTCAATGTAAGAAGCATCCTCACGAACTTCCAACGGTTGTCAATCAATAACAGGAACGATATCTGACCCACACTTCCTCAGCATAGAGACATGGAAAATGTTGTGGACTCCAAACAACTGAGATGGCAAGGCAAGCCGATAGGCCACGGCGCCAACGCACCTAGTGATCTCGTAAGGTCCTTTAAATCTCGGGGCAAGCTTGCCCTTCGCTCCAAATTGAACTACGCCCTTCATGGGCGAGACCTTGAGATACACTCTATCCCCAACGGTGAACTCCAATGGACGACGACAGTGATCAGCAAAACTCTTCTGATAGCTTTAAGCTGTGCGCATCCTCTGCCTGATGATATCGATAGCCTCTGACATCTACTGCACAAGCTCGGGACCTAGGAGACGCCGCTCTCTGACCTCAGTCCAACAACTCAGAGATCTACATGGTCTGTCATATAATGCCTCAAAAGGAGTCATGCCAATGATCGTCTGATAGCTGTTGTTGTATGCAAACTCAGCCAATCGTAGATGCTCATCCCAGCTACCCCCGAAGTCAGTTGCGCAGGCCCGAAGCATATCCTCAAGGATCTGCTTAACCCTCTCGGTCTGGCCATCTGTCTACAGATGATACATGGTGCTGAGCTGCAAATCAGTGCCCATCACTCTCTGAAAGCTCCCCCAAAACTGAGAAGTGAACTTCGAGTCTCGGTCTAAAACGATTGAAATAGGAACACCATGCAGTCTCACGATCTCATCAACAAACAGCCTGGCGAGCCGGTCTGCATGCCAAGTCTCACAAATCGCAAGAAAATGTGCCGACTTTGTCAGGCGATCCACGACAGCCCAGATGATGTCATGACCGCGTTGAGTCCTTGACAAACCCATAATGAAATCTATCGATACGTGCTCTCACTTCCATGTCGAGATGCTCAGCGGCTGCAATGGACCAGAGGGTCTCTGATATCGGCCTTGACACGCTGGCATGTGTCACACTCGGCCACAAAACTGGTGATCTGGCGCTTCATCCCCTCCCAAAAATACTTTCTCCTCATATCACGATACATCTTCGTCGAGTCAGGGTGGATAGAAAACCATGATCGATGTGCCTTGGTCATAAGATCACTGTGTAACTCAGGAATATCTAGGACACATAATCAACCTCTGAAGTGAAGTCCACCATCAGAACCAATCTGTCAATCCGTCTGACTCTCAGATGCTGCCTCTGCTTGGTAATCCTATAACAACTCGTCTGTCTGTTAAGCCTCGATCACCCTTATGACAAGAGAGGGTTGAATCGACAAGCTCGATAGCTGAACGATAAAAGACTATAGACTGAAATTGAAGTCATACTCTTCTATATCCTCGAGCATCCTCTACTCTTGAATCATCATGTGTGCCACCAGGCCTCGTAACTGATGGCTGAGGGCATCTACCACCACGTTCACCTTGCCTGGGTGGTACTGAATGTTGAAATCATAGTCCTTCAGGAGCTCCATCCAGTGTCTCTGCCTTATTTCAGCTCAAACTAAGAGAATAGATACTTCAAGCTCTTGTGGTCGGAAAAGAGCTCGAACCTAATCCCATATAGAGGTAGTGCCTCCACACCTTAAGTACGAAGACGATTGCTGCCAACTCCAAATCATGTGTGGGGTAGTTCAGCTCATGGGCCTTGAGCTGGCAAGATGCAAAAGCCACAGGCCTACCGTGCTGCATTAGGACAGCACCTAAACTAATATGTGAGGCATCGGTAAATACAACAAATTCATTACTCACATAGGGAAGAGTGAGGACAGGAGCGGACGTCAGACAGTCCTTCAGCTCCACAAATGTCTGCTCACATGCATCAGTCCAAACAAAGTTTGCGTCCTTTCGAGTTAACCTGGTCAATAGGGCTGTAATACGAGAGAAGCCCTCAATGAAACGCCGATAGTGTCCCGCTAAACCAAGGAAACTATGGATCTCAGATGCAGTAGTGGGCTGGCCCCACTGACGCACTGCCTCAACCTTCGAGGGGTCCACTGCGACACCCTCCCTCGTCATCACGTGACCGAGGAATCTCACCTCCGCTTGCCAGAACTCACACTTCTCTAGCCTCGCATACAGCTGGTGGGCACGAAGGGTCTACAATGCGATCTCCAGATGCTACATATGATCCTCACGGGTTCTCGAATATATCAGAATGTCGTCGATGAAGACCACAACAAACTGATCAAGATATGGATGGAAGACCTCGTTCATCAACTGCATGAAGACCGCGGGTGCATTGGTCAGTCCGAAGGACATGACCTGAAACTCAAAATGACCACAATGCGTCTTAAAAACCGTCTTCGGGATATCCTCCTCTCGGACCCGAATCTGATGATAACTGGAACGTAGGTCAATCTTCGAAAAGAATTGTGCACCCAGCAACTGATCAAATAAATCATTTATCCTTAGGAGCGGGTACTTATTCTTAATCGTGACTTGGTTGAGCTCGCAATAATCTACGCAAAGCCTCAACGAGCCATCCTTCTTCCTGACGAAGAGTACCGGCGCTCCCCAAGGTGAACTGCTAGGACAAATGAATCCCAACTCACACAACTCGTCCAACTGCCGCTGCAGCTCCCAAAATGACCATAACGCGTCCTGAAAGCCGTCTTCGGGATATCCTCCTCTCGGACCTGAATCTAATGATAATCGGAACGTAGGTCAATCTTCGAAAAGAACTATGCACCCTGCAACTAATCAAACAAATCATCTATCCTCCAGAGCGGGTACTTGTTCTTGATCGTGACCCGGTTGAGCTTGTGATAATCTACGCAGAGCCTCAACGAGCCATCCTTCTTCCTGACAAAGAGTACTGACGCTCTCCAAGGTGAACTACTCGAATGAATGAATCCCAACTCATCCAACTATCGCTGCAGCTCCCTCAACTCCATCGGTGTCATATGGTATGGGGCCTTCGAGATAGGCGCAGTACCGAGCACAAGATCAATCTTGAACTTAATATGTCGACGAGGCGGCAACCCCGGATGAAGGGTCAAGCCAAGTTTCAGTTAGATCCAAAACTCTGGTGGGCCCCACCAAGTGCTTTGATATGTTTTAGGCATGTCTTTACATGGTTTTAGATGGTATGGCCCACCTAAGTTCCATATACGACTGATTTTTGGGATATCCCATAACCTTAAGGGGACCCATCAAATACACGGTGTTAATGTTCGACACACAACACAATGGCGCCCACACAACTTAACCTCATAGTACCATTTCCCTATATATATATATATATATATATATATATATATATATATATATATATATATATATATATATATATATAAACGATCAACTACACACTTATCAACCATTGGATAAGGTAGACAATCTGGATGAAGGCATTCTTATGCGCGAGTTTGAAAGAGCGAGTTTCCATCTCTAACATACCTCTTCTCCCTATTCTCTAACTCTCTGAAAGATGCAGCGGAAGCCTTTCACGTGAAGTTCTTCTGCTGGGATGCTAGGTGTGCCCCACCAAGATGTTAGTGATAAATCCACATTGTCCATACATTTTTAAAAATAATTTATGGTATGAACCCAAAATTGAGGTAGATCAAAATCTCAAGTGAGCCACACAGTGTTGATTGGACTCTCACCATTGAAAACTTCTTGGGGCTACCAAAGTTTTGGATCAAGCCGATATTTGTTTTTTGCCATCATCCAGGTCTGTATGATAGGTTGGATGTCAAATAAACATCATGGTGGGCCCTAAAAAAATTTTTACGGTGAGAATCATTATCACTGCTGCTTCTTCTGGTGTGGTCCACTTGAGATTTGGATCTACCTCAGTTTTGGGATAATGCCCTGAAATGATAAGGAAAAATGGATGGACGGTGTGGATAAAACCCATACATCCCGTGACCACTCAAAGCTCCTACCCATTTATAGCTGGAGACGAGCAGGACGCAATCTGCACCGATTTCGTGAGAAGTTACTAGACGCGGATTACCAACCGACAGGTTGTGCAGCGTGACTGGATACTGAACCGACGTCATCAAGTTTTGTGGGATCCATCATGATGTATGTGTTACATCCACATTGTCCATCCATTTGGAGAGATTATTTTAGGGCATAAAGCAAAGAATAAGGCAGATCCAAAGTTGTAGTGGACCCCACCACATAAAACAGTGGGGAGAGTGACTCCCACAGTTGGAAACTTCCTAAGGTTCACCATTATGTTTATTTGAGATCCAAACTGTTCATATGTTAACGCAGACATGAAAGAAGGGAAAACATAAATATCAGCTTGATCAAAAACTTTTGTGGCCCTTAGAAGTTTTTAACATTGGGCGTCAATCTCCTCACTGTTTTCTATGATGGGTCCACTAAAGCTTTGTATGTGGCTCATTCTTTGCGTCATGACCTAAAATGATCTCTCCAAATGGATGGATGATGTGGATACAAAATATGCACCATGGTGGGGCCCACAAAACCTGGTGACGTCTCTTAAGTACCGATTCTAGCCACTCAACCTATCCGTAGCTAATCTGCTTCTAAAGTCATCGCGTTAGAAGGACGCGGATTTCTTGCGAAAGCCTAAGTGGGGCCCAACGTGATGCTTTTGAGAAATTTACCCTGTCTATCCATTTTTTAAGCTCATTTTAGGACTTGATACAAAAAGTGAGCAAGATAAAAAAAACTTAAGTGGGCGGCACTAAAGGAAAAGGTAAGTAGGGAAATTTCTATCGTTGAAACCTACCTGGGGTTGACAGTGATGTTTACATGCATCCATACCATTCGTAACTGTTCACCACCCCAAGTATAGGGTCGCGATGTAGTAATCATCTCAGTAAGACTGAGGTCGAATCCACAGGGACTGAACCTTGTACGTAATTTGAAAGTAACTAGAATTAGAACTAGAAGAAGATGCAATCTAAATCTAAAGAAGTTAAGAGAATAATTATGAACTATTTGACTAAAACTTGTAAAATTCAAAGGTGGGAAACTAGGGTTTCCAAGGATCCACTTGTAGAGATCAGGGAGATTTATGCTTGATTCATTAACACAACTGGAATCAGAATCCCATCTTCATCCAACTAGAAGATAATTCATTAAAACTCAAATATGAACTTCCTTTGTCTAGTTTTTAATAGATGAGAAGTATAAGAACTAGAAGTGATTCCATCACAAAATCATGCCCATGAGACAAAGCAAACAACAGAATTTAACCAATCCACAACCATTCTGAGAGAGTTAAGAATGTTAGGAAGGGTTCCAACATCTAACCATGTCCATGAGACGATGGTGAACAACAGAGTTCCCAAGTTCACGATCCCTATAATGAAAAAACATACTTAAAGCTATCACAAATCTATCATAATTTAATCACAACAAACCATTAAAAACTATAAATATTCCTTTTAATGAAACCAAAATCAAAGAGAGTTCAACTTAACATGAATCAAAGACAGAGAAAACACCTCATCACGCTACAAGCTTTACCTCTTAGCCCTAGCTAAGAGGTTTAGCTCATCATAGACATGATCAAACTAAAATCTCTTAGAAAACATAAACAAAACAGGAATTAAGAAAAGGAAGAAAAAACTCTTATTGATGCCAGCCAATCCTCTCTCTCTCTCTTTCTTGCTCTCCTATTCATGTTCCTGCTCACGTACCTTTCACATTCCCCTTTTCTCTCCTTTTACAACAGCAGCCAAGCAGCTAGGTCAATCACTGACTTTCTTTACGTAGTGCAAATTGTTCACTCCCCAAGTATAGGGTTGTGATGTAGTAATAATCTCGGTAAGACCGATGTCAAATCCATAGGAACCGAACCTTGTACGTATTCTGAAAGTAATTAGAACTAGAATTAGAAAAAGATGAAATCTAAATCTGGAATAATTGAGGAAATGTTATGATTAAAGTGAGTAGAACTAATGCAATTAAAGGTGGGAAACTAGGGTGCCAAGGATCCACTTGTAGAGATCAGGGACATCTAGGCTTAATTCATGAACTCAACTGGACTTCGAGTCCTATCTTCATCCAATTGGAAGATATATCACTAAAATCGAATCTGAACTTTTGTTGATCTAGTTTTCAAGAGATAAGACGGATGTAAATTAAAATGGATTCCATCACAAAACCATGCCCGTGAGACAAAGTAAACAACAAAATTAAATCAATCCACAACAAGCTGAAAGATGAATGAATGTTAGGAAGGATTCCATCATCCAACCATGTCCAAGGGGCGATGGTGAACAACAAGGCTTCCTAACTTCATAATCATAAAAGGGAAAGGGAATACTCAAAGCCATCACAGATCTATTGTAATGTAAGTCACAACAAACAATTAAAAACTAAAGGCATTCTTTTAAAATCAAACTAGTATCAATATCAAGTTCAAGCATGAATCAAAGCAGTAGGGATCACCCATCACGCCACAAGCTTCACCTCTTAGCCCTAGCTAAGAGGTTAGCCCGCCATGATGCGGCTATAACTCTCAAAAATTAAGAAAAATAAAAAGGAAAATAAGAAAATAAAAGAAAAAAAAACTGTTAACGTCCAGCTCCCTCTCTCTCTGCTCCACGTCCAAGCACTGGGTCCCCTCCCTCTCTCTTCTCTCTTGTATTTTATACATGCCAGGGGCAGTGGATGGTGAGGAGAGTTGAAGTCAGCTGCTGCATTTTTAGCAACTGCCCCCACCAAACTTTCCTTTACGAAGACTTTTACGCAGCGTCTATTACGTAACATGAAACATATTGCACTCAACCTCTGTTTTATGTGAAACGGCCAACCATTTCGACCATCTGACTTCTTGGGAACGGTCAAAATCCAGCTGGGCTCCATCTGGATGGTTCGGATTTTCCATATGATTAATGGTGATGGGCCACAACGACCCAACATGCATCAGCTGCGAAGGCTCCTGCGGAAGATCTTTGCTGATATCTATGGGGCCCATGGTTGATGTCAAAAGAGAAATCCAACCCGTCCATTAGAATCGTGGCAAAAAACTAATCAGATATGGACAATTTTGGATTGGGTTTGGTGTGGCCCATTTGATTTATCTTTCAGTAAAGATTCTGCCATCCATTCTGTGTTTTACAACATTCCACTTGCGTACACGTGCATTGGGTCGAACAGCAAGCTTGACGAGGGTCTTGGCCACTCCACAGAGCAGTTGGACGGGTCAGATCATCTAATGGAATGATGGGTGGGGCCCACTGTAAAAACCCAGTGGGTAGCACATTCGTCACTGGACGTTTCGCATGGCTCTATTTGGATGGTTTGCAAAAAATAGGTGGGGCCCACTTCTGATGGCATTTTCAAAGATCTACTCCGTTCATCATCTTCTTAGTAACGTGTAAGCCCATGGGTCAAAGTATGAAGTAGATCCAAACTCTAAGTGGGCCACACCATCCACCTATGATGAGTCAATATTGAAGCAAACTTCTTCTTGCTTACGTGCATGCATATAGAGTTTTGGTTATTTACAAATTTGCCACTCTCCCTTTTAGAAACATATGTCGTTCGTTTCTCCCTACTGTACCGTCCAAAAGAAGTGAAATTTGACAGAAATCCACCGTTTTTCATGCTCTTTCCATCGGTTCAGTTTGGGTCCCGATCTCCCAAGGATGTCCAAGATGCTTTCTTAATGGTTATTGTTTGATCTTGTCCATCGGGTCACTTACACACTGATCCAAGGGCTGAATTTTGACGTGTACAGTTAATTTATGGTCCTCAGGCCATGTATGAAGTTTTAAGCCAAATGGATGGTGAGAACCCAGTGATCTTGCATTCTGACTAACTTTCAGGCCACTTGAGCTTCAATTTCTTGATTTCCTCTGTTCTCTGGCATGTAAATCCATCGATCTTGGTCCCCTGGGGTCCATCCCATGCTTTGGTGAATTCTGAGCGTTAAATCTCGGCTTTTAGCACCCTTTTTTAGTCCAAGCCTGTAAATTCATTTTACAGTGCAAACACGATTAAAATAGGCCATTAAGCAATATCATGTTCGTAAATCCTGGTAATAACTAGGGTCTAATATGCAATATTTGACCCTCAACACAAATCGCAAACGAACTGAATTTCGTACCTCTGTTCTGCGCAAGAAAACGTACAAACAACTACGTTTGATATGGTTTTAGGAGGACAAATAGCTCCACTCAAGCAATTCAACTTCTTGGACAGGGTCAACACCCCCTTCTCTGGCTTTTGGATTGTCTGGATCATTGATCCGACCGTGATCAAGATCACACAACAGCCCACAATGGCTAGCTTTCTCGGACGCAGGCCCTGCGCACGCACCTATACTGTGATGATCGGTGGGCCCCTGATCAACTCTAGGAAGGAAAATCCACTCTGTCCATTGAATTCCCCTCGAAAAACCAATCGGGGATGGAAGGTTTCGGATCAGATTCGGTGCAACCCACAGAGTTTCTATTTTACCCTCCATCCTACGTTTGAACGGTTTAGGGAGGCTTCCTGGTCGATTTTCGACGGGATTCTGTCTGGTCCTAGTCGTTGGCTCATTCCGCTTCAAATGGATGGTCCAGATCAGCCATCTAGGTACATCTTGATGGCACACTGAGATCGTCCGGATCTCTTTGTACTTAGACTTCGCATCAGCGGGCAGGCGTTCTGATTTTTAAAAATAAGTCTGGTTAGCACACGCTGACCGACTTAACTTATTCAGTGCACGGTGAGTGAACAGCTTCTGTGCACTCCCAATCACATAAAGTGGATCCCACCTCGATGTTTTGGGAAATCCATTCCGTCCATCCACTTCCCCATCTAATTTAAGTGGTTGTGTCCAATATTGGAGCATATCCAGAGATCAGGTGGCCCAAATGGCGATTCTTGAGCGTTAAATTCATGCTTTTAGCACCCTTTTTAGTCCAAGCTCTTACATTCACCTTTTAACAAAAACGTGATTACAATATAACGTTAAGCATTATCATGTTCGTAAAATAAGGTAATAGCTGGGGTCTTATATGCAATATTTAACCCTCAACAGTAATGTCATTCCTACTATGATGAACTAAAAACATAAATATTAGCCTAATTCAAAGCTCCTGTGGCATTACAAATGGTATGGATGACATGTAAACATCATTGTTGACCCCAAGGAGGTTTCAACGGTGGAAATTTCCCTACCTACCTTTTCCTTTAATGTAGCCCACTTAAGTCTTTTATCCTGCTCGTTTTTGGTATTAAGTCCTAAAATGAGCTCAAAAAATGGATGAATAGGGTAGATTTCTCAAAAATATTACATTGGGCCCCACCTAGATTTCTAGCACAGGAATTTCCTGCGAAAGGCTTTTCCAGGAAATCCGCATCCTTCCAGTGCGGCGACTTCGGAAGCAGATTAGCTACAAATAGGTTGAGTAGCCATACTCGCTACTGAAGAGACATCACTAAGTTCTGTGGGCCCCACCATGGCACATATTTTATATCCACACCGTCCATCCATTTGGAGAGATCATTTTTGGTCATGACCCAAAGAACGAGCCACAAAAAAAGCTTTGGTAGACCCACCACAGAAAACAGTGGGGAGAGTGATGCCCACTGTTAAAAACTTCAAAGGGTGATAAAAGTTTTTATCAAGCTAATATTTATGTTTTCCCGTCTGCGTTAACTTATGAACAGTTTGGATCTCAAATAAGCATAATGGTGAACCTTTGGAAGTTTCCAACGGTGGCCGTCACTCTCCCCACTGTTTTATGTGGTGGGGTCCACTACAACTTTGGATCTGCCCTATTCTTTGCTATATGCCCTAAAATAATCTCTCCAAATGGATGGACGGTGTAGATGTAACACATACATCATGATGGTTCCCACAGAACTTGATGACATCAGTTAAGTATCCAGTCACGCTGCTCAACCTATTAGCAGTTAATCTGCGTCCAACTTCTTGCGAAATCGATGTGAATTGTGTCCTGCCCATCTTTAGCTATGAATGGGCAGGAGCTTTGAGTGGTCACGTGATGTATGGGTTTATCCACACTGTCCATCCATTTTTTCTCATCATTTCAGGGCATTATCCCAAAATTGAGGCAGATCCAAATCTCAAGTGGACCACACCATAGGAAACAACAGTGATAATGATTCTCACTGTTAAAATTTTTAGGGCCCACCATGATGTTTATTTGATATCCAACCTGTAGATTAGGTCATACAGACCTGGATGATGGAAAAAACAAATATCAGCTTGATCTAAAACTTTGGTAGCCCCAGGAAGTTTTTAATGGTGAGAGTTCAATCAACACTGTGTGGCCCACTGGAGATTTTGATCTACCTCGGTTTTGCGTTCATACCATAAAATTATTTTTAAATATGTATGGATGGCGTGGATTTATTGCTAACATCTTGGTGGGACCTACCTAGTATCTTAGCCGAAGAACTTCATGTAAAAGGCTTCTACCACATCCTTCGGAGGGTTAAAGAATGGGGAGAAGAGGTGTGCCAGAGATGGAAACTCGCTCTTTCAAACTCACACATAAGAGCGCCTTCATCCAGACCGTGTGTGTGTGTACATATATAAAGGCATGCTCGCCTGCGCACGTGCGCACCTTTGGACACATGTCATGGGCGTCTAATTTGAATGGTCCATGTGATGTGGCATACTATGAAACCCCAATGGACCAAATTTCACCCTGATCTAAAAATTTGGTGTGCTAAAGGAAAGAGAGATGCAAATTAAAGGAGGAAATTGTTTTCTTTTTCCATGGCCCACTAAAGTTTTGGATAAAAGTAAAAGTTGGGCCCTGACGGTTTCATGGGGTGCTCATCACATGGACCGTTCATATTTTGGACTCACATCACGTATGATGAGTTCTCAAAAAGTTCGCACAAGTTCCAAGCGAACTGGTGTGCAGTTGAGCATTTGGCTACACACACATATATATTCTCACTGGTGGGGTCCGCTTCAAGTAATCCACTCCGTCCATTTGCCTGGCCACATCATTGTGGACCTTGGGAAGCTTTGAACCAAGCTAAACTTTGTATTTCTCTCCATCCGGAGTTGTCTGACCTTATCAATGGGTTAAATGAAAAAATAAACATCACGGTGGGCCACCACAGCATGTCCACACTGTTTCGAGGGCGTGGGCCACCCTGGGTGGCCCCACTTGAAGCATGGAAAGAAAGGGGAAGGAAGGGGCATATGGAGTGGGCCCTCACCACTATGGGGCCCACATTGATACTACACATACATTAAGGTGGACCACACGCTATCCACACAGCATGGACTGATGGGTCCCACCCCCAAAAAATGAAGGGCGACATGGATATACAACATACATTAAGATGGGTCCCACGTGGTGGACCCATTATCGAGCAAAGAAAACAAATGAGTGGATGGATTGGTTTTAACATCTCGGATTTTTGCCAACTTGGGAGTTAGAGGTCCTTGACAATTTTACCTTTGGTTTCTTGACTTGAGTGCATGTCTGTGTGTGTATTCACAAGTGTTTGAGACCAAAAGGAGTGATTTTAGATCGACCAAAAGGACGACAAAGTTCGGTTGAACCAATTAGAACTTTGTTTCACCGAGTAAACTGGGACAGCAATACTCAGTTACATTGAGTAAACATCGAGCAACTGAGTAAATCTGGACAGCAGGGTTTGGTTGCACCGAGTAGCATTGTACAACAATATTCTGCATGTTCGGATTTTGGCGGTTTCAGTGTACTAATTCAAAAATTCATATCTATTTTTCTACAACTTCGATTGAAGTGATTCAAAAATCAAATTAAAGCTTAATGAGTCTATTTTTATAGAAAAAATAAAAAATAAAAAATAAAACTCAAATGAGGATAATTTTAGGACTTTTTGAAAATTGTACCAAAATCATTAGTTTCAGGTAGCTGATACTCCCAGAATTTTTAGAATTTTTCTAGAACTCGAAATGAGATGAGATTTTGTGGGGATAAAGTAGACTTGATGATAAAATGCTATAAAAAATTTGAAAATAATTTAGTTACTAAAATTATAAAAAATATTACAAGCAATAGACCTATTGAAACTGAAAATTTTCTACAACTACACGTTGTCGATGTGCTGAGCTTATCTTTTCATCTTAGATTTTTTATATTCAGTGTCTACTTAGGAATTGTTTATAATCTACTAAGAACCATCATATGAAAGGACGAGCTATAGATGTCCTAGAGGGGGGTGAATAAGGCTATGCTAAATATTTTTATCCAACGCGGAATAATAAATACAATTTCGTAAAGTATTGAATTCTTGATATCGAATAGTTCGTAGGACAACTTTCACCTAAAAGATTTAGGTAGGACAACTTTATTTCACGATGTCTTTGAAATTAAAATATCAAACTATCGCAAGAATAAATGAAGCACAAAATATGCACAAGTAATAAAATCAATCACCACAATGCACAAAAGAATTATAGTGGTCTGGTGCCTCAATGCAACTTACTCCACTCCTAACATTACTACACTCACAATTTTGGCTTTCAATATTTCAAGGTTTTCCAAGGTTACCTTAACAACCTGATACAGTTATTGCAATTTTCACGGGCTATCACAATCAAACTCACTTTGCGATTTTCACGAGATCACTACAAACAAACCCGTTGAGATTTCTGGGCTATCTCAGAAAAACCCAAACTGAAATAAATGAACAAACAGTACTTATCTTCGATTGGCGAGTTAAAATCATAGTTGTATCTTGAATGCAATGATCTTCTTCTTAGGATATAGATGAAGTCTTTGTTTGAGTTTAACCCAAAAGAAATAAAGAAATCTAATGTATTTTCAATTAAAATAAATGATGCCCTTAATGCTGCAAATTCGATTCTCCATTTTCTCAAAGTAGAGTATGGATTACTCTATTAAAACAGTTTAATCTAACTTAAGAAGGAGAATAGAATTAGCTAAAACAAATATGAGAATTACAACACAAATAGCTTAAGGAGGCTTGAATGATCTCTCTTTACAACACTAAATATATCTATAATTTTTCGTGATTTAAAGAGTAAAAAAGAGCCTCTATTTATAGCCAAGGATCTATAAAGTTTAGCTAGCCCGAGGGTCGGTTTGGTTAACCGAATTTCAAAGATCACGTTCCAAAGGAACTCAGATTTCACAGCACAATATCTTTCAGAAAATTGGTTGGCCTAAACCCAAGTTCAGTTGGCCCATTTTGCCTAAAATCTGAAACTGTGTCATTGCTGGAAACTTGACCGAACCCACCTTGGACTGGCCGAAACTCGGGTCGGGTTGGCCGAACAGGCTGCAAAAAGATCTTTTCAAATATTTCTTTTTGACCGAATATTGTAGGGTTGGCCTAAGATAGTTAGGCTGACCAAACCAAAAGTCGAGCTTGCCTAACTTGAGTGTATTTAACGTGAAATATGATTATAGTTATGCATGTGTGAAATACACTAAATCTATGGTCAATCTAGGTTTATATCACCTGAAGGTTGATTCATACGAAGTATTTTGAACATCAAACCATGAATGATCTTACCCTGAGATGTTGAGTCTTCTTTTCTAGATGCTTGATCGAGTTGATAACTTGTCTCCAGTAGAGCTTGCTATCTTAACAGGACTACCAAATTTGACAAACTATAATGTGCTCAAATATAAGCACTTACATCCTATATGATTAAATTAATATTTTCTAAGTTTAATATATTTTATTAATTTAAATAATTTATAGTATAGTTGAATTAGGGTTCTTGATTAGGGTAATTATATCCAAATCATCATTTCGACTAATTATGAATAGTCCGTGCTATGAACTTAACTAATCCAAACTCTAGTTGTCATGCATAAGAAATATTGCTGCCCGGTTTATTTAAAAAATGACATGATTAACTAAGCAAGCCCTAAATCACTTGTTCGTGGGCCATCAGTCCTGAAACTATAGAATAATGTGTCTTGCCAGGCTCAACATCCATTGTGGGTGGCAAGTCGGGATAGTGTCTAGAATCACTCAACTTGGCCGAAGGCTGAGTGCATGGGATGTGCAAATGCCCTAAGCAGAAACTTAAAAATTTAAGTGAATTAGGCTTTCAGCTCTTCTACAAAGTTATGACTTTTCGACTATTGGGTCTCAATCAAAGTCGAGGCACGAGTTAATGATATTTCTCCTCACATATCCGTATAGTCACGTCTTCGATTGGTCATCGATGACCGCTAATCGTAAGTGGGGCTCCTAGGTTAATCAAGGCATTCGATTGCCACTTGGTTGTGATGAAACATAGATCTCATAGCAGGGCACATGCCCCATCGTGCAGATAAGCCGGTGGGCCCTTGGAAGGCCTTATAAGTCGAAAGCAACATCCCTTGGGGCAAGTTTATTAAAAAAAATGGTCACTAAGGCTATTTGTGCACATTCTGGCACTATAAATAGCCCCTCCATTTTCACCCTCTCACTCTCATACAAAATTTTCCATTGCAACTAGAGAGAGAGAGAGAGGAGAGAAAGAGGGAGGAAGTGTGGGAGAGGGATTAATTGGATAAATTCACCCCATCCCCACTAGTCGGCAACATAGTCGCGACCACATCGCATCGTCGAAGTCACCCCGACGACCATTGAAAGTAATTAACGAATCCCATTTTGGAGGTTTAAGTCTTGAAGGCTAAATGCATGGATCCTTACAAGCGAATTGCGTTGGTATAGGGCATCGATGAACTATCCCGAGGAGTCCTAGTCATATGAGCAAGTCCGAATTCGACGAATCAATCCAATATGCGGACCATTACCCCTAGGTTGCTGTTTATCGAACCCCATGTCATGGTTAATAATTTTTGTTATGAAGGGATGAATGCATGTAAACTCGTGCATACTCGTATGGCCTGTTTACTTTCCACGAATTGTTATTCTTATGTAATGGAGCCTATATTTTGATTGGTTGCTATAATAGGTTGAATTCTCTAATTTATTGCTCATGCTTCCTATTACTACATGCCTATTCATTCAATTTGCCTTACCTCACATGAATTGATATGTTAATCGTTACGCACCTGCATGTTCGATAAAATGCTTATTAGAGTAGAATTTTCTGATTTATTTCTTGTATCTTTTCCCGTACATGTGTAGTTGATTTATTTGTGTTATTGATTAACTGGGACTACTTGGGTAGTCGAATTGGCCGACAAACCGCAAATCCATGGGAGCGGCCTTGAATAGGTCGACTACCCCAAACTAGTCCGATTGACCTGGGGCGAATGCGGACAACTGACAATAGTCGAACTACACAGGATGCTTATACCAAATGTCAATTATGTTGAGGTTCACGAGAGTAAACCGAATTAGCCTAATAGCCGACCAACCATGTATGTGTACCATGTATGATCGTGCTTACCTAAATCTGGAGCATCTCATACCCTAAAGAGGTCTACTAATAACCATTAGTGATACAACCCTGAGTCTTGGGAGCCGGGCATGGTGGTATGAGACATTGTGTCTATGCTATCAGCCTACGCTGAGGTGACGAGCCTCCCTGTAGTGACCAATGAGCACTAATGGAAGTGATAGATTATTGTTTGAACGACCCCCGTCAAATTACTCGACTAATAATTCCGTGCTAGAGTACCGTTCGATTGACCCGGGCATGAATGGAAATAGGTGACGAGCACTTTTTGTTTGTGGTGATTTAGTTTTACATGACAAGCCTACACGTCGGAACTAAGTGATCATACTTAGTGTTTGAGTGACAACCCATACCGAGTTGATCCTCATACCTTTAGGTATCATATTGTACATTTAAAATGATTGATTTGTGAGATAAACGAGTTATACCTAAAGTTGGATCATGGATTGCAGGCTCAGAGCTTCTACGGCCGCCTGCGGTTTAGTAATCTGGATGAGGCTATTGACTAAATAGATGTGTTTCGGCTTTTTTAATTTTGCTGGATGAATGAACTTAATTAATTTACTCGACTAACATAAATACTTATCGCATCGCATTTGTCCAAGCTGTGGCGACTTGGAGTTGTGATCACGTGCTAAAGGAGTGTTGGCATTTGTGAATGTGGTGTTGGAGTCGCTTATGAGGGAGTGTTAGATTGCGAGGGCATGCATTATCTCATGAAAGCATGCATGTGCATTAATAAGAATATTTATGAACTGGATGTTTAAGTTGCTTTATCATTACTTATGCTAATAAAATTGATAACATGCGCAACTTGTAGTGAATGAAATCACTGAGTTGATCACTCACTCCCACTCTAGGATGGTGTTTAAAAATACTAACCAGGTGATATTATTGATGCAGGTACTATCGAGATCTCAGACGGGTAGGCTTATAGTGGCTTGCACCACCGACATTGTGTTTTAGAGGATTGGACCAAACCAAAAACTTTACACTTTAATCATTTTGGGTATGTATATTGTACCTCGTATAGTCCCCATTTGGGTGAACACTATATTTTAATTGTACTTTGATTGTTAGCCCTATATTTATTTATTTTTGTTATCTTTACCTTACTTTGGATCCGCTAATTTGAATTGTACTACTCTGATTGCTCGTGTGTGAAATAAGTGTGAATATGAACAAGGTCACTCTTGCATTTTTGAAAACTCAGGATCGAAGTTTATGTACTCGGATGGCAATTTTCAGGGCGTTACACTGGTGCACTCACCTTAACATCTCCCACCTCCAAGGGTTTAGATCACCTCAAGCCTCACAACTTCCTCTCAATCCCTCTCTTTTTCCTCGTAATCTCTCATTTTTCTTCTCTTTTCTTTCTTTTTCTTTCCTCTTTTCTTCTCTCTCTTTTCTTTTTCTCTCCTCTCACGAAAGCTCCTACGTATGGGGCTTATAATCTTGTAGTGTGTGGTGGGACAGAGAAGGAAGAGAGGAAAGATGGGTAGAATGGGGAGAGGGAAAGAGAAATGGGTATGGCTAGCATGGGAGAGAGTGGGATGGTATGTGAGAGGGTATGGAATGGATGGACTCTCTTGACTTTTGTGGTGAGAGGGGTGTGGGTAGTAGGGGCAATTTGGGAATGTGGATGGTAGGTGGGGGTTAAGTAGGAGTAGTTTAGGTCTTTTGGCTTAAGGTAGGTGTGGTGGATGAAAAAAGGGGTGAGCAATTTAGGTGTGGTGGCTTAGAAATGTTAGCTTTATGAGATTCATTGCAAGTGGGCCCCACTCGCCATGTGTACGCCAGGGGTAGCTCAACATTTTTGGGGGCCTTAGGCAAGTCATAAAAATGAGGTTTTTTAGTTTAATAAATAAAAAAAAATTAATAAATTCAAAATTAAACCATAAATTTGCTTGTTGCCTTTTTAGAAAAATGAAGTTAGAATTTAATTTAGAAAAATGACGTTAGAATTTAATTTTTTGAGAACTTGATTAGCAATAAAGTAGGTAGTTGTAGTCCTAGGTTTTAGGAGAAGAATTTATTGGGAATGATGCTATTAGTTCGAAAAGAGATGATAGAGTTAGACTATTATTATTGATAGTGCTAGTTTTTAGGATTTATTTTTTATTTTCAATTTCAAATTTGTAAACTAATTTTTAGATGATCCTATTTTGTAGGCCTTTCAATAAGTTTTATTTCAAGAATTTTAGGCTTTTTTTTTCTTCTTAATTTTAATTTTGCTATAATATAGGACCTTCATAATTAAGAAATTTTAATTTTGCTATAATATAGGGCCTTCATAATTAGGGGGCCTTAGTCAATTGCCTCACCTGCCTACCCCTTAGAGCCGCCCCTGGTGTACGCGCATCGTAGTGTGCATCCCCTTGATTTATGCACACATGTGTTTCTCTCAAACTATGCATCGAAATGGGACATGTTGCGCAGCGTTGGAATTGTAGCACCTGCGTGGTCACTAGAGTATAAGTCTTAAATCCTTGTAGTACAAAAACATGAGCACAATTAATGATCTACAATTAGATGAATCTCAACATTGGAAACAAGCGTACAGAAGGTTCCAGCGGAAGATGGGTCTCACAAATAAATGTGCCTGAATGTAAATTACATAATAATTAGGTAAAACCCCAAACATTTCTGTTTTTTAAATAGCCCTTGGCATTTATTCAGGGATGACATTTAAATGGCAAGCCTGTGTTATGAACTTACGACCAACCCATGTATCACACACTTGTTCCAATCTGACACGTGTTGAAAATACCCTTTTAAAAACATTTCTCCCCATGCATCTCCTAATTCCTCCTATTGCAAGCAACATTCTTCTTCCCACATAAGAAGAGAATAGAATGGAAGAGAAATTCTTCTTTTACCTTCCTTTCTTTCCTTATCTTCTTAAACACAAAAAGAGAAAAAATGGTACTTTTGTCAATTTCTTTGGACCCCCACCCCCCTCTGATTTGATCAGATGAATGTAGTTTTGGTGGAGTATGTCAGCTGTTCTTCATGTATTTCAAGGAGTTAGTGGGGAAGGAAGTGACAATGGAGTTGAATAACAAGCTGCTGATTTGGATAGTCGATTATCATATTTTTGGACATCTATTGGACAGCTAAAATAAAAAATCCAATGGTGAAGTTTCAACAAACAAATATCCACAAATCAAATGCTAGGATTATCTGGCTAAGCTAATTTTTAGATTGTGACCCATCACCAATGTGTCCCACCATTTAGTTGATTTTAGTTAATGCACGTCACATGTACATTTTTTTAAAGTTGAAGGTATATCAAGCCTCATTCATAGTTAGTGTATCATATAAACCCATACCCCTAACACCCAAAGATTTTTTGTTTCCATCTCCTTTACGTCTCTCCTCTTATTTGTTTAAATGAACCAAGGTCACGTGTGCCCTTAAATGGCAGCCTAATTAGGCCAAGGCATATTTGTTATTGTCTAGTTGCTTGAGCGTCTCAAATCTCTCTCACATATCGCAAGATGACAACCTCATATATTTAGCCAGGGCTTATTTCACTATTATAGGCCATCTCGATGAGCATCTCATGTCTTAACAGTTCCCCACAGTCATTTCATGTACCTTTAGAGAAATCCCTAACATTTATTCTAGAAGGGCATTTGAATGGTGAGTATTGTGTTATGAATAAGGGTGTCAGTGGGCTAACTAATAAGGGTGTCAATGGGCAGGGTTAGCCCATCAGGTTTCTAGGCCTGATGAGGCTTGGGTTGGAGTATTAGGCACTTAGGCTGGGCTCGGGCTTTAAAATTTAACCTTTTTCATAATTGGGCCGTGCTTAGATGTAAATAGTCGAAAGCTAATAAGCCCGACCTAGCACATTATGGTTTAATTTCTTTAATGTAAAATACTTATTGTTGATGCAGAAATCTGGTTATCCCCAATGTGACCTTTAATTACATGCAACAAGAAAAATGACAACGGAGGCCCTGGCTATGGTAGGGGGACCCTCCGATGCCTAAGTCAGAAATCTTGAAGGATCCGATTCTAGAAGGTTTTTAGGGTAATTGGGGCGTACCTTTCACTGTAGATTAGTCCTCTATTTATAAGCCAAGAGTCAGTTAAGTGGATAGAAACACTCCCTAAATCATAGGCGTGGGTTTGATAGCCATTTCTCAACTGATTCTCGAGATTCTCAGTGATGATAAGGCCGAATGGTCGAGATTTGAAAACATATGAAGTTGGTGGCTGAGGTCAACCATCCAAGCCAACCTTAGGATTTAAACCTATGGCCATTCTGATGACGACCTCCACGAAGGTGCTCAATAGGCTGTGGTTGGTTCTTCTTTCAATATATCTTAGGCCTCTTGCTGAACTCTTGGGTCGTGGCCAAATGTCTGAGTGGCAGAGCCGGGCTGCATTCCTTTGGGAACTTAATGTCTTGAAGGCACCAAGGATGACTATCCTCTTCATTTTTATCTTATCATTGCCTCGCGTCTGTCCTTATGCGGGATCATGTCTCTGACAACCCTCAGATGATCTCAGTTGGAGCACATAAATGGATGGAATTGTGGAAGGGCCTGGTTTTATCCTTTATCGGATGTACTTCCTCTTCTGGCAGACGAAACCATTGGGCAAGCAGATCTTCTCGCAGTGGGTCACTACTACTATCTGGCCATTTAGGAGCTCCTTAGCCGTGGTTGACACCGACCACGCAATGTGCACAGATATCCGAGCCGACCTCATCTCTCTAATCAGTTCATTTTTACCTATAACACTTGTATATTCTTCTCTCAGACACGTGTGCGGGCGTGCGCACACACACACACCTCCCCTCTCTTTGTCATGCCTCCCTCTCCCTCCCTCTTTCTCTCAAATTTCAAAAATTTTCCTAGCAACTCCTAAAAATGACACTTGCTTCCTCCCCACCTTCTCTCACATACCTCTTTTCCATATAAACCCAACGATGGCTGGGACTTTTAGGGTTTCAAGGGCTTCTGGATTGATCTCAACCACACATAGATGCTACCTCTATGATGATAAAATGACTGATCTCTATCAAATCTTCTCTATTTCTCATCTCATGACTCTCATTCAATGGAAGCTCTCTCTCTCTCTCTCTCCATTTTTAGGTATAAGGTTCGGGTTAGGGTCGGGCTTGGACAAACATTCAGGCTAAGCTCGGGCAGAACTATTTTGGCTCATCACTGGCCCAAGCCTGTTTGGGCTCACTTTGAACAATGCGGGCAGGGCTTTACAGAGCGGGACCAGGGCCTAGCCCGGCCCGTTCACACCACTACCGAGTTGCGGAATTACGACAGCCCTTGTATAATCGCGCACGTCTCATTCCAACACGTGTGCCGCAAAAAGACTACTAAAAAAGTAAAAAACCTTTCTCCCCGCGCGTCACTCCATTCGTCCCACCGCAAGCAGCAGTCTTCTTCCCAAGGAAGAAGAGAATAGAAAGGAAGAGAAATTCCTCATTTTTTATCTCTTCTTTTTCTATCTTCTTCAACACGAAAAGAGCAAAAGATGGTAAGTTTTCCAATTTCTTTTGATTTTTCCACTCTCTTTCTCTCTGCTCTGATCTGATACATGTAGTTTTGGTGGAGTGTGGCAGCTGTTCTTCTCATATTTCAAGGAACTGGTGGGGAAGGAAGTGACAGTGGAGCTGAAGAACGATCTCGCGATCCGCGGGACTCTGCATTCGGTGGACCAATACCTCAATATTAAGCTCGAGAACACCCGGGTCGTCGATGAACACAAGTACCCTCACATGGTCTCTCTCTCTCTCTCTCATCTTTGATTTTTTCTTGGTTTTTGTTCTGTTGCTAATTTTTTTTTTTTTTTTTTTAAAATGATTTTGTTCTTCTTCTTTTTGAGAATTTAAGTGGTTTGTGGATCTGAGTGGATTGGAAAAAGGAAGAATTCGGTAATTAGGTAAATTGAAAATGGGGTTAGGGTTTAGGATTTTTTTTTTTTTTTTTTTTTTTTGGGTTTTTGAGTTTTTTGGGAATATGGCCCACCTGACTTCTGTATCACGAATATGGCAGTGTGCCCAACTTGCAAAGATTGTATGCCTAGTGCACGCTGATGGGATCTGGACTGTTGATCTGTTGGGCCCTGGCATGGAGGTTCTACTGCTCAAGGATCATGCTGATTGGATGATTCTAATCATCTGATCGGTGGCCTACAACCGTGCATTATTTGACAAAAGAGTAAAATAAGTAACGGTTGGTGTTCAAGTTGTAACGTTGTTCTGTTCGGAGGGTTAGGATCGCCCTCTCAGTGAGTTTTGGGCCATGGACTATCTACTCTAGGGCGCACCTGCATGATCAATGAAATTTTTTTTTTTTTTTTTTTGAAAATATGAATATTTTTCAGGATTGGAATTTGAGCCTGATTCCATTGAAAAATACATTGTGAAAACAAAGTGGAAAGAAAATGATAACTGGGTGAATAAAGTATGAAAAATTTGGTTTTAGGGCATGAGTAGTTCTCTTAGCTGGCTTTTAGTTATCTTGTTTTGAAGATTTCAAGAATTGTTCTGATTAGTTTGCAGATATCCAATGGACGAATGTTCATTGCATTCAATGGATGGAAAGGTATCCTATATCAATTTGGGCAGGGGGCAAATTCTAAACTCATCTTTTTTTTGGGAAACAAACCCCCATTTATCGTACCATTTTCCTTTCCAAAAGATAAGGATGCAGAAGCTTTTTCAAAACAACCTCTCGTTTTAACAAAATGATGAGGGTGCCACCCTTGTCAGTGCCTTTTTTTTTTCTTCTTCTTTTTGAACTTTGGGTGATTTTTTATGTTGACAAATTTAACTGGAATAGAAATAGAAAAATTAGATGAATTAAGAAAAGAAATTGAGTGAATTTAGCGTCACTAATTTGAGGGTTGAATTCATCAAATGTGTGGCAAATGGTGTGTAAACTTCCTTTTCGAACACTCTTATAATTTAATGAGGTTTAAAAAGAAGAAGATAATTTAATGAGATTTTAATAATATTGTGGTTAGAAATTGATTATGAAAAATGGTGTTTGGGGTGAATGTGAAAGGGTAGGGTCCCTTTGTAATTGGTCTCAGTTCTGGTTTGTTTGAAGTTCGTAATTAATTGGTTCCCAATGAACTCAATTCCCTCTGTTTGATTTGTGCCCAGTTTCAAATTCTTGGCATTGATTTGCTAAGTTTCTAGGTTTGTTTTGCTCAATTTGTGGCATCAATACGCTTTAGTTGGAGAGAATCTTTGATCCTTATTTTAGGTCCTATCTCTGGAGTTTCTCAAGATTGGATTTCTGATGTTCTGAACTTTGGGTGAATTTAGATGTTGACAAATTTAAGTGGAATAGAAATAGAGAATTAAGATGAAGTAAGAACAGAATCTGGGTGAATTTAGGGGTTTATGATTTGATGATTGAAGTCACCAAATTTGTAGTAAATGTGGTGTTGATTCACAATAAATTGTGAATTAGTCTTATCGGTTAGTTCAAAGCATGTGTGGCATTCAATGAACTTGGCCACTGTGATATATGTCTTTGGATTTATGATGATTTCAAAGATTAAGGAATCATTGTTTAAATTATGGACATATGTTATATTTGTGATTAAAGTTCAATGGCAGAACATAGTGATGGTTAAAAGAATGGAACTCAAATTCTTTAGGGTTTAGGGTAAAAGAAACATGAAAATTGAAGCTTTAGAGTTGTTTGAGGCACGAGTACTGTCGAGGTTGTTCAGGGCTATTTTTCAAGTGGTTTTGGGCTGTCAAAGTTGATGCAGGGGCATTTTCACACCGGGCTCGAGTGGCGTGGCCTGTGTGATGCAGGGGCACACTCGGAGTGGGTGGCCTGCATAACCCATGGATTTGGGGCCCGTGGAGGCGGGTGACTCGTGTGAGGTAGAGCCCATGGATTTGGGGCCCACGAGAGGGCGGAACCCATGGATTTGGGGCCCACAAGGAGGGTTCGGCCGAGGACATAACCCATGGATTTGGGGCCTAGGCTATGAGATAAATGGATTAATTCGCCATGCTCTAACAGTTCAAGCTTTTAGAGCAAGTGGTTAATTGTCCTGCATCAAATTGGTATTAGAGCGGGAGGTCTCGTGTTCGAGACTCCTCACCGAGGGTGATTAATGCAGGGGCATTTTCACACCGGGCTTGAGTGGGGTGGCCTGTGGGATGCAGGGGCACACTCGGGGTGGGTGGCCCGCATTACCCATGGATTTGGGGCCTGGGCTATGAGATAAAGGGATCAATTCGCCATGTTCTAATAGTTCGAGCTTTTAGAACAAGTGGTTAATTGTCCCGCATCAAAAGTACTTGAGTTTTAGCAGTTGTGCAGTCACACTAAAGAAGCTACTCATTGTTCACGGTCATGAGACTTGGTCAACAACCCTCTTTTCAGAGGACCTGCTCCCGGAGCTAGTTTCCTAAGGTGGCAGCTTCTTAGTCCCCTTATTGATCTTGTTGTAGAGGTTCTAAGAGGTTCGATACTTGATATTTTTAATGGTATTTTATTTTAGAAGTAAATACCATTAGAGATCAAGGAATATGGGAAGATACGAAGATCTTGCCCAACCAGCTACTTGATGCAGTTGTTATTCTTGGAGCACCAATCCTTGATCTACTTGACAATTTTTTATATTTGTTCACAACTCTGATGTGGTGGCTCTTCATTCGTTCTAGTTGGCATACTATGGTTGGCATGCGGCTTGATTGGTTGCGGCTTGCAAGGAGGCAGTTTCTGAGTTGTCTGAGCTAACAGTTTGGCACTCTTTGATTTCTCAAAGATTTGTTGACCTCTCCACACTTGCCCATATAAATAGGAGCCTGCAGACACTACTAGAAACCCTTGAGAGGAGAGATGAATGTTCAAGATAACATGCATGCAGCTCCCTTATAACTCATCTATCTTTTCCCTTCTTTCTCCTTAGTTTGTTGGTTGGTTAAAGCTTGTTTGCTTCCAGTGATGGCCTTTTACTTTTTAACTTTCTGTTTAGTTTTGTTTTAGTTTATCAGAAAGAACCTCTGTCCTTGTAGTCGAGTAGCTTATTTTAGCTTGGATGGTAGAGACGACAATTTTTTTTTTGAACACTGACAATTTTATTGATGAGAGGCCAAGGCCTAAATAATACAACAAACCAAAACAAAAAATCAAGCACCCAATTACAGTTCTACCCAAATATTAGAAAATTGATCATCCCCAACAATCCTAGCTTCAATTGGCCATTCCTTAACCAACTCCTTAGCCATCTTGCAAATTTCTGAGGAGGACTTTCTCCGATTTTGGAAACACCGATTGTTTCTTTCAAGCTATTCCAGCAGGGAGACAGAGACGACATACTTTCCTTCCAATCTCCCCTTTTCCTTCGTCATGCCAAGATGTGGTTAATGCTTTAATGGAACATGACATTACCCAATGAAAGCCACACTTGCCAACGAACTCCTCCCAAATCTTCGTCGCAAACTCGCAATGGATGAAAAGATGATTCACCGAATTTTTTGCTTTGTAACACATTAGACATACATTTGGGAGAATCATCCCCTGTTTTCATCAATTGTCCATTGTAAGTACCTTGTTTCTACCGACAAGCCAAGCGAAGGCAAATACCTTTGGCGGAGCTCCATATTTCCAAACGAAAGATGTACGTCTAACCTCGGACCCATTTGACCTGCCATTGAATCTTCGGTAGATAGATTTTACTGAGAACTTACCGGACTTTTCATCTAACCACCTCATCAAATTGCTATGTGACATCACCGGGCGAACCTTAACAACTCCAATAGTCTCAGCAACTCCACCTCCTCCTTAGATAAATCTCTCCTACAAGGAGGAGCCCAAACAACCGAGTCACCATGGAGCAAAAAACACCTTGCCACTACTACATTCGGCTCTCTCTCCCTCAAAATTTGATCCCCTACCTAGATGTTGTCCTAAAATCCGATCCCCTCCCTATTACCCAAAGAAAACCCCACTTCTTCCCAAATTCTATCTTTTAAAGAGGCCACCGCTCTCTAAAGAAACGAAGCCCTATATAATGAGGATGCCTTAATCCACCCAACATCTTCTTGCATTCCGTATTTTCTACCTACCACTTCTCGCCATAAACTACCCTTCTGGACCCCAAATCTCCACACCCATTTCCCCAAAAGAGCTAAATTCATAACTTCCAATACCTGAAGATCCACCCCCCTTGGTCCCAAGGTTTATACACATTTTCCCATTTCATGAGATGAAACTTATGCTTATCTTCCGCCCCCCTCCATATGAAATCTCTCCTAATTCTTTCGAATTTATCCACCACCGCCTTAGGACATATAGTAGACCGGTAAGTTGGACATTGATGCTTTTATTAGCATTGAGCGCCCACCTAATGGCAAGTGCCTCTTCTTCCAAGAAGAGAGCCTACTTACAAATCTTTCGATAACTTTATCCCATTAGTACTTAGGTGGCTTTCCTATGCACAAAGGAAGCTCAAGATATGTTGTCGAAAATGAACCTTCTCTACAACTGAATGTCTTGGCAAAACACACCCACCTCTACCCTCGTTAAGCCTACTCCCATGATTTCACTTTTTACCCAAGTTTACTTTTAAGCCCGATGCCACTTCAAAACTTACAATGATCATGCGAAGATGGTCCACCTTTGATACATTCGTGTCACACATGAGCAACATATCATTGACATATTGTAGATGCGATACTTGGAACCGAGAGTTATCAACTTTGAAGCCTTTAATTAAACCAACCTTAATGCCTTTATCAACCAGCCCACCCAAAGCTTCCATCACCACCAGAAACAAGGAGACGATGAGTTGCCTTGCCAAAAACCTCTTGAAGCTTGAAAGAAGCCATTTAGAGATCCATTTATAAGAACAAAGAATTTTTCCGATTGAACACAACTGCGAATCCACAATCGCCACTTTACTCCACATCCCAACCAACCCAGCATGTAGTCTAAGAAGGTCCAATCCACATGATCATATGCTTTCTTGATGTATAGTATGCATACCACCCCTTTCCTTCCTTTCCTATTGTAAGCATTAATGACTTCATGAGTTATCAACGAACTGTCCACAATTTGGAGGCCCTTTATGAAAGCCCCTTGAGATTTGGATATCACTTCACTTAGCATCGATTGAAACCTTGAAGACAGAATCTTCACCAATATCTTGTAAGGACCACCTTGGAGGCTAATTGGTCTATAGTCCTTTAAACTCTCCGCCCCTTCTTTTTTTGGAATTAAAACCACAAACGTTGCTCCAAGTTCAGCTGCTATGTTACCTTTTTCAAAAAATTCGTTCACAAATTGACTTGCATCCTCCTTAAGTAATTCCAAAACTTCTGATAAAAAGCAATCGGGAAGCCATCCGGATCGGGGGCTTTATCTCCCCCCAAATCTGAGATTGCCGCCTCCATCTCCTGAACAGAAAATGGTACCTCAAGTGACTTAGCCACCTCCTTCAATATGGTGTCAAAAGGAAGTTTGTCAAGCAATGGTCTATCCCACTCTTCCCTAGTTAGAAGTTGTTTTTTTTTTTTTTTTTAGAACTTCACAATTGATGTATGAACTTTAGCCTTTCCTTCCACCTTGATTCCTTCTACCACCACACATTTGATTTTATTTGTTCACAATCGCGCGCTAGCCATTGCATGGAAGAATTTGGTATTCTTATTGCCAACCTCAATCCAAAGCACCTTGATTGTTGCCCCCATTTTATCTTGTCCTCCCTTACCTTGCATTAATCTTTACCCTATGAATTTCCCTCCATGCCTTTTCCTCATTCAACAATTCCTCATCCTCTTCTTTTACATGAAGTCTTTGAATCTCTTGCAATATGCCGAATATTCCTCGTTTCGTTTCCCTAGCACCTGTTTTTTCCAAATATTTATTTTCCCTTTTAACAATTTTAACTTCTGAAAGAGGGAGAAACCAGCCCCACCTTGAATAGAAAAGGAGGACCACCATTCTTTGACATTTTCCGAGAAGCCTTCCCTTCCACATCTAGCCAAGTGAACTCAAATCTGAAAGGATGAGGCCTCCAATCCTCCTCTTCCAATTCAAGAATGATTGGGCAAGGATCAGAAATTAGTTTAGGCAAGCCTCTTTGAAACACTAACGGGTACTTATCTACCCATTCTAGAGATAGCAAAAACCGATCCAGTTTGAATTGGACAGCCCTAGCCTGACCGTTTGACCATGTGTACTTCACTCCACTCATAGGAAGATCTGCCATCTCGTTCTTGTTAATCTAATTGGAAAAATCTCTCATACTTCTAAAGATATGCGGCCTTGAATTGATTTTTCAAAAGGAAATCTCACAGCGTTAAAATCACCTCCCACCATCCACGGTAGTTAGCAATTATTTCAGTTTGCGTCCAATTCGGCCCACAATAACTGTCAAAGAGATGGTCTATTCGGCCCATACACTGAAGTGAAAACCCATATGAATTCAGAATTGACTTCTTTCAACAACAGAGAGAGAGAACTGCCCCTCCCAACTATCGTCTTTAATCCACATGTTGGAGTTCCAAATTATCAATATTCCACCTGCTGAACCAACTGCATTAACTGTTGCACAATCATTTGGTTTACCTTTCCAAAGAGAATCCACCACCCGTTGGTCACTTGCCTCCATTTTTGACTCCTGAAAAGAAACTATTTGAGCCTTGAAACGTTTACACAATTCCCTTATCTGAACCCTTTTTTGTGGACATCCCATTCATCAAACATTCTAGCTGATTATCTTCATAGCAAAACTGAACTACCCATTTCTCCTTCATCTGATTTCTCATAAATCTGTCTTGCCTCAGAGCACTGGGCTGTAGAGGCCTCCATGAATTCCCTGTTGTCATTCGGAGCTTGATTCTCCAATGGTAATCTGCCTCTTGCTTCTATGAATTTACATAACTCGACGTAATCTTGTGGTCTATCACCAAAAGTAACCCCCACCATTCGTGCTATATGCCCCACTACCCTTTTAACCCTCTTCATACCTTGCGCCATTGTCATCATGCAAATCTCAGAATTTCGAGCGTCAGATCCTGCCGATGACTCACCTTGAGATGGCAGAACTATCTCTTCCCTTTCAGATGTTTCCTTCAACTACTGCCGCCTTCCTTTCAGAACAAAATGCTGAACATTGCTCACCTCTGCCTAAGGGTCCATTGTTGCCACCTCGTTTTCCTTTTGGAACCGTTAATCTGAATCCGTTGGGTCTTCCCCATTGTAGGAAATCAAAGCTTTGTGGGCACTCCCAGGTGCTTGCTTGATGTAGGACAATGCTTTTCTACCCTAGGATGATAATAAAAATCAGATTCTAGTTGATTTGACCAAGAACAATTAAATTTCAGCAACTACATGCAAATCCAAATAATTACAAATAGAAATTATGCTAAATCCTAGGCTAATATCTGCATGACGTTAGGCTCTAATAAGAGATTGGAGAATTAGGTCCCAATGGAGTTGAGAAACTCCGCATTAACATAGGGTTAAGCTATACATCAAAAGGACTCACTAATTCTCTAAAGGAATTAGGTGTAGGTTAAAGTATAATTTGAATTAGGTTTAGGGATTTGAAGGAAAAGAGGGAAAACTAAAATTAGGGTTAGAGATTTTAGGTTTAAAGGGGAATTTGGGGATTTAGGTTTAAGGTTTTCAATTTGGGGGAAAAAATAGGATTATAGGGTTAGGGATTTTGGGGGGTTTTTGCCCAAGAGGGATGGGGAAACAAAGGGGAACAAGGGGGATTCAATGGGGCAGCCACACGTGGCTGGTTGTGCCTGTGCATGTGCGCACGTGTGCGTGCGTGGGTGGGAATGGGTGAAGGAGATGGGTGCGTGGGTTAGTGAGGAATGAGAGAGGGATGGGTTAAGGTTGATGGCTTGAAGAAGAAAGAAAAAGAAAAGAAAGATGGAAGAAGAAAAGATTAGGGATTACGGAGAATACCTTGTAGGGATGAAGAGAGAGAGAGAGAGAGAGAGAGAGAGAGAGAGAGAGAGAGAGAGAGAGAAGGTTGTGGATTCATACCACGTAGTGGGCATTGGATTCATCTCTCAAATATTGTAATAAAATCCAAAATAAAAACAAATAACTACAACATATGTAATCTAAACCATTAAAATAAAAAACTAATGCAAAATCCTAAAATCTATGATGGCACATGATGACGATGGCCACGATCAATAGTCTAATCAAGTCATCCATGTGATCCGATGGTCTGATCGTTGTGCCCATCGAATCCAGTGGTCCAAATGTCCACTAGTAGCCCACATGCATCTTCATAGTGTGAGGTTTTCCAGATGCGCATACATGCCACGTGGGGTCTTCAAAACGGGTACTCGGCAAGCCACAGAGAGACTAGGGCCCGCCGTCTCCTCTTATATGTGCGTAGAGGTGCACGTGATGTGATGCCCCCATCAACTCTCCCCAGTTGAGAAGATTTCGCCTCTAGCGAAATAAAGCTTTGGTACTACTCAAGTAAGTCCGGATCGACGTTCTGAAGCTCCATCTCTGTCATCCATGTATTATCTGAAGTTGGCATGTTCTTGCACTTGACTAGGAATTTATGAAATCCTCCTTCATGTGTGGAAACTACTTGGTGATCCAAGATTTCCTCAATCTCTTCTCGCCTATTAGGTATAGATGGCAAAGCAATGGCCATGGGTCCTGGGATGGGTCTAATTTACTGACTTACTGTGAAGGTCAAAGGAAGCGCTGGAATGAGGTATCTGGGGTTCCCTTAAAAGAAACAAGATCATCCACATTGAATGTAGGACCTATTCCCATGGAAGGTGGAAGATTTATAATATACGCATTAAGACCAATTCGCTTTAATATCTTAAAAGGTCTAGCACTAAAAGCTTGCAATTTGTTAATGACTCCATGTGGAAACTGTTCTAGCCTAATACGGACCATCACATAATCAGTTACTTGATACTCTTTGAATTTGCGATGAGAGTCAACAGAAAGTTTATATCGTTCATTGCTTGCATTAATCCTTTGTCTGATTTTGTTATGTAATGCTTCAATATGCTGTGCGAATGACTTTGCAGACTCTGATGGCCTATGTGATAATGACATTGGAATGAGGTTAATAGGTTTCCCTTAAAAGAAACAAGATCATCCACATTGAATGTAGGACCTATTCCCATGGAAGGTGGAAGATTTATAATATACGCATTAAGACCAATTCGCTTTAATATCTTAAAAGGTCTAGCACTAAAAGCTTGCAATTTGTTAATGACTCCATGTGGAAACTGTTCTAGCCTAATACGGACCATCACATAATCAGTTACTTGATACTCTTTGAATTTGCGATGAGAGTCAACAGAAAGTTTATATCGTTCATTGCTTGCATTAATCCTTTGTCTGATTTTGTTATGTAATGCTTCAATATGCTGTGCGAATGACTTTGCAGACTCTGATGGCCTATGTGATAATGACATTGGAATGAGGTTAATAGGTTTCCTAGGCTTATAACCATGTAAAACTTTGAATGGACTCATGCCTATGGACCTATTAACCGAACTGTTATATTTTAACTCTGCAATAGGTAAGACTGCATCCCACGTCCTAATGTGATCAGCCACGAGACATCTTAACAAATTACCGAGGCTCTTATTAACCACCTCTGTCTAGCCGTTTGTTTGAGGATGGCAAACCAATGAAAATTGGAGCTGCGTGCCCATCATATGCTAGAGTGTCTTCCAAAAATAACTCATGAACCTAACGTCCCAATCAGACACAATGGTTTTGGGTAGACCATGCAAAAAAACTACCTCATTAAAGAATATCTTTGCAATATTGGAGGCATCCAATGTTTTGAAGCAAGCGAGGAAGTGGGCCATTTTAGAAAAAAACGATTCACCACAACAAAGATGGAGTCGTGCTTCTTGATAGTCTTAGGAAGCCCAAGCACGAAGTCCATGCTAATGTCCTGCCACGATGCATGTGACATTGACAAAGGCGTGTATAACCCTGTATTATGCTTCTTCTGCTTTGCCAGTTGACAAGTACAACACTGCCTTATAATTTTGTCTACGTTTCACTTGAGGCTTGGCCAATAGAATTTATCTTCCACAAGGGCAATGGTCTTGTCACGACCAACATGACCTGTTACTCCTCCGGAATGAAGCTCCCAAACTAGGAAATCTCAGAGAGAGGTATGGGGAATACCGAGTTTGTCTCCTTTAAATAGGAAATTGTCATTCAGAGCAAAGCCATTGTTATTCCTTGACGAGTCAACTAAAAGCGATGCGTACACATTTTTAAAATATGGGCAAGCATGGTATTCTTCTTTAAGTTGCTCAAACCCAGTATCTTCGACGCTCATAGACTGTAAAAGCATCACTCTACGACTAAGGGCATCGGTAGGTTTGTTTTCGACGTCGGCCTTATGTTTTAGCACGAATGAGTATTCCTGAAGAAATTCAACCCACTTAGCATGCCTTGAGTTGTACTTCTTCTAAGAGCCTAAGATAACGTAAAGCCTTGTGATCGGAAAACATGACGAATTCTTGTGGTAGCAGGTAATGACACTAATGTCTCGATGATTGTACTACTGCATAAATTTTTTTGTCATAGGTAGAGTATTGTTGTTTTGCCTCATTCAACTTCTCACTAAAGTAAGCAACGGTGTGCCTTTCTTGACTAAAACACCCCACCTATATCTATACCAGAAAAGTCTAGAAGGTGCATGATGGGAGCTTTGCTCATTTTGCCCTTTATCTCCTTGAAAGCTTTAGAAGCTGCTTTAGTCCATGCGAACTCTCATTTCTTTATGCAATTGGTAATGGGAGCCGTGATGGAACTGAATCCTCTAATGAACCGCCTATAGAAGGTTGCTAAGCAGTGAAAGCTTCGTACCTCGTGAATGTTTCGCAGTTCAGGCCACTCAACTATAGCCCTGACCTTCTCAGGGTCCGCTCTCAAGCCCTCAGAGAAAACTATGAACCCTATGAAAATAACTCACACTGACATAAATTTGCACTTCTTAAGGTTGGCATAGAGCTTTTCAGGTGGAGATATTATTCCTTTGATGTGTTATAAATAAGGATGTCATCGAAGTATACAACAAAGAACTTACCCATAAATGGTCTCAACACCTAGGTCATTACTCTCATAAATGTGCTCGGGGCATTAGTCAAGCCAAAGGGCATGACTAACCACTCTATAGCCCGTCCTTCGTCTTAAAGGTTGTCTTCCACTCATCTCCTGAGCGTATACGTATCTGGTGATAACCACTATTGAGGTCTATCTTCGAAAATATGGTGGCATTGGCCATTATGTCGAGTATATCATCAAGACGCGGTATAGGAAATCGGTACTCGACCATGATTTTATTAATGACCCTATTGTCCACACACATGCGCCATGTGCCATCTTTCTTAGGTGTGAGGAGCACCGACACGACATACGAACTCATATTCTCCTAAATGAAACCCTTCCTAAGGAGCTCATCTGCCTACTTCTTCAACTCTGCATGCTTCGTAGGGTTCATTCGATAATAAGGAAGGTTTGATAGAGTCGCCCCTAGGATAAGATCAATGACATGCTGAATGTCCCTCATGGGTGGAAGCTCATCTAATAAGTCAACAGGAAAGACATCGCTGAACTCCTCCGCAACTGGATTCACTTCGGATGGCTACTCTACTCTCACCTTGGGTGTAATCTCCCTAGCCACAAGGGCGTGCACCATCGAATCCGCCTCAGTCTCATTTTCAAATTCTTTGGTAGTTATGATATGAAGAGACTTGGGTTGGGATTTCCTCACTTCTCCGGGATCACCCTTTCTAATGTCCTCTTTAAACTCCGGAGTGTTTTTGGGCAGAAGGGGATTCAACTTTATCTCTTTGCCCTCACACATGAATGAACAAATATTCGAGTGACCGAATATTGTTACCTCACGATCAAAGAGCCAAGGCTTCCCCAAGATGATGTGGCCTACATCCATAGGCAAGACATCACACCACAATGAGTCTTTATAAGATGCGAAGTGGATGGGAACAAGACAACGCTGAGAGACTGGCATGGAGGACTCGTTAACTCATGAAACTCTATAAGGCTGAGGGTGAGGACTGGGATTCAGGCCCAATTGAGAAATGGTGCTTTCAGAGACCACGTTGGCACAATTGCTACTGTCGATGATCACTTTGCAGTTCTTTTTACCACATTTGGCGTAAGTATAAAAAATGGCATTCCTGTGCCAATCGTCAGCTCCCTTAGCCTGAGTTAAGGTGCACCCAACAACTGTAAGTTTTACAGTTTCTTCATCACTAGCACCAATCACAGGGTGATATTCTTCTACCTTAGTCACCCTAGTCACCTTTATGTTCCTCCTGCTCTCCAATCATGAGGGCCCTCGTTTGCTCTTTTGCGGCACACTCATGAGTGAATTGGCCGAATCCTTGACAATTATAACACCGCTGAGTTCGCTTCCTCGCAAACTGGTACCGGCGACTCCTTTGCCTTTAATGTCATTGGGGTTGGATTGAGAACCAATAAGAGCCTTGGATTGACCCCCAAAGTTAGACTTAGCTCCTTGACGAGTAGTCTTAGCATTGGAATTTCAAGAGTCAAATCGCCTCCCAAATTGCGGCTTGAGGTACTACTTGATGTCTAGCAGCACTTGGTGCATTTATTCTAGGGTGTTGACATTGTGAGAGAGTTTTTGCTAAATGTCGACCCGAAGGCCTGTTCTAAATCGAGAAAGAGTGATCATCGGGTCCTCAGTATCTCATCACATCATGTATTCTTTAAACTTAGTGATGTAATCTGACACAAGCATGGTCCCCTGACGAAAGGATTGCCACTGATCCATAAGCCTTTGACGGTATGAGAGGGGAAGATATTTTTCTTTCAATATTTCTTTCATCTCTTCCCAGTGCGCTACCAGGGCACCTTCAGACCTCTCAATCTTTTGCTCAGTGTTGGTCCAAAACAATTTAGCTTGGCCCACCAATTTCATCTGGGTGTACCTCACGTGATGGGCATCAGACATGTGAAACCACTCAAAGTAGTGGTCCATGTCCCCCATCTAGTCAAGGAATGCTTTGCGGTCCAGGCGACCATCAAAATTCAGCGCATCTACCTTCACGCTCTTCATGACTTGCTCATCTGGATCATAATGGTCATAGAACTCTCTCCTGGAACTCTCTCATCATGACTTGCTCATCCGGATCATAGCAGTCATAGAACTCTCTCCTGGAACTCTCTTTGGGGTGCTTGAAAATAAGCACCACCATGGCCGCCAACTCGGCCACGGCCTCGTCCACGTCCTCCAGCAGGACCTCCTACGTCAATATGCATTGGGCTTCCCGCTTGGGATTGGCCATCCTCCTCAGTGTTGGGGTTGGCTTGTAGAGAGGTCTCTGTCTGCTCTGAACGGTTATTTTGGGCTACCAGTTGATTACTGTTGGCTCTACTCTGCGCCTCTATGGTCATCAGATGGGTGTTCATAGTTTGAATGAGCTCGGTGAGTTGTTCTAGATTCATCATGGGGTGAAGACCAAATCCACATGCAGTTCTTTTTGTTTCCAACTATGTCCCATCTATCAAATAATGTAATAAAACCTCAAATAAAAGAAAATAACCACTATATGTAATCCAAACCATTAAAATAACAAAGTAATGCAAAATCCTAAAATCTATGATGGCCCATGATGACGATGGCCTCACGATCGACGGTCTGATCAAGTCATCCATGCAATCCGACGGTCTGATCGTCGTGTCCATCAAATCTAATGGTCCAAATGTCTTCCTCTAGCAGCCCACATGCATCTTCCTAGTGTATGGTTTTTCAGATGCACGTACATGCCATGTGGGGTCTTCAAAATGTGTACTCGCCAGGCCACAAAGAGACTGGGGCCCACCTCCTCTGATACATGTGTAGAGGCGCACGTAATGTGATGTCCCCATCATTGCTGCTTTGCTAATGCCCCAGGATTGAGCTCATTAACTGAATGCTATTCCTTTGACTCTAAAATGGCGTCCTTTAAACAATTCCTCTTCGGATCCACTTCATGCAACTGGTCGAAGTCAAAGAAGGAAAAGAAGAGATAGACCAACGACTTATCGTAAACCATGTCTAGTCACATGTCGCAACTTAAGACATTCCCCACTTGTGTGAAGTATATCACTTGTGTGCCTCTCGCTTCTGTGAATAGCATCACACGTGGCTTGCCTACCACATGTGGAGAAGAAAAATCCATTTGATATACTGATATTTCTCTCCCCCTGCTTCTGCGAGACAACATTGGGACACATGTTACAATCACCTTTCCTTGCATTAAATGCTCGACCTGTCGTTCTCAACGTGGCACGATCTCGAGGCAATGAGTTGTGTTTTTGGGCCTCGAAAATCGCACTTGAAGTAAGAGACGAGAGAATCCCTCTCTCTCTCTCAAAACTGCCACCCGACGGATTCTTCCCAAGACAACACATGTCACCTTGTTGGTAGCCAATGGGGGGACTACAATACATCGACTCTTGTTTCGGTAGTCTGCTGGAGATTCGATTACGTGCTCCTACACCCTTAAACAACGGAACCACCATGGGAGACCCTTGCGAGCTTTCTCCTCCTCCCTTAATTGACTACGAGGACCCGAGAAAGCTTGGAACTCGACCCAATGTCCGACTTCTGAATCTCTTGCACTGGCCTAATCATGAAGGAATCATTCTCAACTATGATTCAAAATAGCTTTGGAATCATTCAAAGCTTCTTCTTCGTCACTCGAATTTTGGCGAAGAGGAGATTTTCGCAGTTTGTTGTTATTAGATCGATCTCCAAACCAACTCTGAAGCAGGATCCTATTTATGTAAACACATCATCAATCCATAATTAGAGGGGATAATCTCATATTTGGATCCATACTTCTTCCCAACCGAACATGGACCAGGACTCCCAATGCATTATCTCCTTAACCTTGTCCTCTCGGAGTAGGTTGTTTGACATGAAGAAATTATTTGCTGCTTCTTTGGAGTCAATCGATACCCACAAGACATCATCTTTTAACCTTTCTAGGATTACATCCTCTTCTAGATTGCTGCTTTGCTTCAACCACTGATTGGTTTCTTGGTTCCTGCTTGAACTGATATCGCAAAGCTGAATTGAAGCTTTTGCAATGAATAATCTAGTACCTTCTGGGAGTTTCTTACTTGCGGGCCTTCCTCATTGTCAATTCTCCAAACCCTGTTTCCTCCATAAGCTGAGTTGAGCCGGATGCCTTGATGTTTTGAGAATCTGTCTTCTTGTTGTTATTCGAAGAGCCCATTAGCACCTCTTTGATGGACCGAACATTTGCTTGACTCTGGAGGAGGACTTGATACTGCACAGGTACACAGTCCTTGTTTTTACCTTCATATATATATATATATATATATATATATATATATATATATATATATATATATATATATATATACACACACACACACACACACACACACACATATGATTGAAGCGGGTTTTTTGCACTTGTAATTTCTTCTTGCCAAAGCTTTCTCCATCAAGAATCTTCATCGCCATCTCAATCTCATCCACTCGACTCATCCGAACAAATGCAAAACTACGGTATTTGGAGGAATATAGATCACAGGGGATGACAACTTCCATTATTCTGCCCACTTGACCAAAGATTCCCTAGGAAGTTGATTGGGAGCCATCCAAATGGGAATCCAATCACGTACAACGTTGGCAGCTCTGTGAGAACAGAGGATATTGGATGGCCCTTCTTCCTCGCCTCCAACATCTTCTGATGGACCACAATCCATCCTTCTAGGTTATCTTCCTCTAAAACTCCCTTTCCTTTCTTGGCATAATGAGCCTAATCTTTTCTCGCATTGATTTGTAACTCTTCCGTCGGGTTAAGTTGGTCTACTCTGTCATGCACAATGTTTTCTTTCTTTTGCCAAAACTTCATCTTCCCATGGAAGAATGTTTGTATGTAGAAATGGTGCTCTGTCAATGTCATACACCCTGCCTTCTTTCTTTTGCCAGAACTTTATCGTCCCATGGAAGTAGGGCTGTACACGAGCCAATCTAGCTCGAAAAGCTCGCTTGGCTTGGCTCGTTCTAGCTCGCCTTAACTCGATTCGAGGTGAGCCAAGCTTCATATGACCCAACTCGTTTGAAAATGAGCCAAGTTCGAACATATTGGAGCTTGGCTCGACTCGACTCAAACCTGGCTCAGCTCAAAGCTCGAGCTTAGTTCAACTTGAATATATTATATATACATATATATTGTATTTAAAAATTTAAAAAGTTAAAACTTAAACCCTATCCTACCTGTTTGTCCCTTTCTTACCCTTTCCCTTCCTTACCTAACCTGCCACGCTTGAGCTCGTCTCTCTCTCTCTCTCTCTCTCTCTCTCTCTCTCTCTGAGCACCAACAATAAGGTACCCCTCTATGGCTCTATCCAATATATATATATATATATATATATATATATATATAATATTAATTGAATATTTGATTTGGGGGTTGGGTTGGGTTTGTTGGGTCGGGTGGCTGGGTTGAGTCGGGTGCAAGTTAGGTTGGGTTGCTGGGTTGAGTCAGGTGCGGGTTGGGTGCTGGGTTGGGTCGAGTTAGGAGTAGGCTTGACTCGACTCGAGGTGAGCTCGCGTCGACTTGATCCACTAGCTCGCCTCGAGCTCGACTTGAAAGGTTTGACAAACAAGCCAAGCTTCAGTGGTAAGCTCGAGGCCGAGCTCGAGCTCAAACTCGAGGAGAGCATGGATGAGCCAAGCCAAGCTTGGCCCACCTCGACTCAACTCGAGTCAATGTACAACCTTACATGGAAGAATGTTTGCAGGCAGAGATCGCAATCCCCATCATTTGATACTAAAACCTGCCTTAGTACAAGGTATTTTTTTCCCATAATAAAGTGCTTCTAGGTAATTCATTCAAATCTACCCCTTCATCTTGTGGTCCACTGTGAGACTAGATACCGGCACTCAGCACCTTCGTGGTGCTTTATCTTGTGGATCCATGCAGTAGCAATGTTAACGTTGGCATAATGGGACACCGACTTCTCTTCTTCGACATCCTCAATGCATGGATGGTTTTGAGTATGCAAGTTGAGTAAACATCATTGTACTGCCGTTTCACCACTCGATGATAAACGTAGTCTAGTTCCTGTTTTTCTAGTTCATTTAGATGTTTGGGGACCAATTAAAATTCTTAATAGGACAGGGCATAAGTACTTTCTTACATTCATTGATGATTTTTCACGTATGGCTTGGATTTGTTTAATGAAAGTATGATATGAGTTCTTCTATGTTTTTATGACCTTTCACATGGAGGTACAAAATCACTTTAATTCAAAGGTGTCTATCTATGTTTCATTAGGAATATATGTCAGATTCTTTTCGTTTGTATTTCTCTGAAACATATATATTGCATCAAGCATTGTGCACACATACCCTACAACAAAATGGTGTAGCAGAACATAAAAATCATCACTTTCCATATATAACTCGGGCCTTATTAATTCACATGAATGTTCCCAAAAGTTTCTGGAGTGATAAGGTTCTTACAATGTGCTTCCTGATAAATTGAATGCCCTCAATCGAATGCGGTTCTTACCACATGCTTCCTGATAACTTGGGCCTTCCCCTTGCCTTGTTAGAGCCTTCAACTTGTACCTACTCACTCCTAGCTGCCGCAATTCTTGGTCTATTTTGCACGTCCAAACCATCTAAATCTACCTTCCCTCATGTTATTACTTATTGCTGTGCTATTACCTATTGCTGTTAATCCTAAATTTTGTTGAATGCATTCATTTTTAATTCTATCCTTCCTTGTCTTGCCACTCATCCATCTCAACATCCTCGTTTCAGGCGCACTCATCCCATGAGCATGTTGTTTCTTAACTGCCTAACATTCTGTTTGATAAAGCTTGGCTGGTTGTAGAGCCATCCTATAAAATTTCCCTTTTAGTTTGAGTGGTACGCAATGATCACATAAAAATCCAGAAGCAAATCTGCATTTCTTCCACTCTGCCTGGATTCTGTGGGCAACATCCTTCTCAATCTCTCCATTATAATGAATTATTGACCCAATATATTGAAAGTGGTCATTTTGGGAAACTTCTTGGTCAACAATCTTAACTAATTCCTCATTCTCAGTCCTATTGGTACTAAATTGCACTCCTTATACTCTTCTTTTAGTCCAACTAATTTTAAATCCTTTAGATTCGAAGCACCCCTCCATATTTATAGCTTCGTGTTTACGCCCTCCCTCATGTCATCAATCAGAACTATGTCATCTGCAAATAACATACACTTGGGTATCTCTGCCTTCAAATGCCTAGTTAACTCATCCATAACTAATGTGAGAAAGTACAGGCTCAATGCCGACCCTTTGTTCAAGCACACAATGATTGGGAACTCACTTGTTTCTCCACTAGTGGTCCTCACATTTGTTATTGCTCCCTCATTCATATCTTTTTTTTTTTTTTTTGAAACGATCCCTCATTCATATCCTCAATCATGTTAATATATCCTTTTGAAACTCTTTGTCCAACACCCACCAGATTAATTCTCTAAAGAACCTATCGTAAGCTCTCTAAGTCAATAAAGACCATATGGATATCCTCATCTCACTATATTTCTCCATCAACGCTTTGAGAAATTTTCTACTGTGGATATCCTTCCAAGGCTTTTAGGAGTAGTTTACCTCATCTAGAGTTTGTTGCAAGATCTTGTAAGCAGATCTGGACTAGCAGATTGACTTGATTGCTTGAAGTTTACTCGTTTGACCTTCTAGTAACTTAAGCATCGTTTGATTTACCATTGAAATCCTCATATAGCAAATGAGTTGATTTGGTGTGGTCCTTGGCGTACCGTTGGATTAACTATATGGGCAATGCAAGCTTTGGGACAGCTTTCTAAGACTTCAACTTCAGTTACTGACTCGCTAGAAGACTGTGAGCTGACCCATATCTTTTGAGCTCTTCGGTCAACGATTGGAGCTTCTATTGTTGACTTGTGGTCTATTCCATTGTGCATATTGGCTATGATGAACACGCAACATTATTTGTAAGTTTTAACCTCCAACAAATACCATGTAATTTGTATCTCTTGATGAGAAAAATGCATGCGGGGTACGACATTTATTGGCCCCATGCCCATATCCAGGAAGATTCTAGAATACCTAGGAGGATTATAGTAATTTGGAAGACTATTTACTTAAAAAGAATGATGCGTCCATATCTATGAATTTTCAGAAAACATAAGAGGATTCTGGAAATCTACAAGACCACATGTTTACGAGAATGCTATCATAGCACAGTTACAAGATGCCCTCTAATGGTACAAATCATCTGTTAACAAGTATCATCATCTAAAGGCTTGGAGTTTTCTAGTAATGACCAACTCAACCTTTGTGTCAACCTAATCGACACTCTAATCAAGTGGTAAGGATTTGTAGCAAGTCTAGAGACCAATAAGATGAGGCAATTAGGGATTTGAACCCGCTAGAAGCCATCATCAACTACTTGCATACTATGCTAGATTCTTGCATTTTATAGTTGTCTCGAGGTCTACTTACTAAGGTTTAATAAACACTTACCATCTATCAGAGAGTTCAAAAGGCTCATGAAAGAGCAATATACCTTTTTATGAGGGCTAAATCTTTTGTTAAAGAATGGGTTTTGGCATTTGATAGTGCTTTTCTTTTTCCAGTGGGCTGGTAGTTGTGGGTTTTTTAGTTAGTTATTTATTTCTATTCTTTTGTATATTGTTCGCTTCGGCCTTTTAATGAAATTATCACCTTTAAAAAAAAAAAAAGCATCTGAAAAATCACTCTTAGCATTTTATGATTTTGATGAATATTAACATATTTTGAGGGGATAACCAAAGATTTATTAAAAAGAGAATAGAGAAAAGGATTGAGTGACCTTCTTGTCACTCCCTCTCAAACAAGAGAACAAAAAATACAAAACAGTGAGCCTGACATTCCCTCTTGAAACAAGAGAAACAAAGACCACAAAAGAAGATCCAAAAGAACCCACTCTCCCCAAGAAAAACAAAATCCCAATAAAGTAGAGCCAAAGAAACTAGACCCTTGAAACCATACTTCCACAATCTCTGATGATTTCAGAACTTGGACTGCCCTGAAATTTGACTTGCACCATAGCCCAATTTGCCAACATTGATGCACTTTTCCTTTTTATGGTCACACTTATAGCTGCGTGAAGCATGAAGTGAAGCAGCAACAGATTCGAGTTTGTGAGCGGAAGCGTCTGTTTCAAAATGTAAACAAGTATAAATGGGTAGGTGGGAGTGTGGGCATTGGAAGCACTAGCAGGAGCGGTGTCTACCTAACACTCAGGTTAGAAGATCTCATTTCTGAAGATTCTCCCATTCCTTTCTTCCCACAGACATCACATGATGGCATAAGGAAGCATCCCCCACATAGTATTCCCCTTTTCGGAAAAAAAGGCCAGCAGACCACCCAATAAATAAGACATGAAAAACGAAAGCAATTGCAGGAGTATTCAGTTCTGGATACAGATGGCTTTTGGTTTTTTTGGTGGGTGAATTAGACAGCTACAAACTGACTTGACTGAAATAAACTGTAGAAGGACAAAAGTAGAAAAGAATAAGAACTTGAGCTGAGTTTGGATTGACCACCGAATTGAATTGCAATAACTAGTTCTAGTAAGTGGAAATGATAGCGTTCATGATGAATAATGCTCATATAGCAGTTAGATCCCTTTCAAAGCTAACCTATTCAAAGACGTAATTGCTGTTCGGAGCCCCCTTGTCCTGCAATATGATTGCTAAGAAAGGAAACTGCCATCCAACCATTTTCGCTTAATTGAACTAATAATAGCATTTCAATTCAATAGTGCAAGGAAAAGTAATATGGAAATGACAACTAGAAATTGAGCCCTAGTCAGTTTCTAAGTACTTAATATATCCAGCATTCATCGAGAATCAAGCTTGTTTTCAGGCCATATGCTAACATGGTTTTAAGACTCGGCTGAGTTTCGTGCAACTCGGCCAAGTTGACTCAGACTCGGCTGGTCCTGATCCGGTTTGACACCATGAGTCAACCCTAACTCAACCAATCCAGGGCGGTTCTCCCCTGATTTAGGATAGTCCCGACTCAACTTGAGACCAGATGAGTTGGTCCGAATCACTAAGGGCTCATTTGGGAGCTTGTATTTGGAATAAATCGGAATCCAAATCACAATTTCACTGGAATCAAGGTGATTCCAAATCCTCAGTTGTGTTTTGCAGCTTCTAATTGGAATGCATTGGAATCCAAAAATTGTGTTTGGATGCTTGTAATTGGTATGCATTGGAATTCTTTAGTATATTCTTAGGAACTTGAATTTGATTAACTAAATCAGCTTTAATATCCCAAATTGGTGTACATATGTGATATTTGACAGATTGATTGTAATAAGCCCATTGAAATATATACTTTGGCCCAAAATGATGAAATTTCAAGCCTCGGGTGGGCCGCAAACATAAGCATCACAGACGAATGACTCACTAATGTTTTTTAACCGTCCATTTAGATGGCCAACGTTTGGACAGTTTGGATCATTCTATTGATGTAATTTTAGTGTTGCAGCCGATAATTGGATTGTTTTGGGTATCATCAGCATGCCACGTTTATAGTGGATTAGTAGCCTAGCAACACTTTTTGTTAAATGTGTGACTCTCTTGCCTTTAAAAAGGGAGCCAAAAAAGGCATTTAACTCCAATTACACCATAATCACAACAAAAAGATGAGATTCCAAAATGGGGCTGCCAAATGACCTGCAAGTCTTTTGGCCATGGACGGCCATTTACAGAAATGGCAAGGACAGCATGAATGAACTGTGAGCCTCTCCAACAGTATGCCTGTATCTCTTTGTGACATATTAAGATCCACTCAACCCAAAAAGCTTCAAAGAAAGGCGACCACACCTTCAAGCCAAGGGGAAATGCAGGACAAAGGTTGATGTGCGTATTCTCCTGTCACATAAAACAGATACTTGGAAGAGAAAAATTCTCTCTTGGAAAGATCATCTCTAATCAAATTTTATTGCCTGTCACTATCAGAGTGAAGCCTCAGCTCTAGGTGGGACTGAGTTCTCAAGTCAAATTTTATTAGCCCTCACTTTCAGAGTGAAGTGAATGCCTGAACTCTAGGTGGGACTGAGTTCCTTTACACTTTTGCTCAAGGGGAGAAACATCATCACTATTCACACATTCTAAGAAGAATGATTTCATAGGCAAGAAGCGAACACCTTCCAATTAGACTCGTCCAGTAAAAAAAATTATGCTTCATTGGTTGGAACTGAACTGTGAGGTGAATGGTCCAACAATTTTCTAGAATCAGATGTTTCTAAGAGGCTTTTTGAAGCATCTTTATTATATGACATTTCGTTTGAGCCCATTTGAACACACACCTCCCAAGGGGGTGTTTGATTCCTAAATGCCATTTTGATCCAAACAACAGTTGATCTTGTGCATTTGGATGCATTTTGCAATTAGGTGGGACCAAGTTCTCTAGTCAAATTTTATTAGCCATCACTATCAAAGTGTGCCTCAACTCTAGTTGGGACTGAGCTCCTCTACACCTTTGCCCAAGGGGAGAAACATCATCACTATGTACACATTCTCAGAAGAATGATATCATAGAGAAGAAGCGAACGCCTTCGAATTAGACTCGTCCAAATAAAAAGTTTATGCTTCATTATCAGGATCATTTGGTTGGAACTGAACTATGAGGTGAATGGTCCAACAATTTTCTAGAATTAGATGTTTCTAAGAGGCCTTTTTCAAACATCTTTATTATATGACATTTTGTTTGGGCCTGTCTGAACACACCCTCCCGAGGGCACGTTTGACTCCTAAATGCCATTTTGATCCAAATGATAGTTGATCTTGTGCATTTGGATGCATTTTGCAAACCCCCGTCTCATCTCCCACTCAACAAAATAGGCGCTAAAATGCTGACTTAACAAAAACCAATCCGATTAGTTTTCGGAGTCAACTGAAAAAGCAGGCTTGGAAACCGCTTTTTGAGGAAGCGCGTCCAAACAGGCATTTAGTTTATTTATTTATTTTTTACAAGAATTGAAGCCTTAGTTGTCAATTTGGTTCTGTTTCACTGCAACAGCCTAAGTGTTTCATTCGGATCAGCAACATGGAATGGTCCCTCATTTGATTTTTTGGCTGAAATTTTGTCATGTTGTGGCCCTTTTAGCCATTCAGTCTGTTTTGGCCCCTTTCAGGTTGTTTGTTTCCAACATTATTATTTTTTTCTTTCTTCAAAACAATTGTCATATTTTTCCATTTTCGTGAGTATTTCGTGGTGACCTTAGGCGATTTGAACTAAAAAATATGCCTCCAGATAGAATGGCAGGGTTAAAACGTATAAAACTATTTTCTTCAATAGTTCGGTAAGCTTAATTCCCTTTTCTACCAATGATGTTGTCTGGATTATTGTTTGCAAACTAGGCTGTCAGCCAGGGATTGGCCTAGGTGACCCAGCATGGCCACTGGCTAGTGTCTGGATCGAGGAAACCAGACCTGCCCTGGTTAGTGTGCAACTCGGTCCTGGTTTCCCGATTCTACTCTTGACAAGTTTGACTCGGCCAAGTCAAAATGAGTTAGCCAAATCAGATGTAGTTTCAGTTGTTTTCAGATTATTTTTTTCATAAGAAGAAAAAGAAGAAGAAAAAGTGGAAGAAGATACACACACACACATGCATAGATGCATGTATGTAGGTATGTATGTACGTATTTTATTGAAAACTTTGTTAAAATAATAGTTTTGACCTGCTGGGTCGACTTGGTACTCGGCTGCTTGATACATATGTATGTATGTATTAATAGAGTTATATGTATGTATGTATGTATTGTATAGAAAACATAATAAAGGTAAGATGACGTGCTGGGTCGACTTGGTACTCGGCTGCTCGACCTGACCCATTGGAGTCCTGGTATGGATCCTGGATTTCAAATTATGGTCTCAATAGAAAGGGGTTAGTTGTTGTACATCTTTGGTGTGGTGTGATACATGAGGTTTGCTAGCTCCACATGCACCTTTACCGGGCGCATGTGCTGCATGTGCAAACCTATCACATGTGTGGACATATGAACTGGGCATAGTGCGGCCGTCCATGAAGATGACCTTGCAGAAAAGTCAGGCCAGTCCTCTCATCTGTTTGGCCACAATTCTATGATGAGTGTGGACTGTTGGCAAGTTTTTTCAACTGTCCATTGTTTTTGTACAGGGATGGTTTGCTTGATGAGTGGACCGGACCATTGCACCGGGTCATCTTCATGGTGGTGTCCGCATTAGGCACAGCACAGATGTCCCACACATGCTAGGTTGGTATGCATGCCTCATGTAAAGGTGCCTGTTGGACTAGCAAATCTCTTATTCTTACAGAAAAGAGGATACTTTTCCTGGTCAAGGTAGTAATTGAAGAATGGCTCTATCTATAAGTGCCACATAAACGTAGTATATACATCTGTGCATGCATGCTCATGCATGGTCGAGTGTATATGTGGAGATGTGTGCATGCGTGGGTGTGTTTGCATGTATGTGTGTTTGTGTGTGCATGGTTGTGTGCACATACATGCATGTGTTGGCTAAGCTCACATGTGTATATAGCCCCACCCCTCTACACGCTAGCATGTGCCAATATGACACATACAAGATTTGAGTGGGTACATCAGGTGGGTTACACTAGGTACTCTGGATAAAAAAATCATTCTGATTCACTCATTAGGTGTGCCAGTATACAAAAGAAATGTATGGGTAGAGAAATGTTGTTTCAGCTGTCAATATGCTTCATGCAGTCACCAATGGTCATTTGACTCAGTGATTTGCACCAACTCGTTTGGTTCTGAGTTGAGTCATGACTGGCCTGAGTTGGGGGGTGACTCATCTGATTCGGGGCAATTCGGCCATGTTTTGGGGCTGACTTATGGTACTGAACCAGATCGGACTTGACTGAGTCCAAGTCAACTCAGAAGAGTTGGCAATCCATGGTCTCACCTGTTGGGTTGACCTTCGTGATTTTTGGGCAGTAAGATCTACAGTGTGTGTTGTTGGGACCATAATGGCATGTGTGCAGGTCTGTACATGGGCCAGGGCTATACCACGTGTGTGGGCTTAGAAATTCCATGGAAGTGTAACCTCACAAGTGACAATGATTACGACCTTGTTTTCTGTGTTCTGCAGATGTCAGTGAGGAACTGTTTCATAAGGGGTTCCGTGGTGAGGTATGTTCAGCTTCCACCAGATGGTGTGGACATTGATATCCTTCATGATGCTACAAGGAGAGAAGCTCGTAACGGCTGATTGATTTTGTCACTCCTTTTAGGCTTCGAGAAGAGAAAAAAAAAAAAAAAGGAAGATCACATGGTATTTTTCACCCATGAATTCCTGTTTTTAGATGTATGGATATAGGTAGATGTACTTATGTAGATGTTATTTCTATGATGGTTTAGCGTTTTCTGGTAAACTGTTTAATCGAGATTTGGGTATTCTGTATGGTTTACATGTATGGAAGTTTCGGTATCTATTACTATTTGTGGAATTAACCCCAGATTGGCATGATAAATTTCAGTATAAGCGTGTAACGCTAAGAAGGAAAATGAAGATTTCATTTCTTTTGATGTCATTGTTTCTGGTTTGATGAGCTGGGCTGAGATGGGCCCGCCTCCCATTGCCAACATACTCATGTCTGGTGTGTCTAATGGTCTGGAACTAGCATCTGATAGGCCGGTTGTGTTTGTCTGTTGCATTTGGGACATTGATTGTTTTTGTTTTAAACTAAACATTTAGAAGGCACACCAAAATGAATTTTGGTATTGTTTTCAAACTAATCCAATGGGAGACGAGTTGATGTTTTGGTAGGTAACAACTGGAGAGTAATAATCACCTATAACTGGTTACTACCCATAGTAACAGGCAGGACATCTGACCTGTGCAAACTTGGATCTTTCCATGAACGTCACCTGGTGCATGTCCTGTATTCCACTTGAAGTCAAAACGGATGGTTTAACTAAAACTTGCCGATGCTCTCCTATCACCCTCCTCGTGAGTGGAATGGCTTAATATTCTTGCACCTTGTGATCTCCATGGTGAGGCTGATGTCCTACACATGTTGGCAAGTGAGATGGGTTGTATTACCGGCATGGGTTGTTGCTGAGAGCTCTTTGGCCCAAAAGCATGTTTTTTTTTTTTTTTCATTTGATGCATGCGCACTGCATGAAAGCACGTCTTCATTTTCATTTTCATTTTCAAAATTTTTTTTTTTGAAGGCAAGTAAACGTTTTTACCAATCATTGGCAAAATACAATACAATAGACAACCAGCAGATAAAACAGACTAAAAAGCACAGAATACAAAAGAGACTAAAAAGATCCCACATAGCATAGGCAAAGCAGATGCAAACAAAAATAAGGTAGCAACAACTAAAAGAGGGCCAAACACCAACCACATAAGTATCGATCATCCACCTCCAAATAGTAAAGGTTAGTAATTGACCATGTCAAGTAAGAAATGAACCCCACTGAAGGAATTAGTCCAAGAGAAGCCAATCTTAATGCAGAGGAAGTTTCAGCTAAGTTTCTATTTCTCCAACATGCATAATAAGGGCTTTTGATAACTATGATTGTTTCTCTAATCATGCATCTGATGGAAGTAGACAAGCTGCCATTCTCTAATCATGCATCTGATGGAAGTAGACAAGCTGCCAATGGAGTCCAAAATCTTTTTAATGATCATAAACATTGCTGCATGAGATGGTTAGGCTGGATGATCACCAACCAGCTTGAAAACCTCACCTGGCTAAGCGTTACCGAGATCTTTCCAAACATCCATAGATACAATATTCAATTGCTGGAAATAGATGCATGGGACGTGAACTAGGCAACAACATGAATATACCCAAAGCTAACTGAATGGTCTATGGCAGTCTGATGCAACTACGAGCACCCACACCTTGTCTTCTCTGCCATCAACCATTTAGCTATGAGAAAGGGAGGGACATGATAAATCACTGAAGAATGACTGAATAACAGAAGCCGTTGAGATTTTGAACTACAGATGTCATTGTTCTTTTGGCACCTTAAAAAATTCTAAGATTCCTCTTACTTGGTGTTCCAAATAGCTGCCGAGACAGAGACGGAAGCATGGAAGGCTCCTGGGTTGATTAGATGATGTTGCAAATATGCTCGATTGTCTGATAAGGATATCCCAAGAATGGGATAATACTGGCACCATATCTGGGAGGAGAAATTACATTCATAGAAAAGATAATTCCTAGTCTCATCTTGTGCATTACATAAGATGCGAGTATGATCATTAATAATCCCCCTCATGCATAGCCTTTCTTTGATTTTTAAACTATCGAGAATGGCCATCCAAGTGTAACACATGCTTTCAAAAGTGGTCTTTGGTCCAAATGAATGAGCACTGGAGAATAGACAAACCAGAGTTGAATAAGGTTGAGAAAGAAGCATTGGAGGAGAAAACACTATCCTTGGACTATAATTCCATGTATTTGAATAAGGCTGAGAGAGAAGCATTGGAGGAGAAAAAACACACATCCTTAAGACTAATTCCATTCGATTTCACTGTGCATCCTGATTTCAGGAATAAGGATACTTCCGATAACAATCAAATTGTGCTCAGATCACCCAAAACAGGATCCGGAAGCAACCACCTCTGATACCTCCAGGTGGATTTCTTACCTATGATTTTCAAAAACAAGCTGGCTATAGATGCTTCATTCCATTCCCTGATACTTTTAAATTTCAAACCCACTGGAATTACAAACAACATCCCAAATCACCGCATGCATTGACTTGTGATTCTAATCAACCCATGGAAAATTCCTGCACTTTCTCTATGGTCCCAATGACCCCAATTGGCAACAAAAAGGCAACGGTCCAAAAAGAAGGAAGAGAAATCAGAGATATCTTTATAATTGAAGCCTTCCACCAAAGGATAGAAGCCTTGCTTTCCAGCCGTCGAGCCTTCTTTAATTTTGTCAATCAAATCACCATAATTAGCTAGCCTTGGCTTATGAGAAAGTAAGGGAAGCCCCTAACTACTTAAACCGAGAATGATCCTTCGCTCATGCCAATAATGCTCAAGTAATTGAGTCTTGGATGATGATATATAAAGCATGAGATATGTCATAAAATTAGTATTTGAGATGAGGTCCAGTTAGGGAAAATCATCAGATCATCTGCAAACATGAGGTGAAAGACAATGAACATATGCTTTTTAATAAGGAAACTTGATGTTACCATTCACCAATCCAATAATATTAAGCATAACGGTGAGCACTTTCTATCACAATACCAAGAAGGTAGGAGAGAGATGGACAAGTTGCAGTGGACCATGCCTGCTTTTGAAGAAGCCATGCCGACTCTCATTTCTACTAGTAGAGTAGTAGGAGGGAGATTGATGAGGTGCTGCATGGCCTTAAAATGCAAATGATGCATAACGACACCCTTAAGCGTGTCATGTGATAGAGGAAAAGTAAATGTTGCATTCCATGTTGTGTAACATGGAGCCACCTATGTTGGTTTGACAATGTCACAATTTTAGTGAGTCCTAAGGCATCATTGATCCTTTGTAGGTATATAGGCAGAGGCATCACGGGTGTGCCTTTAGAATTTCTAGAGGAAGGTACACAGCTGTATCCTCTGTTATCAAAGCAACGGAAAATGTTACTAAACAAGTTCAAAAGCACTTCACATGACATTATAGACACCCCACCCAAGGCCAATGGCTTTTGATCATTGAGAAGCTTGAGATGTGAATGGTTGGTTCTCTTGACTCCTGCATTCCCTAAAAACCTTGATCCAAAACCTGAGCCTATTATAAGCCAAAACTATAAGCCAAAGCCAAAACCCAAGCTAAATCTGACCCAAAACACAACACAACACAGAAAAACAACACCCCCTCATTTCCTTCCTCCCCCCTTTAACCTAAAGCCTCCCTTATCCTCTATTAAGCCTTAATTCCAAGACCCTTAGCCTTTAGGTTAAGCCTTAGTCCCAAGTTTCTTAGCCCAAGCTTAATCCCAAGACCCTCAACTCTAGCCCATACATCTCCCATCTTCCATTAAAGGATATATTTGTCTTAATCCTCCGGCACATTGTGTCTACATTATTGCCGATGTGAGCTTCTTTGAAACGGTATCCTTTCATTCCATAAAACAAGCTACCATTAACTCGACTAATCAATCTCTTTCAGTCCAACCTCCGTCATGTGTAAATCCTCCAGAAGAAGTGACGCCCCATCCTGCTCCTGGCATGGATATTGAGATTAGAAGTTCACGTTCACCTCAATCAACGTCAACTGAGGTTCTAAGAAAATCATCCAGCACTTCTAACTTCAATTTATTGCGCTTCGAAAAGATATAAGAGCATGCACTCAACATACAATATTATGTATCCATTGCACCAAACATCCACTCTCTCATTTTGTTTAATATAATTGCTTGTCCCCTTCCTTTAAATCCTTTGCTCTGTCTCTATCAAGTCATGTGGTCCCAACTTCGTACCATGATGCCTTGGCTTACCCTGGTTGGAGAAAGGCATGGAAGATGAGATCGATGCTATGCATCATACTGGTATGTGAACATTATCTCCATTGCCTCTTGGAAAGCACACAATTGAATGCCGGTTGGTATTTACAATTAAATACAAATTGGATGGATCCATTGACTGACTAAAAGCGCTCCTTGTGGTGAAGGGTTATACACAAACTGTTGGGGGCCTTGCACAAAACCTTAGGATCTAGCCCTCCAGAACAAACCAGAATTATAGATAATAAAGCAATGAAAATAATCAATGCATCAATCACACACCACACAAGAGATTTTTACGTGGAAAACCCTCAAGGAGGTAAAAACCACGGGACCTCGTCCAGATCAACAATCCACTATGAAGTAGAACGTTACAAACTTCTTCACTTACGTAGGAGTGGATAAACAATAAGAGAAATAAAGAAAATAGAGAGATCTAACCGATTACGAGGACATAGAAGCGTTGAGATATAGATTGCACAGTAGATAACCTCCACAAGCAGAACCTCCCTTCTATAAGCTTCTTCTCTCTTTTTTCATCTCTCTCTCTCACCTTTGATAGCCCTAAACCCTTTAGCAAATCCCTTGTAAAGCTTTAGGAAACCCTCTTGTTCTTTTCTAGAAAGCCGTAGGAACTCCTATTTAAAGTTTTAGGAAACTCCTTTCCGCATCCCAGTTGCAAAAGAACTTACGACACGAAATCCATGCAAAATCGCGGAACGAATCTGCGTAACTTCGACTGGTTGAACCGAGTCTACGACCGATCGAGATCCACCTACGACCAGTCGAGCACCTTCTTTCGACTGGTCGAGCACCCCATAGAAAAATAGTCCACGGTCGATGGACTTTGAGTCGTGCCACGACTCGACTCCACAACTGGTCGACCACCAGCCTTCGACCGGTCAAGCGAGGCTCACGACCGGTCGACGACGGGTCAAAAAAATCTATCAAATCTCTCCCTTTTTGACCCAGGAGGGATCCACCTTCTTGAAGCCAACTAAGTTTCTACAAACCTCAAACTTGCCATTGAGCAAAGCCTTGGTCATCATGTCTGACCCATTATCGTCCGTGTGGACCTTCTTAAGCAGTAACACCTTATGTTCCAAAGTATCCCTGATCCAGTGATACCAAATCAATATGTGCTTCGACTTGGAATGCTGACTTGAATTTTTGCTCAAGTGTATAACACTTTGACTATCACAATAGACCATGTGCTCCTCCAGCTTTAGGCTAAGTTCCTTTAGGAACCTCTTCATCCAAAGCATCTCTTTACATGCCTCTATGACTGCAATGTACTTGGCTTCTGTCGTCGACAACGCTACGACCTTCTATAACTCGCTCTGTCAGGAAACCGCTCCCCCTGCAAACGTGAACATGAACCCCGAGGTAGACTTCCTAGAGTCTATGTCGCCTGCCATATCTGCATCTATGTAACCCTCTAACACAGGTTTACCGTCACCATAGCATAGGCTTAATCTGGATGAGCCTCTTAGATACCGCAGTATCCACTTAACCGCTGCCCAATGCTCTTTGCCAGGATTGACAAGATACCGGCTGACAACACCAACCGCATATGCTATGTCTGGGCGTGTACACACCATAGCATGCATCAAACTTCCTACAGCTGACGCGTAGGGTATCTTCTACATCTCATCCATCTCTGCCTTCGTCTTGGGACATTGCCTGTCGCTCAATTTGAAGTGACCATCCAGTGGAGTACTGACTGACTTCGCTGCATTCATATTGAACCGCTCTAGGACTTTCTTAATATACCGCTCTTGTGATAACCAAAGCTTCATGCTGCTTCTGTCACGGGTTATCTTCATTCCTAGGATTTGTTTAGCCGGGCCCAAGTCTTTCATCGCAAAAGACTTGTCCAACTCCTATTTCAGCCTATCAATCTTCTTGATGTCTTTTCCCATGATGAGCATGTCATCAACATATAACAACAGAACTAAGAAATCACCATCTGAGAACTTGCGCATGAACACACAGTGGTCCGACTCCATTCTGTCATACCCATGCGGTAACATGAACGAATCGAACTTCTTGTACCATTGCCGTGGAGTTTGTTTCAGCCCATACAAGCTCTTCCTCAACTTACACACCATATGCTCTTTACCCTTGACTTCGAACCCCTCTGGTTGGTGCATGTAGATCTCTTCTTCCAAGTCACCATAGAGAAAGGTAGTTTTAATATCTAACTGCTCTATATCCAGATCCATGCTAGCCGCCAACCCAAGCGACACCGTATGGATGTCATCTTCACCACTGGTGAGAATATTTCCTCGAAGTCTATGCCTTTCCTCTGACCAAACCCTTTCACCACAAGTCTGGCTTTGAACCTCATCTGTGAATTCTTCTGCTCAATCTTCTTTCTGAACACCCACTTGTTGCTCGGAACTTTCTTGCCCTTAGGCAGTTTCACCATATCATAGGTGTGGTTCTTATGCAAGTATTTCATCTCCTCTTGCATGACTTTCAACCACTCTCCCTTATGCTCGTCGACTAGGGCCTCAGAATAATCTTTTTGGCTCTCCCCCATTAACTAGTATAATGTACTCATGTGGTGAGTACCTCTTGGACGGCTGTCTGTCCCTAGATAACCTCCTTACCTGTGGCTCAATAGTTGGATCAAGTGGGGGCTGCTCCCCTGGTCCATCTTTTGAAGGAACTCCTTCGTCCTCTGCACCTTGCTGTACTCTCCCGTCATTAGGCACCATGGGAGGGATCCATGTCCTCTAGTTCACTTGAACTAGGCTGGTTCTTCTCTGGCTTACCAATGTATTCTATACACTGATCTCCAAAGAAAACCACATCTCTACTCCTGACGAGCTTCCTCTCGGTTGGATCCTACAATCTATAACCGAATTTTTCATCACCTTACCCTAAGAACACATACTGCCTGATCTTCATATCGAGCTTGAACCTCTCATCCTTTGGTACATGAACGGATACCCTACATCCAAAAACCTTGAGATTACTATACGATGGATCCAGTCCAGTCCATACCTTCTTAGGTACTTCTCCATTCAATAGAGCTGATGGAGACCCGTTTATCAAATACACTGCCGTGTGCATTGCTTCTCTCCTAAACGTCTTGGGCAATTTCGCATGAGATAACATGCATCTGATTCTCTTTACAATGGTGCGATTCATTCGCTCAGCCACACCATTATACTGGGGGGTCTTGGGAACTGTCTGTTCATGCCGTATACCGAGGGACTTGCAGTACCCGTGAAAGTCGCCAATGTATTCACCACCATTGTCAGTACGGATGCACTTCAATGGTCTACCTGTCTCTCTTTCGACCATAGCATGAAACAATTTAAACACACCAAAGACCTCATCCTTGGATTTCAAAGCATAAACCTAAACCTTCCTAGATGCATCATCTATAAAAGTAACAAAATACAATGCCCCACCCAAGGTTTTTGTCCCCATAGGACCACAAACATCAGAATAAACCAAATCTAATGCATGCACTTTATTAACATGAGAAGAAGATTTAACAAATGAAACTCTATGTTGTTTCCCTGATAAATAATCAAGACAGGTTTTGAGAGGTGTACCTGTCACGTCTGGAAGGAGCCGCTTCCTTGCTAGTAGCTGAAGCCCTTTTTCACTCATGTGGCCTAGACGCCTGTGCCACATGTCAATAGCTGAATCTTCCGCTGCGTTCAACCCACCCTTGCACATACTGACACTTACCTTGTAAAAGGTGCAATACTTCTTTCCTCTGGCCACAATCAATGAACCCTTGATGAGCTTCTATCGCCCATTAGCAAACCGACTTTCATAGCCATCATCATCCAACCTTCCCGTCGACATCAAGTTGAGGTGAAGATCTGGGATATGCATCACATCCCTGAGAACCAATGTGCAGCCCACATCGGTCTTCACACAAATATCACCGACTCTCACGATTTTTGATACGCCAGAATTTCTCATCTTCACAGTCCCATAGTCACCTGACTTGTAGCTTGTGAAGAAGTCCCTACGTGGATTCGCATAAAAAGAAGCTCCCGAGTCTATCACCCAGTCGGTGTCCTGACTCGTAGCCGTGAGACATACGTCATGATCTGCAGAAAGAATAACTACAACATCTCCATCTGAAGCGACTGCAGTAGAATCTGATTTATTTTCCTTCTCTTTTCTTTTCTTGTCGTTCTTCTTACCACGACATTTATGCTTGTAGTGGCCCTTCTTGCCACAATTCTAGCAATCAACATCCTTTCTGTTACTCGACTTGCTCTTGATTTATCTCGGGCTTTCCCGTCCTTCCTGTTCTTTCCTCTCCCCCGTTCCTGTGTCACAAGAGCCCCTTACTGAGTAGACCTCTAAGACTTCCTCTTTGTCTCTTCATTAAGAGACAACTAGTTACCTGTTCCATGGATATCTTTCCGTCTGGTGCAGAGTTACTTAGAGACACCACCAATGTCTCCCAACTGTCAGGCAATAAACTAAGCAAAAGTAAAGCCTGCAATTCATCATCCAGGACCATTTTCATAGAGGAGAGTTGGTTCACTATATTACTGACCTCATTCATGTGCTCGGCCACAGAACCACCATCTTTGAATTTGAGATTCACAAGTCGCCTTATCAGAAAATTTTTATTACCGGTTGTCTTCCTCTCATATAGCTCTTGTAATTTCAGTCATAGGTTAGCGGCTGAGGTTTCTGTAGACACATGGTGGAACACAGAATCATCCAACCATTTTCTAATAAACCCTACCGCCTTTCGGTCTATCTTCTTCCAATCATCATAAGTCATATCCTTGGATTTTACTGATATGCCTAAAATTGGAGAATATAGGTCCTTGCAATAAAGTAAGTCCTCCATCTTAGCCTTCCATATGGTCCAATTAGAACCATTGAGGCTGATCATCCTTGATGAGCCACCTTTCATAATTCAAAACCGATCCTACCCGTTCAATGAACTTAGCTCTGATACCACTTTGTTGGGGGCCTTGTACAAAACCTTAGGATCTAGCCCTCCAGAACAAACCAGAATTATGGATAATAAAGCCATGAAAATAATCAATGCATCAATCACACACCACACAAGAGATTTTTACGTAGAAAACCCTCAAGGAGGTAAAAACCACGAGACCTCATCCAGATCAACAATCCACTATAAAGTAGAACGTTACAAACTTCTTCACTCACGCAGGAGTGGATAAACAATAAGAGAAACAAAGAAAATGGAGAGATCTAACCGATTACGAGGACATAGTAGCGCTGAGATATAGATTGCACAGTAGATAACCTCCACGAGCAGAACCTCCCTTCTATAAGCTTCCTCTCTCTCTTTTCCTCTCTCTCTCTCTCACCTTTGATAGCCCTAAACCCTTTAGCAAATCCCTTGTAAAGCTTTAGGAAACCCTCTTGTTCTTTTCTAGAAAGCCCTAGGAACTCCTATTTAAAGTTTTAGGAAACTCCTTTTCGCATCCCAGTTGTAAAAGAACTTGCGACACGAAATCCGCGCAAAATCGTGGAACGAATCTGCATAACTTCGACTAGTCAAACCGAGTCTACGACCGGTCGAGATCCACCTACGACCGGTTGAGCACCTCCTTTCGACTAGTTGAGCACCCCGTAGAAAAATAGTCCACAGTCGTTGGACTTTGAGTCGTGCCACAACTCGACTCCATGACTGGTCGACCACCAGCCTTCGACCGGTCGAACAAGGCTCACGACCGGTCAACGATGGGTCAAAAAAACCCATCACAAATTACAGGGCTTGACTATGATGAGAAATTCTTCCCTGTCACCAAACTAAATTTTATTCTAGTTTTGATCTCCCTTACAGCTAGTTGGTCTTGACCCTTATATTAGTTGGACGTTAAGGATACCTTTTTACATGACGATTTGTTTAAAGAAGTTTATAGGGAGCAACCTTCGGGGTTTGTTGCTCAGGAGGAGAGAGGAAGTATCTGTAAACTTAGAAAAGTAATCTATGGGCTCAAGTAATCTCTACTTCCATGGTTCGAAAAATTTAATAGTTCGCTTAACCTCATTGGTTTTTGTTGATGTCGAGTGGACCACTTAGTTTTTATTAAGCAAAGTGAAAAGGGAATTGACATAATAGTCACATGCAACGATGTACGATGTACGTTGATGACATAATAGTCACATGCAATGAAGTAGCTGGAATTATTGAAATTAAGCAATATATTCAACAATAATTTCAAATGAATGATCTTGGCTATCTAATTATTTTCTTGGAATTGAGGTCCCCCACTCTTCTTATGGGGTTAGTCTCAACTAAAGGAATTATGTTCTCGAGGAGACTAGGATAATGGGGTGCAAGCCATGTGACACACCAATGGAGCCAAATGACAAGTTAATAGATGACCATGGGGAGTTTTTCAAAGACCCTAAAAGGTATCGTCAACTGGTTGGGAAGCTCATCTATATCACGATCACATGACTAGACATATCATTTGCTTTAAGAGTCGTTAGTCGGTTAATGCATCAGCCTCATATCCAACATTGGGAAGCTGTGGTTCATATCTAACGATACTTAAAGGGCACTCCAGGATAAAGACTAATGTATAAGTCCAATGATCATCTTTGAATTGAGGGATATGCTGATGCTGCTTGAACTGAATCAATGACAAATAGACGGTCCACCTTTAGGTATATATCTCACGTTCGTTGGAGGTAAACTAGTAATGTAGAGGAGTAAGAAACAAAATGTGGTTGCAAAATCCAAAGCTGAAGCATAATACAGGGCCATGGACCACACATTTTGTGAGATGACTTGGGTAAGATAGCTTTTAATAGGAATTCATTCTCTTTAATATGCCATTCATGGTCTTGCATTGCAATAATCAAGTAGTGAATCACATCACTCAAACCCCCAGATAGTGTGTAATGGGACAAAATTAATAAGGCCAAGATTTCATTTACCGGTCCCCCAAAATATAGGCATCTTTGGAGAGAGGAAATCTCTTGAACCTTGAATTTTTCAAGACAGCTTTCATACATAATTTTTACAAGCATAATCCAAAAAAAAAAAAAAATCTCGCAGTAATGTGCCTGGAAGGATTAGGGCTTTAGGAAGACGAGGGTCTATAGGTTTAGCTAGATGATCATCCTTGTGTTGGAACACAGAGTTTATGCCTAGATGTGATTGATTCTTTAATGTCATGTTTCTTCTCAGATCAGTTTTTATTTTGGTAAAGATGACTCCATTTTATGGAAAATGAAGTGCAATGATAAGGACCTATCAAGAGAAGATAACCCTAAGTTAATATGGTAGACTCTTACTCCAGTGGAATGATAAGGGTCCTTACTCTTACTCCAGTGGTAGACTCTTAGGAGTTTCAACACCTGGTTGAGGGTTCGAGTACCCATAGGTGGTGAAATCCCACCATAGCATGAGTGTGTGGTGGTGTGTGTGCGTGAGTAGTAAAAAAAAAAAAAAGAACCTAAGTCAAATGATCCTAGTTTTTGAGATGTAAAGAGAAAGCACTAGGAGATACCTTAGATTTTACTGATTGTGGTTGCACAGTCCTTCAACCGAACTTTGAAAGAAACAAGAGATAGTCTAGGCAGAACTGAGCAATGAAGGATTTAAATAACTTGGCGCGGCTCGATTTCGGTATCACCAAAGGTAAGTTCGGTATTACCGAAGTGTTCCTGGAACTCAAAAGATCTTTAAAAACTGATTTTCCTACTATGCACAATTCTAAAATAAGATTCCATGGTATGGTCAAGAGTGTGAAATCCTTCCATGGAATATTCAAAATGTTTAGAGGCCTAGAATCCTCAGATTTATCATTTAGATAAAAATGAACCAATAACCATTCATTGGAGATGGTTGATCAATAGGTAATAAACATTTAATCGCAGTATGTGTATCAACCTTTTCTGGTTCAAGATAAGTATCATATTATTCATGAGTATTTCAAAAGTTATGTATGATACTTGTTATATATGGAGTTTTTTTTTAAATTTATTTATCATGAAAGCATTTTTATCAAACTCCATGAAGAAATTATTAGTCAAGATTTTTTTTTTCTTTTTTATTTGTGAATTGATTCAAAAGTAATATGCTTTTGAAAGCTCTAGAATCAATTTTAACCAATTGAGATTTATTTCTTGACCAATCAATTTTTGCTTTAATTTTTTTATATTTTTTTATTTTATGGCTCACCTTTACTTGACCCATTATCAAATATATCAACAGATGGGTCGAGGTAACTTGTTGATTTACATGGACCAGATGTTACAAGGGCCCGAGTCTTTTCCAGGGCACTTGTATCTATTTTGCATTATCCATTTGGTAACCATTTTCTTTGAGCCAGAAGAATATTTCTCTGAGTGACTTTCAAATGATTTGGATGTGACTTTGTGGTTTGTCTTGGAAGTAACATCAGATTTCTTTACCATAGGACATTCCCATTTGTAGTGTCCTATCTTTCCACAGTGATGGCATTTAACTGGATCTTTCTAATTTTGAGTAATTGAATTTGTCATCATTGATGATGTAGAGAAGGATTTCGATTCATATCCCAGGCTTGTCATATTTTTGGATTTTCTTCCCATGCCTAGAAGTTTCTCAAATTTTTCATTGCTTTGAGTAAATTTTTGGGTTAGTTCTACTGTTTGATCAGAATGTTTTACTTCCATTTTTAGTTTCTTGTTTTTTCTTTTTAATTTTTTGACTTTTAATTTTTGAAGTTCAATTTTTTTAATCAGATTATCAAAAATTATGCTTCTAACTCTAGTTCCTCTCCCCCTTTTAATTTCCTCAAGATCAAGTTCATCTTCCTCATCCAAATTTTTGGGAATGAATGTAGTGGTGGAGGCCATGAGAATCTTCAGTGATTTTGTGTCTCTATCACTACCTGACTCATCTGAATCTGAATTTAAGTCGTTAGTGTCATCCCAAGTAGCTGCCATAGCTTTTCCTTTGAACTTCTTTGTAGGGCATTCCGTGGAGATGTGACCAAACTTTTTTACAGTTGTAGCATTGAAGCTCTTTGGAGTTGTTGAATTTTTCAGTTTGGCGCTTGTGGTCCGGTTAAGCTCCCTTGTTGTTGTATGGTCTTCCATGGTTCCTATTAAAGAATCTTTTAAATTTTTTAGCCAAGAGGGCAACTTCCTCATCTCCATCTTCATTCTCACTATCTTCTTCCTCTATTGTATTCATGGCGTTAGAGGTTTTGAGAACATTACTTTTGAATTTTGTGGGTGGTTTGAAGTGTAGTTCAAAAGTCTGTAAGGAACCTACTAGTTCTTCTACTTTCATTTCTTCTATATTCCTACACTCTTCAATGATAGTGACCTTGGAGTTAAAACGTTCTGGTAAGGATCTCAGAATTTTCTTACATATTTTGGGTATCAGAATTCTTTCTCCAAGTCCTCCCATGGAGTTACATATACCATTTAGTCTTGTGAAAAACTCCATGAACGTCTCATCTTCTTCCATCTTTATGTGTTTAAATTGAGATGTTAGGAGTTGAAGCCTTAACATTTTTACCGTGCTTGTTTCTTTATTGGTAGTTTTCAATAACTCACATGCTGCCTTAGAGTTTGTACATATGCTTATTTGATGAAATATTTCCTGTGAAACTCTGCAGCAAATTGCATTCATGGCTTTGGCTTCACACATCCTCATCTCTTTGTCATACTAGGTCTATTTGGCCTCTGGTTTTGATTTGGTGATTGTTGTGCCATCCTCAAGAACAATTCGTTCTGTAGATGCAATATATCCATTTTTAACCATCTCCCATACATCATCATCTAAGGCCTGGAGAAAAAATATCATTCTGGCCTTCCAGTATGTATAGTTTGTACCATTAAAGATGGGTGATTGTGAGATGGATGGTCCCTCTCCTTTGCCCATAATTCTTTCTTCAGTCAAGATCTTCCTCTAGGTCGTTAAACCTTTTTCAGAGGAACCTTTCTCTGATACCAATTGAAATTGCGATTTATACCGTTGATACTGAAGAATGAATATGGGAGAAGGTCCTAGAGGGGGGTGAATAGGACTTTTCAATTTTTTTGTCTATTTAAAATTAAAATAGTGGTGAAGAATGCTTGAGTAGAAGTTGGAATATGTCAATATGTCCTAGAGGGGGGTGAATAGGACTTTTAAAAGATTTATGAGTTATTAAAAATCCTATCACTGTAATCCTATTATGTATGCAATTTTCAGGATTACACAAATGTAACTCTACTGGCTTCCAAGCCAAGTAGAGGATCCAATCACAAACTAATCAAGATATAACAATAAGTAACTTAGTCTATGTTAGATGTGACTGTGTGTGTGTGTGTGAAATATGTTCAGATATATAAATATGAATGCATTGTCATGAATCACACATATAGAAAAGCAATCACAAACACAGTCATTTTTATAGTGGTTCGACTACTTGTCTACTCCACTCCCGACTGTCGCACTCAACCCTTGAGTGTACCGGATTTCACTAAGGAGGTTTCCCAGGGTTCACCTCAAACCTAAGGTTTTAAATCAGGTTCACCTTCAACCTTTACAGAGGTTTTACACGGTTCATCTCTAACCCAGAATTTTGCTAGTTCACTCCTAACCAGATGTTTATGCTCTCCATAGAGCAAGGGTCTACACGACGCACCCGGATTTTAGACCACACAGGTCAAGGACCTACACAAGGACCTAACAGTTTATGCCCTACACAAGAGCAATAGTCCACCCTGTGCACCCATGGATTTTAGACCACACAGGTCAAGGACCTACATAAGGACCTAACAGTTTATGCCCTACATAAGAGCAAGGGTCCACCCAGTGCACCCACTACGTACACTCCCGCCAGAGGCCTCCTTGAGGACTTCAAAGGGTGAGAACCACCTAGGATCAAGACCTAGGAAGGAATGATCATAAGTGTCCTCTAGACTCTAGATACTTACAGATAAGTTGATGAGTCCCGTTAAGCACAACTCCAAAAATCTTCTCCTCCTTGTTGATGAAGAGTCTTCAATTCCCTTGATCCATAACACAAGATGATATACCAATACTTGGCTTTGGGTTAGGTCAAGGGTGAGATGGAATCCTACTCTCTAAAGATTTTCCTATAAGGAAGATAGAGTGGTTCCTCTCTTATGCATTGAAGGCATCCCAGCATAATGATTTGGCAATAAGATAGTAGCTGGAGGATCCTTGAATGCGGAAGTTCATTCCCCAATCCACTCTATTTAATGTCAATGATAAGGGTGGATTGGAGGATGAACTTCCCTAGAGAAAAAGGCTTTAGGTATAAGATGCAAGTTAAAACACACAAAAGTTCTCTCTTTTCTCTCTTACAGCAATAAAGAACAAGTCCTCTATATATAAGCAAGAAGTTCCAACAGATATAAAACGGTCACATTTATGACAGAGTTCGATATCATCGAGCAGGTTCGATATCATCGAGCGTATACTCTCGATAGCATCGATGGTCTGCTCGATGACTCGGACTCGATGTCATACGCTTTTGAAACTTCTTGCCAATAGGTCGATGAATCGAAACAATTGTCGATGTCATCAGATTTCGAACTCCGATTCCATCGATGACTGGGTCGATCCCTCGACACATGAAAAATGAGAGAGACTTGACTTTGAAAATATTTCAGGTTTTCATGAATGATTGGGGGAACCGTCGAGGTCATCGGAATTTGAATGTCAATGATATCGAGATCTGAGTCGAGGCATCGATAATTCCTGCAGATTTATCTTTGAACTTGCTGGACAGATTATGGCTTAGTTCGATGCAATCGATCAGGTGTCGATATCATCGATATTTAAAGATCGATTAAATCGAAGGGCCCCCGATCATAGTTAAAAACACCCTGAAATAAACTGCTGTAAGAAATGCGTGCCCACCATCGATATCATCAATGGACCTCCGATCATATCGATATTTGATTTCAGATCATATCGGTCATCGATATATCGATGAATTTTGAGATTTTCATTAAAAAAACAGAGGCGCCGAAAATCTGTCTGTCGATCATATCGAGCCACTCCCGATGGTCTCGATATTTGAATATCGATGGTCTTGATATCTGTATTAATACATCGATAATTCGTCTAGAAATGTTATGAAGTTACTGGACATGTTTAGTGCTTTTATCGATGATATTGATAGGTGTATCGATACATCGATAAATCCGTCCAGATGAATATTTAGTTGCTGGACACTTTTGGTTCTCTTATCGATAATATCGTTAAGGTATCGAGGACATCGACAGTGTAGGTCGATCATATCGAGGGTGCATCGATAAAATCGACAAGGCGAGAAAAACTTAGAGATTTTCCTATTTTGAAAAAGTTTTTTCACCATAGAAACCCTAAGATGTCTATCTTGTTTTAAGGGTTTTAATCACCTGGTGTTTTGGGACATGGGATGTGAGGCTATGATTTACTTATTGTGAGCTTCCACACATCCGGTTGAGGCAGACGCTTGAAATAATCTTCCTATTGAGTTCTGCAGCCAGTCTGACACACCATACACGTAACTTGACAAACCAGGGCACAAATAGGTGCACTTTCAAAAATTCTAATTGCCTAACTTAAATAATCATTCAGTTTAAAGTAAGTAAGGTAATATAATTCTAACAACTTTCAAGCCAGTTAGAGGTTCCAATCACAAAGGTTATTAAAGATATATAGATATAACAACTAGCCTAGTGTTGTGAGCTTGTGTGTGGAATGTGCTTCCTATCAATTAATAACATTCATTCAATCATGTATGAGAATTTAAAACATTCAAGCATATATAAGCATGATTAAACAAATGTGCAAATGACAATTCCAAACACAAGCATGATAGTGGTTCGACTACATGCCTACTCCACTCCCGGCATCCACACTCAATCCCAAAGTGCACAGGATTTCACTATTAATGGTTTAAAAACAGGTTCACCTGTAACCTTTATAGTCTTACACTAAGGACACAAATTTATACTCTCCACAAGAGCAAAGGTCCTACACTAAGAATCTACGTTTAGGCCCACTAGCCAAGGTCCCACACTAGGCACCTTCGTTTAAGCCCACCGGCCAAGGTCCCACACAAGGCACCTACGTTTAGGCCCATCGGCCAGGGTCCTATATAAGGTACATACGTTTAGGCCCACCAGCCAAGGTCCCACACTAGGAACCTAATCGAGTTTGTTGATAGCAAACTCTTAGCCTCAATCCTACACAAGGAAAGAGACTAAACTGTAAACTCTTAACAATGACACTAACTTGTCGGATCGAGTTCTCTTTTATAGCTCATCTTGGGTTGCTTGATCTTCGCGCTCTCGTGCTTGAATCAGCTTCCCGATGCTCTCCTGATCGCGTAGCTTGGATTTTTCCTATTGGTTCAACTTCACGATCAAGAACTTCGCATAAGATGTACCTATGAAGGTGACCAAGGTAATGAGAGTTTGTTGAATCTCCTATTTAGGATAATGAGTAGATTTCCTAAGAGATTCAACCTATGGATGGTCCAGAGTATCAAAAAGACAGGTTTTTCCTGTTGATTTGGTCTTTGTAGTCTAGAGAAGGCACGAGTTCATGTTCGTCATTAATAGGAGCTTTGAATGCTCATAGAAGTGAGATATCACAATGAAGAGAGTATGAAACTCATATGGATGGAGTCTAGATAGGATAAGATAAGCTTGGGATATACTAGAGACTCTATGGTGCCTATTTCCATTAATTTTGCAAGTTTCTACAAGCAGCTTTTATAGATAAAAAGTTCCAATGGATTGAAAATGGCTAGTTTATGGTGCTACTGAAGCCAACTTTGGTAACATAGAACTTGCTTCGGTAGTACCGAAATATCATTCGATAGTACCAAATTAATTCCTCAAGTTGCTGAATGAAAAAGGTCCATTTCGGTGGCACCGAAATTTGTTCGTCGGTCGCAGTCAATGTCACCGAAATATCCAGTCGGTGACACCGAATTATCTTTGTAATGTTGCCAGACTGTTTTGAGCCCCTTTGGTAACACTGAAAGTATCTTCGGTGATACCGAAGGTACTATTCAGTGGCACCTTCTTCCTATCAAAAGTGGACAGATTTTTTTGTTTGTCCATTTAATCATTCATCAACTTGGGACTTGCTAAAGCCAAGACTAAGGATAAAAAATATGAACTCGGAATTGACTTTGAATAGATGACCTAAGTAGGTTTTCCTATTTAGGTTGGGATCATCTATTTGTAAGGTCAAGAGCGTAGAAGCGGTTCTTTGTCTTCAATGTGGCTTTGATGCTTCTGATCCAGTTGCATCGCCGATCTTCATTTGCCAAGAACTCATTAGACTAGTAGACAACTAGTCACGTAATTGATAAATAAGTGTGCAAAGTTGGGTGCACTTACAACCCTTTCTTAAGGATCATCCTCTCTCTCAAATCATTGGAGATCCTATTATTGGTGTTAAAACAAGGAGGCAGATCGAGACGGTAAATTGTTATTTGTGCTTCACCTCAAAACTTAATCCCAAGACTGTTGCTGAAGCTCTCCAAGATGAATATTAGATAAAGTTATGTAAGATGAGCTCCAACGATTTACTTAATGGTATGGTACAAGGAGTGATAAAAATGTCATTGGATGGATTTTTAAGAACATGTCACAAGCATGGGAATGTCACAAGCAACAAACCAGATATCCACTATAGGGGTACTCTTAGATTGAGGATATTGAGAATCGATTCGGATCTTGATGTCTATACCGTATGCACTAAAGTTTAAATTGTTTCAAACGGATGTCAAAAGTGCGTTTCTAAATGTTATTTTTAAGGAAGAAGTTTATATTAAATAACCTAAAGGGCTCTTTGACCCTAAATATCATCATCAAGTATATAAATTAAAGAAGGCATTTTATGATCTTAAACAAGCCCCACGTGCTTGGTATAAGAGGTTAACATAATTTCAAGACCATGATTTTTCCGAGTGTCGATAAAATACTCATATGCGAAGATGCAAATTCAAGCATCCTAATTGCTCCTATTTACATGACAACATTAGTTTCTTTAGATATCCGAGTGAGGGGAAGGCTCATGAATTTTTCCACCTTATACAATCGGAGTTTGAAATGAGTATTGGAAGAGACCAACTATTCTTCCTAAGTCTAAAGGTCAAACAACCCGAAAATGGCATCTTTATGCGGACAAATTGTGAAGGAATTAATAAAATGTTTTATCTTAAATTGATAAGGCCACATCTTCCAAATTTAGGTATGGAAGACGCGGCCTTTGGATATAAGTCTTTTCATGTATCCAGGCCCCATAACCTGAGCATACCACGTACTATCATCCCGGGACTTTCACCCAAGGACATTTCAAGTGCCCACATATTGCATAGAACAAAGTATTTACATCCTCGATATGGCATCCACGGGTTGCTATGGAGCCACGCATTTATATTACCTAGATGGGTGCGATGATATTCACATAGCGCTTCGAGATGCATATTATATCGCATCCTCAATATGCGATATCACGCGTACCACGCGATCATGTGGGGCACTCCGCATCTATAGGAGTCATTTACATTACTTTCTCAACGGATATGACATATGATCTATATCATTCCTCATCGCATACAAATGATGTGTTGATGAATTTCATGGAGACTATCGAATTTAAGCATGTTATAAAGTGGTGGACTATCTACATAGTATGAGCCTCATGATCCCTAAGGAGAGTATAATGGACATTTAACCAACATTATTCTTACAATGTGGGCCAAACCAACATTGCTCCCAAGGCATGACACATCACCATCCATTATTAGCTCATATAAGCTTACACACTATGGAGGAATGATGTTAAGTTGCAATGGCGTTGAGCTCGAAGGACTTCCTGGTTGGGCCTGATGGGCCTATATGTATTTCATCAAATGGGCCGCATCATATGGGCCTTTATAAATCAAATGTTTACATTAGGGGATATGTGATGTGCAATGGGCCATATCCCATGGGCATTTGGGAATACATCACTTGTGGGCCTTATAACATGAGATCCAATATATGTTGAAAAATCCTGGGCCTTATAAAGATCAGGTGGGCCTCAATTTGGCGTATGCGCCATCAAAGTGGGCCTCGAGAATGGGACATATGGGCCCGATCACTTGGGCCTTATATTCACACCAAAGTGAGCTACACCAAAATACAAGTGGTGAGGATGATTTACCATTAAAATTCACCCCTAAGGCCCACATAATAGATATATATTATATAATATATATATAATACATCCAATATCCATATATATAATACAATATATATATATACACATGACATTATATATACCATCATCTCACACGTAAATGGGAGAATATGTGGTACCAAATTTAGTATATCCATTGTGTACACACACATGTATGAACAGACTACACATGTCCTACAGCGCACACCCGCATCTTGGGATATATGATATATTAGTGCTTTAGGAGGCTAATACAGTCATAACATGGATATACCACATGGACTCTATAGTTGTAGAATGTTTATCTTCCATCCGAACTCTTTGTATGTAAGGTCAGGTGATGGTCAAAGGAGAGATTATTTTGTCGAAACCCTATGGATAATCATGCCTATGTAGTTCAATTACATCATGATACATGCATATAATGCATCATATGTATGATGTTATGAGGAGTCATTGAGGGGACCCATATGTTATTGGGTTGGTTTACCTCATGGGACTCTGTGGATACAAAATTACATCATATGGGGCCACATGAGGGGCATGATTGGATGGTATGACTCATACATCTCGCATTTTGTAATATGACCTCCGTACGCTCTAGCGACATCAGGGCCGTGACCTCCACAGGAATATCATGGATGGCCAGATGGGACACCGAAAAGTGCGCCGCCTTTTTTTTTTTATTATTTTTTTTTAAATCCCATGTTCTGGGTGAAATTTTCGTGTAAACCCTCATAGTACCGATCCACCCCAAACCACTAGCGAGTATATACATGAGTGCATGAGGCCAATATAGGGTATTTTTCGGGTGTAAAAAAAATTATGTGTCTTTAAAGGGGGTGTGACATCATCTACCCGAGTGATGGCCCACGAGAAAGTTGGATCGAGCTCCACTTTGCGGCCTCATGAGTGAAAATGAGCGGTAAATAGGATGGAGGCGTGGATTGAACACATACATCAAGTGGGTCTTACAAGTAACCCACTTCCAATGCCTTAGAAAAGGGATATTTGTGTTTTGTTTTAAAACGTCTGGTGATGATCCCCGGACTCTCTTCCCGATATGTGGACCTATTGGGCGTGTTGCATGCATTTAAGGTTCATTTATTGGGCCACTATCATGGTGGTAGTGGTGCGTAATCAAATACACATGTAAAGTGGGTACCTTTAGATGGTTTAGATCCAAAGCATGCTAACCTAAGATTGGGGGTCCATCCAATGGGCCACACAATCATAACACCACAAGAAAAGAAAAAAGAGAGAGAGAGAGAGAGAAAGTGGGACACACGCGTGATGGAGGGACCCCGATACTATAGGCCCTCCCTTGCATTCCATCATACATCAAAGACCATTTCTTTAACACCACATATCAGTGGGCCATTGATTCACATCTTAGGGTCCCAAGTGAGATTCATACCATTGATGGTATTATGGACTTCACTTGGATCATAAAAACATAGAAATCTACATCAAAACACCATGACATATGGCATTTTGAACGCCACCCTCCTTGTGCTCCTCATTTGATGGTGGAGATGGGAAATGGATGGTATTTAGGATGAGAGATCTTGGGATTGAAAGTGGGCCACCAAAAATCACTTTTTCTCTCACATGGAGAACTTGGACGTGGGTTTCATCTTGGGTTTGCATTGGTTGGGATATGAAGGAAAGAGAGGAGAGAGAGATTGATAAGGAGAGGGAGTGATGGGTGTGATGGGTGAAAGGGTGAGTGATGGATGTGGTACTTGACATGTAAGGTGGTGTAAGAAAGAGGGTGGGAGAGAGTTGACTTTGGAGAGAGAAAGCATGGGCAAGAGCTTGTACTTGACATTGAAGTGATTGATTGAGATATACTCAAATGTTTATATTAATTGATGTGATTGATTGATTGATGGGATTGATTTGACATGTTATAGAGATTCTCTCGGGATCGTAAAAGTGTTGATGTTGTTTCTTCGAAATAAACGTTATACTCCTTTAAACATCAACGGTCGTGGTATCGGATCGGTATGTGAGTCGAGTTGGTCACTTATGACCGGTTTGCGGTCGCAATGATATAGGTCTTGGATTAAACCGACTGGGAAATCTAAGGGATATGAAGATCAATGCAACGTCGATTATCGGTCGTGAAAGAACCGACGAAAGGATAGGATTCATATATACATGTCCGAAAAGGATAAAAGGGTCTTACATTATTTGGTTTCATCACCCAAAACTTAATCCCAAGAATAGCGAGCTCTTCAAGATGAATATTAGATAAAGTTATGTAAGATGAGCTCTAACGATTTACTCGTAATGAGGTATGGTACTTGGTGCCCAGGCCATGTGATAAAAATGTCATTGGATGGATTTTTAAGAACATGTCTAAAGAATCTGGGAATGTGATCCGCAACAAAGCAAGACTAGTTGCTTAGGGGTACTCTTAGATTGAGGATATTGAGAATCGATTCGGATCTTGATGTCCATACCGTATGCACTAAAGTTTAAATTGTTTCAAACGGATGTCAAAAGTGCGTTTCTAAATGTTATTTTTAAGGAAGAAGTTTATATTAAATAACCTAAAGGGCTCATTGACCCTAAATATCATCATCAAGTATATAGATTAAAGAAGGCATTTTATGGTCTTAAACAAGCCCCACGTGCTTGGTATAAGAGGTTAACATAATTTCCTGTCGACCATGATTTTTCCAGGAGTGTCGATAAAATACTCATTGTTAGGAAGACCTAGAATTCCATCCTAATTGCCCTATTTACTTGGACAACATTATTTTCGGTTCCACAAGTGAGGAGAAGGCTCATGAATTTTTCCACCTTATACAATCGGAGTTTGAAATGAGTATGGTGGGAGAGTTAAATTTCTTCCTAAGTCTAAAGGTCAAACAACTCGAAAATGGCATCTTTATGTGTCAGACCAAATATGTGAAGGAATTAATAAAATGTTTTGTCTTAAATTGAGTTTATCTATCCAAATTTAGGTATGGGACTGGTTTGGATATAAGTCTTTTGTGATAGGCCCCATAACCTGCGATACCACGTACTATCATCCCGACTTCACATTGCAGCTGGGTCATTTCATTTGCACCACATATTGCATATTGCATATTGCATTACATCCTCGGCATATGGCATTTTGGGTTGCTATGTTTCTGCATTTATATTACCTAGATGAGGCTGATGATATTTGTAGCTCTTCCAAATTGCATATTGTATTGCATCCTCAATATCTGATATCTGATTCATTATGTGTCCGCATTATATAGTCATTTACATTACTTTCTCAGTATATGACATTGGCTCGTTATATCTTTTCATCGCATATCCTGGATGAGGTTGATGATATTTTTATGGACTTGTCAGAATTTCTACTTACTATAATATCGTATGATTCATGATCTTATCAGTATTTCTGATATTGTATGATTATGGCATTGTATTGGATACTTGGCACTTACCTTGTGTACACACTTACACCATCCTCTAAGCTTTTTATAAGGTGGGATCGATGATAGATGCGTGCGGGTGATGTTAAGATTCCGTGGCGTTGAGCTTGGAGAATCACCCGTAGAGCTTTGATTTTGATATATGTATTTCCCTTTCAGCACTGTATTCAAATGTTTATATTAGTGGATATGTGATGATGATGTTGCCTTTGTGATTTGGGTAAACTTGTGGTTATGCTTCTTATGAGATAAATATACATTAAAAAATCCTCCTTGTAAGATCCCAGGATCGGAATTTGGCGTATGCGCCCTAGGAGTCGAGAATGGGGTACTACGGAGGCTGTCACACCAGATTCGGATCGAGAATTTTGTGAGCTCAGTTTCTGAATATGGGGCATGACATGTTGTATACCCACTTGACTCACCCCATGAGACATATCTTATCCTTGTATCCAGTGCTAGGACCTTAATATCATATAGATATCATCCACACCGTCCATTTACTTCTTTAGGACAAGTGTGAGGCTTATCCTTGACATTAGTATACCATCATCTCTTACCGTAAATGGGAGAATATGTGGTACCAAATTTAGTATATCCATTGTGTAAATCCTATCTCGATGTATGAATTAGACTCATTGTCCTTCCAGTGGACCCCATCTTGGGATATATGATATATTAGTGCTTTAGGAGGCTAATGTTAGTCTAACATAGGATATACCACATGGACTCCTATAGTTGTAGAAGGGGCATATCATTTAGCTCCCACTCTTTGTATGTGGTATTGCAGGTGATGGTCAATTGTAGATTATTGTTGTCTACCCTATCAGATAATCATGCCTATGTACTTTATTACATCATGATACATGCCCATACGCATCATATGTATGCTTGTTATGAGGAGTCATTGATCATAGCATATGTTATTGGGTTGGTTTATTATGGGACTCTTTGTGAGACGGAGTTGCCTCATATGAGCGTGCGGTACGCACAGGTTTGATGCATGATTGGATGGTATGACTCATACATCTCACATTTTGTAATATGACCACCGTACGCTCTAGCGACATCAGGGCCGTGACCTCCACAAACATATCATGGATGGCCAGATGGGACACCGAAAATCTTTTTTTTTACATGAGACGCCATAAATGTCCCTGGGTGAAATTTTCTAAACCCTCATAGTACCTGAGGACGCTCAAACGTCTAGACTGAGTAGATATACATGAGTGCATGAGGGCCATATACATTTGGGCCGGGTCTCCCACTTGTCATGGTCGGTTGGAAGGGGGTGTGACCTTATCCGCCCGAGTGAGGGGGCTGTAAGCTAGGCTGAGTTTAACCAGCTCATGAGTGGGTTCGCTACCGATGAGCCGGGGTGATATTGGTAAGCGGGTAGTGAGGTCTCTTTCATTCACTTGGTTGCGCGGCTAGGGAGGTGGCGTCCAATGTGGAGTGTACTAGACCCTGGTGATGATCCCAGAGCTGTACGGTACTGATATGTGGACCTATTGAGCAGGAGTTGCATACTCAGTATTTGATTCATTCATTTATTCACTATCCTCTCGGGCTAGTGGTGCGTAATCAAATCATTGTGTGTACTTCACAGTGGCCAGGATTTCAGTTGGGGCGCGCGACTAACCTAAGATCGGGAGTTTACCACATTGAGTCTGGCTATTAAAATTTATGTATGCCGATTATGGTTTGGATACAAGTCCTCACTGCGATAACACGTGATAAGGTGATGGGGGACTTCAATCTAGCTTGGTCATTTCTTTAACACCACATATTGCATTGCATCCTCAGCACATCACATTTGATTCACTATGCTTCTGTATTGCCTAGCCTGAATAAGGTTGATGGTATTATGGACTCGCTAGGATCTGCATATTGCATTACATCCATGACATATGGCATTTTGGGTTGCTGTGTTTCCGCATTTATATGGCCTAGATAAGGCCGATGGTATTTATGACTCGTCAAGAATTGTATATTGTATTATATCCTTGGCATCTGATATTCATCTCACTATGACTCTACATTGCATATCGGATCTGCATTACATACTCTGATATTGAATGACTTATAGACTTGTCGGTATTCTGCTTACACTGATATTTGTGTGCTTGACACTTATCTTACGCACACACTTACACCACCCTCTAAGATTTTTGTAAGCTTATGCGGGATGTAAGCATGCGCGAGTGACGTTAGATGGTGCGAACATTGAGGCAAGAGCTTGTGGCAGATCGCTTGGAGTTTTTATTATTTATGTATTTTCCTTTCAGTATTATACTCAAATGTTTATATTACTGGATATGTGGTGTTGATGTTGTTCTTATGATTTGAGTACACTTGTGGTTATACTCCTTTAAAAAAATTGCAACGCCCTAGAAATTGGGGGTCGTGTATATACTCAACTCCCGAGTTCCCGGGGTCACTTATGACCGGTTTTCGTTAATTACGTGATTAATCCAAATTAATGCGCAGTCTGGGAAATCCTGGAATATGAAGCACAATCACACGAGTCTACTGAAATGAAAGAGACCAAAAGCGAATACATATATATATATATACATGTATATAAAGAATAAAGGGTGACACATGGATTCATACTCTGGATAATGAATCGTTCATTTTGTTTCTTTACATACATATATATAGTGAGTCTTCCGCTTGCTTTTATAAAAGAGTATGAATTCTTGTTTTGGTATAATCTCATTCATGTTTACTGCTCTAACACAGACAACATTCAAACATCATTAAACATGTTGCATAAGTGATGCGTTGGAACTCGGGAGTTGAGTTACACTCGACCCCCGATTTTCAGGGCGTTACAAAAACACCGTCCCAGAATGGGAGTGAGTGATCAACTCAGTGTGTACTATTAATCTTAAGTTGTAACAAGCATCAATTGTAATATGAATTCAATGAAAAACAATCAATCATCAACACCTACAACTCTTATTAAATGCGTATGTAATGCGATGATATGATACATGCCATTGCCATGACGCTCCCTCGAGCGACTCCATCTAACGATCGCATATGGCAACACTCCCTCAGAGCGACCTCAACTGCCAAGTCGCCACCCTAACTAATGTGATACAATGCAATCGTGTTAGCCGAGTTATTAGTTAAGTTCATTCATCCAGTAGATTGGGGAATCTGATACACCCCACATATCATTGCCCTAAGCTGGTTGGGAGGCCAAGGCCCCATCAACGCGTGAGGCCAAGTCCCCACGGTCTGTGATCCCGTCGAGTTCCTCATTCCCGACTTCGAGCACATGAGGGTGCCGAGAAAAAGGGATCGCTCGCAGTCACTACGGAGAGGCGCGGTACCCCAGCTAGAGCTGTACACGAGTCGAGTCGAGTCGAGTATCGCACTACTCGTACTCGACTCTTAACGCATCGAGTGTTGCTTACTCGATATACTCTCGGCCAACGAGCAGGGACCCCTATGCTCGTACTCTACTCGCCCGAGTACGAGCCGAGTACGAGTAATAAACGAGTAGAGTCGAGTCCGAGTTTTCAAGTCGAGTCCGAGTACGAGCACACGAGTTGAGGCTTAGGATGTTTTTAATGGTGGTCATTCAATCACCACTGTTTTCATGTTATGCGGTCCATCTGAGATATGTATCTGCCTCATTTTTGTAGATCATTAACTGAAATAATGATGTAAAATGAATGGATGGCCTGGATAAAAACATACATCAATGTGGGGCCATAGAGCACCGTCCAGTAGCAACTCAATACATGAATGCAATCCTTGTATGTGACATTCAATACATGACACGTCTTTCCTACCAATGTGTCAGCTGTGTGTAAAATCCTAGCCATGCAAAATGTGGGCCACCCCATAGAGATTAGCTGGAGGCAAAAAAAGGGCGGTCCATTCATCAGGTGAGCAACACCATTAATATCAATGGACAGCCGATGGACTGATTGAATGTACATGTTTGGTACACCTAATTTGTAAATTAATCAGATTTTCTCTCTAATTCATCATTTTTGTTGCGGTCTATCATTTACATGGATCAGATGTTCTACGTAAGCAATAAAATGGTTGGAAAGAGCCATTGTATGTTAAAGTTCAAATACATTGTTCAGAATCATCCGCCGTCCAACTTGGACAACATACACACAAAATGGAGGGCCCGACACAAGAAAATCTGCGGACGGACAGGGGCACCGGACACAAAATGGTGGGCCTAACACAGATTCTGTAATCCATCAAAATCAATATTGGAAAGCAGCAGATTCAAAACGAAATTCTTACCTGATGGACGAACAGGGCACCGAGTGTGGGTGGGACACACCGCGCACGTGGGCTGCGTCGGGCGGTGCCAGGACGTGGGCACGGGCAAGTAGGGATGAGTTAGGTAGAAGACCGGACATGCCGTAGGCACGAGCCGCGAGTGGCAGGGAGTGAGAGAGAGAGAGAGAGAGAGAGAGAGAGAGAGGGAAGAAGAGGGACGAGCGCTGGAGTCTGGACGATGGACGAATGAGAGGGGAGAGAGAGAGAGAGAGAGAGAGAGAGAGAGAGAGAGGGAAGAAGAGGGATGAGCGCTGGAGTCTGGACGATGGACGAATGAGAGGGGAGAGAGAGAGAGAGAGGAATGGCCGAATGGGTAGGGTAGAAGGGACGAGCGCTGGACGATGGGAGAGAGGGAAGGAAAGGGAGGGTTTGATTTTTTGATTTGGGCAGGGCGGGCGAAAGCTGAAAGCGACCGAGAAATAGGGCTTTAGTTGTATATATATGGCCCTGGTCGAGTACCGAGTTCGAGCACCGAGTTCGAGCACCGAATCGAGCACCGAGTCGAGCACCAAGTCGAGTACCGAGTCGAGTACTACTTTGCTCGTACTCTACTCGAACTCAAAATGAGTAGGAAAAAACTACTCGTACTCGGCTCTAACACCTGACGAGTCAAGTACGAGTCGAGTCGAGCGAGTACTCGAGCCTTAGTCTGCTCGTGTACAGCTCTAACCCCAGCATAGGCTGATAACTCGGACACAGTGTCTCATTCCACCATGCCCAGCTCATGAGACTGTGGACCAATTACAATCTAGGTATCAGTGGGCTACAATGGTTGTAAGGTGTTCCACGTTCCATACATAGGTGAACAAACAGGGTTAACAAACAAGGTTGGTCAGGCAGTAGGCTAGACCGCACGAGTCAGGCGAGAGTAAGACGAGTGGCCTCGGGCACAAGGGACCCATATAGTCGAACTACAGCCACCCGAACACAACCGTCCAAACCCACGAATCTAGCCCTAGTGTAGTCTTACCATCTCTCATCATGTTCCTGACCAACCCAAGAGGGTGAAGGGTATCCATAACATATCAACTATTAATGCACCACCAACATAAACGACATCATGTTCTCATGCTTCTCAATATAAAATTCTAAATTTCTACTAACATGTAAAGCTAATAATATCATGAACAAGGTGTGTGTGTGTGTAGTGTGGGCTAGTGAGGAAGTTAGACACTTCCTACCTACCTTAGAGCCAAAATACATAAAAATCAAGGAATCATGCATGTTATAGGGCACATCATATGAGAAAATCAAACAAGGCATGAGTATATAATCATCCATACACAAAAATCATGTGAGATGCAAGAACAACATCATATGGGAGCCGACATACAATTCTAACAAACATACAAGTCCTAGGGCTTCTCTAGATCCTTCAACATAGCATTCAACAACCAAAATCATTAAACACATACTAAAATTGGTGCTAGGCCACCTAAGAGTAATAGTCCGCACCTATAGATCGTTGGAGATTGGAAAAACGTCCTAGGAAAGAGGGCTTTAAGGTCGATCGGCCGGAATCCCTAAAAGAAGCCATTGCATGTGAGAAATCCAAGACAAGCCTTCCTAATACATAGATTTCTAAGAAGAATGGGTGAAATATCTTACCTAGACGACCCACGGACGATCGTTGAGGTTTTGGTGGAGAGTTTCTCCTTTGAGAAGAGGTAGGGAGTTGGAAGGGTTGATTCCTTTGGGCCCCCACCTTGATTTAGGGTCCACCTTAGCTCCTTCTTCACCCACACTCTCTTCTCCTTTACTCTTTGCTCTCCCCTTTGCTCTTAGTAGTTGTAGTAAATGAGAGAGAGTTATGGGAGCTAGTTTGTTTCCTAGACTTGGGCCCTTTGGCCCCAAGCTTCCACAAATTCTCAAAATAACCTTATGGGACTCCCTATTGGTGTTGGGGCGGTCCTAACACCTCTCTGGCCACCAAATTTGGTGTAGGTACCTAATGGCCCGATGAGGGGCCATATAAAATATGGGAACAAATGGATGAATAGACATGGGGATTGAATATAAGATTCTGACCTTTATTTGGCCCTGTGGAGCCCATTTCGGTGATTGGAGCAGTTCTGGTGGCCTTCTGGCCATGAAACCTATAGGATAGGTGATCCATGGTGCAATGAAGGGCCATGCAAAATTTGGGCGTGATCGGATATGGGGTTTGATCGCACGGGTCTGATTTACGATCAACGGTCATTGTTCCACGATTAGGTCCCAGATTTGGTGGACGAGTGTAGAAAAATACATTAAACCGTCACCGCAAATTTGGAAGAAATCCGACGGTTGGAACGCCTGGTATCTCGACTTTATTTGTAAGTGTCAGATTTCAATCTGGCATTGGTGGGGTGCATTTGGCAAGTGCCAGATCCCAATTTTGGGTGTCCACTAGGTCCGTAGTCTGCGATGGACCACAAGGCCAGTGAGATCTATGATTTCCTAAACTTTCAGATTTTTTCGACCCTCCTCGGTCGTTGGGTGGCCCATGGGCTGTTGTTAAGTGTGAACAGGCCCTCTGGATTGGCGGGCCGCACTTGCTCCGATCATGACCAGACTGGTCTACACTAATGGGCTAAATATAAGTTGATTAACTCGTGGTACCCCACCACGAGTGGTTTAAACGAACGATCCTGCGACAAATCCTACGTGGATGCCCTAAGACACTGTGCTGGTTGGACGGGACGTTACAATCTACCCCTCTTATAAATAAATTTTGTCCTCAAAATTTTGTACCTGTTCGTATTGCTGAAGCAGGCTGGGGTAATGCTTGTGGACTTCTGCTTCTATCTCCCAAGTGGCCTCTTCTTTGTCGTGATAGGTCCATAGAACCTTGACCAATGGGATGACCTTGTTTCGCAGAACTTGCTCCTTCCTATCCAGTATTCGAGTGGGTCGAAAAATGTATGTGGCATCTTCCTTGAGTTCCACGTGCTCGCACTTGATGATGTGTGAAGGATCGGGGACGTACTTCTTCAACATGGATATATGGAAAATGTTATGCACTCCGGCGAGAGGCGTGAGTAGGGCCAGGCGATAGGCAACCGCCGCAACCCGGTCCAAAATCTGGAAGGGCTCGATGAATTGGGGAGTGAGCTTTTCCTTCTTGCCGAAGCGTAACACCCCCTTCATTGGGGAGATTTTGAGAAACACATGATCCCCAGCTTCAAATTTCAAGTCCCTTCGTCATGTGTCGGCATAGCTTTTCTGCATGCTATGAGCCGTCAAGAGGCGGCGCCGGATAATTCCAATCTTATCGGCCGTAATCCGTACCAAATCCGGGCCTAGCAAACTCTTTTATTCCAATCTCTTCCCAATAATACGGGGCTCGGCACAGACGCCCATACAAAGCCTCGTAAGGCGCCATACCGATGCTATCATGAAAGCTATTGTTGTAGGCGAACTCGGCATATGGGAGGCAATCGTCCCAACTCTCCTGAAAGTCCAGAACACAAGCCCGCAACATGTCCTCCAATATCTTATTTACCCGCTCGGTTTGTCCATCAGTCTGTGGGTGGAAGGTGGTGCTAAACTTCAACTTCACTCCCATAGCTTCTTGAATGTGGGTCTAGAAGATCGGAATCGAGTATCCCGATCCGACACAATCTCCAACGGGACGCCATGGAGTCACACTATTTCCTTGATATACAACTTAGCCAAATCATCGGTGGAGCTAGAAGTTTTGATTAGCAGGAAATGGGCTGATTTGGTTAGCTTGTCTATAATTACCCATATCGAGTCATGCCCCTTCCTAGTTTTAGGCAAACCGGAAATAAAATCCATTGATATAAAGCCCCATTTCCATTCTGCTATGGGCATGGGTTGCAAGAGGCCCGGTGGCCGGCGGTGTTCGGCCTTGACTTGTTGGCAGGTGAGGCATCGGGACACATACTCCGCTATTTCCTTCTTCATGTGTAACAACTCGAAAAATACCGTACAATGGCCCGAGTACCACCTCAGGCAGAAATCACTTAGGATTAAATCCTTTAGAAATTAGACAAAGTTAACTAAGTGCTAAACTAGATTAGCCATGAAATCCTCTTGAATCACTTTAAATATGATCTGCAAGACCCAAAACTCGTATAATCATTGACACTAGGTTACCCTAAAATTCGGGATCAAACTCATTACCCGACTGCTCTCGGGAGCACATTGAATCTCTATATCAGATCTGGACCACACATCGAAAGTCTGAATGATGCGAGGTTATAGAATTAGGACCGCCTCGCTGGGCTTGACAACCATCTCAGAAATCAAATCCAGACAGTGTCCCACGGCTATTCGCTTGAGCCCGGAGTGAGGAGTGTGAGAAAACTTAGTTTTCTTTAAAAATTTGATAAAATTTAAGTAATCTTAGACTTGGTGTTTGCGGGCTAATTATAAGCAATCAGACCATCAGAATCTGACCCAAATACACCCTCGGATCAGAGATATTTCCTAGCACATGTCCGTGTACTTGTAACCCTGATTGAGATTCGGTGACCGTTGAACTGAAACTGGTTCGCCACGCGTGATCTGAGAATCTGACTGGAACAAAAACTTAACTCCACCTAGATCCAAGGTTGGTGAGCTTAAGTCCGACCGCACGCAGAAAAGGGGCCACCAGAAGTGCTCCGTTGAGCTAGAACAAGCTCACTTTGGTTATAACCTAAGTATACCTTGACCTTAGGTCTATTTCGGTGATGTTTTAGGCTATATAAGGACCTTAAACACTCTCTCATTCAGCCCATACGAATTTGAGAAAAACACTAGGAGAGAGAAGAGAGAAAAGTGAGAGAAGTGGGAAGATCTCCCTGCTATCTTACCCTGCTACTCTGCAAGCTTAACCACTCCATTCTAATCACTTTTCCGGCGATTCCGACTTCGTTTCTAGTTAAAAAACCCCAACCCTAATCCATTTTAGGGTTATGATTGTTGCAAGTGATGAAATAGCTAACATATTTCATGTCTTAGGTTGCTGTTGTGCCTTAGACAAAGCGAGGGTGAACAAACTGACTCCGTTACGCGTTTATCGGCATAAGGTGCGGACTTTAGAAGTATATGTTATGGTTTTCAACGCTTTCAATGTCAGATAATGATAGATTCATGATCTGTATGTTATTGCACATGTACAAAGTGCTGTCCGTTTCATTTTTCGGTTATACATTAACTATGTTGAATATACTGTATTCTTCGTATTTATAGAATGTACCGTATACGTATAAATTTTGAAAGTGTGTTTGTCGTGATTAATTGCTATATGAACATGCTATATATGTGTATAATACTTACTTGGCGAAAGGGTTCGCCCTAATACATGTTTTTGCTAGTATACGCTATATATGTTGAAAAAGTGTATCCTAAGTGTTTGTGAAAATGCTTGTAAGAGTAAGTACTTAGAGGATTGTGCTTTAGGTAGGTGTTGAGATAGGATTCTCAGCTACCTTAGAGATGTATATGATTTCCTCCATGTTGTTTGTTTAATTTAACCGCTTACTTATGAAATATATGTGTTTGTATTTCCTGTTTATATTGTGCTTTATAACATACTTTATAACATGCTTGAATTACTTAGTTTATTCTGCTTTACTCTACAAACTTCTGAATAAGGATTGATTGTGTTTGGGGCTATGATTATAGTCTAAGCAATCGAAAATGGAAATGAATGCGTGGCTGAGATTCATTCGCCATACGAGATATGTTCGACGAACCCGAGTCGTACTTCGGTTGACGATAGTGGCTGGCCACACGAAGTGCTTATGCGCTTCATATCGTTCAACTTGTTGTGCACTCGAGCTAGCCGAGCTCGTCAAGTAACCCGATCTGTCTAATGTATGTTCACCATGTTTGGACGCTACTGCTTGAACCTGAGGTACTAACCTTACCAGTGGAATCCCGTTAACCGTGGTACCTCGATCCGCCAAGACTCATGAGCCGGGCATGGTGGTATGGGACACCGTGGTCGAGCTGTCGGCCTACGCTGGGGCCACGAGCCTCCCTGTAGTGACCATTGAGCAACCAGACTCGTGAGCCGATTATGGTGGTATGGGACACTATATTCGAGTTGTCGGCCTACACTGCTTTGATGGGTGATGGGGGAGTGGTGCAACGATTCCATGTAACAGCCCTGACAGCCCTGACCGTACCCAGTGTAGTGACCTCGAGCATACTCTAAATCTTCCGTGAGGCGACGAGCCTTCCCATAGTAACAGAGTATAAAGTAGGCCTGTATTGATAAGGTGACGGGGGAGTGGTGTAACGATTCCGTGTAACAGCCCTGGCAGCCCTTGCAGTGACCTAAAAACACACCATCGTATGAGATTGTCTAGGACTGACGACTCTAAAATGAATCATTGTTTGGGAATGATATAAGGAAGGTACCTTAGTTTCCCAATACTGCTGTTTGAAATGGACTAATAACAACTTAGTAATCATGCTCATCATTGCATTGCATGTGCCTGGAAGATGTGGAGCACTGAGGGTGATAGCATGCCCCGTACGTAAGATGGTGTCACACGAGGGAGTATGTTGGCGAGGGCATACATCATAATCGCATCTCATCCTTGCATGAATTACAGTACTTAGGAATGTTGATTGTATTGCTTTATCATTACTACTTGACTAAATTGATAACATGTTAACCTATGCTTTATTGTTCCACTGAGTTAGCTACTCACTCCCATGTTAAGGGACGGTGTTCTAGACACCCACCAGACTCTGTCTTAGACGCAAGTACCGACGATTCACAGGAGGCTGAGCCTGATTATTATGAAGATCAGGATGAGTTTTCCTTCATGCAGTTCTCCGGCAACTTTGCTTAGGCAATCCAGATTTACGGGACTTCTGGGCTATCACGACAGTTGGACTATTTTTGACATTTTATTTTTGATTCAGTACATGTATATGATGACTCAGCGAAGTAATTATACTTTGGAGATAGATCGAGATCGTTTGGTTTTTATACACATATATATATATATATGTTTTTCAGTCTTCCGCTTGCGTTTTATACATTGATCTGGAGTATGGATTACTGTTTTGGTATAATCTCACTAATGTTTATTGCACTAACACAGACAACATTCAATCATAAGCATTTGTGTTGCACAAGTGATGTTTTGGAACTCGGGTGTTGAGTTGCTACTCGACCCCCGATTTTATTGCACTAACACAGACAACATTCAATCAGCATGCGGCTTTGGATTAAACCGATCTCGGGTGGGAGAGCGACTCCACCTCCATCATCCACACGTTGACGCATTTCGAGCTTAGGTGGGTGCTAGAGAATGTACCTCCACCTTCACCTGCTGCATACACCGCGGGAGACGTAGGTACTCGCGGCCATTCTCGGCGATTCGGCGCCGAGGCCTCCTATTCAGTCTGTTCTCATCCGTGACCGACGAGACCACCTCAAACGCATCTCTAAGACCATCGAAGATGCTACATTAGACCAGGTGATTCACCCCAGTTGAGTTAGCCGTTATGTTTCGAGTAAAAGGATATGTATCGTGGGAAAATACCGCGACCGACCCGTAGTAGGATATGTATGGACGTGGGCCTTTAAGTTTCGCACCATGAAATACTATCCTCGGCCTATCGACATGAGAGGGGACCCTATGCCTTTTGGGGTATGAGCACGATCCTCGACCATGTTTTGTTCCCTATCCCTATGATGAGATTAGGCATTTTTCGAAATAGAAGAAGAAGATGTGTTGTATCCGTATACCATTTTATGCAAAATTTATTCATAGGCCTATTCGGTGAGCAGATGTGGGACCGTTTGACACCTCCTAGCCCCATGGTGCCTAGATGCCATGGTTCACAGGATACACCGAGGGCAAGAGGCCTCACTAATTGCGGCCTCAAGAGATCGTAGCACCGGTTCGGCCGATGAGCGTCAGTGTGACTGTACCGAACCGCAGAGACCTGAGGTCACCGAGAGCTTCTTTGATCGGATGAGGGATTTTAAGAAGGTGTCTCGCACATTGAGGATCGCCCTCACCCTCGTGCTATATCGGCTCCACCACAAGGATGCCCCTGCCATCCATCTCAAACCTCTCGCACCTCGATGCCTACGACTTATGGTGCCTTTTCGTAGTTTGCATTCATGCACCGCTTTAGGGGTTTATGGTTTTCATGTTGAGGTCATACAGTTAGTAGTATTCCTTTTAGTATTTGGAAGCTTGGTCCACTAGCTCATGCATCTCATGCACATGATTCATGTAACCCGGTGTGTTATCCATGTATTATGAAAGTAAGATGAAATGCATGCAGGACTTTCTCGATGTTATGAAGTGTGAGGGTGAATGCGGAGTGGGTTGTGTATTGTACCTCATTATGCTCCATCTATGGCACACGACATTGTCCTATGTATGAATTGGCTACTAAGATGCGGTAGAGATGCCAGTGGTGGTGAAGTACCATGGACTTGAGCACGGTCTTTACTTTTCCCTCTTGCTCACACGTTACTCGATGAGATTACCCTTCTTCCGAAGGATATTGATGGGGTGCTCGTAGAGGTCTTACGGAGATTTTGTGGATGTCTTTGAGATGACCTGTAACATCTCGGATTTTTGCCAACCTAGGATTATACGTCCTTAGGCAATGAATCAATCCTAACACAGGTTTAACTTCTTAAACGCTCAATTAAAGCCTCAAATCCCTTTTCGACACCATTTTATGAGCCACAATCTCCACCCTTCACTATAGGTTTCATTTCTCATGATGATTTTGCAAGACACTATCTTAAACTAGCTAAGTAGTAAAACTTGGATCACTTTATATACAAACTACAAAGGGAGTGCGACTCCACCTCCATCATCCAAATCACTTAGACTAAATCCTTTAGAAATGAGACCTCCGCTAAGTGCAAAGAATTAGCTCCACCTTTAAATCGCTTTAAATACGATCCGCAAGACCCAAAACTTGTAGAATCAGACGCTAGGTTACTCGCCTAAAATCTAGGATCAATCTCCGGCCTATTTTCTGAGGCATCTCGAAACTCAGTATCGGACGGGACCGCACGTCTAAGTCCGATTAACACGAGTTCGAGGAGGACCGCCTTGCTTTCGGGGCTTAGACAACCATCTCGAAAATTAAATCCAAACAATGCTCCACATTGTACTTGAGTCCGAGAGCGAGAGAGTGTGAAAACACTTGTTTTCTTTAAAAATAAATATTGAGAAGGAGGCTAGCTTTAAGTGGTGGGACCAAATTACATACTACGAAAAACCGTACACATTTGGGATATGTATAATCTCCGACGAGATCCGCCGGCGAAACCGGTCCGCCACCCGTGATCCGGGCCGACGAAACGACTTAATAGAATGTAGATCCAATGTTAGTGAGCTTATCGACATGAGAGGAGAACGTAAGTCCTCCTATACCTCAAAAAGGAGACTAAGTATACTTTGAACAGGAGTCTATTTCGGTAAAGTTTGAGGCTATATCGATCCTTAAACCCTCTCTCATGGGCCGCCATACGAATTTGAGATGAGAGAGAGCGGAGAGAAAGTGTGGGAGATGTGGGAGGAACATCCGGCCGAAGCTATTCGCCGCTATTCGGGCTACCGCCATCTCATCATTTTTCATATGTCTATTCGCGGACGTCGTTTGTAGGGAAAACCCTAACCCTAACCTGTTTTAGGATTGTATAGGTTGTAAGTTATGAAATAGCTAATCTATTTCATTCTATAGGTTGCCAAACTCCCATATACGGAAGCTTAGCGAACCTATCGACTCCGTTACGATTCTACGACAAAAGGTAAGGACTTTAAGTGTATAGGTTACGGTTTTCAACACTTTCAATGTTAGATAATGATAGATTCATGATTTAAGAGGCCTGCACATCGTACAAAGTGCTTTCCAGTGTTTCGATTAGAATTGCATCCATGGAATTTCACATACGCAGGTATTCGTATAAAATACCGTATCGTACCGAAATGTGTTCGACATGTTTATTTGTCGTATGGATGACGGATATGGATAAAATACTTATTCGGCCCGCAGAAGGATTCGCCTAAATACATGCCCTCTAATAAACACTATGTATGGAAATACACTGTAAGAAGACCGTATACATGTCCATTTTAGCAAGGTGTTTGTCATGATTAATTGTTGTATAAATATATTATATACATATAAATTATTTGGTGCCGAAAAGAATCGCCGTAATACGTTCCTTGTAAACACTATATATGTTAAATTGGGTATCCTAGAAAATACCCCATATGTATAAATTTGGCCGATGTAATTGTCACCGCACACGTCCAATGAATATGATATATACTATAAAATATTAGTTTGGAAATAGGGTCCACTAATACACATTCCTAACATCTCATGTATGTTGAAATAAGCATTCCAAGTGTTTGTGAAATTGCTGTGAGTGTAAGTGGAGTAAGAGTCAGGTCAGATCTTTGAGATGGGATTCTCAACTACCTTAGGACTTTACCCTTCATGTGGTTATTTACTCTAACCACTCAGTATGATACCCTTCATGTGCTTGCAGAGTGAATTACTATGATGTGAGGAGGAGTTCTCCTACATGTAATTAATGTCTCAGAAGACCTCATTATCGGCTCCACTTGGGATGGCACATACGACATTGTACACATTTGGTATATTTTAGCTCACTTGTAATTATTTAACGAGTAGATGTTATCACACGCGAGACTCATCATGGTTTATATATTTTATCTATCTATGGCACGGTCTTTACTTGCAAATTTAACTCCTCTCGGAGTATGATATGTTGTTTTCTTAATCTCACTCATGTTCACTACTCTAATATAGTCAACATTCAATCATCATTCATTTTGTTGCATAAGTGATGTTCTAGAACTCGAGAGTTGAGTTACTACTCGACCCTCGATTTTCGGGGTGTTACATGAACCCTGGTTTGCTACCTCGGCGCGAGATCAACTTCACCATTGATCTTACGCCCGGTGTGACACCCATCTCTCTGCCAACTTATCGTATGCCTCCGTGTGAGATGGAGGAACTGCCGAAACAGATTGATGGGCTGGTAGAGAAGGGCTTTATATGACCTAGTGTGTCTCCCTGGGGAGCACCTGTACTGTTTGTGAAGAAGAAAGATGGCTCACTACGGTTGTGTATTGATTACCGTAGGTTAAAACAAGTCACCGTGAAGAACAAGTATCCTTTGCCCAAGATAGATGATCTGTTTGATCAGTTGAAGGGGGCAAAGTATTTCTCGAAGATCGACTTGCAGTCAGGGTACCACTAGTTGCACGTCAGAGATGAAGACATGCAGAAGACAGCTTTCAGGACCTGTTTTAGGCATTGTGAGTTCCTGATGATGTCGTTCGGTCTTACGAATACACCAGCCATATCCATGGACTTGATGAATAGGGTATTTCGGCTATTCTTATACCAATTCGTCATCGTATTCATTAATGACATCCTGATATATTCCACGTGTCGAGAAGAGCACGAGGAGCACCTGAGAGCGGTGTTGGATACTTTGAAGAAGAACCAGTTATTCGCGCAATATAAGAAGTGCGACTTCTGGCAGAAGGAAATCAAGTTCTTGGGACATGTAATGTCTAAGGAAGGGATAACAGTGGACCTAGCTAAGGTCGCAGCCTGGTTCGATTACTGAGGTGAGGAGTTTCCTTGGTCTGGTAGGCTATTACTGCGCTTCATTCGAGACTTTTCGAAGATTACAAGACCATTGTCTCAGTTGACACGGAAGGATCTGAAGTTCGCTTGGAATGAGAAGGCAAAAGCAGCTTTTCAGGAGCTGAAGGACGACTGACGTCCGTCCCTGTGCTAATATTGCCAGAGCAAGGGGTTAAGTACACTATACATACTGACACGTCACGCGTTGGTTTAGGTTGTGTCCTTATGTAGAAGGACAGGGTGATTGCATATGCCTTGAGACAATTAAGGAAGCACGAGGAGAATTACCCTACAACGACCTTGAGTTAGCAGCTGTCATCTTTGCATTGAAGCTCTAGAGACATTAACTCTATGGAGAGGCGTTCGAGCTTTTCTGCGATCACAAGAGCCTTAAGTATATATTCACTCAGTAGGACTTGAATATGAGGCAGCGCCGATAGATGGAGACCTTGAAAGACTTCAAGTTCAAGGTTTCTTACCATCCTGGCAAGGCCAGCCTTGTGGCAGATGCGTTAAGCCACAAGAAGGCTATTGCATTTGCGGCTCCACAGATGATAGCAGAGTGGGATATGTTGGAGTTCGTGTGGGATTTCGAGCAAAAACTCACCGTGGAGGAGCCTTTTTAGTGTGTCATGCACGTTCGGGTGCGGCCACTTATTGATGATAGGATTATCGAGGCCCAGAAGGGCGATGAGCGGTTGTTTGAGCTTCGAGAGCAAGCTAGCGACGCCGAGGACTCCGAGTGGAGAGTTGGCACAGATGGGGGTCTACGATACCGTGTCCGCCTATGCGTTCCAGATATTCATGACTTGAGACAAGAGCTTCTCAAGACTGCCCACAAATCAAAGTTTGCGATGCATCCTGGTAGCACGAAGATGTACCAGGACATGAGGCGATCGTATTGGTGGGACAATATAAAGGTTCATATCACCGAGTATGTTTCACGTTGTCTCACGTGTCAGCAGGTCAAGGCCGAGCATCGCCGACCTCCTGGACTCCTTCAGCCCATGCCCATAGCTGAATGGAAGTGGGACTTCATCTCTATGGATTTCATATCGGGGCTGCCGAAGACGAGGAAGGGACACGATTCCATCTGGGTGATCGTGGACCGGTTGACCAAATCGGCTCATTTTCTCCCTATCAGAGTCACGAACTCTGCAGACGACTTGGCCAGGTTGTACATCAGAGAGATAGTCCATCTGCATGGAGTTCTTTTAGAGATCGTGTCGAACCGCGATATGCGATTCACATCTATCTTCTGGACTCGTATCCAGGAAGCGATGGGTGTGAAGCTGAAGTTCAGTACTGCGTTTCACCCTTAGACCGACGGGCAGACAGAGCGGGTGAATAAAATTTTAGAAGATATGCTGCGGGCTTGTATTTTGGACTTCAAAGACAGTTGGGATGACTGTCTTCCTTAAGCAGAGTTCGCTTACAACAACAGCTTTCAGGCGAGTATTGGTATTGCTCCTTACGAGGCCTTGTATGGGTACCCTTGCAGAGCACCACATTGCTGGGCAGAAGTTGGTGAGAAGAGCTTGATTGGCCCATAGTTGGTTCAGGCGACCTCTAAGAAGATTGACATTATCAGGCATCGACTTCTTACAGCACAGAGCAGACAAAAGAGCTACGCCGATACGAGAAGGCGACCGCTTGAGTTCGAGGTTGGAGATCGCATATTCCTCAGAGTTTCCCCTATAAAAGGAGTTCTTCGGTTTGGGAAGAAGGGGAAGCTTACGCCACGGTTTATCAGGCCGTTTCAGATACTTGACCGAGTGGGTGCGGTGGCATATCATCTCTCTTTGCCCACACCACTCACGGGCATGCACAACGTATTTCATGTATCTATGTGAAGAAATACGTTCCTGATCCTTCACACATCATTCATTGGGAGCAGGTGTAGTTGAGTGACGATGCTACATATGTACTGCGTCTGACGCGTATCCTAGACAGGAAAGAGCAGGTGTTGCGCAGTAAAGTGATTCCACTCATGAAGGTACTTTGGATGCATCATACAGAGGAGGAAGCTATCTGGGAGACAGAAGCCGAGATCTAAAAGAACTACCCTCAACTTCTCGAGGAGTATGAAAAGGTACTAATTTCGAGGATGAAATTTTTCATTAAGGGGGGTAGATTGTAACGACTCGAAAAATTCCGTACAATGGCCCGAGTACCACCTCAGGCAGAAATCACTTAGGATCAAATCCTTTAGAAATTAGACAAAGTTAACTAAGTGCTAAACTAGATTAGCCATGAAATTCGCTTGAATCACTTTAAATACGATTTGCAAGACCCAAAACTTATATAATCATTGACGCTAGGTTACCCTAAAATTTGAGATCAAACTCATTACCCGACTGCTCTCAGGAGCACATTGAATCTCTATATCAGATCTGGACCACACATCGAAAGTTCGAATGATACAAGGTTATAGAATTAGGACCGCCTCACTAGGCTTGACAACCATCTCGGAAATCAAATCCAGACAGTGTCCCACGGCTATTCGCTTGAGCCCAAAGCGAGGAGTGTGAGAAAACTTAGTTTTCATTAGAAATTTAATAAAATTTAAGTAATCAGACCGTTAGAATTTGACCCAAATACACCATGGGATCAGAGATATTTCCTAGCACATGTCCGTGTACTTGTAACCCTGATTGAGATTCGGTGACCATTGAACTGAAACTGGTCTGCCACGCGTGATCTGAGAATCCGACTGGAATGAAAACTTAACTCCACCTAGATCTAAGGTTGGTGAGCTTAAGTCCGACCGCACGCAGAAAAGGGGCCACCAGAAGTGCTCCGTTGAGCTGAAACAAGCTCACTTTGGTTATAACCTAAGTATACCTTGACCTTAGGTCTATTTCGGTGATGTTTTAGGCTATATAAGGACCTTAAACACTCTCTCATTCAGCCCATACAAATTTGAGAAAAACCCTAGGAGAGAGAAGAGAGAAAAGTGAGAGAAAGTGTGAGAGAAGTGGGAGGATCTCCCTGTTATCTTACCCTGCCACTCTGCAAGCTTAACCACTCCATTCTACTCGCTTTCCCGGCGATTCCGACTTCATTTTTAGATAAGAAACCCTAACCCTAATCCGTTTTAGGGTTATGATTGTTGCAAGTGATGAAATAGCTAACCTATTTCATGTCTTAGGTTGCCGTTATGCCTTAGACAAAGCGAGGGTGAACAAACTGATTCCGTTATGCGTTTATCGGCGTAAGGTGCGGACTTTAGATGTATAGGTTATGATTTTCAACGCTTTCAATGTCAGATAATTATAGATTCATGAACTGTATGTTATTCCACATGTACAAAGTGTTATCTGTTTCGTTTTTCGGTTATACGTTAACTATGTTGAATATATTGTATTCTTCGTATTTGTAGAAAGTACCGTATACGTATAAATTTTGAAAGTGTGTTTGCCATGATTAATTACTGTATGAACATGCTATATATGTGTATAATACTTACTTGGCGAAAGGGTTCGCCCTAATACATGTTTTTGCTAGTATACGCTATGTATGTTGAAAGAGGGTATCCTAAGTGTTTGTGAAAATGCTTGTATGAGTAAGTACTTAGAGGATTGTGCTTTAGGTAGGTGTTGAGATAGGATTCTCAGCTACCTTAGAGATGTATATGATTTCCTCCATGTTATTTGTTTAATTTAACCGCTTACTTATGAAATATACGTGTTTGTATTTCCTGTTTATATTGTGCTTTATAACATGCTTGAATTACTTTGTTTATTCTGATTTACTCTACATGCTTCTGAATAAGGATTGATTGTGTTTGGGGCTATGATTATAGTCCACGCAATCGGAAATAGAAATGAATGCGTGGCTGAGATTCATTCACCATACAAGATGTGTTCGACGAACCTGAGTCGTACTTTCGGTTGACGATAGTGGTTGGCCATATGAATTGCTTATGCGCTTCATATCGTTCAACTTGTTGTGCACTCGAGCTAGCCGAGCTCGTCAAGTAACCAGATCTGTCTAATATATGTTCACCATGTTTGGACGCTACTGTTTGAACCTAAGGTACTAACCTTACCAGTGGAATCTCGTTAACCGTGGTACTTCGATCCGCCAAGACTCATGAGCCGGGCATGGTGGTATGGGACACCGTGGTCAAGCTGTCGGCCTACGCTGGGGCCACGAGCCTCCCCGTAGTGACCTTCGAGCAACTAGACTCGTGAGCCAATTATGGTAGTATGGGACACTATATTCGAGTTGTCGGCCTACACTGCTTTGATGGGTGATGGAGGAGTGGTGCAATGATTCCATGTAACAGCCCTGACAACCCTGACCATACCCGGTGCAGTGACCTCGAGCATACTCTAAATCTTCCGTGAGGCGACGATCCTTCCCGTAGTAACAGAGTATAAAGTAGGCCTGTATTGATAAGGTGATGGGGGAGTGGTGTAACGATTCCATGTAACAGTCCCGGTAGCCCTTGCAGCGACCTAGAAATACACCATCGTATGAGATTGTCTAGGACTGACGACCCTAGAATGGATCATTGTTTGGGAATGATATAAGGAAGGTACCTTAGTTTCTCAATACTGCTATTTGAAATGGACTAATAACAACTCGGTAATCATGCTCATCATCGCATTGCATGTGCCTGGAAGATGTGGAGCACTGAGGGTGACAGCATGCCGCGTACGTAAGATGGTGCTGCATGAGGGAATATGTTGGCGAGGGCATGCATCATAATCGCATCTCATCCTTGCATTAATTACAGTACTTAGGAATGTTGATTGTACTGCTTTATCATTACTGCTTGACTGAATTGATAACATGTTAACCTATGCTTTATTGTTCCACTGAGTTAGCTACTCACTCCCACGTTACGGGACGGTGTTCTGGACACCCACCAGACTCTGTCTTAGACGCAGGTACCGACGATTCACAGGAGGCTGAGCCTAATTATTATGAAGATCGGGATGAGTTTTCCTTTATGCAATTCTCCGACTGCTTTGCTTAGGCAATCCGGATTTACGGGACTCTGGGCTATCACGACAGTTGGATTATTTTTAACATTTTATTTTTGATTCAGTACATGTATATGATGACTCGGCGAAGTAATTATACTCTGAAGACATATCGAGATCGTTTTGTTTTTATACACATCCATATATGTTTTTCAGTCTTCCGCTTGCGTTTTATACATTGATCTGGAGTATGGATTACTGTTTTGGTATAATCTCACTCATGTTTATTGCACTAATACAGACAACATTCAATCATAAGCATTTGTGTTGCATAAGTGATGCTTTGGAACTCGGGTGTTGAGTTGCTACTCGACCCCTGATTTTCAGGGCGTTACATCATGTTGTCCCACCAATAGTTCCGCTTCAAATCCCGGTACATCTTTGTACTACCAGGGTGCATCGCCAACTTAAAGTTGTGAGCGGCATTTAAGACTTCCTCTCACAGTCCCAGAGGGTTGGGAACACAAAGGCGGCCTCGGTACCGCAATCCCCCATGCTTTCCAACTCTCCACTCAGACTCCACATCATTCCTTGCTTCTTCCCTCATCTTCTTTAATAATTCATCGCCCTCCTGGGCTTCAATGATTTTGCTGTCAATCATTGGCTGGACTTGAATGTGGGCTACGACCTTGTACGGTTCCTCCACGGTTAGCTTCATGTCGAAGTTCCGTGCAAATTTCACCATGTCCCACTCTCTCACCATTAGCGGGGCCACAAATTCGATTATCTTTTTAAGACTCAAAGCGTCTGCGACTAGATTAGCCTTGCCAGGGTGATATGAGACATCGAACTTGAAGTCTTTCAACGTCTCCATTCAGCGACGCTGCCTCATGTTCAGGTCCTTCTGGGTGAAGATGTATTTGAGGCACTTGTGATCAGAAAAGAGTTCAAATTTCTCACCATAAAGATAGTGTCGCCATATCTTTAATGCGAAAACTACCGCTACAAGCTCGAGGTCATGTGTAGGGTAATTCTCCTCATGTTTCCTTAACTGTCGAGATGCATAAGCAATTACCCTGTCATTTTGCATAAGTACACAACTCAAACCTACTCGAGAGGTGTCCGTATAGACGGTGTACTTGACCCCTTGCTCAGGCAGCACAAGCACAGATGCCGACGTCAGTTTGTCCTTCAATTCTTGGAAGGCCGCCTCCGCCTTCTCATTTTAGGTAAACTTGAGGTCTTTCTGTGTCAACCGGGATAGTAGTCGGGCTATCTTTGAAAAGTCTCTAATGAATCTGCGGTAATAGCCTGCGAGACCAAGAAAGCTTCTCACTTCTGTAACCGACTTTGGTTATTTCCAATCTTGTACGACCACCACCTTGGCGAGATCTACAGATATTCCTTCCTTGGATACTACATGTCCCAGGAACTTGACTTCCTCCTTCCAGAAGTCGCATTTCCTGAATTGCACAAACAATTGAATTTTCTTAAATGTTTTCAGGACTGCCCTTAGATGCCCTTCATGCTCTTCACGGCTCTTTGAATAAATTAATATGTCGTCGATGAACACGATGACGAATCTGTATAGAAACGACCTGAAGACTCTGTTCATGAGTCCATGAATACAGCTGGAGCATTGGTGACCTTGAACGACATAACTAGGAACTCATAATGGCCAAAGCGGGTTCTGAAGGCCATTTTTTGTATATCCTCATCCCTAACTTACAACTGATGGTACCCTGATTGTAGATCAATTTTGGAGAAATATTGGGCACCCCTTAGCTAGTCAAACAAGTCGTTAATTCTGGGCAAAGGGTATTTATTTCGAACCGTCACTTGGTTCAATCTCCTGTAATCCATGTACAAATGCAACGAGCCATCCTTCTTCTTCACAAATAAGACCGAGGCTCCCCATGGCGATACACTAAGTCGGATAAAGCCTAACTTAAGCAATTTATCAATTTGAGACCTTAGTTCTTCCATCTCACATGGGGGCATGCGATAAGTAGGCAAGGAGATGGGCTTGGCACCCAGAGTCAGATCGATCGTGAAGTCTATCGCATGTCGGGGCGAAAGTTCCAGTATAACTTTAAACACGTCGATAAAATCTTGGACTACGGGAGTGCATGTGAGCGAGGGTTCATCACAACTCTTCTCCAATGAAGCATAACACAAGACCCTACGATCGTGGCTAACCTGGACTGGGAATGTGAGGGAAGTGTCGTCTTCTTCATGTATTTCCACTGTCAGAGTGTCACAGCCGATCTCTGCCTTCTTCATAGTAAACCAGTTCATGCCCAGGATGACGTCATAACAGAAAAGCTTGGTCACTATCAAATCTACGAGCGCCACCTTGCATCCTAAATCATTGGGGCAATTGCGATATATCTTTGTTGCCTCCGAGAAAGTACCGGCGGTGGCAATGATCTTCACTCCAATGGAGGGAGTGGAGTGTAGCCCTAGATGCTTGATGGCTGCATGCGATATAAGAGAAGTAGTAGATCCAGTGTCCACCAAAAGAAATATGGGAGTACCTTGAATATGGGCTGTCACCTCAAAGGCCGTAGGAGTGGGGATGACTGCATCATGGGCCTCTGCCGCTAATACATGGACTTGTGCCTGCTGAGGTAGGTTTGGTCACTGCATGGGCCGTTGTGGTGGCCTAACTTGAGGTGCAGGAGGACAGCAAAACTGCTGGCTAGGCCCCATCGTACGTAGGGGCAGAATCTGTAACGCTTGTTGTGGGGGCTTGTTGTTGTGCTGAGGCGGGGTGAAGCCAAGGTCCCTCATCCTCGTGAAGCAGTATGGCTCGGAGTGACTCGCCCTCTTGCAATAGTTGCATATCTGGGCCAGTCGTGCAGAAGGAGCCTGTGTGGCAGCTAGTCTGGGCGAAGAGTTAGGGCACGGCCTTTTCCCTACAAAAGAAGGGGACGGTCCCTTCATCCTGCTTCATGGCCCTAACTGTGAACGGTTTCGTGCGACTCACTCCTCATCCTGTTCCGCCCGTATAGACATTTCAAAGAGCTCGGCATAGGTCTGGAGGTTCATGCAACACAATTTGGAATGGATGCCGCTCCTCAACCCTGTTGTGAACTGTCTCATCTTAATCGCCTCATTGGTGATCATTTCAGAAGCGTAGCGTGAGAGTTCAGTGAACCGGTTCTCATATTGCGCCACGCTCATTCCACCTTGTTGCAGGCGGAGGAATTCATTTTCCCTCTCATGTTGATACGATTGACGGATGTACTTCTCGTTGAAACAGGCCTCGAATTCCTCCCACGTCTATATGTGGTTCTCAAGAATGGTCTGAAGGATGCTCTCCCACCACAAGTCCGCCTCTTTCTCAAAGAGGTAGGAAGTGAGCTTGATGTTTTCTGCCTCGGAACAGTGGAGGGGCCTAAGTAGCTTGACGAACCGGTTGAGTCAATACTTCACTTCCTCTGGGCGGTGGGTGCCAGCAAAAGTAGGCGGACTATGCCTCTGAAATCTCCCATATAGATTGTTTGTGTTGGTCATGGGCGCAGCCATGGCGGGTGGTTCCACTTGCGGTATGCCTAAATTCTGGGCCAAGGCCCCCATCATAGTGGCCATCATATGTTGTTAGTGTTGCATATTAGTGGCCATCGTTTGTTGTTGTTGTTGCATCAGGCGCAACATCTGGCCCATCTGCTCTACGGCCTGTGGCAGAGGGGGTGCGGGTGCCGTGGTTTGTGGCGGCGGAGCATTTAGGGTCGCCCCTTGGGTAGTGTTTCCCGTGTTTTGGGAACCGCTCACCCCTTGGGGGCCTTGTTGCTCGTCAGGGACTTGGTCCCGATCGACTAAGCCGCCATGAGGGAGGCGGACGTATCGATCCTCCGGTCACGGAGGCATTTCCTGGAAAAAAAACGTCCTAAGGTAGGTTAGGTAATAGAACATTACTCATACCAAGATCATGCATAATTACTCGGATCCATATATGCCCTATTCATGAACATGACCATCCATACACACAAGCATTCTCATGGTGGCAAGGACTTTTCAAGGCAACCCATACATTCACATTGATTTCAAAATGCCATTGACATGGCCAATTACATGTTACAGCATGGATTACAAGCATCAGTAAACATGTTAAACAGAAAGGAAAATACAAGCTAAATAAGCAAAGGTCCTAACTATCTTACATCACATGTAGGTAGTCCTAACTAACATAAAGCAACTTCTAGCTATTCATAAGGTTAAATTTCTATTCTTCCGAGCTAGACGGGAATGGGAGTGCTTCCTCCCCCTTGCTGCAACAGATCAGGGCCTTTATGGCCTGGTATATCTTCTTGTTCCACTTGTCCTGTTTTTCTTAGTTCGCCTCAATCTTTGCTTGGCTCTCCTTAATCTTCACTATCTCAGCTTGGAGCACATCCAAACGCTCGTGTATACATAGGGTGGTAAGGGGCTCACGACTGACTGCCCTGATTTCCTCAGCCCCATCTGCCTCTTCGGCTTCATCCTCATTCTCATTTTCATTCTCGCCATCGTTCCCATTACTTCCCTCGTCTTCCTCTTCCTCTTTATCTGCATCCCCGTACTGGTCGATATGAGACTGTCTTTGCCTAGGTCCCACTCCCATAGAGTTTAGCAGCTTGTCCCCCAGGATTTCTATTGGTACATGATCCCCGTCTGATCCACCTATCCCATACTGGTCGGCTATATAGCAGGCTAGATGGCAAAAAAGGAGAGCTGTGTCCTTTTGTATCGCCCTTGTAGCCTTCATAATTTGGTGGAGCACTGTACTAGGAGTGCACACATTTGTTCCTTGGCCCACCTAATACAAGAATTCTACCATGTAGCGGGAGCACTCGGTACGGTTCTTCAACCTCGAGTATATATTGTGGGTGGCAATGCAGTGGAGTACCCAATACTTGGGGATCATGTGGGTCGCGTATAGGCCGACATCCTGATTCCAAGAGGCAGCTTGGCCACACAGGAAGCGAGTACGTTCATTGCGGGGCACTCTCGATTCAAGATTTGTTTCATCAATCTGCACCTTCCCCCAGTGGCACTCCCAGTAATTCGGCGAAGTCCCCAACTCCCAAGTGGATTTCCTTACCACGTACGATAAGATTAAATCCAAGGGACTCAAATTGAGGATTTCTAATCCGAGTGTAGAACATCCTAGCCTGCCCCACATCGGCCTATGTGTTTACATAAAACATGGGACCCCAATCATTCTTCATTAGTCGGTTGAGTAGGGAGTTATTACCTAGGAGGTGTTCCTCCACGGAGGCCTCGAAGTCGACTTGGCGCACGCGAAAATTTTCCAAATCTTTTATGAGCGCTTCATCTCTTCGAGAATCATTCCACCTCTTCGATCGGACCTTTGCGCTCACCTTTCCCTTCGGATCGGCCTTCTTCTTACCACGCCGTTCTTGGCTCGGCCCTGCCTCCTCGAAAGCCGGTCTTTTCTTGCCCATAAGGGAAAGGATCACCAAAGTGGTAAAGAATGAGACAATGGTGGCAATGATTGTCATCACTCTAAGAGAAAGGGGAATGGGGTTGAAAATGGTGTTTTTGGAATGGGTTTGATGGGGTTTGGAAATGAAGTTTAGAGATGAGAATGATGTTGAAAATAAGTTTGATGTATGGGGGTTTGGGGAATAGGGTTTAGAGTGAATGAGTGGTTGGAAGAGATTCTAAGGCGGGGTTTGTGGATGAGGAAGTGAGAGAGTTGAAATGGGGTTTGGAATGTGAAGATTTAGAAGTGGAGCTTGAGAGGGAGAGGGTTTTAAAGGTAACTTGAGAATGGGATGGATTTTTGTTTGGGAATGAAGATGGAATGGGATGTGAGAGTGATGAGAGAGAATGAGGAAAGAAAAAAAAATGTGAGAAAGAAAAAAATGGGAAATGTAGAAGAGAGGAGGTGGGTTTCCTTTTGAAGAAGGAGAAATGGGATGGGGGTTGAGGGATTTGAAAGGTAAGGGGTGTGTTCTTGAGGTTTAGAGGGGAGGAGGTTTAAGAAAAAGGGTTTTGAGTGAAATGGGAGAGAGAGAGAGAGAGAGAGAGAGGGTGTTCTTAAGGGTACTAGGCAGTGGGACCCACCCAAAATTTGAAATTTTTCGTGTAGAGCCAAGAGGGTAGCCCGGTGGGGTGACCACGCCAGTTCGGCGGGGGCAACGCCGCCCGCTGGAGGGTTGGCGGGGTGGCCACGCCAGTGGCGGGGTGAGCATGCTGGCTCGGCGGGGTGACAACGTGGGTTCGGCGGGGGCAACGCCGCCCGCTGGACTGTTGGCGGGGTGACAATGTTGATCGGCGGGGTGACCCGGCCGATCCCTGGCCTGGATGTCCGGATTGGGTTCCGCATTCCCGCGCGTCCAAAAAGCTCCCCAGGAAGTGCCATATATGAATTTGGTGTAGGAGAAGACGATGTACGCAGTGAACCTAGTGGCTTCGCGAGATTCCTCCTAGTTAGTGGTCAAAAGTCCAATTTTTTCATAGTTTTCACCTTTTCTGGTATAATTTATTCATTCCTAATTTCTTGCCCTCAAATGGGTCCAAACTACCAATTTATCCCGAAACTAGCCCCTGCGTACGTGTACGTTAGCTTCGACCGTCAAATCCTTCAGTTCCGGCTCGTTCCTGTTGACGCATCACAACCCCGTATGACTTTCGGACCTAACTCTTAGCATCATTACACTCCCTCGCTCCCCGATCCTAGCTCGTTGGGAGGCCTACTTTTTATCTACGATCGTCGGTTCGGAGCTCAAGATGGTCCCTATATTCCTAAGTTTTCGGTTGCGTCTACTCTCAAGTCAGCGGACGCGTTAGTGGGTTCATGGCCCATGGCCTAAGGGATTCCAAACTATGCTCTGATACCAACTTGTAACACCCTGAAAATCGGGGGTCGTGTATATACTCAACTCCCGAGTTCCCGGGGTCACTTATGACCGGTTTTCATTAATTATGTGATTAATCCAAATTAATGCGCAGTCTAGAAAATCCCGGAACATGAAGCACAATCACACAAGTCTACTGAAATGAAAGAGACCAAAAGCGAATACATATATATATATACATGTCCAAAAGAATAAAGGGGTCGCACATGGCGTCACCCAACAAAATTCTAAAATAATAGCGAGTCCAAAAAGAATAGGACTGAGTCCACTGCTCAACGATCCGATCCCGCCTCTCCAGCTGGCGAGAAACCATCCATCAATTGAAAGTATGACAGCTCCTCCTCGTCGAGAGTAGCATCGCCATGCTCCACTTACTCCGCCTCCCCTGCATCTATAAAAGAGTCTGGTTAGTGTTTTAAAATACCGTCCTAGAGTGAGAGTGAGTGATCAATTTAGTGTGTACTATTAATCTTAAGTTGTAACAAGCATCAATTGTAATATGAATTTAATGAAAAATAATCAATCATCAACACCTACAACTCTTATTAAATGCGCATGTAATGCAATGATATGATGCATGCCCTTGCCACGACGCACCCTCGAGCGACTCTATCTAACGATCGCATATGGCAACACTCCCTCAGAGCGACTTCGACTATCGAGTCACCACCCTAACTAATGCGATACAATGCGATCGTGTTAGCCGAGTTATTAGTTAAGTCCATTCATCCAGTAGATTGGGGAATCTGATACACCCCACGTATCATTGCCCTAAGCTGGTTGCAAGGCCAAGGCCTCATCAACGCGTGAGGCCGAGTCCCTGCGGTCCATGATCCCTCGGGTTCCTCATCCCCAACTTCGAGCACATGAGGAGTGCCGAGAAAAAGGGATTGCTAGCGGTCACTATGGGGAGGCGCAGTACCCCAGCGTAGGCCGACAGCTCAGACACAGTGTCCCATTCCACCATGCCCGGCTCATGAGACTGTGGACCAATTACAATCTAGGTATTAGTAGGCTACAATGGTTGTAAGGTGTTCCAGGTTCCATACATAGGTGAACAAACAGAGTTAACAAATAAGGTTGGTCAGGCAGTAGGCTAGACCGCATGAGTCAGGCGAGAGTGAGACGAGTGGCCTCGGACACAAGGGACCCATGTAGTTGAACTACAGCCACTCGAACACAACCGTCCAAACCCACGGATCTAGCCCAAGTGTAGTCCTACCGTCTCTCATCATGTTCTTGACCAACCCAAGGGGGTGAAGGGTATCCATAACATGCCAACTATCAATGCACCACCAACATAAACGACATCATGTTCTCATGCTTCTCAACATAAAATTCTAAATTTCTACTAACATGTAAAGCTAATAATATCATGAACAAAGTGTGTGTGTGTGTGGTGTGGGCTAGTGAGGAAGTAAGACACTTCCTATCTACCTTAGAGCCAAAATACATAAAAATCAAGGAATCATGCATGTTATAGGGCACATCATATGAGAAAATCAAACAAGGCATGAGTATATAATCATCCATACACAAAAATCATGTGAGATGCAAGAACAACATCATATGGGAGCTGACATACAATTCTAACAAACATACAAGTCCTAGGGCTTCTCTAGATCCTTCAACATAGCATTCAACAACCAAAATCATTAAACACATACTAAAATTGGTGCTAGGCCACCTAAGAGTAATAGTCCGCACCTATGGATCGTTGGAGATTGGAAAAACGTCCTAGGAAAGAGGGCTTTGAGGTCGATCGGCCGGAATCCCTAAAAGAAGCCCTTGCATGTGAGAAATCCAAGCCAAGCCTTCCTAATACATGAATTTCCAAGAAGAATGGGTGAAAGATCTTACCTAGACGACCCACGGACGATCATTGAGGTTTTGGTGGAGAGTTTCTCTTTTGAGAAGAGGTAGGGAGTTGGAAGGGTTGATTCCTTTGGGCCCCCACCTTGATTTAGGGTCCACCCTAGCTCCTTCTTCACCCACACTCTCTTCTCCTTTACTCTCTTTCTCTCCCCTTTGCTCTTGGTAGTTGTGGTAAATGAGAGAGAGTTATGAGAGCTAGGGTTTTGTTTCCTAGACTTGGGCCCTTTGGCCCCAAGCTTCCACAAATTCCCAAAATAACCTTATGGGACTCCCTATTGGTGTTGGGGCGGTCCTAACACCCCTCTAGCCACAAAATTTGGTGTGTAGGTGCCTAATGGCCCGGTGAGGGGCCATATAAAATATAGGAACAAACGGATGAACGGACATGGGGTCTGAGCATAAGGTTCTGACCTTTAAGTGGCCCTGTGGGGCCCATTTCGGTGATTGGAGCAGTTCTGGTGGCCCTCTGGCCATGAAACCTTTAGGATAGGTGATCCATGGCCCGATGAAGGGCCATGCAAAATTTGGGAGCAATCGGATATGGGGTTTGATCGCACGGGTCCGATTTACGATCAACGGTCGCCGTTCCACGATCGGATCCCAGATTTGGTGGACGGGTGTAGAAAAATACATTGAACCATCACCACAAATTTGGAAGAAATCTGACGGCTGAAACGCCTGGTATCTCAACTTTATTTGCAAGTGCCAGATTTTAATCTGACATTGGTGGGGTGCATTTGACAAGTGCCAGATCCTAATTTTGGGTGTCCACTGGGTCCGCAGTTCGTGATGGACCACAAGGCCAGTGAGATCTATGATTTCCTAAACTTTCGAATTTTTCTGACCCTCCTCGGTCGTTGGGTGGCCCACACGGGCTGCTGTTAAGTGTGAACAGGCCCTCTGGCTTGGCGGGCCGCACTTGGTCCGATCATGACCAAACTAATCTACACTAATGGGTTAAATCTAAGTTGATTAACTTGTGGTACCCCACCATGAGTGGTTTAAACGAACGGTCCTGCTGTAAATCTTACGTGGACGCCCCAGGACACTGTGTTGGTTGGACGGGACGTTACAAAAATATATATATACTAAAAATTCTCCTTGTAGAATCTCAAGATCGGAATCTGGCATATGGGCGCTGAGAGCTGAGAATGGGGTACTATGGAGGCTGTTGGCACTGAATTCGGCGATCGGGAATTCTATGAGCCCGATTTTCGAGTTTGGGGCATGACATCTTCCCTTTCCAAATTTAATTTATCCCCCAACAATGGAATTTCGTTTTCGTGTCAATGATAAGAAGGGCCTAAACACGATAAGTTGAAAACTTATCAGCTTAGGCAACACGTAAACCTGTCCAAGGAATGGTTTAGGTCGAGTTTTCCTCAACTTTAATTTGACATCTAAGTTAATTCAAACCAGGCAGATTATAATAAAACCTAATCGTATGTCTTTGATCATTTAACTTCGTAAGAGACTACGCCACCACCTGAGGTGAGGGTTTTTCTCCTTTAAGCTTATTTTGATTTAAGTTGATATGATTCATTCCGCTTTTTATATGCCTTGTTATCATATTATTATGATTCTCCTCTTGCAATGGATTTATTTACCACCAATGATTATTTATCCTTTAGGAATGATGGTTAAGGCCTGAGCTTAATTATGCGTATCTTTATTTATATGAGGTGATGGATACAAGCCTTACCCTTGCCTTCATCAATTTATTGAGTTGGCCATTGCCACTCTCCTTATTATTGAGCTGACCATTGCCACTCTCCTCTTTGTTGAGTTAGTCATTGCTACTCTCCTCTATATTGAGTTAGCCCTTGCCACTCTCCTCTTATTGAGTTAGCCATTGCTACTCTCCTCCTTATTTTATTAGCCTTGTGCTATCTATCTTTAAGGCTTAGGCATGTGTCTTAGAATTCCAAAACCCCCATGATTCAATTTACATTCCTTATGTGCAAGTGATGTGTTAAAGGTATCACAACTAGTGATTCAATATTTATCGTGGACATAATGCGTTACGAGTAGCGGCCCTCTTGATTGACACATAATTTCGTGTGTTAGTTGGCGTGGTGCACAATCGATGTAAGTAAATCAACATGTGTGTTACATCACTTCTCAGGTTTGGATGTCGCAAATAGTCGCTACATGAACACATCGTGTTACATAAATCTCTCATTCGCATTGTTGTGTTACATTGAGATGTTCGCATAAATCCACGTTAACGTTAGACACGCCGACGAATCTCCGTAGTGTGAGAATGCAGGGCGAGTCGGATATTATAAACTATTTTTCACATTGTGATAATAATCACTATGTATGATGAGCCGTACACACTTTGCTAGACATACATTCATGTAGATTGTTTGTACATGCTGATACCCCTTGTAGTAGTGGAGTACGAGACGTATCAGAACCTTTACATTGCTTTCATGAATCTCTTGAATTATTGTTAATCTTAAAGGGTAACCATCACTATGAGTAGGGCATTGACCATCTCCAATCGTACAGATGATGCATGTGATATACAGATTGAAGACTTAGAGGACCATTTTCCTATGGAAGATTATATTGAAAGAATAAGAAGATAGTTTTATGATTTAGTTTTATACTTATGCAACAAACTCGATAAATGTAATAAGCTCTTATTGAGAGGGCATTTGATTATTTGTTGAATTCTTTTACTTTGATGAAATAATTAATATAGTCAATTTTATTCTCGTGAATGTAACCCTCACGAATATATCTAGATGTGATCTACATAAAAAAAAAAGGTGTGATTTTTAAAGCATTTAATTTATACATTATTAACACCCAATTTTCTTGAGCACAAGTATAAACTCTAGTGTAACGCCCCGAATTTCGAGGGTCGAGTAAAGGCCTAACTCTCGAGATACGTCACATCACTTATGCAACATAGATAATGATGATTAAATGTTGTCCAGGTTAGTGCATTTGAACATGAATGGAATTATACTATATTAACATATTATACTCCAGAGGCGATTAAATTAAGCAAGCGGAAGACTGTGATAGATGTATAAATTGTATAAGTGGATATAAACCCCAAAGTATGATCATGTCACCAGGCTGAATAATTACATGTGTAGTTCCAAAATATACAAAATGATAAAGGGTAAGGTCATCTAATCCATATCCTTATAGCTCCAGTGACGCAACTTCAGGTCTACATAGACCCACCAGAGAGTTGCAGGTAGGAGAACTCTTCCTCATCGTCGTAGAAGACAGGCTCCGTCTCGTAAGCCTCACCATCATCTCTAGCTACAACAGAGTCTGGTTGGTGTTTTAAAATACCGTCCCAGAGTGGGAGTGAGTGATCAACTCAGTGAAGCTATAAGGCAAAGGTTAACATGTTATCAAGTCAATCAAGCAGTAATGATAAAGTAGTACAACAATCGTGTCCTAAATACTCTTGTTAATACAAGAATGGTATGTATTAATGATGCATGCCCTCGCCTGCATTCCCTCTGCGACATCATCTCACGGTCGCGCATGTTAAACTCCCACTGTGCTCAACACCCATGCCAAAGGTACATGCAATGCGGTGCATGGTCGTGTTAGCCAAGTTCTTACTTAGACTTATTCATACAACAGGTTTGGGAAGCTAAGGTACCTCCCCTTATATCATTGACCCAAACAATGATCCATCTAGGGTCATCAATCCTAGTTAATCACATACGATAGGCAAGTTCGCGAGCTCACACTATAGGTCGCTACGGGATGCTCATTACTTCGGTGTAGTCTTAATTCACACTCGAGGTCACTACGAGAGGCTCGTCACCTGATCGTATGCCTATTTTATATTCGAGGTCACTACGGGAAGACTCGTCACCTTAGCGTAGGCCGACAGCTCGAATACGGTGTCCTATATACCAGCATATTCGGCTCACGAGTTTGTATTGCTCATTGGTCACTACGGGGAGGCTCGTCACCCCAACGTAGGCTGACAGCTTGACCACGGTGTCCTATACACCACCATGCCCGGCTCACGAGTCTTAGTGGATAGTGGTACTAAGGTTAAATGGGGCTTTACACTGGTAAGTGATACTTTAGATTCAAGCAGTTGCGTCCATACATGGTAAACACATGTTAAGCCAATCGGGTTCCTTGACAAGCTCGACTGGTAAGAGCGTACGTTTAATTAATCAGCATGGAGCGCACACGCACTCCTCGTGGCCTAACTACTGTCGATAATCACCGTATGACTCGGATTCATCGAACGTATCTGTTGTAGAGAAACTAGTTCGGCCACTAATCGTAAACCGTTACCGATTGCCTGGACTACGTATTAGTCCCATTCACAATCAAACAAAATAGGCATTCATATGTGATAGTCAAAACAACATGTGACAACCAATTCAAATATAAATCTCATTTGAGCATTTTAACAAACACATAGTGTACATGTTATCATACATAGGCATTTCATCCATAAAGCACGTAGTAGCGGTATAGATTACATGAAGAAAACTGTAACTATAGATACGGTAATTGAGAATCCTATCTTAACACTCTCATTAAAAGCAATCCAGCAAACAATTTCTCATTCAGACATTTTATCAAACACTTAGACTACACATATCAACATACCTGTAATAAATTAGTTATACTCTATATTATCGCAAATCCTTTCACAAAGGAGTTGTCATACATACAACAATCATGTATTCTCAATCAATAATCATGGCAAACACAAATCATAATTCCATATTCATTCAGACATTTCAACAAACACATGGGATGCATTATATTCAACATAGTTCATATATGTGTATTGCACGAAAAACATCGCATCTAAGTACATGTGACAACAATCAAGTCAGTCATAAATCATTAACTGACATTGAAAGTCTTGAAAACCATAACCTAAACATTTATAGTCCGCACCTTTCGTCAGTATACTCATATCGAACTTAGTTTGAATCCTACGCCTTTGTCTATGGCACAACGGCAACCTATAGCATGAAATAGGTTAGCTATTTCACAATTTTACCTATATAAATCTCTAAAACAGATTAGAGTTAGGATTTTTTACCCAAAAATGGATTCGGATTCGTCGGTGTAGTGACATGGGAGAGGTGATTCAGCACGTGGAGTGACGGGAATGAATCCCAGCAATAAACGACAACTCTCTCCCACTTCTCCTCACTTTCTCCTTCTCTTTTTCTCTCTTTTGTCTCCTAGGGTTTAGGAAATTCGTATGGAATGAGAGAGGGATGGGTTTAAGGTCTTACATAAGCCCAGAAGTGAAGTTAATCGCCCCAGGGTCATGGTATACTTAGGTTATAGCCAAAAAAGTGGATGTTTCGGGTCAATGAGACTCATCTGGAGGCCCATTACCTGTGTACGGTTTGGGGAAAGTTCCCTGACAATGGATCTATGTCAGGTTAAGACTTTGATCCGATCGGATTTGTGGATCGAGCGTGGAGGACCAGTTTCAGTTCAACAGTCATCGTTACTTGATCAGGGTCTTAAGTACACTGACATGTGTAGGAAAATTTCCATGATCCAAGAGTATAGTTGGGTCAGAATCTGACGGTCTGAAACTTTAAATTTGGCCTGCAAGTGAACGAACCAAATCACTTAAATTTGAATTCATTTTCTAAAGATATTCGCGTTTCTCATACACTTCGCTCCAGGCTCAAGTTGTGCATTTCTAGATACTATTTGGACTTGATTCCCGCGATGCTTGTCAAGCCCAGTAAAGCGGTCATAACCGTATAGTTTCATAGTAATCGAACTTTCGACGAGCGGTCCAAGTCCGATACAAAGTTTCAGTGTGCTCCCGAGAGCAACCGGGTTTTGAGATTGATCCTAGGTTTCTAGGTAATGTAGAGTTAGTGATTCTACTGGTTTTAGGTCTTGCAGTTTGTATAGAAAGCGGTTCAAGCTAATCTACTAATTAATTCAGTTTAATACTTAATTAATTTCCTTCTAATTTCTAAAGGATTCGGTCCTTAGTGATTTCTGCCTGAGGTGGTACTCGGGCCTTTGTATGGATTTTTCCGAGACGTTACATCTGGCCATAAAAATTTCGAGCTGTTACACATGCTGTCCTTAAAGCGTTATTCATCCTTCTAAAAAAGATTGAGAATGCCGATAGGTTTTAGGTAAATAACTTTTAAGATACAACGAGCCTGGGTGTGGATACGCATTTAGCAAATACGAAGAACCACGAATGGAACTCTGTACATAATTTTCTGATAGATAAATAAAAGAAAAAAAATTCCAGATTCAAAAAGAGAATTAGAAAAAGGTTAGACCACTGCATTCATCTTTTTCTTGAGGTCTTCTGGCTAAGGTTCATATGAACCTTGTTGAGTGATTAGAGTACACTATTACTTATTTGCTTTGGTTCGTAAGTGGGGTATTGTTTAAGTGTTGGTGATGGTCTGTTGAACCATTCGGGCACTATTTACATAGGCTAGGTAGGGTGGCTGACCGTTTTCTAGCTATTGGTGAGAGACTAGCCGTTATTGGTAGTTTCTGACTATTGTGCATGTGGGATAACTGTTGCTGCATGCAAACCGTTTAGACTCACTGGCTAGCCTTTTTATGGCTGTTGGGCTAGCCACATGTAGCATTTTCTACATGGTTCGAATTGATATTGTATGGAGGAGTTACACGTCACTTCAACGACTAGTTTCCAACTTCTATAAAATCCACATAGGTCTCATTCAGACCATTCGTTCATTCCAGCCACCTGACTCATATTCCCTGTTGCATCGGTTTGCCGCGCGAAGTGCAAAGTGCACCACTACCACCTCTATAGCCACATTGCCTAACATGCCCATGCCCTCGCACCGAAATTGTGACTGTGACTGATCCCGAGTACGTGCTCGGGTGTTCTAGTGCATGCAAGCCCCGATTCTCCATGGATCAACCAAAGAAATATAAAGGTACTCCACACCTCACATATAAACACTATTTTTTCTTATCTCTTTTCCGATATAGGACTATTCCCAAAAATGCAAAACACAATTTTGTTTCAAACAAACATATATATTTCCTTATTTAAAATATTTTTAATCAATATTTTTTCACAACACTTCCCCTCTCTTCTCTTCCCATTAGTCTCCTCAATGATATATGGTTTAGAATTAAGACCTATAATCAATGAAAAATCCATCTCCATTAAAGACGGTTGCCTTGCATATTGAATATGAGGTCACCAATATACCTATGGAGAATATTGTATATCACTTGACAAAACATATATATATATAAAATTTTATATATATATAATTTTTTAATAAATATTTTTTCACAACACTTCCCATTTCTTCTCCTCTTCCCATTAGTCTCCTCGATGATATATGGTTTAGACTTAAGACCTATGATCAGTGAAAAATCCATCTCCATTAGAGACTGTTCCCTTGCATATCGAATCTGAGGTCACCAATATACCTATGGAGAATATTGTATATCACTTGACCTTAAATTTTAAAATCCTTTTTATTGAAATTTAACAAAAATTCAAAGCAGGAGTTTTAAAATATTTCTCTCCAAAGTTTGCAACTGTCAAAATTATCCCTTAACACCTTAGAAAACTGAAGTGAGCACTTAACTGATGACTGGGCTTAATGTAATACAAGGTAGGATAAATCACTGCAACATGGCAGATTATTTATTAACAAAAAATAAAAATAAAAACACAAAACAGGATAAAAGGAACGATCACTGATTACACAAGTGAACGATTGTGATTTGCATGTATGAGCGAATGATTGTGGTTTAAAAGTGTAAACCACGATCGTTGATAAGTGCAAATCACGGTCCACTCCTTTTATAGCCGCCTACACATCCTATACCCTCAAAGCTCACCTTTCATACCTTTCACAACACAACAGTTACATGGATTACATATCTCAATTAAATGTTTTTTTTCCCATTAAAACAAACATGTAATTACTTGTAGTGCAAGAAGTTGATCAGAGAGCAATATATGAAAAAGGTAGCAAAAAGAGTTGTTAGGCCCACCATTGAAAACGAAGCTTCTCCTTCCTTCCCATTTCCGTCACAAAGTTGAAAATGATGTTTGGGTTCGATATTAGGTCTCATGAGGCTCTTCTAAGGCATGTTTGGTCATCGTCTGTAAGAGCCCATCATAAAATATGTGTTCCATCTTTGTTGTCCATTCATTTTACCTTATAAAATTAGCGCATGAGCTAAAGAATGAAGTATATCCAAAGTACAAATGAACCACACCACAATAAAGAGTGGATTGAATGTCTATGATTTAAAACCTTTGTGGGTCCACATGAAGTTTAAATCAAGTTAAAATTTGTCTTTTTCTTTCATTGACATTTGTGCGCTTTGTGAACGGTTTGGATGGCTCTAAAAATGGACACAAGTAAGGTTTCAATGGTTTCCATCATACGTAATTGTGGCCCCACAAATCATTCCCAAAAGAGTATTCGGGTGGTAGACTTTTAGGAGTTTCAACACCGGGTCAAGTTTTCGAGTACTCATGCTAGTGAAATTCCACTAGCGTGTGTGTGGTATGGGTGCGTGTGTAAAAAAAAAAAAAAAGAAGGCGGTAGGAGCAATTTTGTCAAAAAGTGTAAAGAAAAGCGTCAGAAGTCTTAGCGAATAAGTTTTAAAAAAGGGGCTGTATCTTATTACTCCCAACATACCTAACTTAGAAAAATCCTATCGCGTGGCCTTTAAAAAGTTTCAATCAATCCTCACTTTTACCTATGGCGGGGTCCATCGAGCTTTGACACTAGCTAGGCATTTCGATATCTCCCGTGATGCGGTTTGGCTAGTGTCCTACCACTATAGCCTTGGTGTTCTGTCGGCCCCACTATAAAGTATATGTTTTATCTATGCTGTACATCCAAATTTATAAATCATTTTACGGTTTGATACAAAAAGTTAGGGGAATATAAGTCTCAGGTGGACCACACCACTGGAAAACAATAGCGATTGAATACACACCATTAAAATCCTCCTAAGGCTCACTGTCCTGTTTATTTGACATTCAATCTATTGATTAGGTCATTTAGACCTAGATGAAGAAAAAAGAAAAAACAGAAAGATTAACTTTATCTTTTATGACTATAATAAGTTTTTAACGGTGGATGTTTAATGAATACTGTTTCCTGTGATGTGGTCCATTTGAATTTGGGATATACCTCATTTTTGGGATCATATCATAAAATGATCTAGAAAAATAGATAAACAGAATGGATGAAACAAATACATCGTGGTGGGCCCACAGAGCACCGATCACTAGCCATTGGGAAGTGGCAGGGTTAGTAGCCAATCCGGTATGGTTCGTATATATCCCGTCGCCAGGAATCCACGTCCGTTTATCATAACCCACCGTCAGTCAGTGACACAAGGAGAGCGCAAGCTGGTGACAGTTATAAAACACGTTGCACGGCTTTATTTTCATTCTCTCTTGCTTTCTGTTTTTTATTTTCCCGCCAATCGTATTTCCATTTTAAGGAAGGAAAAGGGGTGGGCCGGGTTTCCAGAGGTTTCTACTTTCTACTCATGGATTCTGAATCTAACACTTCCCCTAAAACCCTAACCCTAAGGTATTTCTTTTTTCAGTTTTTTTAGTTATTATAGAGTGAGGGATTTCTTTCCCTTTTTAACCTTTGATCTTCTTGTCTTTTGATATTTCCATGCTTAATCTCATCTGGGTTTCTTTTTCCTTGGTCTTTCTATCTTTGGCTTCTCTTTTGCTTCTTCTGGAAAATGCCGCTGTGATGCTAATCTCAGCAGTTTTTTTTTTTTTTCTTTTAAATTAAATTTTCTGTTATTTTATTATTATTGTTATTTAATTTTATATATATTATGTTTTTGGGTTTTGTCATTTGTATGTTCAATTCTTTGGTTTTGAGGGTGGATTCTGCACTATTTATGGGTAGCCTCAGATGGCTCTTTTCTCTCTCTCTCTCTCTCTCTCTCTCTCTCTCTCTCTCTCTCTTTTCTTTTTAAATATTTTTGAGGGTTTTATTAGCTTTGAATTAAAAGGTTTCTCAACCTACATTTTCTTCTTGCATGCACGTCTATCCTTTTTCTTTTTTTTTTTTTTTTTTCATTTTGATTTACTATTAGTGTTTTTTTTGGAATGATGTTGTTATTCTGCATTTTTAATTAATTAATTAATTAATTAATTAATTTTTATTAATCATAGTTCTGCATTTTAACTTCCAATCTTGGGTGGCCTCTACAACCGTATCCAGGGCACGAAGGGTGTGTGTGCATGACATCCTGCCCGTCCAGTAGGTCTGCCCCGCCATGAAAATGGTACACCTAAAAAATTAGGACAATCCAATCATCATGCGGGCCACATCGCAGAAAACAATGAACAACCAGCCAAAATCCTTCAAATTCACACGGTGGCCCACATGATGGTTGATTGGCTTGATTTCTAGGATGTACCATTTTCATGGTGGGGTGACTCTACTAGATGGGGTGAATGCCATGCACGCCCCCCCTGTGGTCTCCACACAATTCTCTTCAAGCTAAGATTTCTGGTTTTTTTTTTTTCTTTTCTTTTTCTTTTCTTTTTTCGTTTCTTAATTTTTAGAGGGTTTTTTTTTTTTTTTTTTTTTTTTTTTTTTTTATATATAATTAAAAAAAAAACCTGAATTTCGACCTGACGGTATATGCAGTATCCTTGGGTCTTCCTTTTGTGCGGGTGGGCCCCATGGTTGGGGTAATTGAGGCTGTATATCTTATTGGTCCTACCATGGTTGAACAATTCCTAAACATCTCTTGGATTGGAAAATCGCAGCCATTAATTATGTCTTTGGCTTCTTTTTTTTCAGTTGAATGTGAACCATTACTTTTATTTTCCTTAACTGATGGTGGCTGCCAATCAAAGGGTTTGGAGTGTCCCATGAAGGTGAATTTGGGGGCAAGTTCCATCTGCCATGGGGCTTGTCATATCCTCAGTCTGGGTCGCCCATCCTTGGTTCCCAATTGTACAAATGAGACCCTAGGATGCTGCATAGTTCCCGTTATCAAGATCGTCATTGTCATCATCATCATCATCATCATCATCATCGTTGTCATTTTATAAGACGGTGTCGTGATTTTAGGTTATTTCATTCTTATGCACAGCTGGCTCCTAAATTTTTTAACATCTGATCATGTAGTCAATTTACAGTTTTTCAGCCTAGATTTTACTATACTGGCACTTTTTGTTTGTTTGTTTTTTTTTTTTTTTTCTACATTGCAAAATGGAAATCATGGTTCTGCATATTTCATGCTTAATCTCATGTTTTTATTTTAAAAAAATTTCCTTGTGCTTTTTTAAGCCTTGTATTCAATGCTAGTGTTCTTTAAGCTGCATTTCCTTCATTCATTTTTTTCTTCTAAATATGAATCCATTCCTTCATAAACACAACAAGCAAAATTTCCTCCCAAAACTTATTTTGAGATATCCTTTTAGTCTTACCCTTTTATAGTCATCAAAATTTCATCCCTTGTATCTTCTTGCTTGCACTTCTATTCTTGCAGGCTTTTTTTTTTTTTTTTTTTTCCGGCTTTTTATGAGGTTCCATTTTTTGTATGTGTGTGTAAATGTTGATGTATGAAAAATACCAAAATCAGATCTCTCTCTCTCTCTCTCTCTCTCTATATATATATATATAGAGAGAGAGAGAGAGAGAGAGAGAGAGAGAGAGAGAGAGAGAGAGAGGGGGGGGGGGTTTTCATGTTTTCATGTTGTAGCTTTATTAAAGAGTTGTTTCGTTCTTGTCTTCAAGTCATTTATGGGTGAGTGTATGTTTAATCTTTTAATGTTAAATCCATGATTAAGTGAATGTTCATATTTAGTTTTGTTTGATTCTGCGATCTTGCACAGCTCTTTTATTTTTCTTTTTTGATCGATATCTATTGGATTTTTTGAATTTCATGATATAGGATTTTTATTTTATTATATATATATATATATTTTAATTTTTTAATTTTTTGGGGGATCCCTTGGGAAGTCAACATGCTCCATGTTGGAATTATCCCCATTGCAGGCTGAATCTCTCGGTCCTTTCAGATCAATCCTTTCCTGTTTTCTTAGTGTTTCTCATAATAACAGGAAATTGCAACCTATGAATTCTCTTTGAAAGAAATGAGATGATATATAAATAGATCTAATATAATTCATTGACAATGAAACAAACAAAAAACAAGTTTAATGAGTTCCCTTACATGCATTTCGTACGACTGGCTCCATGGTTTTACCAAAACATATGTGCGTGAAAGAGAATCTTGTTTGATCTCCTTCCAATTTAAGTGAAACCTCCATTTTATGGATTTCAATGACTTCCTTTCCTTGATTAGTTGTTTGGAGTTATGACCTCTTGTCATATGACCTCTCAAGATGACAATATTCTTTCTTATTTTGAGATCAGGTCCCAAAGTGTAATGTGATTTACAAATGATCTACCTGTATACCTGAGGAATCTTATAGATTGAATTGCTTGCAACTGAATATTTCTTGTTCAAATTTCAGTAACGTTTTTTAATGTCTGACAATGCCATTAATGAGTTTGAAGAAATCCACCCTTTTCTAGAGACATGGAGATTCAGGAGAAACATTAAGTTCAATTTAATGCTACCGTGGTCAGATTTTGGGGGTGTTTCTGATCAAATCTTATTGGATATAGACCCATTCCATTTCGTATTGGTTGGGAGAGGAAATACATTATTCAAAACACAGTCTCTCTCCCATTCTAACTTTGTTGGATAAACATAGTTTTTTTTGTTGTTGTTGTTGTTGTTGTTGTTGTTGTTGTTGTTGGAAGAGAAGTGAAACTTTATTAAAAAAGATAAAGGCGTAACTAAAAAAATTGGAATTTCACCGTGTCCAAAGAAGCCCTTGGAAATAAATCCATATCAATCTCTTCAAGAACACGTTCAGGCCATAACTTATCCGAGTCATCTTATCTTAATATAGTTAACCATGAGGCCTATTTGTCTACTTCAATACTTGTTTTAGGTACTTAGGCATCCTCCCTTTTGCAATAGTATCTTGTGATTGTGGAGATCCTATGATCTGTTGCAAATACATGTTCTTATCGTAGTGTGGATACATCACAATCTTACGATTGTGTAATAATGGGTATGACAATGCTAGATTGCTAGTACCTATCTTCTTCTATGATTTACTTGAAAACTTAACTTTCATCAGTATTTTTTTTTTTTCCACAGTTTTGATATGCATTCAGTTCTATTTTATTTCGAAATGATAACATAGTTTTTACTCGAAAAAGGAAGAAAAAAAAAGCTACAATTCTAAGAGAAGGATGGTTAGATGATGAGGAATCATCCTCACCTGGAAGGAGCCAGGGATCCACCCCGACCCCCTGGATTGAACAACACTTCTGAGTTGCACCCTACAAACAACACCCAAAGCCCACTCAACGACTCTGCCCTTTACTCTCTGAAAGTCCTCTGTGGGAGATTCTGGACAATTATTGAAGGTCTTAGTGTTACTTTTATTCTAGATTTACCAAAGAACTGCCCATAATGCCAACCTCCACAAAAATGCTTTCTTCTCCCTCCCAACCACGCAATCCCACGCTTGGAAATATGCATAGTGATCTATGCAGTCGAACCTGGCATCATTTGCACCATTTCAAACAAGGGTAAAATCCTGCCTCCACAAGTCCATTGTAAAAAAGCGAGAATACTATTTCTAGACAGTATTTTTTTTTTTCTTTTTGTTTCTCTTTTTTGCAATGTAGCATCTTGATGACACATATTTCAGCCTTTTCTTTTTTGTTTCTCTTTTCTTGCAATCAAACTTCATGATTCTGTATATTTCATGCATCTTTCCACCTTTACCATGTACTTAATACTATAGTATTTCAAGATAGGTTTTATTCTTTCATATATAGTTTTTTTTTTTTTCCCTTATAGCTAATTGGTACTGATTTCTTCATAAAAAGAAAAAGAAACTTCTGAAGCCTAGTTCAAATTTGCCCTATCTTTTCCTCTAATCATGATCAACTGCACCTTTTCCTATCTTTTCCTCTAATCATGATCAACTGCACCTTTTCCGATATTTGCATGCCATTTCCATGTGTGAGTTCGGATTGTTTGCTTTTTTCCATGTAGCCTGTTCCAGTGTCTCCAAACTGGATTTTCCTTTCTTTCTTTTTTTTTTTTTTTTTTTTTTTTTTTTTTTTTTTTTTTTTTGTTTCCTTCACTACTGCAATTTCAGTTTCTTGTTGTTGCCCCCCCCCCCCTTCTCATTGTAAAGTCCAGTGGAAGGGCTATTAGGTTCAATGTTACTTGAGTTTTCTTTATGGATAGAGAAAATGCTTAGTTATGTAAAGATTTAGCTTCTTATGTCAGGTTTGATTCACAATTTCAGCTGTCTGATTATCACATTTATTTTATTTTCCTTTCCTTTTTCTGATTGATGGTTTTCAGATATCTTCATTCTCATTTTCATTGTTCAAAAACTCAAAACCTGGACTGGATTCGAAGGTCCACTCAGTTGATCCAACTCAAAAACTCAATCAAGACTTGGTAATACAGTAATATTTTAAAAATACAAATAAAAGATAAAAAGATGGATGATGACTTGTGCTCCTCATACATGCTGGTCACTTATCCACATATGTGACACTCAAGTAAAGATACCTTAACCGTTCAAATTGTGGGTTCCCCTGCGGTTGGATCTTTTCTCTAAAATCACACTGATCAAGCCTCACAACTACACATGTACGGTTGAAGAAATGCCACAGTTCTTTTAAATGGTGAAAAACTAACACCAAAATCTTCAAGGCGTTTGCTAATTCGACATGCGTATAGAGATGTACATGTCCAAACATGGGCAAGTATGAAAAAAATGTGTGAGATCTGAAAAGGTTGGAAATAATTCTTAGATCTTCTTCCTGAAAAAGCAAACAATTTCACTTCTCAGATGGGCTACAGTGTACACAATAAACTTTAGCCATTCAACTGTTCTGATATTGTCTGGCACACTTGAGGTGTGAAATGGCCCTAATTTTTATGCCATAAGATCTAAACACTGTAACCTCACCTGAAGGAGAGCTCGGATCTAATACATGTGTCACATGATGACACATGAGCCCCTGTCTAGATGTGTACCAAGTATAATTAACAACCCTCATAGGCATTCCAGCTCTTCCTCTTCCTTTCCGTTCCAAGAGGGGTGTTGTTAAGTTATGGAACCCTGTGCCACACTACCACAAGGGGTCGGTTTCCAACCCTTGGGTGCATCTTAAATAATGATTTGAACTGTTCACGTTCTGGACTGTAAGATTTCAGGGCCATCCTAAGAAACACTTTTTGAACGGATGATTGTGTGTGAAGACAAATATTTAATGACTCATATTCGAATCTGAGGTTTGAAAGTCAGGTTCACCAATGAAGCATTATTATAAGACCATAGCTTCTATATGGTAGCAATAAGATATTGAATGGTCTAGATCAATCTAAGGACAATCCAATGGTTGAAACTGACGACCATATGTAGGTGGGGGCGCCATACCCTAACAAAATCCCCAAATGACAGAAGATCGCACCACTCTCTATGTTCCCCTTTCCCTGCCCCTGTGCATAGCTGTACAAGCCCTGGTGGGTTTTACTCTCTCTCTCTCTCTCTCGGTAAGCAGAGTCCATGTTGAACCAACTAATTGCCAATCGAGTATAAAAAAGAAGAATAAGAAAATAATCAACACATAAAATCTGTCCATTACACAGAAAAGAAAACACATGCTTTGATATTTTAACTTCCAAATGCACCTATAGTTACTCAGGCAACCTTTGAGCATTTAGCCTTTTTAGAAATAAAACTCTCCCTTACATCTGTACACATGTGGGCAAACTTGTCTACTATATGTTATAATATTTATAATTCATGCACATATCATTGTCTCTGTCTGTAGTGATGTACCCCTCGTGCACGTACCCCTTTGGCTAGTTCCATATCTATACTGAACCTTAACTGTTTAAGTTAGAAGCAGTTTGTGAAGCCATAGTACATTTCATTTGAAGGAGATTTAAGAAGAAGAGATCACGGAAAAACTCAGTTCCTTTCTTGAAACAGATTTCTGATAGCTCTCATTATTTTTCCTGTAGTGAAGTTTTTACTGTCTTTTCCTTTAATATTTCCTTTCCAGTTGTGTTGGTATATAACTTGGGCGTCTCTGGTTTCCGTGGCGCTCTAGATTTGCTACCACCAAATCACAACTGAGAATGGGACCTTTCCATTCTTGTCACGCTTGTGATTTTGGGCAGAATAAATTGGAAAACATAAGCCCACATCATGCGACTTCCATTTTCCGTGCCACCCCAAACACAAGCATACTACCTGCATGGAAGTTGACGCAGGGATGAACGTGATAAGGTCGATCACCGTCTTCCTCAATGCTAACCACTCCGAATCCACGAAGCTTTTCTGGACTCCTCACAGAGACTTCTCAAATCCACGAGGAAAAAGCAAGAAAATATAATAGTATTCATGAAAATTTGTAAGTTGATTGATTGATTAAATAAACGAGTCTACAACCCTTTAAATAGGGATACCAAGACTTGGAATAAGTTTAGGAATTAAACTATAACTAAAACTCCCTAAAATTCACAACTTACTATAAGTAACCTATGTGGCTTAACCACATTATTCTCCTAATTTTTCTAAAACACTTTTCATGTTGGACACAACTCCTAAAGCCCAACGGATGAAGAGTTATAATCAAACTAAAACTTACTAAAAATAGTAAAAACAGAAATAAACATGGAATTTGACCATCAATCTAATGGAATTTCGCAAATTCGACGTGGGCAACCCGGCATAGTCGGGTTGGTTGGCTAAAGTAGCTCGTCCTGCCCCAAAATCATATATGGTACGTCGAGTAACTCATTTCGGTTTGCGAGACATGCCTGTTTTAAGGTTCTGACGGTCTTGATGACTACTACCTCTGATCCATCTTGGACATGAAAGTGTCCGCGACCCGCTCTACATCATAAGCCCTGCCAATCACTGAGCTTACATTGGCGGTACACCTGAACACACCTTAACTTGTCATCAAATTCCAAATGCTTTGTCTGTGCTTGTCAAGCTACTTGAGTAAAAGATTCTGCTATATCAACACAACACCCTGGCTACTGTACCATCAGTTGGTAGGTTTATAACTATCATGCCATTACAAGTAATTGAGAACTCGTGATATTTATTATGTGCATGGTTTTGATTATCGAGATCAAATTCACATTTGTCAGAAGTTTGATTTCTAACTTATTCATATCATCGCTCATGCAATCTTTAGTTATGTATTATACTTTTCTAGTTTATTTTGGCTCCATCTGATAAGTTAGTTAATCCCTATTCTTCCCTTTTTAAATGGAGGAAACTACTGCTTTGAAATTGTGTTTAGTTTGGAAAGTGTCTGTCAAATAGGCTCCTAATGGCAAGTGAGCTCAATGTGGCAGAACAATGGCCATTCTGCTCAATGAAAAGTAGTAATTTCAAATGCAGCCTTATGGTTTGACCAAATGATATTTGCTAGATGGCTTACACTATAGTTAACAGGCACAAATGCTCAGCATGTTACAAGCAGTACAAGAAAAAAGAGCATCTTGTTGAGCATATGCGGATTTCTTATCACTCAGTTCATCAGCCTAAATGTGGAGTGTGCAAAAAGCATTGCAAATCATTTGAATCAGTGAGGGAACACCTCACGGGTAAGAACGAATTGTGTATTCAATTGTAATGCATTTTCTATTATTATTGTTGCTCTTGTTGTTACTCTATTGGTTATCGTGAGTCACAATGTTTCTGTCTAATCTTATCAAGGTCCATTGCCCAAGGCTGACTGCGCCAAGATCTATGGTGCTCAAGGTTGTGATCTTTGCTTGAACGTCTTTGATAGCACTGACGCTCGTGATGCACATAAAGAGTTGTGCTGCTTGTCACCGGCTGCTCTCCATGTAAGATTGTTCATGACGTTTGCAAATTTTAAGTACATGAATGTGAGTACACAATGCTTTCTGAGCTGTTCAACCTGAAGTGGGAGGATGCCAAATCCCACTCTCCATACCCAACAATTGGGACATGTTTGCTAGATCCAGGCTGTACATTAGGTTGGGCCCACAGTTTATGTCCTGTGGCGCATACGAGCATCAGATGGGTCGCTTGTGTATGAAAAAATGGACAGTTAAAGAGGATTGATGACTGGACCAAATTCAATGTATCTGTTGCTTTTCCAAATTGTTGCAAAATCATATCCTTCAAAATTGAGTTTGGTTGTTTTGTAGGAATTCGCCAGTACACCTTTTGTGGAAAATGGTGCGCTAACTGAGCTGGACATTTCAGGCTTGAGCTTATCAAATGATGATGACCATGTTCCAGAAGCGGTTGCTCTAGACTGTGAAATGGTTGGAGGTGGAAGTGATGGATCGCTTGATCTTTGTGGAAGGGTGTGCATAATTGATGAAGATGAAAATGTTTTATTCCATTCTTATGTCATACCTCAGATCCCTGTCACCAATTACAGGTATTTTTCAGGTTGCAGCACTCAAACTTTTCAGGCAACGCTGTTGGGTTTGAATCGATACACTGTTTTTGTCCCCCTTTTTCTTTTTGCAAATTGAGACACCTTCAGATATGAAATAACGGGTATAACAGAAGATCATTTCAAGGATGCAATGACGCTCAAGCAAGTCCAGGAGAAAGTTCAGGAGATCTTGTACAATGGAGAATCCATTTGGAAACTCCGCATGGATGGTGGAAAGGCTAGGATTCTTGTGGGCCATGATCTGGAGCATGATCTGTGTTGCTTGCGGTTGAACTATCCTGAACATTTGATGAGGTAAACTTATTACAATACATTGATGATAAAAGAAAACCATTCTAGTCGATGATGTTTTCAATCATTAAGGGTGCATTTGGATTCCCAATAGCATTGAACTGCTGTAAGCGAATTCAATATAAAAGAATGACCAGATTTGCAATGGTGCCATTTCAATTTATAACGATCACCTGAACCCTGATCGGAATTCGATGTGTTTCAAGTTGGACATGGAACGATTGTCGTTTCAATATCATGGAAGGGTTTGCCCCATTTGGTCATTTCTATATTATTGCAGTTTATTCAATTGGGCATCCCAAGCCACCCTTTTTGGTGATAATGTGAATTTATAGGCATTGTCTTTTGAGGCACACCTCATGCCTTGACTTGAGGTGGAAGAAAATATCCTGAGGTTGGTCATGAGGTAAAATTGCACGAAGGTTTAGCTTCATGTAACCGATGAATAGGCCTTAACTACAATGTTGTCATAATCGTTATCATATCGTAAACGGTAAAGAGGTTTAAATCATATTGTATTGTGAATCGCATCGTAAATCGTAGGATTTTTTCAAATTTTCATAAAAATGTCATAAAAAAAAATATAAAAATTGTACATAAATAAAAAAGAATTAAGAAAACACATCAATCATCCATTTTGTCATGAATATGAAAAAAAAAAAAAACAAATTAATCTAAAATTGCGATCAACTATATACTAAATGCATCATCGATTCATTGTGAATGTGTTGTATCATCATGTCATAATCAAGTTTTTTTATTTATTTATTTATTTATTTATTTATTATTATAAAAAAAAAGAAAACCTTTTCCCATCTCATGTACATGTAAATTTTCTATATGATTCAAAAAATAACATTTTCCCCATCCCCATTTACATGTATAATGTATCATCTATTCACTTGTTTCTATATGTCAAAAAGGAAATAAAAAATCCAAACGAATCTATTCTTCGTTGGTTGCAGCAGCGCCATCATCTTCCTCCTCATCAATGACGTCAACAATATTAACATAATCTTTTTCTTCAGAATTTGATGTTGAAATAAACTCCTCTTCCTCTTTTACCACTTTCACTTTTCCCTTTGCTTTGAATAACAAGTTTTCCAGGACTTAACAAAATAGGCTTTGCATAATGCATTATAATAAGACTATTAATTAGTAATTATAAGACTAAGGGGTCGTTTGGCACCATGGATTTGGGAGGGTTGGAGTGGATTTCAAATCCCCCGGTATGTTTGGCACCATAAAGTAACTGGGGGTTTCAAATCCCCTCAAAGAAGGGGTTTGAAATCCAAGGTGAAAGCTTGGATTACATCTAAAATCCTTCCAAGAGTTGCATGTGTAACATGTGTGACACTAGGCTATTAATTTGTTGGGCACATGGCCCACTGATGATATCCCAAAACAATCAGATTCTCAATTGCGTCACTATAATTACTTTAATACGATGATTTGTGCCGTTCAAACATTGTCCATGTAAATCAACGGTTAAAAATTGTTGTTTAGTGACTCGGATGTGATTTTGTGTTTGTAGCCCATTCGAGACTTGGAATTTCATCATTTTCGGGTAAGTTTCAATGGGCATATTATAGTCATTGTGTCAAACATTACATACGTACACTAATTAGAAATATTAAAGTTGATTTAGTAATTAAATTCAAACCCCTGTAAATATACTATGCATAGCTACTTTTGGATTATAAGGGGTTGTGAATCTAGGGTGCCAAACACAATAGGAGGATTTCAAATCCAGGGGGTTCCAAATCCACGCTCCCAAACAAGCCCTAAAAGACTAAACAATAAGAATATGACATGGAATCATACCACGTCCCAATTCGGTCTTGATGTGGATCTGCATACACCTTGCACATCCCACCCGCCTCACACGGGCCGCCTACCCCGAGTGTGCTCCTACATCCCACAGGCAACCCCACTCGAGCCTAGTGTGAAAATGTCCCTACATCAATCACCCCCGGTGAGGAGTCTCAAACACGAGACCTCCCGCTCCGATACCAATTTGAGATGCAGGACAATTAACCACTTGCTCTAAAAGCTCGAACTGTTAGAGCATGGTGAATCAATTCCTTTATCTCATAGCCTAGGCCCCACATTGCATGGGTTAGGACCTTGGCCGAACCCCTCTCGTGGACCCCAAATCACATGGGTACCACCTCACACAAGCCACCCGCCTCACATGGGCCGCCCCCCCGAGTGTGCCTCTACATCCCACAGGCAACCCCACTCGAGCTCGGTGTGAAAATGCCCTTGCATTACTATTCCTCTTCTTTGAATGTATCTGCAATGAACCTAATATTACATTCGGTTATTGGTCACTATATGGTGAATTCATAACGAGTTTAATAACGTCTCACCTGTTCAAAAGTGCTTTAGTTGTGCTCACAACTAGTACACTATATGTCAAACTCAAAATACAAATAGCTAACTTTTGTAATTTTGAACACTTGTCTCCGTAACTTGCCCACCATAAACTAAAAATCAATCATATATAATTATATAAATAAACTAATTCATAAATCATAAGCACACTATCAAACTTAAAGAAGCAAAATAGTTGTAAAATTACATAGTTGCTTTGTTGTTTTGGTTAATTTTGTCGTCTCTCTTCCAAATAAACCGGACCCTTTTGAACTCATCGATCTGCTCATCAATGATGACCCTTTGCTTTGAGTCCGGGATTATTTTTCCAATACAATCATACAACCGATTTTAATCTCTAAACCCGGATGGAAATTGTCATCATGCTGAATTCTAGGATTTAAGAAATAAGATGCCACATGTAAGGGCCTATTCAACTGAAGATTCCATTGTTGGTATATGATTTCTCATATGGTCAAATATCGATTATTCACTTCTCTCAAGTGAGGGCTGCATCCTACTAGATCAGAACTGCCTGAAATGATATATGTTGCCACCAATTTTCCTAATTCGTGGTGTTAATTTGGTGGACCTTGCTGTAGATTGGCAATGCATGACATAGATGAGCACAACCACGTGCAATGCCTCATTGTTATTTTCAATTAATTTTCAGAAATTTCTACTTTTCACCATTTTTTTCCTATTAAATATATATTTTTTTCGAGGGGTTATGCCTAGGTCACTCAAGGCTAACTAGCACCCATGCTTTTAAAATCCTTGTTTATGCTTCATAAGCATCCTGAATTCTATGTTAGCATCTTGGCTTACCATTGATTTGTTGATCTTATGCAGGGATACTGCCAAATACCGTCCATTGATGAAAACAAATCTGATCAGCCATTCACTCAAATACCTTACACAGACATATTTAGGGCAAGTGCCTTCTTATCTGTTGTATTCTCCAATTTAAATGTTGCCGCAAGAGAATTTAAATTTTTATAAGGCTATAATGATTGCCATGGAAACCACTATTTTCTTAGCTATCCAAAATGGTAAAATGTTCTGTCATAGGAAACTTGTGTCACTTTCCTTTCTTTTCTTTCTTTTTCTGTTATCCAAACAGGCCCTAATTGTTTGCAGATTCCCCTTTCTGCATAATGCAATATGGTTAGGTTAAAGTGCAGTGTTGGGTATGATTTTGTTGGCATGTGAGCAGTGTTCATTGGCTCCCTGCGATTCCCTGCAATCAACTACTTTTTAGTTTGTCCTTTACATTTTTGGTCAGAATGTGGTCTATTTGTATGCCTTATTGCCTAGTGGGTTTCCTGGCAACTACCCCTCCATGTGTCTACTGCTTGGTTGCCATTGGGAGTGTCCATGTAATAATTGCGCTGAGTGTTAAACTGCATGGGACCATGTGGATGTGTGATTGGTGTCAATCTTGCTTCTGCCGTTGATGGTTCCAACAGCCTCAGTAAAAGAGGAGCATTGACGTCTGTGGTATGTCAATAATAAAACTTCTGCCTATACACCATTTAATAACCAACCCCAAATTGCCTAAAGAAAGCCAACCCATTTATCTATCTCTTGTTCTTATACTCAAGGAGTGCTTGTATAATATTTTCCAATTATAGAGATGCACTTTTCAAGATCACATGAATTTTATGTGCTAACATTTTAGGTCATCACTATATATCTGTACAGATGTGTTGACATGATGAGTTTTCTATGCTTGTCTAACACCATGTGCTTGTATCTGTCACTTGGATGTGTCTGCAGAATTCTGTATATTTGCTTGCCATGGTAGTTTCCTATTTAACTGGATCTGTCTGGATCTGAGGCTTGCACGTTGAGTTATTATGGGGCAGCCATGCATCAACTAGTTAATGAGCCAAGTAGAGAGTAATGAAACATTGCAAATTTAGGCAAAAGTACAACCAAAAGAAACCATTGCCAAAAAAGGATAGCACTTTGGTGGCTGGGTTTCTTGGCTTTGATTTTGTCGGTCCATCTGGAAGGAAAGAAACTGCAGGATATTTTCCAACAAATCGGAGTCATTGGAAATAATTTTCCATAGAATCAAAGGTCTCAGGGTGACTGGGGCTTCTGGAAGATCTTATTCTAGTGGATGCAAGCTAGAAGAGGTTGAGGCTTTCATGCAATAGTTACCATCTGTGTATGGTTGGATGGTGGTGAGAAATGCTTATGCATCGGTTTATTATTATGCACTATCCACCGGGTCATTCACTCCTGGCTATTATTTTCTCCAATATTCGTCTTGACTTAATTGAAGCAATATCCCACTTTCATCAGCGTACCGCTACAGCTACGTAGGGAATGAATTTATGGAGAAGGCTCTACTCCAATGTTAGTTCTGCGCCATTAAAAATATGGCAGTGGACTCATCCTCATATGTGGCACTGAAGTACTGCTATCCATTCCTTTCAAATTGTGGGTCCTATTGTGCCTTAGTCTAAAATCATTCTGATTAATCAATCCTGACCATCTATTTATTGCTACCAAATGGGATGGCTCAGTACATTTTTTTCTGTTATTCACCATTCACATCTGGATTGGAGATTTGGGCAGTATAGATTGTCAAACATCTATGCCAATTGTAGGTTTGAAGAGTAACTGTCATTTTTCAAATGGTGTAAAATGAACATTAGAATCTACTGCAACTCACACCCCACACAGCACTCGGTTAGCTAAAATTACCTTGCTCCCATATCTATGCAAGTTACATTAGCATTTTCACAACCATGTTTTTGGTAGAGCTTAGTTTCAAGTATTCCATGGGTGGTGTTGTAAGAACTCTAATCTGGTGATGTGTATATGGTTTATAAAAGGAGCCTTTTTTTGGGTATTTTTTTGCAACTGCCTGACTGACAAATAAACTGCCATCCTACATTTGCTAATAAAGCATGTAAAAACTTGCACTATTGTTTTAGCGCAAGTCTAGAAGAGTGGAAGAATTTATCAGTGAGTGTTTGTGTTGATGTAATCCCTTTCTACAGAATTTGGGGTATGTTTGGAATATTTAGAAACTAAACTGGCAAGTCTAGCATTTTATATTCTATGTACTAAAAGATGGTTATAGCTGTATTTCGCATGATTAGTAAAAGGCAGAGCTGAACCTTCCATGCATGGTTTCAGATATTTATGTGGATGCTTGACTGCCAGAAACACCATTCTTTTGTTCCACCCATCATTGGTATAGGTAGGTTGCACCATGGATTAAGCTAATCTGATCATCTGGTGGGCCTAATCCAAATCATAGGAGCTATAGGAGCCATCTGATTGGTGGCTTGACTGTTACATTCAAGGGCCCACATTTAATGGGGGTCAATTAGACAGGATCATCCTAGTGGAGATTTTGGTTGTATCTCCCATACACAACAGGCCCACCACATGAAAGGTTTATATCACTAAAAGCCATCCCCACGTGTACCATTTGTTAGGCTGAGTTTCTTTCTTTCTTTATTTTTAAATTAATTTTTAAAAAATAAAATAAAAATAAACCAAATTGCTTGATACTGCAATGTATATTTCATGATTGACAGTTTGTGTTTAAGCATAAAATTCTCGCAATCGTGTCTTACAACAGATACCTAAGCATATGGTTAGTCATCGAGCATTTTGGCTTTACAGGTACGAGATTCAAACTGGAGTACATAACCCATACGAGGACTGTGTGGCCGTGATGAGGCTTTACAAGAGGATCCGTGTTCAAGTTCACCCGCCAGAAGCGATTATGACACCCATCGGACCCCACCATTCCAACGTCTTCGATGGATGGAAACCAAAGGAGCTAGAGAAGATGTCCCCAGATGATCTATTTGAGATTTCGAGATCGAATTATAGGTGTTGGTGTTTGGATTCCATGCAAGCATCGAAATCTTGAATTAGTGTCACTATCATCTTCTTCTTGGACAGAAATTTCAATTTTCTTTTTTCATCTTTCCTTGTAGCGGGGAAAGGGATAGTATGTGCAGGTTTACAGGATCTTCATGTTCACATCATTCTTTTGAGGTTAGGGATAAATGGAGTGGGAATAAAGGGTTTTCTTTTTATAGTTGTATTACTTCTTTTGGGTGGTGAGATTTTTGTATGGGAAAGACATGAAAAGAAGTAATAAAAAGTTCTTGTTTGGGGTGTTTGCCCATTTTAGCAGGATATTCTGTTTATATATATATATATATATATATATATTTATATTTGTAATATATATATATATATATATTTCTTTTGTCAATACTCTTCCTTTACAGGCTGCATTTGGATGCACAAAATGAATTGAATTGGGAAGGTTCAGTTTAGTGAAAGATTAGATGATGAAATTTGTGATGTTTTCTAGAATGTATTGAGGAAATAGATGAAATTTGTGATGTTTACTAGAATCTATTGAGGAAGCAGCCCTCAAATTGGGAAGTAATATGATTGTGATTTGGAGCCCTCAAATTAGATTAATAAGTGCAATTGGATCTGGTATTTGCATTGGAGCCCACCCTTCAACGTTTTGTTCCTGTTGTAGCTGTATGTATTTTTGGAATATAAGACAGCAAGATTTGGAAACTAGGGCATTTAAGTATGGGAGATAGATTTATAAGGTTTCCTTCTTTGAAATACAAGGTTAGGCTTACAAGTTGCCTTACATAGGCATTCAAGGTTTCTTCTTTGAAATATTTCAAGCATAATGTAGAGGATCAAAAAATAAGGTTTCTTCTTTGTAAAATTTTCAAGCATTAGGTAGAGGATAAAAAAATAAGTATTCCTTGCCATCAAAGATTTCTTGTAGAACCTAGATTTTGTAAAAATAAGAAACTTATAAAGTTGAAAATAATAATAACATATATTCTGACATAAATACAAAAAAAAAAAAATATATATATATATATATATATATATATATATATATATATATATATATATATATATATATATATATATATATATATTTAAAGAAGAAACGAAATGAGAAACAATAGAAGAAAAGAAAATGGGCCTTTGGACGCTGCCACATCTATGATCAAGTGGACCTCATATGGGTATTTTCTTGTGCACACCAGTGGAGCATGCGCGTGTGGGATTGGGTGTGAAGAATTCGATTCCCTTATAAAGCTCTGAGTTAATGCCTTGAAATTGTCCCTTGTTGGATTTCATTTTCCTAATACACCCACACTCACACACCAACCCACACACATGGGCACTCGATCTGGAAGCCGATTGCATCCGAACCCCATACCAGAGCTCTCATGGGCCTACTATGATTTATTTGTTTATCCACATTCAGATCATTTTAAGGTGTTGATCCTAAAAATGAAGCAGATCCAACGTTAAAGTGGATCACACCAGAGATGACTCTTGCATTTAATGCAACCAAGCTCACTATTCGGTGTGGTCCACTTGAGCGTTGGATCTGCAGTAATGCACTCGAACCCAGAACTTTAGTGTTGAAACGCAAAGCATCTATTACTAAGCCATACATCAAGACCCTATTCTACTTCAGGTTATGGTCAGTAAAATATGCAGTAATGCACATATATCCTAATATTTAGTTTAGAGGTCTACACATCCACATATATATATATATATATATATATATATATATATATATATATATATATATAGAGAGAGAGAGAGACCGCTCATATAGTATATGAGAACCATATACGTGATATCTTGCAAATACTGTTCATGTGAAGCAAGACGTGAAACCCCCAGGACCAAGTTTTACTTTTATCTAAAACTTTTATCCATACCGTCCATAGCAAAGAAAAATTCAAATCAAGGAAAGAAACTGTTTACATTTTTCACGGTCCACCAAAGTTTCGGATCAAAGTAAAATTTTTTACTATGGGGTTTCATGAGGTTCTGATTCACATGAACGGTTCAGATGCTAGATTCATCACGTATGATGGTTCTATATATATGGTTATATATATATATATATATATATATATATATATATATATATATATATATATATATATATATATATATATATATGGACATGGTACTAAGAGGTCGACCTCATGGGAACTCCCCATGAGGTTGAGCTGCATGCCCCGATTTGTGTCAAACATCGACACCGTGCATTTGATGGGTCCCCTTCCAAAAATCAGCTTATACAGAACTCAGGTGGGCAATTCCATCTAAAACCATGTAAAGACATGCTTAAAAACCTATAAAAGCACTTGGTGGGGCCCACCTAAGTCTTGGATGCGGCCAGCACTTGGTGGGGCCCACCTAAGTTTTGGACGCGGTTGAAACTTGGTCTGACCCCTCATCCAAGTGGTATACACACAATGGATGGGCTGGATTTGTGAACCAATAAGTGATTATGAATGTTTTTATGAGAGGGTAACCCCTCTCAACAGTTGTATGTGGTGTGGCCCACCTAATTCATGGCCGGTTTCCCACCATAGAATGGTGCATCTAACTGATGGGGAAGATGTTCGACACATCATGGTGGGGCCCCACAAAGCTCGACCTCATGGGAGCTTACTATGAGCTTGAGCCCTGTGGACCCCACTGTAATGTGTGTTGGACATCCACACCATTAATTAGATGCACTCTTCCATGGTAGGCCATGGGCATATAAATTAGGCAAATCCATGATTTAGGTGGGCCACACCATAGATGCACGCTTCCAAGGTGAGAGTGGATGCCCACCCATTGAAACCTTCCTGACTGTTTATAGGCCCCACTGAGATGTGGTTTATACATCTAACCCATCTATTTTGTGTGTCGTACTTTGATGAGGGATTACACTAAATTTCAGGTTATTCTAAAACTTAAGTGGGCCCCATAAGTTCTTTTAGATGTTTTAGGCATGATTTTACATGGTTTTAGATAGTATAGCCTACCTTAGTTTCAGATATGGCCGATTTTGGGACATCCCATAATCTATAGGGTAATCATCTAATTAATGGTGTGGATGTCTAACACATATCATTATAGGATCCCTCGATAATGTCATTGGAAAAGATAATTCAATCAACTTTTAAATGATTTTAGAATTATTTCATTTGGACATCATTTGACCATTCAAAAAGCGAACCAAAGTCCATGATGGTATTTGGTAGCGTTTGCTTTAGTTTCTAATATCACATGATTTTTTACAAAAATAGTCATAACTCTCTCGTTATAAGTCGGATCGGGGTGATCTTATATTCGATGGAAAAATAATTTGATAAGTTTTCAGATGACTTCGGAATCATGTCATTTGGATATTATTTGATTGTTCAAAAGTGAGCCCAAAGCCCATAATAGCATTTGGTCATGTTTGCTCTCATTTTCAGCATCACACGATCTTAAGAAAATAGTCATAATTGCCTCGTTACAGGTTGGATTGGGATGATATTATACTCAATGGAAAGATAATTCGATGAACTTTTAAATGGCTTTGGAATAATCTGATTTGGAGGCTTCGGCCCTTCAAAAGTTGACCCCAAAGTGTAGCTCATGTTCGCTCTCATTTCTAACATTATGCATTTCCACGAAAACGGTTATAACTCCCTCATTATAGGTCAAATTTGAGTGATTTTATACAAATTGGAAAAGTAATTCGATGAACTTTCAAATGCCTTTAGAATAATTCATGTAAGTGTACCACAAACATAAAAGCCAGTAAAGTATAAAAAACACACAACCTTCTTATTGCTCTGGATCTGTCATCATTTACTATGTTTGAATGCTCTCCAGATCACTAACGAGAATGTCCAACTAGCCAAGGTACTCGCAAAGGGTCGAAAACTTGCCCTTACGCCTTTTGTGCTTAGCCACCGGTACAAGGGCATTTATGAAGTAACCACTAAAGGTCTATTTCTCGATGGAGGCCCAATATGGCTTCTCCAAATGTGGATTTATGAATACTTTTGCTCTATTATTGTACATTTTTCCATCCCCTCCGATATTATTTATATTTCTTATGATTATTGTGATATTCATTTTTCTCAAGAGATCCACACATTCTCTGGTTATATGGACTCCTTATTATTTTTTTCTCAATAAAGGTAAATGTATCTGAACTTTTACCCCTTTTTACCTTAAAGAATTTGGCCCATCTTGGTTTACAGGCCGTTATGAACATAATGATGGATAATTAGCATCTCAGATGCTTTTCTCCTGGGAAAGTTACCTCATTTGCAGGGATCTTCCCTATGGAGGTACTATAGATACTAGAAAAAATGTCAAAACCGGAATTGAGTATTATTGTCTGAATTTTCTTGCTTGACAATTCTGTCTGGTCCAATGCATTCCTCGCTCATTTATTCCAAAAACTTGCAATTAGCCCTCTTTCTCTTGGCTAATTGCCGATCAAATCGATATCTATCGCTTCATTCATTTTGCTTTCTAGTCTACTAATATCGTTTTTGAGCTTCCTAACTTCCCAAACCAACCCCCAATAATAGATACCTTCTCCAATTGGTGGGAGAGTCATTACAAGCGACTGGTTAATAAATCTCCCAAGCTTATTATTGCTCAGCTTTATTCTTCAATGGAGTTGCGAGGAAAGAAGAGAGCGGCATTCCAATTAGCTACAACTTTCAGTCGAAAAATAAATAAACTGAAGAATACGCGACCGATCCACTATTGTAGCAGCTTGTGCGATTGAGACAACTTCGAAACCAAAATGCCAAAAAAGTTATGGTGAAAGGACTTGTTCTCCAAAAATCTCTACCCCGGCCATCTTCATTCACTCCCAAAAGGATTCTCGATTTGGGAACTCCTCTCGATCCAACTCCACAACCTCCTATTCTAGTCATCACTCGCATTGGTTCGACCCCACAATCAATATCAACAAGTCGGCCAACGTTGATCACAACATGCGGACGAAAGCAATCAGGTACTTCCTCGGCTAACATCATGTCTTCTTTTGAAACATATTTCACAACTAAGTCATGGCTCTCCATTGAAGACTACGCTAAGGAAATTAATGAATGCCTTAAATGTCACAAAGACGCTCATTATAATTGATGTTGGAATAAATGGTGGCAGGATAGGGAGAGATTTAATGATTATAATCTTCCTTTTGATAACAAATATCTTACTCCATATCACTCTAATCCACTACCATTCCCAACTTCTACTCGAGTGATGGCAACAATCTTAAGAAATCCCCAGTCTATGGACAATCGATTCATCACCATCGTTATCCATTTTGATTTAGGTGGATGTTATTTTCATTTTCATGTTCATGTCTTTCTTATCGTTTTCTTTCTAACTCCACTCTTATCATAGTTACTCGAGAGGTGTTGGCCACGGAGAAGCAAGTTGTTTAAGAATCAATACTTCAGCAAGTTGAATAAATGACTGACATTATCGAGGCAACAAGGGTGCAAACTACCAATTCTAAAGGGACAATAAGTAGTGAACCCCTTCGTCTTCATCCTATCTTGGAGACTACGGTCGTCGACACAGAATCTGTAAGACTTGTACCCTAGTCCGTACGATTTCGTATGCGTCCGCGATCCTTTCGGTCGAATTCCGGCAATTATCGACTCGTATCCGATGTTACGCGCGATCTTAAGCCAAGTCCTGCCTACCGAAGGCGGCTCGATCTGAAACTCGTACCTTGGCAACCGCGCCATCGCCGCGGTTCCAACGCCGCAACTCGCGCACCGATCCGATACCCAGGGTAGAAGATGTCGATCTGTGTTCATTCCGAAGAAACACCGCACGTTGAGAATTATGAGGGAATCTCTACGAGATGTCCCATCAAATCATGTCAAGTACACACCATACCATGAGTACAACAACCCATCCCTCCCTTTTCACAAGTCAACCTCTCTCTCTCTCTCTCTCTCTTAAACATCCCTCTTTTACAAAAAAATCAAACCAAACCATACCTCCACATTACCCTTCCTTACAACCACCATGTCACCCATCTTTATCACCCCATCACTCCTCTCTCTCCCTCATTTCTCAAAATCTCTCCCAAGCAACATCATACATCCAAGCTCTCTCCCTCTCCCCAAACACCAAGTGTGGCCCACCCTCTCATCTCTCATCCCCACCATCAAACTCCCATCTACCTCCATCAAATTCATAGGCAAGGAGCTAAGAAGGCTAAGGGACCAAGGAGGAGTGCAAGAGGTGGGTGATCCACCGTTAAATTTCTTTTCTTAGGGCCACTTGTTAGTGGGACCCATTTTTTATGTATGAATTGTATCATGTAGGGTCCATAGTGGCGGGGCCCCACCATCACCGTCTTGTCTCTTGTCTCTTTCTCTATCTCTCTCTTTTTTTCTGTTCCCCTTGAATGTTGTGGGCCTCACCAAATTATGTTAAATCCACTCCATCCATCAGACGATGTGGTCCACCGCATTTCAGGTGAAATCCACCCTTCATATATACATATATATGTATGTAGTAGTATATTATATTATATTATTATAATATATATTAATATATATATATATATATATATATAAATATGCATGGTGGGCCACGTGCATGTGGACCCACCATGAGGCCTGTGTGTATACCGTCCAGCGTCCAGAGACGCTGGACGTGAAGGTGGCTAGCATGGAGTGGTGTGTACTGACATGGGTGTGTACTTATAAGCTAACTTTAAAAAAAAAATTGCTTTTGGGGTGGGCTGCTCATGCAGGCCCCACCTTGATGTATGAGGCTGATCCACGCCGTCCATTCTGTTCTCCAGATCACTTTAGGCGTTGAGCCGAAAAATGAGGCTGATCTGATTTTCTGGCGGGCCGTGGGATCGAGAATGCTTGTATTTTTTGTTAAAACATGGGAAAATGATTGGTGGGGTCCACCAGAAGCTTGGACCCACCTAAAACTTGGTTTGGACACCTAATTTTATGGGACTCAGACAATGGACTGGGTAGATCTGGTCAAGGTGGGTCCCACCTAGAAGAAGAAGAAAAAAAGACAAGCAGCTATTGCTGCTGCTGACAGGCGCAGGCAGTGCCTGCGGTGCATGGGTGGCGGATGGTGGCTGGGCCTCACGGCTCCAGCTGTGGGCCCCCACCGTGATGCGTTTCGATCATCAACACCGGGCATTTGATGGGTCCCCTTTGAGTATGGGTTGTCCCCAAAAATCAGCCGTATACGGAACTCAGGTGGGCCATATCATCTAAAATCATGTGAAGACATGCCTAAACATATAAAAACCCTGGGTGGGGCCTACCTAATGTTTGGATGTGGCTGAAACTTGGTCTAAACCCTCAGCCAGGTGGGACACACATAATGGTGGGCTGGATTTGTGAACCACATTACAGTGGACCCCAAGTCTATGTGACCTTATAAACAGGTTGAATGGCAAGTAAACATTATAGTGGGCTCCCTGACCGTGGGCCCAGGTCACGTGTGACCTTATAAACAGGTTTGATGGCAAATGAATATCACGGTGGGCCCTGGTCTGCATGACCATATGAACAGGTTTGATGGCAAATAAATATCACGGTGGGCCCTGGTCCCGTGACCTTATGAATAGGTTGGATTTCAAATAAATATTATGATGGGCCCTAGGTCCAGGTGAGCCTATCAATAGGTTGCATGGAAAATATACATTATAGTGGGGCCCACCCAGCTTGACCTCATGGGGAGCTTATCGTTAGCTTAAGCTCAGTGTACCTTTTCCCTATATATATTATTTATATTAGGTTGTATATATATATATATATATTATGGTGGGCCTTAAGAATTTTAATGGTGGATTGGCCCATTTGACACATGTGATTAGGCCCACCTTGGTACATATATGAGGCCCATGTGATGGAGCCTACATTGATATATTTATGGCCGTTGTTGAGGCCCACCTTGATATATACATAAGGCCCATGAGATTAGGCCCATGAGATGTATTGGAGGCCCATGAGTCGAGGCCCAATAGGATGTACATGAGGCCCTTTGTTACGTGATTTCACCATGGTTTATGTGTTGACTCTTATTGTGGGCTATGCCTTGGGAGCAATGATGGTTTGATGTCCACATTGTATAGATGATGTTGGTTAAATGGTACGCATTGTCACTCTCCCTAAGGCCCACTAATAGGCCCATACTTGTAGTGAGTAGGCCATCTAGGCCCATATCCATTATGCACAAGCTCATCCCTATATAACATGTTAGTATAGATACATGATTCATGATCATACGCATCATATGTATGCTTGGTATGAAGAGTGACTGATCATAGCATATGCCTTCAGGCAGACTGTTTACGGGCTCCCTGATAGGTGGAGTTGTCTACATGAGTGCGTGCCTTGCGCAGGATGGTTGCATGACTGATAGGGTGATACATGCACTTGCATTTGTGTGATTGTGATATGCCCTAATGAGATCAGGGCCATAGCCTCCATAGACACACCGTGGGTGGCTGGTTGGATACCGGAAACCGTGTTCTAAGCAATTGGGGCGCCATAGATGTCCCTGGGTGGAAGTCCCTGAACCCAATGGTACCAGAGGATGACTCCAACGTCAAGACCGAGTGGATATATGAGCGCATGAGGGCCGAATACCAGGAGGCCGCGTCTCCCACTGTGTCGTGGTCGGTTGGAAAGGGGTGTGGCCTTACTTGCCTGAGAGCAGGGGGCATTACTAGGCTGAGTTTGACCAGCTCGGAAATGGGTTCGCTATTAACTTGCCGGATAGATGTTGACAAACTATTGGTCAAGCAGATAGTGAGGTTTCTTACGCTCACTTGGACTGTGCTTCTAGGAGAGAGACAGTGTCATTTGAAGTGTACTGAACCCCGGTGATTATTCTAAATGAGAACTGTACTGATATATGATGAGGATTGACATGCTTGAGCTGCATCTTGCATCGCATGGTCTTGACATGGCCGATAGTATTTATATCTTGCACCGCATAGCCTTGATACGGCTGACTGCATTCATGTACTCATCAGCATGTTTCCGCATTACTCTGACCTTGCATTCTTAGCACGCTCATATCGTGCACACACTTACACCTCCCTATAAGCTTTCTATAAGCTTATGCATGATTGATGCGTGTAGGTGACGCCAGGACGCAGCCGTAGTCTCGCCGCAGTTGGAATGTGCAACCGAGCTTTTGGAGTTTCTGCTATTATCATTATCTTGTATTTCCCTTCTACGCACTGTACTCAAAGTTTTTGATCATAGTGGATTTTGTGATGGTGTTCTTGTGCTTATTGTTCGTGGGTTATGCTTGTGGTTATGCTCATTACGAATCAAATTGATTATCAGAAATCCTCCTTGTAGCATCCCAGGATCGGAACCTGGTATATGGGTGCCGGGAGCCGAGAATGGGGTACTACGGAGGCTGTCGGCGCCGGATTCAGCGATCGAAAATTTTGTGAGCCCGGTTTTTTAGTTCGGGGCGTGACAGAATCTACATACATAGTCTAACATCCTCAGACACTGACCATTGTTATCATCCAAGAAGATGAAGAAAACATAGATGAAAGCGACGATCGCCCTCTGACTATGACTCCCTAGAGTTCTAAAAGAGAACCATCTTTGTGATTCACTCCAATATCTTTCTCCAGTCATGGAACCTCTTCCTAACAATGAAGAACTACTCAGATCAAGTGCAACATGTGAGGTTACCATCTCTGGTCAGACTGAAACAATAGAAATCCAGGTAGTTGATGTATCTATTCCTAAATTGGAACCAATGCTTGATCAAGCGCCCAATCAATTGATGATAATCTAACATCTCCTAATAATATTAAAGACATCCTTTTTTCCCTCAAGAAAGCTCTTAATAGTGATATCTCCATAGTTGAGTCTATTATGCCATCCATCGAGCTACAACAACTTAAAGATGAAATCCAGACACTCGTACATTTGGGGGTACAGGAAGGTGCGTCGTCCTAGTTGATGATGAAGCTCTTTGAACTTATCGACCACTTCTAAATTCTCTCTCTCTCTCTCTCTCTCTCTCTCTCTCTCTCTGTTGGATGAAGCTCTCATGGCCAAACTGCCACTAATTAGAGAATTTTCTCTCATGAAAGAGCATTGTAAGCTTCACATCATGATCGAACACCTTGAGCCTGAGCAAGTAAGCATAACTTCTCAAGTGGCTACAATTAGTGACACTACAAAGAAGCTATCCGCTGAGCATGAAGAATTAAAGAAATTTGAGGCCAAGCTAGAGGATACGAGAATACAAATTGTTGCTTTAGAAGCATAGCTAGAGATGCTGAAATGGTCTTTCAATGAGACAATTGAAGATAGAGATCAGAAGAGAAAAAGCATATAGGAACTGGCCGATTTTGCTCGATCACAAACGAAAATGATCAGCCAAATTATGCACATGACCTTGAAATATTGTTAGTTCTGGCCAAGGGAAAGGATCGACATGAGAAAATAAAAGACGCGATTACAAGATTCTCTTCTTTTAAATTCTGAATTGTAACTTTTTTAAATTGATCAATGGAATCGGCCTCTGAGCCACTTTCTTGACAACCTTTTACTCATATTTTTCTTTACTTTTGTAGTTTATGACTACCTCGGTGATGTGGCATGCAAAAAATAAGTAAATGCAAGTTATTTCGAAATAAATGCCATTATAGTTGCATGTTCCTACTTTTCAAGAGCACGTAGAGTCACTTCATGCCAGAACTAACCATGATATATTGAACATGGCGTACATAATTTCTAGACTCCATTATGCAACTCACTGAAACCCACATATTTTCCAAACACTTCTGCTCTATATATATGGCTCTCAACCAATCCTCTTCCTCTTTCCTCAGTCAGGATAAGACCTATATGAAAGAGATTTTTTACTATAGACTTGTCAATTTTGGTCAATCCTCCCTACTATTTGACACCGACCTCTTCATCAAGGATGCTTTTGAGGCTACTGAATCTGACGCTCTTATATGGGAGATTTTGAAAGTATTAAGGAAACTTCACTATCTCGTAAACCAATAAGGATTGCTAAATACCTAAGATAGCAAGCTAGACTCAGGAAGAGTCTTGTCCCGTGGGCGATGTCTATGAGAGAGCATGAAATGACCCTCTCCGACGGAACAAAGTACATCAGTTCAACTGCACCTTACTCTGAGTCCTTCAAGCACAATGCATTGAGCTTATGAAGGACACCAGGAAGAAGGAACACGCTTATGCTGCAAAGGATTCTACCATTTCAGAGGATCTCCTCTCCTTTCTAGATTTCCAGATTGCTAACTACTAGCCATGGTCGCGGGTGAGCTTTGCTAGCAAGAGGGAGGCTGAGGGTAGAGTCTCCTCGACTGGCATTCATGTTGATCAACTTCTGCACTTCCTACCCATTTTTGTAGAGCATGGGTTTGACTGGAAATCGTAGAAGGAGGCTATGGAGGTAGAGAAGCTGCACATCATCTAGAAATTTGAGAAAATAAAGGCAACCTATGCCTAAACTTCCTATCTCAATCGGTGGCCACTCGTCTTCTTCTTTTTTATTTTATGTAAATCGGTTGATGGCTTGCTTTACTTTTCAATAAACTTGTATTTCATTATACTTCTCACACCACTCATATATTACTATTTAGTTGTGTTGTCCTCGATATAGAACAACATTATTCCCATCAGGGTATCAGCATTCAAGAACATAAGGCATCAAATAATGATATTAGCACTGTGATCAGTCGTATTCAATCTGGGATACTTGGCCGATGAGGATCTTTTGGCTACATGTACCATTAAATGAAAATGAAAAGGATCCAAATCATTGTATTTATTGAGATTTACCTTACTATCTGACCGCATACAAATAAATATTGTTGATTGAGTCGTTAACAATTTCCACTCGATCACATAGACCGATACCTTCTTCTAAGCTCGGACGCACTCAACACTTAGCATTTTTTCTTTATGTAATTACTATCTAGCTGATGGAGTGCATGAAAGTAGGGAGACGTGTGTTCACCATTTTCTAAAGAATCAACATTTATTGCGGCCACCCATTTCAACTTCATTGGAATACAAATCAGCATCGTAATCCTTACTTCGGTTATCCCAACTGCCATGTCTCATCACATGTGGTCATTAAATTAGTATGATGATGCTTATAAAATCATCACTCTCTTCTATTATATAACGTACATCTTCTATACCTCTACTTTTACTAGGAGACTTTGAGCCTTCATGTCTTCTTCAATTTTTTATTCGCAATTGTTGACCTTGCTGAAGAAAATTCTCACCATGGGGATTGAGTATTTCTCCCAATCTCCTTTCCTTCATAACGTTTACTTTTTTGTCAGAAATGCTACAGAAGCATCTCGGATTGACGAACCTCTCAAAGAACTTTTAGAGGTTTTGATGAAACTAAAGTGCCTTGAAGACGCTTACTCTAAAGCCGACATGGAGGTACAAAAATATTTTGACCTGATGAGTGAATGGTTTGCCATTCATGTAGAATCTAAAGCTCTCTCGGCTCGTTATGACGCTTTATAGATTCATCGCTTGCACTGAACCCATCAACACCATTTTAATGAGGTCATGTTGCAAATGCTCGAAGCCTAATGTAAAGAGTTGGCCAGAGATCTCTCTAAGATTGAACGTCTCCATCCAGGCAGGGATTGGCCTAACTCCCAATAGTTCATGGCCTTCATCAAATCTTAAATCAACCTTTACCAAGCTCGATCACAAGAGAGCACAATGCTCGCAAGTAAGAAGCCGACAACGAGGTTTCCGTAGTCGGTCGTCGCATTGATGAAGTGATAAGCTTCCTAGACTAGTTTATGCTTGAGCCATCGTCATGGAGGAGCAAGCATGCATTTGTTCGAGAAGGCAAAAGCATCAACACTCAAGGAGTTCGAGGAGATCCAGGTGACTTATGTTTAAACTGCTCAATCGACCGATTGTTACTCTTTATTGTACACATTTTTTTGTACATGTATTTTTTGTAGGCTTAAGTCCATTCCTGCAGTAATAAAATCTTTCTTTTTAAGATCAGTGGTAGGGAGCTCATCATTTCCCTTTGTGTTACTCGACCTGACCTTGTACTATCTCTCATAAGGAAGGATAGTAGGCCTTTAAGAGTTGGTTGTTGATTGGAACTTTTGCAACTTTTCTGTCCTTATCGCGCAAGAGATAGACTCTACCTTTAAGGACTTGAACTACAACAGAGGGCTCATCCCAAGTGGGCGACCATTTTTTACCCAAGGTTCGGTCTTTTGTGCCCTATTGGTAGCATTACTTTCCAAACCTTATCTCTTTCTCCAAAGGGTTTTCTTTTCACCCTCTTATTATATATCCGAGCGACATCGGCATTGTTGTTGATTATAGAATTTAAGGCCTTCATCTGGGTTTCATCTAACCTTTCGAACTCGACCAGCATGACTTCTGTGAACTCGAAAGGGGTTAGTTTGGCTTGAGGTGTGATCCTTAATGATGGCACACTAATTTCTAAAGACATTACTATAACATGTCTGTATGTTAATGCAAACGGATTCATTCTATTACTGGTATGGGGTGGATTCCTATATGCCTAAAGTGTATCGAATAATTTTGTATGCCACTAATGGAAATTTTCTTCAATTATTTTCCTCAATATATTCTTTATGACTTTGTTGCTGGCATTAGCTTGACCATTTGTTTGCGCATAGTATGGCATTGAATTTCAGTTTTGTATCAGTCAACCATGACTTTAACCTCTTTTGCCGAGAATGTCATGCCTTAATACATAGTAATCGATCCGAGAATCCCAAACCTATAGATGATATGAGTTTTAATGAAATCAATAATCTTCCTGTTGCCGACTCCTTTCATAGGTCTTACCTTCACCTACTTGGTGAAATAATCAGTGGCCGCAATGATGAAAGAATCCATGCATAATGAGGGTGGATGAATATGGCCTATCAAATCAATCGCTCATCCTCGAAAAGGTCATGTCTTGATAATCGGATAAATCTTGATTACGGGCACATGCCGTATCAACCCATTTTTTCGGCATGCTTCACATCCTTCGGCATATCAAATGCAATCGACCATCATTGTCGGCTAGAAATACCTGTAACATCTGAGTGTAAGTCTCATTTTTCTCATGGCCTGATGAACTCCACATAACCCTTCAAGAACCTCACCCATTGCCAACATAACTTCTCTTTTACCTAAGCACATCAATAACACACCATCGACCCCTTTCTGGTACAGCTTGCTGTCAATCATGACATAATTGATGATCGATCTTCTCAAATCTATGTTATTTTTTATTTATGGGCTTTGAAGAAAACCCATGATGGGAGCTCTTCAATCATCCTCCTCTATCTCTACTCGACATATTTCTATGATTGCTTTTCTCTCTCTCGAAGATTGAGGGTAAAGACCTCCTTTACACAGTGACCATCCTTTCACTTGATCCTTTTAAGATGTCCCGCCCCATGGCTAGCTGCGCCATTTCATTGACGTCCATGTTATGATCTTGGGTTATATGCATTAATTCTACCTCATCGAAGCTATCCAACATCTGGGATGCCAATGCATAATAAGGTAACAGTGTTGGGATGGTGCATTCAAACAGTCCTACCATTTGATTTATCACTAATTATGAATCACCCATCACTATCACATTTTGTGAGCCTAATTTCATTAGTAATTTCAGACCAATTATCATAGCTTTGTACTCATCCTGATTATTAGTGCATTTAAATTCCAACTTGGACGCGAATTCTTGCATGTTCTCATTTAGTGCAATTAGAATGATCCTAGCCCCTGAAGCTGTATGAGTCTTCGAGCCATAATTTCATGGAGTCAAAGACAGATGATAAAAGTCTAAAACTTCTGAGAAAAGTTGGCTCTTTAAGTCAGACGGATAATCGACCAGAAAATTGGCTATAGCTTCACCCTTTACTGATTTCTAGGAGAAGTACCTAAGATCGAATTCAAACAGATCCAAAACCCATTTACTAATTCGACCACTTAAAATTGACCGGTTCAACATATATTTTACTAGATCATTCAGTGTTATTACATTAACTCTTTTGGCCAACAAATAATGTTTTAGTTTGGTGGCCGCAAAGTACAAATATAAGTATAACTTTTCTATCGCCAAGTATCATCTCTCGGTATCGAGGAGCGTCTAACTCAGATAATAGACAGCTCGCTCTTTTCGATCGTCATCGTCTTGGTCTAGTAGTGCTCCGACCAACTTTGCCGATACCACGACATACAGCTTGAGCAATCGACATTTAACTTGTGTCATTAACACTAGTGGCTTCATCATATATTTTTTAATCTTTTCGAAAGCCAGCTGATGTTTTGCCTCCCACTTGAATTCAATTCCCTACTTTAGTTTTATCAGTGTAGAAAAAATGTTAGTCTTTCCCACATAGTTGGAAATAAATATTTGCATAAAATTAACCTACCCAAGGAAGCATTGAAATTCTTATTTGTTCCATGGTGGGTGAGTATTTATCATTGCCTGAGCCTTATTATGGTCCACTTAGATTACTCACTAGTGTACAAAGAACCCCAGAAAATTACCGACTGATACCCTAAAAGCGCATTTGAGCGGTTTTATTTTTAACTTATGGAACCTCATTTGCTCAAATGACTTACGTAAATGAGCAAAATGATCTCCCATGTCGGCAGACTTTACCACCACATCATCAACGTAAACTTTCATCAACTGGCCGATCATATCATGGAATATGACATTCATTACCCTTTGATATGGAGCTCTTACATTTTTTTTAGCCCAAACGGCATGACTACCCAATAATAGGTTCTTAAAGGCCTAGGACATCTTAATATTATTTTTTGCATATCATCAAGTGTAATATATATCTGATTATATCCAGAATACCCATCCATGAAAGAATTTTTTGTTACGCAGCACGCCAACAACGCAGTGAGCCTATATCCAATCTCAGGCTTCACCCACAAACGATAAACAGGAAGAAATATAAACTAGAAAGGAATAAAAGCAATCAAACAAACCACAAGACAAGATATACGTGAAAAAATCCTAAACTAGGGTAAAAAACCACGGATGTAAAATTCCACTATGAAGAGAAACGAAGATTACAAGGCAATATACTAACCTCTCCCTTGGAAGTACAGAGAAAATCCCTTGCCCACACCTTAGAATAATTTCCTAATATTCACCTTAACCCTAGAATAGCCCTAGGGACCCCAATTTATAGTTTTGGCAACTTCCCTTTCGCATCCCAGTTGCGAAAGGACTTGCGACACGAAATCCGCGAAACTCCTTTCGCATCCCAGTTGCGAAAGGACTTGCGACACGAAATCCGCGCATGTGGCTCCACTTCTCAACAATCTCCCACTTGGAGACACATCGCCATAAACCTTTGTCTTCTTCATCCGGAGTGCACCACCTCCCCGTCTTTAAGCCTGAAGACCAATCAAAGTTGAACAAAGCTTTAGCTTCTCCCTTGTGACCGCCTTGGTCAGTATATCCACAGGATTCTCACTTGTATGAATCTTCTCCAGAGCAATCGATCCATCTTCCAGTAACGAACGTATGAAGTGATATCTGATGACAATATGCTTGGTCCTTGAATGAAAGGCTGAATTCCTAGCCTAGTGTATTGCACTCTGACTGTCACTATACAGCTTGCAATCTGCTTGCTTCTTACCCAACTCTTCCATAAAACCTTGCATCCACACCATCTCCTTGCATGCTTCTGTAGCTGCAACATATTCTGCTTCTGTCGTATTGATAATTACTATCTTTTGTAACTGAGAGACCCAACTGACTGCAGCACTACCCAGAGTAAAAATATAACCTGTAGTGCTTCTTCTGTTATCGATATCTCCTGCCAAATCTGAATCCACGTATCCTTGTAACTTGATTTTCGATCCACCATAGCTCAGCCCTACGTCCTTAATACCTACCAAGTACCTAAGGATCCACTATACAGCTTCCCAATATTCCTTCCCGGGGTTGTTCATGAACCTGCTAACAACTCCCACTGCTTGAGCAATGTCTGGCCTCGTGCTCACCATAGCATACATGAGACTCCCAATAGCTGATGCGTATGGAACTTTAGCCATGTAGTCCTGTTCCTCCTGCGTCGTTGCACCTTGCTCCTTAGATAGCTTAAAATGGTTGGCTAATGGAGTGCTAACCAACTTAGCACCTCTCATATTGAATCGATCAAATACCTTGGCTATGTACTCTGCCTGTGACAAAACTAATTTCTTGTTTTTCCTGTCACGCTTTATCCTCATGCCTAGGATTTATTTTGCAGCTCCTAAATCCTTCATGGCAAATTCTCTAGACAATTATCTTTTGAGATCTGAGATGTCCTTCATGCTTGAACCGGCCACAAGCATATCATCAACGTACAGAAGAAGGATGATGTAAGACGTATCAAACTTCTTCAAGTAACAACAGTGGTCTGCATGACATCTCCTAAAACCATTTCCCGACATGAAACTGTCGAACTTCTTGTACTACTGCCTCGGGGCCTACTTCAGGCCATATAGACTCTTCTTCAGTTTGCACACCTTGTTCTCATTACCTGGTACCACGTATCTTATCAGCTGATGCATATATATCTCTTCTTCAAGGTCCCCATGAAGAAAGACTGTCTTAACATCTAGCTGTTCTAGATGTAAGTCCTCTGAAGCCACTATACTCAAGACCATGTAAATCGTAGACATTTTCACTACCGGTGAAAATATTTCAATGAAATCGATACCGAAATCGATACCTGCCTTTTGTTGAAACCCTTTCACAACCAATCTGGCCTTGTACCGTTTCGAACCATCGTGCTTCTCCTTCAGTCTGTAAACCCACTTATTATGAAGAGTTTTCTTACCCTTGGGTAGAGTGAGTAGCTCCCATGTACGATTAGACTCAAGAGAGTCCATCTCATCATCCATGGCCTGCTCCCACTTAACCCGTATATCTGACTATAACGCCTCTTCAAAACACTCTGGCTCACCATTATCTCTCAGTAGTAGATAATGTAAGGAGGGTGAGTATCGGACCGTGGGTCTCCTCTTCCGAGTAGACCTCCTCACAACCGGTGTATGCGGCTTTGCCTCATCCTGTGGCGCTGTAACACCCATGTCCGGTAACTCTTCCAACTCTACAAATTCCTTTTTCTCGGCTTTATTTTCCTGCACACTATCCTTATGCATCACTTTTTCATTGAAGATTACATCCTTGCTTCTGATGATTTTCCTATTTTCTGCATCCCAGAACCTGTAGCCAATAGCATGCTGCCCGTAACCTATAAACGTGCACCTCCTGAACTTCGCATCCAGCTTGTTTCTGTGCTCTGCATCAATGTGAACATATGAAGTGCAACCGAACACTTTAAGATGTGTAAGGTTCACTTCCTTCCCAGTCCACGCTTCTTCTGGTAGCCCACCATCTAATGGTACTGAGGGACTTCTATTGATGAGATATGCAGCAGTATTCACAGCATCAGCCCAAAAGGTCTTGGGCAACCTTGCATGTAACCTCATACTCCTGACGCGCTCAAGGATGGTCCTTTTCATGCGCTCAGCCACACCATTCTGCTGTGGTGTCCCTGGAATCATTTTCTGATGTTTGATTCCATTTGCTGCATAATACTCCTCAAACCTCTTATCACAATACTCTCCCCCATTGTCAGATCTGAGGCACTTTACTGTTTTACATGTCTCATTTTCTACCATAACTTTTCACTTCTTAAATACATCAGATACATCAGATTTATGTTTTAAGAAGTAGACCCACAGTTTTCTACTAGCATCATCAATAAAGGTAACAAAATAACGTGAGCCACCAAGAGATAATACCTATACCGGTCCCCACACATCAGTGTGTACAAGCTCCAATAGATGTGTCTTTGGAGTGCGTCCCGTCTTCTTGAAGCTTACCCTCTTCTGCTTACCATACACACAGTCCTTGCAGAATTCCAAGTCAATAGACTTCAACCCTAGTAGCTTCCCTTTTGACAATAGCACTTTCATCCATTCACTCATATGTCCCAACCTCTAATGCCATAACTGCCCATTCACTCCAGTTAATGCAACTGCGAGTGAACTATACGATCCTGAAGTCACGTACAAAGTACCTTCCTTTTTGCCTCGAGATATTACCAAGGCACCTTTTGTGATCTTACAGGAGTCACTGGTGAATGTCGTCATATAACCGGTATCGGCCAACTGTCCCACTGAGATCAGATTACGTTTCAAACTCGGTACATGTCTGACATCCTTCAATTTCAAGACCATTTCATCTTTCTGATTTACATGAACATCCCCCTTTCCAACAATATTGCACGACTCATCATCAGCCAGGTAGAATTCCCAAAGTCACTTGACACATAATCACCCAAAACTTCCTTACACGAAGTGGCATGAAACGAAGCACCCGAGTCTATAACCCAAGACTCATTCCTCGCATCAAGAGACAAGATCAATGCCTCTGTGTCGCTCTCCTCAGACAGATTCACTGAATCCTTCCCGCCTTGAGAGCTTCCTTCTTGTTTCTTGAGCGCCCTGCAATCATGTTTCATGTGTCCCTTCTTGCCACAATGCCAACACCTGTCTGTCTTTCGGTCCCTTGGACTTCTTCCTCGACTTAGAACGCCCATATTTATTGCCTCCTTTGTTCAGCGATCTTCCTCTTCCTTCAACGTTTAGAGCATTCCCTGAGTCCCCTGAAACTCCTGATGCCTTCCTTCTAGATTCTTCGCTGAGAATTAGACCGGCCACATCATCAAATTTCAACTTTGTCGACCCTGAAGAATTGCTCACAGTAATCACCAAACCATCCCAACTGTCTGGCAAACTGGATAAGATCAATAATGCCCTGACCTCATCCTTAAAAGCAATGCCAACGGATTCCAACTGGCTCGTGACTGTATTAAACTCGTTTAGATGTTCTGCCACGCTCCCACCATCTGACATCTTCATACTGAATAGTTGTTTCATAAGATGAACCTTATTGAATGATGAGGGCTTTTCATACATGGTGGCTAGGGCTTCCATTAATTCTTTTGTCGTTTTTTACTTTGGATATATTGAAGGCGACGCTCTTAGACAAAGAGAGTCGGATCGTTCTTAAAGCCTTCCTATCCAATAAAAACCATTCATCATCTGTCATCTTTTCTGGTTTCTTCTCTTTTCCTCCTAGAGGAATATAGAGGTCCTTCTGATACAGATAATCCTCCATCTGCATCTTCCAGAAGGTAAAGTTTGAACTATCAAACTTCTCAATTATAGTTTTTTCATCTTCTGCCATCGCTCCCAATAGAACTAAACCAATAGCTCTGATACCAGTTGTTGCACAGCACACCAACAACGCAGTGAGCCTAGATCCAATCTCAGGCCTCACCCACAAATGATAAACAGGAAGAAATATAAACTAGAAATGAATAAAAGCAATCAAACAAACCATAAGACAAGATATACGTGGAAAAACCCCAAACTAGGGTAAAAAACCACGGATGCAAAATTCCACTATGAAGAGAAATGAAGATTATAAGGCAATATACTAACCTCTCCCTCGGAAGTACAGAGAAAATCTCTTGCCCACACCTTAGAATAATTTCCTAATATTCACCTTCACCCTAAAATAGCCCTAGGGACCCCAATTTATAGTTTTGGCAACTTTCCTTTCGCATCCCAGTTGCGAAAGGACTTGCGACACGAAATCTGTGCACTTCTCAACATTTTTATGCCCAGGTGCTCAATTGATTAGATGATCAACTATAAACATCAGATATTTATCCTTAAGTGTTACCAAATTTAAATTTATAAAGTCAATACATACTCGCAACTTACCATTCTTCTTGATAATTGGGACCACGTTTAAGATCCACGTATTTAATGGGCTTGATGAAACCGGTCTTTAGTAGTCGTTCGATCTCTTCCTTTATTTTTTGAGTAACCTCTGCTGCCATTCTCTTGGGTAGTTACTTGTGCGATTTATAACATTCCTTTATTAGTAATCTATGCTCGACTAGACTTCAATTTAGCCCTAACATCTTATGATAATCCCACGCGAAGCAGTCAATAAACTCTCTAAGCTAACTACTGAGCTCAACTTTATCATGTGGTTTCAACAACCCACTAATAAAAGTTAGCTTAGGGTCCTGCTCGGTTATTAGATTCTCCTCAACTGAGGGATCTTAAACTTGAGCCCGAGGGTCTTTTAGTTTATCAAGTGCTTGCCTTAATTCCATGTTTATCTCATCCTCATCGGTTAGAACAACCATGTCGGCCAAATTTATGAAACAACCATTATTGACATTTTTCAATATTTATTTGAGCCTTTTTATTATAGCCGTAAAGTCGGGCATTTACTTCCCATTTATCAGTATACTAGTAATGGGATCTCTTCGATTGTGCAACATGGAACTAGCCGAGAAGGTACAATGTCTCTCGACAAGTTATTGACTGAGCGAATTATGACATTAATATCTCGTACGACACTCACTGGGTTCTTTTTTTACAGATATCTCAGTTGGTCGTCCATGATTGTTCCTTTCAGTAAAGCGAATCAATCCTACTTTATCTCTGTAGTAATAGGCCTCATTTACATTTGAGGTAGCCAAGAATGGCTTATTATTGGCCAACACCAACTCGACTTTATCTTGATTCTAAAATATTATGAATTGATGTAAGGATAACAAGATGCACGCAAAGGTATGAATCTAGTCCATCTCGAGCAATGTTTTGTAACTGGATAAAGAATCGACCATGAATAAAGGGGTAAATACTCTTGTAGTGCCTACGGTCAAGTGGACCAGTAGCATACCATGTGTGTTGGTGACATGTCTAGTAAGGTTACTAACCGTTACCTCAGACGAGATCAAATCTGCTGTAGTTTTTCCCAAATTTGGCATCATTCCTGCTGAAAGCATATTGACGATAGCCTCATTGTCAACTAAGATCCCGGTGACTTGGCAACCCTTAAGGTGGGCAGATATGTATAACGATTTAAGATGTTGAGTCATATCATGAGTGGGCCCTTCTACGACTACTCTTTTGGATGATGCCCCTAACTCCACAATAACAGTATTTACCTGTTATGTCTCGTTCACGCTGGTGCTCCCTCAACCGCATTTTCTAGGGGAAAAGAAGCATGTTGTATTACTACAGGAGGATTGAGTTCTTCCACATCACATATCATTTGACTAGGTTGGGACAGTCTGTCCTAAAAACTGGATGGAAGAGTGAATATCATGTTGCAATCAAACACTACGGGTGGCAATGATCCAAAAATAATTTCTGAACTTGGACATTACCTCCCAAGTGTTTCCAAGCCGTAATGCTCATCAAAACCTACACTAGAACATTCGACACTCTCATTAGCCATTGAAGTTGCCTCTACCTATTTAAAAATTGGCAACGATACTTCCAATGCTTCGGTTGTTGCCATTAGTTCCTCAATCAGTAGATCATCCTCTGAAAACCACCCATCGCTGAAATAAGTGGATAAGTCATCATGATTTCTAAAATTGCTTAATTATACGGTACTATTAGATTGGGTACCATCTTCGATGACCTGATCATGCATGATAAGTTTCAGAATTGCTTCGACCGTGTTTAAGGTTAGTTTTTCCTTCAATTGAGGAATTCTCTAGAATGGTTGTGATTGCCCAACTCTTGACCGAAATGCATTCTCAGTTTTTTCCAATTCTCTTATCATGGCCACTTGACGCTGCTACCAATGATGTTTCTGCGTTAGAGCCATTGCTTTAGGGATAGCTGGAAATTTAGGATGTATGACCCTTTTCCAGACTCCTTTCTAAGTCAATGGAGGCTTGACCATCCTTTGACTTAGAGCTCTCTGCTGAGGCCGATAGTTAAGGGATGGGAATGCTTTCTGTGGTCAATAGGTCTCTCCCGTCGATCCTTTTTGAAATTGCATGCCCAACTTGCCTTGTTAGTCGAGGTTGAGCTTTAATGTCTTGGGCCATTCTGGCATATCGGCTGCATAGTGGCGAGGCTCGAGCACCGCGTTGTGTTACTCTCGATTGTTATGCAAAACTTGCGGTTGTTGTATAGGATTGCTATCATCCCAATCTCGGTCATCATGGTGCACTGTGGGAATGACCGGGATCAAGATTAACTCTTGCCTTGGTTGATCCATTCTCCATAAGTTCATTGTAACCATGTTGATGACCAAATTAGGCAGGAATGGGTCAGTATCTATCAGCATTGCTTCTTTGTCATTTTTAAGAAATTCCAACATTCTATGATCGATGTTATCTTGGACGACGTTCATGAACACAACACACTTGTTAGTAGAATGAGAACGTGTCCTATACCATTTACAATATTCAACATTTTTAATTCATCGGTCATAGGTATTTTGTGATTAACGAGAACTTTAATAAACTTCCTTATTAACGGTATCTTGAATATCTCATCGGCCTGTGTGATATCAAAGGTCTAAGCCTTTCGCATAGTCTGTGCAGTTATTTCTGCCTTGATCAATGTTAAATAAATGAGTGTCATTTTTGCCACTACCTCGGTAATCGCAACTCATAGTTGGGGTCATCATAATACATTTCGATTGTCAAATTCTTTTGTCTAGCTCCTTCCTGAAGAAACTCTTCATATCTAGAAACTTTTCTAGTTAGGTCATACAGGTCCACAAACTTTGTTCCAATGAATTTCTTTTAGAGTTCGTATTACAGGCCGTCTTGTGCAAGTTGCACAAATTCAACCTTAATCGTGACGACTTTACACCGACTTTTCATTCTCTTTAAATTGGGCGATATAACTCTTGGAAACATGCAAGATCGGTCATGCCCATCTCCTTATGTAACATCCCGAATTTTTTCCAATTTGGTGATGGGCGTCCTTGGACGTAGAACTACCCTAGGACCAAATCATTTAAAAATTAGACGAGAATTAACTAAGTGTTAAACTAGATTATCTATGAAAGTAGCACTAATCGCTTTAAATACGATCTGTAAGACCCAAAACGAGTAAAACTGTTAACGCTTCATTACCCTGAAACTTAGGATCCAACTCAAAACCCAGTTGCTCTCGGGAGCATCATGAAACTCCATATCGAACCTGGACCGTACGTCGAAAGTCCAGTTTCTCCAAGACTATACGATGATGACCGCCTTGTTGGACTTGACAACCACCTCGGAAATCAAGTCCTAACAGTGTCCAAAAATGCACAACTTGAGCCCGGAGCGAAGTGTGTGAGAAACGCGAATACCTTTAGAAAATGAACTCAGATTTAAGTGAGTTAGGCCGTTCGCTTGCCGGCTAAATCTAAGCTTTCAGACTGTCATATTTTGACCCAATTACACCCTCAGATCAGGGAAAATTTCCAACACAGGTCAGTATACTTATGGCCCTGATCGAGTATCAGTGACCGTTAAACTGAAACAGGTCTCCCGCGACCAATCCACTGATCCGATCAGATTGAAAACTTAACCTGACCTAGATCCAATGTCAGAGAGCTTAAGTCCGACCGCATGCAAAAAAGAGGCCTCCAGAATATCTCCGTTGGACCGAAATAGACCCATTTTGGCTGCACCCTAAGTATATCATGGCCATGGGGCCATTCCCATAAGTTCTGGGCCTATATAAGGGCCTTAAACCCTCTCTCTCTCATTTCATACGAATTTGCAATCCTAGGAGAGAGAAGAGAGCAAAGAGAGAAAGAAAGAGAGAAAGTGAGGGTTTGTTCCTTGGATTCTTCCCTGCTGCTCCACGTGCTTAGCCACCCCGTCGTATCGCTATACCGATGATTCCAACTCCATACTTGGGTAAGAAATCCTAACCCTAACCCGTTTTATAGATTCAAATAGAGTAGAGGGCGGAATAACTAACCTATTCTATGTTATAGGTTGTTGTGGTGCCGTAGACAAAGACTTAGTGTTTAAAACTGAGTTCATTACGAGTCTACCGACCAAAGGTGTAGATTATGAATGTTTAGATTATGGTTTTCAAGGCTTTCAATGTCAGTAATGATTTATGACTGACTTGATTGCTGTCACATGTGCTTAGATGCAATGATTTTTCGTTTGTTACATATATATGTGAACTATGTTGAAGATAATGCATTTCATGTGTTTGTTGAAATGTTTAGATGAATATGGAATTAGGATTTGTGCTTGCTATAATTACATGAGTGAGAGTACATGATTGTTGTACTTGTGGCAACTCCATGTGAAAGGATTTGCTACAATATATGTTATAACTAATTTATTGTATGTATGTTGATATGCGTAGCCTAAGTGTTTGATAAAATGTCTGAATGAGAAATGCTTGTTGAGATGTATTTAATGATGGTGTTGAGATAGGATTCTCAATTGCCTTATCTATAATTACAGTTTCCTTCATGTAACCTATCTTTTTATTACGTGATTTATGGATGAAATGCTTATGTATGTTAACATGTGCACTATGTGTTCGATAAAATGCTTATATGAGATTTATGTTTGAAATGGTTGCTACATATTGTTTTGACTAGCGCATATGAATGCCTATTATATTTGAAGTATGAGTGGGACTACGACGTAGTCCAGGCAATCGGTAACAATTCCGTTTTGAGTGGCTGAGCTAGTCTCGCCACAATTGATGCGTTCGGTGAATCTGAGTCGTACGATGATTGCCGACAGTGGTTAGCGCTCCATGTTAAGTAATTTAGTGTACGCTTGTAACAATCGAACTTGTCAAGTAACCCGATTGGCTTATTGTGTGTTCGCCATGTATGGACGCTACTGCTTGAATCTAAGGTACCAACTTACCAGTGAAAATCCTGTTTAACCTTGGTACCTCGATCCGCTAAGACTCATGAGCCGGACTTGGTGGTATGGGACACCGTGGTCGGGCTGTCGGCCTACGCTGGGGCGATGAGCCTCCCCGTAGTGACCAGTGAGCAATATTGCCTCGTGAGCCGAATACGGTGGTATGAGACACTGTATTTGAGCTGTCGGCATACACTGATCAGGTGACGAATCTTTTGTAGTGACTTCGAGCCTACTCTGAGACTGCGTCGAGGCAACGAGCCTTTCCGTAGCAACTAGAGTATGAAACAGGCCTACCTCGGCGCAGCCTGGCTGTGGTCCCCAGTCGGGTCGGTGATGAGCCTTCGAAAATAGACTGCCAGTTAGTAGGGCGTTAATGGTAGTGACTTGAACTTGCCTATCGTATGAGATTTACTAGGACTGACGACCCTAGAATGGATCATTGTTTGAGAATTGATATAAAGGAGGTACCTTAGTTTTCCAATCCTGCTGTATGAAAAGGACTAATAAGAACTTGGAAATCACGCTCATGCACCGTATTGTATGTGCCGTTTGGCGTTGGGTAGAGCACTGAGGAAGTGACTGACATACCGCAACCATGAGATGAAGATCGCAGAGGGAGTGCAGGCGAGGGCATGCATCATTACTACATACCATTCTTGTATTAATTAGAGTACTTAGGGATGTTTCATTGTATTGCTTTATCATTACTGATTGACTGAATTGATAACATGTTAACCCTTGCTTCATGATTCTACTAAGTTGATCACTCACTCCCACGTTACGGGACGGTATTTTAAACACCTACCAGACCTTGTTTTGGTCTCAGATGATGGGGATGCTTATGAAGCGGAGCCGGACTTTTATGATGATGAGGAGGATTTCTCCTATATGCAGCTATCAGGCGGGTCTATGTAAATCATGTTCTGATCGACGGGGTTACAGGGTTGCTGATTTGATGCTATTACACTTTATTTTGCATTTTTGGAACACCCTTATATATTCATTTTGTTCATTTTTGGAGTATACATTGATATATTTAACCTGGTCACATATTCACACTCTGGAGACTTACAATAGTTCATGTATTTTATATATCTATCACAGTCTTCTGCTTGCGTAATTTAACTGTCTCTAGAGTATGATATACTGTTTTGGTATAATCTCATTCATGTTTAATGCACTAATATGGACAACATTCAATCATCATTATTTATGTTACATAAGTGATGCGTTGGAACTTGAGAGCTGAGCTTCTGCTCAACCCCCGATTTTTAAGGCGTTACACTTTGTCCTTGGAAAAGAATTGGGCATGAAAGTTCTCCTCCATCCTGCCAGGTATGGACTGATTTTGGCAGTAAATTGGGGTACCAAGTAAAGGTCGTTGTTGTTAATGAATGATCGAATAGTTGTAACTTGTGATATTTATTGTTATCCATGTCACCACACTGCATAGTAAATCAACGTACGTGCTCAATAATCGATTGACCAAGATCGCCCAAAAACATGGCAAAATCTGGTCGATAGTTCCTTGGCAGTGGGTGTTATCGATCAATCTATTTGAGATAAGACTTATAGTAGACCAGGATGGTGTTAGATCTGATGACTTGGCCTATAACCTCTTGGACCATTTGCATGATCTGATCACGATCCATCCGCGTTGTGGTTCAACCATGGGTGGCGGATCAAGACCTAACCGGTTTTGTCCTTCATGAAACAACAGATTTCTGGAAAATGCTGGAAGGGTTGTCCTTCCGCATACCTTAATTTTGAATTTCATAAACAAAATTCCTGACAACCCGCTTTGGCCGCCTAAACTCGGCGTGCAATGGAGCATCCCATCCATTCTAGATTGGGATAGGAGGCAAGCTCCACTGTAGAGGAGGTATAAGTGGTGGTTAAACCATATTACTGACAGAACATCCTTCGACATTATACTGTGTTGCCGTAAGTTCTCTTTTGGTGATGATGGCCATCAATCGATGCATGGGCTCGGTTTGCTTAGCCATCTATTTGTTCACATTTTCAGTTTGAACAAAGAATTGTTTAGCTGGACCATGTACCAACTTTACCTGAGCTCTCGCATATTCTTGAATGTGTTGAATACTCATTTGCATATCCCGGAGTTCAACCGTTATCTCTTCAAGAGATGCGGTCTAAAAGGTTGACGCCCCCTCCTAGTTCACAAGACTAAGTGCTGGACTATTGTTCAGATTCAATAATTTAAGGGCTGCTTGAACTGGCATGTCCTCGGTTAGATGTGTTGCATTTGGTGTCGAGGGTTCAACTTGCTTCTTCTATTCATATATTTTTATTGATTAAATTGTAATGTCACATCAGTAAGTAGACCACAGCAAGGGTCCCACCGAGCGTGCTAAACTTATATTGTTGTTCAATTTCAAATTTGGTCATGTGATTAGTGCATGTGAGCCAAGAGTGAATGTGCGGCCCAATTCAAAAGAATAGCTATGACACCAAGTACGAAGGTAGGCATATATGTCAAAAATTGATCATATATGACCGAGTTCTAATAAGATTGGTCGCCTATTCGGTCACTTGTATATCGTTGCTTAAGATGATCATGCGATAGTCAAAGGGTGGGATTTGTCAGATGAAAATGGGTCACACCTTTGCCTTCCATATGAAAGGAGTTTTTCTCTTCAATACAGACAAAACAAAAAGGAAATTCTTATAATCGACCGCGGAGAACAGCTGCGAAACGCTTCCTTGGATAGAGAACTTCGCTTGATACTAAAACCGGATCCATCGTATGAGCATAAACTTGGATTACAGCCAAAGTTAACAACTACTTGATTACTTCTACATATTACACTAATGAATGTAAATGGTAAGTAAAGGTAAATGATTACAATAAAGAATGTAAATGACTGATAATTGAAAATTAGATTTGGTTTGATTGGTTGGTATGAGACGATTTTTTCTACTGACTTCCTTCATTATTTATAGCATTAGATCGATCATCTAAACGCTTTCTACGTTCAGACAGTTGCTATACCCGTTTCAACATTACTTACTTTCCTTACTTTTAAACTTGTCATCTATCCTAATAACCGCTTCATCACGACTACTCTTCCGCTTAACCACTTTCTCTTAATGGATGACGTGACAATGCTCGATAAATACTAGCTGTCGACAAAACCCTCTCCATATATCTCTCAAGATCTTCAAATACACCTTGCAATTCCTTCCTGATTAGATGCAACCTTTCTTGATCGGCTCTCATAGAAATTAAGAGAAATTTGGATGAATAAGGCTGATATTTGCGTTTTTCCTTCATCCTATATGTGTGACCTTATGAATAGCATGGATGGAAAATAAACATTTTGATGGGTCCTAGGAAGGTTTCAATGGTAAGTGTTCGCTATTCTTGTTACTTTTTGTGGCGTGTTACACATGAAATTTAGAAATGCCTCATTTTTGTTCCCATTTTCTAAAATGATCTCATAAAAGATAAATGGTGTGGATATAACACATACATCTTGGTAAGGCTAGTAGAACTTTTTTTTTTTTTGGTTTGTTACCTTGTTAGTACACTCACTGTCAGTTTACACTTCACTGTTAGCCACCCGAGTGGGGATTCGATACCAAGACTTCAGTGTTGAAACGAGGTATCTTTCGCTCACTCCACCAGTTGAGCTATGGATCCAGGTGTAAGGCTCATAGAACTTGATGATGAGCCCAATCCGCTTCCACCACCTGGTGTGGCCCTGACCAGTGGGGCCACATTGATATATAGTTTGTATATCCACGCCGTCCATCCCTTTTGCATATTTTTAATGCAAGATAAAAAATTAAAAATAAAAATGAAGCTGATCTAGATCTCAGGTGTATCATATCACATAAAATGGGGGTGACTGACCATTTAAAACTTTTTGTGGGCCACAAAAGTTTTGGATCAAACTAATATTTGTTTTCTCCCTTTATTTAGGTACGTGTGCCTTATCAAACAAGTTAGATGGCGTATAACCATTACGGTGGTCATTTAGGTGGGCTCTTGGAAGTTTTTAATGGTGAGCGTTCAATCACCACTGATTCCTATGGTGTGGTCCACTTGAGATTTGGATCTACTGAATTTTCGTGCTGATGCTCTAAAATGAGCTTTAAAGATGAATGGCGTGGACATGCGATGAGAGGATCCGGATTCACGAAATATATATCAAGTGGGCCCCAAGGTCAGGGCCTCCCCCTCCCTACCGTACGAGTCTCCACCAATAAAGGGAGAATTATAATCCTCGATCCCATAATCCACACAGGCTACTCGGATTTTTAGTTTGGATAACAGGGCCCATGTCTTAGTAATCTGCACCGTTGGTATGATATGGTCCACCATGTGTGGGCCATTCCTGAGATATATACCTGAAAATACAATCCTAACCATCAAAAGTGGTGGCCTTCTAATAGATGGCCAAGAAGAGAAATATACGAACATACCACATTCAATTGGAAAACGTATCAAATTATTTTTAAGAAATACAGATCCCATCTATGGGGAAACCCAACATTTTAAGGGTCCTGATCACCGAACCAAGGCCCCACTTGTGTACAATCTGAAAACCTGAGTATTTTGTTCACATCCTGAGACGAGGATCCTACGATTAATTCCTCATAATATAATAAAATGACCAAAGTACCACTCATCTTACATTATGCCAAAACTACCCTTCCCAGTGTCCTAAATCCAAGAAAGGTGGTTGATTTTAACAAACCAACTTCCATATGAAAGCCTTTTTCAGTTAGGAAGGAGAATGAACTCTCCCCCACTTTCTTTCTTCCTTCCCATACTTCTCAACTCTAATTCCCTCACCCAAATCCATCAAATCCATGCTCAAATTCTCATCCATGCTCTCCCCCTCCACAACCATCTTCTCTCCAAACTCATCGATCTCCGCTCTATCAATTACGCACAGTCCGTCTTCGACCACATGCCTTCCCCCAATGACTACTCTTGGAATTCCATGATCAAAGCTTACGCCGTCACTGGCCCGTTTGGAAATTCTCTCTCCTTATACTCCCAAATGCTTCAACGTGGCGTGAAACCAAGTAAATTCACTTACCCATTTGTCTTAAAAGTTTGCTCTGCCATTTCCACTATAAAACATGCCGAATCGGTACATACCCATGTCATCAAATTTGGATTCGAATGTGATATCTTCATTTGCAATGTGTTGGTCAATGTCTATTCGAAGCGCTCTTGTATTGGAGCCGCACGTCGTGTATGGGATGAAATGCCTAAGAGGGACGGGGTTTCATGGAATTCGATCATTTCTGGGTATGTTTACTGTGGAGAGATTGAATTGGCACGTGGGCTGTTCGAGGTAATGCCGTTCAGAAGGAGCGTGGTTTGTTGGACGGCTCTGATTAATGGGTATGGACGGGATGGGGTGATCGTAGATATGTTGGGTTTGTTCCGACAGATGCTTGTTTCAGTCGATGATGTGCGGCCCAACTCTGCAACAATGGTGTGTCTTGTGTCTGCTTGTTCGGGTGTCTCTGATATCGAGATGGGGAGATGGGTCTCTGTTTTTATACATGTTAATGCAGTGCCTTTGGATGTAATGTTGAGTACTGCTCTTATCGACATGTATTCGAAGTGTGGGGATGTGGCTAAGGCTAGGAGGATCTTTGACAGGATTCATGATAAGAATGTGGTGTCTTGGAATGCTATGATTACTGGATATGTTCAGAGCAGAATGCTGGAAGAGGCAATCCAACTGTTTCATCAAATGAGAGAAAATTCAGTGAAACCAAATGAGATCACGATGGCGAATGTGCTATCTGCTTGTGCCAGTTTGGGGGCATTAGAACTTGGAAGAGAAGTTCACCTCTACTTGGGTAGGAACAGGTTGGAATTGAACGTGATTCTTGCAACTGCTCTTGTTGATATGTATTCAAAATGTGGCTGCATCAATGATGCTTGCTTGGTTTTTGTCAAGACGATCAAGGATGACGTGGTGCTGTGGAATGCCATGATTTTGGGGCTTGCAGTTCATGGCAGTGGCAGGGATTCCCTATCCATCTTTGCGCAGATGGAGAGGGTTGGAACAAGACCCAATAATATTACATTTATTGGTGTTCTATCAGCGTGTACACATTCGGGTTTGGTCGAGGAGGGATGCACTCAATTCAAAAAGATGCGCGAAAAACATAGTTTGAGTCCTACAGTAGAGCATTATGCTTGTATGGTGGATCTTCTTGGCCGGGCTGGGCATTTAGATGAGGCAATGGCATTGGTTCGAAGCATGTCAGTATTGCCGGATTCAATCATTTGGGGGGCTTTGCTTAGCGCTTGTAGAATTTATCATAAGGTTGAATTGGCTAATGAAGTCGGGCAGGTTATACTATCATCAGAGGAACCAGATTTGGGTTGCTGTGTTTTGTTATCGAATATCTATGCCGCGGCAGGTCAGTGGGCGAATGTTGCAAGAGTGAGGAGACGGATGAAGGAGATGGGGATGAGGAAGCCGTCAGGATGTAGCTGGATTGAAGTGGATGGTGTCGTTCATAGGTTCCTTGTTGAGGATACAACACACAAGCAGTCTCAAGATGTATATTGGATGCTACAAGGACTGATGAAGCAATCCAAGTTTGAAGGTTATGTGCCTGATTTTGATTTTCTTTGATGGTATTTAAAAGACAGATTTACTGAATGAAATGAAAGTGTAAATGTTTCTATTGGTTAGTCTTTGTAAATGTTAACATTATCCACATTTGTTGGTATGTCATAAACTGCTTCCATTTGTTTTACATTCTATTTTAAATTGGACATGGAACACATATGTACGATAATCCAGACCGTTCATCTGGTGGGCTCTTCTTTAGATGAGCATGGCCAAAAAAATTGCATCAATCAAACTGCTCTAGTCTTCCAATAGGTGGCCTGATGGTTGAAAAAAACCCAGCAATGGTCCACTTTAAACAAATCTGATTGGCATGATTATTGGGCTAGGGCCCATCCAAGGCAGGTCTCCCCAGTTGAACGGTCCATCCTTTTTAAGCATACCTTTCCCCTATAGAATAACAGAGTTCAGACACGAATTTGCCATCGAATGAGAATAGACAGCGCCATTGAGGTTATCTACAAAATAATGCGGCAGCTTCTTGTAGTCTTAAAACCACCATACGAAGAGAAGAAGGCGAACATGTGAAAAATCGAGCCTAGTTATCAATTTTTTAAGATAACAATTTCATTAATAAAAGGAAGCGGAGCTATCCATCAATAAATGATAAAGTAAGAGCCTGTTTGGTTTTCCAATTTCCTATGAAATGCAAATTAAACGAACCATCATTATCATTTCCAGTGTTTAAATCAAGAGTCAAACACACTTGTAAGAAAATAGGTAAAGTAAATTGTAATCGCTACATTTTCACACTATAGAACTACCATTCTTACAGTGATTTCTGTGTGAAACAAACAATGTAGCAAAATCATTGTTGCAGTCTAATATAAGTGATTTCACCACACAATTACAAGAGTAAATAATCATTACCCATTTACAGCCATTTACCATTGTAATTGGAAAACCAAACAGGCCCCAAGAAAAAGGGAAATAGTCTCCCATACATATGAACCACCAGTGAGCTCCCTCTTTTGCTAGTGAGTCCTCGGTATAGTTGGCCTCTCCAACATGAGCAAACAAAATTATTAGCATGGATGCTCGGAAACAAATCTCGTGGTATATAAAGGAGACTTTGATGGTTCATCGCTGCCTTTCGGGGCCTAGGAAATGATATTTATAGAGTCCCCTTTGGCAATAAGTGGGCCTGAGATCTTAGAAACACATAACCTAAGCCCTTCTGTCAATGCCACCGCCTCTTCTCTTGTTGCACTCCCAAGACCCACCAGCACTGAGAAAGAAAGGATCATAGAGCCTTTATCATCTCTGACCATAACAACCTGGATTCCCAAACAACGAGAATCAAAATTGAGCTTCCACTTCCACTCGCCATGGGGCAGAGGCTGCCAAATGTGAACAATCTCTGGGTTGTATGGCTTGCTGAATATAACCAGAGATGGATCGAAGAGCCTCATAATGCATGTTTGCAATGCATCCATCACATAACACCGCTAAATCCAGGCAACTTTTTCACTCTCCTACTTTGCATTTCTCTCCTTACTTGGAGCACATCATCCCACCTTCCAGCCTCAGCATAGATATTAGATAGGAGCACTCTGCCCGCCCCATGGCTAGGCTCCAACTTTTCTAAACTTTCTGCAGCCCTTTCTCCTATTTCCACATTCCCATGAGTCCTACATGCAGCCAACATACTCCCCCATATCACAACATCCGCTTTCATAGGCATGCTTTCAATCAACCTCTCAGCCTCTTCCAAGCACCCAGCTCTGCCTAAGAGATCAACCATGCAGCCGTAATGCTTAATGTTCGGTTCTATGCTATAAACATTCTTCATACTCTCAAAATATCGCTTCCCCACGTCCAACAGCCCTGCATGACAACACGCACTCAAGACTCCTATAAATGTAATTGAATTGGGTTTGATGTTTGTCTTTTGCAAATCTGAAAACATGCTTAGAGACTCATTTGCATGCCCATGCATGGCCAACCCGCATATCATCGCATTCCATGGACAGATAGAATGGGTCTTATCTCGTATATGATGGAACACTTCTAAGGCATCTCCAATGTTCCCACACTTTGCATACATATCAATAAGTGCTGCGCTTAAATTACCATTGATAGGGATGGAGTTTTCACATATGTAGTCATGAATCCATCTTCCTAGTTTCAATGTGCCTGAATGAGCAATGGCAGAGACAACACTCACCATTGTAATTTCATTTGGCCTCAGCCCCATTACTTGCATATCACGGAAAAGATTTAATGCCAAATGGAACTGCTTGATTTGCACATAACCCGCGATCATGGAGCTCCATGAGATAACATCTCTCTCGGGCATCTCGTCAAACAATTTCCTCGCTGAATCAACCAAGTTGTTTCTTATAAATCCTGTAATAAGAGCATTCCATGATGATACATTGCCCTTATCAGCCAATTGAAATTGCAGACATGCAAGATAGATCTGCTGACAAGCTGCATAGAAATGGATGATTGTCGCCTGCACAAACACATGACAATCCAAGCCCATCTTTAAAACTATCCCATGAAATTGCCAACCCTCATCAACCGTTGAAAAGCGGCCGCATGCCGAAAGCAAGTCCACAATTGTGACCTCATTTGGCCTCACCTGCACACGCAGCATTTCACGATACATAACCAAAGCTTCAGGCAACATATCCATTTGGATATACCCATCAATCATAGTGCTCCAGGCAACTACATCTCTCATAGGGATCCTATCGAACAATTCTCTTGCAGAATCAACACAGCCAGACTTCACATAACCATTCAACATTACATTCCAGGTAACAATGTTCTGCTCCGGCATTTCATTGAAAATGAATTCTGCATCTGCTAAACTCGAACCAACTGCATACATATGAACCAAATTAGTTGAAACAAGAACAAATCGTTCAAACCCGCACTTAATTACAAGCCCATGAATCATTCTTCCATCTTGCATGGCGTGCAAATTTACACAAGCTGGAATTACACTCGCCAGAGTCACCTCATTCGCTACCACACCTGCAACCCTCATTTCTCGAAAAACCTCCAAAGCTTCAATCAGTCGGCCACTTTTGGCAAAACCCATTATCATCGTGGTGAATGAAACGCAATCTCTCTCAGGCATTTCCTCGAACAGGCAACAGGCATCGTCCAGACGACCCAATTTCACATACCCAACAATCATCGTGTTCCAAGAAGCAGAATCCAAGAAAGGTGCCGAATCGAACATGAGCCGAGCGGTTCCGATGTGTCCGCATTTTGTGTAAAGATTGATTAAACTATTGTGGATAAAGATGTTGGAATCGAGACCGGATTTGGTAACCAAGGAATGGATTTGTTCGGATTGGGAGGGTGAGGAGCAGAATTTGAGAGCAGAGACCATTGCGAATTCCGAAGCAGGTTGGCCGCGATTGTGGAAGAACGTGTGGAGATGATCGATGACGACCATAGGATCTGTGGGTAGAAGTGCAGAGATCCATCTGATACGTGATCGGACGATGATTGAAGGCGAGGAAAGGAGGACAAAAGAGCGGAGGACTGTGGCTCTTGCAGCATTGATCATGAGTTGATAGATGAGAGGGAAAGAGAGGTTTGGGAAGCTTTTTAAATTTGGGAAGAGCTTTGATACCCAACACCAGTCACCTAGCTGGTCAAAGCTCTGTGGACCCCACTATGATGTATTTGTTTTATCCATTCTGTCCATCCATTTTTTCCAGCTCGTTTCAAGGCATAATCCCAAAAATGAGCCAAATCCAAATCTCAGGTGGACCACACCACAGGAGAACAGTATTGATTGAACGTCCACCATTAAAAGCTTCTCAGGGTCCACTAATGTTTATTTAACATCCAACGTCTTGATAAGGTCACACAGACCTAGATGAAGGGAAAACACAAATATCAGCTTGATTTAAAATGTGACCCTCAAAAAGTTTTCAATAGTAAGTATTCAATTCCCAATTTTTCTTGTGGTGTGGTCTACCTGAGATTTGAATCTTCCTAAAATTTGGAGTCATGCCATGAAATGAGCTGAAAAAAATGGATGGATGGAGTGGATATAGCATATACATCATGTTAGATAAATGGTGTAAATAAAACACATATACTATAATGGTTGGGCCCCTTCAATTTTACGCTCATGTCCTAAAATCATCTCAAAAAATGAATAGATGGTGTGCATAAAACACATGCATTATGATGGGACCCACAGAGTACTGTCCCGTAGCTAGGCTGTGACAGCATTAGTAGGCAATCCACGTTCTATTTAACCTGGCTTTAAGCCAGGCTTAGACCTCATATACCTGTCTTGATCGATTTTGGAGTTGGATTTGAGCACAAGTCATTGTAGCTGGACTTGGCCCAGTTTAGCCGAACCCAATCTAACCTGACTATATGTTACATACCCTTTAGATGAGTCATGCTCACTTGCACACCTTTGCACACTTGTCATGGGCTCAAAATTCAAGCAGTTGATGTGATGTGGCACCTAATGAAACTTTTAAGGTCTAACTTTCACCTTGATCCAAAACTCAAGTGAGCCGTAATAAAGAAACATGCAAATTACGAGGGTAAATTATTTCCTTTTGCCATTGCCTATCAAAATTTTGAGCCATGAGAGTTTTATAGAGTGCTACCATTTGAACTACTCAAAATTTTAGCTCATATCATATGAGATGAGTTCTCTAATAGTGACAAGTTTTGGTGATAACTAGTTTGTAGGTGAGCATTTGACTCCCTTAGATATGCCATTCCAATTCATCCACCTAGAATGTAGACAATTAGTTTCATTCTTCCAAAATCATGCATGGCCCACTTCATCCTTATGTAGCCCAAAAATGAAAAAGATTCAAAGCTCAAGTGGACCACACTATAGGAAGGAGCTGGAAAGTGACAACCACAGTTGAAACCCTTGTAACACTCGCCTCAATGTTTATTTTCCATTCTACCTGTTCATGATGTCACATAAACCAAGACGAACGTAAAAGCATTAAATAAATAAATAAATAAAAATCAGCTCAAGTGGACCGCACGATTCAAACAGATTTTGAACATTGAGTTTTCAGGTTTAAGTTGCTAAGTGCACACACGTGTGCAACAAAGCTTATGTACATGATACACACGTACCAGCACGGAACATGGATGGCTGCGACATCCAATCAGTCCATCAGATTGGTCTGACCTTCTACATGATAAATCTGCCCAAACATTGGAAACATGTGGTGCGATGGACGGATTGGATTTCATTAGCACATCATTGCTACATCGCATTGTAGGTTAAGCCTAACCAGCCTCTTCTTGGCAAGGGCGGTCCTCTGATGATCGGATTAGATCTCATACACGTGCGGTGTGGTCCTTTGGATGCCCATTCAACTACGTCAGTCTTCCCGCCATTTGCTTTCACATTGAAAAAGTAGTTTTAGATAGAAACAGAATTTCAAAACCTTCCCACCATATTCCAAACACAGATGCCCATCAAACCCTCGCATCTAAATCCCCAAAATCTCATCTCCTTCTTCCAGAAATGCAAATCCATGACCGAATTCAAGCAAGCCCACACCTGCCTCATCATCCGAGGCCTCCCACACCCCTCGCCTTCCCTTCGTCCCATCATCTCCTTTGCCTCCCTCCACCCCTCTGGTGACATCGATTATGCCCTTCTCCTCCTCTTCCACACCCCATCTTCCCGCACCCTCTTCCTATTCAATACTGTAATCCGCGGCCTTGCCCGTCAGTGTTGCCCGGACTCCCTCTCAAACGCACTCCTTCTGTTCGATCAAATTCACAAATTGTGTCTCGCTCCCAACAACTTCACCTTCACTTTCCTCCTCCAAACTTGTGCCAACTCCCTCGCATTGAGCTTGGGCCGACAGTTCCATTCGATGGTTATCAAGAACTCCATTCGTGCTGATGTCTTTGTGGGCAATTCGATCATTCAGTTCTACTCTGTTTGTGGCAGGCTGGATGATGCCCAGAGGGTGTTTGATGAAAGTAATGAATTGGATGTCGTGTCGTGGAACTCTCTGATTAATGGGTATGTTAGGAATGGCGAGATTTCAGATGCTTTAAAGCTCTTCAACAAAATGCCTGAAAGGAATACTGTTTCTTGGAATAGTTTGATTAGTGGGCTAGTCAAATTTGGTTGTTTGGATGATGCTCGTCAGATATTTGATGAAATGCCCACTAGAAATCTTGTTACATGGGTCGCAATGATTTCTGGGTATTCTCAAAATGGGTGCCCAAAGGAGACAGTGGCACTGTTTCAGGAGATGCAGTTGTTTGGTTGGGAACCGAATAATGCTGTTCTGGTGAGTGTTCTTTCTGCATGTTCTCAATTGGGAGCTATAAGTCATGGGATTTGGATTCACACTTACTTGCAAAAGAATCATAACAAAATAGATTCAATACTTTCAGCAGCTCTCATTGACATGTATGCAAAATGTGGAAGCATCAATCTCGCAATGCAGGTCTTTGGTTCATCTTTTCAGAAGGATGTTTTTACGTACACAGCAGCTATTTATGGGCTGGCAATTAATGGGCATGGAGAGGAATCACTTTGCCTTTTTGAGCGGATGAAGGATGAAGGAATCAGGCCAGACCACATATCCTACATTGCAGTTTTGTGTGCTTGTAGCCACACAGGTCAGGTTGAGAAGGGATTCTACTACTTCAACACAATGGTTAACGTGCTAGGAATCAAAGCAGAGTTGGATCATTATGCGTGCATGGTTGATCTTCTTGGTCGTGCTGGTTTGTTGGAGGAAGCAGAAAGGTTCATTGCTTCCATGCCAATAAAACCAGATAATGTCGTATGGGGTGCACTGCTCGGTGCATGCAGAATCCATAATGATGTTGAAATGGCACAAAGGGTGGGAAATTTTCTGATAGAATCTGACTGGGACCATGATGGACGTTATATTCTCCTTTCAAACATTTATGTGGAATCCAATAAAGGAGATGATGCTGAAGAAGTCAGGAAAACTATGAGAAGAAGAAGAATTATGCGGGTCCCTGGATCTAGTTCAATTGAGGTGAATGGTGTTGTTCATGAGTTTGTATCAGGAGATAGATCGCATGAAAAAACAGATGAGATATATTTAGCATGGGAGGAGATTGTTAGAGAGATTAGGAAAGTTGGATATACTGCAGAGACGAAGGGGGTTGTGTTTGATGTAGATGAAGAGGACAAGGAAGGTCTAGTTGGTTATCACAGTGAGAAATTAGCAGTTGCTTTTGGGCTTATCAGCACAGAACCTGGATCGCTGCTACGGATTGTAAAGAATATTCGTATCTGTAGGGACTGTCACTCTGCTATTAAGCTTTTCTCGACGGTTTTTAAACGGAAGGTTGTGGTTAGAGATCGGAAACGGTTTCACCATTTTGAAGGAGGGTCTTGTTCCTGCATGGATTATTGGTGAGCTGATATCAGTTGAAGGTTAAGAATATTGATGCACCGAGTGAAGAATCTTATATGGAATTCCATATGCAAGCTTAATAAACATTGAAGCAGAAATTGGCAAGCTAACCTTCTGTGTCTGGATGGAGGGAATGGAATTCAGAAGGGCAATCGTGAACTGTTTCTAGTGGGGAGGCATAGTAGAGGACACATGGTGAAATGGGGGTTGGGGGTGTTGGTCCTGATCCGGCTGGGCCATGGCAAGCCCATTTATTACTTGGCCAGAAATTCAAGCCTGAACGCAGCATCTTTATTATTCATGCCTGAAATTCAGGCTGCGGCAAACATGTAACATGATTTCAGTCTGAATAGAGAAGTTGTCAAACCTTGGCCTAAGCTTGGTCCATTTTTTTAATTGGCCTGAGAAATTCAGATTTAATCAGACAAATGAGCCTAAAAAAAGTTCTAAGCCCACTCCCATGGTGTTTTGGCCCATAAGCTTAATGGGCCATCTGAGCTCATTCTGAGCCATGGGGGCAGAGGAATGCAGTTATATGATTTAAATGTGTTCAGAGTGGAAAGGCAACTCCCTAAGTATTCCTGTGTGAAGATATGATCTTTATCATTAAAGTGCCACTACTATTATTATCAAAATCAACACAGAAATCAAGAAAATCCTAATCTTGATGAGAGATTAGCAGAAGGTACATCCAAGTCTTTTGTGTCATACATGTTAAGAAATAAAAGAAAATACACAGAGATCAACCATCCCACTAGCTGCCTTTGTTTCTTTCAGAGGCAATGGAAGAATCAATCAAGAAATCAAGAACTGTTCGGTTGGAATTTCTCCTAAGATCGCTATTCGGAGCATGTCAGAACATGAATCTCTCATTGTTTCCACAGCTGAAGATTTTAGAATTCTTAAAGCTTGGATTTTGTGGGTTGCAAGACTGGTGGTTGCATACAATGGGCATCGGGTTAAATCACTCAGATTCATGCCACTGTTAAAAAGTGTAATTTAAAAACAGAAATCTTTCTATGCTATTCATGCTCACAGCCATCGCACATCTTTGGCATGGTGGATTTGTCCCACTCTTTCAACTGTTAAAGATCTGGAGTATCAAATTATGGTTGTCATGTTTTTACCTCCTGCAATCCATTGGCCATCCCAATTATTGAAAAAGATTGAAGTATGGCTTGAACTTTGCCTGCAAATGCTTTAAACAGCACAAACCAATCAAAGCTGCTTAGTTCAAAGGTGAAAACTCAGAGACTTATTGTCAATATCTCGCTTTAGTGGTTGTTGAAAGGGTTTTACATGTGATTTTTGTATGTGCTTATATAACTTTAATTCTTGTTTACCTTGTAGATTTTAGTAACTCAAATCTCGACTCATGCTCAATGACTTAGTCTTAGCAATTGTAGATTCAATGACGTACCGAAGTACTCAACTCTTACAATGTGGATAACATAGTATATTCAACGTGGGTAACAGTGCATGTTCCAATGTTTTGCTCTAAATATGTCACTGAATACAGATTGAGAATACTGCAAGATCATCATCACCAACACCACCACCAAAGCCTTATCCCAACTAAATGGGTCGGCTAGACAAATCCTGTTCTTCCATTCCTATCTATCAAGGGCCATCTCCTTGGTTAAACCATAGTTCATCAGATATATTCTTACTACCTCCACCCACATATCCTTTTGGATCTTTACCTTGCTCTTTTAGAGTGTTCAACTTGAACCATCTCACTCCTAACTGGAACAGTTCTTGATCTCCATTGCACATAGCCAAATCATCTAAGTCTACTTTCCCTCATCTTTTTACCTATTGGTAATACTCCTAAGTTCCCTCAAATGTGTTCATTTCAAGTTCTATCCTTTCTCGTCTTGTCACTTATCATCGTAGTGTCCTTGTTTAAGCCACACCACACATCCTATATGTTGTTTCTTGACTGCCCAACATCCTGTCCCATAAAGCATGGTGGCCTTATAGCCATCCTATAAAATCTCCTCATTAGTTTGGTTGGTATGCGGCGTTCACATAAAATTGCAAAATGAGATGCCTTGTAAAATGCCTCATTAACTTGTCCATAACCAATTGAGAATACTGCAAAAATGAAAGATACAAACTACCAAGCGACAAACTGCATAGAACAAAAATCATATGAACTAATATCCAAATACAATGTGGTCCTTAGTGGTGGTAGTCAAGACCACCAAATTTCCAAGGATAATATCGGCTACCCGCCAATCTGAATCTTGTCAATTCACCAAGCCTTTACCTGCTTGTTAAGTTTCTAACAGTTTGTTCTTATGCACACAAGATTCCTAGAATTGTCCAGATGTTGTCCGTACTGCTATAAGCAGAATTCTAGTAATGAGGAATTGAAGGTCTTGATGCCCCAGGATGAGCATAGTGTCCTTGTGTACTAAATCCATACAAGCAAAGCAATGTTCAGGTTCTCAAATGTTGATATGATGAGACTATCGTGGATGAGTGATACTCCAAAGGTCTCTGATATTGGAATATCCCCACCATCCAGTCTTTTCCCCTTTTTTGGATCATTGATGCAATTTTTATTTTCTAATCTTCCTTCTCTAGGCCATTTATTCAAGGGTTAGGGTCTCCAGTTTAGGATAGTTTTAAGGCATCTTCCATCCATGGTGGGGCATCAGATCGATGGTATTGATGACTAAACCATTGACTTTGTGCATGAGGACACTATCCTCTTTGTAGTTGTGTAGACACCCCACCCCAGGCTAATAAGCTGATTGAGTTTGAACTGATGGATGGTTGACCAAACCCTAGTCCTAAACCCTAACCCTAGAAACCTAAACCCTAGAAACCCCAATCCTAAATCCTAAACTCAACCCATTCCACCCAGTCAACCTAAACCCTATGAACCTAAAACCCTTGAGCCTGGAGTCAGCTCGACAAGTCAACTCACCCGGTCAGCCTACCCAATCCAACAACCCAGTCGACTCACCTAGTTAAGCCCAAAACCAAGTCCAAAACCAAGCCCAAACCCAAGCTCAAAAGCAAGCCCAATAGGAGAAATATGCAAAACCTCAAAGTAACAACCTTCATAGCATAGCCTTCATAGGCTTGGAGGAGGTTGCCTGCCAAAGCAGGGAGTCCAAGTGGGGATCGTCGGCGACTAGCTTGCCACCGGCTACTTGTCACTCCCCCTCTTTGGAGTGACGTCCCTCAAACATGTAGAATCTCCCTTTTCCAGACCCTAAGCATGCGATCGAGATGTATTTACTCCGATGCCCATCTCCTTACCCAAAATTACACTTTTACTACCTCATCTAACCCATGAGATGATGCCATGTGGCAATCTCCAATCCTAACCCTTCAACCACCTTTTACCTCTAGGATCACCGGGAATTACAAGAAAATTGGGTTTGGATGCTATAAATAGCCTCATCCCCTTCTCATTTCAAGCATCCAAGACATCTAGAAGGGACTCATCCACTCCCATTTTCAACTATCCCTTCTCACCCAAGGAGTCCCCTTCCATCCCTCCACCAAGGAGAGAGAGAGAGAGAGAGAGAGAGAGAGAGAGAGAGAGAGAGAGAGAGAGTCCAGCTCTCCTGAGCCATCTAAGTCCTAATCTAAGCCACTCGATCTAGCCTTGCGATACTATCAGTCATCCAACCATTCGAGCTTCAATCAGTTTCATCAAATCGGAGCATTAGCATCGTGCAACATTCATTCCCTTCTCAACCCCTTTGATCCTCATATATATCAACATTATATTGTATTCCATCATTTTCTTGTATCTGATTGGCGGGTGTATGCTTTGCGGCTAGCCAATATAATCTGAATTGGCACATTAGAAACCTTAGCCAGTTGGCTGTCGTTTTATCGTAAACATCAATACATCATCAAGCATCCCATACATCCCATTTCTACCTATTGTGCACCCTACACTCGATCGTTTTGATTGTATGCTATGTGGCTTGCTGATATAATCGGATCATGCCAATCAGAAATTCAGATCGATCAATCACCATTGTCATTGCATCGCATTACATTTTCTGCGCGCGAGAACTAATCTTATTCCTTGGAAATTAGTCAGATATTGTGAAGTAAATACCGTACATTCGTATGGGCAGAGTGAGTGCCTAACACCTTCCCTTGCTATAACCGTTGTCTCTTACTCGGAATCTTTGGAATGAAAACTCATGAGTCATCTTAGGGTTAAGGATCCTCGGGTTTTTAATCTTAATAATTTCTACGGGGTCTAACCGACTGTAGGATCGTAATAATTGGTTAGTGGCGACTCTGGTCAAATATAACACTTTTTTACCCCCAAATGAAAGCCATTGAGCAAGGCAACCAGTGGAAGAGAGAGTCGATCTCCCATGCCCCAGGAAATCCGCCCTCCAGCATCCACAAGTTTGCACATATTTGAATGTAGACGTCAAGTTGCCTGGGAAAACTTTTAACTTTTCTTCTCCCACCTAAAGACTTTCTCAGAAGAAATTTTCTTTTCTATTTCTATTGTAAGTGATATATAATTCTATTCAAAGGGCTGGACATTGCACTTCTTGGTTATGTTCTAGGAGTTTTATTTTATCGGACTGTTGTCAGATAATGATTGGAATAGTTTCAATATTTTGGATTGTTGGAGCTGCATTCAGTTACATTGGTAAGGCATTGATATGCGTTTGTAGGTACCCCATCTGAACAAATCTTAAATGTTTATGCTCAGATATAAAAATCATTTTTAAAGCGTCTTGACAATGTAGTTCAGTACCGTATTGGACTCGGTTCCTGTACTCTGTATGTACCAAGTTCGGTATTTGTCTTATTTTGTTCTCTCATTAATACACACTGCTACAGATTCCAACAAAACCTTAACTTTGGATAACTACAAGAAGTGTAACATGTCCTTTCCTATTATGTGTTTCACATGCAGGAAAGAGGAAGAATCAATGAACTGTTCTTTCCTTGATTGACTTGGGGTCTCTTGGACCTTCAGTAATTTCGTCGTTGAATTGATGTCAGAATGGCACCATGGGCCGTTGGAAGGACGAAAGGATGTGGTAGATGGTGTTTTTTGGGGTCTATGGAAATAGGGAAATAGAATATTTTTTGAGGATAAAGTTGTGTCGGTAGAATCTTTAAAAAAGAAGACGTAGTTATTATTATTAATTGGATGTTGGCAAGGTAGGACTTCTGAGGGTGTTCTGTGGTGGACCTCTTGCAAGATTGGGGTGGGATGTAGATGATAGAAGTTCGTCTCGCTTTGGTCATAGGTTCTCTTGGATTCCTTTTGTTTTTGTTTTTGTTTTTTTTTCCCTACAATGGCTAGTTTGTGGAGTGTGAGAGGAACACTTGTTGATGGTAGTCTGTCTTTGCTTCTTGGTTTTTTCTCAATAAAAATTTTCACCTTTTGGAAAAACTATATTGATATTCATTCTCTAATTTTTGGTACTTATTTCCTATTTAACTAAGAAATTATTATATTACATCTAATATTTTTCTTTGTTAATCCATCTGGTCTTGAAAGAATGCTAATAAGGCTACTCAAAAGAATATGATTCTCAATCTTGATCTCTCCATTTTTATCATCAACGTTGTCAGACTCATCTTGAGTCTTCCTCCCTTTGTGGGCTACCAACACTTGGATTTGACCTTGAAGAGATTGCACATTATCAGATACACATCCAATTGTCGCATGATCTCCAACATCTCATGGCTATCCACAGTCCTGTCCTTGAAATCTTCCACTCAAAATCGACATCAGAACTCAAAAAGTCCCATAAAGTGAGAAGGGCAAAACTATTGAAAATGAAAAGGTAAATTGCTTTTCATTTTTTTAAAATATTGTAACTTACTGTAGTGGTGCCATAGCCATGCTGTAGCTGACTCTTTTTTCTTTGAATTTGTTGAAAAAGAAGGGGATTTTAGAAGATTGAGGTTGAGGTTAGATAGGAAGTTAGGGTTTGGATTGGAAAAGGTTTGAATTGGGAAGTTAGGGCTTGGATTGGAAAAGGACTGAATTCGAAAGTTAGGGTTTGGGTTTCTCGAAGTGAGAAAGAAGGATTGAGTTTTGGAAACTTGGTTTGGGTTCTTGTAGAAGGAAATAGAAGGGAAAACGAACTAGAAGAGATTTTGAAAGAACGAGAAGAAAAGAACTAGAAAGGGGAACTTAGGTTTTGCGTTGTAGATAAATACAGGAGGCAAGATCACAAATTGGAACATGCTCTGTGCCCAACATGCAAGAGAGACATGAAAACTCAAACAATATATTCGGTAGATAATCTTGCCTTCAAAGTTGGAAAATTCTATTAATTAGATGCCTGAGGATTCTTTGGTCTATGTGCCTCTCATACAATGGGCCACCCATGGCAATCCCACTAGATGGACCCTTTGGATTTACCAATTGCAAAATCACATGTCCATTGGAGTGACAATGAAGCAAGACTAGTTCAAGGCTCAATCACGTACACAAACATATATTGTTGGTCGCTAATTTTTTGTCAATCAATCATGAGAATTCCAATTTTGAATCTTGCAATTGGTGAAGTCAATATATATATATATATATATGTGTGTGTGTGTGTGTGTGTGTGTGTGTGTGTGTGTGTACACTATGAGGTCGACCTCATGGGAACTTCTCATGAGGTCGAGCTGTGTGGGCCCCACCATGATGTATGTCGAACATCTACCCCATCAATTTGATGCACCATTCCATGGTGGGCCACGGGCTTAAAAATCAAGTTAATCCATAACTTGGGTGGGCCACACCACATACAATAGTTGAGAGGGGTTACCCTCCCATTAAAACATTCATAATCATTTATTGGGCCCACTAAGATGTGGTTCACAAATCCAGCCCATCCATTGTGTGTGTCTCACTTGGATGAGGGGTTAGACCAATTTTCAGCTGCATCCAAAACTCAAGTGGCCCCACGAAGTGATTTTATATGTTTTAGGCATGTCTTCACATGGTTTTAGATGGTATGGCCCACCTGAGTTCTGTACATGGCTGATTTTTGGGATATCCCATAACCTAAAGGGGACCCTTAAAATGCACAGTGTTGATGTTCAACACACATCACAATAGGGCCCACACAACTCGACCTCATAGGAAGTTCCCATGAGGTCGACCTTATATAGTACCATTTTCCATATATATACATATATATATATATAGAGAGAGAGAGAGAGAGAGAGAGAGAGGAATGCTCACCTGCGCGCCTTCTTACATGAGCACCTATGCGCACCATTGCACACGTGTCTTAGGCACAAAATCTGAACGGTCCATGCGATGCGGCACCCCTTGAAACTCCATGGGCCTAATTTTCAGGCTGATCCACAACTCTAGTGGGCCATAGCAAAGAGAAATGCAAATCAAGGAAGGAAACTGTTTCCTTTTCCCATGGCCCACCAGAGTTTTGTATCGAGCGAAAAGTTGGGCTTGTAAGGTTTCAAGGGGTGCCACATCACGTTGACCATTCGGATTTTGTGCCTAATACACGTGTGCAAAGGTGCGCATGTGTGCTCACGCAAGAAGGTGCGCAGGTGAGCATTCTCTCTCTCTCTAGATATATGTGTGTGTGTGTGTGTGTGTGTGTGTGTGTGTTGTGTGTGTGTATGTGTATGAGCATAGTTGTGAATATCATATCTGTATCAACAGAAACGATACATGTAACGTCCCTAAAAAATCTGTACAAAGACTCGAGTACCACGTTAGGCAGAAATCACTAAGGGTCAAATTATGTAGAAATTAGACAAAAATTAATTAAGTACTAAACTAAATAATCAGTGGAATTAGCTCGAACCACTTTCTATATGAATTGCAAGACCCAAAACCATTGGAATCGCTAACTCTACATTACCTAAAAACCTAGTTGCCCTCGGGAGCACATTGAAACTCCGAATGGGACCTGGACTGCGCGTCGGAAGTCCGATAACTACAAAACTATACGGTTATGACCACCTTACTGGGCTTGACAACCATCGCGGGAATCAAGCCCGAATAGTATCTAGAAACGCACAACTAGAGCCCTGAGTAAAGTGTGCGAGAAACGCGAATAGAAAATGAACTCAGATTTAGTAAATTGGGCCGTTCGCTTGCAGGCCAAATTTAAGGTTTCAAACCGTCAGATTCTGACCCAACTATACCCTTGGATCAGGGAAATTTTCTTACACATGTCAGTGTACTTGTGGCCTTGATCGAGTAACGATGACCGTTGAACTAAAACTGGTTCGCCGCAGCCGATCCACAAATCCGATCGGACCAAAATCTTAACCTGACCTAGATCTATTGTCAGGGAACTTTCCCTAGACCGTATGCAGGTAATGGACCTCCAGATGAGCTCCGTTGGCCCGAAACAGACGACTTTTGGCTATATCCTAAGTATACCATGGCCCTGGGGCCATTGACATCACTTCTGGGCCTATATAATGCCCTAAACCCACCCCTCTCTCATTCCATACGAATTTCCTAAACCCTAGGAGAGGGAAGAAAGAAAAGAGAAGGAGAAAGTGTGGAGAAGTGAGAGAGAATGAGAGATAGTTGCTGGGATTCATTCCCACCGCTCCACGTGTCAAATCGCCTCTCCCGTGTCGCTATACCGGCGGTTTCGACTCCATTTTTGGGTAAGAAATCCTAACCCTAATCTATTTTAGGAATCCAAATAGGAAAAATAGTGAAATAGCTAACCTATTTCATGCTATAAGTAGTCGTTGTGTCGTAGACAAAGGTGTAGTGTACGAACCGAGTTTGTAATCAGCGTACCGACGAAAGGTGCGGACTATAAACTCTTAGGTTATGGTTATGTCTGACTTGATTGCTGCCATATGATCTTAGTTACGATGTATTCGATAATTTATACATGTGTGTGAACTACGTGAATATATGATGCATTCCATGTATTTGTTGAAATGTTCGAATGAATATGAAATCATGATTTGTGCTTGCCATGACTATTAACCTAGAATACATGATTGTTGTATGTACAACAACTCTTTTGTGAAAGGATTTGCCATATGCTATAACTAATTTAGTTCATATATGTGGTAATGTTCGAATGAATATGAAATCATGATTTGTGCTTGCCATGACTATTAACCTAGAATACATGATTGTTGTATATATGACAACTCCTTTGTAAAAGGATTTGCCATATGCTATAACTAATTTAGTTCATATATGTGGTAATGTGTAGTCTAAGTGTTTGATAAAATATCTGAATGAGAAATTGTCCGATGAATTGTATTTATTAAGGGCGTTGAGATAGGATTCTCAACTACCTTATCTAGACATATAATTTCCTTCTTGTAGTCTTAATTTCAACTACGTGATTTATGTATAAAATGCATATGTATAATAACATGTTCTATGTGTTTGACAAAATGTCTGAATAGGATATTGTTTGATAAATTGTATTTAATAAGGGTGTTGAGATAGAATTCTCAATTACCTTATCTATATGCATAATTTCCTTCATGTAATCTTAATTTCAACTATGCAATTTATGGATAAATTGAAATGTTCGGTAGCATGTTTAATATGTTGATAAAATGCTCAAATGAGTGTTGTACTTGGATTGTTTGTTAAATGCCTATATAATTATCACATGTTTCCACATGCTGCATTTGAGTATGATTGGGACTACTACATAGTAGTCCAGGCAATCAGTAACAATTCTTGTTTGGGGGCTGAATTAGTCTCGCCTCATTTGATGCGTTCGGTGAATCTGAGTCGTACGATGATCGTCTACAGTGGTACTTTGTCGATTAATTCAGCGTACACTCGTACTAGTCGAACTTGTCTAATAAACCGATTGGCCTATTGTGTGTTTACCATGTATGGACTCTACTACTTGAATCTAAGGTACCACTTACCAATGTAAAGTATGTTTCAACCATGGTACCACGATCCGCTAAGACTCATGAGTTGGGCATGGTGGTATGGGACACCGTGGTCGAGCTGTCGGCCTACGCTGGGGTGACGAGCCTCCCCGTAGTGACCAGTGAGCAATCCAAACTAGTGAGCCGAATACGGTGGTATGGGATACTGTATTCGAGCTGTCGGCCTACACTAAGGTGACGAGCCTTCCCGTAGTAACCTTGAGTATAAACGAGGCTTACCTCGGTGCAGCCTAGCTGTGGTTCCCTAGTAGGGTTGGTGACGAACCTTCGAAAATAGACTGCCAGTTGGTAGGGCGTTGGTGGAGTAACCTCGAGTATAAAATAGGCCTACGCTGAGGTGACGAGCCTCTCCGTAGTGACCTGAACTTGCCTATCGTATATGACAAGCTAGGATTGACAACCCTAGATGGATCATTGTTTGGGTAAATGATATAAAGGGAGGTACCTTAGCTTCACAAATTTGTTTTATGAATAAGTCTAATTAAGAACTTGGCTAATCACACACATGCACTGCATTACATGTGTCTTTGGCGTTGAAGTTGAGCACAGTGGGAGTGTTGCAAGCGTGACTGTGATATGATGTCACAGAGGGAGTGCAGGCGAGGGCATGTATCATTACAGCATATCATTCCTGCATTAATAAGAGTAGCTAGGATTGTTAGATGTATTGCTTTATCATTACTGTTTGACTAAATTGATAACATGTCAACCTTTGCTTTATAGTTTCACTGAATTAGCTACTCATTCCTACCTGGGATGGTGTTTTAAAACACCAACCAGACTCTGTTGTAGATGCAGGTAATGGCGGAGTCTATGCAGCTGAAATGGACTTCATAAGCGAGGAGGAGGAATTCTCCTATGTTCAGCTATCAGGCGGGTCTATGTAGACCATGTACTGATCGACGGGATTATAGGGTTACATGAATTAATTGGACATTTATACTTTGATATTTTGTAAATTTTGGAACCATACATGTATGTATTCAGCCTGATAATATATTCATACTTTGAAGGTTGTGAAACACTACTATACATTATATACTTATCTCAGTCTTTCGCTTGCTTAATTCAATTATCTCTGGAGTATGATATGTTGTTTTAGTATAATCTCACTCATGTCTAATGCACTAATATGGACAACATTTAATCATCATTATCTATGTTGCATAAGTGATGCGTTGGAACTCGGGAGTTGAGCAAATCAGGGCGTTACAAGTTGGTATCAGAGCATAATTTGGATTAAACTAGACCTGGGTTATGGTAACACGGCGTACGCTAACGCATTTTGACTTAGGAGGGGGGCGATGAAACGTAGAAACAGTCGTAGGATTCCCAGTTTCGCCGATCGGCGAAATTGACCGTTGAAACAGGACCCATATGCATCTGTGATCATATGAGATGGCCCCAATCCTTTTCCAGACCGTCAATCGACAGGTTTAGACCTTAATTCGACGTATTCCACACTCAAATAACCCGAAGACCGTGAATATGCGCAAGATCGGACCCAAAGTGCCTCAAACGGACTCGGGGGCCTAAATGGTGCAAATCGGGGGATCCAAAGTGGACCCCGCACGATTTTAGCACCCGGGGGGGGACCGCATCGCCCCTGGGGCGACCCATCGCTCACATGTCCAGTGGACGGTGATGGCATAACCCCAACGGCGAGGCCTCGCGGTCCACGGACAGCGGGCCTGTCAGGCCGCGCCGAGCTGGTCGGGCCGATGGGTATACATGCTAGTGGGGCCCACGAAATTGTGTGGGGACCCCTATATCACCCCCATTCACTTCATTTCTCCCTTCCACACCCCTCCAAACTCTCCAAACTTCTAAAAATCCCATTTTTCTCTCTCAAATCTTTCCTCCAACCTCATATCTTCATTTTCTTCAATCCATACACACCTCCCACCATTTCTTTCATATTCATCTCCTATCTCCCTCATTTCCTCTCATTTGAGCACACAAACCCTCCTTTGTGTCTCAAAAATCTCAAAGTCCAACAACCCATCCTATCCCTCTATTTTATTTCATTCTCATGGCTCTTTTTGAGCTCATGGCGGCCATATATTCGCTTTCCACACTTCTTTCCCTCATGGGAAAGAAGAGGGCTTCCACAGATGAAGCGGGGACTAGCCTCCCTACCCGTTCAAGGAGGCAAAAAGGCGCCGAGGCTAGCACAAGCGTCGATCGGGAGATAAGGATGAAGCGGGACCTCGATCCCCAGCTTCCTCTCGAAAGAGCTCTACTGGCGGATATGGCACATGGAAGGTTTCAAGGCCATAGGGTCTTCTTTGAAGCACATGTGGACGAGAAACTATTTGGGTTATATTCGGCGATGGACCTCCTGTTGGACGCCGGATGAAGTCCCATATTTGAGGGCAAGTCAAGTGCGTGTGAGGGCACTGTCCAAGCCTTCTACGCCCACATACGGGACCCATTGCTGGAGCATCTACAGTTCACTATTCTCGTGGGAAGGCGGGAAGCCACGGTTGACGTTGGTTTGGTAGCTCGGATTATGGGGATAGAGTGTGGTGAGGTTCATGTTAGCGAGAAGAATCTCAGGAGTGCCCGTGAAAGAGATCGCCGTACGCGATTTCTTTGCGGCCGACTGATCCACTGGAATCGAGGCAACTGCCTCCCAGCGACCAAGATGACTCATGACTTCCGCCTACTCCACGACATATTCACACACAATGTGTATCCTAGATGGAACAATAGCTCCGAATGCACGCGTTTAATGGTGGACTTCCTATACCGAGCTAGGCAAGGAGACAAGCTTTGCCTGCCTACGTATGTATTACTACAGATAGTTCAGACCGCACGCTTTCCTAGGACAGACATTTCACTCCCATTCGGCTGACTTATATGTAAGCTTGCTCGTGAATTCGGCTACAGACTTGGCGCAGATAATCTTGCACCAATCCATTTCATCAATGACACTACGCTTAACAACATGGGTATTGGGCCACGACAACGTCGAGCCCGACTTGATGAGTCCGGGGATGAGATAGAAGAGGGCAGTGAAGAGGAAGAAAGTAGTGAAGAAGAGGAAGAAAATGAAATAGAAGAAAGAAATGAGGAAGAAGAGGAGGGGTCCCAACACTTAGATAGGGAGCCTCCTCCTGCTACAGAGAAAGACCGCCATGATCAAGCCCGCCTGACTCAGATTGAAGAGAACCAGGTCGCCCTGAGACAATAGGTCAAGGAGAATTAGGCCTATCTGAAACAGAAGTTTAAGGGGATGTCTCGCACCTTGAAGGCCCTCTTGTGCTGCATGCAGGACAAGAGTGCTCCTCCACCATCACCAGAGTCGGACGACTAGTCATGTGTTAAAGCAGTCCTTGGGTTTTCTTTGTTTTCGTGCTTTCCATGTTATAGCCTTGATAGGCTTAGTAGTATGGTAGAGCTGTTTGTGTGTTTTAGTGTTTGAAGCTTTATTTAGATTAGCTCATATGCATCTTCTGTCATGATCCATGTAAGACTACATCTCATGTATTGTGACGATTTTGGTTAAATGAAATACATGAAGCTTCTTTGAATTGAGATATGTAGAATGTTTGGAGAAGTGTGTGTTGGTATTCTAAATCTTACACACGTGCACCCTATGTTGTATATAGGGAATGCCTCCGAAAACCACTTGAAGTACGACACGTCTTGCACTTGACGGATCGATTGACGGGGCATCTCCCCTGAACAATAGCCATACGGACCCTAGCTTGGGCCCGGACTTTGAGACGATACCGGAGTCACAGCTGGCCACTGGCTGGCCTCACCAATGGGCCAACACCTCATGCACCATCGGTTCCCGAACAAAACCGTGCGTCTCCTCGACGCCACACATGCCTCAGGTGACTTCTCCTCCTGACAGGTTGGAGCAGATGATGCTCCTAATGCAGCAACAACAGCATGTTTGGGCCGCTATTGTGGGGGCCATTGCTCAGAACCTGAATATGGTCCCGCCTGCACCACCTGTGTAGCCTGCTAGGGATATAAATACCAACGGTCTTTTTGAGCGCTTTCAGCGTTTCCGTCCTCCCACTTTTGCGGGTACTCATAGACTCGAGGAGGCTGAATACTGGCTTAATCGCGTCTCTAAGATGCTGAAGCCGCTACACTGCACTGATGCAGAACAAGTTGAGCTGGTCACTTATATGTTCGAGAAGGAGGCTAGTCTATGGTGGGATAGCGTCCTACGAATAGTTCCTGTAGGACACGTGTGAACATGGGATGCTTTTGAACCTGTTTCTATGGAAAGTATTTCCCCCTTACATACCGTGATGAAAAAGAGGGTGAGTTTCTTCGCCTCCGACAGGGAGGAATGTCTGTGTCAGAATATGAGAACAAATTCATGGAGCTAGCCAGATATGCTCCTCTGATACTGGCAGATGAACCGACAAAAATGGAGCATTTTTTAGATGGGCTGCGGCTCGATATCCGCACTAAGGTGTGTTGCGCTAGCATTTTTAATTACGCCGAGCTAGTCAACATGTCTTTACGAGTCGAACAAGATGGACACAGAGTTTTTCGGACACGTATACCAATGGGCTCGAGGCCTTAGCCCGAATTACAGCACCGGCCAGTCCTAGGTAAGAGGCCACATGTAGACTCGCCTCCATGTATTGCGCTAGCATTCCTAATTACGCCGAGCTAGTCAACATGTCTCTACGAGTCGAACAAGATGGAGACAGAGTTTCTCGAACACATATACCAATGTGCCCGAGGCCTTAGCCCGAATTACAGCACTGGCCAGTCCTAGGTAAGAGGCCACATATAGACTCGCCTCCCAGGCTTATGACTTCGCCAACCCAGCAGAGACGAACGGGCCGTTGGTGTACATATTGCAACAAAGGGGGACACACTGACCCCTTCTGTTTTACTAAGATGAAAGACCGGTCTCACGCCACCTCGGAAGATCGACTGTCAACTACCACGCGTTATAGCGGCTCCACCTCAACGACCTATGGCAGCGCAACCAAATCACCCTCGACAAACACGTGTACATGCACTAGCGGCTAGAGCATCTGGGAAAGCAGCTGTAGTGCCCTTAGCCTCTGAAGTCACTGTCCATATTCAAGGTACCACCGCCATAGTACACATCATCGATGAAAGGAAGACCAATGTATTGAGAGGTCGTTTCCCCTTTCATGTCGAGGATATGTCCTAAATTACACCTTGTTCCGACATATAGATCGGGACATAGATTCTTGAGCCTTGAGAGTAAAAATAATTTTTATGGAGGGTAGAAAAGTTATGAACTCAGTTGGGTTAAGTAAGTACACGTGTCTACCCACTGATAGGCGCAATGGAAGCTTGGTGGCTAATAGCCCACTGGCCCAGGATCGAAGGAAATTGATCCAGGTTATACGTAAGGTTAGGTCACTAAATAGGATCTGAATCTTCCTTAGAATGTCAATAATGAAGTCATTGAAGGAAAGCAATTAGGGTTCAAGTATTAAATCAGTTCATATTAAAGAATAGTCCTAATAATGGATTTCTATAAAAATTATAAAAAAAAAATAATATGGTAACTAGAGGTGACAAATATGTTATAAATAATAGAAGGGTTGAAACGAAAAAATTGCTACAACTTCGAGTTGCCAATAGACTGGTCATATCTTTTCATATTAAAGTTTAGTATTTGGTGTCTATTTAAGAATTATTTATAATCATACTAGGAATCATCCTGTGATTAAATTTAATTACACACACACACACACATATATATATACACACACACATATATATATGTGTGTGTGTGTGTGTGTGTGTGTGTGTGTGTGTGTATATATATTTTAGTTGTTTTGTGCAATTAAATTAGGACCCTTGAGTAGGATTGAGTTTCATAGTTTAATACTCCGTAAGCTCATGTTAGAGGCGGACTACAGTAGAATATTATTAGTTTCTTATCCCCTTGTAAATTCAAGGTTCATACCGCGTCGAGGAGATGTCTCTCTTCTTTCCTTTCTCGCGGCCTTATGTTGCTAACATTCCAAACTTCTGAAATAATTTAGAACTCTCGACTCTTCCTTCCCTCTCGAAGTTAATGAAACTAAAGTGCAATTTGCCCGTAACCCCCTAGCCGTATGATCGAAATGGTGATATACAATATAATTTTAGGAGATTGAAAAACCTTCTAGTATAGCCTTTTGACTATGAGTACCATGGAAGAACTTATTATCTACCAAGAACTCTCATTGAGCAAGACCCGAAGGACAACCTTATAAACATGAGGCTTGAACCTCCTAATGATCTGATTTCGGAATTTCAGAACCATATCCCTACAAGGCATTCGCAGCTTAACTCAATTCTCAATCCTGAGTGATTACCAAAGGACTCACTGCTTTGACTGAGCAGAAGACCAGGATCCATCAGGATTAGGAAGTGATACAACGGGTCGTCTGCCCTGGTCAAGCGGACAATCGACGTATCGGATTTGAGCCTACCACAACTGTCTTTCCGTATAAGCCCAATCATAAACAGTAGATTATACCACCCTTAGGTAAACTTTATCAGCAAACACTTAGCACGATAATGATGATTTGGACATTTGTTTTCAAACCTCAAAGGTAGAAACTTTTAAGGGGGATAGACCATTATGAGCTAGGCTAGTGTAGTTATTATATACCCTAACACGTGCATAAACCTGAAATCAACGGAACTAAGTAAATGACATAATAAAACCTTTACTTATTACCCTTAGGCAATTTCGGGGACGAAATTGTTTCTTTAAGGGGGGTAGATTGTAATGTCCTGGAAAAATCCATACAAAGACCCGAGTACCACTTCAGGCAGAAATCACTAAGGGTCAAATTATGTAGAAATTAGACGAAAATTAATTAAGTACTAAACTAAATAATCAGTGGAATTAGCTTGAACCACTTTCTATACGAACTGCAAGACCCAAAACCATTAGAATTGCTAACTCTACATTACCTAAAAACCTAGGAGAAATCTCAAAACCCAGTTGCCCTCTGGAGCACATTGAAACTCCGTATCGGACCTGGACCGCGCGTCGGAAGTCCGATAACCACGAAACTATACGGTTATGACCACCTTACTGGGGCTTGACAACCATCGCGGGAATCAATCCCGAATAGTATCTAGAAACGCACAACTAGAGCCTTGAGTAAAGTGTGTGAGAAACGCGAATATCTTTAGAAAATGAACTCAGATTTAAGGGAATTGGGCCATTCGCTTGCATGCCAAATTTAAGGTTTCAAACCGTCAGATTCTGACCCAATTACACCCTTGGATCAGAGAAATTTCCCTACACATGTCAGTGTACTTGTGGCCCTGATCGAGTAATGATGATCGTTGAACTGAAACTGGTCCACCGCGGCCGATTCACAAATCCGATCGGACCGAAATCTTAACCTGACCTAGATCCATTGTCAGGGAACTTTCCTCAGATCGTATGCAAGTAATGGACCTCCAGATGAGCTCCGTTGGCCCGAAACAGACGATTTTTGGCTATATCCTAAGTATACCATTGCCCTTAGGCCATTGACACCACTTCTAGGCCTATATAATGCCCTAAACCCACCCCTCTCTCATTCCATACGAATTTCCTAAACCCTAGGAGAGAGAAGAGAGAAGAGAGAAAAGAGAAGGAGAAAGTGTGGAGAACTGAGAGAGACTGAGAGATAGTTGCTGGGATTCATTCCCACCACTCCACGTGTCGAATCGCCTCTCCTGTGTTGCTATACCGGCTGTTTCAACTCCATTTTTGAGTAAGAAATCCTAACCCTAATTTGTTTTAGGAATCCAAATAGGAAAAATGGTGAAATAGCTAACCTATTTTATGTTATAGGTAGCTATTGTGCCGTAGATAAAGGTGTAGTGTACGAACCCAGTTTGTAATCGGCGTACCGACGAAAGGTACAGACTATAAACGCTTAGGTTATGGTTTTCAAGGCTTTCAATGTCAGCTAATGATTTATGTCTGACTTGATTGCTGCCATATGATCTTAGTTACAATGTATTCGATAATTTATACATATATGTGAACTATATGAATATATAATGCATTCCATGTGTTTGTTGAAATGTTCGAATGAATATGAAATCATGATTTGTACTTGCCATGACTATTAACCTAGAATACATGATTGTTGTATGTACGACAACTCCTTTGTGAAAGGATTTGCCATAATATATGCTATAACTAATTTAGTTCATATATGTGGTAATGTGTAGTCTAAGTGTTTGATAAAATGTCTGAATGAGAAATTGTTCGATGAATTGTATTTATTAAGGGCGTTGAGATAGGATTCTCAACTACCTTATCTAGATATATAATTTCCTTCATGTAGTCTTAATTTCAACTACGTGATTTATGTATAAAATGCATATGTATAATAACATGTTCTATGTGTTTGACAAAATGTCTGAATGAGATATTGTTTGATAAATTGTATTTAATAAGGGTGTTGAGATAGAATTCTCAATTACCTTATCTATATGCATAATTTTCTTCATGTAATCTTAATTTCAACTATGCAATTTATGGATGAATTGAAATGTTCGGTAGCATGTTCAATATGTTGATAAAATGCTCAAATGAGTGTTGTGCTTGGATTGTTTGTTAAATGCCTATATGATTATCACATGTTTCCACATGCTACATTTGAGTATGATTGGGACTACTACGTAGTCCAGGCAATCGGTAACAATTCCTGTTTGGGGGCCGAATTAGTCTCGCCACATTTGATGCGTTCGGTGAATCCGAGTCGTACGATGATCGTCGACAGTGGTACCATGTCGATTAATTCAGCGTACGCTCGTACCAGTCGAACTTGTCTAATAAACCGATTGGCCTATTGTGTGTTTACCATGTATGGACGCTACTGCTTGAATCTAAGGTACCACTTACCAATGTAAAGCCCGTTTCAACCATGGTACCACGATCCGCTAAGACTCATGAGCCGGGCATGGTGGTATGGGACACCGTGGTTGAGCTGTCGGCCTACGCTGGGGTGACGAGCCTCCCCGTAGTGACCAGTGAGCAACCCAAACTCGTGAGTCGAATACGGTGGTATGGGACACTGTATTTGAGCTGTCGACCTACGCTAAGGTGATGAGCCTTCCTGTAGTGACCTCAAGTATAAACGAGGCCTAGCCCGGCGCAACTTGGCTGTGGTCCCCAGTCGGGTTGGTGACAAGCCTTCGAATATAGATTGCCAGTTGGTAAGGCGTTGGTGGAGTAACCTTGAGTATAAAATAGGCCTACGCTGAGGTGATGAGCCTCTCCGTAGTGACCTGAACTTGCCTATTGTATGTGACAAGCTAGGATTGACAACCCTAGATGGATCATTGTTTGGGTAAATGATATAAAGGGTGGTACCTTAGCTTCCCGAATCTACTGTATGAATAAGTCTAATTAAGAACTTGGCTAATCACGCACATGCACCACATTGCATATCCCTTTGACGTTGGAGTTGAGCACGGCAGGAGTGTTGCATGCGCAACCGTGAAATGATGTCGCAGAGGGAGTGCAGGCGAGGGCATGCATCATTACAGCATATCATCCCTGCATTAATAAGAGTAGCTAGGATTGTTTGATATATTGCTTTATCATTACTGCTTGATTAAATTGATAATATGTTAACCTTTGCTTTATAGTTCCACTGAATTAGCTACTCATTCCCACCTGGGATATTGTTTTAAAACACCAACCAGACTTTGTTGTAGATGCAGGTAATGGCGGAGTCTATGCAGCTGAAATGGACTTCATAGGCGAGGAGGAGGAATTCTCCTATGTTCAGCTATCAGGCGGGTCTATGTAGACCATGTACTGATAGACGGTATTACAAGGTTACATGAATTAGTTGGACATTTATACTTTGATATTTTGTAAATTTTGGAACCATACATGTATGTATTTAGCCTAGTAACATGCTCATACTCTGGAGGTTGTGAAACAATACTATACATTATATACCTATCTCAGTCTTCCGCTTGCTTAATTTAATTATCTCTGGAGTATGATATGTTGTTTTAGTATAATCTCACTCATGTCTAATGCACTAATATGGACAACATTTAATCATCATTATCTATGTTGCATAAGTGATGTGTTGGAACTCGGGAATTGAGCTTTGCTCGACCCCCGATTTTCAGTGCGTTACAATACATGATAGGGTACTGTATCGATCTATTATGAAAAATGGTCCCGTATTGGCACCGATATATTGTTATGCTGTATCTAGTTGAACCGATATGGCTATGGAAAGGTTGTAACTAGTCCCTGTTGTTTGTTGTTTCTCCTTATTTAAAATTTATTTATTTTCAGCGAGGGAGTGTTTCAGAGCCATTTCTGACTAGATCTAGGTTAAATTCAAAGATTTTAAAAAAAAAAAAAAAAAAAACTCTTCTTCTTTTTATTTTTTGCATCAAATAAAAGGATTCCAAGCTATGGGGCCCGGTTTCGCAAAAAATGAAAAAAAAAAAAAGGGTAAAAATATATTTTTTAGCTATTTCAAACTGGAATCCCATCAAAACAATACTAATAAGCATTTTGATCAAATCGTAGTTGGACTTATCTCAATTTGTTTTTTTTTTTTTTTTAAATGCAGGGATGTTCCAAAAATTTTAGAAAATTTTGTTAAATTACCTTTTTTTGCTGATTGTTATTATGATGCTCGAGTCTTCTAATACTGGATCTACTGAATTGGTCTCAATTTGGATTTAAAAAAAATAATAAATTTATGCACGAATTTTCTGTATTTAAAAAAATTTTAAATTTCTTTTTCTTTTCTACATATTGTTGTTATGATGCTCAAGGAGTCTTCTAATACTATGGATCTATTCATTTCACACATGTATTGATTTTAAAAATTATTTTCTACGTTTTTTTTCTGTTTTTGGATTGATTGTTTTGGACATTTTCTGTATTTTTTTGAAAAATAATTTTAGGGAAATGATATGATTACGAATGATAGATCTAGGTTAATATTTGTTTGTTTTGAACATAGATCTACCATGTACAACTAGATTTAATTTTCTTTTATTCGAGCCATTTTATGTATTTTTTAAAGGTATTTTGTTGAATTTTTTTTCTTCCAAAACTTCTTCAGGGGAATGATAGATGTATGTTATTTGAACATAGATCTAAGTTATTTTAACAAACATTTACATTTTAGAAACTGTAAATTTATTTTTAATGTATTTTTGCTTCTTCTTTTTCTTGCAAATTTTTAAAGTTTTTTTTTTTTTTTTCAAAAAATCAGACTGGATATTACTTTCTTAAAAAAAATTTTAAAAATAAATTAAAAAAAAAAATAATAATAATAAAATCACTACTTGTATATCAAATATCAATACATGTTATATACTCACACTCTTTTCTTAATCTCAGTCCTAATGTCTTATTGTTTTAAATAACTCCCCGAACAGACAATTAATAGTCCAATAGTTGATAGTTAATCATATTAGCAATATATAATATCAATTTTTGACATATATCAACAATTTATACTGAAAAAGATCAACACCACGCCTGCTAATGCTGTCATTCAGAACCATGAGGTCGAGTTCTCTATCAGTGACTAGTAGGGAACTGGAATATTGTGCACAAGTTTTGTCCATGTGGAGCTCATGGTTGTTCTATCCAAGCTATTGATCTGATGGCCCCCATCATGGATGGATTGTGCTCCAAAATATCCCAAATTGGAAAATCCTAGCCATCAAATATTTGGTGTATATATTCTTAACCAAGTTTTCATGCCAACAACCAGAAACTTTTTGTCCAATCAAGGACATGGTTCATGTATGATGGGAACCAGAAGTATAATAGTTGTATAATACACACATAGAAATCCTAGCCGTCCAATCTTTGCTCTTTTTTATTCGTTCAATGTAGGTTGTTGGTGTATTATTAACCATGTATGTGAGAGAGAGAGAGAGAGAGAGAGAGAGAGAGAGAGAGAGAGAGAGAGAGAGAGAGAGAGAGAGACTATTGGCATTTCTACTTCAAAACTTACTTATTGAGACTAGACTTACAATTGAAACTGGGAAGAAAAAACATTGAACCCTCAGAGAACATCTATGTCATCCACAGTATTCTCATCTCTTCAAAATGCTTCTCATTAATGAACTCTTTGAAGTGCATTTCGTTAACAAATTCCCAGCCTCAGCCAGTAGCCAAAATATGTTAAACTCATCTAACCTAGGCTTAGAGTTTCCTTCCTCATCTTAAATAGTCTGGCACTTGTTTTAAAGTATTTTGCAGTGATTTTTACAACTCCCAATCACATGAGTCTTCTGAGATCAGTGGAAAGGGCTGCTTTAGGGATTTCTCAATGGATCAAGACCTGAGAGTTCATGTCTGGTGCTGTAACCTGGTGGAGGTGGTGGTGGGACCACTCATGCTCAGTCTCTTAACCAGAGGGATGAGTGATTGCACAACATCTGTCATAAGAGGTCTATAATCAGCTTCTGACTGCACACACACGGCGGCAATGGCTGCTATCTGTAAAACACAATGGAAGAGAGAGAGAGAGAGAGAGAGAGAGAGAGAGAGAGAGAGAGAGAGAGAGAGAGAGAGAGAGAGAGATGATTAGTATTGTGATTTTGGAGGTGATGATAAAGTGATTCTGGGGGCATTGGTCCTAACTGATATGGTAGACAATGATGGCTGTGATTGGGCTTTCTATGGAATCCAAGAGGGTTGTAATGATCTTGTTCATGGTGACTGACCTGAATTAGCTCCTTCTTTAAATACTGGCCTTCTAGAAATGGGTCCACCATTTCCATAACTTTCTCTCTACTGGTCAACCTTGGAAGAGCCTGAAATGTCAACAAATAACCCCACTTAAATATAACATTTTGGTTCATCAATCTGATATATGCAAGCAGAGAAGGCACATGTGTTTGACATATACATGCATATCTACACACATACATACATAAACATATAGGTAAGTATGAGGTTTGCTAATTCCACATGCGTGTGCAAGATCTGAGCTTTCCATCTGGTTGGAAATAATGCTTAGATCTTCTGCCTAAAGAATCAGGCCGTTTAACTCCGGTGGTCCCCAATGTATAACGTAAACTGATGGTTGAAACAATTTTTATAGCCATGCATTTGTTTTGTATGTCGTGGCCCACCTAAGGTGTGAAATTGTCAAAAGATTTAAACACTGTAGCCCACGTATGGAAAACCCAGATCTTGCACATGTTCCATATTGGCATGTTTGCTTGCATGTGGATGGGCAGGTTCCCATACACATGTGGTACACATCCTTTTCTCTGACAACCACACTTGAGCATGCTTACACATTTTGTTACCTTTTATGAAATGGTTGCACATTAAAAAAATAATATAAAAAAAAAACTCCATTACAAAATGGACTTATAGATGTACATAAAGTACAATCATGTAATTTTTAAATTTAAAGAGATAGGGATGCATTGGCCAGTCTCTTAAAAAAAACATTATACTAAGAATAACATGCCAAACCAGTTGCAGTAGCTTCAAGAGGTAATACAGATGCTAAAACCTTTTCTTTAGATATCTTCCAAATACTAGCATGATCTCGTCGTGGTTAGAGGTATCACTAAAGGATGCTGTCAGTGCTACCCGAAGCAGGCGAGTTATCACTGCCAAAGTTAAACACACTACCACTGATAGAAGCCCCAGGATAGTGCTAAGATTATTATGATAGTATATAGATTAGAATAAGAACTGATCACCTACAACAGGTTCCAGCTTAATTTAATCTACAACCCTTTTTCACAAGAATGGGATAGAAACCCAATTTCTGAAGGCACAAGAAATTGGGTTGCAGTGTAGGACAGGTTGTAGGTAGTCCTCTTTCTAAATGATCTAAACCAGTTGTATTTCATTTTGGACATTATCTACATAACTTGGACATGGACACAGACTGCGACCCTGGAAAACAGACCACGACCTTGAAAAATGTTAAGTATTATGTAAGTTTTACCTGTATGTCTGCAGAAGATATAGAAAATTATATCTCTGTAGCTATAAATAAACCAAGAGTAAGAACTGTATAAAGACTACAAAATACTACTAAAATACAAGAAGAGAAGATAGATGTTTGTTGGACATGGGTGTCAGACTGCAATCTTTTAGAAATTTCTGTTTCAAACACAGCAAATAGAGTTTTTTTTTTTTTTTTTTTTAAAAAATAATCAATCAATTATTTATTTATTTTCACACAAAAGAGTAATTAGATTATGAGTCTTAGCTTGAGCAGTTGAGCTCATGGACTTCATTCGTATACTTCATATCTATCCTCCCTAATCTAGATGAACCATGATCTGCAACATGATTTTAGATGTCCAATAAGGTATTTGCTTTCATGGGGGCCCAGTTAGCTTCTTTTTTTTTTTTGGCAAGTTTGCAACTACTGTTGAATAAATTTGTAGTAGTGTAGGTTTTGGTTACCAACCCATGAAACCAGGATATGCTCTCCGGGAGGCCTTTTGTTATCGACAGGTATTCGTCCTGTTAGAAGCTCTAGAAGAACCACCCCATAACTGTAAACATCTGACTTTGTGGTCAGCTTCCCTGTTTGCGCATACCTACATGAACAGATTCATCATCCTCAGGCTTTCTTATCCCAAAATATATCAAATAACAATAATCAACATGCTTTGGATTTCTAGAAATGAACACATCACCATTCTTCATTAAAACAACCACAGAATGGCTTTTCCATAATCGAATTTAACAAATGCATTGATGGGGAAAATGGGAGACAATTGCTTCTAAAGCCATGTAGTTATTAACTGACCATATTGTTTTGTTGAATTCTCCCTTCTGGGTGTTTTTTTTTTTCCTAGTGTCCTGATTTTTATTATCTACATGTTTCTTTAAAAGAAAAGGAACTTAAAAAAAAAAAAAAAAAAACAAAAAACTTTTTTTTGGGATTTGAGAGATTGTTATTTGGTGAAGCTTCTTTGCAATTTTGATTATTTATCATGAATGTGAAGAGAGTGTGTAATATGTAAATAGGTAGGAATCAGCCCTTCTGAAATAATCATGAAAGATCATTCATTTTGTGCAATATACAATCCTACCAAGGTAGATTAGGATGTCTCAATATTTTCCATGGGAATTCAGGTCTTGTTGTTGGAAGAGGCAGTGTTGCAGTTGGATTCAAATTTCAGTTATGGTAGAATATGGTGAATAGTGATGAATTTGACTCTCTCAATTGTTAGGTTTTGGGAATTTCCTGCCTCTTCTATTTCCCTTACGCATGCTAAAGATTCACACATTTAAATTGAACCTTCTAGCTACAGCAATCACCACCCTCTGATGATTACACTGCCCTATCTCCACTGCTCCCTTCTTGGATAAGCCCCTGCCTATTTTCATAGTATGATTGACATGACGCCCAAAGCATGCTTCAGAGTCCTGTCTCGCTGGTGGACAATGAAACCATCAGACCCGATCTGAACACCCGTATCACATGTGATGTGAAACTATATTGAATTCTATTGTTATTATCTTTAAGTAAAGAAAGGAGACAGGTGATGAGAAAAACATGTGAATCTTTTTGATATATCAAACATTTGAATTATAGATGGCTTCAACATCCATCATCTCAAGGCTGGAAGAAGAAAATGCACTTGTACAATCTCTTTAATGTATTTTCTTTTTCTTGTGGATATTTTGTACATCCACAGTACGATAATTCATCTATGAAGGTACTTGTATATATCTTCAACATGCCATTATTAACATGATAACCAAATCATGTTGTATTCAGTTCATTTTGTTCAAGTTCTTAACAATTTTCGTACTTTTTTTCTTCTTCTTCTTTATTTTTTTGGACTAATGTCTGTAGAATTCAATAAGGTGCTGACTAATTAACAATCTCCGAAAGTGTTTTTTTGGAGTAAAATGTACTCACATGTTTCCTTTTATTTTTTTTTTGTCCTTCTAAAAAGTGGTGAAGTCAAGCATTGCGGGGCCCACATCATGTGTATTACATTCAACCCATCCAACAGTTGCAACAGGCCGATCCAATCATCAGGCAGGCCACACATGAATTTGGTCAGCCTTTTTTGGTTCATTTGATCATCATTCTGGGTTGCAACTGTTGGATGGGTTGGATATCATACACACATGATGTGGGCACCACCACAATGCTTGATTTCACCACTTTCTTAGAAATAGATTAGTGCATTTTGGTCATTTTTATCCCCAAAGCACTGGGATTTTCAATTACAGAAGCCTTTTTTTTTTTTTTTTTGGTAAAAAAATCAAACTTCTCAAAGAATTGTTAGGTATCTTCTTCCAAACAAGATACCTAAGCTGAATCTTCTGAAGCGGGTAACTGTAAAAAGTCAGGGAAATGTTAACAGTTTTGCTACTGAGCTGAAAAAACTTTAAAACAGTACTAGTTTTAGTAAAACCGAAAAATAGTAGCATGGATGAAATGTTTCCAATAAAAGTCATAAAAATACATCCACATGGCATATTACAAATGGGATATGTTAATTCTAGGATATTGGGATTCTTATACCCATTGGTGCTATCTGTATCTGTATCTGGATGTTAGGTTATCTACAAAAGCACACTTTCACGACAAAATAATCCCTTCTCTCATGTCCTCATGCTAGTGGTTTCGACATCTGGTTCTGGGGTTTCTACCTATGCTTTGAAGAATCAGATGATCGGGTTTTAGACATTTGAAGCTGTGGTTGCTCTACAACCATGCAGAATCATCGGTGTGGATGCCTTTGATGAAATTTTTAGATTTAAAAAAGAAGAAGATTGGTTATCAATGACACCATATTTAAGAATCCAGCAACATGAAAAACAGTAAGTAAGTTGAAGGATATCATGTACATCCAATTGCATTTAGGTGCATATTTTATGAGAGAATGATGATAATGGTGGTCATGTAAATGTCATGAACCTAGACTCACTTCAAAGCTTTCTACAAGTGCAAGTGCATCCAACCATGTTTAAGTACACCTAACTGCATCTAGGTACTTCTGTCTGTAGTATAAGTGGGTCTAAGTAGACAGTTGCAAGGTCACTTAGACGCACGCAAACTTCAGTTAAACCTGCTTAGACATACTAATATTCACATTGTACAGGTACAAAGCTTTGTATTGGATCTGGGTTCAAATGGAATACTACCACATTTATCAGGTGCATGACATGCAGCCGAAATCAGGTCTAGTTTGAAATATGATTGTAATACAGGCACGCATGTGTGCACGTGTGCAAGTAGACATGTGTGTGATAAGGCAAATAGTAATGAACTCACTCGGGGGCGACGTATCCAGTGGTCCCTAGCACGCGGGTCAAGATCTGGCCGTTGATCTTGTCGGAGCCCATCTTGGCCAGCCCGAAATCAGACACCTTGGCTCTGTAGTTTTCGTCCAACAGAATGTTGCTGCATTTGAAATCCCTGTGGATGACAGTTGGGACCGTTTGCTCGTGTAGGAACTCGAGGCCTCTCGCGCAATCTAGGGCGATCCTCAGGCGGGCAGCCCAATCCAGCGGCTGATATTTCTTTGGGAAGGGGGAAGGGTGGAGGTGGTGTTGGAGATTACCGTTGGGCATGAATTCAAATACAAGGAGCCTGTGATGTTGGTCTGCACAGTAGCCTAGCAGTTCAACCAAGTAGGGATAGTGCAAACGGCTCAAAAGATCCACCTACATTGTCATCATCAAGCAATGAACAAACAGGATCTGAACGGCTCATCTAATGTGCTCTACTATGGATGGACCAAACCTCAAAATTCATATCAGCAGATGATGATATCCGCCCAATGGGAAGACTTTCCAGGATTATAAATAGATGGATAAAAAGATTCAACGATAGGTCTATATTCAATTGCCAAAGTTACTCCAATTGGGTGTGAGGATCATCCGATTGTTATGATTCTTGGAGCACGGCCCAAAAAATGGATGGTCTAGATTTCATATACGTGTGCAGTTCACACCTTGTATGCGGATGGTGGGATTTAATGTCTAATAATAATAAATAAAAATGATGTCTGCAATTAAAAAAGAATAAAATTATAAGAGATGATATAATCAGATGCAAACTCAGATGCCATGATTGGTGTATGTTGGTGGGGCTCACCAGGAAGAAAATGAAACAGCTAAAGTTTCATGCTTAGAGGGCCTGCTGAAGTGGGCAAATGGTAGCCACTTCAATAGAAAGAGAGCAAGAGATATAAGATGAGGCCCATCTGTTCCAGAAATGAGATGGATGCTTTCTCACTGGCTTCTTACATCAAGGGCCCACCTACATGAAAAGAAAACATGTGGGCCCCAGAGTAATGGCCAATAAAAAGATGACACCCCCCCTGCTTGTTTTTTTTTTTTTTTCAAAATTCAAATCAAATTGGTATAATTCTCTCCCTAGAATATTGATTATCCCCAGCTCAGGGATAATCAACCCCACAGTTAAAGCAGGCTGAGCCATGTCAACCTATTGGGCCCATGGACCGGGTCTACTCGGACAATTCACCCCCCGACTCGGACAAATCACGAATCGACTCTAGACCGGAGAAGCCAGCTCAAATCACCAAGTCATAAATCTATGATTGAGCCTCTAAGCAGACTCCCGGCGAGGTCCATAGCCAATCAATTCCAGTCTTGAAAGCTTAGCCCGAATCCGACCGGCCAGCCACTGTGGGCCTGACATGGTCAGGCCCATCCAGCTCAGTCACAATCCAAGTGCATGGTGCACCAGATAGACAGCCTCAACACATTTTTAAGTATGATTTTTATTTATTTATTTTGGTTACAAGTATGACATGTATCACTCCCACACTAAAAAAAATGAAAATCCTTCCACTCATTTATTTTCCCAATTTCAATAGCCCAAAAGTACAAAATCAAAAATAAAAAACATGAAAAGAAAAAAAAGAAATACCTCTACTCTGAATTCTCTTTCTCCTTGCTTTCCTTCTCTATTCAACATCTTAATAGCAGCCAGTGTCCCATCACTCAAAGTCCCTCTATAAACCACTCCAAACCCTCCATTTCCAATCACATTTCCTTCACTAAATGCATCTGTGGCCTGTTCCAGCTCTTTGTAGGTGAACACCTGCCCTCTATTTTTTGAGAACGTTGGACGGCCCACATTCCCCATATAGAGACAATTCCTCACATCTACGCACCATTAAATACGCAACATAACAATAATTAAATAAATAAATAAGGACACATGACACCTTTTTTTCACTACTACATATTTTATAACAAAAATAAATAACAAAAAGACCAACATTTTCTTTCTTTCTTTCTTTCTTTTTTCTTTTTCTTTTGCATAATTCGCTCATAAATGTAACAATAACAAAATTAATGGATATGATATATACACCCCTAAAATGCACCTTTTTGGGGGCGTTTATAACAAAACCTCAATGGAATGTGAATTTTTATACTATTCATACATAATTTATTAAAAAAACTAAATAAATAAACCATAAATATCTTTTACAAAATGTTCACATTAATATGAGAGAGCTTGAAAAAAAAAAGAAAAATCTATAAAGATAAATGATATATGCACCCTATGCATTTCCCCATTTTTTCCATCTTTGGTACCAGAGTAGCGTAAATGCATGCCCCTGGAATCCAAAAGTAAGAAAAATATGTTTATTTAAAACAACACCAACAACATAGGGTGTAAATCTATCTATAATGTATAACGAAAAGCTAATAAAATTTTAGAATTTTAGCATAATTTGAAAATAAAAATAAAAAATAAAAAAGACCCATGAAAGATTTTCGAACCATTCACAAATAAGATATAGAAATTGATAAGAATGTTAGTGGACCACATACCAGGACTAGCATTGATAGCCCCAGCCGCACTGGCGGTACTAAGTACTCCAAATTTGGAAAGTTTTCTCATGTGGGCATTGGTGGTGTTCTTGTTGCTTGAACTATCTGCACTGCTTCTCGCAGACTTGATTTTGCAAAAAGTTACTATAAGTAGAAGTGCAGTAAGAAGCAAGACAATTGAAATGACCACGATGACTATTATGATTATAGAATCCGTGGCATGGGTTCCATGATGGTGGTGGTTTTGGTTGTGGTCGTGATGGAAGTGATGGTGAGCGATGGTTTGATCAGAAGGATCGGGCGACGGCAGCGGGACCGAGGGAGCAATGATAGAGCGGATCCTCATGATTTTTTTCCAAGGAAGAGTAGGAAAGAAGAGAGAGGAAGAAGAGAGAAGGAATTTTTTTATTTTTTTTTTTTAAATGAAGTTTGTGTTGGGATCATAAACAATGTATGTAGATTCATGAGCACATGGCTAAGGTTAGGTCCCTGGCAGAAGGTCAATCTGATTGGCCACGTGATTCCATTCTCTTATCACGGGCACCTCTTTCTTTCAATATGTGATGGCAGCCTACAAGAGTGGCTATCCTAATCTTACTCACCCACATATGCCAATGTGGCACATTTGTATGGGATATGGCCTCTGTTCATTAAGTGGGCCCCTCCATGTATGTGCCATGTGCCAAGAATCAGATGGGTCTGATCTTAAGGTGGTCCACGACTTCTGTGATAATTGAAAGGTTAAAAAAATAAAAATAAAAAAATACCAATGGTCCCCATTTAATGTAAAAATTTTGGACCACTTCATGGCCAGACTGGCTATGTTTGGGGAGATTGGACTCGGAAGGTTACTCTCTATCCACCTCCTTCCTGATGAACGGCCTGATCTAGTTCATTTATGTTAGGACTCTCTCTCTCTCTCTAATGTGTACTTCCTATGTCTCATCTCTTGTTTTATTATCCTTGGGCAGTATCTTTCTATCTTCTTTTTTTACTTCTAAAATTACATCCGTATCTGACTGTTCTTACAATGGGCTATACATTACTAGGAAACGGATTGGCTACTCCCCCTGCCACTAGCCCCGGTGGCTGCTGGTCGGTGCTCTGTAGCCCCCACCATGATGTATGTGTTTCATTCATGCCATTCATCCATTTTTATAGATCATTTTAGGGCTTGATCCCAAAAATGAGAGGGATATAAATCTCATGTGGACCACACCACAGGAAAACAATAGTGATTGAATATCCACCGTTAAAATCCTCCTGAGGCCTACTTTACTGTTTATTTGACATCCAATCTGTTGATTAGGTCATACAGACCTAGATGAAGGTCAAAAACAAAGATCAACTTGATCCAAAACTTTTATGAGCCCCAGGAAGTTTTTAATGGTCGTCGTTCCGATTTTGTTCCAGGCCATGGTTGAGTTTTCTTGGACATCGATCCGATCTTCGGATCTTCGAAAACTTCTGGAATGCTACAGTTTCTCTCAACATTTTTGGAATGCTACAGTTTCTCTCAAAACCATCGCTCACCATCTCTTTGTGGGTCTCCTGTAGACTTGGTGGGCACGTTGTCTCATTTATGGGCATGATAATCATGTCTCATTTATGGGCATGATAATCATGGCCACATGGCATGTAACGATTCATTCTCCTAATGTTAACTTAAGGGTTCATGCCTCTACATTTATGACAACATGCATAACGCGGAAGGAAATGCCAACGATGAGGTATGTTTTGTGTCGCTTGCAGTTTCGTAGTGTCAACATGTGACGGCCTTTGATTGGCCCACGTCAGGGTGCCAAAAGTGAGTGTAAACACAAATAATCCTTATCATCTCTCTCATCAATGATGTAAAAATGGATTGTCAAAATAAATTCTTGATGGACCATCAATCATGTGGGGCCCTGATTACCTATGCCTGTCAAGAATCGCTTTGATATGATGATCAGAATCATCTAATAAAAACACAGAAAATGCGGTTTACATGAATTGTATGGAAGGCATGATCATTGATTTGGACCATTTGTTGTGCGGCCTGTCAAACAACCATGGTGTATCAATGGATATCAAGGGACTTTATCACTTCAACACCCCCCGCACGTGCGAGGTGGGAACTCCGCACGGGAACATATTGACGAAGGTGGAGGGACACTCACACCATAAATAGGCCGGGCTTAATTTTCCGGTCCCTGGTCCGAACTTGATTTTCCTGACCCCCCGTGGGAAAATAATATATTAGCGAGGCATATTTGTTGCTCGAGATTCGAGCATAGGACTTTCCGCTCTAATATCATGTCAAACAACCATTTACTCCAAAAGCTTAAGCTGTCAGAGTGTGGTGTATCAATGTATATCAAGGGACTTTATCACTTCAACACGGCCCACCTCTGATTACCAATGATTCTCAAGAATCAGTTTGGTCCAAGTGACTAGGAAAATGGAAGATCCAAATATGTTCTGGCGTGAAAGGCCCAATCATGGATCCGGAGTGTCCATCATGCGTACACTAATTTTTTTATTAATCATAACTCTCAAGAGATTTTTTGTAGTGGCAAACTCAAAAGAGTTTCAACACATAGGTCATGGGTTTGAGCATCAATTATGGGGTGTGTGTGAGTGTGAGTGCGTGCGAAAAAAGAGTATTTTTAAAGAGAAATTATATGGTTCTCTATCACAAGATACTGATAGTAAACAGTGGTTTTCAGTTTGTTGAAGTGGATCCATGGCTAGTGATCCAAACCATCGAACTATTAAGCCCCGATCCGGATGGACCATCTATCCACCCCAATCTTGATAGACCGTGCCTGAAAAATCTTCTTGATGTGACAATCCTCACATTTCAATTCATGGCCTTCAGTGGAACGGTTAAGAAGAGAACTATGACAATGCCCTCATAAATTTATGAATCTTGAAGATTTTAAGAGCATCATCCATGATGGGAAAGACTAGTGGTTAGGGTCACTAAAGCATTGGACCCACTTGCACAAACTGAGTTTCATGATTTTATGATGGATTAACTGTACCATTCTCTGGTAGAGTATGATAGATCCTATACATACACACATCCAAACCATATACATGCAAGACATAGAGATCAATCAAAACAGTCTAAATTAAAGGACCAAATATGCATGACCGTATGATCTGTAGTTTGACCGGTGGCCATTAAATAGACTCTTGAGAAGGAAGTAGAAAACGGTCCAAGATCAATGGCTAACATAAAACGGTCATGATGGTCCAATCAGTGTGAATTTAGTTCATGCCGTAATCCACGTTTGAGGCCATTGTTTGACTGTTTGGATTCATGTGCATCTATTCTACATGTAGATGGGATGTTTCATGGGCATAATCCAGCATTAGCACTCCTGTGATAGTTTATAACCACTTTGAAAATGGTGGTGACTCATCCTCCCATACAGGCCACTCTTGTACAGCTATTCAAACCATACAAGTAGGGGTCACGTTGTAGATAGAGCATGTCTCCGTGACCATCCTGGGCCCACTGTGATGATTATATGCCATCCAACCCGTTCATAAGGTGATTCCCACATGCACGAAGGGACAACCTAAATATCAGTATGATCCAAAATTTCTATAACCCCCAAGAAGGTTTTAATGGTGGATGTTCAATACCTACTCCTTGTGGAGTGGCCCACTTGAGTTTTGGATGCCTGTGATTTTTGGGCGCATGTCCTAAAATGAGTTGGCTAAACGGATGAATGGACTAGATATAACACAAATGTCAAGATGGGCTCCATAGAGTTTCAGATTATAAGGAATTTTGTAACCCTAGGTTATATGTAAGTCTTGTTATAAGAGTGTAGAAATTTTTGGAATATGTTAAGAGTCTTTTCAAGAAGCGCAAAGAATTTTAAAGATGACTCCATCGTCTCGAGAAGACTATAGAGATCTCTATGAGTTTGGGAAGTCTGAGAGAGTATGAAAAACCTCTAAAATATGCTTAACATGAGTTGGATTGAATCAAAATAACACAATCCAAATCATTAGTGTAAATCAGCTAGAAGGTTCTTAAGATTTGTTGTTGTTCAATCAAACAGGAGGACACAAGTGTAAATGAATGACCTATATTCAGTCGTCAAATTTAATGAATGACCTATATTCAGTCGTCAAATTTGTGTGATTAGGAACAGTATCGAGCGTACCAAAGTAATACTTCACTCGAATCAATAGAATGCTTATGACCTAAGGTGCTAAACTAGCTGAATTATGATCAGACTTGTGAAGGTTAGTTTGACTATTCAATATCCAAAGTTACAACGATCAGGTGATTTAGAAGGGGAGGGTTATTCCTTCAATGGAATCTTTTTTTCTTGCGACAAAGAATTTTCTTTCAACGGTGATTGCGGTTTTAAGGTTTTTAAGTAATGTGACGATAGATGAATAATATTAAAAATTAAGGTTAATTGCCGATTTTATTAATTTGCATGTGAGAACAGTATGACCAGCAAAACTAAACCAAAATAAGCATAGAAAATAAAGAAAATTACTTATAACTACCTGTTTGGACAAAACAAGCATGCTGTGCAGTCAGCAGGACATGACTGGTATGATCTACTAAGGACTTAGTGATCAGTGATATCCGATGACAAAGGTCATGGATATTTAATCTACCCCTAAAGCATACTGCAGTAATGACGTTTAACAGTAGCGGATCTAAGTTAAAGTAAGTATTTTGAACTTACTGCAATGTAGCTGGATGAAAGTGAAATATCTAAGTTAAAACTAAGTTAGGCGAAGTTGTGCTATGGAGATTGATTGATTGTGTATGGCAAGGGCCATGAGCTCTTCATTGAGTGTTATTCATATAGATTTGGAAAGGCAGTGGCCAAGTTGGGGTTTCCTTGCTGGTCTGTAAGGGCAACTCGATCGTGTCCCAGCTGGATTCAGATTTTTTTTTTTTTTTTTTTTAATGTCATCGTGACCTAATTTATTTATAATTCTAGAAGAAACTATTTCTTAGCCCTTAAAAGTCTTTGTGAAAGCATCAATCGTTTCAAAAAAAAAAAAATCCTTTTTTGCATGATTGTGCGAGATGGCCTTGTCATGTGTATCTTGCATTGTGAGATATTCGGCATTAATGGGTCATTATGTAGCTTTCTACAAACGCTGCTTAGTCATATGTGCCACTCCTGCGACGTCCATGTGTCATTCATGTAATGTCTCTTTTCTCAACTGTAGATGTGTGTACAACTCTAAACTGTACTACTTTTGGTAGGCTACGTGTCACTGATGATATGTATTGAAGATTTATCATGGCACGAATATGATCTCGCCTCTTGTCGCTTATATGATAGTGTCGAGACGTGGCAACTTTTTATTGGGTATTGTGGACTACGCTGAATCAAATGTTAACAAGATATAGAAAAATACCCTCATTTGAGTCTCCTCAAATGTAAGCCTCTTCTCCATGGTGCAGTGTAATTTTTTCCATTTTACTTTCTACATTCTCATTTTCTCTTAAATCATAGCTAGTGTTACAGGTGGGAGATGGGCTATTGTAAACGTTGTCTGCACACGCCGCGCAAACAAGGCCCGCGATCCTTGGCTACTTGGCTCGCTCTTTGCTTTCTTTCTTTCAAAGGTGTAGTGTTGAATCAAAGATGATAGTCTATACAAGTTTGGAGTTGCTACTAGCTAATGAAGCTTAGAATGTATGGCTAACTAGAAACCGTAAAATCAATTAAGGGTTAGAAATTGCAAGACTAACCCCCTCCCTCCCCCCGACTCGAGTGACTTCCGTGGTTGGTTTGCAGCTAAAGATTCCAAGTAAGGACCTTGGTGACGAGAAATTAATAGGTTAAACACCATTTTTTAAACCTATAATACGTGTGATTTCTACTTTATAGAATTTTAGAATTTTTGAGGGATTTATTTAGATTCTAGCAACATTTGGGACTATTCTTTGAAGCTCATTAGCTCGATACAAGCTATTTTGCTATAGTAAAGAAAATGAAAAGAAAACAATGAGTAATGCACATACAAATGAATTATGTGGAATATAATGAAAGATGGAATGAGATATAAGAAGGAAAATGGGAAACTAGACACTCTTTTAATTAAAGAGATGGTTGAATATCCCTAATCCTAGTGTTATTCTGTACATTAGTGAATTTCTTTTGTTGCATAATTTTCTCCCTATTTTCTTTCTTAGATTGAGCAACCTCCTGGCCTTATTCTCAATTTTCATACTATTTTAGTTCACACACACACACACACACACACACACACACACACACACACTCTCTCTCTCTCTCTCTCTCTCTCTCTCTCTCTCTCTCTCTCTCCTCTTCCTTTTGGTTTCTCTCCACATCATCTCATCCTTACCACTACTCTCACACCTTAGATCGAATGAAATGAGCTAGTATATATAGACTTCACCAGCAGGAATTTTCCACTTCCTACTAGTGAAAAGTTATTTTCATTTTTCATGATAAGTGGTTCTCTAGTGATAAGTGCAGTTTTTACTTATCAGAAAATTCTTTTTTGGGTGTTAGTGCATTTTGTCCTTTTCTAGGACTGGTCAATGTAACGTTAATCATAAATTCTGATGAGTTAGGGTAATCGCCTAGGATTTTATTATATCCAATACCACTTCTATCACTTGGAGCCATGGATGGGTTCCAAAAGGCTCTAAGGATCATTCTATTCAACCCTGTTTGAATTTGCAATACTTTTTTGAGTTGATCAAAGGTTGATTATAAAGTTTGACTGAAATTCTAAAAAGTAGTCTCTAATTCTAGGTGTGATTTGTCACGCCCCAAACTTGAAAACCAGGCTCACAGAATTCCCGATTGTCGAATCCAGTGCCGACAGCTTCCATAGTACCCCATTCTCGGCTCCCAGCACTTATACGCCAGATTCCGATCTTAGGATCCTACAAGGAGGATTTTCCAATGTACATTTGTCTCGTAAGAAGCATAACCACAAGTTTACCCAAATCACGAAGGCAACATCATCATCACATATCCACTAATATAAATAGTTGAATACAGTGTTGAAAGGAAAATACAAGGTAAATGTCAAAAGCTCCAGAAGCTCTGCCGCACGCTCCTGTCTCAGTTCGATCGCGTCCTATCGTCACCTGCACACATCTATCGTGCATAAGCTTATAGAAAGTTTAGAGGGTGGTAAGTACCTATCACACAAATATCAGCGTAAGCGAAATACTGGTAAGGCTATAAGTCATTCAATATTAGAGTAATGTGAAAATATGCCGGTAAGTCCATAAGTACTATCAGCCTTATCCAGGCTATGCGATGTAAAAACATAATAAGCCAATATCATATACTGAGGAAGTAATGTAAATCAGCTATACAATGCAGAGATATAGTAAGTCAAATATCATATACTAAGGATGCAATACAATATGCAAATCCTAGCGAGTCCATAATACCATCAACCTCATTCAGAATATGAAATACATGAGCATAGTAAACCAAATGCTATGTGCTGAGAATACGATGCAATATTGTAACGCCCTGAAAATCGGGGGTCGAGTGTAACTCAACTCCCGAGTTCCAACGCATCACTTATGCAACATATTTAATGATGTTTGAATGTTGTCTGTGTTAGAGCAATAAACATGAATGAGATTATACCAAAACTAATTCATACTCCAGATCAATTGTATAAAAGCAAGCTAAGACTGAATCAGTATATATATGTATGTAAAGAAACAAAATAAACGTTTCATTCTCCAGAGTATGAATCCATCCGAGTCTCCATATACATGTCTGCGTTTATAATCAAAATGTCAAAAATAAACTAGGTACAATCCTCAAAACCCGTCGGTCCTGTGCAACCTAGTCGAGAACTAGTAAGTGCATATACGAGAACTCCTCCTGGTCCTCGTCATAATCAGACCGCCTCCCAGAGTCGCTTCGGGCCTTTAAACTGAGACAGTAGTCTGGTTGGTGTGCGCAACACCGTCCCGTAACGTGGGAGTGAGTAGCTAACTCGGTGGAACAATAAGGCATAAGTTATCATGTTATTAATACATCAAGCAAGAATGATAAAGCAAATAAATCAAACACTCCTAGTTACTATGATTAATGCAAGTATGAATGCAGGTATGATGGATACCCTCACCGACATACTCCCTCATGCGACACCATCTCACGTTCGCGGCATGCTTACATCCCACAGTGCTCCACATCTTCCAAGCACATGCGATGCATGATGAGCATGATTACCGAGTTTTTAATTAATCCATTTCAAACAGCAGGGTTGGAAAACTAAGGTACCCCCCTTGTATCATTCCCAAACATGATCCATTCTAGGTCGTCATCCTAGTTAATATCGACGATGGTATATTTTAGATCATTGCAGAGCGCTGCCAGTCAATTACGCACAAAGGTTGTACCACTCCCCATCACCCCTTAAACGATTCATCACTATACGAAATGTGCCTGGTTCATACTCTATATATCGGCGGCGAACCCTAAGGCGCATGACTGCGACGGGTATGAATATGCTCGCGGTCACTACAAAGGGTCGCTGGGCATTACGCACAAAGGTTACCACTCCCCATCACCTTATCAATGTAGGCCGACAGTGCGAATATAGTGTCCCATACCACCATAATCGGCTCACGAGTTAAGTTGCTCCCTGGTCACTACGGGAGGCACGTAGCCCCGAGCGTGGCCGATAGCTCGACCATGGTGTCCCATACCACCATGCCCGGCTCATGAGTCTTAGCGGATCGAGGTACCATGGTTAAGCAGGATTTTCACCTAAAATTGGTAAGTTTGGTACCCTAGGTTCAAACATTAGCGACCAAACATGGTGAACATACATAAGACACACGGGTTACTTGACGTGTTCGGCTAGCTCCAGCGCACAACAAGTTGGGCGATATGAAGCGCAGAAGCACCTCGTGTGGCCAACCACTATCGCCAACCGAAGTACGACACGGGTTTGCCAACACATCATGTGTAGCGAAACGAATCTCAACCACAATTCCAAGTCTAATACCGGATGCCTGGACTATGGACATAGTCCCAAGCTCAATCAATTCCTAACCATAACATGTGAAGTACAGTATGATAAACAAGGTATTTCAAGAACGCTAGCAATCATGTTATAAGGCATGTTATAAAGCATGTTAATAAACAAGTTACAAAGCATGTTGTAAAGCACTATACAAATAGAGATACAAATACATATATTTCATAGGTGAGTGGTTAGAGTAAATAACCACATGGAGGGTATCATATGTGGCTTTAAGGTAGTTGAGAATCCCATCTCAGCACCTACCTAAGGTTCTAGCACTTAAGCACTTACATTCACAAACAATTTTTACAAACACTTGGAATGCACTTTTTCAACATACATGACGTATGTTAGAGGAAAGTGCACTAGGGCTGTCCCTTTACCAAACTAGTATGTTATATGTATACATCATATTCATACAACAAATAATCATGACAATTACATCAGCAAATTTTATACGTATAGGGTATTTTCTAGGTTACCCAATTTCAACATACATAGTGTTTACAAGGGAACTTGTAATACGGCGATTCTTTTCGCCAAGCAATTAATTTATACGCACATAATATATTTATACAACAATTAATCATGACAAACACATCGCTAAAATATACACATATACGGTACTTCTTACAATCGTATTTCTACATATATGGTGTATATTAGTAAACATGTATTTAGGCGAACCCTTTCGCCAAATGAGTATTTTATCCATACATCATATATCCATACGACAATTAAACATGTCAAACACATTTCCATAAAAAACGTATACATGGTATTTTATACGAATACCTAGAGTATGTGAAATTCCAAATTCTACAATTCTAATGTAAAACCAAGAAAACGGAAAGCACTTTGTACATGTGCAATTGCATGCAGATCATGAATCTACCATTATCTGACATTGAAAGAGTTGAAAACCGTAACCTATACACCTAAAGTCCTCACCTTTGCCCTTGGAATCACAACGGATCTGAAAGGTTTGGTGAGCTTCCTTATTTGGGAGTTTTCTTGCTTAAAGAGCGGAATCGGTTAGCCTTTTCACAACCTATAGCCTATCTACTTCAAATCAGACCTAGGGTTAGGGTTTTTCACCTTCAAACGGAGTGGATCGGTGAGAAAGTGCCTGGAAAGAAGAGGCGGTCGTGCGATAATCGATAAGTCGAAAGCATGAGGAAGTTCTCCCACAAATCCCAAGCTCTTCTCTCTCTTTTCTCTCTCTCTCTAGGGTTTTATCCCAAATTCGTATTTATTGTTGTGAGAGGGGCTGTTCTAAGCCTCTTTTATAGCCAAAAATCTCCCAAAATAGACTCGGAGTTCAAGGGTTACTGCTAATATAGGTATTTCGTCACTTTTCCAAATTTCAAAAGAGAGGTTCGGTGGCCCTCTTTGAGCCAAACGTCGACTTAAGCTCACACACATGGATCTACGTGGGATTACGTTTTTGACTCTATCAGATTCCCGGATCGCACGTGGCGGACCACTTTCAGTTCAGCATCAACCGTGGTATTACGATCCGAAATTCTAAGCACATGTAAATGTTCGAAATTTTTCTTAATCCGAGGGTGTAATTTAGTCGATTCGAATGTGATGTATCACCGGTTGCTTATTTACGATGCGCAAGCGAATGGTGGCAGATCACTATTCCGAGATATTTATTTTGTAAAGGGAATAGTGTTTTTCACACTCCCTCATCCGGATCCAAACGAATGAGGCATGGGACATACGGTGGACCTAATTTTGAGATGATAGTCAAGCCCGGCCGAGGCGGTCCTAAGTCCTTAACTTTACGTTAATCGGATTTTCGATATGCGTCTAGACCTAATACAAAGTTTCAAGTCATTCCCGAGAATATAGCCGGTAATGAGTTTGATCCTAATCTTTAGGGTAACCTGGGCGTCGATGATTCTACAAGTTTCGGGTCTTCATGAGATCGTATTTAAAGTGATTCCAACGGATTTCATGGCTAATCGAGTTTTGCACTTAGTTAACTTTGTTAAATTTCTAAAGGATTTAATCCTAATTGATTTCTGGTCGAGATGGTACTCGAGCCAAAGTACGGAAATTTACAGGTCGTTACAAATATGCGGTGCGAATAAAATGACCAAGCTAGAGCATGAAGTCAAGATGATAGTACGTAGTATCACAAGTCGTGGGGTCCATCACAAGGAACATCTATCCAAACTAGTCCCATACCTAAATTTGGATAGCTGGACTCAATATGGTAAACTCCTGATCTCAGGTTAGTCGCGCGCCTAACCAAAATCCTGGCCATTTCGAAGGTACACATATCAAATTAGTTACGCACCACTAGCCCAAGTGGATAGTGAAGAATGAATGAAGGAGTAAAATGTTAAGTATGCAACTCCTGCTCAATAAGTCCACATATCAGTATCGTACATCTCTGGGATCATCACCGGGGTCTAGTACACTCTACGCCACCTGCCACCCCATCAAGCGCACAACTGGGTAAGTGGAAGAGACCCACTATCGGCTTGCCAATATCGGGCCCGGCTCGTTGACAGCGAACCCATTTATGAGCTGGTCAGACTCAGCCTAATATTACCTACTCCCTCAGGTGGGTAAGGCCACACCCCCTCCTAACCGACCATGATACAGTGGGAGACACGACCTACTGATATACTGCCTTCATGCGCTCATATATATATATATTCACTCGGTCTAGACGTTGGGGCGTCCTCTGGTACCAAGAGGGTTTAGGGACTTTCACCCAGGGACATCTATGACACTCCATGTAGAAAAGATTTCTGTTATCCCATCTGGCCATCCACGATATGCCTGTGGAGGCTACGACCCTGATGTCGTTAGGGCGTATAGTGGTCATATCACAAAAATGTGAGATGTATGAGTCATACCATCCAGTCGTACATCAAACCTGCATGTACCGCGTGCTCATATGGAGCAACTCCGCCTATTAGGGAGTCCCATAAACAACCTGCTTAATGGCATATGCAATGGTCAACCACATCTCATAACTAACATGCAAATGATGCGTATGGGCATGTATTATGATGCTATGCTATCACATACTCATAATCAGTATCGATAACTAGCACCGATAATCGACATCGATAATCCGCCTCGACTGTAACAACTCGTAAATTTTCGTACAATGGCCCGAGTATCACCTCGACAAGAAATCACTTAGGATTAAATCTTTTAGAAATTTGACAAAGTTAACTAAGTGCTAAACTAGATTAGCCACGAAATCTGTTTGAATTACTTTAAATATGATCTGCAAGACCCAAAACTTGTAGAATCATTGACGCTAGGTTACCCTAAAATCTAGGACCAAACTCATTACCCGACTGCTCTCGGGAGTACATTGAAACTCCATATCAAGTCTGGACCGCACAGCGTGAGTCCGAATAATACAAGGTTAAGGACTTAGGACCGCTTCGCTGGACTTGACAACCATCTCGAAAATCAAATCCAAACAGTGTCCCACGGCTGTTCGCTTGAGTCCGGAGCAAGGAAGAGTGAAAACACTTCTTTTCTTTACAAAATAAATATCTCAAATAGTAATCTGAGACTTGTTACTTACGGACATTTTGTAAGCAACCAGACTGTTAGAATCTGACCCAAATACACTCTCGAATCAGGAAAAATTTCATAAACATATCCATATACTTGGAATTTTGGATCCAGATCCGCTGACCGTTAAACTGAAACTGGTCCGCCACGCGTAATCTGGGAATCCGACTGAAACGAAAACTTAACTCCACCTGGATCCAAGGTTGGTGAGCTTAAGTCTGACCTTTGGCTTAAGGTGGCCCGCCAGAAGTCCTCCGTTGAGCTGAAACTAGCTCACTTTAGTTATAACCTAAGTATACCTTGGCCATAAGTCTATTTTAGTATATTTTTAGGCTATATAAGGACCTTAGAGCCCCCTCTCTCACAGCCATATGAATTTGAGAGAAACCCTAGAGAGAGAAGTGAGAAAAGAGAGAGAAAGTGTGAGAGAAGTAGGAGAAACTCTCTGCTACTCTTTCCTCCCGCTACCCAAAATCCACTACTCCATTCTTATCGCTTTCCTGGCGATACCGACTTCGTTTCTAGGTAAGAAACCCTAAACCTAATCAGTTTTAGAGTTGTAAGGTTGTAGGTTATGAAATAGCTAACCTATTCCATTCTATAGGTTACCGAATTACCGAATACAGAAGCTTAGTAAACCTACCTGATTTGTTACGATTCTACGATAAGAGGTGAGGACTTTAGGTGTATAGGTTACGGTTTTCAACGCTTTCAATGTCAGATAATGATAGATTCACGATCTGCATGCAATTGTACATGTACAAAGTGCCGTCTGTTTTCCATTTCGATTAAAATGTAGAATATGGAATTTTACATATTCTAGGTATTCGTAGAAAATACCGTATACGTATATATTTTGAAAATGTGTTTGACATGATTATTTGTTGTATGAATATACGATATATGGATAAAATACTTATTTGGCGAAAGGATTCGCCCTAATACATGTTTTGCTAATATACACTATGTATGTAGAAATAGTGTATTGTAGAAAGTACCGTATACGTATATATTTTGGAAATGTGTTTGCCATGATTATTTGCTATATGAATATATCATATGTGCGTAAAATACTTGCTTGGCGAAAGGACTCGCCCTAATACATGTTTTGCTAACATACACTATGTATGTTGAAATTGTGTATTCTAAGTGTTTGTGAAAATGCTTGTGAGAGTAAGTGTTTGGATGATGGTGCCTTAGGTAGGTGTTGAGATGGGATTCTCAACTAACTTAGAGACTTGTATGATTTCCTCCATGTGAGTTGCTTACTTGAACCACTTACTTATGAAAAATATGTGTTTGTATTCTTGTTTATATAGTGCTTTATAACATGCTTTATAACATGCTTTATGACATGCTTGTTAACTTGCTTGAATTATTTTGTTTAATATGCTTTACTCTACATGCTCTAAATAAAGATTGATTGAGTTTGGGACTATGTTTATAGTCCAGACAATCGGTACCAGACTCGAGATCGTGGTTGAGATTCATTTCGCCACGTGGGATATGTTTGACGAACCCGAGTCGTACTTCGGTTGGCGACAGTGGTTAGGCCACACGAAGTGCTTATGCACTTCATGTCATCCAGTTGCTTGTATGCTCGAGCTAGTCAGGCTTGTCAAGTAAGCCGATATGTCTAATGTATGTTCACCATGTTTGGACGATATTGCTTGAACTAGGGTACCAAACTTACCAGTACAAATCCCGTTAACCATAGTACCTCGATCCGCTAAGACTCATGAGTCGGGCATGGTGGTATGGGACACCATGGTCGAGCTGTCGGCCTACGCTGGGGCCACGTGCCTCCCCGTAGTGACTAGTGAGCAACCAGACTCGTGAGCCGAATACGGTGGTATGGGACATTGTATTCAAGCTAACGACACCTACGGCGAGAGCCGAATACGGTGAGACGTGTATTCGTGCTAATGGGCGACGAGTCCTTCGTAGTGTCTTCGAGTATACTCTGAAGTATGTGATTGGCAATGAGCCCTTCGCAGCAACTAGAGCATGAGTTGAGCCGAGTACGGTGAGACTTGTATTCGAGCTGACGGCCAGCGATTGAGCCGAGTACGGTGAGACCTGTATTCGAGCTGACGGCTAGCAATTAAGCTACATACGGTGAGATCTGTATCCGTGCTGACGGGTGACGAGCCATTTGCGATGCCTCTCGAACCATAATATCGTATGAGATTATCTAGGTTTGACGACCCTAGAATGGATCATGTTTGGGAATGATACAAGGGAGGTACCTTAGTTTCCCAATCCTGCTATTTGAAATGGACTAATAACAACTCGGTAATCATGCTCATCATGCATTGCATGTGCCTAGAAGATGTGGAGCACTGAGGAATGCAAGCATGCCGCGAACGTAAGATGGTGTCGCACGAAGGAGTGTGTGGTGAGGGCATACATCATGACTGCATTCATACCTGCATTAATAAGAGTAGTTAGGAGTGTTTGATTGTACTACTTTATCTTTACTGCTTGACTGCAATGATAACATGTTACCCTATGCTTTATTGTTCCACTGAGTTAGCTACTCACTCCCATATTACGGGATGGTGTTGTACACACTAACCAACCAGACTCTGTCTCAGGTATGGATGAGGTGGCGACTCAGGAGGCCGAGCCGAACTATGACGAGGACTAGGACAAGTTCTCATTTATGCAGTATTCTGTGGCTTCGACTAGACTGCCGGATCGACGGGACTTGCTGGGATTACTTTCTTAGTTGTATTTTTGACTTTTTGAACATAAAATAGATATATGTATATGGTGACTCAGATGGGTTCATACTCTGGAAAATGAAATGATTTTGTTTCTTTTACATACATATATATACAGTTCAGTCTTCCGCTTACCTTTACACAATTGATCTGGAGTATGAATTACTGTTTTGGTATAATCTCACTCATGTTTATTGCTCTAACACAGACAACATTTAATCATCATTATTTATGTTGCATAAGTGATGCGTTGGAACTCGGGAGTTGAGTTATGCTCGACCCCCAAATTTCAGGGCGTTACATCGACAATCGGCATCGACAAGCGACCTTGACAATCGGCCTCGATAATTAGCCTTGACAATCGGCCTTGATAATTGGCATCAATAAGCGACCTTGACAATCGTCCTCGACAATCGGCATCGATAAGGGACCTTGACAATCGGCCTCGACAATCGGTCTCGACAACTAGCCTCGACAATTGGCATCGATAAGCGACCTTGACAATTGCCTCGACAATCGGCCTTGACAATCGGGCTCGACAATAAGGCTCGATAATCGGCCTTGACAATCGGCCTCGATAATCGGCCTATATGCAAGGCGGGGTCCGTAGATGAACAGTCTATCTAAACCATAATATAAAGATTGGCCCTCGGCCGTGGATATGTCAAATTCGGTAGCATAGAGCCATCCGTCTACGGCGATGATGAACCATGCCACATCAATGGGGCCCAATGATTTGGGTTGACCCAAAATAATGAGAATGGGCCTAACAAAGGCCTAAGGGAAGGTCAAAATGTGGACATTTAACCATCATTGCCCATCAATGTGGACATTTAACCAACATCGCTCCCAAGGAGTGGCCCACGTAGAGCCTAACATATAGTGGGTCCATGGCCTCATATAAGGGCCCAATATACATCCCATTGGGCCGTATCACATGGTCCTCAAATACATCACAATGGGCCGTGTCACATGGGCCTAATACATATCACAACGGGCCTCGTACAAGGACCTCATATACATTGCATTGGGCTACACTCATGGACCTTATATACATTGCAATGGGCCAGAACAATGGGCCTCTCATACATCAAGTGGGCCGCATCACATGGGCTGCAACAATGGGCCTCATATACATCTAGTGGGCCGCATCACATAGGCCTCGTATACATCAAGTGGGCTGTAATATATGGGTCTCATATATATCAAATGGGCCACAATACATGGGCCTCAACAATGGGCCTCCAACATATCACAATGGGCCTCATATTTAGGCCTCAAATACATCAAGTGGGTCATAATATATAGGCCTCATATATATCAAATGGGTCGCAATACATGGGCCTCAACAATGGGCCTCCAACATATCACAATGGGCCTCAACAATGGGCCTCCAACATATAACAATGGGCCTCATATCTGGGCCTCAAATACATCAAGTGGGCCACGTCCCATGGGCCTCGAATACATCACAATGGACCATAACTCATGGGCCTCCAACACATCACAATGGGCCTCATATCTGGGCCTCAAATACATCATAATGGGTCTCACATATGACACATCGAGGTGGGCCATGCACATTTCAAATGGGCCCCCACTAGATGGATAGCTAGGATACAATCCATATATCATAGTAGACTCCATCGCTGATGGCCAGCAAGGACGAAACACATACATCATATAGCCCCATGGCCTGGCGTAAATATACAACATATACCTCAAGATGGGCCTCACATGCACCATCTAGATGGATGGTGCGCAAGTAAAATACATACATACATCATGGTGCGTTCCACGGTACTGCATCGTCCAGATGAACGGTGCAGATATAGAATATATATATGGTTTCCACTGTCCAAATCACTGGACGGTGCGGATGTAAGGCATATACATCACGGTCGGCCCCACACAGCCCATCCATATGGACGGTGCTGACATAGTACATACACTAGGGTGGGGATATACCCATACATCATGGTGCGGCCTATACAGCACCCTCCAGAAGTGGACGGTGTGGATACATAATACATACAGCAAGATGGGCTCCACGCACATGGCCCACCAGAGGGTTGCCTCTGCCTTAGTTTGGAATGGTGTGGATGCACCACACGTGCCCAATAGGTGGGGTCCATGATCTGGACGGTGTAGGCTAGAGCATGCATCATGCGTGGGACCATGGAACTTGTAGACGTCAACTACGGTAGCTAAATAGCTGGTGTGAGGTATACCAACCAATCCTCATCCCTCACGTACGAGGTATACTAGCCAATCCATCCAGAAGGTGGGTCCCACATGGGGCCCACCACATATACATACATATATATATATATATATATATATATATATATATATATATATATATATATATATATATATATATATATATAATGTTGTATTATTATTATTATTATTATTATTTGAAAAAGGGCCGGCGTCCAGATGAATGGACGGTTTGGATATACGACAGCAAGGTGGGCCCCACCTGTCCAGAAAATGGACGGACGGTGGGTTATAATACATATCATGGTGGCCTCCCACCTATCCAGAAAACGGACGGGTGGATATAAGACATGCATCACGTGTGGGTCCCACACGGATGAAGGGTTTCGATATAAACATACCTCATACGGGACCCACAGACTGGCTGACGTGATACAACAGTTATGCTGCTCGTGTGGCCTACTGGCCCACCATCCAGATGGACGGTTTGGATATAACTCTTACATCATGGGTGGTACCCACCGTCCCACGAGCTGGACGATGGTGTACTCCGCCAGAAATTTGAATCTTCCTCATTTACCTGGCCAGTCCTGGATGGACGGCACCAGGACAACACATCAAGGTGTGTCCACGTGGTGGCCCACCACAGCTTTGGATCAACCGATATTTTTTTTTTTTACTTCATCTAGGCCTGTCTAAATGGACAGGCAGCGAGGTGAGGCCCAACACATAGACAGTCTAGATCAAGTGGGCCACATTCCATCACCAAAAGAGTTATTGAGATAGAGAGAAAGAGAGAGAGATCGGTATAGTGGAGGGACCCCGCCACTATAGGCCCCTCTTTAATCACAACACAAATATCAAAGTGGGTCCCATCATAAGTGGGCCCTACATAAAAAAAATCAAGATCCTACACTACGATCAACCACCGATTGGCCTTCTTCTTAGTCCATTGGCTTCCTTAGCTCCTATGCTCAACCTTTGATGGTGGATGATGAAGTTTGAAGGGTGGAGATGAGGATTTAGGGGCAGGGAGTGAGCCACACACTAGGCTTTCTCTCCTTAGAATTTTTCTCTCATGGAGGCTTGGGATTTAGTGGAGAATGAGATGGGATGGAGTGATGTATGGGAGAGAAGAATGGTGTTGTAAGAAAGAGATGGGTGGAGAGAGAGAGAGAGAGAGAGAGAGAGAGAGAGAGAGAGAGAGAGAGAGAGAGTTGACTTTGAGAATGGGGGAGAGATGGGTAGGGTATGAGTGTTGTAAGGAGAGTGATGGGATGTGTACTTGACTTAAGGTGATTGATTAATGTAATGGGTTGTAGAGATTCTCTCGGAATTCACAACACACGGTATTTTCCTCGAAATAAACGCGGGCTCACAACTCTTGGCCTGGGTATCGCATCAGCGCCCGAGATGCGGCGTTGGAACTGCGGCGACGGCGTGGTCGCTAGGGTACAGGTTTTGAGTCGAGCCGACTTTGATATACGGGACTTAACTTAGGGTCGTGTGCAAACGCCGATTACAAGTCGTGGGTTGCCGGAATTCGACCGGAGGACCGCGAGAGTCTACGGAACGGTACGGTCCAGAATACGGGTCTTTAATTTCGATAACTGCCTCGAGTAACATTGGTGGAGCACAATGTCACACTAATGAGAGTGCGAGGAGTTAGAAAGCTTGTAACATATTTCTACAGTTGAGGAGTCAATGTAGTTTTTAAGATGGTGGTTTACAATTACAAGAGTCCAACACACAAAAGTATAAGATAATTCTTCCTTTAAGGCCATTTTGCAATGGATCACATTGTCATTTTAACCAGAATAGTGTTATTGGCACTAAGGGTATGTTAAGCGCAATGAACATGGAGAGCATAATTCAAAAACTTAACTTGACTCGACCTAGTTGTTTAAATATGTTAGGTAGCTCTGGAAATTAACCCGCTTAACTTAATATTTAATAACTATAAATTTTAAATTTAAGAATATGGTAGATATTTAACATTGATAAGTAATATAAAATACAAACACTACCATCAAACTACTCAATAGTGCGTCGGTTAAGATCTCGGCTCAAAATCTTGCTAAGTCAAGTTGACTCTGCCATTTTTTAAGTCAATCTAGCGAATTTTAGAAATATGGTGGAGAAAGTAGGGAGAGAGACAATGGGAGAGGCGATGGAAAGTGGTGTGGTACATACCCATATTGAAAAACGAAAGAGTACCCAGAATAATTTCAAAGGTGGGTGACCTATCTCCGCTTTTTCTGATGTTGTAATTGACTAGAGTTTTAAATCTGCTTTGTAGTCATAAATTGAGCCAGATCAAAAGATGTATAAAGTGTATTTCATATAATCATCACCATAAACCCTATAGAGCTTTTTATTAAATGGTCTCTTTAATAGGATGCTTGTGTAGGCTATACACAGGAAGGATAAAGTAACAGGGTGTTACTCGTATAGAAGGATTGAAATGACATAACTATTGTCGGTTGATAAATGTAGGTAAAATCCTAGCCATTAACACCACTCCATCAAATATGGGTAAAATCTCAACCATCCATTATAAGCATGCACAATTTTAAAATACCCTAAATATCTCGAAGTAACATTGAAAGTCCCTTGAACATCATTTTAAATCTTAAGTTTCAAGACTTTCCTAAAAACTAATTGCATTGGCAAACTTGTCCAAAATTGCTAGCATCATTTTAGAGCTAGTAGAGAAACCCCTAACATTACTATATTTTTAGGGCTAGGATCTTATGCCTTTACTACTTCTTAAGCCATGATTGTCATCCACCATACATAATTGCATACATGTATGTCTATCCACATTGTCTAGATTATGTTATCTAATTTCAGCGAACCATATCTTAAAAAGCACACACCCATTACACTATCCAAACCATTTAATTGTGGGCCATCAAATGGATAGCACAAAATTACAAAATGATCACCCATCCAAAATCATAGACAACAAATGGTTATCACCATTCGGGCAATCATCGTTTTTTAATAACTCCTCCATAATGGTCTCCCTGATATTTATTTCATCAGAATTAACCAAGTTTGATCCACATAAGGGATTATTAAGCTTCATGCCCCCATTTGGGGGCCTCAATGAATCCAATAGTTATGGACATGATACTCTAGCAGAATGATGATCCATACTCATGCTCTAAGACTCTGAGAGCGTGGTGTGAAATGGTTGAAGATATAAGGAGGTGTATCTTTTTATATGATTTTATAGTAAGGATGTAAGGCTCGTATCCTAATATGTACTGTTCTATAGACTTTCGCAATCCTCCTGATTGAATTCTGGCAACCCGCAACCTATAATCGACATTTACGCGTAACCCTGAGTCGTATCCCGTATTCCAGAGTCGGCTCAACCCGAGACTTGTATCCTTACGACTACGCCATCGCCGCAGTTTCGACGCCGCGTCTCGCGCGCCGATACAATACCCAAGCCAGGAGATGTGAGCCCGCATTCATTTTGAGGAAAATGCTGTGCATTTACAAAACCTAAGAGAACCTTTCAAATCAATCCCATCAATCAAGTACACATCACACCTCAAGTTAAGTACAAGCAACCCATACCCTACCCTTACCTCTCTCTTACACAAGTACCCTAAAGTCAACTCTCACTCTCTCTCTTTCTCTCTCTCCATCCATCACCCATCCCTTACATCACCTCTTTCTCTCTCATCTCTCTCTTTACTCCCAAGCAACCCCACCATGAGAGAGAACGTCCAAGCTCTCCATGAGAAAGAGCTAGGTGTGGCCCACCTTCCTACCACTCAATCCCACCCTCCAAAGATCATCTCAACCATTGAAATTCATCCCTTAGAGCCCTAGAACGCATCGGTGGAAAGAGGAGTCTAAGATTTAACGCTGAGTGTTCATAGCATATTAAATTGTTAATTTTGTATATTTGAGGGCCCACATATGGTGGGACCCATCTTGATGTATGCATTGTATAGGGAGGGCCCATAGTGGCGGGGTCCCTCCCCTTCTCACGTCTCTCTCTCTCTTTGTGTGTTGGCGTGTGGCCCACTTGATCCACGCTGCACAGCCGTGTGGACCCACCTATGATGCATGTACCTTACATCTATACTGTCCATCCCACGCAACAGCGAGCTGATGTGTTGACGCAGCAAGCTCTATGAGCCCCATCACGATGTATATGTTATATTTAAGTTGTCCAGTCATTTGGCGCGAGTGGGGCCCACCCCACACGTGTGGCACGTGTGGGATGGGACCCACCTAGATGTATTTGTTATATCCAAACCGTCTGATTGTTTGGAGACAGTGGGGCCTGCTGCTGTCCGACGTCAGTAGGTTATGTGGCCCCACCACGATGTATGTGTTGTATCAAAACCGTCCATCCATCTGTAGCTCATGGGCCCACCCCACACGTGTGACATGTGTGGGTGGGACCCACCTTGATGCATTTATTCTACATCCACACCGTCCAATTGCCAAGATGGTGGGACCCCTGTGGTGTATGTGTTTTACACACACTGTTCATCTGTTTGATCGTGGGGACCACCCCACACGTGTGGCACGTGTGGGGGTGGGACCCACCTTGCTGTATATGCTCTATGTCCACATCGTCCATCTGGACGGGTGGTGTGCAGCCACCATGATATATGTATTTTATCCTTGCTACCCGTCCATTTCTGGAAGTATGTGGCCCACCCCACACGTGTGGCACGTGTGGGATGGGACCCACCTTGATGTATGTAATCTATATGCACACCATCCATCTGCCCCTGGACGGTGGGGCCTCCTATTGTGTATGTGTTTTATACACGCCGTCCACTAGCGTGTGGTGCGCACCATGATGAATGTGTTTCAACCATGCCGTCCATTTGTTTTCTGGGATGAGGTCCACCTTAATGTATGTGTTGTACATCATCACCGTGATGTATATATTGTATATTTATGTCGTATGTTTGTGTGGCCCGCTGTGATGTATGTTTTGAATACCTATGCCGACCATTTGTGCAGCCCGCCATGATATATGATTTAGGTTGCCCATCCGTTTTTCCTGGGTTATGGACTACCCTATTAGGCCCACCTTGATGTGTGTATTATAAGCTCACTTCCCATCTCTTGTGCCTAACCCATGAGCCCTTGTGTAACGCCCTAAATTTCGAGGGTCGAGTAAAGCTCTACTCCCAAGATCCAGAACATCACTTATGCAATATGGATGATGATGTCCAGATTTGGTCCACATTAATGAGTTAAGCTGTAATGCTCCGAATTTTTGCCAACCCGGAGTTAGACATCCTTAAGCAATGAGTAAATCATAACACCTTAATTGACTTCACAGAACTCAATCTTAAAGCCTCAAATCCCTTTTTAACCCATTTCCTCCAAAATCTCACATTTCCTTCAAAATCTCACCTTTCACCACCTTGTTCTTCAAAATAATCTTCAAAATTACCTTGAATCACTTTCAATACGAACCGTAAGACCCAAAACTTGTAGAATCATTAACGCTACATTACCCTGAAACCTAGGATCAATCTCTAAACCCAGTTGCTCTCGGGAGCACATTGAAACTCCGTATCGGACCTAGACCGCGCGTCGAAAGTCCTATGACGACGAAGCTATACAGTTATGACCGCCTTGCTGGACTTGACAACCATCTCAGAAATCAAATCCAGATAGTACCCAGAAGTGTACAATTTGACCTCAGAGCGAAGTGTGTGAGAAACGCGAATACCTTTAGAAATTGAACTTAAATTTAAGTAAACTGGGTTGTTCACTTGCGGGACAATTTTAAGGTTTTAAACCATTAGAATCTGACCCAAACACACCCTCAGATCAGGGAAAATTTCATACACATGTCAGTGTACTTGTGGCCCTGATCAAGTACCGGGGACCGTCGAACTGAAACTGGTCTGCCACTGTCGATTTGTAAATCCGATCGGACCAAAAACTTAGCTTGACCTAGATCCAATGTCAGGAAGCTTAAGTCCGACCGCATACAGGAAAGAGGCCTCCAGAAGTGCTCCGTTGAGCAGAAATAGATGGATTTTGGCTATAACCTAAGTATACCATGGCCCTGGGGCCATTCCGGTTTGTTCTGGGCCTATATAAGGACATTAAACCCTCTCACTCCCTTCACATACAAATTTGCAAACCCTAGGTAAGAGAAGAGAAAAGAAAGAGAAGGAAAGAGAGAAAGTGAGAGAGAAAGTGGGAGACCGTCCCTAGGATCCTTCCCTATCGCTCCATGGGTTGAGTCCACCCTTCTACATCACCATTCCAATGATTCCAACTCCGTTCTTGGGTAAGTAATCCTAACCCTAACCTGTTGTGGAGATTCAATTAGAACAGATGGCTGAATAGCTAACCTACTTCATGATATAGGTTACCGTTGTGCCGTAGATACAGACTCGGTATACAAACTGAGTTCAATACTTGTTTATCGGTGAAAGGTGCGGACTATAAATGTTTAGGTAATGATTTTCAAGGTTTTTAATGCCGGTTAATGATTTATAACTAATGTGGGTGTCATTTCACATGCTAAATACGATGCATGTTTCACTTTACAGATATATATGAACTATGTTGAATATAGTGTAGTCTAAGTGTTTGTAAAAATGTCTGAATGGATATGGAATTTGGATTTGTGCTTACCATGATTATTAACTATGAATATATGCTCGTTGTGTAGATGGCAACTCCTTTGTAAAAGGGCATGCCAGGATATGTGTTATAACTAGCCTAATACATGTATGATGAATGTGTAGAGTAAATGTTTGATAAAATGCTTAAATGAGGAAATGCTTGTTTAAAAGTGAAAAGGGCGTTAAGATGGGATCCTCGACCCCCTTACCTACAGTTCTAGTTTCCTTTATGTAACTCCTCTTACTATTACATGATTTATGGATGAAATGTCGATATATATTAACACGAACACTACATGTTTGTTAAAACGCTCAAATGAGATCTTTATGTGGTTTGGTTGTCACATGTTGCGCTTGACTATTACAATGTGTATGGAATTATTTTGGAGTGTGTTTGGGACTATGGTATAGTCCAGGTAATCGGTAACATGCCCTAGTTTTGTGGTTGAGGTTGTTCGCCACACAGGACGTGTTTGATGAATACGAGCCGTACTTGGGTTGTCGATAGTGGTTCGGCCACACGAAGTGCTTACACACTTCATGTCGATCAACTCGAGGTGCCCTCGTACTAGTCGAGCTCGTCAATTAACCCGATTGGCCTTATGTATGTTCACCATGTATGGATGCAACTGCTTGAACCTAAGGTACCAAACTCACCAATGAATCCCGTTAACCTTGGTACCTCGATCCGCTAAGACTCATGAGCCGGACATGGTGGTATGGAACACCATAATTGAGCTGTCGGCCTACGCTGGGGCGACGAGCCTCCCAGTAGTGAACAGTGAGCAATACCGTCTCGTGAGCCGAATACGGTAGTATGGGACACTATATTCGAGCTGTCAGCCTACATTAATCAGGTGACGAGCCCTTTGTAGTGACCTCGAGCATATTCTAAGACTACGTTGAGGTGACCAGCCTTCCCGTAGCAACTAGAGTATAAACTAGGCCTACACTGATTAGGTGATGAGCCCTTTGTAGTGACCTAGAACCGCAACATCGTATGAGATGTACTAGGACTAACGACCCTAGAATGGATCATTGTTTGGGAAATGATATAAGGGAGGTACTTTAGTTTCCCAATCCTGCTGTATGAAAAGGATTAATAAGAACTTGAAAATCACGCTCATGCAACGCATTGCATGTGCCATTTGGCGTTGGGTAGAGCACTGAGGAAGTGACTGACATGCCGCGACTGTGAGATGAAGATCGCAGAGGGAGTGCAGGCGAGGGCATGCATCATTATTACATACCATTCTTGCATTAATCAGAGTACTTAAGGATGTTTAATTGTATTGCTTTATCATTACTGCTTGACTGAATTGATAACATGTTAACCTTTGTTTTATAGCTCCACTGAGTTGATCACTCACTCCCACGTTATGGGACGGTGTTTTAAACACCAACCAGAACATGTTTTAGTTTCAGATGATGGCGATGCTTACGAAGCGGAGCCGGACTTTTATGATGACAAGGAGGGTTTCTCCTATATGCTGCTATTAGGCGAGTCTATGTAGACCATGTTCTGATCGACGGGGTTACAGGGTTACTGTTAGATGCCATTACACTTGTTATTTTACACTTTTGGAATACCCATATATATTCATTTTGTTCATTTTTGGGGTATACATGTATATATTTAACCTGATAACATGTTCACACTCTAGAGACTTACAACAGTTTATATATTTTATATATCTATCACAGTCTTCCGCTTACGTAATTTAACTGTCTCTGGAGTATGATATGCTGATTTGGTATAATCTTACTCATGTTTAATGCACTAATACTAACAACATTCAATCATCATTATCTATGTTGCATAAGTGATGCGTTGGAACTCGGGAGCTGAGCTTCTGCTCGACTCCCGATTTTCAGGGCGTTACATAAGCATGAGTGAGATTATACCAAAAGAGCATATCATACTCCAAATATAATTAAACTAAGCAAGCGGCGGAAGTCTGAAGCATATATATTTAAGTGTGTACGTGTTTCACAACCTCCAGAGTATGAGTATGTAACTGGGCTGAACATATATATGCATTGTTTCAAAATATACAAAATGTGGAAATGTAAGGTATTCAACTAAGCCAAATATCCCAATGTTCCTTGCGTATCGGTACGAGGTCTACATAGACCCGCCCGAGAGCTAAAAGTAGGAGAACTCTTCCTCCTCATCCATAAAGTCCTGCTCCGTCGCATAGACTTCATCAACACCTGCATCTAAACCAGAATCTGGTTGGTGTTTTAAAACACCGTCCCAGGGTGGGAGTAAGTAATCCACTTAGTGGTACTATAAGGCAAAGATTAACATGTTATCAAGTCAATCAAGAAGTAATGATAAAGCAACATAACAATCACTTCCTAACTACGCTTATTGATGCAGGAATGGAGTACAAGTAATGATGTATGCCCTCGCATCAAAGCTCCCTCAAAAAGTGACTCCGACAACCAATTTGGCATATGACATCACTGCCTTTGGTGTGACTTCAATGCCTTTAAAGCATGTCCTAACTAATGCAGTGTGATGCATGATCATATTAGCCAAGTAGTTAATTAGGCTTATTCATACAGTACATTTGGGAAGCTAGGGTCCCTCCCTTTATATCAATGACCCGAACCGAAGGATCCATCTAGGTTCGTCACTCCTAATTAAGTATATACGATAGGCAAGTTGTAGGGTCATCACTCCCCATGAAAACCAGTCGATAGGCAAATTCAAAGTTTATACTCGCGGTCACTACGGGAAGGCTCGTCACCTTAGCGTAGGCCGACAGCTGAAACACGGTGTCCCAAATCACCATGCCCGGCTCACGAGTCTTACTTGCTCACTGGTCACTGCGGGGAGACTCGTCACCCCAGCGTAGGCCGACAGCTAGAACACGGTGTTCCATACCACCAAGCTCGGCTCATGAGTCTTAGCGGATCGTGGTACCATAGTTAGAGTGGGCATTTATATTGGAGAGGGGTACCTTAGATTTAAACAGTGGTGTCCATACATAGTAAACACACAATGGCCAATTGGTTCATTAGACAAGTTCGATTGGTATGAGCGCATGCTGACTTAATCGACATGGAGCGCATAAGCACCTCTCGTGGCCTAACCACTGTCGACAATCATTGTGCGACCCAGATTCATCGAACATATCCAATGTGGCGAGACTAATTCGACCACCCGAGCGGGGACTGTTACCGATTGCCTGGACTACGTTGTACCCCCAATCTTATTCAGATGCAATAGGTAGACACATGTGATAATCATGTCAACATTTAACAAACAATCCAAATAAATTCTTCGTTTGAACATTTCATCAAACACATTGATCATATTACCTAACACTTGCATTTTATCCATAAATCGCATAGAGGCAAATAAGATTACATGAAGGAAACTATACATATGAATAAGGTAATTGAGAATCCTAACTTAATACTCTTAATAAAGACAAATCATCAACAATTTCTCATTCAGACAATTTATCAAACACTTAGGCTACACTTCACCAAATACATAGATTAAGTTAGTTACACCATATACTTTAGCAATTCCTTACACAAGGAAGTCAGCATACATATGACAATGATGAATCCTAGATCAGTAGTCATGGAAAGCATAAATCATGTTTACATGTTCATCAAACATTTCAACAAACACATGGGATGCATCTTTGTTCAACATAGTTCATACATGTATAATATATCGAAAATGGCATATCTAAGACAATATGGTAGCAATCAAGTCAGACATAAATCATAGCTGATATTGAAAGCATTGATAACCATAACCTAAACATTTATAGTCCGCACCTTTCGTCGAAATACTTGATTCGGACTCGGTTCAAATTCTATGTTCCCAAAAACAGAACGTCGGACACCTAAATAATATAAACAATTAGCTAGATTGACAAACAATCAGCCTAATCTCTATAACAAGATTAGGGTTAGGTTTTCTTACCCAAACTCGTAGTCGAAACAGAGTGTGTAGCGTAACAGGGAGGTGATTCGGTACGTGAAGTCGTGGGAGAGAATCACTGCAACGATCTCCCAATCACCTTCTTCTCTCCTTCCACATTTCTCTTCTTTTCTTTCTCTCCCTTAAGGTTTTGGAAAATTTCGTATATGAGAGAGGTGGGGGTGGTATAAGGGCTATTTATAAGGCCAAAAGTGATGCAAATGGCCCCAGGACCACTATATACATGGGTTATACCCTTTGGGCAGTTGTTTTTGACAAACAGAGCTCACAGGGAGGCCCACTACTCACCTACGTTATAGGGTAAGTTCCTTGACAATGGATCTATGCCAGGATGTGATTTCGGTGCGATCGGATAAGCTGATCGACCGTGGAGGACCTGTGTTAGATCAACGATCATACTTACTCGATCAGGGCCACAAGTATACAGATACGTGCAAGGAAATTTCTTTTTCCCATGGGTGAAGTTTGGTTAGAAACTCATGGTCCGAAATCTCCAATTTCATGTGTGAGCGAATGGCCCAATTCACTTAAGTTTCAATACATTTTCTAAAGATATTCGCGTTTCTCACACACTTCCCTCAGGGCTCAAGTTATGTGTTTCTGGACACTATCTGGGCTCGATTCCCGCGATGGTTGTCAAGCCCAGTAGGATGGATATAATCCTATAGTTTCGCGGTCATTGGATTCTCTACATGCGGTCTAGGTCCGATACGGAGTTTTAATGTACTCCCGAGAGCGACAGGCTTTTGGGATTTCTCCTAGGTCTTTATGTAGCATTGAATCAGTGGTATTACTGATTTTAGGCCTTCTCATTTGTAGAAATGGTGGCCCAAGCTTATTTCACCGATTATCTAGTTTAGTACCTAATTAATTACCGTCTAAATTATGACAGGATACTATTCTTTGGCGGTTTTGCCTAAGGTGGTACTCAGGTCTTTCTACAGATTTTTCCGGGACGTTACATTCTACCCCCTTTAAAGAAAAATTTTGTCCTGAAATTTGTACCTTTTCGTACTCCTCGAGGATCCGAGGGTAGTTCTTACGGACTTTGACTTCCGTTTCCCAAGTAGTCTCCTCCTCAGTGTGATGTGTCCATAACACTTTCATGAGTGGGATGACTTTGCTGCATAGCACTTGTTCCTTCCTATCTAGAATACGCGTTGGTCGCAATACATAGGTAGCATCTTCACTTAGCTGTACTTGCTCCTATTTGATAATATGGGTAGGGTCAGGAACATATTTCTTCAGCATCGATACGTGAAATACATTGTGCATGCCTACGATTGGTGTAGGCAAGGCAAGACGGTATGCCACCACACTCACTCGGTCTAGAATCTGGAATGGCCCAATGAACCTCGACGTGAGTTTTCCCTTCTTGCCAAAATGAAGGACTCCCTTCATTGGGAAAACTTTAAGGAATACATGATCCCCAACTTCAAATTTTAACTGTGTCCGTCTCGTATCTGCGTAACTCTTCTATGTACTCTAGGTTGTAAGGAGTCGACACCTGATAATGTCGATCTTCTCTGAGGTCACCTAAACTAAATCTGGGCCAACCAAGCTCTTCTCACCAACTTTCGCCCAACAATGCGGAGTTTGACATGGCCGTCCATACAAGGCTTCATATGGAGTCATGCCAATGCTTGCTTGGAAGCTATTGTTATAAGAAAACTCGACATAAGGGAGACAGTCATCCCAGCTGTCCTTGAAGTCAAGTACACACGCTCGCAATATGTCTTTGAGTATCTGATTTACTTGTTCCATCTACCCATCGGTCTGTGGGTGGAACGTGGTACTGAACTTCAGTTTTAATCCCATTGCTTCTTGGATTCGAGTCCAGAAAATAGACGTGAATCGGGTGTCTCTGACCAACACAATCTCTATAGGAACCCCATACGGTCGTACTATCTCCTTGATGTACAGGTTGGCTAGATCATCTGCCGAATTAGAAACTTTAATCGAGAGAAAATGGGCCGATTTCGTCTACCAGTCCACAATCACCCAAATGGAGTCATGCCCCTTTCTCATCTTTGGTAACCCAGAAATGAAATCCCACTTCCACTCTGCTATGGGCATGGACTAAAGTAAACTAGGGGGTCGGCGATGCTCACCTTGACTTACTGGCACGTGAGACATCGGGATACAAAGTATGCTATTTGGGCCTTCATGTTGTCCCACCAGTACGAATGCTTCATGTCTTGATACATCTTCGTACTACTTGGATGTATCGCCAACTTTGAATTGTGTGCGGCTTCTAGAACTTTTCTCCTTAAGTCATGGAGGTTCGGGATGAATAGGTGGCCACGATATCTCAAACCTCCATCTAAGCCAATCCTCCATTCGGATCCTTCACTGTCGCCTACACGCTCTCTCATCTTCACCAATAGCTCATCTTCTTTCTAAGCCACAATGATTCGGTCATCAATAAGTGGCTCCATGTGGAAGTGTGCGATGCTCTCGAATAGCTCCTCTACTGTCAGCTTCTGTTCGAAATCTCGCACGAATTCCACCATATTCCACTCTTCTATCATCAGTGGGGTTATAAATTCTATGGTTTTCTTGCAGCTCAACTCATCGGCCACAAGGTTAGCCTTGCCAGGATGGTAGGAGACCTCAAACTTGAAGTCTTTTAAGGTCTCCATCTAATGGTGTTGCCTTATATTTAGGTCCCTCTGTGTAAAGATGTAGTTCAGGCTCTTGTGGTCACAAAAGAGCTCAAATTGCTCTCCGTAGAGGTAATGTCTCCAGAGCTTTAATGCGAAGATGACTGCCGCCAATTCCAGGTCATGAGTGGGGTAGTTTTATTCGTGTTTCCTCAATTATCGTAAGGCATAAGCGATCACTCTATCCTTCTGCATAAGTACACAATCCAAACCGACTCGAGAGGCGTCGGTGTAAATAGTATATTTGACCCCTTGCTCTGGCAGTACTAGCACGGGTGCGGACATCAGCTTGTCCTTTAATTACTGAAAGGCTGTTTCTGCTTTCTCGTTCCAAGCAAATTTAAGATCTTTTCGAGTGAGTTGAGACAACGGTCGGGCTATTTTAGAGAAATATTTAATGAATCGGCGGTAGTAGCCGGCAAGTCTGAGGAAACTCCTCACTTCTGTAACTAAGTCGGGCTGCTCCTAGTCTTGTACTGCGGTTACCTTAGCAAGGTCCATGGTGATTCCTTCCTTGAAAACCACGTGCCTTAAGAACTTGACTTCTTTCTTCCAGAAGTTGCATTTTCGATACTGTGCAAACAACTGATTTTGTCTGAGAGTATCAAGGAATGATGGCAGGTGTTCTTCGTAATCCTTCTGACTCTTCGAGTATATCAAAATGTCATCTATAAATATGATGATGAATTGATACAGATACGGTCGAAATACCCGGTCTATGAGATCCATGAATACGGTCGGTTCATTTATAAGTCCAAACGACATCATGAGGAACTCGTAGTGCCCGAAACTGGTCCTAAAAGCTATTTTCAGCACATCTTCATTCCTGACGTGCAACTGATGATATCCAAACTATAAGTCTATCTTAAAAAAATACTAAGCCCCCTTCAACTGGTCAAACAGGTCATCTATCTTGGGCAGAGGATACTCGTTCTTCAGTGTGACGTGGTTTAGCCTACGATAATCAATATACAACCGCAGCGATCTATCCTTCTTTTTCACAAACAACACAGGTGCTCCCCAAGGAGATACACTCGGTCGTATGAAACCCGAGTCTAACAAATCATCAATCTGTTCCCTTAATTCCTCCATTTCACACGGAGGCATGCGGTATGTCGGTAAAGAGATAAGTGTCGCACTAGGCACAAAGTCGATGGTAAAGTCAATCTCGCACTGAGGAGGTAGTTCAGGGATCATTCTGAACATGTCCATGAAACCTTGGACTACTAGCGTGTTTCCAAGTGATGGACTATCACAATTTTCCAATAGGGAGGCATAATAACGAATGTAAGCACAATTGACCTGAACTGGGAAGGTGAAGGTCGTGCCCTCGAGCCCATGGGCTGTCACCAATCTAGTTTCACAGTCGATCTCCGTCTTCATTTCGGTGAGCTAATCCATGCCAAGGATGACGTCGTAATGATATATCGTGGTGACAATTAGGTCAATGCACACCACTCTGCTCCCTAAGTCTATCGGGCAACCCTTACAAAGCTTAGTGGCGTCCGAGAAAGTTCTTATTGCAGCGACGACTCTCACCCCAACCATAGGGGTAGTGTCCAATCCTAAGCGCTTGACTGTAGAGCATGTTATCATAGAAATAGTGGACCTGGTGTCCACTAATAAAAATACAGGTGTACCTTGGATGTGGCCAGTGACTACAAAAGCTAACGGTACTACAACCACAGATTCAGACGCTTCAGCTGCGAGGGCATGTACTTGAGCTTGTTATGGACGATTAGGTTACGTTGCCATAGGTTGTTGAGGTGGCCTATTTCGAGCTACGTGAGGTTGGTAGAATGGTTGTGCCGATGGTGCAAATCGTAGGGGTGGAGCTAAAATAACATGTGGTGGCTGGCTGTTGATCTTCTGAGACGGTGTGAAACCGTTGTCCTTTATCTTGGTAAAATAAAAGGGGTCAGTATGACCCCCTTTCTTACAATAAGTACACCAAAGGTCAGTTCGCCTCTATTGAGCCGGCGAAACCATCGATCTGAGAGGCGAATTTATACGCGGCCTCTTGTCAAGAAACGGTCGGTTCTGTAATTCAGGCCTAGGCCTCGGGCCCATCGTCATGCTAGTTCTAGACACTCGTTCACTATCCTGTTCAGCTCGCAGGGACATGCTCACTAGCTCAGTATAGTTGGAAATACTAGTGCAGCACATCTTAGCGTGGATATCAGCCCGCAACCCTTTTGAAAATCACCGCATTCTCATCGGCTCGTCTGCCAAAATCAACGGAGCATATCTACCCACCTCCGTGAAATGGTTCTCGTATTCTGCCACTGACATTCTCCCCTATCGGAGGTGGAGGAATTCACCCTCTTTTTCATTACGGTAAGTGAGGCAAAAATACTTCTCGTGAAAGTGTACTTCGAATTCGTCCCACGTCCATGCAAATCCTGCAGGAACGGTTCGAAGAATACTGTCCCACCATAGGCTAGCTTCCTCTTCAAACATATAAGTGATTAGCTCAACCTATTCCACCTCTATACAGTGCAACGGCCTCAACATCTTAGAAATGTGATCTAACCAGTACTCGGCCTCCTCGAGTCTATGAGTACCGACAAAAGTGGGAGGACGGAGGCGTTGGAAGCGCTCGAATGGGCCACTTGTAGTCATAGCCCCAGTAGACTGTATAAGTGGCATCGACGAGGCCACATTCATGTTTTGTATGATGGCCCCTGCTATAGTGGCCAAAACTTCTTGTTGTTGTTGCATTAAGAGCATCATTTGCTCTAACCTATCAGTGGGAGAGGCCACCTGAGGCATGTGTGGCGTCGATGAAGATGCACGATTCTGACCCAGAACCGGTGGTGCACTCGGTGTTGGCCCATTTGTGGGGCCGGTGGCCGATTGTGAATCCGGCATCATATCGCTACTTGGACCCAAACTAAGGTCTGCTTGGCTATCCTTTGGGTGAGGGGCCTCGCTAATCATTCCACCAAGTGGGAGACGTATCATGTTCTAAGTAGTTTTAGGAGGCATTCCCTATATACAACATAGGGTGCAACATTTACAGGATTAGGATAGCATTATCCACTTTTTCCAAACATTCTACACATTTCTAAACAAAAGAAGCTTCATGCATTTCATTTAACCAAATTTGTCACAGATACATATGATGTGGTACTTCATGCATTATGACAGAGGATGCATGTAAGCTAATTAACAAAGACTTTAACATTTACTAACCTAACATCCAAACTAAGCCTATCCAAGGCTGTTACAAAAAAAGCAAGAAAATAACTACAAATATATGACTAGTATTCCGATTTCAATGAAGGCGGAGGCGCCTCCTTATCCTGCATATAGCACAGGAGGGCCTTTAGGGTTCGAGACATTCTCTTAAACTTTTGCTTCAGGTAGGCCTGGTTCTCTTCAAACTTCTATTTTAAGTAGGCCTGACTTTCCTCAATCTTGGCCATGCAGGCTTCTAGGGTGGCCCGGTCATGGCAGTCCTCAGGAGCAGTAAGAGGTCCCCCGTCTGAGTCCTGGGTCTCCTCTTCTTCTTCCTGATCCTCTTCTCTGTTGCCTTCCTCTTCTTCACTACCTTTCTCTTCTTCAATGCTTTCCTCCTCTTCACTGCCCTCCTCATCTTCGATCTCTTCTTCTATCTCATCCCCGTACTCATCAATTCTGGCTTAGCGTTGCCTGGGGTCTATCTTCATATTGTTGAGTGTAGTCTCATTAATGAAGTGGATAGGCGCGAGGTTGTCCATGTGAAGCTTGAATCCGAAACTACGGGCGATCTTGCAAATGAGTCGGCCGAATGGGAGGGATGTGTCCCCCCGAATAGATCGTGCAGTACTAATTATTTGAGTCAAGGCGAGAGTAGGCAAGCACACTTTTTTTCTCTGTCTAACTCTATACAGGAAGTCCACCATAAATCTAGTGCATTCTATGCGATTGCTCCATCTAGGATACACGTTATACGTGCATATATGGTGAAGAAGGCGAAAATCCTCCGTCATACTTGTCAATGCGAGGTTATTCCCTCACCTCCAACCAACAAGTTGGTCGCAAAGGAAACGTGTGCGGTAATTTTTCTCCCGTCCAGTAGCGAGGTTAGTATCGCTGGCATGCACCACACCATGCTCTATTCCCATGATACGGGCCATGACATCTACATCGACTCTGGCTTCAGTTCTCCCCAACGAAATGGTAAAGCGGAGAGGCTCTAGAGTTGGGTCCCTTATATGCGGATAAAAGGCTCGTATGATGCCTTCACTGTGTTTTCCCTTCGAATATGGGACCCCACTCATTTTTCAGAAGGATGCCAATCACTGGATATAGCCCAAATAACTTCTCATCAACGTGAGCTTCAAACACAACCTCGCGATCACGGAACTTACCAAGTCCGACGCCCGCCGGTAGAGACATTCCTATCGAGATTCGAGGGTCAAGGTCCCGTTTCGAACTTCGCTCGGTGCTTGCACTTGTCTCGACACTCGTCTTCTTCTTAGAATAGCTTAGACGACTAAGCCCGGCCTCATCCGAGGCTGATCTCTTCTTTCCCATAAGAGAGAGGAGTGTTGAAATGGAGAAGATGGGGTGACCAGCTCAAAGATAGCCATTGAGATGGAAAGGCATTGGGAATGAAGTGGGTTTAAACGTATGAAAGTTATAAGACACAAAAAGAGGGTGTTATACTCAAATGGGTGAGAATAAGGAGATAGGAAGATGTAAAGGATAGCCTTTGAGGAATAGCGGTGGAAGGGTGTAGAATGTAGAAGAAATGAAGGATTTGAGTGTATGAAAATGAGGATTTGAGAGAGAAAGAAAATTTTTGGGGAGGTGCTTATGGGATAGGAAAATGGTAGAATGAGGAATTAGGGGTGTTTAGAGGGTTAAAAGGGACCCCCCACACGTGGGAGGGACCCACCTACGTCGGCTGGTTGCTCGCTGCCTATCCCGCCGTGCCCCTCTGAACCGGCCGGCAATGCCACCGCGCCCATCTGGGGTGTCTGGTGGTGGCTCCACCCTGGGATAGTGGCCACCCCCTCCTGGGGTCCTGTTTTAATGTGTGGGACCGCCTGGACCCCACCAAGTCTTGTGCTTTGGGGTCTTAGGCCCGCATGGTACATTTTCATAGCTCTATGTGCACATATTCGCGCCTTTTTGGGTCTATTTTTTGTTTGAAAAATGTCAAGTAACGACTTAAGCCCGTCGACTGACATCCCAAAGGTGACTTGGGTCAATGCATGTGATCCAAGTCCCTCAGGTATACATTGGAAACTCCATTACAACATTTGATCTCACCTATCGGCGAAATATTAGGATCCTAATGTCGTCACTAAATTCCATCGCTCCCTTCCTAAGTTAGAGTGCGTCAGTATGCATCATGTTACCTATAATTCAGGTCCAGTTTAATCCAAATCATACTCTAATACCAACTTGTAACGCCCTGAATTTTGAGGGTTGAGCAAAGCTCTACTCCCGAGATCCAGAACATCACTTATGCAATATAGATGATGATGTTCAAATTTGGTCCATATTAATGAGTTAAGCATGAGTGAGATTATACCAAAACAGCATATCATACTCCAGATGTAATTAAATTAAGCAAGTGAAAGTCTGAAGCATATATATTTAAGTGTGTAAGTGTTTCACAACCTCCAGAGTATGAGTATGTAACCGGGATGAACATATAATGCATTGTTTCAAAATTTACAAAATGTGGCAATGTAAGGTATTCAACTAAGCCAAATATCCCAACGTTCCCTGCATATTGGTACGAGGTCTACATAGACCCGCCTGAGAGCTGAAAGCAGGATAACTCTTCCTCCTCATTCATAAAGTCCTGCTCCATTGCATAGACTTCATCAACACCTGCATGTAAACCAGAGTCTGGTTGGTGTTTTAAAACAGTCCCAGGGTGGGAGTGAGTGATCAACTTAGTGGTACTATAAGGAAAAGGTTAACATGTTATCAAGTTAATCAAGCAGTAATGAAAAAGCAACATAATAATCACTTCCTAACTACTCTTATTAATGCAGGAATGGAGTGCAAGTAATAATGTATGCCCTCGCATCAAAGCTCCCTCAAAAAGTGACTTCGACAACCAATTTCGCATATGACATCACTACCTCCTGTGTGACTTCAATGCCTTTAAAGCATGTCCTAGCTAATATAGTGTGATGCATGGTCATGTTAGCCAAGTAGTTAATTAGGCTTATTTATACAATGGATTTGGGAAGCTAGGGTACCTCCCTTTATATCATTAACTTGAACCAAAGGATCCATCTAGGTTCATCACTCCTAGTTAAGCACATACGATAAGCAAGTTGTATGGTTATCACTCTCCATGAAAAATAATTGATAGGCAAATTCAAAGTTTATACTCGCAATCACTACGGGGAGGCTTGTCACCTCAGCATAGGCCAACAGCTCGAACACGATGTCCCATACCACCACGCCCGACTCACAAGTATTAGTTACTCACTGGTCACTACAAGGAGGTTCGTCACCCCAGCGTAGGCTGACAACTGGAACACAGTGTCCCATACCACTAAGCCTGGCTCATAAGTTTTAGCGGATCATAGTACCATGGTTAGAGTGGGCATTTACATTGGAGAGGGGTACCTTAGATTTAAGCAGTGGTGTCCATACATAGTAAATGATGAGGGTTAAATATTGCATATCGGACCCCGATTATTGCCCTATTTTACGTACATGATAATGTCTAACATCGTATTTTAATCGTGTTTTTGTTGCAGGATGTAATAAGGAGCATTGATTGAAAAAGAGTATTAAAAGCGTGGATTTGACGCTCCGAAGTTACCAGAGTAAGGGACGGACTCCATAGGACCAATATTGAAGAATTTACATGTCAAGGATCCGAGAAAATCAAATCGTTCACGTTAAAGAGGCTTGAAATTGGTGCAAAATGCAAGATCACATGGTTCCCGCCATCCGATTGACTCGAAACTTCGTACATGTGATGGGGGCCATAAATTAACCGTACATATTAAATTTCAGCCATTGAAGATCTCAAGAAGTAGTCCAACAGACAGATCAGCCCATTAATCTCCAATTTGGGGCCCACCTGATATTTGGAACTGCCTCAACTTTGGTATTGGCGGCTAAAATAATATGATAAAGAGGATGGATGGTGTAGATTTCTTGTAAACATCACGGTAGGCCCTGTGTATGAGGAGTGTGCACACTGCACACTTGCACATTGCAAAGACACAGATCAGCAAAAGCGGCCGACCGCGTCATCCTCTAAAAACGGAAAGTCATTGCTTTTGGCAAAGAAGAAACATTGACGTCGTGGTCCGTTTTACGGACGGTAGTGGGCCCCAACCATTGCGCGTACGGATGATCCAAGCCGTCCATCTTGTAGATGGGTTCATAAACTTCAAAACCATGCTAATACTTTACACCCATGCGTACACACGTGTGCGGTACAGAGGCCACAAATGGACTGCCCTGCAACGTTCAAATATGATCTTTTTGTATTTTCTTCTCTGGGACGCGTCAATGGATGTTCAAAACTACCTATTCTTGACTGAAATTTCGTCCTGAATCCAATGGACGGGGTGGATTTTCCAGAAAATACTTCTGTGGGGCCCACCGATCACGACAACGAGGGGTGCGAAAGGCTTCGCACATATTAGGAAATCCGATTTTTCAGGCGATTGTGGGCCACCATCTTTGATCATATGGTAGATCTGAACCGTCCATCATATAGAGGACCCAAGAAAGTCCTAAGGGACAGTGTTTTTTTAGAATTTGAATGAGAAAAGTATGGTGTTTCGAGGCCCCGAACTTGGCTGCGAAAAGGCTTTTACTGCGCGTGCGACAGCTTCCCAAATCCGATTTTCACCACTCCAGCCACTCCATCAGCTATAAAAAGAGTTGCAAAACGTGAGGAAGAGCATTCAAAAATTGGAGAATTCCAGATCCAGAGGAAAATAACAGATTCAGTGAGAAGAAGAAAGGAGAGAGAGAGGAAGGAAGAAGGGAGATGTTCCTATTTTTCATATTTATTTTTCCTTCTTTCTTAATTAATTTTATGGATTGCTAATCTTTCACTAGGGCTGAGATGAAGCCCTAATTTAAATACTCTTGTTATATTTTGATTTTACTTTGATTTGATTGGTGTGTTCCTTTCTCTAAGTGGGCTTGATTGGTTTAAATTCTATACTTCTCCATCTATGAACTCGACCAAAGTATATATATGGATGTTGTTTGAATGTTTATTCTAGGTGCTTGTGTCTGATCATGAACAGGTTTCCTATAGAGGAAGAAACAGGGTGCTTTAATGGCCACATTCCATGTGCCCGACCAAGGACATGGGATATGTTATTCATGGCATTGATTAAAGGAATTAGACATTCTGTATGCCCGATTAAGGACACAGATTGTGCTTTCTCTATATAAGTGGTATCAATTTAGATTAAGGTGAATCAACAGACAAAACAAGGGTTAGGATAATTAGGGGTGGATTCGAAAGTCCTAGTGCTTTCTCTGATTAAATTTTCTTCCCTATTCTCAATTGTTTTTTTCCATAGAATTGTGCTTAGTAATTCGCTCCATTATTTGTTGCATTAGTTAAGGAGAATCATAAATTTGAATTGTGACGACCAGTCCTCGTGGAAACGATCTCATAATACATACCATATCTACATCTGATTCGTATACTTGCGAGTTTAAAAATCATTTAAATCATGTTGGTTTAAATAAAACATCAAGTTTTTGGTGCCGTTGCCGGGGATCGAACCCGGGTCACTCGCGTGACAGGCGAGAATACTCACCACTATACTACACAATAGGCCAATCGGTTTATTAGACAAGTTCGATTGGTACAAGCGCACGTTGACTTAATCGACATGAAGCGCATAAGCACCCCTCGTGGCCTAACCACTGTCGACAATCATTGTGCGACCTGGATTCATCGAACATATCTAATGTAGCGAGACTAATTTGGCCACCCGAGCAGGGACTGTTACCGATTGCCTGGACTACGTTGTAGCCCCAATCTTATTCAGATGCAATAGGTTAACACATGTGATAATCATGTCAACATTTAACAAACAATCAAAATAAATTCCTCATTTAAGCATTTCATCAAACACATTGATCATATTACCTAACACTTACATTTTATCCATAAATTGCTTAGAGGCAAATAAGATTACATGAAGGAAACTATACATATGAATAAGGTAATTGAGAATCCTATCTTAATACTCTTAATAAAGACAAATCATCAACAATTTCTCATTTAGACAATTTATCAGACACTTAGGCTATACTTCACCAAATACATAGACTAGGTTAGTTACACCATATATTTTAGCAATTCCTTACACAAGGAAGTCAGCATACATATGAAAATGATGAATCCTAGATTAGTAGTCATGGCAAACACAAATCATGTTTACATGTTCATTCAAACATTTCAACAAACACATGGGATGCATCTTTGTTCAACATAGTTCATACATATATAATATATCGAAAACGGCATTTCTAAGACAATATGACAGCAATCAAGTCAGACATAAATCATTAGCTGACATTGAAAGCATTGATAACCATAACCTAAACATTTATAGTCCGCACCTTTCGTTGGAATACTCGATTCGGACTCGGTTCGAATACTACGTTCTCGAAAACAGAACGTCGGGCACCTAATAACTTAAACAGTTAGCTAGATTGACAAACAATCTGCCTGATCTCTATAACAAGATTAAAATTAGGTTTTCTTACCCAAACTTGTAGTTGAAACAGAGTGTGTAGCGTAACGGGGAGGTGATTCGGTGCGTGGAGTCGTGGGAGAGAATCACTGCAATGATCTCCTAATCGCCTTCTTCTCTCCTTCCTCTTTTCTCTTCTTTTCTCTCTCTTTCTTAAGGTTTTAGGGAAATTCGTATATGAGAGAGGTGGGGTGGTATAAGGGCTATTTATAAGCCCAGAAGTGATGCAAATGGCCCCAGGGCCACTATATACATGGGTTATACCCTTTGGGCAGCTGTTTTTGACAAACAGGGTTCATAGGGAGGCCCACTACTCACCTACATCATAGGGTAAGTTCCATGACAATGGATCTATGCTAAGATGTGATTTCGGTGCGATCAGATAAGCTGATCGATCGTGGAGGACCTGTGTCAGATCAACGGTCATACTTACTCGATCGGGGCCACAAGTATACGGATACGTGCAGGGAAATTTCTTTTTCCCATGGGTGAGTTTGGTCAAAAACCGACGGTCCAAAATCTTCAATTTCATGTGTGAGCGAATAGCTCAATTTACTTAAGTTTCAATACGTTTTCTGAAGATATTCACGTTTCTCACACACTTCGCTCAGGGCTCAAGTTGTATGTTTCTTGACATTATTTAGGCTCGATTCCCGCGATAATTGTCAAGCCCAGCAGGACAGACATAATCCTATAGTTTCATGGTCATCGGATTCTCTACATATGGTCTAGGTCCGATACGGAGTTTTAATGTACTCCCGAAAGCGACAGGCTCTTGGGATTTCTCCTAGGTCTTTATGTAGCATTGAGTCAATGGTATTACTGATTTTAGGCCTTCTCATTTGTGGAAAGGGTGGCCCAAGCTTATTCCACCGATTATCTAGTTTAGTACCTAATTAATTTCTGTCTAAATTACAACAGGATATGGTCATTTGGCATTTTTGCCTGAGGTGGTACTCGGGTCTTTGTACGGATTTTTTTGAGACGTTACACCTTGTGTGTGGCCTAATATGATGTATTTGTGGCCCAATGACGAGGCCCATTGTGATGTATTGTGGCCCATTTAATGAGGCCCAGTATGATGTACATGAGGCCCATGAGTGAGGCCCAATGGGATGTGTATGAAGCCCTTGTGAGTGAGGCCCGATATGATGTATTTATGGCCCATGTGTCGAGGCCCATTGAGATGTATATGCAGTCCATGAGTAAGGCCCAAAGTGATGTATATTAGGCCCTAGTGATAGGGCCTATTGTGATGTACATGAGGCCTTTGAATGAGGTCCTATGTGATATATTTGTGGCCCATATGATGCGGCCCATGGTGATGTATATGAGGTCCATTATAATATATGAGAGGCCTATTTAGTGAGGCCTAATGGGATGTATATGTAACCCATGAGTGCGGCCTGACCATGTTGTATATGTGGCCCATGTTTAAGGCCTAATATGATATATACCCGGCCCATGTGTTGGGGCCCATTGTGATGTTTATGGCCCATGTGTCGAGGCTCATTGTGATGTATATGCAGTCCATGAGTAAGGCGTATGGTGATATATATTAGGCCCTTGTGTAAGGCCATGGGCTCACTATATGTTTGGCTCTATGTGGGCCACTCCTTGAGAGCAATGTTGGTTAAATATCCACATTGATGGGCAATGATGGTTAAATGACCACATTGTAACCTTCCCTTAGGCCCTTTATTAGGTCGATTGTCGAGGCTGATTAGCGATACCGATTATGAGTATGTGACAACATAACATCATGATACAAGCCCATACGCATCATCTGCATATTTGTTATGAGACGTGATTGACCATTGTGTATACCATAGGGTAGGTTTTTTATAGGACTCCCTGAGAGACGGAGTTGCCCACATAAGCGCACGGTACGCACAGGATTATTGCATGATAGGATGGTATGACTCATGCATCTCGCATTTTGTGATATGACCACCATACGCCCTAGCGACATCAGGGTCGTGGCCTCCACAGGCATATCGTGGATGGCCAGATGGGACACCAAAAATATTTAGTTCTAACATACGGGCGCCATAGATATCCCTGGGTAAAAATTCATAAACCTCCGTAGCCAGGAGATGCCCTAATGTCTAGACCGAGTGGATATATATATATATATATATATATATGAGTGCATGAGGGCCGCATACGAGTAGGCCGCCTCTCCCACTGTGTCGTGGTTGGTTTGGAGGGGGTGTGACTTACCCACCTGAGTGAGGGAGGTAATATCTAGATTGAGTTTAACCAGCTTGAGGATGGGTCCGCTATCGACGAGCCGAGCCCAATATTGGCAGGCAGATAGTGAGGTCTCTTCACTTACCCAATTGTATGTTCAGATAGGTGCGGCAAGCTAACATAGAGTGTAATAGACCCTTGTGATGATCCCATAGATGTACGGTACTGATATGTGGACTTGTTGAGCAGGAGTTGTATACTCAGCATTTTATCCATTCATTCATTCACTCACTATCCAATCGAGCTGGTGGTACGCAACTAATTGTTATGTGTACCTTCTCAATGGTTAGGATTTTGATTGGGGTGCGCGACTAACCTGAGATCAGGAGTTTACCACATTGAGTCTGACTATCCAAATTTAGGTTTGGGACTAGTTTGGATAGAAGTCCCTTGTGGTGGACCCCGCAGCCTGCGTACTACGTACTATCATCCCAACTTTACACTCCAGCTTAGTCATTTCATTCGCACCGCATATTGCATTACATCCATGACATATGGCATTTTGGGTTGGTATGTCTCTGCACTTATATGGCATGGATGAGGTTGATGGTATTCGAAGGCTCATCAGGATTTTCATATTGCATTACATCCTCAGTATATGATATTTGGCTGACTATGTCTCCGCATTGCATAACTGATCTATATTGCTTCCTCGGTATACGATATTGGCTTATTATGTTTTTTTTGCATCGCATAGCCTGGATAAGGTTGATGATATTTATGGACTTACCGACATGTTTCCGTATTGCTCTGATATTGCATACTTGGCACTTATCTTGCGCACACACTTACATCACCTTCTAAGCCTTCTATAAGCTTATGCACGATAGATGCGTGCAGGTGGCATTAGGTTGTAGCAGTGTTGAGCTTGGAGCATGCAGCTGTCTTCTAGAGCTTTGATTTTTTATAAATGTATATTTCCTTTTCAGCACTGTATTCAACTGTTTATATTAGTGGATATGTGATGATGATGTTGCCTTTGTGATTTGGGTAAACTTGTGGTTATGCTTCTTACGAGATAAATGTACGTTGAAAAATCCTCCTTGTAGGATCCCAGGATCAGAATCTGGCATATAAGTGTCGGGAGCTGAGAATGGGGTACTACGGAGGCTGTCGGCATCAAATTCGGCGATCGAAAACTCTGTGAGCCTGATTTCTGAGTTATGGGCATGACAAAGGATGCCTTAGTTATTATTATTATTAGAGCTAGCTTGATGTTTCTCTTAATATCAATCATGCAATCCATTCTCATAATGAGCTTCCTAGTTATACTCTTAACCTATCTCAAAATTGACACATCTTGCACCCATTTATTCAATTCTTGAGTTAATATTCTTTAATTCCTTCCCTCAACCTAAGAGAATGTTGGGGCACTATTTTTTAAGTTAGTGAGGATAAGACATCCCACACTTTACCTTTCTTTCATTTATCTTGGTTTGACAAAATTATGTATAACTAACATTTCAAGTGTCATTATTGAGATGCCATATTATGAGATTTCCTAAATTTTTTGTAACTAGGTCTTTCGTTGGTATTGACAGACCACTCGATCTCATTGAGAAGTTGTCGATCCCATCGACAGCCCACTCATTCTCATCGAGAAAATCCTGATTTTAGGTCCAAATTGATATGATCAAATATGACTTCAATCCCATCGAAGAGCCTTAGATGGTTGTCAATTCCATTAATAGAAGGGCACAATTTTACAGAATTGCAGGAATTGTTTTCTATTCCTGGTACGGCATTATATATGGGTGTAATTATGGAATTAGGGTTATTCCAAGGGTTTCTTAGGTTATTCTAAAGAGGAATAAAACGTTTTTAAAGGCTTGGGAAGGTGAAAGAGGATTTTTTTAGATTATTGTAAGTGATTCCATCTCTTATACTTTTGCTTTCAAAGTAATTCGTTGTCACTTTGTGTCGTGGTTTTTTCTCTCAAGGATTTTTCCATGTAAAATCGTGTATGCTTTGTGATTGCTTGTTTACATTTGTTTAATCGCGTAATGTCCGAATTCAAGGTTTTCTTCTGTGGATTCCTAACAAGTGGTGTCAGAGTGTACGTTAGGATTTGAGTTTGTATTAACATCATGATGATTAAAGGATCAAATGTGAAGTATGAAATGAAGAAGTTTACTAAAAAAAACAACTTCGAACTATGGAAGGTGAAGATGAGAGGCATTCTAATTTAGCAAGGGTTTGCAACAGGCACTCCTTGGTGTTGAGAAGCATCCAACGTCTTTGAGCAATGAAGAGTGGAAAGAGTTGTATGAAAGAACAAAAACCTCGGTCCAACTATGTTTGACGGATGATGTCCTTTACAATGTCATGTATCAAAAGACCATCAAAGGACTTTAGAAGAAGTTAGGCAGCTTGTACATAAGGAAATTATTTTCGAATTGCATGTATCTGAAGAAACAATTCTATAATCTGAAGATGGCATAGGGGTTAGATCTTAAAGAATACATCAACGAATTCAATCAGATCCTTTGAAAATTGACAGGCATAGAAGTGAAGATCAGCGAGAAAAATCAAGCCCTAATTATGTTAACTCCCTTTTAGAGTCTTACGATAGCTTTATAGATACTATGTGTCATGGTAAAGAGACTTGATGTTAAGATTGTCATATCAGCCCATCAATCGAGGGTGTTGAGAAAGAAGGATAGTAGTGTAGGTTCCTCTACGGATGTGTTGGTAGCTAGAGGAAGGAATTCAAAGCGGGAGAAAGGTAATCCGTTGCGTTCGCGGTTCAAGTGTTGGAACTGTGAAAGACAGGGGCATATAAAGAATGATTTCTGGAATCCTAAAGCCCAAAAGAGAGATAAGGCAGATGAAGTGACGAAAGGGGCCAATGTAGTAGAGTCGAGTGAGCATGTGGACACCAGTGATGTTCTGGCCGCATCCAAATTCAAGTACCTTATCAATGAGTGAATTTTAGAATTGGGGCCATCATACCACATGGCCTCGCATCGGGATTGATTCACCACATACAGCGAGCGTGATGATGGTCAGGTGTTTATGGGTATTGATGTTGTATGTAAAGTCGTTTGAATTGGATCAGTGCGCATCAGGATGTCTAATGGTATGGAATGCATCCTGACGGATGTGAGACACATTCCTAACCTACAGAAGAATCTGATCTCCCTACGTGCTATCGAGGCTATTAGGTGTAAATTCATCGATTTTGATCGTGTCCTAAAGATTTCAAAAGGAGCACTCACAGTAACGAAGGTACAACAAAATGATGACCTTTATAGGATGATCAAGAATACTATGTTGGGAGGAGCTACAACATCTGTAGAGGAGTCCATGTCGACATGTTTGTGGCATACACATCTAGGCCACATGAGTGAGTGCGACATGAAGGTACTTTCTGATCGTTCCTTAATTCATGCATTTAAAAGCATTGATTTGAATATATGTTAGCATTATTTATTTGGTAAACAATCAAGGTTATGTATATGTTGATCGGTTGTAAAATTTTAGAAGAAGTGTGGAGTGGTCATGATGTTGATTATTCAGGGTTGCGAGTTTTTGGTTGTGATGCTTACTCTTATGTACCGTCAATTAAAAGAGATAAGTTATACCAAAGGGCTATGAAGTGTATCTTTGTTGGCTATGGTTATGATGTGAAGGGATATAAGTTATATAACCATGTCACATAGAAGATTACGATTAGTTGTGATGTCGGGTTTGATGAGGACTCTTTGTTTCATAAAGAATATCCAAAGAATCAAGAAAATTACTAGTGATGGACATTGAAATTGACAAGGATGAAACATAGGTTGAAGCTGAGTAACAATAAGAGGTACAGGAGCAGGTGGAGCAGCCACCTGTGAGAAGAAATCTACATAGAGATCACATATTACTGGTGAGATACAAGGATGACTCGAATGATACATCCGCCCTTATTACAAATGAGGGGGATCCTTTCACATTCTAGGAAATATTAGATGATCTAAATGCTAAGAAGTGGATGGTGGTGATGCAAAATGATATAGACTCTTTGTACAAGAATGAGATGTGGGATCTAGTGGAGCTTCCCATTTAGCATAAAGCGATCGGGTCCAAGTGGATTTACTAAAAGAAATATGATACATACAAGGCAAGGTTGGTAGCGAAAGGGTATACTAAAAAAGAAGGTATCGACTTCAATGAGATGTTCATGTCGATTGTCAAACAGGTATCTATTAGGTTTGTGTTGACACTGGTTGCCGAATACAACCTTGAGCTAGGACAGATGGATGTAAAGACTGTTTTCCTACATGGAGAATTGGAAGAGCAGATATACATAAAGCAACCAGATAGGTTTGAAGAAAATGAGTCAAAGAATAAGGTTTGCAGGTTAGAATGTCGTTGTACGACCTTAAATAGTTGCCTAAGTAGTTGTAAAAGAAGTTTGATACTTTCGTTGTGAGTTTGTGGTTTATCAAAAATAAATATGATCACTGTGTCTACTATAAGACAATGAGTGATGAAAAATTCATTCTATTGGTATTATATGTTGATGACGATTGTCGCTAGTAAAAGAATGTTTGAGATCAATATATTGAAGACTCGGTTCTCAAGGACATTTGAAAGGAAAGATCTAAGGGTTTTAAAAAAGATTCTCGATAGATACATACATATAGACAGGCAGATGAGCAGATTACAGTTATCTCAAGCGGAGTACCTTGAGAATGTATTGGTGAAGTTTGGGATAGACATGTCTAAGCCAATTAGCACACCCCATACTGTTTTCTTCAAGCTTTCTTCATAACAATGTCATATTACAAATGAAGAAAAACAGGTTATGTCTCGTGTGTGATATTTGAGCGTAATTAGTAGTTTGATGTATGTTATGGTCTCTACGACACCGCATATTTCACATGCGATCTGTGTTGTGAGTATATATGTCAAACCTCGGCAAGCAACATTGGAAAGCAGTGAAATAGTTATTTCATTGTTTATGATGTATAACAAACTACATCTTAACATTTTAAAAATCAAAGGGAAACCTTATTGGTTATGTTAATTCGAATTACACAAAGAATGTGGACAACAAAATGTCGACTTCCGGTTACTCGTTTGTATTAGCAGGTGGACCAGTCAGTTAGATGTCAAAACTTCAGTCTTTGGTTTCTCTTTCCACAACAGAAGTCGAGTAGATGGCAATAACAGAAGCATTCAATGAAGGTATTTGGTTATGTGGAAGATGAACAAACTAGGGCTTTAGTAGTAGGCCATGCCAATTAATTGTGATAAGGAAAGTGTTCACAACCCCAAGTGCAGAGTTACGATGTGGTAATAACTCGATGAGACCGAGGTCAAATCCACAGGGACTAAACTTGTATGTAATCTGAAAATAACTAAAATTAGAACTAAAAAAAGATCTAAATTGAATTCTAGAATAGTTGAGAAAAATTGTGAATAAAGTATCAAAAATTAAAAGGAAACTAGAGCGTCAAAGATCCACTTGTAGTTATCAAGATATTACCTTACTTGATTCAACAAACGTAACTAGAATCAAAGTCTTATCCTATCCAATTGGAAGATGAAGCAATTAAATCAAATCTCTAAACTTTTCATTGATCTAGTTCTCAATGAAGGAGTATTGTGATAATTTGAAGGGAATTCATGCATTTACCATGCCTAGAAGACGATGGTGAATCACGAGTTTTACCAATCTCACAATCTCAAAACAGGAAAAGAAGCTATTCAAAGTTATCACAGCATATATTGTAATTTGAGTCACAATAAATCATAGAAAACTGAAAATATTCATTAAATTCAAACTAGAAATCAATAACATTAAACATAAACAAGAATCAAAGTAAATGAAGCATCAAAATAAACTACAACTTCACCTCTTAGCCTAGCTAGTCATAGCTAACTCAAAAATAAAAGAAAAAGTAAAAGATATACTAGAATCCATGAAGAAATTGAAGTAGAAGAACATTGTTAGTGCTCCGCTTAGGCCTTCTCTCCCTTTTCAAACCCTAGAAGATGCATTAGAGAATCCTAAAGACTCCTATTTATAGTTGTGGAACTCCAACTTTCGCATCGAGTTAAAAAAGTCTAGAAATTGCCTCAAATTTACGCACTCCGCGCAATTCCCAAAATAGACTTTCAGAACTTTCATTTTTTTAGACTCGGAGTTTCGTAATATATTTTTTCAGGACAATTTTCAAGAATATATTTTTTTAAGACAATTTTCAGGATTCCTTTTATTCACTTCATATCTTCAATTCTTTTCATTCCTCACTTGCTTTCCTTAAATCTTTGGCATGTGAATTCTTCATTAATGACTTCCAAATCTTCATTTAGTAATCTATTGAGCATAAATCTTCCTTTTTGACATCAATTTCACCTTAAGCTCTCGATATCACCTCGCACATGAAAACATACATAATTAGATCGATTAAGCATTATCATACATGTTTATAAAACTAAGGTATAAATAAAGGGAAATATGCAATATTTCACACTCAACAGAAAGCAAGATCAATTTGGTGAAGAATTCGACTTACCAGTATAAAACTAAACATATTGATATTCTTCACCACTTTATCCGACAGGTGCTTGAGGAAGGTGGTGTCACTCTAGAGAAGATTCACACAAACATGAATCCGGTGGATATGCTGACTAAGGTGGTTTCCACAGAGAAGTTCTGATTCTGTTCGACTTCTCTAGGTCTAGCGAAAGGTTGATGAAGACGAAGTATGCATGAAAAGCGACCGTGATGGTGAAGCTTTGATGGAGGTAATTAGAGATGAAGTTTAGAGTTGTGGTTCATGACAATTGAAGACATAATGGAGTAAATTTGTCTGTAACGGGGTCTGTCGATGGCATGGACAAACCACTCGATCTTGAGTTGTCAATCCCATCGACAGCTCACTTGATCTCATTGACAAAATCTCGATTTATTCCATTTGCTAGTTGGACTTTTTTTTTTTTGTCTAAATCGATATAATTGAATGTGGCTTCGATCCCATCAAAGAGCTTTTGATGGTCGTCAATCCCGTCGACAAAAGCATACGGTTTTGCAGAAATGTGAAAATTGTTTCCTATTCCAGGTGCGACACTATATATGAGTATAATTGTAGGATTAAGGTTATTCCAAGAGTTTCTTAAGTTATTCTAAAGAGAGTTAAAACCTTTTTAAGGGCTTAAGAAGTTGAAAATTGGTTTTTTTTTTTTTAATTGTTGTAAGTAATTCCATCTCTTGTACTTTTGCTTTCATAGTGATTCGATGTCGATTTGTTTCGTAGTTTTTTTCTGTAAAAACTTTTCCACATAAAATCATTTATACTTTATGATTACTTGTTTACGTTTGCTTAATCAGCGAAAGATTCGAATTTGAAGATCATCACTATTCTTTCCCGGTCGCCTTTAAAATTACATCCGGAAGTTGGAGCTACTAAAAAATACTCTTATGAAGAAAAGTTGTGGCAATGCTAATGCATATCCCGTGTCCACGGCATAAGACATAGGTGATATCTTTAGCTCATATTGTTATCTTGCCCTTGAAGCCGCAGCCTATTTTCCTTCTTTAGTTCACAGTGTTCTCTATCTTTGAAATCGTTGGCAGATAGTTTAGTACAATCACAAGTCAACAAATATTTTAAAATACCGATTGGTTGGCATTTAACGGACTGCCAAAATAAAAACAAAATCAACGGCCTCAGGTCAATGAATAAATGTTCATTAATGAGATGCTAGCGTTATTGGGAAGCGGATTGCTTTGACAAGAATCGTCCATACAGGGGTTCTTGTGTGGGGCCCACCATGAAGTATTTGTTTATCCACATCATCTATTTACTTTCTCATACCATTTTAAATGTAGGAGGCTAAAATAATGTAGATTCGATGCTCAAGTGGAACACACGAAATAGTCAGCTTGGATTGCATTAAATGCAAGAATAATTTATAGTGTTGTTCATTTGAGCGTTGGATCTACCTCATTTTTGGGTGCATACCATAAAATGACCTGATAAAATGGATGGACGGTGCGGATAAACAGATACATCATGGTGGGTCCTACAGGATGAGGGATTAGTGCGTATGGGTGCTTGTGAAAGGTCGACCATAAATCTGATTTCCCGTAGAATGAGAGTAGCAAATAGCTCCACGTGGATAAAATACGTAAATCTGGCTGCTTGTCCGACGATCCTTCCTATGTAGAGCTCATGCATTTAAAATCAGTCAAAATGATCAACAAGTGGACCACACATGTATTAAAAAAAAAAAAAAAAAAAAAACCTGAACCATTTATCGACTTCTTTTAGTTGTTTTTCTTTAAAAATAAATTAATTAATTAATTAAATAAAATAAAAAACTAATTCAGCCCACCTGATGATCTTATAGATCCGGTTTCCCAGATACGAAATCCGCGTGGTTCGGATTACATGATGAACGGATCCGATAACGCACACGTATGCCTCACGTACACGTGAGAGGTCGAGCGAGTGCAAGGTAAGTTAAATTACCTCACCACAGGGGTAACGAAATCAGGAAACAGCATCCTTTTTAGCCGGAGGCTACTTCATCTACGACTTCCTATCTGGAAAACTAGTTGCGTGTGGGGCCCACCATGTATGGCATCCACCGGTCTAGAAAGGTATTTCCCAGTGAAATAAGACTCTTAAAAATGAAGACGATCTAATCATCACAGATGCATCACCATAGTAATTTGGAAGTTTTTAGATGATTTAACTGATTTTAATTTTTGGACGACCCATTTTTATGACAGAGAAACACTGATGAACGGATCGGATTCCATAGAAACACCATGATGGGCTCCACATGAAGCTAGTTGCACGAAATTTCGTGTCGCGGAGGAACCAAACTTTTTTACTATGATAGCACCCGGACCCGGATTCGGTGCATCCCCGGGTCTACTCATGTCGATGTATCTTCCACTGTGGAGACCACCTTGATGTATATGTATTATATCCAATCCGTCTATCTGTTTCTTCAGTCCATATACAATACGATCCCTAAAACTCAGAAGATCAAAATCTCAGGTAGACTGCACTACAGTAAAAAGTAGTGATTGACCATTAAAAACTCTAGGGGGCCACAAAGTCTTGAATCAAGCTTATATTTGTATGGTCCTTTCAACAAGATATTTGTGAATTTATTAACAGGTTCGATGGTATATAAACATTCTGGAAGTACCCAATAAGTTTTTAATGGTGTCCGTTCAATCACCATTGTTTCCTATGGTTTGGTCCACGTAAGATTTCAATCTACTGAATTTTTTGGTTGATATAATAAAAATGATCTGGAAAATAGATGGACGGTTCAGATATAATACATATAAATCAAGATAGGCCCCACAGTCAGGGATCTACCGACGTGTGTAGATCCGAGGATTCACTGAAGCCACGTCCTGAGATCCCACCCGTGAAAAGACCGGACGGGACATGGAGATTGAATGCATGCATGTGCACACCAGCAGCACATTCCCTTCCAACGACGTCAACTCACGTGGATCACGGCTCTGACGTATATGGATTAGAGATTGGGGCCCACCCATAGTCAGGCCAAACTCTGTGTAAAAAGGGACGGTTGGAAAGAAACAATCACTCGTCAGGCAGAACACCCTTGCATGGAAAGGACGGTCGGAGAAAATGACAACTCATCAGCAGCTCACACGCGTGCCATTTACCACGTGAGAACTCACTCAAGCGAGTACACTCGTGGGGTTCTAAAAGTAGTCCACCACGATTTTTTATTTTTTTTTTATATTTTTTTTAATAGAGATGACGCTTGAACTACACACATGCTATGGTTGTACGAAAATACCGATAGTCCAAATCGTGACTCAGTGGTTACACCGAGATGAAAAATAAGCTTTGAAAATAAATTAATTTGCTGAAAATTTATAGCTTTGAATTGGTCCCAGTAAGTGCTTTGTAACATCCAAAAATCAGGAGCTACGTAAACTTTGATCTCAAGTTTTCGGTTAACTTAATAAAATGCGCATATGTTCTCATTTAAATTTGTATTCATTTCACACACAAATAATAAGAATAATGCATTTCAACTTAGTAGAACCAAATCGAGGTAGAGATAACAAAATCTGAAAATATTGAGCTAACACCTAAAAGTTACGGTTTCAAAAGTAGTGACCACCTATCTAAGAATTATACAAATCACAAGTAGTGACCACCTATTTAAGAATTATACAAATCACAATAATTACAATAAGAACAGAAGAACAACTACTAAGTAGGAATAAGTTAGAGATCTATTGGGCGCCCCGAGACACCACCAAGTGGTACTATTTCTAAAAAATATGCATTGTCAAATAGGAGGCGTCAAACGCCAACATAATAAAGAAACATCCACAAGATTATTACTTAAGACATTTTAGGGAGTAACAGGTTCACAACAAATACATATTCATACATGTAATACACTTAAACATGTTACATTTAAAGAACAGATACAAGCAATTACACATGTTATCAATACAATTAAGCCCAAGTAATAGAGGCATAACAAACAAACAGTTTCCTAATCTAGATAGTAAGTATATTAGTATTATGATGAAATGATGCATATATGTTCCTTACAATCTAGCACTCCGTCACAAGCACTTCAACGCCTATTTTGCAAATGCTAATACTACCTTACAAGCAACTCTAACGTCAAATCGTAACATATCCTCAGATATACATGATTAGTCAAGTGATTATTAGTCTAAGTTCATACAGTGTTCATAATCCCAAGTATAGGGTCGCGATGTAGTAATAACTTAGTGGGATTGAGGTCGAATCCATAAGACTAAACTTGTACGTATTTTGAAAATAACTAGAACTAGAACTAGAAGAAGATTTAAACCTAAATCAGGAATAAAAGAAAGTAATTGTGAATGATGTTGATTAAAACTATCAATTGAAAGGTGTGAACGAATGTGCCAAGGATCCACTTGTAGCTATCGGGATGCTACCTTGATTCAAGAAACACAATTAGAATTGGAGTCTTATCTTATCTAATTGGAAGATAAAGCAATTAAATCAAATTTATGAACTTTTCATTGATCTAATACTCAATGAAAGAGTATTGTAATGATCGGAAGGGAATTCATGCATCCATCATGTCCAGGAGATGATGGTTAATCACGAGTTTTACCAATCTCACAATCTCAAAACAGGAATATATATATACATATATATATATATGTATATATATATATATGTATATATATATATATTCAAAGCTATCACAACATCTATTATAATTTGAGTCACAATAAATCATAAAAAACTGAAATTATTCCTTTAATATTAAACTAGAAATTAATTAAATTCAATAAGAACAAAAATCAAAGCAAGAAAATTATCTCAAATCAAGTAGAAGTCCAAGATTGGGTTTAAATTATCCCAATCATCGCTAATCAAATCCGAGTAACCTCGAATTATCCTATACATGATTCCCTACCCAACCCGGACAGAAAAAGAGGGATCCAGTTGGATACATTTGACATGTGTAAATTTAATTTAACTTTTTATATGATGTGGTCCATTTAAAATGCCATTTTTTTTATCAAAGCTAAATTGATATGACAAAATGGATGAATTAAAAATAAATAAGGTGGGAAGAAAAACTTTTCACTTTCGATGTTTTCACTATATGCTCCATCGTGAATCGACGTAAGTTTGCTTTTTAAAACCTAATTCATCTTTATATATATAATAGTTAATTTAATCATGGGATAATGAACCATTCATATTTATGAGACGAAAAATAAGACAGATCTAATTTGTCCACACGGATTATTTAATGAAAATCATTTTACTAGATGATCTTTTAATATTATTCATTTTTTACACAATGTCCTATAATGCGAAAAAATTGATGAACGGTGTGATAAACCAAAAAGATTTTAAAACGGGCCCCACACACTTTCCTAAGTAGACAAAATAACTCCCCACGACGGGTTACTTTTTGAAGAAGCTTTTGAAGGTAGCTTCTCGAATAAGTTTTGTATTAGCTTCTTGAAGAAGCTTTTTCAAGGGCAATGATTGCGTTAAGTAAACTCGTAGTGGCATTCATCATTTTATCATGTCATCTTTTGAAAGATAATAAGGGCATTATCTCAAAATTGGAGATGTCAAACCTCAAATGGACCACACCACTAGTGAACATATCATTAAAAATTGTTGGTGATGTTTCATCGATATTTGTGATTTCCTTCACCCATTATATATATATATATATATATATATATATATATATATATATATATATACAAGGTTGTTTCGAGTCGGATCCTATCTGAGAATGTGTCCGAAAATATTTCGGATCTGTATTCGGATCCAGCGGATCGGGTATAAAATGCCCACCTCTAGCTACAAGCTTTACCTCTTAGCCCTAGCTAAGAGGTTTAGCCAACCATAGACATGATTGGATTTAAAACCTTAAAAGCAAGCATTAAAAATAAATAAGGAAGGAAGAAAAACTCTTTTAAAACCTAATTCATCTTTAGAACTCCTTAAAGAACCCATATTTATAGCATTTGTCCGACCATCTTTGAAAACTACCTCAAAGTTAATTGAAACATTCGATGCTTTGATGTCATCGAGAAATTCATCCAATTCGTCTAGCAACTAAACTCAATTTTCATATAATTCTTCGATGTCATCGAATAGTCAGAATTCTTCATGGTCGATGATATCAAGTCATGAAAGTTCGAGTAATCGAGAATGTGTCCAGAGTATTCCAGCGAGTTGCTCCAAAAATTCATAAAAATCTCGATATCATCAAACTGGTTTTCGAGTAATTGAACAGGGCTTTAATGTCATCGAGAAATGCATCGAATTCCTTAAACCAATTTTCTCCACTTGATGTCCTTAAATCGATGATTGGAAGAACTCGTGAAATCTTCAATCTTGATCTCCTAAAATTCATCATTTGAATCTTGGGTGAAATTCAATTGATAAAATTCATCATTTGCCTTGGTGATTCTTATGCATCAAATCCATGTTTTTAACATTCTTTTCAATTCAAGCTCTCAGATTCACCTTACAATACAAACATGTATAAAATATTCCCATTAAGCGTTATCATGTTTATAAAACTAAGATATAAACAGGGGAAATATGCAATATTTGACAATCAACATGCAGCAGGTTGGTGAAGCTAGGATACCACCGTTATATCACGACGAGTCATTATCCGGATCACGTGACGGCTCCTCACCAATGTCTCTTAATCCAAATTAAGGCATTATCATGGTACAGGTTGTTACGCAACACCGAGTATGAAAAATCAATTCAGATATGCGAGCTTGTCACTCAAAACTAAATCAATACAAAGGAAATGGTTCGTCACCCCAATTCCTTTTATGCCCGGTCATTCGAACAGTACTCCAACACGAAACTACCGGATGGGTAATTTGACAGGGGTCATTGGAACAGTATTCTATCACATCTATCAGTGCTCAATGGTTACTGTGAGAAGCTCATCACCACCATCATAGGCCGACAGTTCGAACACGGTGTGTCATACCTATAATGTCCTAGATTTTTGCCAGTTGGGAATTGGATGTCCTTGAGCAATACATTTGATTTCTGGACTTGAGCGCATGTCCTTGTGTGTATTCACACATGTTTGGGGCCAAAAGGAGTGACCTTGGATCCACCAAAACCACCCGACTGAGTGAAATTTGATAAATTTGAAGAATATGGACAGTAAGGTTCGGTTGCACCAAGCAAACTAAGGCAATTGGGGCAGCACTACTCGGTTGCACTGAGTAAACATCGAGCAACCGAGCAAATCTGGACAGCAAGGTTCGGTTGCAACCGAGTAACTTTGTTTAGCAATATTCTTCATGTTTGGATTTTGACAGTTTTAGTGCACTGAATTCAAAATTTTATATCTATTTTTCTAAAACTCCGATTAAGTTGATTCAAAAGCCAGATTGAAGCTAGATGAGTCTAGTTTTATAGAAAAATAAATTAAAAAAATAAAAACAAAATTTAAAGTATGTTAAGTTTAGGACGTTTTGGAAACTGTACCAAAATCATTAGTTTCAGGTAGCTAGTACTCTCAAAATTTTTAGAATTTTTATATAACTCAGAATGAGATGAAATTTAGTGGGGTTAAATTATACTTAATGAGGAACTATTTGAAAAAAATAATAAAAATAATATATTAACTAAAAGTACCAAAAAATTATATGAAATATACGTATTTAAACTGAAAATTTCTACAACTACGCATTGTCGACGTCTTCAGATCTTTTTTATCTTAAAGTTTTTATGCTCGATGTCTTCTTAGGAATTACTTCTAATCATACTAGAAATCATCCTATTTAATTAAATTAATATTTTCTTTTTTTGTATATTTTACTAATTCGGATAACTTTAAGTATAGTTGAATTATGGTCCTTGATTAGAGTGATTAGAGCCAAATCATCATTTTTGCTAATTGTAAATATGTCACACTATGAATTTATCTAATCCAAACTCCAGTCATCGTGTATGAGAAATCTCGTTGTCTAATTCATCCTGAAAATGCCCTGATTATCCGAATAAGCTCAATACCATTCATTAGTGGGCGACTAGACTCAAAACTATAGAATAATGACTGTCTTACTAAGCTTGACGTCCATCGCGGATGTCAATCCAAGATAATGTCTAGAATCACTTAACATAGACCGAAGGCTGAGTGCATGGGATGTGCAAAAACCTGAAATTTAAGTGAATTAGGCTCTCTGCTCTTTTGCGAAGTTGAGACTTTCCGACCGTTGAGTTTCTACCAACTCGATATATGAGTTAAGAATATTTTTCCACACATCCGTATAGTCGCGGCCCCGATTAATCATCAATGACCGTCCATCGCAAGTGGGGTCCCCACGGTAATCGAAGCTTCCGATTGTCGTCCGGTTGTAACGAAATATATATCTCATGGCGGGACACTTGCCGTATGGTGTAGATAAGCCAGTGGGCTTTCGGTGAGGCCCTGTAAATAAAAAACAACCTGCCCAAGGGCAACCTTATGGAAAAATATTCACCGGGGCTATTTGTGCACATTCTAACACCTCGAAAATCAGCACCCGAGTACATAAACTCTGATCCCGAGTTTTCGGGTGTTAACTAAATAAAAATGAATGTGTGACCTTGTTCATATTCACACTCATTTCATACATAAGCAATCAAAGTAGCACAATTTAAATTAATGAAATCAAAGTGAGGTAGAGATAACAACAATTAATTAATTTAGGGCTAAGAGTAAAAATACAATTTTAATAGCAGTGATTGCCCAAAATGGAGATTATACAAGTCACAATATACATACCCAAAATAATTAAAGTATAAATTTTTTTCATTTGGTCCAATCCTCTGAAACACGATGTTGGCGGTGCAAGCCACTCTAAGCTTACCCATCTGAGATCTCGACAGTACTTGCATCGATAATATCTCATGGTTGGTATTTTAAAACACCATTCCAGAGTGAGAGTGAATGATCAACTAAGTGGTTCCATTAACTCTAAGTTATCAATTCCATTTGCAAAAGTAATGATAAAGTAACTTAAACACTCAGTTCTTAAATGTTCTTATTAATGCACGTGCATGCTGTAATGAGATGATGCATGCCCTCACAATCCAATACTCCCTCATAAGCAAATCTGACACCTCATTCGTAAATGCCAACACTCTCTCGACACGTAATCATAACGCCCAAGTCGCCACAACCTATGTTAATGCAATGCTATGAATGTTCATGTTAGCTGAGTATTTAATTAAGTCTATTCATCTAGCAAGATTGGGGAAGCTGAAACATCTCTATTTAATTAATGGTCTTATTTAGATCTCTTGGCCTAGGGCGGTCGTAGCGGCTCTGAGCCTGCAATCCATGATCTAAATTTAGGTATTACTCATTTACCTTATCAATCAGTAACTCCAAAAAAATAGAAAATATTAATTTAATTAAATAATATGATTCCTAGTATAATTAGAAGAAATTCCTAAGAAAACATCAAGCACAAAAACTCTAAGATAAAGAAGATATGCACGGTACGTCAACAGTGTGTAGTTGTAGAAATTTTCAGTTTAAATACATATATTTCATATAATATTTTTGGTACTTTTAGTTAATAGATTATTTTTATTATTTTTCTAATAATTTCTCATCAAGTATACTTTAGCCCTACCAAATTTCATCTTATTTTAAGTTATAGAAAAATTTTAAAAAATCTGGGAGTACCAGCTGCCTGAAACCAATGATTTTGGTACAGTTTCCAAAACATCCTAAACTTAACATACTTTAAGTTTTTTTTTTATTTTTTTATGAAACTAGACTTATTAAGATTCAATCTGAATTTTGAATCACCTTAATCGGAGTTATAGAAAATTAGATATAAACTTTTGAAATCAATACACTGAAACTATCAAAAATTCGAACATGCAGAATATTGCTGAACAGGGTTACTCAATTCAACCGAGTCCCGCTCGGTGCAACCGAACTCTATTGTCTAGATTTGCTCAGTTACTTGATATTTACTTGGTGCAACCAAGCGTTGTTGTCGCAGTTTGCTCGGTGCAACCTAATCTTTCTCGATTCAATCAAACCTTGTTGTCCATGTTCTTCAAAATTCTCAAATTTCATTCGGTCAGGCGGTTTTGTTGGATCCAAGGTCACTCATTTTAGTCTCAAACACGTACGAATACACATAATGACGTGCACTCAAGTCGAGATATCAAAGGTAATACTCAAGGATGTCCTACTCCCAAATTGACAAAAAAATTCGGAACGTTACATGCCTTATGGCCCACCATATTGTATGCATTTTATCTATGATGTTCATCCATTTTCCATTTTATCTATGATGTTCATCCATATGATAAATAAATTTTTTTATTTTTTTTTAAGGCAGATCCAAGGGTCAAGTTGACCACACAGTGGAAATTGAAAGCTCACCATTAAAAACATTTTAGGGATACAGGGCAGTTTTAGATCAAGCTGGCATCTGTGTTTTCCCTTTGTTTAGTTCTATGTGACCCTGTGAACAAGTTGAATGACAAATAAACATTACGGTGGGAGCTCGGAAGGCTTCATCTTATTATCATGCCTGTTTTCTCTCGTGTGGTCTGCTTGATCATTTGATCAGACTCATTTTTAATATTACACCCTAAAATGATAAGGAAAAGTGGAGGATTTTTAAGGATAAAACTATGCATCGGGTCCCACGAAGCCCTGCCTGGACTTAGGATGGGCTCTGTGGGGCCACATAATTTCTGCCTTGGATCTGCCTCAGATTCTGGACGGTAGCCTAAAATGACCTGGAAAAATGGATACACGGCCCTAGATAGCCCCTTCATGGACCGAGTAGGTTCAGGCGGCGGCTGGACGCAATTCGCTTCAGCCAGCATTAGCAACGGTAGTCCACCGTCATTTTAAAATAGAGGTGACGATTCAACCGCACAAATGTCGCGATTGTACCGAAATCCAGGCCATCCAAATTTCCGGACGCGGATTTCCTGGAAAAGCCTTTCGCCGGAAGTTCCTGCGCTGGGATGCAAAGTGGGGTCCATCGTGATGTTTATGAGAAATCTAAGCCGTCAATCCATTTTTCGAGCTCATTTTAAGGCATGAGATTAAAAAATTAGGAGGATCCAAAACTCAACTGGGCCATGCAAGATAAAACAGTAGGAAAGGAATTCCTACCGTTGAAACCTTCCTAGGCTCTGCCTTGATGTTTATATGCCATCCAAGCCGTTTATAAGGTCATTTTTACTGCGATTACGTGAAAACACAAAAAACTTAGACCGATATAAAACTTTGTGCATTATAAATATTTTAACGGTGGTCACTAAATCCCCACTTTTTCCTCTCTTGTGGCACATTTTAATTTTGGATCCATCTTATCTTTGGTCGAATGTCCTAAAATGAGATTTAAAAACAGATGGACGGATTGGATTTCTAACAAACATGGCAGTGGGCCCCAACCAGAATCCTTGCGCAGGAACTTCCTGCAAAGGCTTTCGCAGGAAACCCGCGTCCCAAATTTCCGAGCATGAACGAGTAGTTGCACTGAGAAGAAGTTACAGTAAGCCTTTGAATTTTGACTTGCTGCTTTTCTTTTTACTGCTAACCATCCATTTGAAAGGCATCAATTAGATGGCTGAGATTGCTTGATCAGCATGACTTTAGAGATATATTCTATCTATTCAGATGTATACACGATTTGAACGGTATGCATAACCGTACATGTGAGTATGGTAGGTCTTTACCATTTTCCAAAATGGCGATGGACTACACAGGAAGGCAAGCAGAGAAATACGTCGTATTATACACTTTACAGCTCTTGGAATAGAGACATCCAACGGCCCATGTGTCTCTTATCGTATCTCTTATCACTTTTGTTTTTTTGAGGGACTCGGATTTCGTGCAGCACCCTGGTACACATTCTCTGAAGCCTATCTGTGAACATCCACTCCGTCCATTAGTTTTTTCAGATCACGTTTTAATGTAATACTTAAAAATGAGATAGATCCAAGTCTCAGGTAGGCCACTTCACAAGAATCTGTGAGGATTGAACGCCCTTCATTGAAACGTTGTTGGCCTCCCGTGATGTTTATATGCCATCTGACCCGTTCATAAGGGATTCCTACCAGGACGAAGGGAAAAATCAAATATCGGTCTGACTGAAGACTTCTGTGGACCCCAAGCGTTCATTCACCATTATTTATTGTGGTGTGGCCCACCTGAGCTTTGAATCTGCCTCGTCTTTTGGGTCGCACTGCAAATGAGTTGGAGAAGCTGATGGACGGATTTGATGTTATAATGACAGCAAGATCTTGCAGAGTTTTGTGGCAGACGGTCTCCGCGTAGCACGGACGCCACACGCAATCCGATTCATTTTTTTTAGGAAATGGAAACGTCGATAATGTTATAGGCAGCGCGTAAAGCGTCCAAGCTATACGGGGCTGACCATGTTATATAAGTAGGATCCACTCCGTTCATCAGACAGGAACCATTTTTTGAACCGTACATACAAAACAAAAGTGCCAAAGCTGCTAAGTTCACAGTTCACAACGTGTGGTCCGTCTGATTTTTGAACAAGGAAGAATATTGTTTCTCATGTTCATCCTGGTGAGTTACACCTAATCAACGGGTTTGATTTAAGACCCACGGTGCCTTACACACAATCCGATGGTTTATATCCCATCCCCATTGTTCCATGTGGTGTTGGCTAATTGATTGTTGGATGTAGATGTTTTTCGGCCTCGGGATCTAATATTGGAGGAAAGAAGCTGATGGACGGGGATGATTTATGTATATACGACCCACACATTTAAGCAGGTGCTGTAAAGTGTTCTGGTTACCTCAGTCAGGGTCGTCGTCCTAGTTCATGTTCCAGCTCCGTTTACATTTTTGGATTCGTGGACCCTGCTTACTTAAAACAACTCGGACCGTCCAAAGTGTGGGCCCTACTCTGCCTAATTTTTTGGCACAGATCCTAAAATGATCTGATAAAATAGATAGACGGTGTGGATCGATTACATACATATGCGATCCCACAAATTTCATTCAGTCATTCCCACCCCTTTTTTAAAAAAAACGTAAATTCCGAAAATCCGATGCCTAATTACCCTCTGTATTTCCTCTCTTCCAAATGGAAATAGGTCATAATGACCTATTTACCACCATTTACAATGGTAAATAGGAAAACAATGGTAGAAACCAAACAATGGATAGGATCTTCCATCCAATGTGATTCGATGTTAGACCTCATCCATCCATAATTTGGACGGATCAGATGGAGAAACAGGCATACCAAGCGTCCAGCAAGTGTGCATACGTATGATATTGCCATGCTCTAGCAGAGTACCCAATAATCCCTAGCAGACTGACTGCCTCGTGCGGACGCATGCATCCATCTGACATGTGGGGGCTAACCAAACGCTAGGCATATACTGTGCGTATATCACCATTAAAGTGGACCATTCATTGGTTGAGGCATAGCCCATAAACCTACGCTGTCATAGCTTCACAACCATATGCCCCATCACCCATGCCTAGATGGCCAAGATATAGCAAATGTCCAGAAATATCACCTCACCAGATTGAAATGATACAAATAGCCTCTCTTTTTTTTCTTTTTCTTTTTTTGTTTAGTCCACAGTCCAGTCCATGAGGTGGACCATCAGTTGGATGGTTAGGATTGATTGACCAGTTGGGCCATCAAGTATATGCATTGCTCCGAATCATTTCTAAACAGAAGAAGACAAAAACTAACACACCAACAACTCTTCATTATTAGGTCCCTTTCGTTTCCAGACCCAACCAAACAACAACAACAACAACAACAACGACAACAACAACAAAAAAGGATGCTAGTCTGCAGCACGCACCGCACAAAACTTCCATGCGTGATGTTTGGGAGAAATCCACCCTGTCCATCGACTATTGTTCAGGTGGGCCATCATCATGTGACAAACCATATCCCAAAAATCACAAAATGAGGGGAAGAGCAGTGTTGGGCATTATTAACAAATTAAAATTCACAACTAGATGGTTGGCCACAAGCCCATCCACACGGTGGACCACCAGATCAACGGTCTTCACCACATTTTTGCCACAAGTCGATCCACAACACAAGTGTTTTGACCCAAAGTAGAAAACATTTTTTTTTTTTAAAGGCCACTACAACCAAAATGGTTAATCGCGCCACGTCACGTGATTATAAAAATAAAAAATAATGGCCCATGACAAGCATGGGGCCTTTTTCTAAATTCATAATAGCATTGCCCAACGTTTCTTTGTGGGCCCCACCTTTCCCCATCTTCCTGTTTCACAACTCCATCGTAATGCTAGGAAGTGGCCATAAGACCAGAATTGCGGCTGTATTGATTATAACAGTCTTTTGTGTTATCCAATTCTTCCTTCTTTTTTTCTAATAATAAGAAGTGATCATCTGCAACCATCTTACATTTGAAGCAAAAATAATAATAATAATTTTTTTAAAAAAAATGCGGTGACACAAATTCCAAAAGGAACAAAAAGAATCTCAAGGTACAAAATGATAAAGAGTTTGTAGCAATACACACACAGCAGGTACGTTATCACTCTCCTTTTAATTAATTCCAAGTTTGCAGTATCTTCCCCTGTTGAAAAGATGGTTGGCAGGTATCTAGAAAGCATTTCCAGAGGTTCTCAACTACTTTTTAAAATTCCTGCCCACCTTACTGTAAGGTGGGAGATGTGTGTGCAGCAACTCTCAACAATGTCTACACTCCAGTTTTTCCCCTTTTTTTCTTTTTCTTTTTTCCAATCCGATTATTTCAGGAAAAAAAAAAAACAAAACAAAAGGGGAAGTGGGAATAATAATATTTTGTTTAATTCCAAATTCTGCCCTGCTTAGCATGTGTGCATGTGTGTGATTCTCAACTTACTTTTCTATCCATGCGCATGTGTGCGTAAAAGCAAGATCAGTGTCATAGTTCAAAACAACAAGTTCAGACTTGATAATCAGCCAGCTTGGAGTCAAATTGAAGACTTGGATCAGTCTTTTGACTCAACTAGACATTTATAAAATAAATTTATAATATTTAGATTAGAACTAAAAATTTTAAGGTATTCATAAACACTTTATATATAGATATATACACACACACACACACACACACACACACACGAAGCAACATATTACAGTTTGTTCTTGTCCTCTCTCCCAAAGGGTCATGGGATCAAATCTCTCCACCACTATAATATACCATCATCACATGTCTTTGTTTAGATATAAAGCCCCATCAAAACAAGAGGTTATTGACCTACGGCATGTGTTACAATGGCAATCCTAGAAACCTGTCAGCCTTTTTTTTCTTGAGAGAGAGAGCAGACAACCAAACACTACTTTTGGAGGGTACAGAAAGGTTAAATGGAAGGGTACAAAAAGTTATTTAAAAAAATGGGCGAACGGAAAAAGAAAGAAAAGCTGCCACAATGACAGTCAAAATTCTCTAACAAATCAAGGCTTAAAAATTATCGCATGATTCTGTTTTTTTTTTTTTTTTTTTTTAGACCTCGTAATGGTGAATCTTTGTAAGTTTATGGACATGCAAAAATCCAATGTCAGGCGTTTCAGTATTTCCCTTTAAAATTGAAGGCCTAAGCAATTCTCTGTTCATCAAATGGCTGCAAATATTCGTATCTAAATGCAAACTCTCCCAATCGTTTTACAGATGGGAATTGCTAGACATAAACAGCCGCTTACATCGCATCCCAAAATCCAAAACAAAAAACCAAGAACAATAGCCTTGCTGCCACGACTGGCCCCATACACCAACACCCATGCAATGCTAGCTATTTTGATAGAACATGTGAGTGGGCCCTCCTGTGTTTTGCTGGTCATGTTACCTCTATTTCTTCAGACAGATGATCATAAATAATCATTCTCCATAAAAAAAAAAAAAAAAAAAAAAAAAAAGAGCAGCAGAAACAAAACTGGACGATGATGATAACGATTGCGAAAGGTAGCAAACCCACGTCCATTGCCCCTTTGTATATATTATTGGTATTATCGACTCTATCCTGACAGTGTTCACAACAGACTGGAGGAAATCACCTCCCAAGATAGCCAACAATCATACGTCAATAATGTTGTCCAGACATGGCAGGGATATATGTCGTCAGGCTGGAGGTTCCTTTTCTTTTCACCTTTTCTTTTCTTTTTTTACTACTTGGACAGACCCACATTTTTTTTTCTTTTTGGCCGAGAATAGTTATTCGCATGAGTGAAGTTTCTATCTAGAAAAGAAAATTCAAGGAATTCAAAACCTGAGGGAAAAACGACACAGGTAAAACTGACCAACCAATAGGACCTCCACTGGGACCACCACTAACGATCAGAGCGATCTCCTCCATCAATAGCCAAAGTACCCACACCCCTGCAATTAACCAGCATAACAACATGTAGTCAGCATGAGTTACGGTAAAATCCAGAGAGTGATATCATAAACATGACACAAAACATTAAGCGCTAGGTATTTTTCTTTTACTTCTTTTTATGATAAGGGAAACCAAGTTTTGCCAAATCCCATGTGCACCTCTACATGTAGTGTGACAATGCCCGTTGGATATGTAAGCAGCGCAGCAGGTGCACCCAACTATGCAAACAAACAGAAACAAAAATCATGCTTAGCCCATTCATAAGGTGGGCCACATGTACATTCTTTAAAATTGTTCATTGAATCTGTAGGTGTCCACACATCTAATGAGTTGATCGCATGATTTTCAGGTCAGGTCATCTGCACGTTGGGGCCCACATGCACAGCATGGATGTCTGGCACATGCCAGGCTAGTGCAGAGAGAGTTGAGTGGGGGCTTAGAAAAGCACATGAAAACCACCAAATATACTATATAAACAAGCATTGATAATTTGTATTGCTTAAAAAGGAGAAAAGAAGAAAATGAGATTTGAATCTGGGTTCAAGAAAGTACAGTTTATTTCTCAGGGCAATCCTGCATCAACCTACAAGAGTAAAAAAACACAGTAGCCAACTGATTGCCAACAAGGCATTCAGTTTCATTGAAGGATTATGGCAGGGTTATTTCCACGTGACTAGAACCAATTGACGGCCTTCCACCAAATCATTTCCACGCTCGTCGCCAATCAAATTAAGGTTCAACAACAGAACGAGTCCACAAACATGTTATGACCTATTTACATCTATCATACCTAGGAACCATTATGTTACGCTAAGGACCATAATGGCTGTTATGACTTTACTTCTTTTTTTTTTGGAAAAAACATGTATCAACCCCATAACAGGCCATTTTTTCCGTAAAGCGTAATGGTTCCCATCATTACCATTACATAACAGCCATTACCTAAAAGTTTTTTAATATCCTATATTTTCGTCCTTCAAAAAAAGGTGGAGAATTGATGCAGGACAATTAACCACTTGCTCTAAAAGCTCGAACTGATAAAGCATAGCGAATTAATCCCCTTATCTCATAGCCCAAGCCCCATCCCATGGGTTGGGACCTTGGCTAAACCCCCCTCGTGGCCCCCACTTCACATGGGTTCGGCTTCACACGAGCCACCCGCCCCACACAGGTGGGGCCCGCCTCACACGGGCCGGCCACCCTGAGTGTGCCCTTGCATCCCACAAGCCACCCAACTCAAGCCCGGTGTGAAAATGCCCTTGCATTAATCACCTCCGGTGAGGAATCTCGAACACGAGACCTCCCGCTCTGATACCACTTTGATGCAGGACCAAGGTGTTCTGTAACGGTAACGGTGGCCGTAACAGCCACGACCGTTACCTTTACGATACGAGTCGTAACGGCTGTTACAGCCCCCATAACGGCCGTTATAGTCTCTCTTTTTTTATTGAAAAAAAAAAAATCCTAAAAAACATGTATTTGCCCTGTAATGTTGATTAAAAAGTATGGAAAACTTGCATTTGCCCCATAACAGACAATTACAGGGCTGTTATGGCCTTTATAGGGGACGTAATGTGCTATTAACGGTAATTACGAATCTTTTTTTTTTTTCATAACGGCCGTTACGACCCCATAACGTGTAATGGTTGCCACTGTTACCTTTACGTAACGGCCTTTACGGTACACCATGTGCAAGACAGTTAACCACTTGCTCTAAAAGCTCGAACTGAAAGAGCATGGCGAATTAATCCCCTTATCTCATAGCCCAAGCCCCACATCCCATGAGTTAGGACCTCGGGCGAACCCCCCTTGTGGGCCGCACTTCACATGGGTTCCGCTTCACACAAGCCACCCGCCTCACACAGGTGGGGCCTACCTCACATGAGCCACCCACCCCGAGTGTGCCCCTGCATCCCACAGGCCACCTAATTCGAGTTCGATGTGAAAATGCCTCTGCATTAAGAATCCAACTTGGATGAGGACAAGAAGTCCCTCTTCCCTAAGAGTTCAAATTTTTCTAGATCTTCAGGGGCTGAAATCTAAACTTAGTTAGCATTTAGAATGCAATTATATCAATTAGGCTACAAGCCCCATTTGGAATATTGTTGGGAAATTTTTTTACATGATTATATTTCAGTCATCGTGAATCCTCTCCTATCTGAATCCCGAGAATTTGGTATTTAGAGGACCTGCAGTACTGATTCAATCCTTCCCACCCTCAGGTGCCCGCATCTGCACTCAGGGACATAGGATTTCCATGGGTTAAGAATACAATATGTAAATCTTAAGACCAATTTCACCCATTTCATCAGAATTGGCACTAGAGATAATACCATCAAAACTTCCTCTTGCCCACATGACAACAAGAATCTCCTACTTCAGACATTACCAAGGTAGTTTGGAATTTCAATATTTTGGGGAAATTCAGTTTCCAGTGCAGCAGGTTGAATGAAAAAAAAAAAAAAACATTCATGTGCAACTCCAACATTACAAATAGAAAACATGCAGAGGGATGTTCAGAGTGGCACATGGATAGATAGAAGAATGGACAGGACAAATAACACAGGGAGATGCACAAACAGAGGACGCAAATTGCACTGATTGGGAGCAGATGTGGGATGTGACAGTTCTACAAATTCTGTAAGCAAGACCACCTTGGAGATGAAACCGTAAGAGGCAAGAACTTGGCAATGGGCCAGACTAGCATATCAAACTTCTGGGCTGACCAGACCAGTGATTGGCCTGGCCTTGTTGATTGCCTGCAAGTCCACCTGGGGCTTGAATTTCAGGCTTTGTTGGTAAACTAGTGGGGCTAGATTTGATAATTGTTTTCTATCAAGCCCTGTCTGAGTTTGCATGGAGGCCTGTTATTTATTTACAGGTGGGGGCTCCTGAATTCAGGCTCCATTAACAAACATAGCAATCATGGCCCAGCTTGAACTCACTTGTAGGATGTTGCCAATCCTAGGCCCTATAATAAATTAAAGAACTAAAACAATCTATTCAGTATCTACAGAAGCTAACTTATATAGTTTATTTAAGGGGTTTTGTTCATCTGCACTAGCCTTCCTTGTGAATGGTAACCTTCAACAGCATGCATCGTGAATGTACTCATTGATCTAAGCCTTTAATTAGTGTGGCCACCTATTGGGTAGGCCATTGGCCAAAACCCAGATCAATTGGATGGTACGATCCATGAAAAAAGTAGCCAACAATATCCATCAACTGGATGGTTATACAATTTCGATCAAATTTTTAAAAGAAAAGGTTAGGCTAGCATTGTATCAACTATCCATTAATGGACATTTTTGGCTAACAAGAGGTGGGCCTTCCACTGTCGGTTTTGGACAATGACCCATCCCAAGGGCGATATCCTGATGGCTGGTTTGGATCAAGGCATAATCACTGATGGAAACTGGTGAAGGCAGAAGGTTAAAATACAATTCACTGATGTGGTGTAGGTTGACAAAATCCTTTAGTGTTAAGAGTAAGCCTTGTGTGTATGTGCAAAGCACCATATTGATGGTGCAAAGTCTCTGTGTTCTTGATGAACACTTTTTAAAAAAAAAAAAGATTGAACTTTATTAAAGGGAGCCTGAAGCAACCCAAAAAGGAAAACAAAACAAAAGCAAAACCAACAAAAGCCAACTATACAACCCAACGCTAAGAAGAAAAAACAAAAAGAGAACAAAAACAAGAAGGCTGGATAAGCTATTCAACTCGAGACAGAGAATGCCCAAGAGTGAAGACAGTCAACTCATTACAAGCTGAGAAAAGAGGAGATAATGCTGTTGTCCAGAGAGTGGAGGCTATGCAACCAGTCACGCATATCTCGAAGAATTCCAGCAGACACCCTGGAGCAAGGAGAGGATAGGTCCTGGAAGCATCGCCTGTTCTTTTCTCTCCAGATAGCCCAACGAGTAGCCAACCCAGCTAGATGCCACAGGGCTTGATGTTTCTATCGACGCTTCCTCCATGCCAAGCTAACAGCAGACCAACAATCTCACAAGGCATGACCCAGGGAGTACAGAACTTAGCGAGGATGGAAGTCCACACATCCCTGGCAAAGGAGCAATGGAGAAAGAGGTGGCTAATGGTTTCTGCATCACCAAGGCAAGGGATGCAAACATTGGGAAGAACCATGCCATGCCCCTACAAGTTGTCCATCATAAGAATTCTACCTCTCCAGCAACCAGGCGAAGGCAGCTACTTTCGGAGGACCAATGTAATTCCAAACAAAGGATGGAAAAGATGAGATCTGAGCAGGGGCGAGCTTTGCAACAACAGGAACAGGAACTTTGTAGAGAAGTGACCTGAAGGAGAAAGCGACCAACATAAGGAGTCATCCACACCCAGAGAGGGCCTGATACCATCTAGGAGCTTCAAAGGACCCAAAAGATTTTTCAGTTCAAGCTCAGACAACAATCTCCTACAAGAAGGGCACCACACCCCCAAACCTATATTAGAAAAACAGTCAGTCACTGAAGAGGACACATTAGAGGCAATCCTAGCTAATCTGGGAAAAAGAGACTGGAGAGGGTGATCCGAAATCTAATGGTCCAGCCAGAACCGAATCCGCTTCCATCAGCAAGAGCGAAAGAGAAACCAACCAACATATGAGGCTTAAGGGTGGCAATGACCTTCCAGCCGTAAGAGGCTCTATGGAGGGAGGAAGGCTTGGAAAACCAGCCTCCCTCTTCAATTCCGCATTTACAAGCAATGATCTCTCTCTACCATGTACCCTCTTTTGATCCAAAGTGCCAGACCCATTTGCCTATGGGCGCAGAGTTAACATGTGCCAAGACCTGAATACCAGCACCCCTTCAATGTTAAGGTTTACAAACCTCGGACCAACTGAGAAGGTGAAATTTGTGGCCATCAGAGCTACCGTTCCAAAGGAAGTCTCTCCAAAGTTTTTCAAGCCTAAGTAAGATGAACTTCAAACAACAGAACGAATAAAGAAAGTTAGGGAAGCTTGGACAAGGCCAATTTGATAAGGATCAAGCGACCCCCAAGGGAAAGAAACCAGGTTCTCCAAGATGCTTCCATTCGATTCTCTTAATAACCACATTCCAAAGATGCTTAGCTGGCTCGCCAATACAAAGGGAAAGCCCAAGAGACAGAGCTAGAAAAGAACCATCCGTGCAACCAAACACCTTGGCAAATCTAAAGACATTGTTCGACAGGATGTTAATACCCAGAATTTCACTTTTGAAAAGATAATCTTGAGGCCCAAGACCGCTTCAAAACAGCGGAGAATTTTTCCAAGATTGACAGCAATGACCTCAAATGCCTCACAAAATAGAAGTATATCATCTGCAAATTGGATGTGGAAAACTGAAGCAGCGAGCTATAGAGATTCCTCTGATGAGACCTGCTGACTCCCCTTTCCCCAGCATTTTGCTAAAACCTTCCGAGGCGATAGCCAAGAGAAAGGGAGAAAGCACTTCACCCTGTCACAAACCCCTAGAGGGGAAGCCCTTGGGAAAGCCATTAACAAGCACAGAAAAGGAAGGTGGGGAAATACAGGAACGAATCCAAGTGCACCATTTCTGGCCAAAGTCATTATTGAATAATGAACACCTTATTGATGTATATCTCTTAGTTATTATCCTTTAGTTATCTTTTAGATCCCATGGTGTATGTTGTTTGCACCAGTGTTTTAAATATCGACGATATCAGCCGATATATCCCACGATATATCTTGTATCCCACCTGTGCAATACGAAACGCATAGGTAGTGCCGATATATCCCACTTATTCAATCTAGTGAGCATTTTCAATTTTCAATCCATGTCTTTGTTGTAAATCATGTTAAACTAGTGTCAAATGGTTACAAATCTATGATTCTTCATGTTTTCCATGAAAAATCATGGATTTGGAACTTCGATTTCGAGAATTGGGGGAGATGGGCCAAGTTGCGGAATATTGAGAAAAATAAATTTTCTCAATTTCTCACAAATCAGTTGCAATCTTTGTATCTCACAAATCAGTTGCAGTCTTTATATCCAAACACAAAATTAAACATGTAACCTGATCTAGTGATTCTTCTTTTGCTTTTGAATGCATTACTTATGTTTCCATACGTGTCTTCTTACGTTTATAAATTATATGAATATACTTGCATCAGTTCAATTGGAAAGCACATATATTAGGACCCCATACAAAGGAAACCCCTATTATGTGTACTTTTTTGTAATGTTTTGATTTCTAAGTGTGTATTGATGTCTTTTCAATAATCCCTGAAGTTTCATTGAAAATTTTGACCAATTTCCCAATGTTCCCATGATTCCCAATATCAGTGATACATTACGCGATACAACCGATATATCCCATGCGATAACCGATATTTATCCATATCCTAAGGGTGCGATACTTTACGAGATAACGATATTTAAAACATTGGTTTGCACATGACATAATTTTGATTGACAAGACGAGGGAGGGTGTAAATACAAAGCAAGATTTATGGAGGGGTTCTTTAGAATCTAAAGGATTTAAATTAGTCAGAGTAAAACAGAGCATATGGACTACAAATTTAGTAACAATAGGAGTGAAAATGAGGAATTAGTTAAGATTACTGACTAAGAAGTTTCTGAAATGACCACTTTTGGTACCTAAGGTCAATAAGTCATTAGACTAGAGAGATTGAGAAGGATGTTACCCGTAGAATACAAGATGGGTGGCAGAAATGGAGATGTATGGAGTTTTATGCAATTGTCGTGTACCACTCAAACTAAAAGGGAAATTTTATAGGATAGCTATAAGACCAGCCATGCTTTATCGGAAAGAATGTCAGGCAGTTAAAGAACAACATGTTTGTAGAATGAATATAGCTGAAATGTGGATGTTTAGATCAAGGTATTCCATAACAATAATGGTGGTCGTAACGGTTACTGTCGTTATAGTTACAATACAGGCTGTAGTGGTCATTACGGCCTTGTTAAAAAGAAAAAAACTGTTTTGGCCATGTTATGGGGCCATTATGGGCCTTTTTTCCATAATGGCAATTACAACCTCATAACACGTAACAATTACTACCGTTACTATTACATAACAGTTATTACAAAACTGTTTTTTAATACGTTGCTTCAGATGGATGAGTGGCAGGACAAGAAAGGATAGAATTAGAAAGGAGTGCATTCGAGGGAACTTAAAAATAGAACCAATAGGTAATAAGATGAGGGAAAGTAGATTTGGATGGTTTGGTCATGTGCAATGGAGACCAAGAACCACAATGGCTAGGAGTGAGTTGGTACAAGTTGGAGGCTCTAAAAGGTCAAGGAGAAGGCCCAAAAGGATGTGGATCATGATATGCCGAAACGGTTACATAACAGCCGTTACGTAACATTAATGGTGGTAACCATTAGGCATTATGGGGCCAAAGAGGCAATTAAGAAAAAACAAAAACAAAAAAACATAATTTAAATATATATATATACATAAAAGGGCCCATAATGGGGTTGAAAAAAAAAAATCTAATGGCCCATATCGTAACGATAACGGCGGTTTATAGAACACCTTGAGACATGGATGGAGGTAGTAAGAAAAAACTAGATGACCTATGGTCTAACTGGAGGTATGGTAACTGGAGGTCTGGCCCTTAATAGAGTTGAATGGAAGGATAGGATTCATGTAGCTGACACCCTAATTAATTGGGATAAGGCTAAGATGATGATGAGTTATTTTTAGACTGTTCGAAATATCGATATCACTACAAATTTCGCTAGCCAAGGATACAGAAACAACATCGATATCGCTTTTCTGGAAATGCGGGAAACATTGGGGAAACATGGGGAAAACAATGGAGTTCTTCAGTGAAACTTCAGGTGATGCTAAAACACACATATTTGCATATTTATGAAAAACAAAATTGCAAAAAGAATGCATACATATTAAGCTTCCATTTAACGGGGCCTAAAAGTATGTGTTACAATAAGAAATCAGTCCTATAGTAACAGAACAATCACTTGAATCTCATTTAACAAATTAACAAGCAAACAAACATGCATAATGTATTCATACCTCATATGTCCATGCATAAATAAGTATATAAGCACAATACACAATACACATGCATGATTATCCAACCATCAATCCATCTATCCCATCCAACTATCCATCCATCCAATCATCCAAACATCCATCCATCCCATCTATCCATCCAAACATTTTTTTAATAAACAAAATTTTGGTGATATTGATACATTGGCAATATCACCAAAATATTGCCAACGCACTGATGATACAAGCGACACCTAGATTTTACACAGTCGAAAATAGTGGCAATACGTTTGCAACATCAATATACTGGTGATACAAGCAACACCTAGAATTTACGCAGTAAAAAATATCAACAATACATCAGCGATACTTTGCGATATATTGCCGATACCTGGAATTTTTTCTACTACTGGGGTTATCGGTATCACCAAGCTGGAAATACAGATAATATCGGGGATACTCTGAACAATGCTTTTAGATATCTTTTGGTTATCTGATTTGTTTTGGTGATCATCTCTTTGTAAACAGAAGATATATTTGTAATCAAGAGATCAAAAATAAAGGATTCTAGAGGAGGAGAAAATAGATATTCTCCCTTCCCTTCTTTTCCCTAATTTATACATTTAGATTTGGCAACACCAAAACAGCATATAGGAAATGCAATCATGTTACTGCAGTTTGAGATTGAGGTCCAGATTCCTAGTGGATTGGATGGATTGGAGAATATGAAACATCTTGGCCTTCCGCTCGGTAGGAATCATAAGGAACCGCGTTTGGGGATCCCATTATTGGAAAATAATTCTGAAGAGACAAAACAGTGGGAAAAGTTCATATTTGTCCTCAAGAGGAGAATTACGCTAATCAAATCTCCCAGTGTATTCTCTTTTCATGATGCCAATTGAGGTGGCTAAGAGAATAGAACAACTCCGACGTTATTTCATACAACGACAGGAGAAACAAAGTCCAAAAATTCTATCTCGTGCAGTGGAAGGATGTTCAAAATCAAAGAGAGGAGGTTTAGCGAAGGGCCAGAAAGATGAATTGGCAACTCTTTGGGAAGTGGTGGAGGTCGAGTGAAGAACCGGAAGCTAGAAGCCATGTGCAGTGATGTTATCCACAGAAAGTATGGCATATCTAAATGGAGGTGGATTCCTGGAATGGCTCCTAAGAATGAAGGCATGGATGTCTAGAAAGTTATTTATGATTTTGCCTAATGCAAATAACAAAAACCTATATCAAGCGAGTAATATATTAAGAGTAAGAAACATTTTAGTATTGATCACAACGAGTTCCGGAGAAACATTTAGCTCCATTATAACCCTCTGGCTGAGGTTTTTGATCCCTCTTGGATCTTTCTGTAAGTAAGCAAAGATTTCATATTGTTTTAGTACATTAGTAGTTCCGTAGTTTGGAAGACAAGAGAAACCTGCATAATAACGAGACAAACAATTACAAAAGGCTTCGAGGCAAACTACAAGTGGTGTATTCTGAACCAACATAGGCAAAAAGGTCTTGAAATGGTCATTGAGTGCCATTTTCTCTTCTAAATCCTCCTTTTTATGCCTTGTTAGCTTCAAAAGGGCCCTATCACCTCTTGAAGGTATAGTATATTCAGGATCCATCTAGGGTACGAGTATTTGCCCGATTGTGTTGGCCAACAAAATCCTCACTATAGATGATATCAAGAAGAGGAACATTGCAATCTCTAACATGTGCATCATGTGCAAGGATAATGAGGAGTCAGGTAGCCATCTATTTCTTCACTACAAAGTCACAAGTGCTGTGTGGAGCCACTTCTTCAATCTGTTTGGGGTTTCATGGACTGACCCTGAGAGGTATTCTTATGCAATGGACTAATAATGGGTGCTTACATCCTCATAGGAACAGTATTTAGAAAATGGTCCTGCTTGCTATAATATGGGGGAGTTGGCTTGAGAGAAGTTCCAGAACTTTCCAAGATAAAGGTAAATGGTGAACGCAATCAAGCAGAAAAAAGAAAATTTTATGGACGCCAGCCACTAATAGCCCTGAATTTAGAGGGATATCTATCCAAGATTCTTCTACAGTACTAGAGATCCTTCCTGTCAGTAGTACACTAGTGAAGGGTCTCTGTTCTTAGGGCTTGGTGGATTGTTGTATTTCCTTTCTTTTTGCTAAGGAGGCTTGTTACCTTTTTCTTGTCAGTGGTGGGCAGAGTGGTTTCTCATCATCTCTTTGACCCTTTTTCTTATTTTTCTAGATTGAAAAGAATTGTAAATATCCTTCATGAAAAAGGTTGAAATTAATTATAGAATCAGCACGATCTTCAAACTAAGTCATTATTGAAAGAGACTTCAAGAGTGGTATTCTTGGGTTCCAGACCAAGATTGATGACTCCTTTGGAGCAGCAATTCACTGTAAATGAAGTAAAAGGTGCAATTTTTGTGTTCTTAGTTTCCTTGAGCTGAATTCCAAAAGAGACTCACTGTTCAGCAGAAGCTTTAGCCAAAAGAGTTATGCATGGATCTTCATATGTTGATGATATTTATCCATTTCCCCAACTTCTAACAAAGAACACGATGGGGCTTTTCTCAGAAACACTTGATAGTTTGGCCATCCAACCAGACTTAGCTTTGCTCTAACAAACAACTCTCCAGGTCGGCCAGATAAATTGTGAAACATTCTGTTCTTGCAATTTGTCCATATCAACCAAAGGCCAGCAAAAAGGGAAAGATGCCAAAGATATCCTTTTGAACGAGAGAAACTCCCATGCCAGGCCTTAAAGAACTCCACAATCGAATGAGGTATCACCTAGTTGATTTTGAAGAGATCAAAGAACCTCTACCAAATGGACATTCCTAACTCGTAATGCATAAATAAATGATCCACAAGTTCCCCATCCTGAAGACATAGAAGCAAATATTGGTGATGTTCATGTTCCAAGTCTCAAATGATCGATAGTAATACGTCATTCTTCCTGCCAACCAAGTGAAAGCAGTTACCCATTGGGGCCTTACATAAACCCCATATGTGAGCAGTCTGAGCTCTATCCTTCTAACTGAGATCCTTGGATAATGCAGGACTTAAAATAAATTGTACCAATCAGGGTTCAGAGCATCGTTATCATTATGTATTAATGATCTAGGATACAAAAACATGTATAGGTATCGCTGATATTATCACCAACTCAGAAAAATATCGCTATCTAAGGGAAACATTGCGAAAAAGGTGGAATTTTTCAGTGGAACTTCAGGAGATGTTAAAAGACATGTTTACACAAGTACGAATCAAAATATAAAAAAACGACTATATATAATCAGTGTCCTTTTTATAGGGGCCTAATCATATGTTGTCAAAAAATCAGTGTAAAATAAATACAAAAATTTGTAGCCAATCAACAGATTGGCCAACCTTTTTGGTTGAACCACCCTCCAATCCTTCCTCACCTTCTTCCCTCGTATCGCTTCTTTCTGGTGTTGGGTACACTCATTATAAAATTTCCACATTAATTAACTGCAAATAACACATTTTCCAATACAAAAATGAAAATTTTAGGATTTTCCCAATTTCCCTCATTGTCCACTTAAATGTTAACTTTTTCACCACAAATCCATGTCAAGGCATGAAAATTATACGCAGACATGGATTTCCATTACAATACACGCTAGCATTTGAAAAAAATATAGTTTCTATGGATTTTTCATCACCTTTTGAGTTCCGGGCCGTCTTCGTTTTGAGTAAAGATTTCTCCCCCCAAATTCAAACTTTGATTTAATAAGAACCAAGAGTAATCAAAATCTCTTTTAGAATAAAATTCCAAAAATAAAATAAAAATCCCCAAAAAAATGGAGATCTTTTGGGTTTTTTTGAAATTTCCCCATCTTTTTACATTTTTTGTCCATTTACAAATGTTTCCTTAGTATCGAGGATATTATTGATGGTATCACCAACACCAAGGAACTTTTATAAGGAATCCTTCTCAAAGTATCGTTGGTATCGATAATATCACCAATATGACTGTATCAATGATATTTGAAAAATTTTACACTTCCAGTAGTTTCAGCATTGGTCCCAATCTATTTGGCTTCCAAAACCAATTGACCCTTTCCTAGTTCCATGGACTCTAGTGCCTCATTTTCCCACCAGGCCCAAAATTCATGAATTTCATCTTCATTCATATTTCTACAAATAATGGAGACCACAACATTTGGTTCCCTCCACGGATTAACACTAAGAGACCATCATTGCCCCTTTCTTGAGTTCTATTTGAGCCATTCTATGGAAATTGAACTTGAGGGGCTGATAGTTCCACAACACTTCCTCCTAAATACAAGTACGAGAGCCCCACCCCCAACATGATGAATAACCTCCTTTCATAATCAAGTTCCCACTTTAAATGTTGACTTATGTTCACCTCAAGGCTCAAACTCAATGCAAGGAGGACACTTCAATACCCCCACTGACTTCATATTCATGAGATAAATCCCTAGAAAAGTTGAGATCATTATCTTCAATTACTTGATTCTGATCCCTCTAGCTCTTTTTGCGCTTGGAAGCCTCTCCCCGCTCTATGAGATGGAATTTATGTTTTATTTCGGCTCCTCTCCATAGGAAATCCATCCATTTTATTTTTTTTCCAAATCATTCTTTCGTAGAATTTCCTTCACCCCCTCTAGCTCTTTTTGTGCTTGGAAGCCTCTCCCTGCTCTATGAGATCGAATTTATGTTTTTTTTCAGCTCCTCCCCATAGGTAATCCTTCCGATTTTTTTCCAAATCATTCTTTCATAGAATTTCCTTCACCCGAAGCTCATGGACACAATTCCCTACACAACCCTTAAAGAAGCCTTGAGGCATGCCATTAGCAAGGACTGAATAATACATTGAGCTCACACATTCCTTCATCTAACTTCTCCATTTTCATATCAAAACCCATCTTCAACATAGAATCTAAGAAATTCCAATCAACATATTCATAGGCCTTTCCTTAGAGTTAGCAAATGATCCCCACCCCTCTCCTCCATGTGCCTTGAATTGATGCACTCATACGCGATGATTGCCCCATCCAAAATCTACCTACCAAGCACAAATGTTTCCTACGATTTATGTATAACTCCACCCAACACACAAAGCCTCAAAGCATAATATTTATAAGGACCCCCAATTAAGCTTATAGCCTTGAAGATCACAAGCATTTAGTTCCATCTTTTTTGTTTTACTTATTTATTTATTTAAATCATAAGAATAAAGGATGCTTCAATGCATAGTTATGATTATCAGTATCATATCGGCCAATACAACCACATCGTATTTCTATCACTATGAGACGATACGCGATTTGGGGTCGTATTGGCCCGATACATAAAAACTGAACCATATCAGCCCGTATCAGCCGATATGCTCACAAGAGCCCAATTTTAAATTATTATTTTTCAAAATTTCACTCATTGTCTCTTCTTCTTTTCATTTAAACCATGGAATAAGCTTAAAAACTCATTTTAGGTTAGATCTAGACTTATTTTGGGATCAAAACAAATTACTTGAATGAGATTCGATAAATCGAAGTGAAGTTGACCGTTATAGAAAAACCACAAAGAAGGGTAAACCTTAACTTTCTTTTCTATATTTTCATCTTCTTTTGTTGTATTTCAATGTAATGGGCCCTAGTTCACCAAATCATGCTTGATTTGTGTTTAATTAAGGCCCATTTAGTTGACCTTCAACAAGTCAAATCGACAAACAACATTCTCATCAAAGAATGGCCTGATACACTGTCCGATATACCATAGAATACATGGTCAAAACACCCAAAAAAAATGATAGATTCTTGGATATCATTTTTTTTCCTTTTTTTTTTTACTTTAGAAAAAATAAAAATAAAAATAAACAAAATAAAATAAATAAAATAAAATCTGACTAATGGCCGATATGACCCTGACCCTGATATCGATACGTGACTAGTATCGTATCGTTTTTTCGCTAGGCCGATATGTCAACTGATACCGACATTCAAAACCATGCTTCAATGTCTTTTTAACAGTTTGCCTCTTTCGTAATTACAATATGAATGTCAGGAAATCCCCATTCACTTCCTCCCAAAATACTTGGAAGAGTGCAGATGGGAACCCATGTGTACACGGGACCATATCCCTCCCCAAACTTTTCATTGCCACCTCCACCTCATCTTCTTTGATCCGATATTCTGACCATTCAACTTCTGCTTCTAACACCTTATTGTCAAGATTTGGTTATCTCCAATGTTCCTCTAGAGAAAATTCAAGTAGATGTTGATAATTGAATCACAGTTTTTTCCTTTCCTCAATTCTTTCCCCATCTACCAACAAGTTGTAGTTAGGGTTATATCCGATAATTCAAATATCAATAGTATCAAGCAATATGATATATCAAATTCTCTATATCACAATGTATATATCAATACATTGTGATATCAAGCAATATGTATATCCAATGTTCCTCTAGAGAAAATTCAAATAGATGTTGATAATTGAATCACAGTTTTTTTCTTTCCTCAATTTTTTCCCCATCTACCAACAAGTTGTAGTTAGGGTTATATCCGATAATTCAAATATCGATAGTATCAAGCAATATGATATATCAACTTCTCTATATCACAATGTATATATCAATACATTGTGTACATTGTGATATCACCCCCCCGCGCGGAAAAAAGAAAAAAGAAAAACTCCATTTTCTCCCCTTTTTTGTCGAGGGATTTGTTTCTAAGGGGCTATTTCGATTTGTTGAAATATGAGGAAACGTCATTTTCATAAAAATGGCATTTCCATTGTTTTTGTAAATTTCTTGAAAACACCATTTCCATTTACCTCTCATTTCCTGAAAAATGGCCTTTTCGTTTCCTTGCTCAAACGTAAGAATCTCATATCCAAGAAATTGAAGGAAATGACCCCTCTTTTCATAAAGTGCCACACAAGGTTGTCACATGTGCCACCACCCATCTTCTCAGTTCCCGACATCTGTAACTATCCATCTTCATGTGCCCCACATGTGCCAATGCGTGGCATGTATCACCACCCATCTTAAAGCACCACATGCCACGTGCCATCCGCATCTTTTAGGGACCACATTTTAATGTGCCATGTGCAACATGTGCCTCTCATCTTCAAGCACCCCGCATGTGTCACATGCATTATTCCAAGCATTGGAGATGTCATCGATAATACTGTTGATATTATTGGTGTCAACATCTCAGCAATACGAATAATACTGGCAATGTTAGAAATTCTAGGTATCGGTGATATATTGCCAATAAATCGCAAAGTATCATTAATGTGTCAATATTACCAATGTATCATGGCAATTTCGATTGTATAAATTCTAGATGTTGCTATTATCGCCGATGTATCAATATAGGCAAAAATCTATTTATTAAAAAAATCCATTCAATTTTTTTATGGGTGCACGTTGTATGATGAAATGCATGTATGCATGGATGGATGGATGCATGTGTACGCGCGTGTGTAGTGTATACATGCATGGATGGATGGATCCACCATTTTCTCCATGTTTCTCCAATGTTTTCCTGAGTCAACGATGCATGCTTTTAGGCCCCCATTAGAGGTAAACTTATTATATATGCACCTATTTTGCTATTATTTAATTCCTAAATATGCAAATCTGTGTATTTTAGCATTTATTGAAGTATCATTGAGAAATTCCACCATATTCCCCAAGTTTCCCTAGCATTTCCCTGGGTTAGCATTACATGCTTTTATGTATGCGTCGCTTTTGCAATTATTTGATTCCTAAATATGCAAAATATGTGTATTTTAGTATCTCCTAAAGTTTCATTGAGAAATTCCACCATTTTCCACATGTTTCTCTCGGTCAGTAATGCATTTTCGAGTATCAACGATATCGATACATGTTTTTGTGTCCTCAACTAACAATACATGTAACGATACCGATACTATGAACACTAGCCCCATGTGCTCTAAGCTACATGTGCCACATTGCCATCATCTTTAAGCGCTTCACATGTGTGACATGTGTCAATGTGCTACATAGGCAACATGTGCCACCAACTACCTTCAAGTACCCCACATTCACCACAATTCATCTTAAAGCACCATAAACGTGCAAATATGCCACATGTGTGACATGTACAATAACCTATCGTCAAGTATGTCAACATACCAAATGTCCCAATGTGCAACATGTGCCACCCTCATCCTCAAGCACCAAACATGTGCAAATGCACCACATGTGCCCCCATCCATCTTTAAGCACTCAACGTGAGCCACATGCCACACGTGCAACATGTGCCACCATCCATCTATAAGCATCCCACATGTGTCACAATCCATCTTCAATGCACAAGCATAACATTCTATCTTTTGAGTAAAATTTTCATGAAAAAATCTTTTTTTTCCAAACGACTAATTTGAAAATAAAGAAAATGTTTTCAAGAAAATCTTGTTGAAGAACAATCAATGGAAATAGTTTTTCATTTCTTGTTGTTTTCCAGAAATAGCATTTACTTAAAATACCATGTTCCACATATTTTTCCCATGAATTCAACAGGCCCTAAATGAATTTAGTTATGAAGAGAGAGAGAGGGGGGGGGGGGGGATTAGATAGTGAAAATTGGGGGATTAGATAGTGAAAATGGACCGAAATTCATTCAAAGAGATTTGTTTGCTTTGTATTGTTTTTATTTATTTCTTTTGTTTAAATTCAATAGAAGTAATTTAGTAATCCATGATTATGCATGTTTTGCATGCAAAATCATGGAATTTTTGCTCCAATTTCCAAATTTGAGGAAAAGGGAAGAAAGAATTCCCGAAAAATCTTTTGTTTTCATCCATTTAAATGTCAAGTATGAGTGTCGAAAAAATCGTATGAAACATTGAAACTACTTATAGGCCAATCCACATATTAGTGATAGTTTCTAGAAATTTTGAAAAAAAAAATTTGTTTTTAATTAAAAATAACAAAAATTAATTTAAAAAATATATGTTGATCAACCAAAATTGGTTAACTTTATTGATGAGCATACGCTGAAATATACACATGTTTTCTTACATAACTTTTATGGAGATTTTTTTTCTTTTAGAGAGAGAACAACAAAATTTATTAAGGAAAACCTCACAAAAGCGAGAAAGGAATAGAGCCCAAGAGACAACCGAAACAAGAAAGAACCACAAAAATGGCTTTTAGATACATAGCCCAACTAGAGACCAAAAAGATGACCTCCTCAAAACCCGCCAACTCATTTCGAAAACAACAACCATTCCTAATACCCCAAATGGCCCAAGAAAGCCATGATGATCAACCTCCACTTAGCTTTTCCAACCTTGCCCACTTCACCACCATGCCACGCTCACATGAAATCATCCACTGACTTCGGCATTACCCAGTCAACACGTAGCAAGCACAAAAAATGCTCCCATATTTTGCAAGCAAAATGGGCAGTGAAGAAAAAGGTGATTAATCGACTCCACGTCTTCCATGCACATTAGACAAATGTTGGAGAGAACGAGATATCTTCTGTGAAGGTTATTTATTACAAGAACCCTCTTCCGACCCACTAGCCGAACAAAACTTGCCACATAAAGGGGCTTAAAGAACCAAATATGGAAGGGAAGAGACGAACCAAAAGCACAAGGTGACGAACTAATCAACTCAAACAGCGATCGAATGTCACCAACATGAGGGGAGGGGGACATATCCTTCAAAAGATCCAAAAGCCCAGCAAACTTGATAATCTCCTCCTCCGTCATATTCCTACAAGGAGGGTTCTAGACTACATGGCTACCGCAAACAGAGAAGCTATCCACCACCAAGACGAAGACATCGAGAGCGAGACAAGCAATTCTAGGGAATAAATCTTGAAGTTACCACACCAAACATCCACCCAAAATCGAATGTGAAGCCCGTTACCAAGTGAAAACGCAATTCACCTACAAACCAATTGTTCGGTTTCGTCACCACCTTCCAAATGCTAGAAGCTCTATAAAAAGAAGATCTCTTCGTGAACCAATTGCCCCCTGCACCCCATACTTGTTAGCAATCACCTCCCTCCACAACCTTTCCGGCTCTAATCCAAATTTCCAAATCCACTTCCCAAGAAGTGCAAGGTTCATATCACCCAACATTCTTAAGACCAGCATCCCCCGCCTCTATCGGCTTACAAACCTCTTCCCACTTAAGGAGGTGAAACTTGCTACCATCCTCTCCTCAACTTCTCAAAACTATCCAACACCGACTTAGGGCATCTAAAGAGGGACATGAAATAGACGGCCATGTTGGAGAAAGTCGCCTTAATAAGCGTTAAATGCCCACCGAAGGATAAATATCCACACTTCCAAGAGGCTAATTTCCTCTCGATCCTTTCAATCACCCTATCCTAGAGATGTATGGCTGGCTTCTCGATGTAAATAGGCAACTCAAGATATGTTGAAGGAAAGGACCCCATCTTGCATCCATATTCTCGCTAGACAACTCAAAGCTTCCCCACAAACCTGAATCTGCAACAACATCTTGGATTTACCAATGTTGATTTTTAGACTCAAGATGGCTTCAAAACAAACAGTGATTTTCTGTAGTTGCCCACCGAAGTCACATCCCCATCACAAAAAAGGAGCATGTCATCCGCGTACTGAAGATGACTAATCTGAGGACCGCTCGCTGAAATCTTAAACCCATTGAAGAGCCTATTATCCCCCCTTTCTATTGAGGGCCTCCCAACAACCACAGACAAATAAGGGTACAAAGGATCCCCTTGCTGAAGACCCCTAGAGGCCTTGAAAAACCCTTTTGGCAAACCATTAACAAGAATGGAGAAAGAGGCAAATTGCACACAAGACTGGGTTAAGGCTTCTAAATCATCCTTCTTGGGTACCATATCGACGATTGAATGAATAATGATCGATAAACATCTGTGATAACTGGTCCCGACGTTTTGATGGTGTTGAGATCTAATGATGTGTACCATTGGAGTGCTATTCCCTTTAGGCTCCGCTAAAATAGACAGTCTACCCCCTCCATTTCAGCCCACAACCTAATCTGAGAAGCATGTAATCAAGGAACTTCCAGTTCACATGATCATATGCCTTCTTGATATCCAGCTTACAAACAATATCACCTCTCCTCTCCCTATTCATAGCATTAACACACGCATCAACAATAAGCGCGCTATCCAGAATTTGTTTGCCCATAATGAATGAACCGTAATTTTCATATACGACCTTTGAGAGGACTCCCTTGAATCTAAAGGCTCGTATTGGCTAAGATTTTGTAAGGACCCTCTATAAGACTGGCCTGAACTCTTTCAAATTTTCTGCCAACACCCCCCCCCCCCCCCCCCCCAATTTTATTTTTTTTTTTGCTTGTTAGTACACACCAACTGTCAGTACATGCACTGCCCCCTCCGCTTAAGGAATCAAGGGTATAAAAGAAGCTCTAAGCATGGTAGAGAGATGACCGCGATCAAAAAATTCCGCCATGAAGTCCACATCAATCATCACTACCTACCAAAACTTTTGGAAGAAGAGCATGCGGAACCCATCCGGACCCAGGGCCTTACCCACGCACATTGAGTTAATCACTGCTTTACCTCCTCGTTCGAGATCGACACTTCTAATGCAAAGACTTCCTCGCTTGATGACTCTTAGAAATCTAAGTTATCTAACTGCAGTCATTCCCAAAGATCACAAATCGCTACAAAATGCACTATAGAATCACAAATCTTACTTTTATCTGAGGTACTCCATCCATCTACAATCAAATTGGATATTTTGTTGTTGTGGGCCCAAGCACTAGCAATATTGTGAAAGAATCTAGTGTTTTTATCACATTCTTTGAGCCACACTACTCTCGATCTCTGTCATGGTGTGCCGTAAAGGCCGTTACGTAAAGGTAACAGTGGCAACCGTTACATGTTACGGGATCGTAACGGCCGTAACAACCACTATAGAAAAAAAAAAAAATGACCCGTAATTGTCATTAACGGCACATTACATCCCCTATAAAGGCCATAATAGCCCCGTAATGATCTATTATGGGACATTTATAGGTTTTTCATACTTTTTAATTAACATTACAGGGCAAATACAGGTTTTTCAAGGTTTTTTTCAATAAATAAATAAATAAATAAATAAGAGAGGTCGTAACAGCCGCTATGCCCCGTATCGTAAAGGTAACGGTGGTGGCCGTTACGACCACCATTACCGTTACGGAATACCTTGATCTCTGCAGCCATTTAATTTCCTCATCCTTAGCCATGGTGTGTCATAACGGCCGTTATGTAAAGGTAATGGTGGCAACCATTACACACTACGAGGTCATAACGGCCGAAAATGACCCATAATGACCATTACAGTCCATGTAACAACCCATTACGCCCTTTGTAAAGGCCATTACGGCCCTGTAACAGTCCATTACTCGGACGATACAGGTTTTTCAGGACCATAACGGCCATTATGGGGGTCATTACGAAGGCCGTAACAGCCGTTACAACTCGTATCATAAAGATAACGATGGTGGCCATTACAGCCCCCACTACTGTTATGGAATACCTTGTCCTTAGCCCGATTAGCTAGAGATAAAACTAGAGCTACCCTCTTATCCCTATCCTCCATCGACAAGCCTCCGCTCTCCTCCACCAAATCTAATTCGCGAATCTCTTCTGCCATTTATCAGGCAATGCCTCTTAGGTACCAAGCACCTCTTTCTTCCATAGCTTAATGTTTTCCTTCAAAAGCTTTAGTTTTCTGCTTAACCTGAAGCCGGCATATCCTTCCACCGAAAAAGAAGAACACCATTCGGCAACATGCTGCCAAAAACCATTAATCTCTAGTCATGAAGCTTTGAACTTAAGAGGTCTAAGGCGCCAGTTCTCCTCATTCACCTCAAGGGCAATGGGACGACGGTCCGAAACAGTCCTTGGCAACCCACAGTGGCAGACCAAAGGGAATATTTCAATCCGATCTACGGAAACCAAGAACTTGTCCAAATGTGAAAGCCTAGCATTATCTTGCCCATTAGACCATGTAAACTTGGCCCCACCCAAAGGTAAATCCACTGGATCATGCCGAGCTACCCAATCTGCAAACATTCTCATGCTTCTAGTAATTGGCCACCCTCGGATTTTTGGTGAGACAAGCGCGCCACGTTGAAATCCCCTCCAATGCACCATGAAGCCTCCCATCTCTACCTAATAGTGTCTAGCTCAACCCAAAACGGATCAGGAAGGTTGTATTTGCATGGGCCAAAAAAAAAAAAAAAAAAAAAAAAAAAAAAAAAAACCCGCATGAAATCGAACATTATCTCATAGTAAAATGGACAGAGAAAGAACCACCATAAAATCAACCTTTTTTTTTCCATATCCCAATATTCCAAGAGACGAGAATTTCCCCTAGCAAAGACCAGTCGTGTCAACAAACACCCCCCCAGATCAAATTGAGTAGACTCCTGTCTAACAATTCAAGCTTGGTCTCCTACAAAGCAATAATATCAGCCTTCGACTTTCTGCATACTCTCCTAACTTGAGCCCTTTTGAATTTGCAGCCCAGGCAATGCATGCTCCAAGATAGAATAATCATTGAGCACAAGCTCTACTCGATCTTGCCCTCTTGCCTCCACTTGCCTTGCCTACCGAATGGTAATTGATAAAACATTCAGAGCAGAGAAGTTCCCTCCAATCCTTAGGGGATTTCTTGGGCCTCACCACCTGAAGATCCTGCAACCATTAAGCTCCTCTTGCCTTGACGAACTGGAAAAAAGCATGCCCATCTTCATCTCGAGCTCCAAATTAATAAAAAATTATTTCAATTTTTTTTCTAAAAATGCATTGCAATATAGATTTAGTGTAAGTAATTAATACATTCAATATACTAATAAATTATACACTTCTAGGAAATATTAGTGATTCATACATTTATTATTTGAGTATTCATTAGAAATAGTTAAAATTTGCAAAAAAAAAAAAAAAAAAGGAGATGATATTGTTTGTTGTTTATAAGACTTCTTTAAAAAAAAAAAAAAAAAAAAAAGCAACAGCAACTATCATTAAACGGGGAAAGGAGAAAACAAGGAGATAAGAGAAAAAGAGAAAAAGAGAAAACAAAGGAAAGGGAGCCACTGCCGAGATGGCAGACCTCCCCTGGCAACCTAAGAAAGACAGATCGAAATCCCTCAAGTCCTTAACATTACAAGCCCATTCAGTCACCAGCCTTTTCGCCCCCATTCCTACCACCGAGGCGGAGGAGGAGACATCGTTGAAACAGTGATTGTTTCTTTCCTCCCAAATAGCCCACCAAATGGCGACAATAGACAAACGCCAAATGATGGATTTAACCTTCCCAACTTTCTGCCCATTCCAAGATGAAAGCAAGGCTCCCGCCGAGTTCGGAGAACACCAGGCAACAGAAAAATGCTGACAGAAGTCGGTCAGAATAGTAGACGTAAAGGGGCAATGCAAGAGCAAGTGATCGATCGATTTCGCGTGACGCATGCAGCAGAGGCAGATGTTAACTATCTGCATTCCTCTCTTGAGGAGATAATCGACTGGGAAAATTTTGTTCCGGCCAGCTAGCCAAGCGAAACAGATAAACTTAGGAGGGGCCGGATACTTCCAGATGAAGTGAGACGCTTCTTGAGCATGATGGTTCGCCGGTCTAGAGGCAGCATACAACAATTTAACTGAGAATTGACCTAACTTGTCCAGTTGCCAGAGAAGGCTATCGTTCTGATTACCGAGGGGAATCGAACGAGTTAGGCACTCCATGAGATCTACAAACTCCAAAGTCTCGCTGTCCGTTAGGTTTCTGAATGTCCTAATGTCCCACACAATGTTGCCAAACGAGATAGAGTAACTGTTAATAATGAGGGAGTCTTTTGAGGGGGATAACTAATATATTTGCGGAAATTGAAGTCTGAGAGGCTAATCCCCAAGCAAGCGATCTTCCCAAAGACGAATAGAAGAACCATCGCCCAACTCGAACGTACAATGCTGGATGACAAAGGAATACTGTTTGATGATGCCTTTCCAGATATGGGAAACATTATAGAGCGGGGCGTCTTTAGGCCACCAGTCCCCTTAAGATGAGCCATATTTACCCCTGACTATCAGCGCCCACAGAGCCTCCTTCTCAATGGCGAATCTCCAGACCTATTTCCCAAGCAACGCGGAATACATCGATTTCAGATTTTGGGGAAAATGTCTCTTAAGTATGAGCTATCTTTATCTTTATACTGTTTAAAATCTGCCAGAAGGAGAAACCATGTGGAAACCAAACGGGGTTTGTTCAAGGGGGAGTCGTTAGTAAGACAATTGAATCAGTTAGTGATGGTGGGGCGATGGCTAGGGCAGGAATGGCAAGGAGCCAGATTGCGCCATAGGGGAGGACAAGCTATGGGAGGAGGATGGTGGGGGAGGTTGGAAAACAGTATCAAAAAAGGAAAGATGTCCCGAAGAAGATAGTTGATTGATGTCCAAAAATGTCTGGATTTCCCACTCTTTTCATTAAACGATTCCAGGAGGGGTGGACGCTGATTCACTTTGAGAGGGTGTTCAGACGAGCTGGGGCAATAATGGACGTAGTAATCTCCAAGGATAGATTTAGGACGCATTATTGGAGTTTCGTTTTTGTTTGAATGAGCTCGGAGGAAGAGCTTGCTACCGCAGTCAATCTATTACATGGAGAGAGTTTTAGTGGTCAAAAGCTTCTCGTGCAACGAGTTTACTTTGGCCCCAGAGCTTGGGAAGTTCCATGAATTGAAGTCAGGAAGGCCTGTGAAGGAAGTCGCAGTGGTGAAGGGATCCAAGGAGAGGATGAAGGATACCGCTCCTCCTTCTATTGCTATCATGAGCAAGGAGATGGACAGTTGTACAGGGAGGTCCTCACAGGGAAGGCAACTTCCAAGCCGATACAAGGAGGGGTGACAGGAAGCCAAGGGATTGGAATCTCCAAAAGGGGAAGTTGGGTTGCGATAAAGATTCTCCATGGTGAGAGGGTGATCCAGGTTGAAGAAGAGGCCATTCATAAATCTAGGGAGTGATCGCTTTGATCGGTTGTTGTTTTTACGAAGGATAATGCTACCATTCCCCAGATTTCATGTTGGTTGGATGATTGTTGTAGAATCTCTCCGGAGATGTATTCTTTGAAACCTATAGGGCCCAATAACGTCTGGATCTAGTTTACGTCAGAGGTGAATATCGACATTCTCTTTATGGCGGAGTTTCTACATCGAGAAGGGCCTATCCTTCAAATCCAGAGATGGGAGGAGTATTCTTCCTTAGGTTATGAGCAATCCTGGTTCTTGATTTGGGGGATTCCTCTAGAATTTTGATTCATAGACTTTTTCACGTCTATCGGTTCTTGCCAAGGAGAAGTCCTGGAGATTGACCCCTCGATGCTATCGGCAGTAGGAAATGGGGTAAGTTAGTATTCGCGTAAAACAGCGAAAGGGGGTAGGATTTTCGAGGGTGGTTTTCGCCATCGTCGAGGGTATCGATGAAGGTGCAAAGGGAGGAGAATGGTGACGTTCCGCTTTGATGGGCTGGTAACTAGAGGAAGAGAGAGGATGGCATAGGATTAGGAAGCCTTGAAAGTCGATTGTTTGAGGTCAAAAGAGCATGGATTATATGCACCGCTAGAGCTCCAATCTAGGAAAGGGACGCGTGTCCTAATTTGGATGATGGAGAGAAGGTAGGTGGGGAGAAAGAGCCTTCAGAGGAGACGTGTGTTGTGTCGTGTGTGGCGGGAGCACAGGAGTATCCCAGTTCGGCACCAACACTCGCAACTGAGTTAGGGTCAGGTTCCAGACCGGATCCGAGCCTGCCATGTGACGTTGAACTGTTTGTAACATTTTCAGTTAGGGTGTTGCTTCAGGACGTGTCACAGTCAAACGTCATCCGCATCCTCGCCTTGTAATCTGCATACATTTTTAAATTGAACGGGAGAGATATCTAAGGCAGACACGTTCTTGATCTTAGACCGTCTAAAGAGATCCTTGTGGAAGAGTGAGTCAAGACATCAGAGGAGGTGGTGCCATGTCCCATCGAAGGGTCCCTTCATGATTTATGCAAGTCATGTGCGACTTCATTACCGATCAACACACGCATACATTATGAAGCCACGTGTGACAATAATTCCCATTTTCCTCTTCAAGACCCAAACTCTCTGCCTCATAAGAACACGAACCTACCGAAGGGAGTATCTGACATCTATAATTCAAGAGAGCTCAAGTTTCTCCTTCTACAAGTCTGGCCATACCAAGGAGGGGGTCATATCCAGACTTCAAAGCAACCACATATCTGGAAGGAGCAGAGAAGATGATCTCAGATGTTTCAGTTCCCAATCCAACGGTCTTGGAGGAAGGAGAGTTGATGTTGATTGTTGCACCTTTTGAAGGTGCTCTGTATGAGGAAGCTCTTATGGTGATGCTCCTCTACAATGAGAAAATGGGTGCGGGGTCGTTTTCTTTGCAAGAGTCCAAGGAAGCTACGACGCTTCCTGATCAAAAAGGGGGAGGATTTCCAATCAAAGTTCATTTCCAGTGGGCTAAAGATGTTCTCGAGAGAGTGGGAGGTTTGTCAGGGTTGTCTTTTGAACCCAGAGATGAAGATGTACACGATTTCTTCCACTTTGTTCGAGCTCAGGTTGTGCAACGTTAGCAAGAATTACACGGTCTAAAGGCTAACAAGTCGCCAAAGGGTTGGAGGGAATTATTGAGCTTGGACTGCTCTGTGAATTATGATACAACAGTTAAGGTAAGCGGAGGAAAAAGGGCAAGATCGGGGAAGGTCTGTGCTCAATGATAATTATGTCATGGAACGCTAGAGGGCTGGGCTACAGGGATAAGAGGGCTCAAGTCAAGAGGATATGCAAAAAATCTAAGGCGGATATTATAGCTATCTAGGAATCGAAGCGTATGTCTATTGGTAGAGATACGATTGATTCCATTTGGGAGGTGAAAAATATTGATTGGGTGTCATCTAATGTTGTGGGGACAGCAAGGGGTATCATTGTCACATGGAAGACAAATATTTGGAGGAGAGTGGATTCCTATATTGGTTCTTACTTGACTTCAATTTTTCTGTGTGAAATTTTAACTGGTTTCAAATGGGTGTTTTCGTCAGTGCATGGGCCGTGCTCCTTTAGTCTACGCAATCAATTCTAGGAGGAGTTCGACTCAATCAAGCAGAGGTGGGAAGGGCGCCAGTGCATTGGGGGAGACTTCAATGTGGTCCGTTTTTTAGAAATCCAAAGGGGGGTTGGGTTTCTTCTAGTATGAGATCTTTTTTTTTGATTGACTGATTCACCATGAGCTTGTCGACCTTCCCCTGAGGGGTCCAGTTTTACATGGTCTAATGGGCAAGAAAACACCATTATGTCGCAATTGGATCAGTTCCTGGTTTCGGTGGATTGGATTGAGAAGTTTCCTCTTGCTAGACAACGCGCTCTCCCAAGATTGATTTCCAATCATCAGCACATAATATTGGAAGTAGCTCAAGAAAACTAGGGCCCGAGACCGTTCAGATTTGAAAAGACCTAGCTAGAGATCAAGGGTTTCGAGCAGCTAGTGGCTGATTGGTGGGTTTCCTTCTCTGTCGAAGCATGTGTTGGTTTTAGATTAAGTAGGAAGATCAAAATGCTGACGGAAAAACTGAAGATGTGGAAAAAAGAGGTCCTTGGAGCTCATGAGGTAGAGTTCGACAAACTTGCAGAAGAGATTCATGAATTTAATATGATTGAGGAGAGTGGTGGGCTGTCGGAGGAGGATATATTTTTTAAAAAAAAGGGCAGATCTCTCTCACAGATACGCTAGTCATGCTAAGGAGGAAGAGATTAAATGGCGTAAGAGGTCTAGAAAATTATGGCTTAAGAGGGCGATAAGAATACATGCTTCTTTCATAGCATTGTTAGCGTTAGCACCCGCGACAACAGGATTTCTACTTTGGTGGTAGATGCGTCTAGAATTTCAGAAAAGATTCAGATTTACGACTCCATTGTTTCCGTTTAAAAGGACTTGTTATCTGGAGATCAGTGAGGGAGGCTGAGATTGGACCACCTTCAATTCAAGAAGATTACTTTTAAGGAAGCAACCGGGCTAGAAGAAACCTTTTTGGAAGAGGTTGAAGACAAGCTTAGGTCAATGTGTGGAGATAAGGCGCTGGCCCGGATGGTTTCCCCATTTTATTCTATCAAAGATTTTGGAAAATTGTTAAAAGGGATGTTCCAGACTTTCTTGCTGAATTTTCAGAATAGCGACATCTTTCCTACAAGCTTAGGGCCAGTGTTTTAAATATCGACGATATATCTTGTATCCCACTTGTGCGATACGAAACGCACAGGTAGTGCAAATATATCCCACCCAATTGATCCAGTGATCATTTGCAATTTTCGATCCATGTTTTTGTTGTAAATCATGTTAAACCAGTGTGAAATGGTTACAAATCTATGATTCTTCATGTTTTTCGTGAAAAATCATGGATTTAGAACTTCGATTCCGAGATTTGGGGGAGATGGTTCAAGTTGCGGAAAATTAAGAAAAATAAAAAATTCTCACAAATCAGTTGCAATCTTTGTATCCAAACACAAAATTAAACATGTATGTAACCTGATCTGGTGATTCTTCTTCTGCTTTTAAATGTATTGGTTGTGTTTCCATATGTCTTCTTACATTTATAAATTATATAAATAGACTTTGAATATATTTGCATCAGTTCAATTGGAAAGCACATTTATTAAGACCCCATACAAAGGAAACCCCTATTATATGTACTTTTTTTGTAATGTTTTGATTTCTAAGTATGTATTGATGTCTTTTTCAACAATCCCTGAAGTTTCATTAAAAAATTCGACCAATTTCCCAATGTTCCCATGTTTCCCAACAACAGCGATACATTACGCGATACAACCGATATATCCTTTGTGATGACCGATATTTATCTGTATCGCAAGGGTGTGATACTTTACGCGATAACAATATTTAAAACATTGCTTGGGGCAACATTTTTAGCCCTCGTTCCGAAATTGGAAGGGGCAGAGCAGTTGAAAGATTATAGGCCGATTAGTCTTGTTGGTGATCTTTATAAGATACTCGCAATCGGGTTCAAGAAAGACCTCTCTAAGGTTATATCTGAGTACCATGGTGCGTTTGTGGAGGGGAGTAAGATTCTGGAATCTGCTTTAGTAGCTCATGAATGCATTGATTCAATGCACGAGGAGAAGAAAAACAAACTTGTCTGCAAGCTTGATATAGAAAAGGCCTACAATCACGTAGATTGGGAGTTTTGAGATTATATGCTAGATAGGTTGGGATGTGATCAGAGGTGGAGAAAGTGGATAAAAGCTTGTACTCACTCTGCTTCTTTTTATATTCTGGTGAATGGCTCCCCCCAAGGCTTCTTTAAAGCTTCTACAGGGCTTAGGTAGGGTGATCCTTTATCCCCCTACCTGTTTGTAGTAATAGGGGAAGCTCTCAGCACGATGCTTCGAAAAGGAGTGGAAAATGGCCTTTTTAACGGTTTTAAAGTTACAGCCCATGCCAATCAAATTTCACATCTTCCAACCGTTTGTTTTGAAGCAATGTCTAGTTTGAAGGTTAACGGGGCAAAATCAGAAATGTTGGGGATTCACATAGAAAGAGAGGATCTCATCCGATTCACGTGCATCTTTGGATGCAAAGTTGGGTCTTTCCCTTCTCTTTATCTGGGGTTGCACCTCTGTATTGGGAAACCCCCTAAGCATTTATGGGACAGAGTTATCGAGAGAATAGAGAGGGAGATAGCTTCTTGGAAATGTTGTTAATGTTCCTTAGGAGGGTACTTAACCCTTATCAAGACAGCCTTTTCCAATATGCCAGTGTACTTTATGTCCGTCTTCAAATGTCCTAAATATGTGTTGGATTGACTCGAGAAGTTGAGAGATTTTCTTTGGAAATGAGCTAACAGAGGGAGGAAATTTCACTTGCTTAAGTTGGATGAGGTGTGCAAGCCGACCAAGGCTGGTGGGGTTGGCCTTAGACTGCTACGTGATACGAATCCGGCTTTGCTCGGCAAATGGATCTAGAGATTTGTGACTGAGAAAGATCTCTTTTGGAGGGAGCATATTGCTTTCAAGTATGATACTCAGGCGGACGACTAATTCGTGAAGAGATCTTCCATTTATAGGGCTTCTACGATATGGAAAGGGGTGGCGGCCGTCAAGCACCTAGTTCTCAGAGGGATATCTTTTCAGTTGGGTAATGGGCTTCAGATTCGCTTCAGGGTTGGATGTTTGGTGCGATGATTAGGCGCTTCAGGCTCTATTCCTTAGGATCACTCAACTTGCTCCCGACCAATTCATTTCAGTGGCAAAATTTTTTTTATGGCCGGAGAGGAGGTAGTTCGGGGGCCCCCCTATTCGTAGGAACTTGTCAGAAGCTGAGATCATTGAGTTTGCTAAGATGTTGAAGGTCCTTTGGGAAGTTGCTCCTAATTCCTCCATAGAAGATTCAATGATTTGACCCAGGAACTATTCCAAGAAATTCTCGGTTAGATCACTCTTTTCCTTGATTTCAAATCTAATTCGTCACTTGGGTCCCTCCCGCCCGTTCCATTTTTGGCTTTATGGTGCCCCCCCTCGAGTGGCGATATTCGTGTGGTTAGTGGGCCGAAAGAGAATTCTCACTATTGATAACATCCAGAGAAGAGCCTTGGTTCTTCCCAATATTTGCCTCATGTGTATGAGGAATGCGGAATCTGACCATCTCTTCATCCATTGTTCATTGCAGTGAGAGTTTGGAGTCACTTCTTTTCTTTGCTTCATACTGATTGGGTGATGCCAAGATTGGTCGAGGAGTTGTTATGGGCTTGGCATGGCGGGAATACAAATAAATCTGGGAATCTCTTGGAGATTAACTCTTATGGCGGTGCTTTGGTCTATTTAGGGGGCTATGAATGGGAGATGTTTTAGAAATGTTGCTGAGGGAGTTAATGTGATTATTACCAAAGTTCGTGGCCTTGTAAAGGATTGGTCTATGTTTATTAAAGCCAATTCGGCTCCCCTTTGAAGGTTATTTCAGGTTTTTCGTCTATTTAGGGGGTTATGAATGGGAGATGTTTTAGAAATGTTGCCGAGGGAGTTAATGAGGTTATTAGCAAAGTTGGTGGTCTTGTAAAGGATTGGTATGTGTTTGTTAAAGCCAATTTGGCTCCCCTTTGAAGGTTTTTTCGGGTTTTTGGTCTGTTTGGGCTATATTTTTTTCTTGCATTGCAAGCTTCTAAATAAAATAAATAAATAAATAATTGAAGGATTAGCTTCTAATAAAATTGGTGTTACCTCTAAAAGATGATTCTTTTGGTTGTATTGTTTATGTTTTTGTACTTGATTTTCACACTGCGTACTAGAGAATCACTCCAACAAGAAATAGCCAATTGCTTCACCCTTTGCCAATTCAACACCTCTGCACAACAATCCCATTGCTTAAGTGGATATGAAGAAGACAAGTTGAACAAGCTAGGTATGCTTTTTTAAGTGGATATGAAGAAGACACACAATCACGTTGATCGGAACTTTCTCACTTAATTCTCTTAGTAGAATTGGGTTCGGAGATAGATGATGATGATGGATCGAGGAATACATATAGATGGTTTTAATGTGTCAAGGAATGTAACTTGACAAGTTCTTTTTCTATCCTTGTGAATGTCTCCCCATAGGGGCATTTCAAAAGTAATAGGGTCTTGGGGATCTCTAATATGGAACATGGTACGGACAATTGGGAAGAGTGGGCTGCTCTATGGAGGAGTAGTTTCCAAGTGAGTAGGTGTGATAAGATTCTCTTTTGTAAGATAATGTAGTGCGAGAGGAGCCTCTCGCATGTCTCTTCCTTCTCTCTTCTCCATTGCCAAATGCAAAAGATACCTTATTAAAGACTGATATGAAGTTTTAGCAGAGATTGTGATTTGGAATATCACGTGACAGTATAATATCAAGGATATCATGAAATCGGTAGTTTCAAAGATTTGGAATGGACTCCTCGCGGCACTTTCTCCTCTAAACCTTCTTTTGCGTCATTAACCAAACCAACAAAGAGAATCTTCATGTGCCCAAGTGTGTGGGAATCCCATTCTACCCCAAGTTAACGCTTTTGCTTGGCCAATGATAGCCAGTAAGATTTTGACTCTTTAAGAGGCATCACTTGTTCCCCAACTTTTGCTTTCTTTGTGGGGAGGGGGGAAATGTTAATGACATCTTTATCCATTATAGAGTGGCTAGAGGGGTGTGGACTTATTTCTTCAATTTTTTTAGGATCACTTCTGTTCTAAATGGCTTGTTAAAGGAAATGATCAAGGGTTGTTCCTTGGGACCTTTTCTTGTTAATCATAACATTTCACGGAAGAATTCTTATGCCACTTTGTGGCTCCTTTAGAAAGAAAGAAACACAACCATCTTTCACAACAAAGTAGCATCCAAGGAAGAATTATCGCCTCCCTAGTCATTAGTTGGGAACTGGTAAGGCGCAAGTTCTCGGGGTGTTTTCAAAAGCAATTTCTTCCAGGATCAAAAGTTGTGTTTGAAGGTGGTGGATGTAGTGTGTCCAAAGTTCAAGTTTGTTGGAAAGCACCTCCGAACAAATATCTAAAATTTAATTGTGGTGGTCCACCATTGGCAATCTGGAACCCACTAATTACAACAAGGTGTGGAACTATTTGCTCCCTACGAAAGCTAGCACCTTTTTCAACTTCTTTCTCCAACAATTCGGTGATTGTAAGTTACTCATAGAATGTAATCAAATGGGCCTCTTCCATCAAGGTTGGGCTATGGACTTTAGACTCTATCGAAGAAAGAGTGTTATCTTTGAGAGCGAGAGTTAGTTCTTCAGATGTTCTCAAGAAAGATAATGACCTTGCCAATTCTCTTGTGAAAAAGGCAGTGACAAGTCACGAGAGGTTCATTCATTGCTGGCTCCTTGGTGCCCCTTCTCTAGTTTCTTACTTCGCTCGTTTCAAGGAAATTTTAGTTACTTCAGAAAGAAAAAAATTTATGTGACTCACTACAAGTCATAGGCAATGTTTTCCATATCATTAATGCGTAATGTATCCGCTTTGTCTACGAACAAGGAAGTTACAAGTAATGCAACTATGAATCTCATGGAGAATTTGATCCTGGCTCAGGTTGAACATTGGCAACATGCTTAACACATGCAAGTCAGACAGGAAGTGGTGTTTCTAGTAGTGGACGGATGAGTAACTGATGCAACAGATGAAATTAAATATGGAATGCAAGAAATCAAGCTTGTGATTATACCAATTTTAAACAGTTACAAAATTACACATCCTACATACTATCTCAAACATTCAAAAAGGGGAATCTATGGGGGCCTAAGCCTACACAACTTTAGGGCTAGATCAAATAAAATTATAAGTCAAACAAGCCCAAAGGAGTGTAAGAATCATCCATTCTTGCAAAGGATTGTTCCCAACTCAAGAGATTCACTAAGTTTCAATTTGGGTAAAAATCTAGGGTTTGAAAATTGGGATTTGGGACTCTTTAGGGTTAAGGATTTGGATTAAGGAGTTTTTTTAGTCAAAAGAGAAGGAAATAGAGGAAAAAGAGAACCTGAGATGAGCCACGCACGCTGGACGGTAGATGGGCCTGGATGCACGTGCGTGACAGACATCCGCACATGTGTGGGGCCCATAAAGTCGAAAACCGACTTCTAGGCTGGGATCGGCCAAAGATTGGCTACCTCCATACCAAGTTTCGCGTCGATCCGTCGCAAGGCATGTGCGTAGTACTCCGCCAAAGTTTCGACCCCTCAGATGAGCCAGAATCTGAAAATCTGTTTGTGCACTACTATAAGAGAAAACTTGGATACGAAAATGGGTGAATCTGAAGGTGGAAGGAGTGTAAAGGGTGATGGATGTGGTGCGTAAGAAGGTGGAGATGATCTGGAGCGGATGTGGCTTCGCACCACGGTAGTTAGCCCTTCGAGGAAGGGAGAGCTTCACACCCAATTCAATTCTTCAACCCAGAGAGAGAGAGAGAGAGAGAGAGAGAGAGAGAGAGAGGAAGAAACGCACGAATTTTTATTCATAAAATACTATGCAATACCTACATGGGATTGCTATATTTATAAGAAAACCCTAAACCCAGAAAAAGGCAAAATTACCCTTGCGCCATGTGCGTGCACTAATACCAAAGCTAAAGCAAATAAAATAATTAATCTAAGCAATCAAAGCCGTTCATGATGTTTCTAATAACAAAAATAGTCAAAACTCAAAATCCTAAATCATCTAAAGTAGTGGACCACGATCATGAGATCCAATGGAAGAATCTATGTGATGATCAGGTCCACTCCAATGCTCCATAACGCAGCCTCCTAATTATGAGGCCCTCCAACGATGTCATCGTCGATCCAAATCGAAAGTGGGGCTTACCTCCTCCTTGAATACGTGCGTAGAGGGGGCGTATGCATGATGTCCACATCAACTCTCTCCGGCTGCGAAGGTTTCGCCACTGGCCAAACAAAGCTCCTAAACTGCTCCAAGATGTCTGGATCAAGTCTCTAAAGCTCCTCCTCAGTGAGTCACGTACTGTCTGAAGTTGGGCGTGACTTCCACTTGACAAGGAACTTATGAAAACCGTCATCCAGCGTTGATACAATCTGATGGTCTAGAATATCTTCTATCTCCTCTCTAGATGTGGGAAGGGTAGGTATAAGAGGTAGAGGCTGGGAAAAATGGGTCGGGAAGAGGCCATGGGTCAAGGGAAAGATATGGAGAACTGGGATGGTTAGGTGAAAGGCTGGACAATGTGTCAATGGTCCCCTGAAATAAAACTAGATCCTCTACATTGAATGTAGAACTAATTCCCATAGAAGGTGGAAGATCTACAACATACGCATTGGGATCGTTTCATTTTATAATTTTAAATGGTCCCGCGCTACGCGTGTGTAATTTCTGAACGGTTCCCTGAGGATACCGCTCTAGCCTAATGCGGACCATCACAGAGTCCACTACATTGAATTCCTTAAATCGTTTATGTTAGTCTGTAGAAAATTTGTATTGTTCATTACTAGTATTGATCTTTCGCCTGATTTCTTGATGCAATGAATGAATATGATGTGCAAAGGACTCTGCAGACTCTGATGGCCTATGGGACAGGAACATAGGGGCAAGATCAATACGACTTCAAAAGGACTTAAACCTATGGATCTATTGACTGAACTATTAAATGCAAACTCGGCGATAGGTAGCGCAGCGTCCCACATCTTGGTGTGCTCCCCCACTAAACACCTGAACAAATTTCCTAGGCTCCTATTGACCACCTCAGTCTGACCATCAGTCTGAGGGTGGTAGACAGAAGAAAATTGGAGCCTAGTACTCATCATATGTTATAGTGTCTTCCAAAAATAACTCATGAACCGTACGTCACGATCAGACACTATGGTTTTGGGTAACCCATGAAGTTTGACGACCTCGCTAAAGAACAATTTGGCAACATGGGATGCATCAGAGGTCTTCGAACGAGGGATGAAGTGGGCCATTTAAAAAAAAACGGTCCATGACAACAAATATGGAATTGTGTTTTCGAATAGTCTTGGGGAGCCCAAGCACGAAGTCCATACTAATGTCCTACCAAGGGGCAGATGGAACTCGTAAAGGTGTGTATAGCCCCGGATTCTGCTTTTTCTGCTTTGCCAGTTGACAAGTACGACACTGCCCTGTAATTTTGGCCACGTCTCGCTTGAGGCTTGGCTTTCCTCAACTAAGGCAATGGTCTTGTCTCGACCAAAATGACCTGCGACCCCTCCTGAGTGTAACTCCCAGACAAGAAAATCGCAAGGGAGGTGCGATATACACAAACGGTCACTCCTCAACAAATACCCATCCAATATCAAATACTCACTGCTAAACGGACTCTCTAACAACGATGTGTACACAACTCCAAAAGCTAGGCACTCGAAATAATCCTCTCCTACACACTCGAGCCTCGTGACTTTAACACTCATGGAATCGAGTAACACGACTCGACGACTCAACACATCGGCAGGCTTATTCTCTACACCGGCCTTGTGTTTAAGCAAAAAAGTGTACTCTTGAAGGAACTGGACTCACTTGGCGTGCCTAGGGTTTAATTTCTTCTGAGAGTTCAGATATCTCAAGGCCTCGTAATCTGAGAACAAGACGAATTCTTACGGCAATAGATAGTGATGCCAGTGGCGCAACGACTGCACTACCACATAGAATTCTCTCATAGGTGGAGTATTTTTGCTTCGCCTCATTCAGTTTCTCACTAAAAAAGGCAACAGGGTGCCCTTCCTGACTAAGTACACCTCCTATACCAACTCCTGACGCGTCACATGAGACCTTAAAAACTTTCGAAAAATCTGGAAGTCGCATGACTAGAGCCTCGGTCATCTTAGCCTTTATCTCGTTGAAGGCCTTCAAGGCTGCCTTCGTCCATTGAAACCCTCCGTTTTTTTTATGCAATCCGTGACGGGAGCCATAATGGAACTGAAGCCTCGAATGAACCGCCTATAGAAGGTAGCCAAGCCGTGAAAGATGCACACCTCGTGAATATTGCGGGGTTCAGGCCAATTGATAACGGCATTGACTTTCTCGGGATCCGCCGACACACCCTCAACTAACACAACAAAACCTAAGAAAATAACACTGTTAGACATAAACACACACTTCTTTAGGCAGGCATATAATTTTTCGGCTCTAAGGATCCCACGAACCTGCCTCAAATGGTTGAGGTATTGTTCCTTAGTCATGCTATAAATCAAGATATCATCAAAGTAGACGACAAGGAACTTTCCCATGAAGGGCCTTAACACTTGGGTCATCACACGCATGAAGATACTTGGGGCATTAGTCAACCCAAAAGGCATGGCTAACCACTCGTATAGCCCATCATTCGTCTTGAAGGCCGTCTTCCACTCGTCGCCAGGACATATGCAGATTTGGTGATAACCACTTTTGAGGTCAATTTTCAAGAAGATAGTAGCGTTGGCCATCATGTCCAACATGTCATCAAGACGCGATATGGGAACCGATACTTGATTGTGATTTTGTTGATGGCTCTACTATCAACACACATCCTCCATGTGTCATCCTTCTTAGGTGTAAGAAGGGCGGGCACCGCACACGGACTCATGCTCTCTCGAATGAAACACTTTTCTAGGAGCCCATCAACCTGCCTCTTCAACTCTACATGTTCCTTTGGGTTCATTCTGTAATGAGGGAGGTTTGGTAGAATCGCCTCAGGGACTAAATCAATGGCGTGTTGTATATCCCTCATAGGCAAGGTGTCCCGTATCCATTACGATACGGTCGTATCGGCCGATACGTAACGGTCCCTGATTCTGTGACCGTAACCGGCCGTTACGCCCGTTACGGGCCATAACGGCCGTTACGGTCCCGTAACGGCTTGTTACGGGCCTAGAAAATTGGGGAAAAAATAGGAAAAAAAAAAAACAAACAAACATACCTGTTTTTTTTCTCTGTTCTTCTTCTTCTCCTCCTTCTTCTTCCTCTTCTTCTTCTTCTCGCCCTGCTGCGGCTGTGGCTCGGGCCTCCTCCTCCTCCTCCTCTCTCTCTCTCTCTCTCTCTCTCTCTCTCTCTCTCTCTCTCTCTCTCTTTTTCTTTTCGGTTTCCCTCTCCCGTCTTTTTCTTTTGAAATCGGAAGCGGATGGACTGGTGTACCACACACCAGTATAGTTGCTATAGGTATGTGTCATGCTAAGATGAGCGCTGACACTCCTCGAGCTCCAAGTTGTATGGACGGTTCAAAGGAGATCAAAGTTACATGGGCTCCACAATGATGTATTTATTATATCTACACTGTTCATCTATTTTTAAATATCATTTTAGAGCATTACCCAAAAAATGAATCGTATCCAAAGATCGTCTGGACCACACCAAAAATAGCAGTGGAGATGATTTTCACCGTTAAACAATTCGTAGGCCCACCATAACATTTATTTTCCATCCAATCTGTTCATAAGGTCAAAAAGACCTGAATGAAGAGGAAAAACAAATTTCATATTGATCCAAAAGTTCTGTGATCCCAAAAAGGGTTTCAATGGTAGACGTTTAATCCCTCATTGCTTTTGCAGTGTGGTCCATTTGATAATTAGATTTGTATTATTTTTCATGTCAAGCCTTAAGACGATCTCGTTAAATGAATGAACGGTTTAGATATAACACATACCTCATGATCAGACCCACAGGACTTACTGACGTCAATACACATGGGTACACCAGGCGAACTCTCTGGAGTTACGCAGCACGTTTTGTACACGTGTCGCGTGGCCCCGCCATAATGTATATATTTTATCCATGTCGTCCATCCATTTTGCCATATCATTTTAGGTCATGATCCAAAAAATTAGTAAGATCCAAATCTCAGGTGGACCACACTATAAGAAACAGTGGTTATAGAATGCTCACCATTAAAAATTTCTTAGGGTCCACTGTAATGTTTATTTTTCATCTAACCTGTTAATTGGGTCACATTGACGTGGATGAAGGGAAAACACACATGTCAGCTTGATTTAAAACTTTTGTAGCCCCCAATAAATTTTTAATGGTGGACGTTTAATTATTGTTGTTTCTTATGGTGCAGTCCACCTGAGCTTTGGATCTGCCTCATTTTTGGGCTCATGACCTAGAATTATTTGGCAAAATGGATGGACGGTATGGATATAACACATTCATCACGGGTGGGGCCCAAAAAACTTTGACACTCGTGTGCTACACTTCACAATTCGGATCTCGCCTAATTCGGGCCCTTAAAAAATTGTACACAAGACGTATTAACTTAAAATTTACCAATTAAATTACGGACTGTAATTGCTAACTCATAATGCCAAAATCAAATTGTTTGAATAGTTTTAATTGTTAATTTGTGGACGCTTATTTTTTTAAAATAGTGCCTTTTGATTTTTTTTTTCATGATTCACTATCCAATAAATGTTCACCAATTCATAAGTGGGATAATGCCAATATAAATTGCATGAATTTGAGGCTGATTTGGGGCATGGATTGGTCCTCCAAGTCAGCCCCAAATTGGCAACGCTATCTACTTGAATTTAATTTCATTTTTTTAAAGAACTATTGGGAGTAATGATATCAAATTGTTAAGTATATAAATTAGATATTTATAAAATTAAATATATGAATTCTGTAGTCAAATTCAAGTCATCTGGTTCATAAATTCATCAGACAGTCCGATACAACTTCTCACCCCAGAGTGGACCGTTACACTACCATAAACATGTTCCAATTTATAAATGAATGCATATTTGGAATGCTTAGAATATTCCGGATTTAATCTATATTTTTTCATATTTTTTTTGTTTAAAAAAAAAAAAATTTGCACCGTTACGCGTTGTTACGCCCCCTTATCGCCATTACACCCCCGTATCCGTATCGGTATCAGATGGCACCGTTACGCCAACAGATACTGATATGGGATACCTTGCTCATAGGGGGAAGCTCATCCGATAGATCATCAAGAAAGACATCACGGAACTCATCCACTACCGGAAAGGCCTCAGCAGATAACTCTACACTAGCCTTTGGCGCACTCCCCTAGCCACAAGGGCCTACACCATCGAGTCCGACTCAGTCTCTCGCTCAAAGTCTTTAACATTTAGAATATGGAGAGGCTTACACTTGGACTTCGATTCTTTCAATTCTTTCGGGCCGCTCACACCACTCTTTGTGGTGGACTCCTTTCCAGTCGTGTTCTTGGATAGGAGAGGATTTAGCTTAACCTTCTTGCCCTCAAAACAGAATGTACACACATTCGAACGACCAAATATGGTGACATCCCTATCATAAAGCCAGGGCCTACCCAAAATGATGTGGCCAACATCCATGGGAACAACATCACACCAGAGTGTCTTATATAATCCAAACTGAATAGGAAAAAGACAACGGTGCGAGACTGGAATGGAAGTCTCATCAACCTAAGACACTATAGGGTTGAAGATGGGCTCAAGGTGTGCCAAAACGGTTACGATACGTAACGGTAACGGTCTGGGCCGATACGTGTTTCGGGGTCGTATCGGCCGTTATGATTTTTTTTGTACCGATCGGCCGATACGGCCTGGTCTGACGGCCAGTAACGGCTGACCAGAACGGCCCGCCCGTAACGGTCGAAAAACGGTAACATTGTTTTTTCATTTTAAGCTCGTTTTTTGCTGTTTTTTTTCAAATTTCTTGCTTCCAAACTGTTTCTCACTCCTTCTAGTACCAATTTCGACCAACCTTGGCTGGGTATTTGAGATAAAAACACATTATATTACAAATTTTGTTGAATCGAAGCTCGGTGGGCCATTTTTCAGAAATTCCGAATTCGTCAAAAATAGGTATTTATACTTTTTTTAATATGTTTTGTTGTTTTAATCATGCCATATGATGTGTTAATCATAGTAGAACATGTTAATGTGCATTTTTCAGATTTGGGGTGCCATTTAATATTTTTTTTCTATTTACGCATGTATTTTGACCCTTTTTTTTAATTCAAAAAATCAATTTTTAATGGTTGTTTTGCTTTTTTAATCATGTCATATGATGTGTTAATCATAGTAGAACATATTATGTGCATTTTACAGATTTGGGGTGCCATTTAATTTTTTTTAATATTTTTTTTATTTACGCATGAATTTTGACCCTTTTTTTAAAAATTCGAAAAATCAACTTTTAATGGTTGTTTTGTTGTTTTAATCATGCCATATGATGTGTTAATCATAGTAGAACATATTAATGTGCATTTTACAGATTTGGGGTGCCATTTAATATTTTTTTATATTTTTTTCTATTTACGCATGAATTTTGTCCCTTTTTTTTTAATTCGAAAAATCAATTTTTAATGGTTGTTTTGCTGTTTTAATCATGCCATATGATGTGATAATCATAGTAGAACATATTAATGTGCATTTTACAGATTTGGGGTGCCATTTAATATTTTTTTTTATTTTTTTCTATTTACGCATGAATTTTGACCTTTTTTTTTTAATTCGAAAAATCAATTTTTAATGGTTGTTTTGTTGTTTTAATCATGCAATATAATGTGTTAATCATAGTAGAAAATGTTAATTTTTTTTTTTTAATATTCTTGACTTGAGGATGACAGGTCATAGACAGGAATCACAATCACGTGCACAGGTATGTTCGAGAAATTCCTCAAAAATAATTGCAAACACCTAATATAAGATATTTTCACATTACATTCATTCTAATATATCTATCATTGATAGTAGATAGTTAGAAAATTAAATATATGAATTTTGTAGTCAAATTCAGGTTATCTGGTTCATAAATTCATCAGACAGTCCGATGCAACTTCTCACCAAAGAGTGGACCGTTACACCACCATAAACATGTTCCAATTTATAAATGAATGCATATTTAGAATGCTTAGAATATTCCGGATTTAATCCATATTTTTTTGGCAAAAAAAACAAAAAATTTGCGCCGTTACGAGCCGTTACGCCCCGGTATCGCCGTTACGCCCCCGTATCCGTATCGGTTTTAAAGGTCACCGTTACACCAACCGATACCGATACAGGACACCTTGGATGGGCTTCAAGCTCAAACGGCTCACAGTGCTAGTTGATGTCACATTGGCACAACTACCACTATCCGTGATCATCTTGCAACTCTTATCACCACATTTTGCGTAGGTATAGAAGATTGTGTTGCGGCTCCAATCGTCGGTATCATTTGCTTGTGCAAAGGCGCAACGAACAACTGTAAGTGTCGCAGTCTCTTGCACTCCATCTTCCTCATCACTAAGGATCTTCGTTGGCTCGTATTCTTCCTCACCATCACTTTCTGGGGGCACTACTTCTACTTGCCCATCAATAAGGAACACATTGGTGACTTCTTTCGTGCCACTCTGGTAGGCAAAGTGAACAAACCCCTTACATCTAAAACACCTAGTCGCATTGCCTCTACGTGAGCTAGATCCAACGACTCTTTTACCCTTATTATCCTTGGGCCTAGACTGAAAACTATTGGAAGGCTTGTATTGATATCCAGTGCCAGACTTAGCCCCAGAAAGGTTGGCCTTAGCGCTAGAATCACGGGACTCAAACCGCCTTCCCACGAATGCCTTGAGGCATTGCTCGACCTCCAACACCACTTGATACATCTGCTCAAGAGTGTCTCTGTCTTTGGCGAGCAACTCTCTCCTAATGTCAGAACGGGGGCCCGTCTTAAATCGAGCAAGAGTGAGCACGAGATCCTCTTCAACCTCACACCGGGTCAAGTACTCTTCGAACTTCTCAATGTATTCAGCCACACTCATGGAACCATGTCGAAGAGACTATCAATCTTTAACCAGCCTCAAGTGATAAGAGAAAGGGAGGTACTTCTCCTTTAGAATTTCTTTCATTTCTCCCCAATGGACTATTAGGGGTTCCCTCAACCTTTCTTTCTTTCGTTCCACAATAGCCCAAAACCTCTTTTGCTTGGCCCACAAGCTTCATCTTAGCAAATCGGACTCGGCGAGCATCCGACATGTCGTACTACTCAAAATAGTGGTCCATATCCACCAACCAATCTAAAAAAGCTTTAGGGTCTAAGTAGCCATTAAACGTAGGAGCCTCTACCCTAACTCCCTTGAGGAGTTGCACGTCTGGGTCATAATGATCACGATGCCCCTCGCGAGGTGGGTGCACAGGTGTGCGCCCATGACCATTTCCTTGGCCACTCTCATTCCCTTGTCTATCGTCCTGACCACCTGCCTGAGATTGGGTATCTTCACCAATGGTGGTGTTTACTTGGATGGAGGTTTCAACTTGATGGACGCGTGCATCTAATTGGTCCAAGCAAGTATTAACCTGCTGCGAAGATGTCTTGATGCTTGCATCCATGGTGTCCAACTTTTGGGTTATTCTCCTAAGAGACTCGGTAAGTTGCTCAGTGTTCATGATGGGGTGCAGACCAAAGTCGCGTCCAATACGTGTAGGCATGCACTACACAACTCGAGGGGTCCTAAGATGAAACTATATGCGCCTAGACTCCACTATATGCACCCTAATGACCTTAGATGAACCTATAGGATGCTATATGGATGAAATTACGCAACTCTACAAAAATCCAGCAATATGGCTATCAAAATAAATGGACAACAAAAAATTCACTAATGTGAATTGCTAAGTTTCTGAAAACAGGAATTTCAGTAGCCTATATCATGAATTATGGACCTCTAAACAGCCCTAACTGAATGAGTGTGGTGCATTAAAAAAAAAAATGAACTAACCCCTAATCATGCATTGTATTCCCCTATGACAACCTTGTGCTCTGATACCAAATTTGATGCAGGACATGAAATTAAATATGGAATGCAAGAAATCAAGCTTGTGATTATACCAATTTTAAACAGTCACAAAATTCCACATCCTACATACTATCAAACATTCAAAAAGGGGAATCCATGGGGGTCCAAGCCTACACAACTTTAGGGTTGGATCAAATAAAATTATAAGCCAAACAAGCCCAAAGGAGTGTAAGAATCATCCATTCTTGCAAAGGATTGTTCCCAACTCAAGAGATTCACTAAGTTTCAATTTGCGGGAAAATCTAGGATTTGAAAATTGGGGATAATTGGGATTTGGGACTCTTTAGGGTTAGGGATTTGGATTAAGAGGTTTTTTTAGCCAAAAGAGAATGAAATAGAGGAAAAAGAGAACCTGGGATGAGCCACGCACGCTGGACGGCAGATGGGCCTGGGCGCACATGCGTGACAGATCGTCCGTACGTGTGTGGAGCCCACAAAGTCGGACTTCTAGGCTGGGATTGGCAGGGATGGGCTGCCTCCATACCAAGTTTCGCGTCGATCCGTCGCAAGGCGTGTGTAGTACTCTACCGAAGTTTCAGCCCCTCAGACGGGCCGGAATCTGAAAATCTGTTTTTGCACTGTTGTAGGAGAAAACTTAGATACAAAAGTGGGTGAATCTGAAGGTGGAAGAGGTTTAGAGGGTAATAGATATGATGCGTAAGAAGGTGAAGATGATTTGGAGCGGATGTGGCTTCGCACCACGGTAGTTAGCCCTTCGAGTAAGGGAGGGCTTCGCACCCAATTCGATTCTTCAACCTAAAGAGAGAGAGATGAAGAAACGCATGAATTTTTATTCATAAAATATCATTGCAATACCTACATGGGATTGCTATATTTATAAGAAAACCCTAAACCCAAAAAAAGGCAAAATTACCTTTACGCCATGTGCGTGCACTAACACCAAAGCTAAAGCAAATAAAATAATTAATCTAAGCAATCAAAGCCGTTCATGATGTTTCTAATAACAAAAATAGCCAAAACTCAAAATCCTAAATCATCTAAAGTAGTGGGCCACAATTATGAGATCCGATAAAAGAATCTATGTGATGATCGGATCCACTCCAATGCTCCATAACACAGCCTCCTAATTATGAGGCCCTCCAAAGATGTCGTCATCGATCCAAATCGAAAGTGGGGCTTGCCTCCTCCTCGAATACGTGCGTAGAGGGGGCGTGTGCATGATGTCCCCATCAGTAACGCATAAGAACCTACCCTTGGGAGGGGGACAACAACTGAAAACGGCTGCTAATACCCCATAGGCTGAGGAGCAAAAGGAGGAATCCGCCCGAGGGGCTCACATCTAATTAGCTCCCTTAGGATATGGATACATATCGGTTATCGCATGGGATATATCGATTGTATCGTGTAATGCATCGCTATTGTTGGGAAACATGGGGAAACATTGGGAAATTGGTCGAATTTTTCAATGAAACTTTAGAGATTGTTATAAAAGACATTAATATACACTTAGAAATTAAAATATCACAAAAAACATATGCACATAATAGGTTTCCTTTGTACGGGATCCTAATCTATCCGCCGTCTAACTGAATTGATGCAAGTATATTCAAAGTCTATTCATATAATTTATAAATGTAAGAAGACATGTATGGAAACATAAGCAATACATTCAAAAGCAAAATAAAAAGTAGAATACTATAAATATACATGTGAATAATGTGTGGTGGTGGCCCAAACCCACATAGAAATGTGCGGTGGCTTAAAATCATCATCTCCATCTCAACGAGGTTGGCCATAATATTGTTGCTCCACCAACAAATAATATTATGCCTAGGTCATAGTAGACTGATACCAGTGAAGATACTCTCTAACATAACATTGGTGCTCATCCTCCCCAATTTGAGAAATTTTGTGGAAATTTTGAATTTTTTTCCATTTTTTCACAAATCAGCCAATCTTCTCCCAATTCCCAAAATTAGAGTGTATGTAATGATGTTTTCATCAAACACTCCTGAATACTCTGAAATGGGGGTCAATTGATCGCTGATCGAAATGGAAATTCGAAAACAAAAATTTAGCATTTGTAATTAATTTTTAATTAAAAATGATTTTTTTCTGAAAAATTCCCAAATTATCAAGAATCATTAGATCATGTTACATTCATGTTTGATTTTGTGTTTGGACACAAAGATTGCGACCAATTTAGGAGAAATTGGAAATTTTTAATTTTTTTTAATTTTCTACAACTCGGCCCATCTCCTCCAAATCTTGAAATCGAGGTTGCAAATACATGATTTTCACGCAAAACATGAAGAATCATGGATTTGTAACCATTTAACACTATTTACGGTCAAAAAAATAATAATTAAAAAAAATGATCGTTGGATCGAACAAGTGATATTGACACTACTTGTGCGTTTCGTATCGCATAGGTGGGATACAACATATATCATGGTATATATTGGCCAATATCACCAATACTGAAAACATTGGTCACAAGTTTATGCAACCCCCACATCGTGCTTTCACCCCTCCAAGGCTCCAACATTGTTGAGGCCGAGGGGCTTATAACATAGTGTGATGTGCTCACAATGCATGGTGGTGATAGATGCAGGAAGAGGGGAATCCTGTCCAAACGAGCTTTGACACGGATTGTCACAAAACGGTGCAACGATCCAATCATGTTTCCTTTTCCTTTCTTCTTCAACTTTGTTTTATCATTTTTCTTCAACTTCTTCAATGGTTTAATTTTATTTTTTTTTAAGGTAAAGATAATTTATTAAGAACGGTGAATGCAAGGGAAGGCACAAAATTACAAACCTAAATGGGCAAAAACATACAAACATCCGCAGAATCCATACTAGATGCCAAACCCATAAAATCTATCTTGATTCTCCTAACAACCTCGATGGTTTAAATGCTATCATGAGGATGCTTCAAACAATACGACCAACAACTAATTGGTGAGCAATGAGTGTGGAAATCCTAAGTTGATAATAAATGGTGTGAAGGAACACATCATCAAGGCAATTGATTGTTATGCTATCAGGCTAATTTGCCTACTATACAGTTTTTGATAACAAGATCTTCTTCAGTCAAATACTCAAATACTTACAACTGATGTAATAAAGCAAAAGGTGAAAATATTGTCAGAAGAAACAACCAACCAGAGACATGATGACTGCTTGCTACAAAAAAAAAATGTAAAGAATTTAGACATGTCTCGACATCGAACTAATTGGGGTGAGAAAAAGGTAGACAAAGGTGCAAAAAATGAACAAATGAAGATGGAAAAGACAACTGGAAAAAAAAAAAATCAAAAATCAAAAAAAAAAAACTTTTGGCTGTGAATATCCAACAGCCCTCTAACCTGTTAAGGTGTGTGAAGGCAAGGCACTGCTTTGCCAACAATACAACAAACCAAAAGGAAAAAATCAGTAAAACCACACACGCAGAGCAGATTTGAATTCTCAGCATTGTTGAAATTCATTATACTGGAACAATGTAGTGAAAATCATAAGTGGCACATGGGCAACAACACCATCAGGTCCTACAACCCCACACTATCAAAAGGATCTATCAAAACCTCTACTAGATCTGGAAAAAAGGGGGTGAGAGACGGAGAAAACAGTGACCAAAAAGTATTTTCTCAGCTGCTGAAATACAACTTGAAGATGGCATCTACTGCAACTCCAAAAGTTTCCAGAATACAGCCTAAAAACTAATTAAAAAAATAAGAAGCAACTTTACTAAAAAATACTAGAAAACTGGAAGAGAAGTATATCATAACCGATATTGATTCTGTATACTCAAACGGAACACCAGCAATCTATTTTTTCTTCAGCATAGTCTTCTTTTCTATCGATACAAACATAATCGATCAAATCAAAACAGGGCCAGAAGACCCCAAAAACTGGCATAGATGGAAAATAAAAACTCAAATCATGGAAAAGGAAACAACCCAACATCAACCAAGATCATCCAGCCCAGATCATCAAAATGCATATCATTAAAGCCAAATCGGCAAAAAATGGAAACTGTGTAATCTACACCCTATTATCAAACGCCCCCCAATGTATGCATGCATTCGCCAAAGGTCCTCCAACCCATGCATTGCTCTAAAAACTAAGGCCACCACAAAACAGAGACAAACCCAAAATCTCAAACTGAGTAAAACCCAAATTGCATGCGATCAATTCGATCTAGTGCTCAACAGACTTGTCATTCAATCCATGCATGGTTTCAGCTTCACATCATTCCTGACCCCCTAAACCCAAATTCTGAATTAATTAATAATAAATTTAAAAAAAAAAAAACCCACATTGCATACGAATCCATTCGACCAAAAAAATGAACAAGAGAAGATGCACTAACTTCTTGTGCCGGCGGCTGCGCTTGGGACCCCACGCCTCGAGCTTGGCGATGGCACAACCGCACCGGGATCTGAAAAGCAGGACAGCGCGGCCATTGGGGGGCGCCATGCGTCGGAGCTCGGATCGGAGGCAGTCATAGTCGGGGTTGGAATCGGAGCCACCCTTCCAAGGAAGAAGGTCAATCTCGCGGGAGGAAGGCGAGCGGAGGGATTCCTCGGTCTGGAGCTGGATATCGAACTCGAGGGACTTCTTGAGGCCCTTACAGCGAGGGTTGGAGCATCGGCGGGAGGTAGGGCAGAAGAATTCGACGGCTGCGATCGAAATAGCAGAGAAAAGGAGGAAGGAGAGAAGGAGGGGAAGGGGAAGGAGTGGGGGAGGGGAAAGAAGAAGAGAGAGGGAATGGAAGAGGTGAGAGAGGAGGGAGGATATGAGAAAAAGGGAAGAGAAGAGAACGAGGAGGAGGATGAGGAGGTCGAGGGTTGTGGCAGAAGGGGAATGGTGGTGGTGCTTGCAGAGGAGGAGATGGGAGCTGCTGCTGCTGCTATGGTTAGGGTTAGGGTTAGGGTTTGAGGAGGGTTTCTTGGGTTTGGAAGAGAAGGAGTTCTGAGGAGGCATTGTGGAGGGAGGAGACAAGGGGAGGAGCATGTCCTTTCTTTCTCCCTCTCTTGTTGCTGTTTTGGGCTTCTTTTTTTTTTTTCTTTTTTTCTTTTTTTCTTTTTCCTTTTTTCGTTGGGCGATGGTGCGCAGGTTTAGCTAAGAGGTGCATAGGTTAAGGTGCGACTCGTCCGAGTCAACTCAGACTCGTTCCAGTATGATCCAATTCAGCCCCTCAAGATGTGTGACTCGTTCGAGTCAACTCAGTTTCAATTAACTCTGATGGGGTTCAAATCGGGTCAAGTTATCCGAGTCCAGTCGAACTTCATCAAGTATGATTCGTTTGATGTGGGACTCATCTTTCTCAACTTAGACTTGGTTGAGTATGATATGGTTCAGCACCACAACTCGTAATAGATATTTATAGACGATTCAAGTACGACTCATTCAAGTTAATATTTAAAAATGCCTGACTCAGATGAGTCACACAACTCAGCCAAGTCCTTTCCACTCATCGTGGGGATGGGCCACTGGAGGGCTGTTATGGGGAGGTCATTTTCATGCAATGTTCATTTTAAAAGGTGAGTCCTTATTTTGGGTTTTGATCTTAATTCAAAGATGAACCCCTTGTGCATTTAAAGATGGGTATGTGAGGGATAGAAATGGATGACGTATTGCCCCCACTTTGATGGAAATCAGTTTAAGAAGAAGCTGTTTGAGGCCCAATATGATGTATGAGTTTTATCCACGCTGTTTATTTGCTTTTTCAAATTATTATCTAGTATAATCCAAAAAATGAGTTAAATCCAAGGCTCAAGTGAACCACGCTATAGGAAGTAGTGGTGAAAATGATGCCCACCGTTGAAACCTTCCAAGGGCCCACCGTGATCTTTATTTGGCATCCAACTTGATTACGAGGTCAGGTGGGCCTAGACGAAGGGAAAACAAAAATGTCTGCTTGATCTAAAACCTCTATGGCCCGAAAAAAGTTTTTATTGGTAGGCGTTCAATCACCACTATGTGGTTCACTCGTGCCTTAGATTTGCCTATTTTTTAGTTCATTGCCTAAAATGATATGAAAAAAATTGATAAATAATGTGGATAAAAGTCATAAATCAAGGTAGGCCCCACATAGTCCTTACATGCACCAATTCCTTCCGAGCAAGGGCAGGATGCAATCCCTTGCCATGAGAGATCCATAACAATCATCAATTGTTGTACAATGTGAATATGCCATGGACTAAAATGATAGTACATTGATTGATCAGGTAAGTTGAACTTGTACGAGAGAAATGAGAGGTTAAAAAAAAAAATCAATAATTCAAATCCAAATCCAAAATTCGTGATTGTGGACATGAATTTTGCTTCCCATCACATCAATGATCGTACATTGTAAAAGGATTGAGTGTGATGCTCCAACAAGCACTTCATGGAAGACCCAAATGAGATCACATGGGGAATAGCTAATAAAGAAGCTTAGAGAGGCTGTTACAGTCAATATGAAGCTCAAAGAACATGAAGTTTGAAAACAATCCAATGGTCAGATCATACTAAAGAGCTATGATCACCATTCTCACAACAAGACCCACTTATTAATATGCAATAGGAGTTTTCAAGTCAAAACCCTTGCCTTTTCTAAGGCAATCCTAGAAATGATCCAACAAATATAAAAATAGCAGCCTGATTTCATGGAGCCCACTCATCAAAATAACCCGAAATTTGTATTAAATCAAAGGTCATAATTTACCCAAGGTGTCTACAGAATATTGTGCCAATTCGCAGCCATTTAAAAGCATGCGAGGATCAGATCTAAGGCACTAAAGTATGCACCAAATTCAAAATCCAGAATCCCCAATCTGAAAATCAAGGATGTTAGATCCAATTGAAAATAGAGTATTCTGAATCCGAAAACTACCAAAATGAGTTCTCAGAACCGAAAATAATCTCTGATTCCAGTATGCTTAGAACCTCCCTTTTATCTGTTTTTCTTATAGGAACTGGATTTTAGATCTTTGAAATTGATTCCATGGGTCACATCCTAAACAATATGGTACCCTTATTCCAAAAGGAAGGTGGAGATCATGGCCATGCTCATCAATATTTTTGGACCCACTATTACACCATCATCCCCGAGTGGTAAATTCATATGAAAAAGGGTTCCTATCATCATTGAAACAACAAGAAAACAAGAAAAAAAAAATGTTCTTAAAAATGAGAAAAACCAATTTCAACATCAAGCAAGGAGATTCCCTGGTTGGGATGACCAATTGCAGTAAGATGTGAATCATATATAACTCGCAAACTCCATAGCCATTAGCCTTATAACCCAAAAATCCTAGAACCCAATAACCCACGGACGCGGATCGTGTAATCCGTTAAGCAAATATCCATTGAACGATTTTTTCAGATAAATTTAATACATAAACCAAAAATGAGGTAGGTCCAATGCTTGAGTGGACCACAACAAAGGACCCTGCACTAGGACACCCACTGTTGAAATAAGGACCTACGTGATGTTTTTTTTACCATAAAACCTATTCATAAGGTCATGTAGACGTGGATGAAGTGAAAACACAAATATCAGCTTGATCCGGAACTTCTCTGGCTCCCAAAAAGCTTTTAATGGTTGGACGTTTAATCTCCACTTTGTGGTCCACTCAAGCTTTGGACCTATCTCATTTTTTAGCTGGCATACTAAATTTATCTGAAAAAATCGTTCAAGGGCGTGGATGAAACACTTACATAACGGTGGGCCCCACAGAGCCCTGCCCGGACGGATTACTGTCCGGGCGGGGGTAGGACGCAATCCGCGTCCAATAACCCACATCCTGAATATTAAGAAATATTAAAACCAAAATCCTAAACCCTAGGACACGAATTTCCAAGAACCCACCAGAGGCTCTCCCAACCCGATTTAAATTGGCTTAGGGCCACTCTTCTTGCTACTCAGTCTTTCCAAGGTAGTGTGACGGATCAAATAGTGTTTGACTAAGGTGAATTATATTTCATTAGAAATCTCATCAAATTATCTTCGCAGCCAACCCAAAATCATTCAAATCCATTGATTATCAATAAAGAACCAACCAATTTATTGAAGTTGTGTATAGCTGAAATTTGCAAGTAATGAGGATCACACCATCAGTTTCTTTGGCCACACTTTTCAAGGATCAAAGGCTCTCTAAATAAGGTGATTCCAACCCCCATTGGAAAACTTATTAAATTATCTTTCTAACAAGCCCAAAAACATTGAATACAGACTATAACAGGGTAGATATTAACACTTTGGCAAAACGTGACAAGTAGTTGCATGGTAGGCGGAGCTAGAACCTTTAGCCTATCCCTAACCCACCAACATCCATCTTAGTCATCCATCCTACCTATCCAAACCATCCTATCCATCCCATCTAAACCCTCAAAACCACCCATCCAAACTATCCAAACCAATTAATTGTTAAATCAAACTCAATCGACCCAAACCATCTAAATCATCCAAGCCGCTCATCCAAACCCTAGATCATAATCTAGTCAATCCAAGCCACTCGTCCTAACCCTACATCACATCTTACCTAATCCAACCTATTCAAAGCTAGATTCAACTTTCACAAGTCATCTTAAGCATCCAAATCTTGTAGAGCTGGATTAAGGTTAAAGATATCCGACCATCTCTTCCACGAAGAGTGTCAGGTCTCTTCTTCCCTACCTCAATCTCCATTTGTTGGTCATCTTACGTGACAATTTATTACCTTTCTTTTCTACTTTGCTCATAATCATTTGCAACATTTCCTTTCTCATACACCCCACTACTTCTCTAGGCGATCGTTAGGTGTATGCTCTGTGGTTGCTAGATTTTGTAGATCCTATCACATAAAAATCTACAACCACCCAGTCTTTTTTTTAATTATTATTTCTTACAACAATACTCCCAAGCATCTCCATTATTACCCTAAGTAAAGTCCCCTAGTCAGCTTTAGATATTGTCCCCAACTGGCTAGATAAGAAAATTACTTTAGAGCTTAAATCCCCTAAAATCCCATGTATCCCACAGGGTAGAAATAGTACTTTCGTGCAGGTGAAAAATGATGCTTAATCTCTTCCTTCTCCATCATCGAGGTCCTTTACTTGGAATTTATAGCTCACAAATCAGTCGCAGGAGTTATTGCACAACATGTAGTCTTTGGGTTTCCTAATTTTTACAATTCTACAAGGGGCTAGTCAATTGTAGAATTTTGAGTAAAATTGGCTAGCGGTGACTCTTAAGTTATATGCATTATATATCTAAATCAACCCACGGACAAGCATGGATGCATGGAAAGGCCTCCCCAAAGCAAGACTAGAGAATGAGGCCGTGTGGCGTAGACCCAACAACATTCAGAGAATGATGACTTAACTAGATATGAGCTGGTTTCACTAGCCAAGATCCAACTCAAAACATGGGATTCATTGGATTTTATACGATTTTTAGTTTTAGTTCTTTTGCCTTTTGCATTTACTTTCCTCCAGTCTATACTAGTCATACACATTTAAATTCAATTATTCACTTTCCTCCTGTCTATACTGGTCCTACGCATTTAAATTGTAGTCATTTACTTTCATCCAATATATCACCGGTCCTACACTTTAAATTCCAGTCATTTACTTTCCTCCAGTCTATATTAGTCTTATACTTTAAATTCCAATCATTTACTTTCCTTCAGGATGTATTGGTCCTATATTTTAAATTCCATTCATTTACTTTTCTTCAGTCTATACTAGTTCTATGCTTTAAATTACAGTCATTTACCTTCCTTCCAGTGGCTAAGTTCTAGTTATTTACCTTCCTTCAGTAGCAACTGATCCTATGCTTTAAATTCTAGTTATTTACTTTATTCTAATGTACATTGGTCCTAAGCATTTGAATTCCAATTATTTACTTTCCATCAAGTACCTTATTGGTCCTCATATTTACTTTTCTGTTCATTTAAAGAAAAATGGGAAAAGCCAAAAGAGAGAGGGGAAAAGAAAAGTGGCACCCATTGCTATCACTGTGCCTAAAATCAATTTGGGTGTCAAACGCCTTAAAAAGGATCAAGTTGTCATCTCTCATAGTCCAATCTTCGCATGCTCCCAGGAGGCGATGGAAATCCAAGATATGTGCCCGAACCCTCATTCCCCCTCCCCCCTAATGCAGGCGCATTTTCACATTGGACTTGAGTGGGGTCGCCTGTGGGATGTAGGGGCACACTCGAGGTGGGTGACCCATGCGATTTGGGGCCCATGAGGGAGGTCTCGTATTCAAGACTCTTTACTAGGGGTGATTAATGTGCTCGAGTGGGGTAGCCCGTGGGATGCGGAGACATACTCGGGGTGGGCGACCCATGTGATTTGGGGCCCACGAAGGGGGTTCGGCCGAGGTCCTAAACCCATGAGATGTAGGGCCTGGGCTATGAGATAAAGGGATTAATTCGTCATACCCTAACAGTTCGAACTTTTAGAGTAAGTGGTTAATTGTCCTGCATTAAATTGATATTAGAGCGGGAGGTCTCGTGTTCAAGACTCCTCACCGGGGGTGATTAATGCAAGGGCATTTTCACACTGGGCTCGAGTGGAGTCGTCTGTGGGGTGCAGGGGTACACTCGGGGGTAGGCGGCCCATGTGATTTGGGGCCCACAAAGAGGGTTCAGCCGAGGTCCTAAACCCATGAGATGTAGGGCCTGGGCTATGAGATAAATGGATTAATTTGGCATAGTCTAACAGTTCGAACTTTTAGAGCAAGTGGTTAATTGTCCTGCATCACCCCCCTTCCCAACTCACTCATAAATCTAGTAAACGAATCCTCGGCTTTGGCTGACATAGTTTTCAACCTGAAAAGGCTGGTGGAGCTATTAACATAGCTCCTCCAAGTTAGTGCCATTCCCCTAGTCCAAAGCATGCCAACGCAACCAATAGATGCCTCACCCCTTTGACCAATCAATCATTCCCCCATGAAGGGGCTCAATTCCAACATCCTCCCATGAACGAAATCCAATTCCAACAAAACCCCCATTGAAGGGGCTCAAACCTAGTCATTCCCTATGAACGAGGTTCAATTCCAGCATCCTCTCATGAACAAGAGCAAGTTCCAGCAAACTCCTGCAATTGGGAGCCCTTTTCAATATCAACTCACGAATGAGAGTCTAACCTAGTCTAGCAATCTGTTATAGCTGGGAGTCAATTCCAGTAATCTCCCATAACCGAGAGTCAATTCCAACAATCTCTCACAAATGGAAATCATTTCTAGCAATCTCCGGCAATAAGAGTCCAGTCCGATTCCAGTATCCTCCCACAAAAAGGAGTCAACTCGAGAAATCTCCTATAACTGGGAGTCCAGTCCAATTACGGTAATCTCCCGCAACTAAAGGTTAAATCTAGTATTCTCCTACAAAATGAGTTAATTCCAATGACCTCTCATAGCCAGGAGTCATTTCCAACCTTTACATTCTAGCAATCAATTTTATCATTTTCATGTCACCGATGATTTCCAACCTATACATTTTAGCAATTAATTCCAATATTTTCATTCCACCAATCATTTTTTTGCCTTTACATTATAGCAATCAATTACAACCTTTACATTCCAATAGTATTTTCCAACTTTTACATTCCAACAGTGTCACGCCCCAAACTCGAGAACCGAGCTCACAAAATTCTCAGCCATCGAATCTGGTGCCGACAACCTCCGTAGTACCCCATTCTCGGCTCCCAGCTCTCATACACTAAGTTTCGATCCTTGGATCCTACAAGAAGGATTTTCAGTGTGATTTTTTTTGTAAATGAGCATAACCACAAGTGTACCCAAGTCACAAAACATCATCACCACACATTAACTAATATAATATTTGAGTACAATGCTAAAAGGGAAATACATGATGTAATAAAACTCTAAAAGATCAGGCACATGCTCCTGTCTCAATGCTTCTACGGTCTAACATAACATGCACATAACGAACGTGTATAAGCTTACTACGAAGTTTAGAAAGTGCATGCGTGTGTGCGCAATGCATGTGCCAATCATACAAATGTTAGAGTAAGTGAAAATGATGGAGGGCTAAACTGGCAAGTCCATAAATGATGTTAGTCGTACTAAGGCATGCAATGCAAGGCCTACATGGTCAAATGTCATATGCTAGAGATGTAACACAAATATGTTGATCCTCAACTAGTTCGCATGTCAGAACAGTTCGTCGCTGAAAACATCACCAGGGTCTAGTACACTCTAACATTGGTTGCTGCTTATAACACACACGACCAAGTGAGTGAAAAAGACCTCACTATCTGCCTCGCCAATGGTATGCCAATGCCCACTCGGCTCGCCAATAGCGGGCCCATTTATGAGCTGGTCAGACTCAACTTAGCTTACAGTCGACCCATTTACGAGCTGGTTAGACTCAACCCTTACTCTCAGGCAGGTAAGGTCACACCCCTTTTCAACCGACCACGACATAGTAGGAGACGCAACCTACTATTATTTGGCACTCAGGCGCTCATGTTATTCACTCGGTCTTAACGTTGAAGCATCCTACTGGTACCACAAGTGTTTAGGGACTTTCACCCATGGGCATCCTAGGCACTCAAGTGTTAGAACAAATATTTCTGGTATCTAATATGGGCATCTATAATATGCCTGTGGAGGCCACAACCCCGATGTCACTAAGGTGTAAAAGTGATCATGACATACATATGCAAAATGTATGAGTCACATTATCCAAGTCATGCACCAAACCTGCGAGCATTGCGTGATCATGTGGGGCAACCCTATCTCATATGGGGTCCCCTAAGTATCTCAAGCCGAAAGACTTATGTTATGATCAATCGTCATCCACAACAGGCATACACATGATGCGTATGGGCATATAAATGGGTATGATATCAATTATACTAGACATGTTATCAATGTGTCCTATCAGGTTAATTATGCTAGCATGTTATCAAATATATCATGAGATAATTGGCCTTAATTAGCAAATCATATAAAGATAGTGGGAACCGAACAACAGGCCCCACTAGAAATATAAAGTTCTATGTGGTGTGACCCATTAAACTAACATTGGCTCCTCATATAGCCTATAAGACATGGGTAAAATACATACACTAAGGCGGAGTCCATTGGGAGTGTCATGCCTCAAACTCGAAAATCGGGCTCACAAAATTTCTGATCACCAAATTCGGCGCCGACAGCCTCCGTAGTACCCCATTCTCAGCTCCTGGTACCCATTTACTAGGTTCCGATCATAGGATCCTACAAGGAGGGTTTTCAACATCAGTTTGATTCGTAATAAGCATAACTGAAGGTATAACCCACAAACAACAACCAAAAACTCCATCACATTTTCACTATGATAAAAAACTTATAAGTACAGTACGCATAAAGGAAAATACAATGATGATAGACAAAAGCTTTAAAATGATCTGCTATGCGCTCCTATCTTAGCGCTGCTGCGGTCCAACGTCACCTGCATGCAACGGTCATGCATAAGCTTACAGAAAGCTTCGAGGGTGGTGAAAGTGTGTGCACAAAGTAGTAATACAATTATACAATATCAGAGTAGTGCAGAAAATGCTGATGAATCCATGAATACTATTGGCCGTATCAAGGCCATGCGATGCAAGGCATGAATGATGTCGGTCATACCAAGGCCATGCGATGCGGATGCAATTCAAGCACATCAATCCTCATCTAAGTCCACATATCAATACAGGTCAACTATAGACTATCACCGGGGTCTAGTATACTCCAAACCAGATTGCCACCCTATCGTGTGCAACAAGGTGAGTGGAAGAGACCTCACTATCCGCCTGCCAATATCGGGCCCAACTCGTCGATAGCGGACCCATTCGTCAAGCTGGTCAAACTCAGTCTAGCTTTGCCCCCTCCTCTCGGACAGGTAAGGTAGCACCCCCTTCCAATCGACCACGACACAGTGGAAAGTACAGCCTCCTGGTATTCGGCACCGACGCTCATGCATCCACTCGGTCTAGACATTGAAGCAACCTCATAAGGGTTTAGGGACTTTCACTCAGGGATATCTATAGCACCCCATGTAGAACAAGATTTTCAGTGTCTAATCCTGCCAACCACAATACGCCTATGGAGGCTACGACCCCGATGTCGTTAGGGCGTACAATAATCATGTCACACAATACGAAATGCATGAATCACACTATCCAGTCATGCAATAATCCTACACGTATCGTGCGCTCATGTAGGGCAACACCGCCTATTTGGGAGCCCATAAACAATCTGCCCGAAGACATATGTTATAATCAGTCACTTCTCATATCAAACATACATATGATGCGTATGAGCATGAATCATGGAACTATACTAAACATGTTATATGGCGATAAATTCTGTTCGTAATGAAGATGGGCCTAGACGGCCTACACACTACAAGTATGGGGCCCTCGAGAGAGTTACAATGCAGACATTTAACCATCATTGCTCTTATAATGTGGACGTTAAACTATCATTGCTCCCAAGGCATGACCGCCAAAAACATCATCACATATATTATGGTAGAAGCTCACATCGCAATGGGCCTCATATACATCGCATTCGACCCACACAAGGGCCTCACATACTGTAACGTCTCGAAAAAATTGGTACAAAGACCCGAGTACCACCTCAGGCAGAAATCTTTAATGAGCGAATCCTTTAGGAATTAGATGAAAATAAATTAAGTGATAAACTAAATTAATCGGTGAATTATCTTGAATCACTATCTATACGAACTGCAAGACCCAAAACTATTAGAATCGCTAACTCAACATTACCTAAAAACTTAGGAGCAATTCCAAAACCCAGTTGCTCTCGGGAGTGCATTGAAACTCCATATTGGACCTGGACCGCGCGTCGAAAGTCTAATTACCACGAAACTATAAGGTTATGACCGCCTTATAGGGCTTGACAAGCATCGCGGGAATCGAGCCCGAATAGTATCCAGAAACGCACAACTTGAGCCCTGAGCAAAGAGTGTGAGAAACACAAATATCTTTAGAAAATTAACCCAAACTTAAGTGAATTGGGCCATTCGCTTGCGGGTGAAATTTAAGGTTTCAGACTATCAGTTTCTGACCAAACTTTACCCGTGGATCAGGAAAATTTTCCTTCACATGTCAGTATATTTGTGGCCCTAATCGAGTAACGATGATCGTTGAACTGAAACGGGTCCTCCACGATCGATCCACTAATCTGATCAGACCAAAATCTTAACCTAGCGTAGATCCATTGTCAGGAAACTTTCTCCAGACCATATGTGAGCAATGGACCTCCAGATGAGCTCTGTTGGCCTAAAACAGCCACCCTTTGGATATACCCTAAGTATATCATGGCCCTGGGGCCATTAACATCACTTATGGGCCTATATAATGCCCTTAACCTACCCTTCTCTCATTCCATACGAATTCTCTAACCCTAGGAGAGAGAAGAGAGAAAAGAGGAGAGAAGAGTGAGGAGAAGAGAGTGAGATCTATGGATCGTTGCTGGGATTCACTCCCACTACTCCACGTACCGTATCTCCACCACCCCATCACTACATCGTCGATTCCAAATACGATTTGGGTAAGAAATCCTAACCCTAATCTTGTTTTAGGGATTCGAATAGAGAAAATGATGAAATAGCTAACTTATTTCGTGATTTAGGTAGCCATTGTGCTGTAGACGGAAGCATAGTGTACAAACCGAGTTCGTAACAAGCTAACCGACGAAATGTGTGGACTATAAACATTTAGGTTATGGTTTTCAAGGCTTTCAAGGTTAGCAATAATTTATGTCTGACTTGAATGCTGCCATATGATCTTAGTTATGATGTATTCGATGAACTATGCATGTGTATGAACTATATGAATATATAATGCATTATATATGTTTGTTGAAATGTTTGAATAAAAGTGGAATTATAATTTATGCTTGCCATGACTATTAATCTAGAATACATGTGTGTTATGTGTTTGACAACTCCATTATGAAAGGATTTGCCAAAATATATGTTATAACTAATGTAGTTTGTGTATATGGTATTATGTAGTCTAAGTGTTTGGTAAAATGTTTGAATGAGAAAATGTTTGATAAACTGCTTCCAACAAGGGTGAGTCCACAATTATAGTTTCTTTCATGTAATGAAATTTGTTACTACGGGATTTATGGTTAAAATACATATGTATAACAATATGTTCGATGTGTTCGATAAAATACTCGAATGGGATTTATATTTGATTTGTCTGTTAAATGCTGTATGAATATCACATGTATCCACATGTTATGTTTGAGTATGTTTGAGACTACTGCGTAGTCCAGGCAATCAGTAACGATTTCCTATTTAGTGGCCAAGGTCGTTTCGCCACATCAGACACGTTCGATAAATCCGAGTTGTACGCTGATTGTCGACAGTGGTTAGGCCACGCGGAGTGCTTATGCACTCCATGTCGATCAATTCAACGTACGCTCGTACCAGTCGCACTTGCCAAATAACCCGATTGGCCTGTTGTGTGTTTACCATGTATGGAAGCTACTGCTTGAATTTAAGGTACCACTTACCAATGTAAAGCCCATTTAACCTTGGTGCCACGATCCGCTAAGACTCATGAGCCAGGCATGATGGTATGGGACACCGTGGTTGAGCTGTCGGCCTACGCTGGGGTGACGAGCCTCCCCGTAGTGACCAGTGATCAACCCAAACTCGTGAGCCGAATACGGTGGTATGAGACACTGTATTCGAGCTGTCGGCCTATGATCAGGTGACGAACCTCTCAGAACGACCTCGAGTATAAATTGGCCTATGCTAAGGTGACGAGCCTTCCGTAGTGACTTCGAGTGTAAACTCGTGAACTTGCTTATCCACTGCTTTTCAAATCAGGGGTGATGTTGCCCTATAACTTGCCTATCATATGTGATTAACTAGGATTAACGACCCTAGATGGATCATCGTTTGAGTAAATGATATAAAGGGAGGTACTTTAGCTTCCCAAATTTGCTGTATGAATAAGCCTAACTAAGTATTTGGCTAATACTATCATGCACCGCACTGCATGTGCTTTGGCGAGGAAGTGCACAGTGGGAGTTGTCATGGGCGACAGTGAAATGGTGTCGCTGAGGGACTGCAGGAAAGGGCATGCATTATTACAGCATACCATTCTTGCATTAATAAGAGTACTTAGGACATGATTGTTGTATTACTTTATTATTACTGCTTAATTAAATTGATAACATATTAACCTTTGTCTTATAGTACCACTGAGTTGATCACTCACTCCCACTCTGGGTGATGTTTTAAAACACCAACCAGACTATTTTAGCTGTAGATGTTGATACGACTTACGAGGTGGAGCCAGACTTTTATGACGATGAGGAGGAGTTCTCCTATGTGCAACTATCAGGCGGGTCTATGTAAACCATGTACTGATCGACGGGATTACAGGGGCTATATGATTTAGTCAGACATTCATATTTTGTATTTTGTAAATTTTGGAACAATACATGTATATATTCAGCCTGGTAACATACTCATACTTTGAGGATTAAGAGACACTTATTTACTCTATATACCTATCTCAGTCTTCCTCTTGCTTAACTTAATTATCTCTGGAGTATGATATGTTGATTTGGTATAATCCCACTCATGTTTAATGTACTAATATGGACAACATTTAATCAACATTATTTATGTTGCATAAGTGATGCGTTGGAACTCGGGAGTTGAGCTTTGCTCGACCCCCGATTTTCGGAGCGTTACAAGTTGGTATCAAAGCATGATTTGGATTAAACTGGGCCTGAGTTATGGTAACACGATGCACACTGACATACTTTGACTTAGGTGGGGGCTATAAAACGTAGAAATGATCGTAGGATCCCAAGTTTCACCGATGGACGAAACTGACCCTTGAAATGTGACCCATATGCATCTGTGATCATGTGAAATGATCCAAATCCCTTTCTAGACCATCAATCGATGGGTCTGGATGATAATTCAGTGCATCCCACACTCAAATGACTCGAATAGCGTGAATACGCATTCAATGGGACCCGAAACCACCTCAAACGGACGAGGGGGCCCAAAACATGTAAATCGGTGGGACCCAGGGGGTCCCCCGTACATTTTCGGCACCCCGCTCGGTCCAGCGGACCGCGGCGCACCGCGCATGGGTCCAGTGGGCCACGACGGGCTGGCGGGTCCGGCAGCCTGCCACCCTTCCAACAAGTGTGGGGCCCTCCAAAGACGTGTGGGGCCCTCTATTTTGTCCCATTTGCTTCATTTCTTCCATTTTCAAGCTCCCAAACCCTCCAAACCCCTCAAAAATCTGATTTTTCTCTTCCAATCACTCTCCTATACACTCCATCTTTCATCTTCTTCCATATCTTGCACCCATCTCCACTATTTTCTCAAAACCCCCTCTTATAACTCTCTACCTCCTTTATTTCAACCCATTTGAGCACACAAACCCCTCTTTGTGTCTCATAAAACCCAAAACCAACCAACCCATCTTCTCCATCAAGCTTTCTTCACTTCCATGGCTCTTTTTGAGCCAGTGGCTACCATCGTTTCGCTCTCCATGCTCCTTTCCCTCATGGGTAAGAGAAGAGCGTCCGCCGATGAAGCCAGGCCTAGTCGCCTGACCCGTCCAAGGAAGAAAGTGGGTGCCGAAGCAAGCACGAGCGCCGCCCGAGAGCAAAGGACGAAGCGGGATCTTGATCCCTAGATTCCACTCGAAAGAGTTCTACCGGCGGGCATCGGACACAGTAAGTTTCGTGGCCATAGAGTTGTGTTTGAAGCACATGTGGACGTGTAACACCCCGTGGTTTCAGGACCCGAGTATATAACCCGTTTCTCAAAAACCCGAATGTTAGCTTATAAAATCCAGTGTAAATTTGAACCGATTATCATTAATCAGAGTTAACAGCAACGAAGCTAGAATAAACCATGCATTGAATAAGAATATTCCAACTATAATGAAATTTCAAATGTAGCACCCATACAGGACTTATACAATCTCAAATAACAAAGTTCAGGTAAGTAAAAACATGAGTGTATCAACTAGTAGTGGAGATCAATGCGGGCCGCATGGACCCTGCCTAGATCCCTAGCTACTCGGTCTGCTCCAGTAACTTAGTGAACAACATCGGCTCACCGTATACCTGCATCAACTGTTACGGTTTGATAGCGTCAATGGCTATCGCAGTGAGGAGCACCCTCTAAGATTACGCACTCATCATTCATAATCTAACATAGATTACAAGTCATGAAATTAAATATACTACACGAGGCATTCAATAGTCATACTCATATTAAGAAAATTGAACCAATTAACAGATTTCATCATAAGTAAAATATAATGGCAGTCGCAATGCAAGGAAACATGTCCAGATAACCAAACAATCAACCATACGACTTTCTATTATACCCGAGAATCGCATTTGTACATGAACTCCGCAAGATGGCTATAAAATTGATAAATGAACTTTAGCTTCACCCAGAAATCATGGTACAAGTGAAATCCATGAGGTGAATAGAAAATTAACCCTCAAGCCTCTTCTTCATCCGGAAATCATGTCGTACGTGAACTCCGCAAGATGGCTAGAAAATCAATAAGCGAACTTTAGCTCCACCCAGAAATCATGTACGACTGACACCACAGATGAAGAGACAAACAATAAACAAACTCTAGACCACCCGAAAATCATGTCGTACGTGAACACCGGAAGATGGCTAGAAAATCAATAAGTGAACTTCAGCTCCACCCGGAAATCATGGTACGACTGAATACCGCAAGATGGCTAGGAAAATAAACATACAACTTTAGACTACCCGAAAATGATATCGTACGTGAACACTGCAAGATGGCTAGAAAATCGATAAACGAACTTCAGCTCCACCCGAAAATCATGGTACGACTGAACTCCGCAAGATGGCTAGGAAACAATAGGGTATACGAACATACCCAACCGTAATGTCTCGAAAAAGTTCATACGAAGACCCGAGTACCACTTCAGGCAGAAATCACTCAGGACCAAATCCCTTAGAAATTAGATGAAATTAACTAAGTGTTAAACTTGATTAGCTGTAAAATTAGCTTGAACCACTTTAAATACGAACTGCAAGACACAAAACTAGCAGAATTGTTAACGCTACGTTACCCAAAAATCTAGGATTAATCTCTAAACCCAGTTGCTCTCGGGAGCATATTGAAACTTCGTATCGGACCTGGACCCTGCGTCAAAAGTCCAATTACAGCGAAACTATACGCTTATGACCACCTTACTGGACTTGACAACTATCTCAGAAATCAAGCCTTGATAGTATCAAAAAACCCACAACTTGAGTCCGGAGCGAAGTGTGTGAGAAACGCAAATATCTTTAGAAAATGAACTCAGATTTAAGTGAATTGGGATGTTCTCTTGCAGGCTAAATTTATGGTTTCAGACCATCAGAATTTGACCCAAATACACCCTCGGATCAGGAAAACTTTCCTACACAGATCAGTGTACTTGTGGCCTTGATCAAGTGGCGATGACCGTTGAACTAAAACCGGTCCGTCACAATCGATCCACACCCTATCAGACTGAAAACTTAACCTGACATAGATCTAATGTCAGGGAACTTTCTCTGGATGGTATAAAGAAAAGGGGCCTCTAGATGTACTCCGTTGGAACGAAACAACCACTATTTGGCTATAACATAAGTATACCATGGCCTTGGGGCCATTTTCATCAGTTCTAGGCCTATATAAGGTGCTTTACCCACCCCTCTCTCATTGCATACGAATTTGGAAACCTAAGAGAGAGGAGGAAGCAAAGAGAGAAGGAGAAAGAGAGAAAGTGAGACTGAAAGCGAGGGAGAGTTCCTGGGGTTCAAACCCATCTCTCCACGTACTTGTAGACACCCCACCCAGGCTGACCTCTTAAGAAGGCTAAGAACCATGATCACACCTTGAATCAAACCCAAATCCCACCTTAAACCTAACCTTCACCCAAGAACCTTAAAAACCTCTAGACCAAGACCCGAAACCTTGATCCAAGCCGTTCAGCCCACGCATGACCCCCGCCTGTACCCTATACCTTGACCAGAATATCTTTACCTAAGCCGAAACTCATCCGTCTGAACCAGAAGGCCCTAAAAGGAAGGTATCGTGCGAACCTGCACGCTAGGCAAAGCCCGCACGCACAAAACCGGCTCAAACGGACGCCGGGCGATAGTTTGACTACCTCCAGCGGTAGTCTGACTACCGCCAACGGCAGTCAGACTACCTCCAGTAGCACTCCGAGTACCTCCACGTGCGGCCCGCATGTGGACAGCCGTTCCAACGTCCAAAAGTCAATTTTCCTTTGAATTTATCCCTCCAAATCTCACTATTTACTGTTTTACCAGCCCCTTTAGCCAATGAGAGCACGCCATGTGGCGCCTCTCTCATCTCCACCAATCACCATATGCCACATCAGCATTTACCCCCCTCTTGTCCTCTATTTACCAAAAAACCATTGAAAAGGGCTATAAATAGCCCTCTCCCCTTTCATTTTCAAGGGGCCACAAAAAAGAAGAAGCCACCAAGGGAGGGAGAGAGTGAGAGAGAAAGAGTGAGAGAGAAAGAGAGGGAGAGGAAGAGAGTGAGGGTGAGGAGGTGCTCCCAATCCTCAAAGTTCAGATTTTTCAACCATCTTCTTAGCCCACTCCTTGCCTTCCAAGCCGTCTTAACCCCCTCAACCTAGCCTAGTTGATCATGGTTCAACACACATCCTAGCCTATTCAAGAATCAAGCCAAAGATCCATTTACATACAAGCATTCATCATGACATCTACTCCCTTCTCAACCCCCTTGCTTCTCTAGATCTCTAGTGAACGTATACTCTGTGACTTGCCGTACATCGGATCCTTTCACATCAGAAATTCTTAGTGATCTAGTCCACTTTTCTTATCTCTTTACATAAGTATCATCATATCCGCCCTCTGGACACATTGTCGGACGTACGCTCTGTGACCTGCCGAAATCTCGGATCTTGCTACATCAGAAATCCACGTGTGATTGGTCCCATCATAACCACAGCATCATCATTATCCCTTGAGATTATTTTACCACACTAAGTAGAGACCGTACATTTGTGCGGGCAGAGAGGGTGCCTAACACATTCCCTCTTTGTAACCGAGGTCCCTTACCCGGAATCTCAGATCGCAGACCAGGAGTCAATCTGAGGTAGGAGAATCTTAGGATTTCTTCAACCTTACGTGTTCCGTGGGTTCTAGCCGATCGCGGGATTCTGAGTAATATTGGCTAGTGGCGACTCCAACAATCACAAATCAGCTTAATCACCCCCACCATCATCACCACAACACTTTTAACCAACGTGGGCGCCGATTTAATTTTCAGTGTCTATAGAATGGCGACTCCGCTGGGGATTTGCTAGCTCACACTAGCTAAGACCCGACTCGAAAGTGTGTGGTACTATAATCTCAAGGGACATCATCACTGCATTCACAAAAAAAAAAAAACATCTTTGGCTTACACTTGTTTGGGCATTAATCCTAGCCACGACCACTCAATCCCATGCAATTATGGCTACCCATGAAAAAGAGCCGGCAGCTCTGCCAGCTCCTGAAGCACTGGCACCAGTACCGACACCGTCACCGACACCTCCAACAGCTCCAACAGACCCACAGGCCAATACAACCACGTAAGAGTTACTACTTCGAGCAATGCAATAACTATTGCTTCGCCTAGTGCCAGGTGCCATACCGGACATACAGGCAACACAGCATAGTGCTCAAAACAGTTTAACCCCACAACCTCCTTTTGCTTCCTCCCTTCCTCCTCCAACAAATCCCATTCTACCATTCCCTACAGAATCAGCACAAGATCACCAACATCCTCTTCCTAGTAGGAGATCTGATCAATTTCAAGGGAGAAAACCCCTCTCATATGATCCTTCTGAACTCACAGAACTCCGAGAGCAATTGTGCAGTGTACAGAGGAAACTTCAAAGGCAGCAAGGAGTGGATCATCCATCCACCAAATTCAGGGACTTATGTCCCTTTCCCGATGCCAGGGTACCTCAAAACTTTGAGGTTCCAAAATTCAAAAGGTATGATGGTGCGGGGTGTCCTATGGACCATTTAAGAGCATTCTATGGAGAGCTTAATACTTTGGCAGGTAATAATGGAGCGTTGATCCGTTTGTTTCAAAAATCCTTGAAAGGCGATACGTTAGATTGGTACACGTCATTAGACTACCATCGAATTAAGACTTGGGAACAACTTTTCCAAACTTTCCTTGATCGTTTCGTGTACAATCTTAATGCAGCACCCAAAAGGGTGGATCTTGTTGCCTTAAGGCAGAGGGACGATGAGTCATTATCAGCTTACGTTGGACGATGGCGGGCCATGGCTGCCAGAATGAAAACACCCATTGATGACGAGGAGCAAATGTACATGATCATCCACTCGGCAAACCCGAGTATCTTTGGATACCTCATCTCATATCCATATGCCAACTTTACCCAACTCATCCGCGCTGGGGAACAAGTTGAAGCTGGAATAAGGGCTGAGACAATCTCCCCCTGGTGGCCTCATCAGGCCTCCCCAATACAACAGAATGTGGAAAGAAGGCCTACTGGATATGAGAATGGTAACAAAAGTGTTCCTGACCTCCATCCAACAGAAGAAGACAATCTTGTCGCCTCCACCCAAGGTGCTCAATTCGCTCCTCAAGAAGGACAATGGCAACAACAACAGCAGAAGGAGATTCCTCAGTACCCCAACCATGGTCAGCAGATGAGGATGACCCGGGAACCTAGGCAGTTTACATCAAAAGCTCAAACTTACAGTAAGATACTAGCCATGCTAGTCTAAAGGTAAATACTTACTCCGCTACTGCCTAGGTCCCCACTAAACCCTCTGCCACCAAATTATAATGAGAATGAGTACTGTGCGTACCACCAATGCCGAGGCCACACAACAGACCGTTGTTTCGCCTTAAAACATGTGGTCTAAGATCTGATTGACAACCAAATTATTGTGGTTACCCCTCCTGCTGTTGCCACCACCAATTACACCCTCTAGAATCTCCTGCCATCGTATCAAGTATGCCCCAATTCATCGGGAACCCCTACTAACAATATTAGTCAAGGAGAGCCACCCCCGGTCAATCCAGTCCAATGCATCCATTTAATCACTGCCAGCCCAACAACAATACCCCCGAGTCTACAAGGGGCACACCCTCCCAGTTCAATCTCTTCGCTCTCAAATACGCAAGGGGCATCTCCAACCGGTCCAGTCTCCATTCCCCCAAGTCTACAAGGAGCACACCCTGCCAGTCCAATCTCTTCGCTCTCAAATATGCAAGGGGCATCTTCTTTTAGTCCAATCTTCATGCCCCTAAGTCTACAGGAACCACCATGGATCAATCCAATCCATACATCCTCTGTCCCGCAAGGGGCACCATCTGCCTATCCGACCCTTGCTTTAGCTGTCATGCTCCAAGAAAAATCTCCTTCCCCGATCAAAATACCACATGCCTTAGCAAAATCAGGGCCCAACTTCAATCATGTGGTAACTCACCAAGAAGGATATTCCATTGCTCAAAGGGATTTGCTCAGCTCTACTCAGTCTTCAATCCTTCAAGAGAAGAGTCTAGGGCGAGTGGTTCCCGCCTCTAGGAAATAAGTCGAGGAAGAGATTGAAGTCAAGATTTTGATTAGTCCCAAAACATCAACCATAACTTTTCAGGTCTTTGACATAACAACTTCCTTTCATCTCCTCCCTGATCAGTCTTGGATCCATAGAATCAAGGCTCTTTCTTCAAGTCTTCACCAAAATGCCAAATACATTTTCGGATATAAGGCGTTAACAGTTTTGGATGATCTCGAACAAATCTTTCCGATAAAAGCAGTCAACCATCAAGAGCTAGATATCCCGATCATAGACATACAATGCTCTGATGAGGATATCCCATACCATAGTCTCGAGTTCGAGGCTATGAATTGTGTGCCTCTTGCATGCTCCATCGGATCAAACTATGTCTTTTCTTCAGTCGGGCACCAACATTTTTATTATCAACTCGAATATCAAGAGAATGCAGACATGAGAAGACTTGAATATCTGCCTCCTATGGGTGAGATAGCGAAGCACAGATGTATCAAAGGAGGGCAAGATTGGCAAGAGGAGAATGATCCTTTCATCCACACATCAATCAAATCCATCAGAGAATGGATCATCTGTTCGGTTGACAGGCTGAGGTCCACCGTAGAGGATCAAATGAGAAAAATGAGCCCAACTGGGCTGTTTGGAAATGACTCAGGCAAGGGGCAACAATTTCCCCTAATTGACTGTACCACAGTCTGGATCCCACCTGAGCAGGAAGAATGTAAAGACTCACAATGCATTGGGGATGAACTGAGGAAAGGAACATCCGATACCAACTCAGAGCCCAATCTTAAACTCATCACGACATTTGGATACAACAATGAGGGACCACCTACTGATCTATTTGGCCATGCCTCCTGATGGGAGGGAGTGCAAGGCAATAGCTGGTTCACAATCCTCAGGACGGCACAATAAAATAAAATAATGTTTGACTCCTCAAACAGAATTAGACAATCCCTGATTCACATCGCCGTCTTTCTAAAAAAAATGAAAAAAAAATCAGAAAATTCTCGAAAAGCAAAAAACATTGGATATTTCCGAAACACCAAAAAAAAATCATATACTTGTAAAAAAAAAAAAAATCAGAAAATTCTTGAAAAGCCAAAAACACTAGATATTTCCGAGATACAAAAAATTCAAATACTTGTCAAAATCCAAAAAAAAAAAACAGAAATTTCTCAAAACACAAAAATAATAGAAACTCTTTCAAAACTCACAAGCAATAATGTGCCAAATGCGTCTGTTACAATACCCGAGTTTAAAGTCGACTAATATGATTTCGATCTAGAGTTAGACTTCAAACTCATGGGTTTGAATGAAGCTCAAGATGTGGAAAATGATAATCCGACTCTCGAGCTAGAGGATTCCCTCCGAAAGTTCAAGGCAAAGGCCAATGTCGTCACGGATGATTTTGAAATTGTAAGCTTGGGATCCCCTGAGCTCCCTAAAAACGTACGCATCAAGAGATCCTCACCTCATGAATACAAATAGAGGATCACAGAGTTCTTAAGGCCAAGGCTATCCAACCTTTCGTTCTCCTATAAAGCCTTACCCAAATCAAATGAAGAACCAATCATAAATCATTTGTTGTGAAGCCTGAAGTCAAGCCCATCAAGCAAAGCTATCAAGATCATGTTTGAAGTCCACGATGGAGTCCTATTGATGAACGATGGAGATAAGCTATTGCAGCATGACAGGAAGTGCTTCAAATATTTAAAGCTTGCATAACGGATCCATGTGCATGCTTCGAGTCTTTATAACCTGTCAACACTCTAGCCCTTCTTCATTATGGGGTGTGGACATCATCAAAAGAATGACCCCAAAGGCATCCAATGGTGATAAGTACATTCTCATGTCAGACAAAAGCGGGCGCCAACAACATCTTACATCATTGGTGCGAATCAAAAAGAGAAGTCAAGAAAAATGATTGGTGGTAATCTCAATACAACCAACTACATCTTACAGACATAAAGCGCACGACGATCACTAGGACAAATGATAAGTAAGTCTGAAAGAAAGGTTAGCAACATGGTAACAATGCATATCTTATTATTGCGCCTACTAGATCCAAGGGGCAAGTCCAAGTCATCCTGGGATGATTCACTAATCGTTTGTGAATATTTTTTCGAGAGGTTCCTTTCGCCTCACCATCATTAGAGGCAAAGATCTTCCAGAGCCAATCAACGCCGACAACGTGAATATCTATCTTGGGTAATCCTACCTGACTTTGTCAACATCTACAATCGTAATGCTAAAGTCAAGCGACAAAAGGTTAGCATCCTGAGGTACATTCCATCATCATTCCTTCCCTCCAATAAGTGTTCCAAAAAATAAAGGGTTAAAAAAAAGGACTAAAAAAGATAACTAGATTTAAAAAAATGGACGAATAAAGCGCGCAGTCCAAAAAAAGAAAAAAAAAAGAAAATAAGAGTCGAACCCAATGAATGAGAACACAATTCACCAACCCATTTTCCCTCAAGATAGTTTAACCCAATGTCAACAGCTTCACGATCGTGATTAAAAACAAAGTCAGGCAGCTCACCAGTCGGTCGGCAATGAATGGAGTCTAGCCTCCTGCCTCTGTACAAGAAAAAGAAAAATCAAAAGAAAAGTAACGTGCCTAAGCAAAACGGGCGAGGTGAAAACCCGAAAGGGCGCCTCGAGTAAAAACAGTAGGCATGTAGCGGACTTGGTGAAAACCTGAATAGGCACCAAGGGTAAAAAGAGCACAGCTGCTAAGGGGCAGGCAAGAGCAAAAACTCGGGACATGGTGAAAATCTAAAAAGACGCCATGGGCAAAAATGACCAGAAAGCTGGTCGTAGCGAAAACCTGAAAAGACGCTACGGGCAAAAATGGCTAGAAAAGAAAAGAAAAAATAAAAATAAAAGTGCAGGTACAGGAGAAGCCAAGGCAACAAGCAAAGTAAGGAAGCACAAGGAAAAGATAAGTCCCGGATCAGAATTTTTTCAGACTCTACCCAAATTCAAGGGGTGTGATCTGGGTATGCGCTACTCTTAGGGAATCGGGATCCCCAGTCAACAACTCAGAATACCGGATTCGACGTGGGCTAAGTTCAATGTTCTGATTCCACCATCTAAGCACAAGTTCAAATACAAGCAAACATCGACAAATTTGGCACAAATAAAAATTTTCATTCCTTTCAAAAGTCTTTCTATAAATCGCTTTCCTTTCTTTACAAAAAATAAAAAAAGGTTCATGCATATACAAGACAAGCAGCCAACAAAGTCGGGGATCCACAAAGTCAAAGTCAAAGCCCCAGAGGCTCATATTTCAAAGCTTACAAGACCTACATTTCAAAGCCCAAGAGGCCCACATTTCAAAGCCCCAAAGGCCCACATCTCAAAGCCCTCAAAGCCCACATCTCAAAGCCCTCAAGGCCCACATTTCAAAGCCCCCATAGGCCCACAAGTTCAAAGCTCCCAAAGGCCCACATTTTAAAGCCCAAGAGGCCCATATTTCAAAGCCCCAGAGGCCCAAATCTCAAAGCCCTCAAGGCCCACATCTAAAAGCCCTCAAGGCCCACATTTTAAAGCCCCCAGAGGCCCACAAGTTCAAAGCCCCCAAAGGCCCACAGGTTCAAAGCTCACAAGGCCCACAAGTTCAAAGTCCACAAGGCCCACATGTCAAAAGCCCACCAAGCCCATTGTTCAAAGGCCCATGGTTCAAAGCTCATGTTTTCAAGCCCATTTTCTAGGCCCACATGTCCAAATCAGGCCCATATTCCCCAATTGCCCCATTAATTCATTAGTGGAGGCCATCTGGCTACTCGATCCAAACTGTACAATAAAAATCGGACGACGACACCCTCCCATGAGATCGGACGGATGTTTCAAAAAAAAAAAATTCAAAATATCTTCAAATAAAAACCGTTAGCCCCGCCAACTCATTAGTGGAGGCAACGCGACTGTTTACTTAATTGCGCAAATAAAAACCGAACGACGATACCCACCCGCGTGATCGAACGGATATTTTTTCAAAATCCAAAAATATCTCCAAACAAAATTCCCAAGGAGTCTAGTTCTAAAGGGAATAGCTTTCAAACAAAAACTTTCAAAAGACGCACGCGCGTTACAGGCAAGACATCGAGAAATCTTCCATGTTCTCGGTTACGATCGATCAAGGTAAACATTAATAAGACCCGATCTCTTCCAGTTTTCCCGAAGGACGATCGAGTCCGTACATGATACATGTACGATTAGCCAGATATTTATAACTGGGCAGTCGTACAAATGCTAGTAAGATGAGTGGATCTATCTCTGGGAAGAATAATCAAACTCGAAGTGAAGACAATCCATTGTAACCAAAGTGTTAGACTCGACAGATTGCATGGCAAACAGATTACCTGCACATACCTAGTCCGGGATGTTCGCAAAATTTGATCGAGTCCAAGTCAGCTTAGTGAGTTCCCCGTAAGGCCGCACCAACGCACAGGGCAGCTAACCACTTTGACGATCAAATGGAACAAACACTCCTAGGGTGATTACATGGCAAAGGAACGATAGAGCTAACAGTACGGGAATCCTCGTAAAGCTGCGACAAATGCGCAGAGGCCCTTACTTTTCAGATTTACTCTCCAATGCTGTAAACAATCCGATGTGAAAAGGTTGTGATTGGTGATCCGTAAAGCCGCGACGAATGTGCAGGAGACAATCACAACGTTTTTCTCAACCCTTGTGATATGTGCAAGTCATCTTTTTTCAAACAGTCGACTGATAATGATACAATGGTAAGCAATAGATTTGAGTCACTACCCTTCGTTCTGACCAAAAGGGTGGGGTGTCCACTTACTTTGGCCTTCAGTTGCTTGCAACCTCGGCCAAAGAGGGGCATTTGTAGACACCCCACCCATGCTAACATCTTGAGAAAGCTAAGACAATCCAAGAACCATGAGCATATCCTAAACTAAACTTTAATCTAAACCCAGCCCATTTACCAGCCTAAACCCTAACCTTAACCAAGACCCTGATCCAAACCCCAACCAAATCTAAGTCATCACAAGCCATCATTCAAGCCAAAGCATACCCAAACCTTCACCCACAATCAACCCATTTTTCGGTCCATTTTTAGGTCACAATCGAGCCAATTTGAGACATTTTAAAGCCAAATATCCAAAATGGACTTTGTTTCACTCTCAGGACCCGAAAAAGGACCCACAGGTCAAATTTTGGGAGAAACTGTACTTGAGGTGGTAGTTTGACTACCGCGGGCGGTAGTCAAACTACCGCCTCCTCTCAAAAAATATGCATGGAGCCAGCTACACGAGTTTTGGACCCAACCTAGCCTGGGCGGTAGTCGGACTACCGCGGGTGGTACTCCGAGTTCCGCCCCTCACGGCCCATGTGTGGACAGCTGTCTCAGCGTTCAAAAGTTAACTTTTCTTGAAATTTACCCTTCTCATCCTCACTATTTACAGTTTTACCAGCCTTAATGGCTAATAGGAGCACACCATGTGGCGTCTCTCTCCTCTCCACCAATCATCACTTGCCGCATCAGCTTTCACCCTTCCTAAACCCCATATTTACCAAAATACCATTAGAGAAGGCTATAAATAGCCCTCTCCTCTTCACAATTTTCATCAACAACTCATCACTTCCAAGCTTAAGTGAGAAAAAGAGTGAGAGGGAGAGAGGGAGGAAGAGAGTGAGGGTGAGGAGGTGCTCCCAATCATCAAAGTCCAAATTTTTCAGCCATCTTCTTAACCCACTCCTTGCCTTCCTGGCCATCTTAACCCCCTCAACCTAGCCTAGTTGATCATGGTTCAACATACATCCTAGCCTATTCAAGAATCAAGCCAAAGATCCATTTACATACAAGTATTCATCATGACATCTACTCCCTTCTCAACCCCCCTACTTCTCTAGATCTCTAGTGGACGTATGCTCTATGACTTGTCGTACATCGAATCCGGTCACATCAGAAATTTCTAGTGATCTAATCAATTTTTCTTACCTCTTTGTATAAGCATCATCACATTCGCCCTCTAGATACATTGTTGGACGTATACTCTGTGGCCTGCCGAAATCTCGGATCTTGCTACATCAGAAATCCACATGTGACTAGTCCCATCATGACCACAGCATTATCATCATCCCTTGAGACTATTTTACCACACTCAGTAGAGACTGTACATTTGTACGTGTAGAGAGGGTGCCTAACACCTTCCCTCTTTGTAACTGAGGTCCCTTACCTGGAATCCTAGATCGCAGATCAGGAGTCACTCTAAGGTAGGAAAGTCTTCGGATTTCTCCAACCTTACGTATTCCATGGGTTCTAGCCGACCACGGGATTCTAAAGATTAATTGGCTAGTGGCGACTCCAACATTCACAAATCAGCCTAATCACCCCCACCACTAAACCATAATATAGACCAATCAGCGTGGACGCCAATTTTCAGTGTTTACAGAATGACGACTCCACTGGGGATGAGTCTAGAACACACTAGCTGAGACCCGACTTGACAACATGTGGTATACCAATATCAAGGGACATTTATCACCGCATTCATATAAAACAAAAAAAATCTTTGGCTTACACTTGCTTGGGCAAAGATTCAAACCATGACCACTAGATCCCGCGCGGCTATAACTTCTCAAGCAACCCATGAAGAAGAGCCTGCACCCCAACCAGCTCCAGAAATATCCACACCTACACCCGCACCCGCACCCATACCTACACCCGCACCCTTACCAATAGCTCCGACAGATTTGTCAGCCAATGTCGCCACACAAGAGCTACTACTTCGAACAATGCAAGAGTTACTGCTTCGCCTGGTGCCAAGTGCCACACCGAATACGCAGATGACCTAGCCTAGAGTGTAGAACTGCTCACTCCCTCAGACTCCTTTTGCCTTCTCTCTCATTCCTCCAGCAAATCTTGTGCTCCCTCTCCCAGAAGAATCAGCACAAGATCAACAATAGCAAGCAATCGGGAGCAACCCTCCCCCACATCTCTACTCAACATATCACAACAATCCGGTTACAGTACATGCAAATCACAGACAAGAACTAGCGGATGCCCATGAAGGGGGCTAGTTTCGAGTCCAGCTCACTCCCCCTAATAGGAGTAACATTCTAGAGATGGCAGATACCCCAGGCGGGAGCCATTTTCGAACATCCCACCCTCTTCTGAAAGGGAGTGGTGTTCAATTCCAGTTACCTCCTGCCACCGGGAGTCCACCATCTTTCCATCAAACCTCCATTCCCGATCCATATGAAGAAGAAGCAGCACAAGCCCTACAGCAGGGGGCAAGATACCCGTAACAAAGTAAGTCGGAAATTGAGGAATTACGAGAGCAGTTACAAATAGTGTAAAATCAACTCCAGAGACAACAAGGTGTGGATCATCCATCCACCAAGTTCAGGGACCTCTGTCCCTTCCCAGACGCCCAGGTACCTCCAAATTTCGAGGTACCAAAGTTCAAAAGGTATGACGGTAGTGGGTGTCCCATAGCACATCTAAAAGCATTTTGTGGGGAGCTCAATGCGATAGCAGGGAATGATGGAGCCTTAATACGGCTTTTCCAGAAATCCCTTAAGGGTGATGCTTTGGATTGGTACACCTCACTAGATAGCCACCAAATCAGAACCTGGGAAAAGCTTTCCCAAGCATTCATTGACAGATTCTCATACAACCTGAACATGGCTCCAAGGAGAGCTGACTTGGCTGCCCTGAGGCAAAAAAGCGATGAGTCTTTATCAGCATATGTAGGGAAATGGCGAGCCATGGCGACTCGAATGAGAAACCCCATCGACGATGAGGAGCAGATATCCATGATCGTACATTCAGCAAACCCCAACATTTCAGGATATTTGATCTCATACCCCTACGTGAACTTCTCTCAGCTCATCCGAGTTGGAGAACAAGTAGAAGCCGGGATCAGGGCTAGAACCATTTCTCCATGGCCACATCAGACCCCCTCAATCAAAAGAAACAAAGTCGAGGGGAAACCTGTTGGATATGGGAATGGAAACAGCTCCGCTCCTACGCAGCGTACTACCGAAGTTAACAACATCATCGCTAACACTCAAGGCAACCAGTATGCTTCACAACCAGAGCCATAACCAAATAGGCAGTACCAACCCCAGCAAACCCAGCAGAGATATTAGGCACAACCATCTCAACAACAACAACAACAGCCTAGGGGAAATACGCAAGGTCCATACAAGCAGGGAATGTTAGGGAGAAAGTTCACTTCGTTAGCACAATCATACAGCCAAGTGCTGACAATGCTCATGCAAAAGCAACTATTAACACCCCTCCAGCCTCGACTTTCACCTAATCCCTTACCTCCCGATTACAATGAAAACCAGTATTGCGCATATCACTAGGCTCCTGACCATCTAACGGATCACTGCTTCGCTTTGAAACATGCGGTCCAAGATTTGATCGAAAGCCAGAAGATTGCGATCACTCCACAGGCCAACAATACACCTCAAGCCAACATTCTCCAAAATTTTCTGCCATCACATCAAGCACGACCCAGCACATCCAGCACCTCTACCATCAATCACATTGAAGGAGGGCAACCTACATACTCCTCTCCACATCATTCCATCCAAGCAATCATGCCCAATACAGCAAATCAGACATGGGAATACCCGCAGGCGCCATCGCCTGGACCACAAGTGTTCCTTGAAGCAGCACCAGCTGCTCAACCTCTCATATTTCTTGAAGCGGCACCAGCATTTCAGTCTCTCATGACTTTGGAAGCAGCACTCAATAGGTCACACTCTCGGCATCTCGCCTCTCAAGGGGCACATTCAACTTCATCCCCAGTACATCCAAAAGGGTCGAATTCTCAACCCGTTGTTCTCCCGATAGGTCTCCCTGACCTAACCCTGCCAACCTTGCAAGGGGCACCCTCAGTTCAGGCCCCGCAATTCCTGATGCCTCACCAATTAGCACATGCCCAGAGGATCCCTCCCCTACATCAAAGGAGAGAAGAAAAATCCATGGCCAAAACTAATCAAAACTTGGTGGCACCTCAGGAAACATCACTGAGTTTACCACAAACTATTCCAACAATGACCCCTCAGCCTCAAGAACTATTGGTATACTTGGAAGGAAGAGCGGTTCCTTCCTATAACCCGAAAACAGTCTCGTGGCACTACCCAGAATGCGATGAAGTGGGTAACAATGGGAGATACCTCAGGAGAGATAGTCAGAACCCAAAAGAAACCCGGGGAATTTTGTCGGGAACCACTAGCAAAACTGACGCTGCCTATGATATAGCGGCTCAACTCAAAACCATTCCCGCACAAATATCCATCTGGGAACTCCTATGCACGTCAAGGTCGCATCGAGAAATCTTCGCGAGGACCTTGAATGATGCCCATATCTCTCCCGACGTACCCCCCGAAATGGTAGCAAGTATGATTGGTCAACTTCTCGCACCACGAGCCATCACCTTCTCTGACGATGAGCTACCACCTAAGGGTCGTGAGCACAGGCGCTCACTAAACATAGTGGCCCACCACAAGAATTTCAAGATCCCACTTGTGATCATTGATAACGAATCCAGTCTCAACGTTTGCCCTTTAAGGACTGTTGAACGATTAAGGATAGAACCATCTTCCTTCAGACCCAGCACCATGAGTGTCAGAGCCTTCGATAATTCCCGAAGGCAAGTTGAGGCAAAAATTGATTTAGAATTACAAATTGGACCAGACATGACCCTTGGCACATTCCAGGTCATCGATATCCCTGCCTCATTTAACCTTCTCTTGGGATGGCCATGGCTCCATGCTGTTGGAGCCATCCCATCTACCCTCCACCAAAGGGTTAAATTTCCTTCGGAAAATCGAATCATTTCAGTATTGGCTGAGCCAGAAACCATCCTCCCGGTGACGGTCAGTATCCCAGAAACTGACATCCCGATGATTGACGTTCAGCATACAGAAGGCGACATTCCATATCACAGTTTTGAATTCGAAAACGTGAACACGATCGCCAACCCTCGCCCTCTAGTTGCTGAATACGTCATTCCCCCTGCTGAGCGATTGATCCTAAATTACCGTACCGAGTTCCATCAAAAAGGTATGGTAGTGAAACCAGCACCTGCCAATGTACAGAGATAGGGACTGGGATATCAGCCAACACCGGAAGATCAGGCTGAAAGGCCAAAAAGGGTCAACTGTTTAAATGCACACCCATCGAGTTTGTTAAAGCTGTGACAGTTTATGAGGGCAAAATGGTGTCTCTTGAGGACCAACTCCAAGCACTTAGACTCGCAGAACAGGCTAGCCAGAAGTCCATCCGGCCACCAATAAGGTGGGATCGGGTCCTCAGAACACCAAAGGAACACACGAGGCCAGGGGCAGAACCCCCAAATCCATCACATGAGACTAGGGGCATAGAAACAGGTTCGCTCGCAAGTGACCCAAAACCAGGAATACCCCTTGCAGGCAATGTAGGCCAGGACAGGGAAACACCCATTCACAGTCAGGGGAACACATCCCCACCATCAACTTAGCAATACAAAGGGCAGAAGCAGCCCGTCCATTGGATTGACAAAGGTAAGTGGCCTGCTCTAGATTAGACGAATATCCGAATCCCGTCTCAGGATCCAAGGAATAAGAGGAACTTCAACTTCTAGGCGCAGAGGTCGAATCAGATTCTGACTCTGAGCCCAGCCCAGCAGACATCATGGTCATCAAGACAAGTGACTCACAGGAACAGACAAAGCAAGTCAGCGAGATCGAAATGGGAAAAGAGCCAGGATGGTCAGTCATCCCCCTAACGATCCAATCAGCTGGCGAACCATTCGCTAGCTCCGGCTTTTAAAAAAATGCCAATGTAAATAGCAATTGGTATCCCGAACCAGGACAAGACCAATCATGGTTTGCAACACCATCCTGTTCAGGATATCTTGGCGACACAAAAAAATCAAAAAATCCTCTAAATACAAAAACATCATATATTTTCAAAAATACAAAAACATCGCATATTCCTTAAAATCACAAAACATCAAAAAACTTACAAAATACAAAAACAATAGAAAATTTTTCAAAAATCACTGTGCCAAGCATTTCTCATGGCAAGCACGAGTTTGAGGTCGACTCATATGATTTCGATCTAGAATTGGACTTCGAACTCATGAGTTTGGATGAAGCCCCGGATGGGGGAAATGATGATACCGCTCTTGAAATCGAGGATTCCCTCGAAAGATTCGAAACAAAGGCCAATGTTGTGGCAGACGACTACGAAATTGTGAATTTAGGGTCAGCAAAATCCCCCAGGGAGGTGCGCATCAGGAAATCGCTTCCCCCGGAATACAAGCAGAGGATGGTGGAGTTTCTGAAATCGAGGTTGTCCAACTTTGCCTTCTCTTACGAGGACATGACAGGGCTTGATGAAGACTTGGTGGTGCATCATTTACCAACAAAGCCGTACATGAAGCCAGTCAAGCAAAAATTGCGAAGAATGAAGCCAGAATAGGCCCTGAAAATCCGTGATGAAGTCATCAAGTAATACAACGCGGGATTCTTGGTAGTCTCCAACTACCCGAAATGGCTCGCAAATATCGTACCAGTTCCAAAGAAAGACGGGAAAGTCAGAATGTGCATTGACTTCAGGGACCTCAACAAAGCAAGCCCTAAAGACGACTTCCCTCTGCCTCACATCGACACACTGGTAGATAATACTGCTGGGCACAAGATATTCTCCTTCATGGATGGCTTCTCGGGCTACAATCAGATCAAGATGGCCATCAAAGATCGAGAGAAGACTTCCTTCATCACACCATGGGGAACTTTCTATTATCAAGTTATACCTTTCAGGCTAAAGGATGCGGGAGCTACATATCAACGAGCCATGACTGCCTTGTTCCATGACATGATAAACAAGGAGATGGAAGTTTACGTGGACGACATGATCATCAAGTTTCGCACAATCGAAGGACATTTCAATGATCTCAAGAAGCTCTTCGACCGACTAGAAAAGTTCAAGCTACGCCTCAATCTGCAAAAATGTGTCTTCGGTGCGACAGGAGGCAAACTGTTAGGCTTCATTGTTAGCGAAGACGGCATCAGAGTAGATGAGACCAAAACCAAAGCGATCATCGAGATGCCACCGCCTAAGACTGAGAAAGAAATTCGAGGCTTTCTCAGGTGAATCTAATATATCAGCCAATTCATCGCACAACTCACTCCAGTCTGCGAACCCATATTCAAGCTGTTACGAAAGAACTCTCCGAAAGAATGGAATGACGACTGCCAAACGGCCCTCGATAAGATCAAAAGATACTTGTTAAATCCTCCAGTACTTGTGCCACCTACTCTAGGTAGGCCACTTATGCTGTATATCTCTATCGCAGCGGAAGCAATCAGATGCATCCTCGGCCAACACGACGATACGGGAAGAAAGGAGCAAGTGATCTACTATCTAAGCCGACGGTTTACAAGCTATGAAGCCAAATATTCCAGCTTAGAAGAGACGTGCCTCGCCCTAGTCTGGGCAACACAACGGCTAAGGCAGTACATGATCGCTCACCCGATACTTCTACTTGCTCGCATGGACCCATTAAAGTACTTGTTCGAAAAATCAGCACTAACGGGCAGAATCGCAAAATGGCAATTACTGCTTTCTGAGTTTGACATCACATATGTCACCCAGAAGGCAATCAAGGGGCAAGCACTGGCCGATCACTTAGCAGCACACTCCTTGCCTAACTACCAACCCCTGAAGACCTTCTTCCCTAACGAAGGCATCCTCCAGATTGAGGAAGAAGAGGAAAGAAAGGCAGGAGAGTGGATACTCTTCTTCGATGGAGCTGCAAACTCAAAGGGGAGTGGAGTAGGCGCCATACTCTACTCCCCCGAAGACGTCCCAGTTCCTATATCAAGAAGGCTAGTATTCCAGTGCACCAACAATGTAGCCGAATATGAGGCATGCATCGCCGGTCTAAGAGAAGCCATTATCCTCAACGTAAAGAAGCTACGAGTCTTCAGAGATTCATAACTCATCATCAATCAGATAAATGACGATTGGAAGACTAAGGATGAGAGGTTGATTCCTTATCATGTCTATCTGAAAAATTTGATCGAGGAGTTCGAGGAGATCACATTCTCTTACATGCCTCGGGTCAAGAATCAGTTTGCGGACGCTCTAGCTACTCTCGCTTGAATGCTGGAAATCCCAAAATGAGTTGCTGAATGGGAACTCATTGTCGAACTCTAGAAGAAACCTGCATTCTGCCTACAAATCGAGGAAGCTGAGCCTGCCCCAAATGATCAGCCATGGTACACAGACATCAAAAAATACCTCGAACATTAGAAGTACCCGGAAGGAGCAGCTCTGACTGATTGACGCATAATACAAAGACTAGCAGCTCAGTTCGTGATCACTGGGGGCATCCTCTACAAGCGATCCTTCAACCAAGTCCTTCTCCGCTGTGTGGATGAGACAGAGGCAGCCCAGATCATGTCAAAAATCCACGAAAGACTATGCGGCCCGCATATGAATGGACACATGATGGCAAAGAAGATCCTACGACTCAGCTACTACTGGCTTACAATGGAGACAGATTGCTGCAAGCACGTCAAGAGATGCTTCAAGTGTCAGAAGCACGCAAACCAGATCCATGCGCCTGCCTCCGAACTCTACAACTTGAAGGCACCATGGCCCTTCTCTGTATGGGGGCTCGACATCATAGGTAAGATCAGCCCTAAAGCTTCAAATGGGCATGAATACATCCTGGTGGCAGTAGACTACTTCACTAAATGGATAGAAGCAGCATCTTATACCACCATCGCAACATCTCATGTGGTCAAATTCATAAAAAACAACATCATTAGCCGATATGGGGTCCCTCAGGCCATTATCACTGACAATGGAACTCCATTCGTTAATAAAAGGATGGACGATTTCCTCGACAAGTTTAAAATCCAACGCCATCGGTCAAGCCCCTACCGTCGTCAAATGAATGGTGGGGTGGAAGCTGTAAACAAGACTATCATCCGCATACTGGAAAAGATGGTGAAGACATATCGTGACTGGTCAAAAATGTTTCCTTGTGCACTCTGGGCTTATCGCACGTCTGTACTGTCTGCTACAGGCGCAGCTCCATATGAGCTTGTTTATGGAATGGAAGCAGTACTACCGGTCGAAATTGAAATCCCCTCACTGCGGATACTACTGGAAAGTGAAGTCGAGGAAGGCGAGTGGCAACAAGCAAGATACGATCAGCTGCATCTGGCAGATAAAAAGCGCATGCGGGCGCTAAGCCACTCCCAGTGCTATCAAAGAAGGATCGCTCGGGCTTACAACAAGAGAGTCTGGAAGAGAAGTTTCAAAGTCGGTAACATAGTCATGAAACGTATCATGCCGCCGCACTTGCCAGATCCTAGAGGAAAATTCAAAACCTCGTGGGATGGACCGCTGATGATTCGGGAAGTACTCCCAGGAGGTGCTCTTCGGCTCACCGATCTGAAAGGCGAGGATCTTCCCGAGCCCATCAACGCCGACAATGTGAAAATCTATCACGGGTAACCCTACCTAACCTTGTCAACAATTACAATCAAAAGGCTGCATCTCTCACCTCCCTACCAAAAATAAAACTATATATATCCACCAATTACCCCTTCCGAAATACCCATCATTCCCCCCCAAAAAAAAAAAAAAAAAAAAAGAGAAAGAAAAGAAAACAAAACAGAAAGGAAGAAAAAGGAAAAGAAAGGAAAAGATAAACAGAAACCTCAATAAGAAGACCCAGAAAGAAAATGAAGAAACCCATCCCGCATCCCTAATAATCTATCCTGTATCCCCAAATAATTTCAAGCAGCTTACGATTGTGCTTAAAGACAAGGACAGGCGGGTAGCCAATCGGCCGACTATGAAGGAAGTTCCCTCGTCACTCTTAGTACTCCGAAAAAAAAAGGGGGAATAAAGGCATGCCTAAGCAAAAGGGGCGAGTTGAAAACCTGAAAAGGCGGCTTGAGTAAAAACAGCAGGCGTGTAGCGGACTTGGTGAAAACCTGAAAGGGCGCCAAGGGTAAAAATAGCACAAGCTGCCAAGGGGCAGGTAAGATAAAAAAACCCAGGACGTAGTGAAAATCCGAGAGGACGCTTCGGGCAAAAATGATGGGAAGAGCCGGACGTAGTGAAAACCTGAAAAGGCACTACGGGTAAAAATGGCAAGAAATAAAAAATAAAATAAAAGTGCAGGAACAGAAGAAGTCGAGGCAGCAAACGTCACAACAAGATGCAAAGAAAGATCAACGTCAGATCAGTACTCTATCAAACGCTGTTCAAATCCAGGGGACGCAATCCCGGGCACCATCTCAAGGAACCAAGACCCCAAGGAACACAGTCTAGAATACTGTACACAACGTGGGCTGAGCCTAAGATTCTGATCCCAATCATCCAAAGTACAAATCCAAATATAAGCGAACATCGACAAATATGGCACGAACAAAATATTTCATTCTTAAAAAAAAAAAACCATTTTGCAAGTACAATGCTTTTCCTTTTTTTTTTTTTTAATTTCAGAGCGAAAATCCTCTATGCATACAAAAATAAGCAGTCAATCAACAACGGAGATTACAGGTAAGCTCCTACCTCTTATATACCAACAATCTCTCCCTGAGCGTCTCTATCTCCATGCGCAGGTAGAAGATCTCATCCCAGTGACAGATAGGAGCTGCATCCTGCACCCCGACAGGAGCTGACTGTCCCATCACCGCCTCAAAATCTGAGCAAAAAATCTGACTCAAGCCATCCACACCACCTATGACCATCCCTCCATCAATTAAACCATCCACACCATCCATCGCCATCCTTCCATCGGTCACCATCATCGAGCCATCCCCACCCTCTAAACCATCCATCCTCATCATCGTGACATCTGCAAATCCTGGCGGCCCATCAAAACCATCCAACACCATCAGTCCATCGGTCGAAAAAGGATCCAAGACATAAATGGCATTCACTTCTTCAAGAGGGCTCATCACTTCTCCATCTACCCCCATCAATCCACCCATAAACTCTTTGTCATTTATGGAGCCACTCACCTCTTCACCATCAATACACCTACCTAACCCATCATCATGATTGGCCATGATGAATCCAAAAAAGAGAAAGGAATAAGGGAGGAATGAGACAAAAAAGAAGGGATAAAAGAGAGGAAATAAGGACAAAAAGAATGATCAAAGAAGAGGACGGACGAGAATATCAGAAGGGAGACAAAGAGAATGAGTAGAGAAGAACAGGGCTTGCTAGAAGAAAAAATGAACGGAGGCGGTAATCCCATTACCGGTAGCGGTACTCGGAGTACCGTCTCAGAATTGTCATCGCTGAATCACTGTGGCACCTGACAGAAGGAGCAGAACGGGCAAATGTCAATGGGCGGTAGTCCGGATACCGCCGGTGGTAGTCTGACTACCGCCCGGGCCCACTTTCGGGTGAAATTCGGGCAAGGCCCACTTCAAAAGGCTAGGACTACAGAACGCACCTCCATATACCAGAATGGGATCACAAAAATGATCAAAAAAATGGTCCAAGAAGGCAATAACCCGGGCCTATCTTCCAAGGCCCATTTCCAAAAAGACCCATTTCTCAGGCCCATCTTTCAAGGCCCATTTCTAAAAGACCATTTCCAAGGCTCAAGTCCATCCCAAGCCCATCTCAAGGCTCAAGTCCATCCCAAGCCCATTTTAAAAGTCCAAGCCCATTTCAAAAGTCCAGACTCATTTCAAAAGTCCAGGTCCGTTTCAAAAAAGTCCAGGCCCATTTCTTAAAAAAAACTTCAAAAATTCTTTCAAATAAAATCCCCAAGGAGTCTAGCTCCAAAAGAGATAGTTTTCAATTATTTTTTTTAAAAAAAACAAAATAAAAAAGAGAAATTTTCCAAAAAAAAAAAAAAATTCCCCAGGGAGTCCAGCTCCACAAGAGCGTCACCATTTCACCAAATATATATATATATATATATCATAAGCCCCATTAATTTATTAGTGGAAGCCATTTGACTTTTCTTATAAAAACTGGACGACGACGCCCACCAGTGAGATCGAACGGATATTTTTTTTTTAAAAAAAAAATTTTAAAATATTTTCAAATAAAATTCCTAAAGGATCTAGCCCCAAAGGGAATAGCTTTCGAAAGTTTTCAAAGACGGACGCGTTGCGCAGTACACTGAGGAATCTTCCATGTTCTCCAGTTGCGGTCAGTGCAAACAGTTAAATAAATCCCGATCTCTTCCGGTTTCCCCGAAGGACGATCGAGTCTGTACATGATACATGTATGATTGGCCAGATCTCTATAACTGAGCAGTCGTACAAATGCTAGTAAGATGAGTGGATCTATCTCTGGAAAGAATAATCAAACTCGAAGTGAAGACAATCTATTGTAACCAAAGTATCAGACTCAGCAGATTGCATGGCAAACAGATTACCTGCACATACCTAGTCCGGGATGTTCGCAAAATTTGATCGAGTCCAAGTCGGCGTAGTGAGTTCCCCGTAAGGCCGCACCAACCCGCAGGGCAGCTAATCACTTTGATGATCAAATGGAACGAACACTTCTAGAGTGATTACATAGCAAAGGATGTGAAGCCGCGACAAATGGAACAATACGGGAATCCTCGTAAAGCCGCGACAAATGCGCAGAGGCCTTTACTTTTCAGATTTACCCTCCAATGCTGTAAATAATCTGATGTGAAAAGGTCGTGATTGATGATCCGTAAAGCCGCGACGAATGCGCAGGAGACAATCACAACATTTTTCTCAACCCTCGTGATATGTGCAAGTCATCTTTTTCCAAACAGTCGACTGACAATGATACAATGGTAAGCAATAGATTTGAGTCACCCTTCATTTTGACCAGAAGGGTGGGGTGTCCACTTGTTTTGACCTTCGGTTGCTCGCAACCTCGATCAAAGAGGGGCATCTATAGACACCCCACCCAGGCTGACCTCTCAAGAAGGCTAAGAACCATGATCACACCTTGAATCAAACCCAAATCCCACCTTAAACCTAACCCTCACCCAAGAACCTTAAAAACCTCCGGACAAGACACAAACCTTGATCCAAGCCGTTCAGCCCGCGCATGACCCCCGCCTGTACCCTATACCTTGACCAGAACCTCTTTACCTAAGGCGAAACTCATTCATCTGAACTAGAAGGCCCCAAAAGGAAGGCACCATACGAACCCGCACGCTAGGCAAAGCCCACACACACAAAACCGGCTCAAACGGACGCCGGGCGGTAGTCTGACTACCTCCAGCGGTAGTCTGACTACCGCTAGCAGCAGTCGGACTACCTCCAGCGGCACTCCGAGTACCTCCACGTGCGGCCTGCACGTGAATAGCTATCCCAGCGTCCAAAAGTCAACTTTCCTTTGAATTTACCCCTCCAAATCTCACTATTTATTATTTTACCAGCCCCTTTAGCCAATGAGAGCATGCCACGTGGCGCCTCTCTCCTCTCCACCAATCACCATGTGCTACATCAGCATTTACCCCCCTCTTGTCCTCTATTTACCGAAAAACCATTGAAAAGGGCTATAAATAGCCCTCTCCCCTTTCATTTTAAAGGGGCCACAAAAAAGAAGAAGCCACCAAGGGAGGGAGAGAGTGAGAGAGAAAGAGTGAGAGAGAAAGAGAGGGAGAGGAAGAGAGTGAGGGTGAGGAGGTGCTCCCAATCCTCAAAGTCTAGATTTTTCAACCATCTTCTTAGCCCACTCCTTGCCTTCCTAGCCATCTTAACCCCCTCAACCTAGCCTAGTTGATCATGGTTCAACACACATCCTAGCCTATTCAAGAATCAAGCCAAAGATTCATTTACATACAAGCATTCATCATGACATCTGCTCCCTTCTCAACCCCCCTGCTTCTCTAGATCTCTAGTGAACGTATGTTCTGTGACTTGCCGTACATCGGATCCTATCACATCAGAAATTCCTAGTGATCTAGTCCACTTTTCTTATCTCTTTGCATAAGTATCATCACATCCGCCCTCTAGACACATTGTCGGACGTATGCTCTGTGACCTGCCGAAATCTCAGATCTTGCTACATCAGAAATCCACGTGTGACGGGTCCCATCATGACCACAGCATCATCATTATCCCTTGAGATTATTTTACCACACTAAGTAGAGACCGTACATTTGTAATCGAGGTCCCTTACCCGGAATCTAGATCGCAGACCAGGAGTCAATCTGAGGTAGGAGAATTTTTGGATTTCTTTAACCTTACGTGTTCTGTGGGTTCTAGCCGACCGCGGGATTCTGAGTAATATTGGCTAGTGGCGACTCCAACAATCACAAATTAGCTTAATCACCCCCACCATCATCACCACAACACTTTTAACCAACGTGGGTGTCGATTCGATTTTCAGTGTCTACAGTACTGAATCGGCCTGTCTTTATCGCTATTCCAGCGATTCCGACTCCATTCTTGGGTAAGAAATCCTAACCCTAATCTGTTATAGGGATTGAAATAGAGTAGGTGATGAAATAGCTAACCTATTTCATGCTATAGGTTGTCGTTGTGCCGTAAACGAAGAGTTAGTGTTTGAATTAAGTTCGTTACGAGTCTACCGGCGAAAGGTACGGACTATAAACGTATAGGTTATGGTTTTCAAGGCTTTCAATGTTGGTTAATGATTTATGACTGACTTGATTGCTATCACATATGCTTAGATACGATGTTTCCCATATATTACACATATATGTAAACTATGTTGATTATAATGCATTCCAAGTGTTTGTTGAAATGTTTAAATGAATATGGAATTATGATTTGCACCTGCCATGATTATCGATTGCTAATGCATGATCGTTGTATACGTGACAACTCCTTCGTAAAAGGATTTGTTATAATATGTGTTTTAATTAATTTATTACATGTATGTAATATGTGCAGTCTAAGTATTTAATAAAATGCCTGAATGAGAAAACTGCTTGATGTAATGTATTTTAACGAGGGTGTTGAGATAGGATTCTCAATCCCCTTATACATAGTTACAGTTTCCTGTGTGAAACTTATCTTACTACTATGTGATGTATAGATGGAATGCCTATGTGTGATAACATATGTATTATGTGGTTGTTGAAATGCTTAAGTAAGATTTATATTTACATTGGTTGTCACATGTTGTCTTTGACTATCATATGTGAATACCATTGATGGAGTGTGATTGGGGCTACGATGTAGCCCAGGCAATCGGTAATAGTTTACGGTCGGTGGCCGAACTGTTTTAGCCACGACGGATGCGTTTGATGAATTCAAGTCATACGTCATTTGACGACAGTGGTTAAGCCATGCGAAATGCTTATGCACTCCATGTCGATTTAGTCTACGTACGCTCATACTAGTCGAGCTTATTAAGTAACCTGATTGGCCCAATGTATGTTCACCATGTGTGGATGCTACTGCTTGAATCTAAGGTACCATCTTACCACTGGAAGAGCTCGTTTAACCTCGGTACCTTGATCCATTAAAACTCATGAGCCGGACATGGTGGTATGGGATACCGTGGTCCAGCTGTCGGCCTACGCCGGGGCGACGAGCCTCCCCGTAGTGTCCAGTGAGCAAACCAACTCATGAGCCAAATACGGTGGTATGAGACACTGTATTCGAGCTGTCGGTCTACGATCAGGTGACGAGCCCGTAGTGACTTCGAGTATACACTAGGACTACGTTAAGGTGACGAACCTTTCAGCAGTAACCTCGAGTATAAATCAGGCCTGCGCTAAGGTGACGAGCCGCTTCGTAGCTACTTGAAACTGTTCTTCGTATGTGATTAACTAAGATTGACGACCCTAGATTGAGTAATGTTTGGGTCAATGATATAAAGGGAGGTACCTTAGCTTCCAAATCCTGCTATATGAATATGTCTAATTAAGAACTTAGCTAATTACGCACATGCACCGCATTGCATGTGCCTTTGGTGCTAGAGTTGAGCACAACAGGAGTGTTGCATACCGCGATCGTGAGATGATGTCGCAGAGGGAGTGCAGGCGAGGGCATACATCATTATCACATATCATCCTTACATTAATAAGAGTATGTAGGACATGAGTGTTGTACTACTTTATCATTATTGCTTGACTGAATTGATAACATATTAGCCTTTGCTCTATAGCTCTACTGAGTTGATCACTCACTCCCACGTTCTGGTACGGTGCTTTAAACACCAACTAGACCCTATTGTAGTTGCAGATGATGGCAATGTTTATGAAGCAGATACAGACTTTGATGATGATGAGGAGGTGTTCTCCTATATGCAGCTATTAGGCGGGTTTATATAGACCATGTTCTGATCGACGGGGTTACAGGGATGTTGGCTAGATGCTCTTACACTGTTATTCTGTATTTTGGAACACATACGTATATTCATTTTGTTCATTTTCGAAGTATACATGTACATGGTTAACCTAGTGACATTTTCACACTCTGGAGATTTACAACAACTTATATGTTTTATATACTTATCACAGTCTTCCGCATGTGTAATCTAATTGTCTTCGGAGTATGATATGTTGATTTGGTATAATCCCACTCATGTTTAATGCACTAACACGAACAACATTTAATCATCATTATCTATGTTGCATAAGTGATGCGTTGGAACTCGGGAGTTGCGCTCATGCTCGACCCCCGATTTTCATGACGTTACAAGTTGGTATCAGAGCATGATTTGGATTAAACTGGACCTGGGTTATAGTAACACGATGCACACTGACGTACTCTGACTTAGGAGGGTATGATGAAATGTAAAAACAGTTATAGGATTTCCAGTTTCGCCGTCGAGTGAAACTGACCGTTGAAATCGGGGCCCGTACGCATTGGTGATCATGCGTGGTGGCCCCAGATCTTTTCTAGACCATCAATCAACGGGATCAGACCAAAATTCAACCTATTCCACATCCAAACAACCCGAAATGCTTGAATATACGCAAGGTGGGACCCGAAACGACTCAAACGGACTCGGGGACCCAAACGGTGCAAATCGGGGGGATCCAAAGTAGCCCCCGCACACATACGACACCCCGAGGGGGGGGGGGGGATGGTATCGCCCCTGGGGCGAGCTCTCACCCAGGTGTCCAGCGATCGGCGATGCCATCGCCGGATCGGTGAGGCCTCGCCGATCGCACGAGCCTGTCAGGCCGGGCAGGCAGGCACTTCCACATGGCTGTGGGGCCCATGAAATCACATGGGACCCCTTTTATTCACCCTATTTGCTTCCTTTTCCCCCTTACACCACTCCAAGCTTGCCGATCTCTAAAAAGTTCCATATTTCTCTCTCAAATCTCCCCTCCATTCCATATTTCTTCTTTTCCTTCAATACATGCACCCCTCCATCATCTCCCTCATTCCCTTCCATTTGAGTGCACAAACCCTTCTTTGTGTCTCAAAAACCTCAAAGCTCAACAATCCCTTTTATCCATCTATTTTATTCCACTTCAATGGCTCTTTTTGAGCTCGTGGTGGCGATTTTCTCAATTTCCACCCTTCTTTCTCTCATAGGGAAGAAGAGGGCTTCCATGGATGAAGCCGGGCCTAGCTGCCCTACTCATTCAAGGGGGCAGAAAGGCACCGCCGTAGGTACAAGTATCGACCGGGAGATAAGGACAAAGCGGGATCTTGATCCCCAGGCTCCCCTCGAAAGAGATCTACTGGCGGATCTGTCCCATGGAAGATTTCAGGGCCGTAGGGTCCTTTTTAAAACAACTTGGACGAGAGGCTCTTTGGGCAATAGCTGGTGATGGACCGCCTGGTAGATGCTAGGTGGGGTCCCATATTTGAGAGTAAGTTTCGTGCGAATGAGGGCACTGTCGGAGCCTTCTATGCCCATATTCGAGAGCCAACGCTGGAGCCCTTATAGTTCAAAATTCTCGTGGGAAGGCGGGAAGCCACAGTTGATGCTGGCTTAATAGCCCGAATCATGGGAATGCCTCTTGGCGAGGTTCATGCTAGTAAGAAGAGTCTTAGGAGTGAGTGTGAAAAGGATTGCCGCACGCGATTCCTTTGTGGCCGATTGGCCCAATAGAATCCAAACAATAGCCTCCTGGCATCCAATATGACCGACGACTTCCACCTGCTCCACCACATCTTCACGTACAACATGTATCCTAGGTGGAGCAATCACAGCGAGTGCACGCGCCTGATGGTAGACTTTCTATACCGAGCTGGGCAGGGAGACAAGTTGTGCCTGACTACGTATGTACTACTACAGATAGTTCATACCGCACGTTCTACTAGGACAACCATTTCACTCCCATTCAGCCGACTCATATGCAAGCTTACACGTGAATTCTGCTACAGACTTGGCGCAGAAATTCCTGTGCTGATCCATTTCATCAACGACACTACTCTCAACAACATGGAGATTGGGTCACGACAACGTCAGCAGGCATTCAATCCCCACTTCTTTTTATGGTGTGGTCCACTTCAGCTTTGGATCTACCTTCTTTTTTGGCACATCCATAAAGTGATCTTGTAAAATAGATTGATGATATATATATATATATATATATATATATCACGGTGGGACCCAGAGAACTTGGGGGCATCAGCCCACCACCAAGGTCGCCAGCATTCCATTTCCAATGGGGAGTGCTGTAGACTGATTTGATGTTTTATGGAGGAAGTGTGCTTTAATAATAAGATAGGTTAATGGATGTGAGCCTTTTTTAATGGCACAAACTATTTATCTCTATCTATGGGGTTTCCTTTGGATGGGCTATGTCCAAAAAGCTTTCAAATTGAATATTTCTACTTATTGATCATACAATAAAGATTATGTTGATCATTCATGTTTAAAGAGAAATTTTTAATTATTAAAGAATTAAAATAATTCAAATGAGAACTTTTATTTAGTCTTTCCACTGTACAAAATGAGACTCATTATATTAACGGTTTGGATGATTGGAGAGTGACTTGAACTGAAAGGCTAACATATAAGCATTTGAGCAAACTTCCTCATGGAGAACTTGCTATGCTTGTTGTAGGCTATGTGAATTACAACATTAAGTTATGGATTCGAGTGTCTGTGCAGTGTGTGGGTGTGACTCTCTGAATTACAGCACTGAAGTTATAGGTTTGAGCGTCCATGTAGCGTGTGGGTGCGAGTATATGTATGAAAAATAGAAATTAAAAAAAAAAAAAAACCGGCTATGCCACTTGCGAGGGTAGGATTTGTTAAGTTGCCTTTCTTACTATAGTTTGAGGACGCAGATTTCCTACCAAAGCCTTTTGCAGGAAGTTCCTACACAAGGATGCTAGGTGGGACCCATTGATATATTGGTGAGAAATAACTCCGTCCATCTGTTTTGCGAGCTCATTTCATGACATACGACCAAAAATCAAGGGAATTAAAAACTCAAGTAGATCTAATGAGATGCATAAATGGGGAAAGAAATTCCTATTGTTGAAACATTTCCGGCTTATAAGGTTATTCCCACTTGGATGAAGTAAAAACACAAATTATTTACAATACTTTTATGGCCAGTACGTAGAATATTTCAACAGTGCGCGCTGAAAATCCACTGTTTCCTCTTGTGCCACCCACTTGAGTTTTTAATCCTCTTGATTTTTTGTTGCTTGTCATGAAATGAGTTCGCAAAATGGATGGATGAAGTGGATTTCTCACAAACATAGTGGTGGGTCCCACCTAGCATCCTTGTGCAGGAAATTCCTGCCAAAGGCTTTTGACAGGAAATCCGTGTCCATGGTTTGAGAAGTGAACATCTTCTTCCCTTTGAATCTCTTTCAAATCTTTTTGTGTGGGCCATGATTTTTCATTCTCATCTGCAACATTGCTCCTACGGCTTATGCTAGGCATAGTCACCAAATACATATATTATACAACTATTCACTGTTTTTTAAAAATAAAATGTCCCATTGTACCTTGTCTCCATAAAATTCCATTCAATTCAATTACTTTCATGACTTATATATGAATAAAACATGTGTAATACCCATTGTACCTTTATTTGTGCATGATAAATATATTTATGAAGCTTTTTTTATTTTTTGCCAACTTTAAAATGCCATTTTAAGTTCCATGTTAAACATTTAAATGCTTCATCATAAATGTTGTAGTTTTCTAAGTATAAATTGTCCTTTAAACTTTAATATAAAACATTTTATTAGGTCGTCGATGGGCTAGCTCCAGACAAATAAAAAATTCAAATAGGCTGAATTGAAATGTGATATAGAGCGAGTCATGGACACTTTCATGTCCAGGATGGACCAGAGAAGACCTGATCGGAGGCGGAGGTGATCCAGACCATCAGAACCTTACAACAGGTATATCTTGCAAACCGGAATAAGTTACTCATCGTTCCATATGTGATTTTGGGGTAGGAGAAGCTACTTTAGCCAACCAACCTGTGCTTTTCAGGTTACTTATGCCGAATTTGCGAGATTCCATTGAATCAACGGTCAAAAATCAATTTTATTTCTATTTTTTACTATTTATAGTAGCTTTTAGTTTGATTACAACTCTTCATCCTTTGAGATTTAGGAGTTGTCCAATATGAAAATTGCTTAGAAAAATTTGAAAAATAGCATCATTAAGCCACATAGGACACTTACTATAAATGGTAAATTTTCTATTTACAGTAAGCTACGAATGTTAGGGAGTTTGAGTTGGAGTTTGATTCTAAAACTTCTTCCAATGTTTGGTATCACTATTTAAAAGGTTATAAATTTGTTTTTATCATCTATCAATTAATTTTTCAAATTTTTTAAATTTTTTTTTATTTTTTTATTTTTCCTCGTAGATTTGAGGTATCTCCGTGAGTAGTTAGAGAAGCTCCATGGATTCAGACTAGTTATCCTTGAGGAAGATGATGATCGGCCTCATCACGTTCATCCCTATGTCAAAATGCCCGGACCGAATGGTTCAAAATTTAGGCTGAAGCCAACTGCAGGCCTGGTCCCGGTTCTTTCCACCATCTCCTTCCGCCCATTTACTAGAAACCACTAACCAAAATCTATCAACAATCATAAATTATTATAAACAATAGAGGAACTTTTTTTTTTTTTTCTCAGTGCATATAGATCCTAAACCCAAAAGCATTTTAATAGGACTGATTAATGGACACTATTTGATAAATGCATGATGTTAGATCTTCATAAATTGGCCACTTATAAAATTAGTTCAATTGAAGTGGGGTCCATGATCTAGACGGTCAAGTTTCAAGTGCACCTCTATGAACCATCACACTTTGCTAGAGTGTCGTAGTCACTTTTTTATTTCTTAACAAAAGAACGTTTTCCCATTTTTTTAGTAGAAACCCAAACAGCTACTAGGAACGAAGTTTGAATACCTCACTTACATGCATTGCAATGCAAGTCTAACTTTCTCTTAAGACTTCTCCATTCCATGGTCCAAGGAAATGTGAGGCTATAAAGACGGCCATTACTTGTACTTATCTTTTAAGAATAGCTACCGAAATAGTAGCATTTGCATAGAGGAATTCTTTCATAAGAGAATGATCATTGATCGCATGCGTGCTTCGGGCTCACTCGTGATGTTTGTGTAGTATCCAAACCGTGCATCTGATGGTACTTCTCATGTGTCCCATGCATCCCAGTAATCGCCCCAACAAAAAATTCACGTGGGACACACCATAGGGAGAAACATATAATTAGACCTGCAGCTTATATGTTGACTTGTAGTGGCCCACCTGTTTGATTTTCCAAATAGCATGTAAATGCCCAAGGAATTAGTAATTAGTTTTCCTCCACCTATTTGAAAATGCACTTGAATTTCTATTTCGAAAACCGAGTCAAAAAGACTGATTTAAAATTTTGAGCCCCACCATGATATATATGATATATCTACACTGTCCATCAGTTTTAACGTAACATTTTGAGGCATGAGCCAAAAATTGAGCCTGATCCAACACTCAAGTGGCCCACATTAAAGGACATAGTGGCACCGATATGTTTTTAATGGTAGATGTTCGATTCCCTAAATCTTGTGGTGTGGTCCACTTAAGCTATGTATTAGCCTCACTTTTTTGGTTAAGCCCTAAATTCGGCTGGTATAACAGATGGACGATGTGGATAAAACAGATATCATGATGGGCCCCACATATATTTAGCAGTGTCCTCGGTTTTAGAGCTCAAAAAAGTAAGTGTCAAATCAAGCATCGATAATAATGCCGTAATTAACCAATGAAATAATTATTACCCGCAGTGTATTTACCAAAGATTTAGAAAATCAAACACGCCCTTTAATCACTGTAGGGCATACCTGAATTGCCCACATTTAATTTTATACCTAAAACACCTTTTGTGCTTTTATAAAATGTAAAATGAAAATGCCCTTACACCTTCTTTTACCTCTACTCTCCAACTAACTCTTCTTTTGTCATTGTATTTCGACAATCATTTATGCTTTCTAACTACTATTAGTCAATCTTTCGTGCTTTCTAATTATACTCTCCGGTAGAAACTCCTACCTTAGAAAAATGGCTTCTTTTTACCTGTTATGCTAAAATTGGATTGGTTAGGAAGAAAATGAGAGGACGGGCAAAGAAAAAATGGTAAAAAAATATACTTTTAGAAGTGGATTCTTCCTCTTCATTAAAAAAAATTCTACTTACATGGATTTTTTTTTTTTAAACCAAGAAATGAATAGAAGGAAAGAAAATATATATAAAAAAAAAAGCTCAACTTTTAGAAAATATGTTTTTCTTCTTTTTACAAAGATTATATTATATTTTGGGAAGAAATTGATAAAAAGATAAAATAGATATCTAATACTCCACTTTTAGAAGATGAATTCTTTTTCTATCTGTAAAATATTTTGCTTAGATGGCTCCAATGTTTGTGAGCTAGCCTTTGGGCCTAGTTTTAAAAGTCACACGGTCTCCAAATGAAATAATTTCAATGCCATTTGATAATTTGTTGAATTATCTTTTCTATAATTTAAAGATGGACCTAATCCGACCTATAATGAGAGAGTTATGAACATTTTCATGAAAAAACTACGATTGTAGTCTACATTGAACCACAACTGTACGTTTGGGTAAACTTTTCAAATGTCAAACAGTTTTCATTAAGATGATTCTAGTGTCATTTAAAAGCTCATCAAATTATCTTTCTAATGAGCCTAAGATCACGTTGATTTGACCTATAACGAGTAGGTTATGAGTGTTTTCATGGAATTGCATGATGTTAGAAAACCCACAATTACAGTCTATACAAAACCGCTACCGTAAGTTTGGGCCCACTTTTAAAAGTCAAATAGTCTCCAAATTAAATGATTCCGGTGCCATATGAAAGCTCGTTGAAATTTCTTTCCAGTGAGCCTAAGATCTCTCAATCTAACTTCTAACGAGGGAGTTATGAGTGTTTTCATTAGATTTTGAGATGTTGGAAAAACTGTGATCACAGTTTGTACAAAACCATAATTGTAACTTTGGGGATACTTTTGAAAAGTTAAATGATATCCGAATGAGATTATGCTACTGTCATTTGAAAGCTTATCAAATTATCTTTCCAACGAGCTTAAGATTGCCCTGATTCAACTTGTAATGAGGGAGTGATGAGTGTTTTTGTGGATTGTGCGATGCTAGAGAAATTGTGATCGCATGTTGTACAGAACTGTGGTTGCAAGTTTGGGCCCATTTTTGAAATGCTAAACAATGTCCGAATGAGTTGATTCTAGTGTCATTTGAAAGTTCATTAAATTATCTTTCTAACGAGCCTAAAGACTATCCCAAACAACCCATAACGAAGGATTTATGAGTGTTTTTGTGGGATTGTGCAACGTTGGAAAAACTACGATCACAATACATACAGAACCATAATCGCATGTTTGGGTTTACCTTTGGAGGGTTAAATGTTGGCCAATGAGATGTTTCCAATGCCATTTGAAAGCTCAATGAATAATCTTTCCAATGACTCTATGATCTCACTGATCCAATGAAAACAATCATGGTTCTGTATAAACCACAATTACAGTTTTTCCAACATCGTGTGATCCCCAAAAAATGTTCATAGATTGTTACGGGTCAAATCAATGCGATTTTGGCCTTGTTAGAAAGGTAATTTGGTGAGCCTTCAAATGACATTATAATGGTCTCATTTGAACACTATTTGGATTTTCAAAATGGGTTCCAAAGCTACAATCATGGTTCTATACTAATTACTATCATAATTTTTCTAGCATCGCATGATCCTTTAAAAACGTTCATAACTCTCTGGTTACAAGTTGGATCATGGAGATCTTGGGCTCATTGGAAAAATAATTTGATGACTTTTTCAATGAAAGTGGAATCATCTCATTTGGACATTGTTTAAATTTCGAAAATGGGCCCGAAGTTATAATTATAATTTTGTACTAAATACGATCATAGTTTTTCCAGCATCATGTGATCCCACGAAAACTCTCATAACTCCCTCATTATAAGTTGGGTCGGGGTGATATTGGGCTCATTGGAAAGATAATTCAATAAGATTTTAAACATACTAAAATCATCTTATTTGGACATCTTTGACCTTTTAAAGTGGGTTGAAAGTTGTGATAACAGTTCCGTCTAGACTGTAATCGTAGTTTTCCTAGCACCATGTGATCCCGCGAAAATGCACATAAGTCCTTCGTTATGGGTTATATCATGGCGATCTTGAGCTCATTAAAAGATAATTCGACGGGCTTTCAAATGACACCAGGATCATCTCATTTGAAAGTTGTTTGACATTTTAAAAGTAGGCACAAAGCCACAATTGCAATTGCGATTATGGCTTTTCCAGCATCATGCGATCCCTCAAAATTGCTCTTGACTCCCTCATTATAGGTTGGATCGATGTGATCTTAGCTCGTTGGAAAGATAATTTGATGATCTTTTAAATATACTAGAATCATCTCATTTGGACTCCATTTGACCTCTTGAAAGTTTGCCTAAAGATGTTATCATGATTTTATATAATTTACAATATTTATTTTTTCAGTCTCACCCGTTCTTATGTAAATGTTCATAACTCCCTCGTTATAAGTTAAATTGGGCGATATTGGGCTTGTTGGAAAGATAATTTGACGAGATTTCAAATGACACTAGAATCATCTCATTTGAACATCATTTGACATTTTAAAAGTGGGCTCAAATATACAATTGTGGTTATCTATAAACTCCAATCACAATTTTTCCAACATTGCGTGATCTTAGAAAACACTTATAACTCCCTCATTGTAGATTAAATCAGGGCCGTCTTGGGCTCATTTGAGAGATAATCTGACAATATTTTAAATGACACTAGGGTCATCTCGTTTGGACACTGATTAGCATTTCAAAAGTGGGCCTAAACTTGTAATCACAATTCTATATAGATTACGTTGTGGTTTTTTTAGCATTGCACGATTCCATGAAAATGCTCGCAACTCTTTCATTAAATGCCGGATTGGAGTGATTTGTAACTAATTGGAAAGATAATTCGGTGAGCCTTTAAATGACATTGGAATCATCTCATTTAGAGATTGTCCAACCTTTTAAAAGTAAACCCAAAGTTTAAATCGTAGATAGTGAAGTAGTTTAAGCAATATTTTTTGGAAAAGAAGAAATTATCTTCTAAAGTGGAGTTTTGATATCTCTCGTTTCCCTTTGATTTTTATTTTTATGTTCTTTTCCTCTATTTGTTTCAAAATTTTTTAATGGAAAAAGAAGAACATATCTTATACAAGTGGACATTTTGCAATAAATTTTCATCTATTTTTTTCTTAAAAAATTTATTTTAATATAATAAGTAAAAAGAAGAAAAAGAACTCCAATTTTTTTTTTTTAAATTATAAAAGATTTAAGCTCTTGCTAGAAAAAGTTGTAAAAGAAGTGATTAATAAAGGTTAGTTGGAAAGTACACACGATTGTTGGAGTGCAGTGGTAAAAGAAAGTGCAGCGCATTTTTGTTCCATAAGAATATACAAAATGTATTTTGAGTGTAAAAAGTAAGTTTTTACGTGGAAATGATTTTTGGAAGTAGATTGGCTGGTGTACTGCACACCACCCACCTGCTTGGTGTGAGTAGGAGTCATACAAAGACAAGTGCTCTTTGAGCTCCCAGTGGTATATGCTACTCATCCATTTGATGAGATTATTTTAGAACATGAGCCCAAAAATGAGTCATATTCAAAGCTCAAGTGCACCACACCGCAAATATTAGTGGGATAATAATTATTATTAAAATATTGACAAGGTATACAATAATTCTTACTTTCCGTCTAATCTCTTCGTGAGAAAACACGTACTTGGATGAAGAGGAAAAACAAATATCATAATAATAAACTTCCTTAATCCCTAAAAGGGTTTCAATGGTAGAGGTTCAAGCTACCCCTGCATTGGGGTTTTATTTTTAGTTTAACCCTTGCGACGAGGACGTAACTTATGATGTGATCCACATAAATTGGCAACGTCCAAACAACAGTCACGTCAGTGGTATGTGGTACTGGGAAACGGATTGACTGGTGTACCATACACCAGCTATATAGCTGATGTACTATCATAAGCAAGTTCTGTGGATTCAATCATGAGATATGTGTTATATCCAAACTGCCAATCCATTATGTAAGCTTTTCTTAAGGCTTTAGAAGAAAAATAAGATAGATCAGAATATCAAGTAGACCGCACTGCAAAAAGCCATGGGGGATTGAACCTCTACAATTGAAACCTTTTAGTAGTCACAGAGGTCTTGGATCAATATGAAATTTGTTTTCCCGCGTCATCTAAGACTTTGTTATCTTATGAACAAATTCGATGGAAAATAAATGTTACAGTGGGCCTACAAATTTGTTAACGGTGAAGATCATTATCCCAACTGCTATTTGTAATGTGGTCCGGTTGATCTATGGATATGATTAATTTTTTGGATAATGCTCAAAAATGGATGAGCATTGTGGATGTAATAAATACATTACTGTAAGTCGCATGTAACTTTGATCTCCTTTGAGCCGATGGTACAACTCGGATCTCGAGGAGCGTCAGCAATCGTCTTCGCACGGCATGTACCAACATCAGCTATATAGCTGGTGTGTGGTACTTCAGCCAATCCGCTTCCGTGGTACTGGTACACCAGCCAATCTGCTACCATGTTTTATAGACTTTCCACCAAGCGCGGATGCGTCCTACCCTGCCGTCTCCAGCTGAGAACGGGCAGGCGGTTTGAGTGGCCACCGTGATATGTGGCTCTTATCCACACGGTCCATCCATTTTTTCTATCATTTTAGAATATAATCCAAAAAATAAGGCAGATCTAAGGCCCAGGTAGACCACACCATAGGAAGCAGCAGTGATAATGATTCTAACCGTTTAAACTTTTTAGGGCCAACAGTAATGTTTATTTACCATCCAACCTATTCATAAAGTTACATACACCCCGATGGAAAGAAAACATGAACATCAGCTTCATTCAAAACTTTTGGGGCTCCTAAGAAGTTTTCAATGGTAAAAGTTTAATCCCATTTCATAGTTCACTTAAACATTGGATCTAACTCATTTTTGGGTTTGTATGCTAAAATGATAAGAAAAAATGGATGGACTCTTAGCTGGAGACGGGCAGGGTAGGACTATTGCGTCAAACCCTGCTTGTTCGAAGCTCGGTACAAGCAGAGGCTCCGAGGTTAACTGAGGGGCACGTATGATTTTTATTTGCACTGTCCATCTATTTTTTCAAATTATTTTAAAGTATTTAATCAAAAATAGAGCAGATCCAACTTTCAAGTGGAACACATCACAAGAAGCAGCGGTGTTAAGAATTACCACCATTGATACCTTTTAAGGGTACATCATGTTATTTATTTACCATCTAACCTGTTGATATAGTCATATAATTCAAAACTTCTGTGATCCCAGAGAATTTTCAACAGTAGAAATTTAACCCCACTTTGTGGTCCATTTGAGCCTTGGATGTTTTCTATCTATAATAATACGTAGAAATGGATGGTCGGTGTAGATAAAATTCATACAAAACGTTTGGCTCCTCAGTGGCGCTTGTAGCCTCCGCCAATCCCGAGCTCTGAAGAGGCGGGGGTTGTACCTAATCCGCGCCCCCATTAAGCCTTGGGCGAGTTGACGAAAAAACTCAATATAAAAAACGGTGTTTTGGCGCGTAAGTATTTTTAAAAGCTCCAGCATCTCCAGCCATGACGGATCCCTTGTAAATCTCGATAGTCCCTCGTAGATGTTTGTAATATGTACTCAATGAATACCAGCGCTCCTCTCTCCCAGCGCTGCCCAAGGCCGCACCTTTCGTCGCTCTCCTATCATCTCCCAAAATGCAATTTCTCCTTTCCTCAGTTGCCCACAAAACACCATCTCCTCACTTCAACCTTTCCAAGATCTCTCTCTCTCTCTCTCTCTCTCTCGTCATTGTGAGTTTTTTTTATTTTTTTATTTTTATCTTTCTTTTTCCGTTCCTCGTTTTATATCTTGATTTTTCTGCTTCGATGAGTGAACTTTTTAGTAATTTCTTGTGTAATAGTGGAAAGTTCTAGAATTTCCGCCAGGAAATGTGTTCCGGAGAACGTTTCCAATTCTTTCGAGCCAGATCAAGTTCAGGAAGAAGCTTTTGGCTGGATTCAGGTGTTTCTTTTTTTGAGATTTTTTTTTTTTTTTTGGCTATTAGTTTCGTACTTGAATTGGGGCTGAAGATGTTTCTGAAATAGTGGAAATGCCCTAATCGATTGTCAGTTTCTCCCCTTTTACCCTGCTGCTAATTTTCATTTTTGAATACAGTGCTATTTCTACTTCAGCAAGAATTTGATGGGATTTTTGTATTAGACTGATTGTTGAGTTGAAATTCAGCAACAGATACCTCACGGTGCTGCACCTCAGCTAAGGTACTTGTGGGATATGTGCACGCTGGACAGTTCAAATTTCAGGACTGTGTATGGAGCATAGCTGGGAGAGCACACTGATGGGTTAGAACTGTTCAGTTGCGACCATCGATCTGACGGTTAGAGAGAAAATGGTTGGTGGTTCAAATTCATCAGGGTAAAATCAGACCACGAAGACAACTAATCAGTGGTTCTTTGTGTTATGCTCCAACCATGACAATGCCCACGATTTGGATGGACGGTGCATGTATGCTGCATGCACGGTGGATGACTTCGGCAAGCAACTGTTATCCGGCCACAAAGGATGTAACTCAGACCCTTTGCTTGATGTGGGCTTGCGCTGTTTGATTTGTTGCAGATGATTTACTTCTCAATACGCAGATGGTTTCACGTATGTCCTTCATTTGAAATGAGAACATGTTTGTTCGCATTATGGGAACTAGGGGGCATGGGATGTGCAAGCTTGCAACTCACGCAGAGAGAGTAGGGGAGAGAGAGATGGAGGGAAAGTGCGGCTGCATGTGCGTGCTAGAGAGATAGAGAGAGAGAGAGAGAGAGAGAGAGAGAGAGAGAGAGAGAGAGAGAGAGAGAGAGAGAGAGAGAGAGAGAGAGAGAGAGAGAGAGAGAGAGAGAGAGAGAGAGAGAGAGAGAGAGAGAGAGAGAGAGAGAGAGAGAGAGAGAGAGAGAGAGAGAGAGAGAGAGAGAGAGAGAGAGAGAGAGAGAGAGAGAGAGAGAGAGAGAGAGAGAGAGAGAGAGAGAGAGGTTGTTTGCCCTCTCAAGCTTTAGATTTGCCTCATTTCTAGGCTGATGCCCTAGAATGAACTAGTGCAATATACAGGGTGGATTTCACACAGTCATCATGAGGGGCCTCACAAAACATTTGTTGCACAAGCCTCCTAATACGAGCATTTGTTTGCCCTCTCAAGCTTTAGATTTGCCTCATTTCTAGGCTGATGCCCTAGAATGAACTGGTGCAATATACAGGGTGGATTTCACCATTCATCATGAGGGGCCTCACAAAACATTTGTTGCACAAGCTTCCTAATACGACATTGTCCATGTGGGCTACACGCAATGAGGACAACACGTGGGAGTGGACAACTCACATGGAAGAATTGAAATGACCAAAAACGCCCTTGGTTGAAGGGTCAGGCACATCCCATTTTCCATTTAAAATTAAAAGCTTATGCCCTTCTCTGATTAATTGATGCTACTCACTTTATATATACTAGACATTTATGACTATTGAACAAATTGGCAAAACACATCGAAAGAGTGTGTAACAAAAGGATGATTTTTTTTTTTTCTAAATATTTATTTATTTATTATTATTATTAATTTTTTTTTTGAGGAGTCACCACTAGCCAAAATCTTGGAATCTACGATAGGCTAGATGCCATAGAACCACTATGACCCGAGGATCAAGAGTGCTTTGGATTGAATAACACTATGTGGTCAATGTCCGCAGATTCTGAATAAGAGCCTCGGTTATGAAGAAGGAAAGTGTGAGGCACCTTTCTCTGCCCATTCAAATGTATGTTTTTTTACTTTACAGGATTTAGGATTATTGGAATTTTTCATCTAAATTACTACTTAAAAATAAATGAGTGAACATAATAAGAAATAAAACAGAACAACAAGGGGATATATGAGAAGGGAAATGTAGCAAGTAGTAAGCAAAAGACAATTTAAAGGAAAACGGCCTAGAGATGTGAGAGGAGAGGAAAGAACTTTAACAGTCCTTTGGGAGAGGAGATGATCGAACCTTTTAAATCTCCAAAACTACTTTGCAAAATCCTCGATCGTAAGATGATGGACCCTCATTAGAGGTGAACGGGGAACGAAGAATATTAGCAATTCTCGATTAGAGAAGATAACTGGAGCTCTTCGATCTGTGCCCTACGCTTAGGACCCTCTCACACGGAGTTTGGGGGAGGAAAAAACCTCGGAAGAGGGGAGACTCTCACCTTACTCTTCAAAGCTTCCTCACTTAGAATTGAAAGGACCGTTGACGGAAAGACCTCAAGAGAGGGGAGACTCACCCTATTCCTTCCTTACTTAGAACCTGGGATGGTTCGTCTTTGAAGAGAGGGGAGACTCATCCTTTTTTCTAAGGTTCCCTCTACCAGGGCTTAGAGCTCAAGGACACATGACAGCTTATCATTGACAAGGTGTTTCGTTTCCGTTATGATACGACCGTAAAGGCCGATACATATAGGTAACGACTATGTCCGTTACGCCATATGGGGGTGAAACGGGACAATTGATTTTTTGGGAATGTTTCGGCCGTTACAGGGACTGTAATGACTGTTATGGGGCATAACGACTGTTATCCTTGTAACGGTAAAAAAATGACCACTTTTTTCTTTCTATTTAAATATATTTTTCTCATCATTTTCCACTTTTCGTATTCCAAAAACTTTCCTAGATTATTTAACAATAGATTTCGACCACTCTTACTATATTTTTTTAGGATTAAAACCATATATAGAAGCAATTTGTATGAATAAAAGCTTCGAGGGTCATTTTTCAAAAAATAGAAAAAATGGTACCTCACCCCCCTTTTTTTTTCTAGTTCTAATGCTTGATTGTGATGTATAAATATTAGAGACACATAACCATGTTCATAAATTTACTAGACAACCAGATACAACATTCTCACCAAACAGTTGACTGTCATGTTCAAAACAAAAAATGAATATATATTTGGAATATTTACATTATTTTGGATTTTTAAAAAATATTTTTTCAGAATTTTTCAAGCATTTTTTTTGTCCAACTGTTATGGGGGTCATAACGGTCATTTCGCCCCTGTATCGGCCGTTATGGGCAATACTCATATCAGTAACGGTGATAGTCGTTACGGCCACCATTACCGACATGGAATACCTTGCTCACTGAGTTGTGTAAGACTTGTAATTTTATTTGATGTTGGTGGGTGGTAATGTAAAGTTTATTTTTATTATTATTTTTTTTAATGGTTTTATTTTTATTTTAGTTTTTATAACAAGCCTTGAAAGTGGCTAATGTTAAGGGGTAATGATAGGAAATACGGAAAACTGGGGAAATGATGTCATAACCAGGTCATCATTAGAAGCAAAAATTCAATTTTCGCTCTTAATCTTTGATCGGATCCCGACACCTTGACTGCTTGGCCATTGATTACGAGGGCACCTGACATCTTTTGGAGGAGCGGTGGGGAATCTGGGGATAGATTTTGAATTTCCGCTTTTGCGAAGTGGCTAATTTGACCTTATTTTAGAGTCTGAATGGTTCCGATTAGGATCTGGGTTGGTTTGGATTGGATTGAGACTGATTTGGATGGACTTATACAGACTTTTATGGTTTCGATGTATGGTTCAGGGTTTACTTGTGAGAAGTGGTCCTTCTGATCGGGCAAGATCGATTGCTCTATTATTAGGTGGTGTCTCTAATGACATTTTTCGGCAATGAGGCTTTCACCCATAGCAAAAATTTTATGTTGGAATCAACCTAATTATTTTGGAAAGTATATACAACAAATCATTGTTAGAGGTTATTACTCCTATGTGTGCATCCCCCATGTCCTTTGTCCACCTACACGTGTGTCGAACAGGGATATGAGATGTGAGCTGTCCGTCAGGCAAGCCTCGCTATGGGTGTAAAATCATGTTGGTGAGACAACCTAATTGCTAGATTTTGGCATTGGATATTATGTAAAATAACAGTGATTGGTTAGAAAGAATTCATAAAGCTGACCCAAATAGCTGGGGCAAGTCTATGATGACAGTGATGGCGACAACGATAATGATGTGTCCAAAGGATTTAACCGTGATAACTTTGGCAAGACCATGTTCAACAATCATCACCACCATTTACCCTTAAAAAAAATCACCACCACCATCATCATAGTCTTGTCCCAGGTATTTGTGGTTGGTTTTATGAATCCTATCTCACCAATTATATTTGAAATAGGCATTCTCACCAATGTTGTCGAATCACATATGTGATCGCATATGCCTATGTGCATATGCGATCGCACAATAGCATATGCGACCGCATTTTTATTTTTGAAAATTAAAAAAAAAAATCGAAAAATATGGAAAAGTTCAAACAAGTTGTAAAAAAGAAGAAGAAGAAATTAAGGGTAAATTTCCCAAGTTAATAATAACTAATTTTACATATTTAAAATATATTTGAGAGAAATAAAATAAATTAAACATCAAGTGCTTGAATCTTGATATTCCAACTTTAGAGAGAGAGAGAGAGAGAGAGAGAGAGAGAGAGAGAGAGAGAGAGAGAGAGAGAGAGAGAGATTAAAACCACTTGGAATTAAGAAATGTAAGAGGAGAGTAAAAGAGTTTTGGAGTAAGAATATTGCAAATGGAGGAGGTTTAGAAGCCTTCTTATAGACAAAAAGTTGGTTTTTTTACAAAAATAAAAAATAAAATAATGTGCCAACCGTTGGCCAATATGCGATCGCACATGTTGTATGCGATCGCATACATCACATATGCAATCGCATATTTTCGAATATGCCACATATGTGATCGCATATGTGCCAGATCACATATGTGACCTGCATATGGATATGCGCATATGCGGTTGCACATGACAACAATGATTCTCACAATTGCTTGCTGAGGGTGCTATGACCTGCTGCCCAACTGATATCAACCCTTCTTTGCCTTGGCTTGGCACTGGCTGGTGGTTATATCTAGGGCCAATAGATGTATAGATGCTATGCATTTGTAGCTAATTTTCAATCACTATGTTGAGCTCATTATCTTAGTCTCAAATTCCCACGGATGTTTGCAATGCCATGGTGGGTATTTAGCATTCGCAAGCAACATTAGAACAAATAGCATTTTCAAATTCTAAATTGTTGAAATCCAGGTCTACATACTTCAGCATGTGGGGGTGTTCTGCTTCCCATGTTCAGATCTCTAGATGTTTCAGGGTAATGATGGATTCAACTGGATAATATTATCTATAATCTTTTTGATGGCTTAGTTTGAGGAACATGCCTCATACCCAAGTGGTTGGTTCACAAGGGTTGCAGTCTTGAGGTCATGGAGGTCATAGCAAATTAGTCACAAAAAGGACAACACCATGACAACAAAGTGTTTTTTGAACAATGCAAAATGGTAAGGGCTTTATGCCGATCCCTGAAGAAGAACCACTGCAACTAGAAACTCTTCATTCTCGCTACAAGCTGTTGGCACTCTTGTAACAACGCCCTCATATATCGCCCTCATTAATACAGTAAATTGAAAAAAAAAACTGTGCAATGCTACTAGGAACTCTTCATTCTCACCACAAGCTGTTCTCACTCTTGTAGTAACACCCTCACATGTCTCCCTCGTTAATATGTAAATAGAAAAAAAAAAAAAAAAAAAAAAAAAACTATGCAATTGGCGGGGATAAAGAAAAGGTTAAACCTATCCTTCCATCCCGACCAAAAAAAAAGGTTTATGTTTTTCTTAAGCCTGTAAAAATCTGAAGGAAAATAAAAAAGATTGTACCCAGCTGGAGCAGCGGAGCTGGTTATGGATGTATGCTTTCCTGGGCATTTCTCTGTTTTGATTCTATGTGGGTTCCAGCCTCTTAAATGTTCAAAAAAGAAGAAGAAGAAGAAGAAGAGTTAAAAAGACGTTTTTGAAAGGAAGTAAAACAAGATTTTTACCCTTATGTTTTTGGAATGCCTGAGTCCTCGCTATCCTCTCGATCAAACTTCTCTATTCAACAATATGAAGAGAAGGATAAGTACCCCTACATTGTTAATCCATATCTGTTGATTGCACAGGCAATATGCAATGCTCTCAATTAAAACATTAATATAATGCGAACTAGCATACCAGTCTCAATTGATCTTTTTTTTTTTCCAAGCATGGAAAGCTTATGTCAGATTATTGGCATTGATCTATGTGTAATGATTATAAATTCCATGCCCATATTGATTTTAGCTATCATTTTGTTTGTGTTTTGTTTGATTCAGGAGATTACACATAATGAGATTGATATTATGAAGATTCTGATGGGCGCCAACTCTATTATTCCTCATGTAGTCCTTGCAAGCACATTGTTGGCTCTTATCTTTCCACCTTCTTTCAAATGGTTCACAACCAGGTTATGGATTTTTCCCTATATAAACAACACAAACCCTTGTTCACTATGTGCGATCTATTGTTTTTATCTTCGTTTACAATTCCATTCATTGGTTCCTTTTGCTATGAACTTACGATAGATAGGGAGATCCATGTTCAATTTGGTAACATAAACTTGGATGCTTGGACAAAGTATAGCTGCAGAAAACTGTAACCTCAGTCATGCAGTTAGGCATGAACTCCACTGTTGGAAAAAAGTCAAAAATCGGTATTACTGAATGGACAAACTCGCTGCAACAGGCCACATCCTAACATGGACTGTACATCCTTAAAAACACACTGTAAACAAGAAATGAATATAATGATAAGCATTTTCCATTTTTTCTGATTTATCTGATATTTCTCAGATATTTTGACTTCAAAAAACATCAAACCAATCCGGCCGTTGCAGTCGTCAATACAACCAATACCATTATGGTCATCATACAGCTGACATGCACCGATACGTGTTGGTTTCTTCGTGAGCTGATATGGCTACTGGTGCTGATATTTTGAACCTTGAAAATACTCTCATGTGGAGCTTAAAGAAGTACTATACCCACACTGGTGCATGGCTTCGATACAACATACGTATGTACGTACTTGCATACATACATTTCAAATTTCAGTAATATAGCATGTCAAGATGCTCACATGCAGAATGCTGGTCTGAACATTTTGCTCAGTGCATTCTAAGGCCACACTGATTTGAATTAATTGATGCCCCATGCTTAGGAGCAGATAAAAAAGTTATTCTTACACTAAATTGAGTTGATTTTTCATGTGGAAACTTTTTTAGGTATTATGCCCCAGCACTGGGATTTTTGATGTTTGCTGTTGGGGTTAATTCAAGTTCAAAGGATTTTATTGAAGCAATCAATAGACCCTGAGTTCTAACTGCTGGATATGTTGGATACTTTTTTGGTACCATTTCGGTGACAGCTTTCCGTCTTCCAACTTCTATTGGTGGGGAATTTAGCTTCTGTTATTCTTTATCTAAAATGAAGTAAACACGTGAGCTTATTGAGAATGAACCCATGAATCAGGTGCTGGCATGATGTTAGTGTCTTGCGTCAGCAGGGCGCAGCTTTCAAATTATGCTACTTTTCTAGCTGACCCGCCTATGGCCCCTCTAAGCATATTCATGACATCATTATCGACTGCCACAGCAGTTCTTGTTACACCAATGTTGTCTCTCTTGCTCATTGGCAAGAGGTTGCCAGTTGATGTGAAAGGAATGATGTCCAGTATTGTGCAGATTGTAGTTGTACCTATTGCTGCAGGCCTCCTTTTGAACAGGTAACTGCTTCTATCCCCACCTTCTCCCTTTTAGAAACTTTTGAGGCTCTGTTGTAGGAAGTCCTAGGTGATCTGGAAAATAATGCCTAATCAAGTAGTTGATCAACAAGATTTCATCGACCATGTTAATGAAAATGATTTTAATGACAATCCATGTTCAGATTAACCTTCTTTTTTACTCTTAACCATCCAAAAAATGTTCATGTTTTGTGGTAGAAGTGTCCAAAATATGAAGTTTGATTTGTGTTTTAAGACATGTTTGGATAATCAAAATGGATCTAAATGATCCATGTCAATATTAGACGTGGCACCATTTTAATTCATAATGATTACCAAACCCTTAATTGAAATTCTATGCATTCAACTACAGCTCTTCATGATAAATGGAGTGGGCTAGCCTCACTTTGCATTTCAACTTACTGGATACTTGCGTTTCGGCCACTTGGCATCCGAACGTAAATTTATCTACCAAGCGATGGTGCTTGGCCTTTTGCTCTCTCGTTGAGTTCCCTATCAACAATTTTTGTTTTTCCTTTTTAATTCGTCCACAATGAAAATTTGTCCCACTAGAATTCATATCTTCTTGCACAGTTTATTACTCATGCTATATATGTCATGTTAAGTATGAAGTGCTTACCTGTCTCCTCTCTTTTCTGCACTGTAAGGTTCTCTCCCCGGATTTCTGCTGCTATCCGGCCACTGTTGCCTCCTCTCTCAGTGTTTGTGACAGCTCTCTGTGTTGGTTCACCATTGGCAATAAACATAGACGCCGTCCTCTCCCCTTTTGGGATCATAATTTTGTTGCTTATTAGTGGATTCCATGCCTCATCATTTTTTGCTGGGTATATTCTCACTGGGCTTGTGTTCCGGAAAGCACCTGACGTGAAAGCTCTACAGAGAACTCTTTCCTTCGAGACAGGTTTCACTCTTCTCCAATACCACTGGACTCTCTTTCAATAATTACATTTAGCCACCATTTGGAAAAAAATAGGGCGCAAATTGCAATTATGTGCTATTTAATTGGCGCCGGCTTTAAGTTCATAAAAACATTTCGTCTGGAACCAGTGTAGAGCATGTTTCGCACTGTCAAGCTAGCCTAAAATGGCAGGCCATTCTGCTCAATTCAAATTTAATGACATCCAAGCACACCCTCAGCTATCTGATTGATTCTTCTGTCACAGGAATGCAGTCTCCTAGCTCTTGCATTGGCAAACAAGTTTTTCAAAGACCCACTAGTGGGTGTGCCTCCAGCCATTTCTGTAAGCTTGAAAGTTCTCCCCTCTACTGTTTGTGTGATCAAGTCATATAGATGTAGTTCCTTTTTTCTTTTTCTTTTTTCACTATAGGTGCATGCACATACCCACATGCATGAAATCCTCATCTTCACACACACACACACACACACACACACACACGTGGGAGCACACCACTCCGTCCGTAACATCATTTTTTAAAACATCCCCTTCTTCATGGGGACGTTTGGCAATGTCACCATATGGCACAGACAAACGATCTGGATTGTCCATCCATTCCATGGCACCATTGCTAGACCATGGTGCAAAGATCATACCAATTGGATGATCCTAACATGTGGATCGATAGCATGAATTGTGGACAGCAAAGATCAAGCAGAGAGAAAAAAAGGTCCAATCATCATCTGGAAAAATCTACTCAATAGGTCCAACATGGATTGCTTATAATTCCAAAGACACTTTGGTTAGATGATGCTAACCATCAGATCGAGGACCTGCAATGGACTGTTATAACAAAATGGGCAACATTCAAAGGGTTAGAATCATCGGATCTGTGTGATTTTTGCATCATGGCCTGTTCCTAGTAGCATGGAATGAATGGACAGTCCAGATCAATGCTGGGCTGTGCCATGTGTTATTTAAAAGCTTTGGGGATGTTGCTAATATCCCATGAAGGTGGGAACGAAAGGAATATGGAAGAATTGTCAACTAGAACTGACTTATCCAACTTGTACATGATCTGTAAAGTAAATATTCACGTTGGGATTCCCATGATTTGAGGTGTTGCATCATGTACACCTCTATTGGAAAATTGATCTTGCAAGTTGCTAAGGCAAATTTATAGTCAGAAGCAGGTTGGCTGGCATTAAGGGTTGTCTTTTGGATGGAAATCGTTGAAAATATTCACTTGGTCTTCTAATTTGCATTTTGTGATATCCTTTGGAACAAATCTTTCAAAAAAAAAAAAAAAAAAAAAAAAAAAAGAAAAGAAAAGAAAAAAGATATCCTTTGGAACAAGATTCTCTGGTAATGCCCCGGGATCTTGAAAATATTCTGTGACAGAATGTATTGGCTTTTCTTATATTCTCACATGGCTCATTGCCCTAGAATCCTTTTCTTTATCACCTGGAGTTTTGCAGATTCCACAGGCACCTCTCCACGCACATGTGCCTATGTGTGCCTGTGCGAAAGACCACACATGGGCCTGCATTTGGAGAGATGTACATGAAATCAACAAAACTTGTATTACCTGTAATGGATTGAAAAGGGCATAGAGAATCAATTTTACACTTGCAGGTACTTGAGCGCTGTTTGCATTTACCTTAATATGCAGGTTGTGATTATGTCCCTGATGGGGTTTTCTCTTGTCATGCTATGGACTAAGAGGAGAGATCAAGTCCCAGCCTGATGGGGGGTTACTAAGCAAAGATACTACAATCACTAGATTTCTGTTATTGCATGGTAGTGCTACTCTGTCTTCGACAAGCTCTTGCTACCGAGGATTCAAATTGCTACTGGAAGTTAAGCGGGGATCTTTTGACTGTAAAGAAGGTTGCAATGGGCCTTTCGCACCTTTAACTGGATTTCTGTTTGGTTACTGGTCTTAATCAAGTCTGTTGAATGCTCATCGGTGTTGGGCTCGGAGAAAACTGGATACTGATTGTTTGGGGTTTGAGTTCCTTTGTTTAATAAAATGGCTTTATGATAATGTTATAGAATGGCCTTATTCTAGTGTTTGGCATATTTTGTGATAATGTTAATCTTCAGAAGAACATAGGAACATGGCGTTGAAGGTACTTACACCCCATGTTTCAGGTATCAACGATTTCGGTCGATATATCCCATGATATATCTTGCATGCCACCCATGTGATACAAAACACACTGGTGGTGGGATATATCCCACAAGTTCGATCCGGTGAGCATTTTCGATTTTTGATCATTTTTTTTCTTTAGTAAATCATGTTAAATCAATGTCAAATTATTACAAATCTATGATTTTTCATGCTTGGGAGCTTTGATTTCGAGATTTGGAAGAGATGGGCTAAATTGCGTAAAATTGAAAAAAAAAAAAAATTCTAATTTTTTGCAAATCAGCTGTAATATTTGTTTCCGAACATAAAATCAAACATGTATGTAACTTGATCTAATAATTCTTCTTTATAAGTGTGTATTGATGCCTTTTTTAACAATCAATGAAGTTTCATTGAAAAATTTGACCATTTCCCAATGTTTCTAACAACAACTATACATTATGTGATACAACTGATATATTCCATGCGATGATTGATATGTATCCGTATCCCAAGGGTGTGATACGTAATGCGATACTGATATTTCAAACACTACTTACACCTACCCTCAAGGAATTTCATATGGGTAATGGTGACCGTAACGGCCACTATTGTTGCCTTTACAATACGGGTTGTAACCTCCCATAATAGCTGTATTGGTTTTTTTTTTTTTTTTTTTTTAATTTAAATTTTTTATAATTTTTATTAAAAAAATGTGAAATTACTTGTATTGGCCCCATAATGGACTGTTACAAGGCCGTTACGTCCTTTACAGGAGGTGTAACGGTTGTTACAATCATGTAATGTGTAGCGGTTGATATGGTTACCCTTACATTATTAGTACATTTTTTTGTGCACCTTGTTTGTTAATCATGCAAGTCCATAAGTTAGGGAGTTGGTTGAGCCCTTGAAAGTTGAAGACCGAAAACACAAGCGAACATGAAGCATCAATGAGTAAAGAACATGTATATAAGGTGCCTTGGTGACCCAAACCTTGACCTAAAACAATCCCAAACCTCTAGACGATCATACTTTAATAAGAATACCTTGATTGATAATTCATTAGCCTTAGGAGCCCAAATTGAATATGCTTAGAAAGGCTTTAGAGGTCCCGGGCTATTGTGAAACAAACTGCCCACACAACAACCACCGAGCGGTCATCGATCGATCAAACCCCTCGATCAATCGAACTTGGACAAAACTCTCCAACAAGCTTTTCAAATAAATTTGAATTATGTTCAGTCAATCGATCGAGGGTAGCTCAAAATGTCCAACAAGCTTTTCTGGAAATATGCTGGATTTGGTTGATCGATAAAAGCATCGCTCGATCGACAGAACCGATTTAAAGGGTATTCGGTTCTTGGGCTTTTGAATGTGTTTTTGGTGCAATAGAAGCTTAAAAGATTCCTCACTCATATCATACATTCCTAGTCTCTAATCTCATGAGTTTTAAGTCATCTTCATAAACTTCAACACTCTAAAGAGGATTCTAACGTTCAATTAAAAGATGAACTTGAATTCCATTATTTTCTATAGATTAGACTCGACCTTATTAGCACATCCTCTATCTAAATCATCGAGAAGACCCATGTAGGTGAATTCCCTAGGATTACAATGTAGGAAATTCAACCAACATCACCTTGGTCACCTTAATGGAGCACCGCATGTAAGGTTTTTAATTTTGGAACTGAAGCACTAGCAAGCATCAACATCAACGATCGGGAGAGTAAAAGGAGAGCGGATTGAAGCATGGGAGAGTTTTAAATAGCAACCCAAGAAGCGCTACAAATGGATTAAATCCGACAAGTCTCAATTATAGATTCCATTCACACTCATTTCTTGTGTAGGATTGAGTATAGAGTTTGTGACTAAAACTCGTGTAGGTTCTTGTGTAGGACCAGATTACTACAAAACACAGGTAAGTCCTTGTGTAGGCCATCGACATGGGTGTATACATGGTAAGTACTTGTATAGGCCACCGACACGGGTGTGTATATGATAAGTACTTGTGTAGGCCATCGACACGGGTGTGTACGTGGTAAATCCTTGTATAGGCTACCGACACGGGTGTATGTGGGTAAGTTATTGTGTAGGCCTCTAACAAGAGTGCATGCTTGTATAGATTAGAAGTGAACCTGATTTAAAACCTCTGATAGTGAATATTGATACACTCAAGGAAAGTGTGTCATCCGGGAATGGAGTAGGGACACCGAACCATTATACAAGCTTGTGTTTGCGATTGTGAATTGCGTTCATTTTTATTCATGCTTATGTGTTTGATTAGTTAAATCATATGAATGTTTTAATTGAATTGTATGCTATGCATTTAACTTATAAAGTGCACACAAGCACACTATCATTTATAGACTAGTTGCTTTAATTGGAATATTATTTGTAGTATATGTGATTGGATGCACTATTGGCTTGGAAGCCTTAGTATTAATTTGCATTGCTTAGTTTAATTGGTAAATTGTGTTAAATAGGCAAAAATTTTTATTTGATGTTAATCACACATCCTCTAGGATATAGTCATTTATTCTTTACCTCCGACAAGCTTCCGCATGTATAACCCATGGGCCCACCATGCGCAATTTCATATGTAACGGCCTTTACGAGCCTACGATGACTTTTATGGCACACCATGCTTATCCATTTTACATAATTAGGTCATTTTTTGTCCATTTATATTAGAGTATTACAAAATGTAATATTCATAGGTAAAAGAAAGGAAGATTGGGTCGATCCATAAAAATTTGTTAATATTAATTTATGGAAAAAATCCTTAAAGAGCATGTTTGATGAGCAAGAATCCAAGGAAAAGAAAAGAAATTGGTTTGACATGACATTTTTTGATGTGTGAAGAGTGATCTTTAGCCTTTTTTACTAATTGCTTTCTCAAGCATAAGAAAGAAAGTGTATATTGTCTTAGGGCTTGTTTGGATTTTTGAAAAGCATAAGAAAATAAATAATGTTTCTTATAAAATTGTTCGTTAAGCCTTTCTTTGTGGAAAATTATGAAAAATACTGACTTTATAACTTTGTTCGAAAACTCTTAAGAAATGCATTTCCCTATTATAAAAGTAAAATGCGTTTCTCAATTGTTAAAGCCCAAACGCTTTCCTATCCATGTACAATCGTCTCAAATGTGCCACATGTGCTAAATGAGACATTGTTCATCTTTAGTCATACCTCGCACGTGCCACTATGTGACATGTACCACCATCCATCTTATCTTGTGCCCCACATGTGCAAAGATCCCCCAATGTGCTAATGTACTACATGTGTCACATTTATCCTCTCTTGCACCTCACATGTGCCATTGTGCCACATGTACCACTATTCATCATAGCTGTGCCCCACATGTGCAAAGCACTTCACATGTGCCAATGTGACATATGTGCCATTGTCCATATTCAATCCTCCAAATATGGGTCTTACTATTGTCCATCTTTAATCCTCCGAATATGGCACGTCTCAATAGTATCAATGTGCATAAATGTCATCATCTAGCTTTAGTGCTCATGTGTCAAATGTGCCAATGCATGTCTTGTGCCACATGTGCTATCGTACAACTTCAAACACCTCACATGTACCATGCACGCCACAATTCAGCTTAAAGTGCTCACATATGCCGTGTATGCCACATGTGCCATTGTACATCTCTAAGCATTAGGGGTGTACATCGAGTCAAATCGAGTCGAGCTGGCCTCAGCTCGACTCGGCTCGGTCAATAGGCACACCCAGCTTGAATTCGGATTGGCTCGATGACTTAGCCATCATCTCCAGCTCGAATCGGTTCGGTCAATAGATCGGACCAATTTAAGCCGAGTTCGAGCTCGAGCTTTCAAGCTTTCATAAATAATAAATAATATATTTTTATTTATTTTTTTTATATAATATATATTTATAATATATAAAGAAATTTAATAAATTAAAATGCTATAAAAAATGAGTTTGATTTGAGTGCTTACCTGCGGGCAAGGCAGGTGACGGCCGGATTGTCGAGTGGCGGCAAGAGGAGGGCGACGGCCGAGTAGGCGAGTTGTTGGTTGAGTAGAGGCCAGACTCCAGAGAGAGAGAGAGAGAGAGAGAGAGAGAGAGAGAGAGAGAGAGAGAGAGAGAGAGAGAGAGAGAGAGAGAGAGAGAGAGTCATTGTCTCGTTGGCCGTTCTTTGGTCGGGCGGGAAGAGCAGAGAGAGAGAGAGGCGGTCGAGCGAGTCGCTTGTTGCTAGTTGGGCGGGATGAGAGAGAGAGAGAGAGGTAGTCAGCGAGTCGCTTGTTCTTGGTTGGCTCGGACGAGACGAGAGAGAGAGAGAGAGAGAGAGAGAGAGAGAGAGAGAGAGAGAGAGAGAGAGAGAGAGAGAGAGGGTCGGGTAGGCTACGGGTTCTTTTTTCAAGCAAAGGATAAATGGTAAATGTTAGGTTTTTTTTTTTAAAAAACTTTTTATACCATTTGACTAAGTTGATCTGAATCGAGCCGAGTTCAAGCTATATATCGAATTGAGTCAAGTCGAGCTCGGGCCAGCTCTAACTCAATTTTGAGCTCTAAAAACTAGCTTGACTCGGATCGAACTCAGCTTTGAATCGAGCCGAGTCGAGCTAGCTCTATTCATGTACACCCCTACTAAGCATCTCACATGTGCTAATCTAAGACATGCTAGTGACTTTTTTTTTTTTTTGGCTAAATAAGAAACTTGAAAATAAATTCTAAATTTTTACAAAAATCTTGTTTTAAAACAAACAAGGAAAATAATATTTCCTTTCCTACAATTTTCTAGAAATAAGGTTTATTGAAAAACGTTATTTCCTTTCTCGTGCTTTTCTTAAATGCAAACAAAACCTTATATAATTGAGATTTCCACTTAAAATGAACGAACCCCTAATAGTGGAATCTTCTTATTACATATAAAATCACCCAGTGGTGGAGTTATGTTTAAAATTTCCATTCTTTTCTGGAGGATTCTTGTTTATAAAACAAATCCTGAGAATTCCAATTTTACCAAACAATGCCTCGGCTACGGTAAAATGTCAATGGTGCTTTTTCGGGAGTGAGGTGACTAAAATGCCTTCTATTCCTTTTTTTGAAAGGTGGAGTCCAGCCTTATACCAATAACATAGTGTTTTATGTCCAAGCCATCGACTAGGTGCATCTCATTGTGATGATATGGCAAACAAAAATCAGGCCGATCCAATCATCAAGCGGGTTATACCATGAGGGTTTTATTATTATTATTATTATTATTTTATCATTTCTGTTGACGCAGACATCTAGTTGTCCTCCTTAGATCGCTCGGGGCCTACAAGATGAGACAAAGATGGAGACCCTGACTGCTGTAGGGGACTCTCCGATGCCAAAGTCAGACAGGCCGGTTAGGTCTAGTAGAATGTAAGGTTTTAGAGTGTAAGATTGTGTGTACCTTTCTCTGCAGGAGGGGCACATATATATAGGTTCCTTGATGGCGGTGTTGGGTATGGCAATGAATCCGCCACCCGATATTGTCTCATACTAGGATTCTAATTTTGATGATGCGCGGTTGTTCCTTCGAGATTCTCAGCGAAGATCTAAAGGAGGATCTTTTAATAGATTTCCACAGATGGCGCCAAACTGTTGATGCAAAAATCTGGTCGTTCTACTAGACCTAGCCGGCCTGTGTGACTTTGGCATTGGAGGGTCCCCTGCAGCAGTTAGGGTCTCCATCTGTCTCATCTTGCAGGCCCCGAGTGATTTAAGGAGAACGACCATATTTTTACATCAACAGTTTCAAACCTTAGAAAACACATTCCATGACTTAACATTAGTCAAGGCATTATTTGGTAAAATCACAAGTCTTGAGATTTTTTTTTTTAATTTTTATTTTTTATTACTCATACATACCACACTATCTCTATCTCACTACTCATCTAGTGAGGTACTCATCTAGTGAGCGTGTACTCACTTGATCAGATGAGCCAGTCAACCACAAAAGGCCAATAGGTGGGACTTGACCTCAACCTAAACCAAATACACCAAACCCTACCCGAGCGGACCTCAACCTAATTATTCTCACTCACTCTTAGCCTAACCTGACTCGAATTTCCTCAACCTTAACCCAAATTCAAATCGGGTTGGCATTTTCCAACCAAAGGGTCTTGACAACTTGACCTAATTAACCTGACCCGAACTCATGTTGGGTTTGACCCAAACCCAAGTTACAGTCTCACTTAACAGGCCTCTTGATTATTTTTGGGAGAACTATTAGAATAGTATTGTGGTGACATATGCAGGCAATATTTTGTAGAGATTCGTATGATGGTAGTAGAGAAAAACTGTATTTACTTATTTATTTTTGTTTCGCTCAGTAATGGGGGTACAGTGGGACCCTCCATTACCTAATCTAATCTGTTGAGCTGGTGTGATCCATCCATGATATCATCCATATTAGATGATCTCAACCATATGAAGATCACACAACAATAACTCACGTAAGTGTTTTATCCGCACTGTCTATCCATTTTGCTAGCTTATTTTAGAGCATGAGGTAATAAATGAGGCAGATCCAAAACTCAAGTAAACCACACCACAATTGAATACTACCATTGAAAACTTCTCGAGGTCACAAAAGTTTTGAATCAAGCTGATATTTTGTTTTTAGCTTATTCAGGTTCATATAACTTAACATGGAGTGTGTGTACTGACATGGGTGTGTACTAACAAGCTAACCCAAAAAAAAAAGAAGGTTCATGTAACTTTATAAATAGGTTTGACCGTATTGTCACCCCCATGAAGTTTTCAACAGTAACCATTCAATTACCACTATTTTCTATTGTGTGGTCACTTGAGCTTTAGCTCATGCCCTAAAATGAGCTGGTAAAATGGATGGACAGCGTGGAGAAAGTGCATACATCATGGTGGGTCCCACGGAACTTTTCCACCACTGACTTGGGTAGTGGAGGGGTCACTGGCCTATCCGTGTCCGGGAATTACATGGTGTATAGCATATGATATGCAAGCACTTGGAAATTGTAGACGTGGCATACACTAACTCAAATAAAACCAACTAAACTGTGGAACCTACTAAATCAGACTTTTTTTTGGTGAAATGGTGAAGTAGAAGGACTTGGATTGCGTAGTGGAGCACATAGCACCTACTTGGATGTTGTGTGCTACAGGAAAATATCTGTGGGGTCGACCATGATGTATGTGTTTTATCCATGCCGTCCATTCATTTTCCAGGTGGGCAGATCAAAGTCTCAGGTGGACCACACCATAGGAAAGAGTCGTGATTGAATGCCTACTATTAAAACTTCTTGGAGGCTTAAAAAGTTTTGGAATGAGCTGATACATGTGTTTTCACTTTATCCAGGTCTGTGTGACCTAATCAACAGGTTGGATGGCAGATAAACGTTACAGTGGGCCCGATGAAGTTTTAATGGTGTGGTTCACCTGAAATTTGGATATACCGCATTTTTTAATCTCATTCCTAATGGAAAAATGGATGGATGGCATGGATAAAACACATACATCATGGTGGGTCTATAGAGCTTTTCCAGTAGCACACAGTATCGACGTTGGTGTTGTGTGCTACACTACCCAATCTGGGTCCCAAGTAGAGGTGTACACAAGTGAGCTGAGTCGAGTGTTGCCTAGATCGTGATCAGCTCGGACTGCTTGAGTCCCAGCTCGTGCTCAGCTCGACTCGGCCTTCGAGCTTAGAACAGCAGCTCGTGCTTGGCTCGTCCGAGTTCGAGCAGAGTTTTTGAGCTTGTTTCGGAGATCAAAAGGCAGATTTGGGGAGAAAGAGGAAGAGGAAGAGGGAAAAAGAAAAACCTCCTTCAGAGATCCATGTTCGTTCCTAATCGAGGAGATGAAGCGACCGCTCGATGAAAATCCATCGGCTGTGGAGGATCTGAAGAAGGAGAGAAAGGAGGAAGAAGAAATGGCAGAGGAGACGGGATTCGTGCATCTGGACCCCAATGGTGGGTTCTGTCGTTCTCTCCCTTGGTGGGTTCTGTCGCCTCCACTCCATCTACCTTAGGCCCCTTCTAAAACCCCAGTAGCCATCATCATCATCAACATCTCTATCCATTCCTGTACTTTCACCAAAGATGCCTACCCATTGAAGAGTTAGGATTTTTTTTTTTTTTTTTTTTTGAACGGGCGCTAGGATGGGGGATGGGGTTAGGGTTTTTCGTTTTGGAAATTAGAAGGGTATATATACCCTGGTCCCTGTACCGAGTCGAGTCAATTTTGAGTACTATTCGAGTTGAGCCGAGTCGAGCAGGGTCAAGCTCATGCTCAGCTTGAATGCATTTTCGAGCTCAAAAAAACAGCTCGGCTCGGTTGGAACTCAGCTTCGATCCTAGTCGAGTCGAGCTTTTTCGAGTCGAGTCGAGCGAGTCAACCGAGCTAGCTCGGTTCGTGTACACCCCTAGTCCCAAGTGGGAATGGGACTGGCATGGGCTCTATTTCATGGTTTAGGCCTTTAGACATCCCTACTTTGGTGCACCAACATCCAAATACTGCACTAATGGGCCTGCTTCATGTGTGCTCATGGTACAGTGATCAGGACTTTGAACTAACACACCTCACCTTGGTGCCTTGGTGGGGGAATACTAAATAATAATAAATAAATAAAATAAAATCTTCTAGATTGAAAGATTTCAATCCATCCATCAGTGGCCTAGAAATAGATGATTTGTACAGCAAGAGTTTTCCCTCATACAAAAGCTTTTTGAGCATCTTAGCACTACACCAAAATTGTTTATCAGGAACGGCTATTGCTTTGGTTCAGAAACGGTATTAAGCCATTTCTGATTGCACACGGTTCTAAACCGTTTCTACATTCGGGGAGTGTACCCTCTTTTCACGCACATTTCTAAATGCAGGGAGTATATATACCCTCCAACTTTTAAGCCATTCTAAAGCAGAAAAAAGCATGATTTCACCGCAGCCGTACCCAATCTCTCTCTCTTTCTCTCCCACTCCTTCACGCCTTTAATCTCTCTCTCTCTCTCTCTCTCTCTCTCTCTCTCTCTCCGCTCCCTCCCTCCCTCGATCTCCCTCTTGATCTCTCTCCTCTCCCTCCTGATCTCTCTCCCTCTCTCTCCTGCTCCCTCACTCCCTCCCTCTCGATCCCTCTCCCTTTCTTTCTCTCCCGCTCCCTCACTCCCGATCTCTGTCCATCTCAATCTCTGTAGCTACAGAAGATTGTAGATCGATCGACCTTCGCCCCATCCACTTGTTTTCGAGCAGATTTTCTATCGTTCGACCGCTTTTGAGGCGATGAATCTTCGATCTCGGATTCCATTTTCATGAAATAGGGTTTCGATTCTCGATCTCGGATCCCATTATGGTTGAACTGGTGACTTTTGGGTAGGGGTTGGGCCCACCTGATGAATGTCCACAATCTTTCACACTCATGAGAAGTCAGGAATGTATGCTGCGAATTGCCTTTGAATCTCTATCTGTTTACTAGGGTTCCTGAGATTCTTCCTAGGGTTTTTACAGGGATGATCCGGCACATGCGGATTTTTCCATGCTGGAGCTTCTGGAGGATCCGGACCGGCATGTCTATTCTGTCCGGATCGTCAATCTGTACCACAAGATGAAGGATCTGGTTAACTCGGCCTGCTCTATGAATTTCACGCTGAAAGATCTTGTCAGTCCAAAGCGTGACCAGACGACTGCATTCATCAGCGGGATCATCAATTTGTGCCTTTACAAGTAAATCAATACCTTTGGTTCTCTCTTCGGGGTTCCTTAAAACAGGTTTTTTTTTTATAATTTTTTTTATATAAATTTAAGGCCTTGGCAACTTGATTAGTGAGCATTTCTGTTTTGGGAGGATGTAATTTTGAGATGACAAAGAAAAGGTATAGATTTGGCAATTTAGGCAACTGTGTGAAATAGTTTGAGGATACGTCTGCATATAAAGACAGTCATTGCAACGTGGACGCATGTGGCTGGGGAAAATGTTGTGTTTCTGGATGCTCAGAGATCCGTGTAAATGATACAGACAACGTAAGATGATGACATGATTTTTTGTATACTATACTCATACTTGTAGAGAGAAATGTATCGTTCCTCCAAGCCTTACATGAATTGGGTTGTCCTGATAGGTTATGGCAAATGCTGACAAGGGATTGGACTTTGTAGGACAGAGCACATGGTAAATAGAAAATATATTTGTTCATTTTCACAATATTTACATTGACTTTTGTTGGTGTAGAAATTTTCACAATTTGTGTAAGTTAGATGGCTTTCCTTCATAAATGCCAGTTGGAATGCATTATATTTAATTGCATGACCAATGGTAACTAGGCCTAAAAATCGAAAGATCCCAATCATGTTAACCTCAAAAAGATGGCTATACTAGGATTCTGATCATGCTACTCTCACTAAGATACTGTGAATTGCCCTGTAGTGAGAATATTACAACTATAACTTGGGATTTAGAGTCCCATGGGATTTATATGAATGGTTTGGATTGTGCCACACGACGCTTGCCTAATGCCTACACACCTTTCATACATCTCTAAGGTTTTGATGGAAAATGGTGCCAATCATACCACGGCTACCATGCAGGGCTAAATCATCTTAGATAATCATTTGAATTTAGATTCTAATGCTGCTGGGGCCATATGAAGAAACATTCCTTTGTGCCCTTTTGCGTCTTCTACGTATTTGAAATCCTTAATAGTCTTTTAGACTATTTTAAAAAATAAAATTAGTTAATGCATAAGTACACATAACCCCACTGTTAGCCACACTCTACTTGGGAATTGAGGTTATTTTCATTCAGTCTACCACTTGAGGTATGGATTGGTGTGTAAATTAGTCTTGAAAGTAGTTATTAATCCTGAAAGCTATGGTATTGTAGACTTAGAAAGTAGCAGTTGGTCTTGAAAGCTGAAATTTTATTTGCTTAATTAAAATAACGTTGGTTCGTTTTCGAACTATGTTGATTAAAATAACTATTACTTTTTTCATGTCCACATTTTAAATTGCTAAATTCATATACCATGTTTAGATGGGTAGAATTTATGGGGGGTTTTCTTCTTCTTCTTCTTCTTCTTCTTCTTCTTTTTTCTAAATTGCCATGCACCTAAAATGATTTCTTTCATTAGTTGTAATCGTTGTTTTCAAGAATCTAGCTCATGGCTGATATTGCTGAACTTTCAGGGATGTGCTAGGTATACTGTGCACCCACATTTAAAACCCATAAAAGATCTTTCTTAATTTTTTTCTTTTTCCCTTCTATTATAATGATTTTGTTTTGATGGTGGTATATGAAGGACAAAGAGGGTGCATGATTGGTGTAAAAATAGGCAGTGACTTAGACGAGTTGATTTATCAAGGCATGTAATAGCAATGGTAAGAGACATCATTATTATAAATTTTTTTTGATAGATCGTTACACCTTATTTTTCTATTTTATTTTTTTATTGTTTCCCTTTCTTTGTTTATTGGGCTGCTGTTCTTGGAGCTCCTAATTGAGAAATGTGAAAGAATCCATATTGGTGTGGTTTCTAGGCTCTCACGCTGACACATGTCATTTGATACATGTGGACCAGAGATCAATATTTTTTTAACCATCCATTTCTTTTGAGGATGTGTGACCAACCTGATGAGTGGATTGCCCTGATTCCTTGGCCAGGGCGTGTCCACATGGAGCAGTGCAACTGCTGCTAGCAGGGATCATGCTGTTTTCTTATATTCCCATGGGTTCTGTACTTTTTTAAAAAAAAATAAAATTGGTTAGCATGTTAGTACACACACCCTACTTGGGAATCAATACCAAGACCTTAGTAGTGCTGAAACGAGGTTATTTTCATTGTGTCTACCACATGAGCTATGGATTGGTGTGTGGGTTCTGTACTTGTATGTTTATTGGTTTCTTGTCTATTGAATTTCTACTCATTCTGAAGACTGACATGTTGTAGAATCCGAGGAAGGAAATCAATGCGGTGCTGAAGAAGGAAGCAGATTACTTTGGCGACATTGTGATTTTGCCATTTATGGACCGTTATGAGTTTCTGGTTCTTAAAACTATGCATGCTTTCTCAAATGAGGTTGAGGGTTATCTTTGCAGTAGATGTGTGCATGACAGGGCTATTCATCAGGTGGGTCTCACCATCAACATGCCTTACCCTAAAGACCAATTTGATCCACTCATTGGTTGGGCCATTTACATGTGTTGCATATGGACCATTGGTCGTGTTTTTCCTATATGTCCACTTTTTTCATACACTAAAAACAAGGGATCCACTTTTTTCATACACTAAAAATAGGGGACTGATGCAATTGAGAATGTAATGGAGGATATAACTGAAATTTTTGTTGGTTTATTTTCTGTTGGGATTTATCCATTAACTTGCTATATGGAGATATTCCGTTCTCGACATCTAGGCTCAAACAGCTTGCTATATGGAGATACTCTGGTAACTTACCATGTAGGACCTTGAAATGAAACCCACCTTTGTTCCTAAGTCTGTCAAGGCTATTGCCATGTTATTCTTGGCAATCTCAAAATTTAGAGACACACTCAAACACCTGACACAGTAGAACATCCATCACTAAAGATAAATATCAATCAAAACGCATAAAGAGTCATGCACTATTTACGACTACAAATATGAGAGCAGATAAGCAGTGGACTACCTCTCGTAGCAAGCAATAGCTGATTCCAAGTCTTCTGGATGCGAAGTATGCTTGTGGCTTCTTATTCAGCATAACTGGATCCCATCCACTTAAGTTTAAAGAGGTAAATATATTTTTTTTAAATTTTTTAAATTGATCAATCACTTGGCAATGTCTCTCTATGTAGCATTTCACTGAATGTTGTGCCGTTTCTTTCCTGTATGAATGGGGTTGAGGTTTCTTATACTAGATAATGTCTTTATTGTATCTTTGTCATATTGATTCCACTGGACAAACATAACTTAATGGAAGTTATTCAAATGTGTTAACAACTGAAGGTATGCTAACTTTCTATGCAACATGATGTGAAGATATTCTCTCATATGTGGTCCATACACTTGCACATCATCCTTCATAACCTAATGTTGATGAAAGAAAAGAGGTTCAAGCATTTGAATCAATTTACCACTATCCTTGATCTTCTCTATTTCATTTGTTGCTCTGTACAATTTACTTGTCTTTTAATTGCTATAAATGAGGATTCTACCAAGGGATAGTGTCTTGCTCACATCATCATTCATATACCACCATGTTGTATATGTAAGATCTAATCTGTTCACCAGTTGCATTCCTCCTTTGTCCTGTGGCCCAAAATCATTTTTTTTTCAGGGTTAGCTTGTTAGTACACACCCATGTCAGTACACACACTCCATGTTAGCCACCCCCGCTAGGGATCGATACCAAGACCTTAAGTGGTGGCCCAAAATCATTTAAACCCACGGAGAATAATGAAAATGGGACCCCAACCATAGGCTAGTGTTTGTGTGGTCAGCATGGAATGTATCATGCATCAAATCTGTTCATCAGATGAGACTCACTTGAATCAAGGTTATATACGAAAATCAGATTGATCCAAAACTCAGGTGGGCCACAACACTCAAACTTAAAGGCTTTAGGTGCAATTCTCATTGTTCGATCCAGGCGATCTTTTGCAAGTGTACAATGGATTTCAAATAGACAACATCGCATATGCCTAGAGAGCTTGAGTGTTTTATGTGATGTGTAAAACGGGCTTTGTTAATGATTTTGTCCCTCATCTATGTATTTAGCTTCTCTTTTTTCTCCAATCTATATTCTCACCCACCACATTTCTATAATAGGATTATTCTAGAATGGGGTGTGTGGGGTCCAGTGTGGTGTATGACCCATATCTAATCCGTCCATAAGGTGCACCCCTTCAACTTCACCCTATACCTGAAGATTTATCTATGTTCTTCCATCAGTCATTTCATTGTAATCATGGGAAGGCTTATCTTTTCAGTAAGGTATAAGTGACTATCAGTACTCTTTTATAAGCTTGTTTTTTTTTTTTTTTTTTTTTTTTTTTTCCTTTCTTTTTTTGTTACAATGTATGAATGACTTTATTTTGTATCTTGTAAAGAACTAGAAGTTTACAACTACTTTCTTGTGCACTGTTTTCTTTAATGCAGTCAACTGTTCCTTCATTTTCTTCTTCATGGAGAAAGATGCTGACTTAGTCTTTTGAGAACAATTGTTGCATGCTTAGAACTCACAATAGTAACATGCTTCAACTGTATAAACTACTCAATCATGCGGAACCCATAAGATGTATCTGTTATAGTACTCAACAATCTAGATATATGAATATGCTTTTGTTCTAGTACTGAACAATCCAGATATATGAATATACACCTATGCACTCTACTAACATGGACTCGTATATATGGGGTAAGATTGACATGCCATGTGTCTGGAGTAATATGAGAGTTTTTTGTTCTTTCTGAACTAGTTGCCTTACTGTCTGTCAGATGACTTAATTGGTTTACAGGTACCTCCTTATTTTGTTTCGTGATGCTCTAGTAGAAGTATGGGCTATCCCATTATGGTAATAACTATGTCCTTTTATTTACCTCCTCTTTTCATGAATCCTGCTGCCTATACACAACTACAATATAATCATTGAAGGTTCTGAAGTATGTTAATGTAACTTACAAACTTGGATGCATCGTGCTTGGAACTTCAAATGTACATGGTTTGTGATCGTAGGGCTAATCCAAAAGAAGCTTGACTTCAAGGCAAAGGCTTCACATATCTGCAACTGTGACAAAATCTCACTGTTCAGACAATCTTAACGGTTCGATGTTGAGACATACAAAAGGATGATGGAAAAGGATATTGCAAGTGACAAAATCTCACAATGTGTGATGGATTACAATTTTGAATCAATGACATTATTTTCTGTGTTCATGTCAGGTAAGATTCTTGCTTTTTTATGTATCATTTATTTTGGACTAAAATCATTACTTAAAACCCTTTTCATATCCTTTTGTGTTGCATGATTTAGTTGTGTTCAATGACTAATTGCAGTTAATTTTTCCTGCCAGAAATTATACATGGCAGAGATATAGGAATATCCTGTTTTGGTCCTTTTTCCTACTGAATAAAAATAGTATTCAAAACATCATTTTCTGAGTGCCCCTTTCAATGCCTTACGGTGTGTTTGGTTGCACCAAATTTTATTAAATATCATAAAATTCTACACCAAACTTATTAATCATAAGATATTTGGTGCAACCAAAAGCACCCTTAGACACAATTTTGATACAATACAATACAACTTATATGGTTCTCCAAAGTTCATCAGTTCTTTAGTTTTTCTCTGAAAAGAATAAAATGACAAAAAGGATTTTAAAGCATTATTTAATATGTATACTAAAATTTTCCTCAAATGAATTCAAAGACTCTAAAATGGTCAAACCTAATGACCCAATATTTTCGTGATGCTAATGGAAATTGTTGGTATAAATATTCATAATGTTATAGAGATGCTTCTACAACGGGTGTTTTCGTACAGTTCCACAAGTGTGCACTATAAGTGCACAATATTCCCTAGAATCTTAACACTCTTCCTTGATGATTTAAAACAGGGTTGCCTTCAGATGGCCAAGCAACTTGAATTGAATGCTGACATGGGACTCTAATTTAATAATTGTAATTCAATGTGATAGTGCATCCAAATGCAATGAAACATGTTCGTGCTCATTATTTTCTTATGTTTTTCTTTGGATTAATCTCTATTTTGATGGAATGCAATAAATTTTTGTTAATTTATTTACCTTGATCCTAAATTTCGTGTGTTTATCAGGGTTTAAAATTGTTCCTAAAATTGTCTTAAAATCTGACTGTTACATGAAGAACGGTTTAAAACCGTTCCTAAAATTGCGTTCAAGAACGTTGGCACTAGAACGGTTTAAAACCGTTCCTAAAATTCCGTTTCTAAAATTTGGAATGGTACCCAAGGATTCTGAACGATTTCCTGCGAGCCTCATTTAGGAACGGTTTAAAACCGTTTCTAAATGACAATTTTGGTGTAGTGTAGCTAAACGATCTTGATTGGATTGAGATGAGAGATCCACCCCATAGTGGTCCAAAGTGGGGGCATGAGGATAATATTGAGGTAGTGATGCATGGTGAGGAAGCTAAAATTCAAGGCCACTTGAAGGGTTAGAAGGTAGGAGGCATGGATGTAAAACAATGACATATGCCATACAACAATCATTCTCTTTCTACCAACTCCAACTATGCATGTTGATGAGATATGAGGGGAAGTTGGATAGTCTGGAAATGCAAGATTGCCCCAGCTAAGCTATCATGAGAGAGAGAGAGAGAGAGAGAGAGAGAGAGAGAGAGAGAGAGAGAGAGAGAGAGAGAGAGAGAGAGAGAGAGAGAGAGAGAGAGAGAGAGAGAGAGAGAGGCCATTTTGTCAACGAATGAGCTCGTTTTAAACCTTGTGCAGCTTGCAAATGTATTTGCAGCATCTTTAGACTTTCATATGTTCGTTCATGATAGCCTTACAACGGCACTTGTGCATTCTTATCTTTACCTTCGAACTAATGCATACATACATACGTATACGTATGTGTGTATATAGGGATGAGCTCACATGGGGACGCGGATTGGTATTGACACTGCCAGTAGCAACGTCACGTGCTACGTGGGCCCCACAATCATGTATGTGTTTTATCCACACCGTCTATCCATTTTGGATCATTATTTTAGTGCATAATAAAAAACATGAGGTAGATCCAAATCTTAGGTGAACCACACCACAGAAAAACAGTGATGATTAAATGCCAACCATTAAAATCTTCCTAGGGCCCACTGTAATGTTTATTTTCCATCCAACCTGTTGATTAGATCACAAAGAACTGGATGAAGGGAAAACAGAAAGATCAGCTTGATGCAAAACTTGTGGTCCCTAAGAAGTCTTTAATGGTGGGCGGTCAACTATCACTATTTCCTGTGTCGTGATCCACTTGAGACTTTGATCTGCCTCATTTTATAGGCTTACACCCAAAAATGATATGGAAAAATAGATGGGTGGCATGGATAAAATACATACATCATGGTGGGGCCTACATAGCACCACTAGTGGCAGGTGTCCCTCCCAGAGCCTATACATGATTAAGTGGCCCACAACAGGGAGCAATGTCAAATCATGCCTAGAACCACTAAATTCATGTGTGTTGGCCCACCTGAGTTTTGGAATGATGTGATTTTCACATGTATTCGTGTTTCCTGGCTGGTGTGTTTGATGAATGGCTTGGATGGCATATACACAACATGGTAGGCCCTACAAACCTCCCAGGAGGTTGTACTGGTTTGGCCATTTCCTCCCAAATGGCCTCTAAGGTGTGGGTGCTCCTTGAGCATTTTCTATACACATCCCAAAATTAGGCTGCCTGCGCCTGATATCACCCATGAATGACATAAAAAGTAGTCTAAGAGAATGGTTATACAGGATAATGTGAAACAATGAGAAGAATATTAGTCTTCCTTAGGTAATGTAAACTTTGAATTCATAGAGTAAGATTTTGAATCCACAAAAAATAAGAGAGAAATTTTGAATCAATTATATCACTTACATGAAAGACTCAAAACTTTAATAAAAGTTTTAATTTAAATTAAATAAAAATTATTAAAATTAAAAAATTCTGCCATGACTTAGAAGTTACCTAAAATATTAAAACTCTATTTCAAAGCTTAATTTGTTAAAAATAAAAAGTCCAAATAAATCTTATCAAACAATTTCCAACATAATTACAAGTAATTTTAAAAAAAGATATAAAATTTAAAAATTAAAAAATAACGAGACATGAAAGAATAGAAATAACTAAATAATAATAATTTAAAAAAATTACAATTTTAAAATAAAAACATACATTTTCTTGCAAAATGGCGTACGTGACTTGCTATGCAAGTCATTTGGCCCAAAACCATTGCTAGGTAAAGATCGATAACTTGTGTGTTTCGTGATGATACCTGTTTTAAAAATTACGACTAATTTACGATTCACACTTCGAATGATAATTCTTCCCCATTCGAAATGAATTTCTTCAAACCAGATTAGGGCCAGTTACGTTATATGTCCCACGTAGGAATAGGCCCAGATCTAACTGACTACTTTTACTTTTGTCTGAGCTTCTTTTGATCTAGCTGTGCAAAGAAGTCTTAGTGGCCATATTAGTGGTGAATGATTCGATATGCAATACTCGTATCTAAAACCATGGGTTCTGTAACGCCCTGAAATTCGAGGGTCGAGTAGCAACTCAACTCTCGTGTTCCAAAACATCATTTATGCAACATAGATAATGATGATTAAATGTTGTCTGTGTTAGTGCAATAAACATGAGTGGGATTATACCAAAATAGTAATTCATACTCCAGATCAATTGTATAAAGGCAAGCGAAAGACTAAAACGGTATATAGTTGTATGTAAAAGAAACAAAACCATCTCAATCTCCAGAGTATGAACCCCACTGAGTCACCATATACATGTATCTGTTTTACGAAAGAAGTAAGCCCTGTAAGTCCTGTCGATCCAGGCAGTCTAGGCAAAGCCACCAGAATACTGCATATACGAGAACTCGTCCTGGTCCTCGTTGTAGTCCGGCTCAGCCTCCTGAGTCGTCACCTCATCTGCACCAAAGACAGAGTTTGGTTGGTGTGTATAACACCGTCCCGTAACGTGGGAGTGAGTAGCTAACTCAGTGGAATAATAAAGCATAGGTTAATATGTTATCAATTCAGTCAAGCAGTAATGATAAAACAGTACAATTGAACAATCCTAACTACTCTTATGAATGCAAGTATGAAATGCAGTCATGATGCATGCCCTTACCGACATACTCCCTCATGCGACACCATCTTACGTCCGCAGCATGCGTTCATTCCTCAGTGCTCCACATCTTCCAGGCACATGCAGTGCGATAACGAGCATGATTACCGAGTTGTTATTAGTCCATTTCAAACAGTAGGATTGGAAAACTAAGGTACCTCCCTTGTATCATTCCCGAACATGATCCATTCTAGGGTCGTCAAACCTAGATAATCTCATACGATAGTGTGGTTCTAGGGCGCTGCAAAGGCTGCTAGGGCTGTTACACGCAATCGTTACACCACTCCCCCATCACCTTTTTAACGGTTCATCACTAACTTGATACAGGCCTAGTTCATACTCTATACATCGCGGCAAAACTCGTCACCTCACCGCAAATTCAGAGTATGCTCGAGGTCACTACAAAGGGCTCGTCACCAATCAGTGTAGGCCGACAGCTCGAATACAGTGTCCCATACCACCGTATTCAGCTCACGAGTCAAGGTTGCTCACTGGTCACTACGGGGAGGCACGTGGCCCCAGCGTAGGCCGACAGCTCGACCACGGTGTCCCATACCACCATGCCCGGCTCATGAGTCTTAGCGGATCAAGGTACCATGGTTAACAGGATTTTACTGGTAAGGTTAGTACCTCAGGTTCAAGTAGTAGCGTCCAAACATGGTGAACATACATTAGACATATCGGGTTACTTGACGAGCTTGGCCTAATCACTATCGCCAATGGAAGTACGACTCGCGTTCGTCCAACACATCCTACATGGCGAAATGAATCTCAACCATGAACTCAAGTCTGGTACCGATTGTCTGGACTAAAATTATAGTCCCAATCACAATCAATCCTTATTCAGAGCATGTGGAGTAAAGCATAATAAGCCAAGTAATTCAAGCATGTTAACAAACATGTCATAAAGCATGTTACAAAGCACAATGTAAACAAGAAATACAAATACATATGTTTCATAGTAAGTGATTAAATTAAACAACCAATCATAGAGGAAATCATATATGTTTCTAAGGTAGTTGAGAATTCCATCTCAACGCCTACCTGAAGCATGATTATCTAAGCACTTACTCTTACAAGCATTTTCATAAACACTTAGAATACACTATTTTAATATACAGTGTATATTAGCAAAAACATGTATTAGGGTAAACCCGCTCGCCAAGTAAGTGTTATACACATATATAATATGTTTATACAATAAATAATCATGGCAAACACATTTCTAAAATTTATACGTATACGGTACTTTCTACAAATACTAGGAATACAGTATATTCAACATAGTTATCGTATAACCGAAAAGCGAAACGGACAGTACTTTGTATATGTACAATTATATACAGATCATGAATCTATCATTATCTGACATTGAAAGCGTTGAAAACCATAACCTATACACCTAAAGTCCGCACCTTTTGTCATAGAATCGTAACAAATTCGATAGGTTTGCTAAGCTTTCGTATACAGTAGTTTGATAACCTATAGAATGAAATAGGTTAGCTATTTCATAACCTACAACTATTAAAACCCCAAATTAGTTTAGGGTTAGGGTTTCTTACCTAGAAACGAAGCTGGAAATCGCCGGGAAAGCGATGAGAAGTGAGTGGTGAAGCTTGTGTAGCGGCAGGGAAAAAGGGTAGGAAGAATCCTCCCACAACTCTTTCACTCTCTCCCTTTTCTAGGGTTTTTCTCAAATTGGTATGGCTGAATGAGAGAGGGTTTTAAGGTCCTTATATAGCCTAAAAAGTCACCAAAACGGACTTAAGGTCAAGGTATACTTAGGTTATAACCAAAGTGAGTTCGATTCGATCCAACGGAGCACTTCTGGCGGCCCCTTTTCTACGTGCGGTTGGACTTAAGCTCACCAACCTTGGATCTAGGTGGAGTTAAGTTTTTGTTTCAGTCGGATTCCCAGATCACGTGTGGCGGACTAGTTTCAGTTCAATGGTCAGTGAAACTCGATCAGAGATTTCAAGTACATGGACATGTATATAAAATTTTTCCTGATCCGAGGGTGTATTTAGGTCAGATTTTGACGGTCTGATTGCTTATAATCGGCCCGCAAACATCAAGTATCAGATTACTTAATTTCTAAAGAAAACTAGGTTTTCTCACACTCCTCGCTCCGGACTCAAGCAAATAGCTGTGAGACACTGTCTGGATTTGATCTCCGAGATGGTTGTCAAGCCCAGCGAGGCAGTCCTAAATCTATAACTACGTATCATTCGGACTTTCGATGTGCGGTCTAGATCTGATACAGAGTTTCAATATGCTCCCGAGAGCAGTCGGGTAATGAGTTTGATCCTAGATTTTAAGGTAACCTAGCGTCAATGATTCTACAAGTTTTGGGTCTTGCAGATCGTATTTAAAGTGATTCAAACGGATTTCATGGCTAATCTAGTTTAACATTTAGTTAACTTTGTCAAATTTCTAAAGGATTTGATCCTAAGCGATTTCTGCTTGGGGTGGTACTTGGGCCATTGTACGGAATTTTTCGAGTCGTTACAGGTTCAATAGGCCAAATCAGATGGTGCAACATCTAAAATCAAACCGTCTTGATTGATTTGCTCACAAACTTCTTACTGTCTAGCTTGGTGGAATCCTTTAAAACTAAATTGATTTCTGTATATATGGCATCTTACTCTATTGGTGAAAATAAATGTATCTATGTAAATCAATTTTTGTTTCAACTATTCTCCTAAAAGAAAAAAGTCAATTATCATTTCCACACGCATGTCTGACCAAAGGTAGGATCCAGAAATGGATGGTTCTAATCATCTGATCATGTGAGCCTGGAGTGGGCAACACATTCCCTTGAGATTTCACTTGGCTAATCTATTTCTAATTCAAAACATTTTAAATGAAATGTAGCTTACTCTATCTCATCAAGGTTGAATGAAATGAGTCCTTTTAATTTGGGTGTTTTAGCTCGTCTTGTCTCAGCTCCATTCATTGCTCTTCACCTTGTTGTATTTGATGTCTTAAATCTAGTAAGATATAGGCTTGTCAATGCTATCGACAGTTTATTCGATGCCACATATTCGATCCCACTGAGATTTTTTGAATTTTTTTGCAATTGGTCGTTGGATTAACTGAGCATCTTTTCGATGCTATCGGTATGTGTTTGATGACATTGAAAGTTTGTTTGATGCCATCGAACAAGGCTCGATGCAATCGGCGAACAAGACTCAATGTAATCGGAGAAATTCAGATTTTCAGTTTTGTCTCTGGACAGTTTGGGTGTTAGTTCGATGCCATCGACATGGCTTTGATGCCATTGAAGGATAAGTTTTGATGACATCGAAGTGTATTCGATGCCATTGAACTATTCGGCGTAGATTTAAGTAGGATTGCGATTTTGCAGGATTTGTTTCTGATTTTTCTTAGGATTCTTCTATAGGCTATATATATGGGTGTAAGTGGGATTGGGAGGTACTTCTAGGGTTCCTAATTCATCCAAGAGTTTCAAAAGGGTGTAGCAAGGGTGAGATTCGTAGTTGTTCGAATCAGGTAAGCTCTCTTTCTCTTTGTGATTCATGTTTTCATAGTGATCATCTGTTGTTCCGTAAGATTTTTCCACGTTAAATCGTTGTGTTCTTGTTGTGCTTGGTTTGTGCGATTGAGTTATTCCTATTAAGTGCTTGTGACATCCAATTATCCTAATAGGTTGGCCTCATCACGAGGATCACCTCGTGCAAAAATCAGCCCTATTGAATCATCAAGTGAGTCACACCATAGAAAACAGTGTATAGCCATTGATAAATAGAAAAATACAAGTGTGGTCCACTTGATTGGTGGATGGGGGACTGAATTTTTGCATGAAGTATTCCTCATGGTGGGGCCAATCTATTGAACAACTTGGATGTCTCATGCACTTAGCAAGTTAGAAAAGTTATCTGCTCGGTGGACTGTAACCTGTGGTCCAACCGGTTGGACTTGAGAGACCTTCTCTATTACAAGATTATGAGTTGGGATTGTATTGTTTGCTAGTTAAGATTAAAACTGAGAAGTTGGATGTGGTTCTAGTTTTGGTAGCTTTTAGATTTAAGGTTGCATTTGGATGCACAAATGGATTGAGTTGCAGTTTGTTTAATTAAAGAAGAGATGATGTAACAATATTTTCTACTCTTCATAATGAGGAAGTAGACTCAAGGTGCAGTTATGTTCAGTTTAGCTCAGCATGAAAGTAATGTAATTGCAATTTGGAGCCCAAACGCTCAATATGAATGCTAAATAATTGTAATTTGGCTATTCCATATTTATTAGACCTGTAATCACACTTCAACCTAACAGTGCATCCAAACACGCCCTTGTGATGTAATAAGCATCGCAAACAATATTGACTATCTAATTGTGTTTCAAATGTGAAGGCTGTCGCTGGATTCATGACTGAAGTTATGCGAACCTGTAACGTCTCAGAAAAATTCGTATAAGGACCTGAGTACCACCTCAGACAAAAATCACTCAGGACCAAATCCTTTAGAAATTAGACGAAATTAACTAAGTGCTAAACTAGATTAGCTGCGAAATCTGCTTGATCCACTTTAAATACAAACTGTAAGACCCAAAACTTGCAGATTCAGTAGCGCTACATTGCCCTAAAATCTAGGATCAATCTCTATCCCCAGTCGCTCTCGGGAGCGCGTTGAAACTTCATATCGGACCTGGACCGCGCATCGAAAGTCCGATTACTACGAAACCATACGGTTAGGACCACCTTACTGGGCTTGACAACCATCTCGGAAATCAAACCCAGATAGTATCCAGAAACGCATAACTTGAGCTTGGAGCGAAGTGTGTGAGAAACGCGAATATCTTTAGAAAGTGAACTCAGATTTAAGTGATTTAGGCTGTTCACTTGCGGGCTAAATCTAAGGTTTCAAATCGTCAGAATCTGACCCAAATACACCCTCGAATCAGAGAAAATTTTCAGCACAGGTCCATGTGCTTGTGGCCCTAATCGAGTGGCGATGACCGTTGAACTGAAACTGGTCTGCACGGCCGATCCACAAATCCGATCGGACTGAAAACGTAGCCTGGCATAGATCCAATGCTAGGGAGCTTAAGTCCGACCACATGTAGAAAAGGGATCTCCAGAAGTGCTCCGTTAGATCGAAACAACCCCTATTTGGCTGTAACCTAAGCCCTGAGGTCATTTCGGTCAGTTCTGGGCCTATATAAGGGCCTTAAAACCTCTCTCTCCCTTCACATACAATTTTGCAAACCCTAGAGAGAGAAGAGAGAGAAAAGAGAAGGAAATAAAGAGAAAGAGAGGGAGAGTGTGGGAGATTGTTCTCGGGACTCAATCTCACCGTTCCACGTGCTTATCCACCATTCCTGTATCACTATTCGGGCGATTCCGATCCCGCTCTTAGGTAAGAAAACCTAACCCTAATATGTTTTAGGGTTTCAGATAGTATAAGTGATGAAATAGCTAACCTAATTCATGCTATAGGTTGCCATTCTACCGTTGACAAAGACTTAATGTCTAAACTGAATTCGTTACGCATTTACCGGCGAAAGGTGCGGATTATAAACATTTAGGTTATGGTTTTCAAGGCTTTCAATGTCGGTTAATGATTTATAACTGACGTGGGTGCCATTTCACATGCCAAATGTGATGTTTGTTTCGCTTTTCAGATATATATGAACTATGTTGAGTTTAGTGTATTTCATGTGTTTGTTGAAATGATTGGATGAGTATAGAATTTGGATTCGTGTTTGACATGATTATCCATCATGGATATAGGGTTGTTGTATACGTGACATCTCCTTGGCGAAAGGATTTACCCTGGCCAACATACGTCGTGTATGTTGAAACGTGTAGCCTAAGTGTTTGTGAAAATGTCTGAATGAGTATGGCATTTGGATTTGTGCTTTCTATGATTAATTGTCGTGGATATATGATTGTTGTATAAGCTACAACTCCTTGGCGAAAGGATTGGCCCTAATACGTAGTATAACTAACATACGTTATGTATGTTGGAACGTGTAGTCTAAGTGTTTGTAAAAATGTCTATATGAGTAAGTATTTGGTGAATTGTACCTTATGCGGGTGTTGAGATGAGATTCTCAACTACCTTAACTGGGTGTATAAATCCCTCCATGCAACTTACACTGTATTGCCTATTTTACTTATGGAATGCATATGTGTGAATTCATGTTTATGTTGTATTTCCTAAAATGCTCAAATGGTTATAAGATGTGAATTAATTGTTCATTACTGCTCTGACTACCTCATATGATTACTTGTTGAAATTGGGTGTGTTTGGGACTACGGTTTAGTCCAGGCAATCGATAATAGGTATTGACCAGGTGGCTGAGGTTGTTTCGTCACACGGGACGTGTTCGATGAATCCGAGACGTACTTTGGTTGTCGGCAGTGGTTAGGCCACACGGAGTGCTTATGCTCTTCATGTTGATCGACTAGAGGTGCGCTCGTACCAGTCGAGCTCGTCAAGTAACCCGATTGATCCGATGTATGTTCACCATGTATGGACGCTACTGCTTAAACCTAAGGTACCAAACTTACCAGTGGAAACCCCGTTAATCTTGATACCTCGATCAGCTAAGACTCATGAGCCAGACATGGTGGTATGGGACACTGTGGTCGAGCTGTCGGCTTACGCCGGGGCGACGAGTCCACCCGTAGTGACTAGTGAGCAATATAAGCTTGTGAGGCGAATACGGTGGTATGAGACGCTGTATTCGAGCCGTCGGCCTGCGACTAGATGACCAGCCATTCGCAGTAACCTCGAGCATACTTTAAGCCTGCGTTGAGGCGACGAGCCTTTTTGTAGCAACTAGAGTATAATCCAGGCATGCATCGCGGTGACAAGCCCTTTGTAGCGACCTGTAACCGCAATATCGTATGAGACTAGCTAGGACTGACGACCCTAGAATGGATCATCGTTTGGAAAATGATATAAGGGAGGTACCTTAGTTTCCCAATCCTGCTGTATGAAAAGGCCTAATAAGAACTTGGTAATCACGCTCATGCACCGCATTGCATGTGTCGTTTGGCGTTGGGTAGAGCACTGAGGAAGTGACTGACATGCTGCGACCGTGAGATGAAGATCGTAAAGGGAGTGCAGGCGAGGGCATGCATCATTACTACATACCAATCTTGCATTAATTAGAGTACTTAGGGATGTTTGATTGTATTGCTTTATCATTACTGCTTGACTGAATTGATAACATGTTAACCTTTGCTTTATAGCTTCATTGAGTTGATCACTCACTCCCACGTTCTGGGACGGTGTTTTAAACGCCAACCAGACCCTGTTGTAGTTTCAGATGATGGCGCAACCTATGAGGCGGAGCCCGACTTTGAAGATGACGAGGAAGCATTCTCATACATGCAGTGTTCAGGCAGTTTTATATAGACCGTTCTGATTGACGGGGCTTCAGGGTTTATACATCGTAGAGGACCATCACATTTTTTACATTTTGTATTTTGAATCGATACTTGTAATATTTCACCTGGGATATGTTTATACTCTGGAGACATTCTAAAACTTATATGTTTTATATCTATCTGTCACAGTCTTCTGCTTGCGTAATTCAATTGTCTCTGGAGTTTGATATACTGATTTAGCTTAATCTCACTCATGTTTAATGCTCTAACACAAACAACATTCAATCATCATTAATTGTATTGCATAAGTGATGTGCTGGAACTCGGGAGTTGGGCCTATGCTCGACCCTCAATTTTCAGGGCGTTACAGAACCCCAGTTGCATTTAACCCATCGCAGATAGTATTAACAGCTGGTGCAACCCCTACAATCGAGATACTCACATTACAAGAAAAACTGGCTTTACCGGCGGCCAAAACCGCCCCTAAAAGTCCCAAAAACCGCTGGTATAAGAATTAGCGGCCGTTGGACAAATACTGCTAAACGGGGGCGTCGCTGTATGTTTTACCGGCGGTCGAAAATTTTAGCGGCGTTTTGGTGGCTGCCGCTAAAATAGGAATATTTAGCGGCGTTTATTTTTATTTCGGCGCTTCTGTAACTGCCGGTAAAAACGCCGCTAAAGTAAAAACGCCGCGTATAAGCCATAAAAACGCCGCGTAACATTGAACGCAGTAAAATTTGTAACAAACACCGCTAAAATTATAACGAACGCCGCGCCGCCGCTAAAAAATGGTAAAGTCCTGCAAAAAGTTGCCATGAAACCAATGTTGTAAGGAATCTCTCCAGTGATTTGATTATAAGAAATATCTCTAGAAGTCATAACAATCAATAGACCATAAACAATTGATCAGCTTCTGCCTAGCAGATCCTGGAAATGCAGTTCTTGTTCCCTCGCCATATTACCCAGGGTGAATTCTATTTTCTTCGTTGAAGAAAGACAAACACGCCCGATTTATTCACTTACGCCCATCTTCCATTTTGGGAATTGAAATGGCGCACTTTTGTACCACTTCAATTCCCAAAATGGAAAATGGGAAGGGTATGTTTGGTTGCACCAAATATCATGAAGTTTCATGATATTTTGCACCAAGTTAGAGGGATTAATCTTGAGATATCACAATATTTGGTGCAACCAAATGCATCCAAAACAACACAATCAGGATGGATGTAGCTAGTGACTTCCTTAAGAAATTCTCTACTCGCAACATACTCTTCTCATACTGAAGGGGGTTCATTTTACAGTTTCGACAGGGATATAAAATGGCGAACCGGAGTAGAGCTAGTACATGTTCCATGTCGTAGCACCGACAATTTCAATCTAAGCATCGATGCTCTTGAAAGAGCTTACAAACAAACGAAGAAACGGGGGTTAGAAGTCTGTGCTGTTCTTATTTCAAACCCTTCCAACCCTGTTGGAAATCTTCTAGGTCGGAAGAGACTGAACAGACTTCTGGATTTCACCAGAGAGAGGAACATTCATCTGATTTCAGACGAAATATTTGCAGGGTCAACCCATTGTGACGTTAAGTTTGTGAGCATGGCCGAGATTGTCAATTCAGAAGATGTCGCCATAAACAGGGTTCATATAATCTATGGGCTGTCAAAAGATCTGTCTCTGCCAGGCTTTAGAGTGGGAGTCATTTATTCTCACAATAAAAATGTGCTGGCCGCTGCCGCAGGGTTGGTGAGGTTCTCTTCCATTTCATCTCCTACACAACATTTGCTGATCTCAATGCTTTCAGATACACAATTCCTAAAGGATTTTATTCGGATAACTAGAGAGAGGCTGCAGAGTATGTATGCTACATTTGTGGATGGTTTGGAAAAGTTAGGAATCATGTGCATGAAGAGTAGTGGAGGTTTTTACTGTTGGGCAGACATGAGCGAGCTAATCCGCCCTTATAGTGAGAAAGGGGAGCTTGAACTGTGGAAAAAACTGCTGAATGAAGCTAAGATCAATGTAACTCCTGGGTCATCGTACCACTGCAATAAACCTGGATGGTTTCGTTGTTGTTTTACTACATTGACCGAAACCGATATCCCAGTGGTCTTGGATCGGATCCAGAAAGTTGCTGAAAGCTGTAAACGTTGATGTTGAATGCAACAGGTATGATCCATTCTTCAAGCCTACAACCTTGGATACGGATACTTTGGTAATGGACTTCTATAGACGTATGTGCAATATGGCCCGTAAAGGAAAGGGAGTATGGTCGTCTATTGATGCAGGGGATTCAAGTAAGTTGTCTCCCTAATCTAATTACAGGGAAGGTGGCCAATTTTACAAAATTCAACAAATTCATTAGTTAAACAAACTACTTGGAGAATTCATTGCTTGGAAGTTCTGTACATTCATTCCTTGATTCTGAAGAAACCTGAAGATGAGATGATCATGGAGACATGGTAGAACTGATTTCTTGGCTCTCTGGACTGGTGTTGGATAGTTCTCTGCTAGTGTTGTTTCTGCCTCTTCCTTCGCTGCTGCCCTATGCAATCCACCACTTGTGCAATCCAGAGGCAGTCTTGTTGGCGCTGGTGCCGAAGATGCAGCAGGCAAATGCCCTTGTCCTCATGAATTCCTGCCACTGTCGCAGATATATGGTAAGAAATTACTCTCTCATTTTTTTTTTTCCCGCAAAATAACAGATATTTCATTGTTCATGTAATGGACGTGTTGCCTGCAACGCCAGCATAGAAATAGATATGTTCATTCTTTCCCTTACAGCTTTAAGAAAGCATTCCAGACAGCTCTGGGTGCTTTAGATTTCTGAGACTAACAAAATGAAATTACAATCCGAGAAATGTAGTTTCTACCGACGAGAGTGGGATTTTTAATCCTATACTCTCCACGCATTTGGCACGTGTGTGAAATCTGGACTGTTCATCGAGTTAGCCCCTCCATTTTTGTGCCTTGGTATGAAAATCAGGCCAGCTGTGGTCGTCGGGTGGGCAACACATGTACAAGACAAATGGATGGGTTTAAAAGGATCGGACCAACGGTCCACATTTGACTTACATTTGTGGACCACCTGATAACTGTGCCTTCTCTACCACATACTAATAATATACTAAACTATGCCAACTCGAATAATTATAAGAAAGAAAACTGTTCCCTATCCTCATTCTGGAAAAAGAGAATTACAATCATCAGCGGAATCAATCTTCTACGAACATATGGTAGTTTTACCATAGAACAGAGGTTTTCAGGTTGAGAATTTACCATTGAGGGATGTCGCCTCCTGATGTTAACAGCCTTCTTCTTTGCATAACTTATTTTACGACTCATCTGAATCAATTCTCCAAGAGTTCACGTTTTCCTTTCCACTACACTGTAATTGCCACCGTGAATGTTATCTTTCACTGATAATTCTGGCAAAGCAACAGCGACATCCTTCTCGTGGCAGGAAACCTTGTTGAGGAAACCCAAATTAGGAGAAAACAACGGGAAAAGGAACTCCAGAACAGAAGCCCCTGCACTGTTATATTCTGATGAATTACTGGCCACATCTGAAGCTGAAAAGGCCCAGTTTCCATGTTGGTCATGGTCTCCCTCTGCCAAACTTCGTCTAGAACTGAAACTTCCGCGTGCAGAAGATATATGTACTGGGACAGCACTAGACATAATTGTTGTTGTCATGAGATGATTTGCAAGAAGCGCAGGAGCAGAGCTAGGACTGCTTCCTTTAAAAGCGAAAGTTTCAAGGTCCAGTTCTAACAGCCCATCATCGTCGTCTTCATCATCACCATCAGCACCACCATTGCTATCCTCATCACTGGATAAGAAAGGGTTACTTCTCTTTTGAGACATGGCGCCCACTTTACCATGAGTTGGAGAGTGGGTTGGAGGAGGAAAAAAGACCGGCATGGGTGTAGGAGGGGGAAGAAGAGGCGAATCTAGTTGTCTTTGTGGGTACTGAAGCAGCAGCTTTCCAGGCTTTTCTTCCCATTTGAAGGGAGCTGACACAGAGAGCTTTGCTGGAGATGGTACTAAGTTTGCTGGAGTGGTCTCAGGCTTCCATTCTTTCTTGGGAGTCCCGGGCTTTTCTTCCCAAAGAAAAGGAACCGAACCATGTTGCCGGTAACCCGAGAACTCATTTTCCTTCACCATTCTTAAACAGAAATGATTTTGAACCCACATGCATTCAGTCATCACATTACAAGTTTATATATACACGTTTATGAATCAGATGTGGGTTGGATATTGTACAACTAATCCATATGCGCTTTTTGCTTCAAGTGAGTTGGAGAGATGTAAGCTCACCTGCTTCCCCTGTATTTGTTTATTTAAATACAAGCTCATTTCAATGTTTGGTAAAGAGTCATTTTGGCAGAGTAATTTTGAACTATCTAATTTTAATGCTGACTATCATGCCATGAATTCAAGCATTCTGTTGTAACAAAATCCCAATTTCAAATAGCACGACCCAAAGGAGAAAGAGATGATATTTAAAAGTGCTATGACCATTTGAAAGGTGGCTCACACCATGTCACACAAGGTTCTGGCTGTTGTTTAGGTGGGGCCCAGCACAAACATTCCTTGGTCAATAGATCAGGTCAGTATTTGCGTACGGGAAAAGGACACGCGCGCAGCGTGTGGCCAACCTGATGAGTGGATCAGCATGCTTCTTGGGCAACAATACGCTCTTTGTGGTTCCATCCTGATGAATGGCCCAGATCTCCAACTCATGCACTACCTTTAGATTCCTTTATTTGTGTTCCATAGGTTGGTTACCGTAGCTGCACCAATCCTATCAACTGATTTACTTGTTGAAGAACGCCACTAATCGTTGAAATTTAGATAAACGTTTGGAAATATGGTTAACCATGTTTTAGCGTGAGCGTGCATTCAGAAAGTGTGTATTTATTTATTAAGACGGAAGGTGGATTTCTGCAACAGCCAGCGTGTGTGTTCCCAACCAACTGGCCCAAACACAGCCCTATTACGGTTCTTTCAGATGTTGGCTCACCCCTTTTGAAAGGTTTCGAAAGAAATGTATTTAAATGAAGAACCTGGCTCACCCCTTTTGAAAGGTGTCGAAAGAAATGTATTTAAATGTGGAGTTTCACTGACCTCCCATAAGCCCATGATTCTAAAAAGTTGAATCTGATTTCTGTCCTGGAGTTGCCCATGGTCAATACGTGTGATTGTACAGTCAGATGATTGGAACATCTACTTATTGGACCTGATGTGCCACAAACCATGTCTGATTATCAGTATTTTAGTAACATGCCACATCCGCCATGTGGCCCATGATTTAGAGTGCCTGTATTAGCATACAATATTCTGTGGATGTCACCTGTTGCCCTCTCTCGATATGACATTTAGATGACTTGGACATCCACCACCAAGTGTACTCTATTGCCGATGGCTCAAATATCACACCACACATGTCCTCCAACAATCAGGATTTCAATGTAATGCACCATCCAAAAATGGGGCCCTCAATATTTTTATTTTTGTTACCTTTAAAAGGAAAAGAGGGCCAGCAATTTGGATGGTCTAGATCATACTTTTAAAACTCGTGGCTTGACTCAAAACTTTACAGTCACTCACTAAGAAGCCCACTTATGGTTGACTCCGCCCTGACCTGTCGCCTCATTGAGTCTGGTCGCTTTTGATCACATACAAGCAAGCTTTTGAATATAGGAATCGGGTAATGACTGAGCCAGAAAATGATATTGATACAAGCATCACAGTTTGTACAGGCCTTTTTTTTTTTTGGGCCCAAAAAATCTTGAAAAAATATTTGGAAAATAAAGAAAATGTAAAACAATAGAATATATCATTTTTATAGTTTTAACACCTAGTCAATGGTGTGTTTGACCATTCTTTGACAATAATGTTATCTATCGGCTTAACCTGCTGAAAGTCAACCAAATATGCCCTAAACGAATACATATGAAGCATGATTTGGTAAATTAAGGCCCAATTACATTGAAATTAAACAAAAAGGTGAAAAACAAAAACAAAAAATGGTGGTGGGTAACCCCATTTTTATATATCTCAAAATGGCATGTTCCTTTGATTTGTTGAATACCACTTAAATCTTCTGCTTAATCTCAAAATAGACCTGGCTCTAGTCTAAAATGAGTTTGGGGGCGGGGATCATTGTGCTGAAATGAAGAAACAAGTAGAAAAACAGAGTCCAAAATGACATTTTAAGCTTCCTCACCAGCTGAAATGAAGAAACAAGTGAAAAAATAGTCTAAAATGACTTTTAAAGCTTCCTCGGCAGCTGAAATGAAGAAAAAAAAGAGAGAGAGAGAATGAGAGAATAAGAAATTTCAAAATGGGGCCTGTATGGCCGTGTTGCCATGTATTGGAGACTCTTTTTTTTTTTTTTTTTTTCCATAATAGACCAGTTCACCCTCATATCTCGCAATGAGGCTAACCTATATAGTTACAATATGGCCATATCACAGCCAACATTTCAAACCATGCATACAAGTCGAAATAAAAACTTCATTTCACATACCATTCATGCAATTTTTTCATCTATAGACTGCAATTCATCAAAACAAAGAGGTGCACGAAGAGTGAAAATAAACAAAGAAACAGCCATAACCCCAACTTCTGCTATAGCATAATGAAGTCTGGGTCATCAAAAAATGCATGAAATCATAACCTGATACTGTAACGACTCGGAAAATCCCGTACAAAGACCCGAGTACCACCTCAGGCAGAAATCACTTAGGATCAAATCCTTTAGAAATTAGACAAAGTTAACTAAGTGCTAAACTAGATTAGCCATGAAATCCGCTTGAATCACTTTAAATACGATCTGCAAGACCCAAAACTTGTGGAATTATTGACGCTAGGTTACCCTAAAATCTAGGATCAAACTCATTACCCGATTACTCTCGGGAGCACATTGAAACTCCGTATCAGATCTGGACCGCACATCGTAAGTTCGAATGATACGAGGTTATAGAATTAGGACCACCTCACTGGGCTTGACAACCATCTCGGAGATCAAATCCAGACAGTGTCCCACGGCTATTCGCTTGAGTCCGGAGCGAGGAGTGTGAGAAGACTTGGTTTTCTTTAAAAATTTAATAGAATTTAAGTAATCTGAGATTTAGTGTTTGCGGGCTAATTATAAACAATCAGACCATCGGAATCTGAGCCAAATACACCCTCGAATCAGGAAAAATTTCATATACATGGCAGTGTACTTGAAATCCCCAATCGAGATTCAGTCATCGTTGAACTGAAACTGGTCCACCACGCGTGATCTGAGAATCCGACTGGAACGAAAACTTAACTCCACCTAGATCCAAGGTTGGTGAGCTTAAGTCCAACCGCACGCAGAAAAGGGGCCACCAGAAGTGCTCCGTTGAGACGGAACAGGTCCACTTTAGATATAACCTAAGTATACCTTGACCTTAGGTCTAATTCGGAGTGTTTTTAGGCTATATAAGGACCTTAAAACCCTCTCTCATTCAGCCATACGAATTTGAGAAAAACCCTAGGGAGAGAAGGGAGAAAAGAGAGAGAAAGTGTGAGAGAGGTGGGAGAACCTCTCTATTACTTTCCCCTGCCGCTCTACAAGCCTAATCACACCCTTCTAATCGCTTTTCCGGCGATTTCAACTTCATTTCTAGGTAAGAAAACCCTAACCCTAATCTGATTTAGGGTTCAGTTGATTCAATTAGCGAAATAGCTAACCTTTCTTGTGCTTTAGGTCGATATACTGTCGTAGAAGGAGGCGTAGCATTCATACCAAACTTATTACGCTTCTACGGCGTAAGGTGCGGACTTTAGGTGTATAGGTTATGGTTTTTAACACTTTCAATGTTAGATAATGATAAATTCATGATCTGTATGTTATTGCACATGTACAAAGTGCTGTCCATTTTATTTTTCGGTTATACGTTACATATGTTGGATATACTATATTCCTCGTATTTGTAGAAAGTACCATATACGTATAAATTTTGAAAGTGTGTTTGCCATGATAAATGACTATACGTATATGCTATATATGTGTATGATACTTACTCGGCGAAAGAATTTGCCCAAATACATGTTTTGGTTAATATACGTTATGTATGTTAAGAAGTGCATTCTAAGTGTTTGTGAAAATGCTTGTATGAGTGAGTACTTAGATGATTGTGCTTTAGGTAGGCGTTGAGATGGGATTCTCAATTGCCTTGGAGACGTATGTGATTTCCTCCATGTTGGTTGTTTACTTTAACTGCTTACTATGAAATATATGTGTTTATATTTCTTGTTTATATTGTGCTTTGTAACATGCTTTATGACATGTTTGTTAACATGCTTGAATTACTTTGTTTATTATGATTTACTCCACATGCTTCTGAATAAGGATTGATTACGATTGGGACTATGATTATAGTTCAGACAATCGGTAACATACTTGAGTTTGTGGTTGAGATTCATTTCGCCACGTAGGATGTGTCTGACAAACCTGAGTCGTACTTCGGTTGGCGACAGTGGTTAGGCCACGCGGAGTGCTTATGCATTTCATGTCGTTCGGCTGGTTGTGCGCTCGTGTTAGTCTGACTCGTCAAGTAACCCGATCTGTCTAATGTATGTTCACCATGTTTGGATGCCACTGTTTGAACCTAGGGTACCAAACTTACCAGTGTAACCCCGTTAACCTTGGTACCTCGATTCGCTAAGACTCATGAGTCGGGCATAGTGGTATGGGACACTGTGGTCGAGCTGTCGGTCTACGCTGGGGCCACGTGCCTCCCCGTAGTGACCAGTGAGCAACCCTGACTCGTGAACCGAATACGGTGGTATGGGACACTGTATTTGAGCTATCAGCCTACACTGATTGGTGACGAGCCCTTTGTAGTGACCTCGAGCATACTCTGAAGCTACAGAGAGGCGACTAGCCTTCCCGTAGTAACATAGTATAAACTAGACCTGTATTGATAAGGTGATGAGGGAGTGGTGTAACGATTCCGTGTAACAGCCCTGGCAGTCCTTACAGCGACCTAGAAGCACACCATCGTATGAGATTATCTAGGATTGACGACCCTAGAATGGATCATTGTTTGGGAATGATATAAGGAAGGTACCTTAGTTTCCCAATACTGCTGTTTGAAATGGACTAATAACAACTCGGTAATCATGCTCATCATCGCATTGCATGTGCCTGGAAGATGTGGAGCACTGAGGGTGACAGCATGCCGTGGACGTAAGATGGTGCCGCACGAGGGAGTATGTTAGAGAGGGCATGCATCATAATCGCATCTTATCCTTGCATTAACTATAGTACTTAGGAATGTTGATTGTACTGCTTTATCATTACTGCTTGACTGAATTGATAACATGTTAACCTATACTTTATTGTTCCACTGAGTTAGCTACTCACTCCCACGTTACGGGACGGTGTTCTGGACACCCACCAGACTCTGTCTTAGACGCAGGTTCCGACGATCCACAGGAGGCTGACCCTGATTATTATGAAGATCAGGATGAGTTTTCCTACATGCAGTTCGCTGGAGGCTTCGCGTAGGCTATCCAGATTTACGGGATTACAGGGTTCATGATCACAGTTGTACCATTTTGACATTTTGATTCAGGAACAAATACATGTATATAGTGACTCAGTTGGTATTCATACTCTTGAGATCGGGATTGTTTTGTTTTATATACATTTATATACATCTTTCAGTCTTCCGCTTGCATTTATACATGGATATGGAGTATGAATTACTGTTTTAGTATAATCTCACTCATGTTTCTTGCACTAACACAGACAACATTCAATCATAAGCATTTGTGTTGCATAAGTGATGTTTTGGAACTCGGGTGTTGAGTTGCTACTCGACCCCCGATTTTTAGGGCGTTACAAGTTGGTATCAGAGCATGATTTAGATTAAATCGGACCTGAGTTATGGTCTCATGACGTACGCTGCGTATTTCGACTTAGGAGGGTGCGAGAACAATGTAGAAACAGTTTTAGGCATCCCAGTTTCGCCCAACGGCGAAGTGCACTGAAAATGATAGCTGTAAACGAGTCTGTACTCAACCCTGGTCGCATGTGTCAACCTTAAAACACTCCTAGGCCGTCTATTGACTGGTCTAGATCACAACTCATCCCATCCTAGCCACTAAAAATTAGCAAAAGCTAGTATGTATCAGAAAGAACCCGAAACTACCTGAAACGGAGTGAAATGGGGTCGTGGGCCTACCCACGCTTGTCCAGGGGTACCCAGGGTGGGACCCATATATTTTTGGGGCCTAGGGGGCATGAGGACCTTGCCCATGTGGCGAGCCCTCACCCACTTGTCTAGAGAGTGGCGAGGTCCTCGCCCAGTCTGCGAGGCCTCGCCGAATTTCTGGCCCGGCTGGGCGGGCCGTGCGGGCCAATCGAGTTTGGGGGTTTAAGAACCCCCCTGAGGTAGGTCCCGTCTATTGCAATCACTTCAAACCCCTACTTCCTTCACAAAACCCACCTCCAAGCTCCCTTTTCTCTCTAACCTTGCTGCCCTCTCTCAAATCACCCTCCCAATCGTCCGATTTATCACTTTCGGCCACAACCCATCCATATTCATCGTTCACAGCCATCCCTACCTCCCTACCCTCTCCGTTTTCTCTTATTTGAAGCTCAAAAATCTTGTAAATTTCCTCACCCATCCTATCTCTCCACTTTCCTCTTTCAATCTCTATCATTTGGGCCTCTACAACGTCTGTTGAGACCCAAGTCCGTGGAAAACCAACCCTCTAGCCCTTTTCTTTCCTTTCCTTCCCTTTCCATGGCTTTCCTTGCAATTGTTTTGACCATTTTCTCCATCTCCACCATCCTTTTTCTTATGGGAAAGAGAAAAGGTGCCGCTGATGAGGCTGGGTCCAGTCGCCTTATGTGTTCAAGGCGGCCGAGAGGCACCACCGCTAGCTCAAGAGTTGCCCGGGAATTTCAAACGAAGCGGGATCTTGATCCCTGGATCCCTGCTGAAAGAGCTCAGTTGGCGGCACTACCTCATGGAGTTTATGAGGACCGTAGGGTTCTCTTTGAAGCCCAGGTGGATAGGTGACTCTTCGGTGAATACTACTTGTTCGAGCAAGTGGAGGCGGCCCATTGGGGTCCGCTATTTGAGGCCAGAGGTGTCGCCAATGCAGGTACTGTTCGAGCCTTCTACGCTAACATTCGCAAGCCTACACTGGAACCTTTGCAGTTTTGGCTCTCTTGTGGTGTGGATCTATTTGCCACAATTGATGTTAGATTGATTGTGACTTACGGATATGCCCCTTGGTGAAGTACATGCTAGTGAGCGGAATCTGGGGAGTGCACGTGAAAAGGGATCATCGCACACGTTTCCTTTGTGATGGCCGACTGGTTGAGTGGCAGCCAAACAAAAGCCTGTTAGCTTCCCATATGTCAGACGACTTCCGCCTACTACGTCATATCTTCACATACAACCTCTACCTCAGACACAGTAATCGCAGCGAGTGCACGCGACTCATGGTAGACTTTTTGTACCAGGTGGGGCAGAGGGCGAACTTGTGCGTGCCTACATTCGTGTTGCGACAGATTGTGAGTATTGCACGCTCCACCAGAAGCTCTGATTTGCTTCCCTTCGGCCGATTCATATGTAGGATTGCACGGGAGTTTGGCTACAGTCTGGGGTGGAAAGGCCAGCACTGATTCATCAAATCGACGATAGTACTCTCCATCAGATGGAACTCGGGGTACGACGACGACGAGCCCGACATGAGGAGAGTGAGGATGAAACGGAGAGTGAAGAAGAAGAGAGTGAGGAAGAGAGTGAAGCTGAAATAGAAGAAGAAGAAGAGTAACCTGAGGCTCAGGATACCGAGGAGAGCTCCCCTCCTACGCCACGCAAGTAGGACGCGGTTCAGGCTGCGAGGGATGCTCGTATGGTTCGTATTGAGGAGAGCGAAGCCACCCTGCGGCAAGAGATTGGGCATGTTCGGGCCGAGCTTGGTGAGACTCGAGCCAAGCTTGAGGTGACCGAAGCCTTCATGAAGCGGAGTTTTAAGAAGTTGTCTCGCACGTTGAGGACTATCCTGTGCTGTGTACAGGATAAGGATGTCCCTCCTCCATTGCTTGACTCGGATGCCTAGACTTCCATGCTGTTGTTTGTAGTTTGTTTTGCTTATCGCTTTAGGCAGTTTATGTTTTCATATTGATGGATGTAGTAGTTAGTCTCTAATTGTGCATGTAAGACTAACGTTTTTTCTTCATTGATAAAGTTAAAGCAGGGGCCCAAATTTATTTGGAAAGTAGAGCACCAGATGGCTTTTGATAGGATCAAAGAATATCTGATGAAGCCACCTGTGCTGATGCCACTAGTCGAGGGTCGACCGCTCAAGTTATATGGTGCGACTTCGGAAGAATCAATCGAAGCTCTCTTGGTACAGGACGACAATATGTGGAAGGAGTGGACAATCTATTATTTGAGCCGAACATTGATCGATGCCAAGAGATGGTATTTTGTTATGGAGAAACTGTGCTTGTCATTGTATTTCATGGCCACTAAGTTAAGGTATTACTTACTGGCCGAAAGAGTTAATGTAATAACAATGACAAATTTGGTAAAATATATGTTAAATCAACCAATATTGAATGGTTGAATTGGTAAATGGGTGGTGTCTTTATCTAAATTTGATCTCCATTATATTCCACAGAAGGCAGTAAAGGGTCAGGCCATAGTTGATTTTTTGGTTGATTACCCTTCAAATCTTGAGGGACAAATATTCCCCCAAGCATCCTGGATTCGTCCAACTCACTTAAATCCACATCGATATATGGTGGAACAATGTCGGCAGGACAAAGATATTTCACAGTCCTTTTTATGGTATTGAAATAAGCCCCTAATTAAGAACAAGGAGTCAGGAACAATGTATTTATATCCAAGATGATACTACACAGGAAAAATAACAACAGGAAGAAATTGAAATAAGGAATGCTCCTGGTATACAAACAAAGCACATGGCATTCGACTAATAGAAATTTCAACATAGAACCATAAGTAAATACCCATTTTCAGATCTTGACAGTCTTAAAACTTATAAACAGAATAACTACTTTTTCTCAAAAACTTGAATAGTGTTTTCCCACTATCACAAACTTGGTAAAAGAAACAAAGAAAATTCATGAGAACAAAATTCACGTATTACATACCTTTTCTTAATCCAGGGCATGCATCTTCTCCTCTGAACATGAGAGGAACATCTACCTTCAGTAAAGCATGTGAAGGGGCTCTCATGAATGTAACATTAAACCATTGCACGTACTGAGTGCAGATGTAACTAGCAATTTCCAGCAAGATGTCAGTTAGAGGATGAACAGAAATGACAGAATATTGAATGCATAATTCTTTTTAACCTCTAAATGTATAAAATAGTAACTGGAATCTAGCAAAATTTCAGGACCTATGTTTATATTAGTGTTCAATACTGAATACTGAATAAATTGAATGTGTTCAATACTGAATACTGAATAAATTGAATGTGTTTATATTAGTTTTCAATACTGAATACTGAATAAATTGAATATATTATTTGTAACAACGTACGATTTTCTCACTCTCTGGAGAACTTCCATCGAAATTCTCTCATCCAGGGAGAATCCGACTCCAACACAAGTCCTCGGGAATATTTGTGGAGTCTATATTAGTGTACAATATTGAATACTGAATAAATTGAATATATTCAATACTAATACTAAATAAATTGAATATATTAGTGTTCAATACTGAATACTGAATAAATTGAATATGTTTAATACTAAATACTGAATATATTCCCTACAGTGGTATCAGAGAATTCAACTATGAGATGTAGTCGGTAAGTGCAATGCATGAATACAATGCATGAATACATTGTAAATACACAGATGTAGTCGGTAAGTCCAATGCATATATACAATGCATGAATACAATGCAATGAATACAATACATGAATACAATGCAAATACACAGATGCAGTCGGTAAGTCCAATGCATATATACAGTGCATGAATACAATGCAATAAATAAAATGCAATGAATACAATGCAATGAATACAATGCAATGCAATGGATACAATGCAATGAATACAATGCAATGCAATGGATACAATGCAATGAATACAATACAATACAATACAATACAATGAATACAATATAATACAATGAATACAGTACAATGAATACAATACAATACAATGAATACAATACAATGAATACAATAAATACAATACAATGAATACAATGAATACAATACAATGAATACAATGAATACAATGAATACAATACAATATAATGAATATAATGAATACAATACAATACAATACAATGAATACAATGCAATGAATACAATGAATACAATGAATATAATACAATACAATAAAGTCTGAAAACTTGTTGATCTGCCTTCCATACAATACAATACAATTAATACAATACAATACAATACAATACAATGGATACAATACAATACAATAAAGTCTGGGAACTTGTTGATCTGCCGTCCAAACAATACAATACAATGAATACAATACAATACAATACAATGCAATGCAATGCAATGAATGCAATGAAATACAATGAATACAATGTAATGCAATGAATACAATGAATATAATACAATGCAATAAATACAATGAATACAATGCAATGAATACAATGAATACAATACAATACAATGAATATAATGAATATAATACAATATAATGAATATAATAAATACAATATAATATAATGAATACAATACAATACAATACAGTGAATATAATACGATACAATGAATACAATGAATACAATGAATACAATACAATACAATGAATATAATGAATACAATACAATACAATGAATACAATGAATACAATACAATACAATGAATACAATACAATGCAATGAATACAATGTATGAATACAATGCATAAATACAATACAAATACACAGATGTAGTCGGTAAGTCCAATGCATGAATACAATACAAATCCATAGATGAATACAATGCAAATATGAAAACATGGGGGGTCATGATGTAGTTGATAAGTCCAATGCATGAATACAATGCAAATACACAGAATGCATGTACATGTAATCACCACTGAGATGGATCTTTAATTTCAATTTTTTACATGTGCACATATTAATCCAATACCATTCGAAAGCCATGGATTTTAATCCAAAACGAAAGGATGGGCCACTTACCTTTTTAGATAAAAATAATCAGAGATCCGCCGTTGAATGCTCTGATACCACTGTTGGGAAGCGTGGAAGGTAAGCCCTCAAGATCTGATGGTCTACACAAGTTTCGGAACCCTCACAAAGCAGAAGATTGACGCTCCAATGGCCTGCCTATCTACTACTGGAGCAGATGGATCTATTCACTCCTTTGATCCTATGGTATAAGTGGCCTCGGATTGCGATCTATGGATTAGATCGTCCCAAGGACAAGCCAAAATGGACAGACTCTTGTGCACACTATATCTCTCTTCGTATACTATCAGTATTTCTGATGATTCATTACAAGAGAGTCTCATCCTTTATATAGGAAGGAATGAGAGTTTGGATGAGATTGGATGAGACCATATCATTCGATCACATCCCTATCTCTCATCAAAAATCAAATTCATATTTGAATTTGAAATTTAAATGAAAGAGAAGAAGCCAAAAAAAGCATGGGTCGTACCCACTAGTGATTGCTCACCAGTGGGCCCCACTAGCCTAGGTCCAACACTATGCTCAAAAAGTTCATAGTCAAATAAGATTACTCAGTTGTGGGCAACTGGCCACAGACTAAGTTGGGATTTACGATCCCAGGTAAGAACAGTTCAGGATCATGGGATTCTTTTCTATCAGATAGGAAGAGCTGTTGCACAAAATGTACTTTCCTAATGTAGGGGCTTTTTCTTCCAATTTTTAAGAAACATTTTTTTTTTGACTTGACTAGCTTCCCTAGAATTCACTGAGCTTATCGAACTAACGTCTTATTGATGTATTGTTTTATTGAGATCCAAATCATGATGTATTTTTCTTTTTCTTGAATGGCATATTTAATTCTTTTAGGTTTATGCTCTACTCTAGGTAAATATCTGCCCGAATTCTATTTGCACATATAGGAAAAATAATCTCACTACCACTTCTTTTTGCTAAGATTTCTTCCTCTCTTTTTTTTTTTTTTCAATTTGTTTCAGTCACATATCTAGGACCCTTGACACAAATGGATGCATCACAAGTTCTATACAAATGAATTCTTAATACGCAAGAAACAATGTGTATTCAAATCACAGGAGCTAGTAATCAACGATATGCTCATATTGGTGACGTTATTGTTGCTGTAATCAAAGAAGCAATGCCCAATATGCCTCTCAAAAAATCAAGTGATCAAAGCTGTAATTGTACATTCATATAAAGAACGCAGACAGGCAAAGAAAATGGGGTTGCAGACTTTTTATCTGCTTGGATGATTCGACCATTGACTCATAGATATTTTATTCTATTGGCTGATTTAACCATTGACTCATAATAGACAATTTGATAAAATAATCGAGTTTGGGAATGAAAGGAACCAAATAAGAAAATGACTATTTCTAGACACACTTGCAAACAACCAATTTGGAAAAAACTCCAAATATAAATAAACAATATCCAAATAAGTGCTGGGAAATTCCATTTCTCAAGAAAGAAAGGATGAAAGAAAACAAAATCTAAGTTAATACTTCAAAACTCATCCACTATCCATCACAATCTATAGGACCTAAACACCAATCATTTCAAAGTATGGCTCTCAACGAGTGCAATCAAGGGTAGACTACTGAAAGTCCGATTGGAAAATTCTCATTTTAGCATCCAATTGATGATAAGATATGGGAGCTACTTCCACCCTGTAGTTAATGGAATCAGTTTATGGAAACATGAAGACCGTTGATTCTTTTATGCCACTAATTTGCTTAGTGTAGACAAGAAATAAATTAAAATTTTAGCTAGCTCAATGACAAACTATTGAAACAGAACTTCATCATCTTGGTCCTTCTAAAGCTAAACATCTTAAATCTTATTGCAACAAAGTTTCAACAAATTTATTGGAACTAGGAAGATATTAAATATTGACCCATAATATTTTTTTTTTCACACACACACGTACACTCAAACCCACACACACCACAATGGGTACTCAAACCCATGACCTCTGTGTTGAAACTCTTGTGATTCTACCACTTAGGCATGAGTAGGGACCCAATATTAACTCATAATTCATTTGCAGTGCAGACATGGATCTTGTGTAAGTGGAATGAACATGCAGTTCTTGAAAGTCAATGCAAGAGAGCACCTAAGAAGTGTTTGTACAAAGTAACACTGAAGAATTTGTCTTTCACATTTATATTTATTAAAATGAGAAATTACTTGGTTAAAAATTGCGTCTATAGAATCCTTGGCTATTCATCAGTAGAAACCATCACTGATATAAAATTTATTCGAGTACATGGTCTTGATGGAATCATGGTAGGTTAGCTGGAGGCAAGAGGAAGAGGAAGCTCAAATGCAGGAGAAGATTCCAGTGCAGGATCACCACCACAGCATGGATTGAAGAATCCAACAACAAAGATTTCAAATCGAATGGATATAATATATGTAGGTGTATCCTTCGGCGTGTTAAGGCAAGAGCCTTAAGGTTAATCTTGTCAAAAACATGTTAGTGGGCATTGAGACTGGTAATGGCTAGAATAAGCTTTTAACATCGATATTGGAGTGCAAATCAGACTTCCTGCCTATATAGTAGTTTGGCTTTCCAACTGGAGCCAATACTCATTCACTTTCCATTTGATATCTGGTTATTGAAGAAAAAGGACTAGAATAGCAAACGAAAAACAATATTTCATTGAAGGCCATAGCATTAACATCATCTCAACCTTATCCCAATTAATCGGGGTCAGCTACATGATCCTGTTCCGCCATTCCACTCTATCAAGGGTCATAACTTCAATTAGACCATTGATTAGCAAGCATTTCTTATTACCTCTCATGTCTTTTTAGGGTTTCCCCTTGCCCTTTTAGAGCCTTCAACTTGCACCAACTCACTCCTAACCGGCATGGTTCTTAGTCTCCGTTGCACATGACCAAACCATCTAAATCTACTTTCCCTCATCTTAGTACCCACTGGTGCCACTCCTAAGCTCCCCTGAGTGCATCCATTTCTAATTTTATCCTTCCTCATCTTGCCATTCATCCATCTCAACATCCTCACTTCAGCTACACATCTTATAAACATGGCGTTCCTTAATGACGCAACATTTTGTCCCATAAAACATGGCTGGTCTTATACCTATCTATACAGTTTTTCCTTTAGTTTGAGGCCATATCACTCTTATAAAATCATCATTAGCAAATCTCCTAGTCTATGGCTCACGGGGGTGGTTGCAAATAGGATGAAAATTCATAGGGGTTTCATTTGGGAGGATAGAGGTGCTTATTACTGTCATTTGATGACATCACCAGCGGTTCAATTCAAAACGTTATGAGTGATAGTGGCTTAGGCATAGGCAATATGAAGGAAATAAATTCATTTGGGCCCTTCAAGCAAAATAGTGGTGGCAGTATGGAAGTGAGACTAAGGTGCTTTAGGGGAACGCCATTAGGCACAAATACAAGAAAGTCTTAAAGTTATCCACAGAACATATAACGTAGGTGAACCATCTCAAGTCACAAAAACAGGTAGCAACAGCCATTACTCTTTCATGATTTTCTTATTTCTTGTATAATTTTATGAAATAATGTATAAAATGCATGATTATCAATACACGCACACGTGAAACTAATGATAAAGAAGTTAATCTCTTTATTGAACATAAGAACAACTACAAAAAATAAATGGGCAGAAAATAAAAATAGAATGGACAGGAAAAAAATTCTTATGAACCTTTACTTCCTTCTGATAAGTATCTGTTATGTAGAAAGGTCCAATAGATCAGTGACCTTCAAAGTGATGGCAGAAAAAAATTAGTTAACAGTCCAAATTCACAGTTGGAAATTGAAAGAAGGGATGGAAAGGATTGTCTAATAGGTATGCTTTTTGAAAGATAATCAGCGAAGGTAGCGTCCAACAGATGGACAACCTCGATTGATACATCATCTTAACAGAAATAAGGCGCTTACGGATCTGATTCGTCTTAACAGAAATAAGGCGCTTGTTACCGCTCTCCTCTCCTTTCTCCTGCTCAAACACAATGCTTGACACGCGCCCTGCTTTCCTCTCCTTGTTCCTTATGCACTTACTGGAATCCACTCGAGGGATCGCGAGGATCGTCTTGATGTATTTCGGGTCGGGTTTGGGAAATCCTTCAAGGTAAGAGAAGGTGATCTCGAGCGGCTGACGAAAGACCTCTGCCACTGCTGCTGCTACTTGGGAGAACAATCGGAGACCGATGTATTTGGTGATGAGAGGGTGATGGATCCACATCGATCTACTATGAAGGTGTTCAACATGATCGCAGATGGGTTTTGGGTTGATACAACCTCTCACCACCGCCGTCGAGGTTATGTAGGTTTGGGAAGGAAGCGGATGGGCTGGCCTATCGCACACCGGCGATATAGCTAGGACATCATCAAGTTCTGTGGGTCCCATCATGAGGTATGTGTTATATCCAAACCATCCATCCATTTTGCGAGATCGTTTTAAGGCTTGAACTTAAAAATAAGACAAATATAAAGATTACTTAGACCACATTACAAAAAGCAGTGGGGGTTGAACATTTACCATTGAAACCCTTTTGGGGGTGACAGAAGTTTTGGATCAATAGGAAAAATTTTTCCTCTTCATCCATGTATTTTTGAACTTATTAATATATTGGATGGAAAATAAACGTTATGGTGGACCCTATGAATTTTTTAACGGTGAAAATCATTATCATCGCTGCTATTTTTGGTGTGGTTCATTTGAACTTTTTGTATGATTCATTTTTTATAATGCTCTAAAATGATCTTGAAAAATGGATGAACGATGTGGATATAATAAATACATCATTGTGGGGCCCATGTAACTTTGATCTCCTTTGAACCATTCATACAACTCGGAGCTCGAAGAGGTACACCAGCCAATCCACTTTCGTCTGGGAAGGATTTAGTAGTAAACGAGGAATCTGATACTCTGACGTATGATGACAGTTTATACACATGCTGTCATGCCTCGAACTCGGAAATCGGGCTCACAAAATTCTCGATCGCTGAATCTGGCGCCGACAGCCTCCGTAGTATCCCATTCTCGGCTCCCGGCACCCATATACCAGGTTCCGTTCCTGGGATGCTACAAGGAAGATTTCTAATACTCAATTTAATTCGTAATGAGTATAACCATAAGCATAACCCACGAACAATACCCACAAGAACACCATCACAAAATCCACTATGATAAAAAACTTTGAGTACAGGGCGTATGAAAGGGAAAATACAAGATAGTGATAATAACAAAACTCTAGAAGATCGGCTGCACACTCCAACTACGGCGAGACTACGACTACGTCCTGGCGTCACCTGCACGCATCAATCGTGCATAAGCTTATATAAAGCTTAGAGGGTGGTGTAAGTGTGTGCACAATATGAGCGTGCTCAGAATGCAAGGTCAGAGTAATGCAGATTTGTGCTGATGAGTATATGAATGCAACCAGTCGTACCAAGGCTATGCGGTGCAAGATATGAACGCTATCAGTCATGTCAAGACCATGCAATACAAGATACAACTCAAGCATGCCAATCCTCATCATATATCAGTACGGTTCTCATTCAGGATAATCACTGGGGTTTAGTATACTCCAAATTGTACTTCCGCTCTCCTAGCCGTATAGTCCAAGTAAGCGTAAGAAACCTCACTATCCACCTGGCCAATTGTCTGCCAATACCTATCCGGCACGTCTATAGCTGATCCATTCACGAGCTGGTCAAACTTAGCCTAGTATTGCCCCTACCCTCAGGCGAGTAAGGCCACACTCCTTTCCAACCGACTACGACACAGTGGAAGACGCGACCTCCTGGTATTCGGCCCTCGTGCGCTCATATGTCCACTCGGTCTCGACGTTGGAGTCATCCAATGGTACCATCGGGTTTAGGGATTTTCACCCAGGGACATCTATGGCGCCCCGATGCTAGAAACAGTATTTTCGGTATCCAATCCAGCCATCCACGATGTGTCTGTAGAGGCTATAGCCCTGATGAAGCTAGGGCATACAATCATCATAATCACACAAATGCAAGTGTATGAATCACACTACCAGTCATACAACAGCCATGCGCGCATCACGCGCTCATGCAGGGCAAGTTCGCCTATCCGGGAGCCCTTAAATAATCTGCCCAAAGGCATATGCTATGATCAGTCACTCCTCATATCAGGCATACATATTATGCGTATGATCATGAATCATGGATCTATACTAAACATGTTATGTAATGATGGACTCCATTCATAACGAAGATGGGCCTAGTCAACCTACACGCTATAAGTATGGGCTTATCAATGGGCCTTAGGGAGAGTGATAATGCGGACATTTAACCAACATCATCCTACAATGTGAACGTCAAACCATCATTGCTTCCAAGGTACGGCCCGCCATCGAGATCATCACAAGAACCACGGTGGAAACACATTATAATGGGCCTTATGTACATCCCATTGGGCCTCGACCCATGGGCCTTCAATACATCAAATGGGCCTTAAACCATAGTCTCATATATATCAAAGTGGGCCTTAGTGGGTGGGCCACAATTATGTCAAGTTGGGCCTAATCACATGGGCCTTGCATATGTCACAATAGGCCTCATAACACGGGCCTCAGATATATCAAGATGGGCCATAAATACATCAAATGGGCCTTGTCACATGGCCTTACATGTATCCGGGTGGATCTCAATGGACGGCCCACAAATACATCAAGATGGGCCTCAACAATGGGCCTTATACAAATCAAGGTGGGCCATATGATAAATGGATCTGTCTTATTTTGGTCTCAAACCTAAAAATTATCTTTCAAAAATGGTTGGATGGTTTGGATGAAACATGTGCATCATGGTAGGTCCCATAGGGATGGAAGGCATAGATAAATCACATACTTCATGGTGGAGGTCCACACTAATGAAAGGTGTGGACACAATACATACATAAGTGGGTCCTAAGTAGGACCCACCATAATGTTTATTTTCCACCCAACCTAGGGCCCAACATAATGTTTATTTTCCACCCAAACTGTTCATAAGGTCACATGGGCCTAGGGCCCACTATAATATTTATTCGCAATCCAATCTATTCATAAGGTCACATGGACCTTGGGTAGGGCCCACTTTAATATTTATTTCCATTCCAATCTATTCATAAGGTCACGTGGACCAGGGCCCATTGTAATGTTTATTTCCAATCCAATCTATTCATAAGGTCACGTGGACCAGGGCCCACTGTAATGTTTATTTCCATCCAACCGGTTCATAAGGTCACATGGACCGGGTAGGGCCCTTAGATGGACGGCGTGGATGTCATGGTGAGATCCACAGAACTTGGTGACGCTACTCCAGTAACTGGAGTGAGGTATGCCAGCCGTCCCACCCTGGGACGGTATGGAATGTAAGGCTATAAATTTCATAATAATCCAAAACTTCTGTGACACCCAAAGGGGTTTCAATGGCAGAAGTTCAATCTACTGTTTCCTATGACGTGGGCTACCTGAGCTTGGTATACGACTGATTTTTGGGGATGCCCCGTATTCAAGGGGGACCCATCAAATGCCCGGTGTTAATGTTTAACACACAACATGGTGGGGCCCACAGTTGGGACCAGTGATCCCTGCCCATTTCCGCCTAGGACGTCCTCTGGATGTGTCAGCGGCAAGTATATGAACATATATATATTTTAAAAAAATGATTTTTCTGTGGATTTTCATAGGTGGGGCCCATATCATTGGAATCCGATCCAGTTATTGGTCTCCATAGCTCTATATAAACCCATCAAGCCCAATATTCGATGGGTTTTGGTGAATAGATTGATCAGAGTCGATTTCAACGGTTTAAAACATTGTTTTCTATGCTAGGGCCCACCAGATACTCGGATTGGCCTCATTTTTCGGCTTAACGCTTAGAATGGGCGGAGGAGTGGAATAGACGACGTGGATTACACTCATACATCAAGGTGGGGCCTGCATGAGCGGCCCATCCCAAAAGCACTTTTTTTTTAAAAGCTTGACAGTAAACACTCATGTCAGCACACGCACTCCATGTTAGTCACCCACACGTCCAGCGTCCCTGGACGCTGGACGACGTGGATTAACACAGACACCTTGGTGGGTCCTGCATATACGTGGCCCACCATGATTTGGATCAACTTCGTATTTGTGTTTTCCCATCCATCTAGGCCCACTAACGGTTGGATGATGTAGATCCATCACTTCCATAAGATGGGTCCCACATGAAGATGAATGGCATGGGGAAAAATATATGATTCATGGTGGGACACACACACCAGGTGGGCCATTCACCCCTTCATTATCATCACCATACAAAGAAGAGGGGAAGAGAGAGAGAGAGAGAAAATGAGAGAGACGGTGATGGAGGGGCCCCGCCACTATGGGCCCCCACATGATACAACTCATACATCAAAATGGGTCCCACCAACAAGTGGGCCCTAAAAATAAGATTTCAATGGTGGATCACCCACCTTTAGGCCTCCTTCTTGCTCCCCTAGCCTCCTTAGCTCCTTGTCTTTGAGTTTGATGGATGTAGTTGATGGTTGAGATGTGAGATGAGAGGGTGGGGAAAGTGGGCCATACTTGTTACTCTTGGAAATGCTTGGGAGGGCTTGGACGTATGGAGCTTGGGAGAGATTTTTGAGAAATGAGGGAGAGAGAGAAGTGATGGGTTGATAAGAGGTGATGGAGTGATGTGTGATGGGTTGTAAGAAAGGGATGGGTGGAGAGAGAGAGAGTTGACTTTGGGAATGGGAAGGGATGGGTGGTTGTACTTGGGGTAAGGTGTGTACTTGACATTGATTGATTGATTGGATGATTGATTGATGGGATGGGTCGTAGAGATTCCCTCGAAATTCGTAACGCGCGGCATTTTTCTCGAAATGAACGCGGGCCGACATCTTCTAGCTTGGGTATCGGGTTGGTGCGTGAGTCACGGTGTTGGAACCAAAGCTACGGTGCGGTCGCCAAGGTACATGTTTCGGTTCGAGCCGGCTTTGGTATACAGGACTTAGCTTAGGATCACGCGCAAACGTCGGATTCGGGTCAAGGATTGCCGAAATTCGACCGGAAGGACCACGGAAGCATACAGAATGGTACGGACTAGGATACGGGTGTTACACATGCACTCAGATATTCTCCACTTTACGTGTACTTAACTTAAATCAAACCTTAAAAATCATGGGACCCAGTTAAAATGGGCATAAACCAAAATTTATTATTAGTCCTAACCTAAATAGCCGATTGATGGACATTTAATGGATGGTTAAATTTATTATTATTCAAGATGGGGCAAAATCTTCATGATTCAAAGGTTAGGATCGTGCAGTCAATTCAATTTCATGGTTATGATCTATTTACGGTGGGTTCTATGATTTGAAGGGTTAAATTGAGTTATAGTTATGCATGTGAACAATTTGTGAGTGAATTTGAATGGATCAGTAAATTACGGGGTAACAAGTAACTCCTCTTATTTTTTTTCTTGAAAAAATTAGCATGGTAGAAGAGACCGTACAACGCCTTTTTTTTTTTTTTGCCGCTCGAGAACTTATCTCGTGGAAGGCAATTTTTAGGGTACGGATGTTGAAAAGGCAGGGGTATTTTCATCTTTCTGAGTTCGTCTGTACAAATAATAGTCTACTTTGGTAATTAAGGTTTTTTTTTGGGTCGAATGAAATAATGTGGGTAGTCCGTTGGGTCTATACTAAAAACGTACCCGACTAGGGGTGCACACGGTTCGGATCCGGTTCCAAAAGGGATGAGAACTAAAGGTGGCTCCCTTCGCATTAATGGTCCATATCGACAGCTGGCAGGACCAATTCATCTACATCCTTGGCCATTCAGTTCCAGTTTCAAAACCGAAACCGAAATGTGTGCACCCCTATACCCGACCCACTTTAGGTGGGGAGTATGTGTTCAAATTCGGATTGATCAGACGCTCATAGTGGGACCTAAGAGTAGCTCCAGGGATCTTACAAGAATGTGGGTATGTATGGGATCCTCGAATTCTCTTAGTGTGGGCCATGGTTCAGCTATCCAGGCCATTGGTTTGATAGGTCCATTTATTGATGGACCATCCCCAAGTCTCTACCTTTAAACTTGGTGGCCTCCAAATACACGGTTACGCGAAGAAATTCAGCCACACTTAAGTTTCAGCTGAAACCATGGATCTAATGGGCTCCACTGCGGATTTACACCCATTCTATGCCCTATAATGCACCCAATGAGATAATTTACTCCACTGTAGACGTTTGGTTTGGGCGTGCTTGATGAATGGCCTGGGTCTCATACACGTGTGCCACTTTGTCACGTGTGTGGGAAAGCATCCGAGAGAGTCCATCGGCGTGGAAGAATTCCATCAGATCCCTTGGTGAGCTCCTGAAGGTTCTCTACCCCTCCAACTTGTGTGTGGTTCAGCTTACCCGACCAGGCTAAATGGATAGCAGGTTCGGATTCGGGCTAAAAAATGTGACCCATTTTGTGTCATTCTTGGGTCAATCCAGCCCACCTGTATAGGCTATCAGTGTTCTGGCCAAATGCTGCAACCCAAAATACTTGAGACAAGCTAATTCAGCTCACCTGTGGGGGAGCTGAACTGGCACTCGGGACCTTGAGGGGCCGTTCGCATACCACCAAATAAGTTACTTTTTCTACTTAAAACAGTAGATAAGTGACTTATTTCAAATAAGTTTCGTTTATGATTAGTTGTAACTTTTTTACTTGAAAGTATTTAATCACTTTAGTTAAGTTTTTAAAGGTTTTTTTTTTTAAAAAAAAAAAAAAAAACTTTTCCATAAGTTACTGAAGATGGGCATAGGGAGAGACAAAAGAGTGGGGAAGCTGATGTGGAAAGCAAATATTCTCTCTTTTAACTATTGATGCGGACCAATGAAAAAGCGTCACACATGCATTAGATGCAAGACGTATAGTGAAAAGTAAAGATTTCCCTTTATGAAATGATGATATTACGCTCTTTATGGAAGGACTCGTGTCTCATTCATTCACACAATGCTTTTTCATCCGATCACCTCAGATACTATATGTTTAGGGTGGCAATGGGACAATTAACTTGCTCAAAGCTAGATCCAACTTTGAGCCCGGCTTGGACTTGTTTGACCAGTTGCATGCAAAGCCCTAAAATTTTAGGTCATGCTTGGGCTCAAGTCGTTGTTGCCTAGCCGGACACAACCTGACCTTATATATATATGGGAAAAGGTTCTATACGGAGCTCATGGGAACTCCCCATAAGGTAGAGCTTTGTGGGCCCACCATGATGTATGTTGAACATTTACCCCATCAGTCAAATGCACCATTCCATAGTGGGCCTACTATGCTATTATAATAATTTTCTAATCCTTAGGCAACTCCATCAACCTTGAATGTGGATTGTTGGTTTCATTCCTTTGAAGTGCTTATTTACTTTTTTATTCATGCATGGCCCACTTCATAAACAGATAGATAAGGAAAATTCAAGGGGAAGTAGTTATTTTATAAACTTTCAGTTGGATCAGGTCAGGCCTGACCCAACCAATGTTTTGGGACGAGCTTGGGCCTACTATGCTAGGCCCATGCTTGGTTCGGGCTAAGCTTGGGCCTTGGCTCTTAAGTGACAGGTTGGGTTAGCCTGGCCCAACCCAACCTAGCCCATGGCCTCTCCTACTCAATGGCAATTCTTATCAAATGGATATGATGGACACTACATGGTTTGGGTGGAGCGTACCTTTTGCACCATATTACCTTTTTAAATCATGGGTTGTGCCGAGTTCGGAGCTTTTTCTTGCCATAAATAGAAATTTTCTATTTATTGTTGTGTGATTGGGCCATATCATCACAGCCTGCATTTAATGCAGCAGTGCTAATAATGTCAGTGATGGCGTGGACCAATCATAATGCACGAAAATATGAAGTCTCTGTTTGTGGTAAGCAGAGCATCCAAGTTCAGTTGTGGGACATCAGGAAGGATCTGTTGAGCCTAATCCATTACAATTTAAGTGGGTCGGCTTGTGTTGGGCTTTCATTTTTAATAATTTTAAAATGAATTGGGTCAGGCCAAGCCATGGGGCAATGGTCCCAAGTTTGGTTGGGCTGAATTCTGAGCCCATTTAATAAACAGGTTAGGCTTGGGCTTACCTCAACCTGAACCAACCCATTGCCATCCTAACACTGCTGAAAAGGTGGTGTCTCTAGCGCACTTGTTAGCCCACAAGATCGATGGTACGGAATGTTGTTAATGTCTTAAATCTATCAGTAACACTTGATGCTATTGAGCAGATGTTGATGTCATCGACAAATGCTTGATCCCATTGGAAAAATCCATAAAATCCATGTCGGTTGCTGGAATGTTTTAGGTGTTGCTACCTGATGATATCGAAGGAGTTCGATGCCATCGATGGATCCTCGATGGGATGTTGATGTCATCGAAGGTCCATCAAGCACGCGCAAAATTTTGTTAAGTGTAGGATTTGTTACCTATTCCGGTTGTAATAGTATATATATCAAGTGTAATCGGAATTTGGGAGAGAGAGAGAGAGAGAGAGAGAGAGAGAGAGAGAGAGAGAGAGAGAGAGAGAGAGAGAGAGAGAGAGAATGAGGTGTATTAGGGCTTTCTAATTCATTCCTAAGGGTTCAAGGGCATAGACAGGGCTTGTGAAGTAGATTTAAGGTTAGTTCGAATTGGTAAGACCCTAGCTCTTGTAATTTCTGCTTTCACAGTGCATTACTCGATGCTTTGTGTTGTGGTGCAAGGGTTTTGCCATATAAAATTCGGAATTGGTTGTACTTTACTTGATTCATCTTTGTGTGCTTCCACGGTTCCCCAACACGGAACACCGCACAAAAGGACCCCATTGTTGGCCATCTTTGTTAGGACATGTTCCTCAATGGTAAGTTTGTTATAGCCCCCGTTCCTAGTAATCTGTACTAAAGCCAACACAGCCTTCTGTCTCAAGGTGGAAAGGACTATTGGGACGAGAGATCTGAGGGTTGTTAGAGAACATCAAATGCAGAACAGTATGTTGGGTTTTAATCAGCCTTTTAGAGCTTTTGGCACATCCATAAGGTTCCCAAAGACGGACACGAATAACGAATAACGGGCCACCTAAAGTTCTAAAAACTACAGGGCCCAACGGTACCGTCAACAGAGAATCCCATGAGATCAACGGTAGGTAGGTAAACAACCCTGAGCAAAGGGCCCTATAAAATCTACAATAAGTAACCCGAAACAAAGGACCCATCTAAAGTTCTCAACATAAACTTGGGTGCCAAGGACTAATCTCAATACTGCTTGTTTGGAAAGATATTTTCCTTTGCAAAGCATTCGTAAGTTTCCAAAACACTCCCTTAGTTCAAGTTGAACTTGAAAGAAAGGTGGCTATGATTTTTCAAGGACTACTTCCTGTCTATGAGGAATAGGAGTCGTCATTAATTTCTGTGTTTATTTCTTCCCTGATGAAAGTGAACTGAGTGTTGGATCACTGATGAATCCAAATACAATCATAATGTTTCAATTGAATAAAAACCCATGTCAGAAATCAAACATTTACATCTCATTTACATATTTCAATGGCATTTTTCAGTTGTGCAACTGGAAATACGTAGGCATGCACCTCAATCAGCACCAAAGCATGCTTCCGTTTCTCCTATATATCAGCTTCATGATCATGGCAGCTGCTTCACATGCAAATCATATACAACCATCCACACAGTATATACACTCCTTCATTAACGTGGCTGCATAATCCGTGGATAATAGTGATAAAGCTCGGCCACCCATATAGCAACAACCTGAATAATAAATATTGTGCTGTGGCAATGTCGTCTGCTCTTGCTTAGCTTGGGCGCTTCACTCCAGCTCATCATCAATTTGGAGGTTCTGGAGTGTTCGTTTTGCATAGATTGTGATGGCCGCAGTGGCAGAAAGAGCTTTGCAGAAGCCGAGACAGTCATAGAGGATCTTTATCAGAATCCCACTGCAAAACAAAAGGAAAGAGAAAAGAAGAAGAAGAAACACAGTTATCCTCCGATTACTCAAAAACAGATGTACAATCAGCCATGGCAAAAATGTGTGTAAAGGTTGCATTTATAAAGGCAGTTTGGTTGATCTGCACATAAAAAGGAGGTTTTTCTTCTCCACCTATGCATGTACATAAAACAGGTGCATGTTGGGGTACAATTCGGGCATGTCTTCTATACTTGAGCCGACCCGACCGTTCATGACCCAAATACATGTGATTATTCCCAACCCCCAAACCAACACGAATTCAATCGACCAGAACTCAGTTTGGTTCGATCAGGTTCAGGTTTGCCAAACCCAAGCTGCAGTCCTAGGTGCATGTATAAACTAAGGGGGTCCTGGTTGTTCTCTGCATTGTAGGCTTCGTTGGGTCTAAAGCATGTCATCTAGAGATGAGCACATACATCATTTTAAGGCTGCTTCTTGCAAGATAAGTTTAATCTTCAAAGGAACATCTGTCAATTATCAGAATGTGAAGCAGTTTCTGTTGGCTGTACTGGCCAGAAATTCTCTTGGCTTTACAAAGCCTTAGAACCGAACACACCACAAATATAAAAAAATAATTTTACTTGCTGCACTTGCTGCACTCTCTTACTGTAATCGGACATACAAGGTGCCTTTTATAGGCTTTTGCACCAACTATGAAATGACTACACTACCCTAGGCTCTTTAATATTCTTAGAAACTGACATTTGGCCATTCATCTTCCAAAACAGCTCCTTTAGAGCTCTAACTGTTATGCATGGGGAGTTCAATGGTCACCTGAGGACATTCTTTGAAGCACCCATTTGGGTTTCTTGTTTTCAACACTCCCCTTCAAACCATTGTGTTTCATTCCAAGCATTGATCTTAGTCGTCTGAATGTATCAATCGGTAATGCCTTGGTGAATATGTCCGCGACCTGTTCAGTGGTGTGACAATACTCCAATTTCACCACTTTCTGCTTCACTTGATCTCTGAGAAAATGGTATCGAGTATCGATGTGCTTGCTCTTTCCATGTTGCACCGGATTTTTGGCTAACTCGATTGCCGACTTGTTAATATATTTATGGATTCTTCCTGCGGATGCTTGACTCCTTTAGCAAGTTTTTCAACCAAATCGCCTCTGTGTGGGACGATCTTGCCACATACTCTGCTTCACATGTGGACAAAGCAACAACACTTTGCTTCTTTGAGTTCCATGTGAAAGCAGTTGACCCGAGATAGAATACATATCAGTGGTGCTTTTCCTTTCATCTTGATCACCTCCCCAATCACTGTCTGAGTATCCATACAACATTGCTTCATTATTGTATGGATAGAAAAGACCGAATTCCATTGTTCCTTTGACGTACCTGAGGATTCTTTTTGCAGCTAGCCAATGTGATTCTTTTGGCGCTTCCATGTACCTACTTAGAAGCCCAACACTGTAGACGATATCCGGCCTTGTGATTGTCAAATACCTTAGGCTTCCAAGCGGACTCTTGAGCAGTCGAGTCCACGCTTCTTCCTTCTCCTTCTTTTGTCGACTTTAGGCCTGTTGCTCGGTGCGTGTTCACATTGCGATCGCCATCTTGAACTTTTTAAGCAACTCCTTGGCATACTTTTTCGTGATATGTAAATGCCGCCAACTTGTTGTTTTACTTGATGCCCAAGAAGAAGGACATCAATCCACCATCGGTCATCTCGAATTCATTGAACATAGCATGCTTGAATTCTTCAAACAAGATGATTGTTTCTGTAAATAGCAGATCATCAACATATAGGCATGCTATGAGGATGTCGCCATGAACATTTTTCTTGATGTAGAAAACATGCTCATATGGACATTGAGCGAAGCCGTTCTCTTGAAGATAATTGTCGATGCGTGCATTCCGGCACGAGAGCTTGCTTCAACCCATAAAGAGCTTTCTTTAGTCGATACACTTTGTGTTCCTCCCTTGAACAACAAAACCTTGGTGGTCAACATAGACCTCTTCTTCCGAGAATTCCATTCGGGAATGCAGATTTCACAAAGTTGGTAAATCATCCAACTGTGATGGGCTGCAAGGGAGATAATCATTCTCACAGTGTCAAGGCGAGCAACAGGAGCGAAGACTTCTTCATAGTCCACTCCGTACTTCTGTTTGTAACCCTTTGCTACGAGCCTTGCCTTGTAGCGATCTATTTCACCATCAACATTTCGCTTGATCTTGTACACCCATTTGACGCCAATAGTTCTTTGGCCTTGAGGGAATGAGATCAGCTCCCATGTTTGATTCTTCTCGATAGCATGGATCTCTTCTTCCATAGCCTTTCTCCAACATTCTTCATTCACGGCCTCCTCGAATGTGAGAGGCTCATGGTCTGCATACAAGCAGAACAAATTTACTTCCTCAGTTTCAGCGTATATATCATTGAGGCTCCTCATTTTGATCGGAGCCATGGGTGAGGGAGAACTGGATGATGACGTGTTGGCTGAATTTTGATTTGATGAAATACTTCCGGAGGAGATGGAACGTATCGCCCCGGACTTACGCGAAGACGGTTCGGCGAAAGAGGGTGTTGGTGGTGTCACGTTCCGATTTTCATGCTTATCTTCTTCATGTTCTTCAACCTCGACTTGATTTTCTTTGGCGAATCTTCCTCGTTCCATTTCAGGCTTCTTCCTCGCGAATACAACATCTCTACTTACCACCACTTTGTTAGTTAGTGGGTTGTAGAGCTTGTATGCCTTCGATACTTCACTATAGCCGATGAAGATGCACTTCTCACCACGATCATCAAGCTTTTTTTTTCTTCTTGCTTCGGAACTTGAGCGTAGGCGACACACCCAAAGATCCTTAGGTGCGCCACACTCGGTTTGTAGCCACTCCATGCCTCTGTGGTGTCATGTTTCTTACGCTTTTGGTTGGACACCGATTGAGCGGTAGGCGGTACATGCACCGCTCTTCGCCCGAAACTCTTTATGGGGCCTTTTCTTTGAGCATGGTTCTTGTCATGTCGAGGATGGTGCGGTTCTTTCGTTCCGCAATGCCATTCTCGCCGTGGTGTGTAAGGCTGCCGGTGTGTTCTTTGTTTGATGCCTTGTTCCCTGCAATACTCTCGAAAGGCATTTGAGGTGTACTCTCCACCTCTGTCAGATCTAAGAGTTTTGATTTTAAGACCACTTTCTTTTTCTACAAGGGTCTTAAAATTTTTAAAATAATAAAAGCGAGACTTTTCTTTGATTACATACACCCACAATTTTCTACTGAAATCGTCAATGAAGGTAATAAAGTATTTATTACCTCCAAGAGAGATTGGCTCCAATGGTCCACAGATGTCGGTGTGAACCAAGTGCAATGGTTCTCTTGCTCTTCGGGATACTCCACTCGGAAAGGAGTTCCTTTGTTGCTTGCCAAGTGTGCACGCCTCACACACATGTTCGGAACTTCAATATAGCAAGCCATGCACCATGCTTGATGAGGATAAGAGTCGAGGCCTTTGAAATGGAGATGCCCAAAGCGAAGATGCCATCTCCATGAATCATTCTTCACAAGTCCATAGAGGCACTTCTCGACTTTTGTGTAAATATGGAGTGGAAACATGCGATTCTTCGCCATTTGGACTTGAGCCACAAGTCTCTCGTGTGCATCTCTTATAGAGAGAGAATGGTTTTCCATGTGTATGACATACCCCTTCTCAAGGAGTTGGCCGATATTGAGGATGTTACTTTTCATGTTTGAGTGCACGTAATACACATTGGAGATAAAATTCGGCACACCATTCTTCGATAGATTTTGACTTTTCCTTTACCTTTCACAGGAACTTTTGATGAGTCTCCTAGACCGACATTGCCACGAGCATCGTCCGCGATTCCACGAACGCTCCTTCTTTCCACACATGTGGTTACTCGCACTGAGTCGAGATACCACACGTCATGTTGATCACATGTTTCTTCTTCTGTGCAAGAAGAAGTGTGGAGTCTTCTTTTCCCGATTTGATGCTTCGCATAATTAGAATGCTCATCTTGATCTCTTGGTTTGCTCCAACAGTTTGAAGCATAATGGCGAACTTGTTGCAATTGTAACATTGAATATTTTTTGTATTTCCACGTCCACGCATGGAGCGACCTCTACCATTTCCTCTTCCACGGAAATTGATAGTCTTTTGTTGATTTTGTGATTGGCTTGGATAATATCCACGCCCTGCCTCTCTTGCACGATTGCTAGTGCCACGGCCGCCTCGTTGTGTATGGCCATTCTTTTGTTCATTTAGAGTTAACTTAGACTCTAAAGCATGTTCAAGCGTTGAACCGGCATTCTTTTGCATTCTTTGCTCATGCACTTGCAATGAGCCCATCAATTCTTCAATGGACAAATTTTCTAAGTCCTTTGATTCTTCTATGGCAACAACCACATGTTCAAATTTGGTTGTGAGGGATCAAGTACTTTTTCAACAACCCGTACATCTTGATCTTTTCACCATTTCTTTTCAAGTTGTTAACAATAACAAGTAACCTTGAAAAGAAATCGAAATGGTCTCACCTTCCTTCATGTGTGAGGTCTCGAATTCGGCTCTAAAAGTTTGGAGCGAACCTTCTTCACACGATCAACTCCTTTGAAGATTGTGCGAAGAATCTCCCATGCTTGTTTGCATGTTGTCGCTTGCCGATCCGTTCAAAGTGGACTCATCCAACCCTTGATAGACAAGAAACAGAGCCTTCTTGTCCTTCTTTCTTTGATCTTTGAGGACCGCCCTTTGATCAGCGGTGTAGAGAGCTTCTTCTTCCGTTGTGGGTTCTACATACCCATCTGTAACAATATCCCATAGATCTTGCGACCCGAATAGTGCTTTCATCTGGATGCACCAGTTTTCATAGTTATCCTTGGATAACTTTGGAATCTGTGGCTGGATCGAGGACGCCATGATTGATTTTTTTTATATGAAGGGAGAGAGATGAAATAGAAAACAGATTTTTTTTAACAGATTTGTTTGGCTGAAAAAACAAAATTGCTGAACTCTGATTTTGTGAACAGAAATTTTCTTTTCTACAACTTCAACAGGGAACTCAAAACAAACTTTCCTTTGCAACAGATTTTTTTCAGAAAACTCTGGACTTGGCTGAAAAAAATATGCTGGAAACTTTTGTAGAAAAAGAACCTGGGCTCTGCTATCTGATTTTTTTTTTCAAACAGATTTTTCAAACTTTGGCAAATCTGCACTTGGCTGAAAAACCTCCTGGATGCTTCTTCCAGGAAAACAACCGAGGCTCTGATACCAGTTTGTTGGCTGTACTGGCCAGAAATTCTCTTGGCTTTACAAAGCCTTAGAACCGAACACACCACAAATATAAAAAAATAATTTTACTTGCTGCACTTGCTGCACTCTCTTACTGTAATCGGACATACAAGGTGCCTTTTATAGGCTTTTGCACCAACTATGAAATGACTACACTACCCTAGGCTCTTTAATATTCTTAGAAACTGACATTTGGCCATTCATCTTCCAAAACAGCTCCTTTAGAGCTCTAACTGTTATGCATGGGGAGTTCAATGGTCACCGGCTGTTGCTGGAAACGGCTGTTTGGGTTTGCTGTTTTCAACAGTTTCAGCATACATGAGGAATGACGACTATCCCAAATGCTCTCAATACAGATCCATTTGCCATTGTGGCACAGATGTGCCCGATCCAAGCTACCCATAAGATGGGCGTCATTGTGTTTGTGCCCTGGCCCAAAAATAAGGCTGGTCCACTAATTAGATAAGCTGCAAACAATAGGCACACAACTAACAGTCTGTCAAAGACAAACCACATGTAAAAAATGCACAACCTTTACACAGCTGCAGATATAAATTAGCAAGTATTTGTCGTTGAACCTTCACTATTCCACTATAAACTACAAAGATATGCTCGGGAAAAGGGAACAAACACAACTCGGTCTTCCCCAGGCACCTTTCTCTCCATTTAAATCGTATTTAGATGTAATTTGGATTGTAAACCAAATGCCCAAGATTCAAACTAGGAGAAAAGATGGACGTCAGTAAAGATTTCTCAAAAGACATCTACCAAAGAACCTGCTTTTTCTTTGGACATAACTTGCTCCAACAGAATCCATGTCACCGGAAAAAAAAAACGAAAAAAAGAAAAAAAGAAAAAAAAAAAAAGGAGAGGAAATCCCACTTTCATAATGTGAATTTACCAGGGGAAGCCACTTCACCATAAACAGAAACTGCTTAGATCAACAATTTTAATGCAGAGATCACACAAGGAGCTGCTCACACGAGCAGCATTGGAATCAAGTCTCTGAGTTGTTTAGAGATAACTTGAGAGAAGATTCCCGTGTTTTCGGAGATGTTTCATTTTGGGGGGTTGAGGTCCACAGCTCAGACAGACAATGCTTTATGTCGAAGTCAAGCATCATGCTTTCAATCCTAGCTCACCATGAATAAAGAAGCTCCAACCATCTATTATCATACAATGAGGTTGATGTTGATGGGGATTTGAATGAACCACAGTCATAATGAGCTTTTTATTCTTCTTTTCTCCTTTTCTTTTTCTTCCCTCTCTTTTTTTCTTTTTTTTTGGATAAAACACTAATATGTATATTAGAGTTTTAGGATCTGGAATTTTCTTTTCTTTAATGATTGTGTATATAGGAACAAGAGACTTAGAAACCAGGTTCCTGTATTTGTTGCTTCCTATGCTCTCGATCCTTGAATTCAAAGCTCAGGTATCAAAAGCTTGATTGATTCCCTTTCCTGTCTCAACAAACTCGCAAATCTGAAAGCTCTCTTCTCCAAAAATTTGTGCTGTCATCTTAACTTGTAATAACCAGATCTTTCTGGATCTCTTGGGCACCTGTGTTTGGATATGTCATGACATGGTTATGGAAATGGGACCAATGCCTGGTAAGATTTAACAGTAACGGGATATTTTATAGAAATATTATTGATAAAAATACCAAACTATTGATGATATGGTCATCTCCCAATGCCCTGAGATTCGGAGTGAAGCGAGCCCCACATTTACACCTGTACCAGACACTGTAACTAAGTAACATAGGTTTCAACAGGTTCAAGCCCCTTTCTTGAATGATCTTTAGACTGGTCTAACTAGATTCAATAAGATTCATGTATGAGGTAGTCATAGATATATTAACAAGTCAATAGTGATGTGGTTTTCCTCCTCAGTTTAGAGGAGAGATAATGCAGCGGGTTGAAAATCGGAGTGTTTCACCGCCCTGCTCGACCGGTCGAGGGTGGTGCTCGACCAGTCGAGTGGGGCTCGACTCAAAGTCTAGTGACCAATTGAATTAATTCCTCCGAGGTGCTTAACCAGTCGAGGGAGGTGCTCGACCAGTCGAGTGTGCCACTCAACCAGTCCAGGACTCTGCTCGACCAGTTGAGGTTACACAGATTCATCTCTGGATCTTGTGCGGACTGCGGCAATTTGAGGCGGTTCTCTCATAAGTGTGGAAAAGGAGTTTCTTAAACTATAAATAGGGGTCTCTAGGGCTCTTCTAGGGAATGCAAGAGGGTTTCCTAAAGCTTTGCAAGAGTTTGCTAAAGGGTTTAGGGCTACCAAAGGTGTGTGTGTGTGTGTGTGTGTGTGTGAGAGAGAGAGAGAGAGAGAGAGGAAGCTTGTGTAAGGGAGGTTATGCTCGTGGAGGTGATCTACTGTGCAATCAATATCTCAGCACTTCTATGTCCTCGTGATCGGTGAGATCTCTCCGTTTTTCTTTATTCTCTTATTGTTTATCCACTCCTGCGTGAGTGAAGAAGGTTTGATCCAAGAGGTGTGTGCTTGGGATCAGTCGTAACGTTCTACTTCATAGTGGATTGTTGATCTAGACGAGGTTCCCTGTTTTTACCTCTTTGAGGGTTTTCCACATAAAAACCTCTTGTGTCGTGTGGTTTGTGCTCTGATTTATTTTATTGCTTTATTATCCCATAATTCTGGTTTGTTTTGGGAGGCTAGATCCTAAGGTTTTGTGCAAGGCCCCTAACAAAGTGGTATCAAAGCTAAGTTTATTAAACGGAGTGAGATTGATTTTGAATTATGGATGGTGGCTCATCAAGGATGATCAGCCTCAATGGTTCTAACTGGACCATATGGAAGGCTAAGATGGAGGACTTGCTTTATTGCAATGACTTGTATTCTCCAATCCAAGGCATATCAGCAAAGTCAAAGGATATGACAGATGATGATTAGAAGAAATTGGACCGGAAGGTGGTGGAGTTTATTAGACAATGGTTGGATGATTCCGTATTCCACCATGTGTTTACGGAGACCACAGCCGCTAACCTATGGCCGAAACTGCAAGGGTAGTATGAGAGGAAGACAGCCGGCAATAAAATTTTCTTGATAAGACGTCTTGTGAATCTCAAGTTCAAAATGGTGGTTCTGTGGTTGAGCACATGAATGAGGTTAGCAATATTTTGAACCAACTCTCCGCTATGAAGATGGTCCTGGATGATGAATTATAGGCTTTGCTATTGCTTAGCTCATTGCCTGACAGTTGGTAGACATTGGTGGTGTCTCTAAGTAACTCCGCGTCAGACGAAAAGGTGTCCATGGAATAGGTAACTAGCTATCTCTTCAATGAGGAGACAAGGAGGAAGTTTTAAGGGTCCACTTAGCAAGAGGCCCTTGTGACACAAGAACGGGGGAAATGAAAGAATAAAAAGGGCGGGAAGGCCTGATATAAATCAAGAGGCAAGTCAAGCACTAGGAAGGATATTGAATACTGGAATTGTGGTAAGAAGGGCCACTATAAGCATGAATATCATAAGAATAAAAACGACAAGAAAGGAAAAGGAAAGGAGAAGGAAGGTGAATCAGAATCTACTGCGGTCGCTTCAGATGGTGACGTTGTAGTTATTCTTTCAGCAGATCATGATGTTTGTCTCACGACTACGAATTAGGACACCGACTAGGTGATAGACTCGGGAGCCTCATTTTATGTGATTTAACGCAGAGACTTCTTCATAAGCTACAAGTCAACTGACTTTGAGACCGTGAAGATGGAAAATTCTAGTGTATCAAAGATCGTAGAGGTCGGTGATATTTGTGTGAAGACCGATGTGGGCTACACATTGGTTATTAGGGATGTGAGGCATATCTCAGACCTTCACCTCAACTTGATGTCGACGGGAAGGTTGAATGATGATGGCTATGAAAGCCAATTTGTTGGTGAGCATTGGAAGCTCATTAAGAGTTCATTGATCGTAGCCAGAGGAAAGAAGTTTTGCACCCTTTACAAGGCAAGTGTCAGTGTGTACAAGGGTGGGTTGAACGCAGCGGAAGATTCAGTTATTGACATGTGGCACAGGCATCTAGGCCACATGAGTGAAAAAGGGCTTCCGGTACTAGCGAGGAAGTGGCTCCTTCCAGACGTGACAGGTATACCTCTCAAAATCTGTATTGATTATTTATCAGGGAAACAACATAAAGTTTCATTTGTTAAATCTTCTTCTCATGTTAATAAAGTGCATGCATTAAATTTAGTTTATTCTGATGTTTGCGGTCTTATGAAGACAAAAACCATGAGTGGGGCATTGTATTTTGTCACTTTTATAAATGATGCATCTAGGAGGGTTTGGATTTATGCTTTGAAATCAAAGGACAAGGTCTTTGGTGTGTTTAAATTGTTTCATACTATGGTCGAGAGAGAGACAGGTAGATCATTGAAGTGCATCCGCATTAACAATGGTGGTGAATACATCAGTGACTTTCATGAGTATTGCAAGTCCCTGGGTATACGGTATGAACAGACGATTCCCAAGACCCCCAGCATAATGGTGTGGTTGAGCGAATGAATCGCACCATTGTAGAGAGAATCAAATGCATGTTATCCCATGTGAAGTTGCCCAAGACGTTCTGGGGAGAAGCAATGCACATGACAGTGTATTTAATAAACAGGTCTCCATCAGCCCCGTTGAATGAAGAAGTACTCGAGAAGGTGTGGACTGGACAAGATCCTTTGTACAGTCATCTCAGGGTGTTTGGATGTAGGGCATCTATTCATGTACCAATGGACGAGAGGTCTAAGCTCAATATGAATATCAGACAATGTGTGTTCTTGGGGTACGGTGATGAAAAATTCGGTTACAGATTGTGGGATTCGACCGAGAAGAAGCTCATTAGATGCAGAGATGTGGTATTCTTTGAATATCAGTGTATAGAAGACATTAGTAAGTCAGAGAAGAACCAGCCTAGTTTAGATGAGCTAAAGGACATGGATCCGGTTATTCCTCCCGTGGTGCCTGATGACGAGGGAGTACAACAAGGTACAGAGGACGAGAGAGTTCCTATAGAAGATGGACCAGAGGAGCAGCCCCCACTTGATCCACCCGTTGAGCCACAGGTGAAGAGGTCATTTAGGGACAGTCAGCCGTCCAAGAGGTACTCGCCGCATGAGTACATTATGTTCACTGATGGGGGAGAGCCAGAAGATTATTTTGAGGCCCTTGCTGAAGAGCATAAGTGGAAGTGGTTGAAAGTTATGCAAGAGGAGATATAATCCTTGCATAAGAACCACACCTATGATATGGTGAAACTGCCTAAGTGCAAGAAAGCTCTGAGTAACAAGTGGGTGTTTAGAAAGAAGGTTGAGAAAAAGAATTTACAGATGAGGTTCAAGGCCAGACTTGTAGTGAAATGGTTCGGTCAGAGGAAAGGAATAGACTTCGAGGAGATATTCTCACCAATGGTGAAGATGACATCCATACGGGTGTTGCTTGGGTTGGCGGCTAGCATGGATCTGAAGATAGAGCAGTTAGATGTTAAAACTGCCTTCCTCCATGGTGACCTAGAAGAAGAGATCTATAGCACCAACCAGAGGGGTTCGAAGTCAAGGGCAAAGATCATATGGTGTATAGGCTGAGGAAGAGTGGTATGGGCTGAAACAAGCTCCAAGGCAATGGTATAAGAAGTTCGACTCGTTCATGTTAAAGCATGGGTATGACAGAACGGTGTCGGACCACTGTGTGTTCACACGCAAGTTCTCAGATGATGATTTCTTAGTTTTGTTGTTATACGTTGATGACATGCTCATCATGGAAAAAGACATCAAGAAGATCGACAGGCTAAAATAGGAGTTGGGCAAGTCATTTGCTTTGAAAGACTTGGGCCCGGCCAAACAGATCTTAGGAATGGAGATAACCCATGACACAAGCAGCAGGAAGTTTTGATTGTCACAAGAGCGGTATATTGAGGCGGTTCAATATGAATGCAGCGAAGTCGGTCAGTACTCCACTGGATGGTCACTTCAGATTGAGTGACAGGCAGTGTCCCAAGATGAAGGCAGATGTGAATGAGATGCAGAAGATACCCTACGTGTCAGTAATAGGAAGTTTGATGTATGTTATGGTGTGTACATGCCTAGACATAGCATATGCGGTTGGTGTTGTCAGCCGGTATCTTGCCAATCCTGACAAAGAGTATTGGACAACGGTGAAGTAGATACTACGGTATCTAAGAGGCTCATCCAGGTTGAGCCTATGCTATGGTGATGGAAAACCTATGTTAGAGGGTTACACAGATGCAGATATGGCAGGTGATGTAGACTCCAGGAAGTCTACATCGGGGTTAATATTCACGTTTGCAGGGGGAGCGGTTTCTTGATAGAGCAAGCTACAGAAGGTCGTAGCATTGTCAACGACAGAGGCCGAGTACATTGCGGTCACAGAGGCATGTAAAAAGATATTTTGAATGAAAAGGTTCCTACGGGAACTTAGCCTGAAGCAGGAGCAGCACGTGGTTTATTGCTATAGTCAAAGTGTTATACACTTGAGCAAGAATCCAAGTCACCGCTCCAAGTCAAAGCACATAGAGATTCGGTATCACTGGATCAGGGATACTTTGGAACAGAAGGTGTTATAGCTTAAGAAGGTCCACACAAACGATAATGGGTCAAACATGATGACCAAGGCTTTACTTAACAACAAGTTTGAGGTTTGTAGAAACCAGGCTGACTTGAAGAAGGTAAATTCCTCCTGAGTCGGAAAGGGAGAGATTTGATGGGGTTTTCCTCCTCGGTTCAGAGGAGAGATAGTACAGAGGGTTGAAAATCAGAGTGTTTCACCGTGCTGCTCGACCGGTCGAGTGGGCTACTCGACCAGTTGAGGGTAGCGCTCGACCAGTCGAGTGGGGCTCGACTCAAAGTCCAGCATCCAATTGAATAATTCCTCTGAGGTGCTCAACCAGTCGAGGGAGGTGCTCGACTGGTCGAGTGTGCCGCTCGACCGGTCTAGGACTCTACTCGACCAGTCGAAGTTACGCAGATTCATCTTCGGATCTTGTGCGGACTGCAGAAATTTGAGGCGGTTCTCTCATAAGTGCGGAAAGGAGTTTCCTAAACTATAAATACGGGTCCCTAGGGCTCTTCTAAGGAATGCAAGAGGGTTTTCTAAAGCTTTGCAAGGGTTTGCTAAAGGGTTTAGGGCTATCAAAGGTGTGAGAGAGAGAAAGAAAGAGAGAGAGGAAGCTTGTGGAATGGAGGTTATGCTCGTGGAGGTGATCTACTGTGCAATTAATATCTCAACGCTTCTACGTCCTCATGATCGGTGAGATCTCTTCGTTTTTCTTTATTTTCTTATTGTTTATCACTCCTGTGTGAGTGAAGAAGGTTTGATCCAAGAGATGTGTGCTTGTGATTGGTTGTAACGTTCTACTTCATAGTGGATTGTTGATTTGGACGAGGTCTTGTGGTTTTTACCTCTTTGAGGGTTTTCCAAGTAAAAATCTCTTGTCGTGTGGTTTGTGCTTCGATTTATTCCATTGCTTTATTATCCCATAATTCTGGTTTGTTTTGGGAGGCTAGATCCTAAGGTTTTGTGAAAGGCCCCCAACAAATAGAGCGTACTTGACCTATCCTTGCTAATAAGGTTTGAGCCCTTCTAATTGTGGTTGACAACATAATTTGACGAAGTGTATGCAAGTTTACGATGCAAATACAACCAGTATGAGGATTGTTGCAATAACAGTTTGGATTCCAGGAATGGTCTCCCTATTGATAAAAGATCACCCCTAGGAATGGTCTCTTTGATAAAGAAAACCACTTTCCACTAGGGCTATTGTTCTTTTGTCATTAACATAAGGCCCACAGGGACATGAGTGGAGGAGGTAGTAAGAAAAGATTTGATGACCTATGAGGATAAGGTCTGTGATAGAGTGGAATGACATAATAGGAATTGTGTAGCCCAACCCAATTCGTTGAGATAAGGCTTAGATGATGATGACAAACAATGAAAATGATTCTTAATTGTCATTAGGTAGCATGGTCAGATGTTTCTACATCCCTTACATCTTAATCATGGTGTAAGTAATTCACAATGTTTTCGTAAATCATTGAATGGTGGGATGATGCTTATATATATATATATATATATATATATATATATATATATATATATATATATATATATATATATATATATATATATATATATATATCTTCTCTGCATATGTTTGAACTCCATGTATGCCATAGTATAGTATGAGTAATGCAGGGGCATTTTCACACCGAGCTCGAGTAGGGTTGCCTATGCGATGCAGGGGCACTTTCACACCGAGCTCGAGTAGGGTTGCCTGTGCGATGCAGGGGCACACTCGGGGTGGCCAGCCCGTGTGAGGCCGGCCCCATCCGTGTGAAGCGGGTGGCTCGTGTGAAGCGGAACCCATGTGAAGTGGGGCCTATGAGGGGGGTTCAGCCAAGGTCCTAACCCATGCGATGTGGGGCCTGGGCTATGAGATAAAGGGGTTAATTCGCCATGCTCTATCAGTTCGAGCTTTTAGAGCAAGTTTGTCCTGCATCAGTGAGTCTATGTTAGAGTGGAACAGTAGGTTAAGTCTTACAGGATTGCAAGAGAGACATCTCTGCATGTCCAACTTTGAGATACATGCAGTCTCCAAGTTACATAAGAAAATTGTGAATCTTGATTTACTAGTCATGATTGCGGTAGAAACATCAAAATGCAGAAAATTCAATTAGACCACCAGGTATGACTGGTTTTCTCATACAAAGATAGGGATGCACAGCACAGTGTAGCACTCCTGTTAGCCCAATCTGGAGAGGCCACCCATATGATGTCAGCTCTTTTAGGCTGCTGACACTGCTTGACGGGGCCAATCAGTTTGCTACACTTTTCTGTAGTGAGTTGCACAATATCATTCCCCAGAAATATTATTTAGTAGGCAGCATTTGAGGAGAGTTCTAACCTGTAAAATGTGATCAAAACTTCAGGTACAGTTCCCACCAATGACCCAAATATGTAAGGACCATATTTAATGTTTGTTGCAACAATAACATAATTGAAGATAATATATGGAAACGGAGAAATCCTTAGTAAAGCTACAGCTCGACACTGATGGAACCAATTTCCTTTGCCAACTAATCTCATAATAACAGCTTTATTGGGCCACTTTTCTAGCCACCTCTGCAAAATAGAAAACAGCAGAGCTCAATTGATTAATTTTTTGTGACAAAGAGAAATGCTAAATATATACGACAACTTGGACTAACATGTATTCTGCTACGGAACAGAGAACCAATGAGATATGGAAGTGACATGCCCAAACTCGTCCCCGCCATAATGAGTAGAAATCCAAAACCATAACCAAAAGTCATCCCCGCTATCCACATACAAGGTGCAGAAGGTAGTAACAGAGTAGGGAATATTGCCATAGAAGCAAAGAGTAAAAGCCCAGGAACTGGTGTGCTAAATGTTGTTGTCTCCCAATCCAAGATGGGGGCAACCACCTGCAAGAACAAACACATGCTGAATCAAGACAAGAACAGATAAAATAGTAAATTATAGAACCATTGCCACAACATAACTCTTAAGTGAGTAAAACAACATAGACGCCAAACAATGTGGATAATCACAGATATATATGTATGTGAACTCTATTGCACGTTTATTGGTATCCAAATATAGGATTGGATTACCACGTGCGTCTGCAGCAGTCAAGTAAATTGTGGCAACTCATCCATGGTACACGTGGCATTCATCTGTACCAATTCCAGATCATGGGCCCATTACTGAAGGAGCATTGCACAAAGACTAAATCGATGGAACAATCTAAACCATTTGATTCAAACACCAAATTTGGCCAGCTTATCATTTTCGTTTTAACTGTCCATTTGACGGCACCAATTGGATGGTTTATTGTCCAATCGGTGTATTTTTCAGTACCTCATCCACAACAGGGCACGTGATTGGAATAGAATGTGTACGCATGCTACTTGTGTTGAAATCGGTGTCTCCAATCTATTCTGGAATAGGGGATTTAGATCAATCGATAACACCCTGAATATATGAGTTTGCTCGCTGGACAGTTTTGAGTAGTTTCAATTGATTAACCATCTATGTTCGATCGATCAGGATAATTCAAAAAAATTAAATTTGCTGTCTGCACACTTTTGAGCATGTTCGATTAATCGAACGTGGATGCTCGATTGATCGAGGGTTGCTCGATCAATGTCAATTGATTGATGGTTGGATCGATGGCGCGTGCGGTTTTGCGTAATCGTGTGATTTGTTTCTTATTCCATGTGTAACACTATATATATGGGTGTTAAACATGATTAGGGTAACGAACAACTTATTCTAAAGGAGTGCTAGGGTTTTCGCATCTATAAGTTGATTTTATCTCTTATAATTTCGTTTACATAATGGATTGCTTGTCACTTTGTGCCGTGGTTTTTTCTTGCAAAGGTTTTTCCACGTAAAATAGTGTGTTCTCTGTGGTTGCTTTGTTTACATTTATCTTTTGTTTGTGTGATTCTATTTTGGAGTTTGCTTTCATGGATCCCAACTTGTACTGTGGATGAGTTGCCACAATTTAGTGAATTGTGGCAAATATTGACCCTACCCTACATGGGCCGAGAAGCTGAACAATTGATAACAGATTAGCCCTCCCCAACTTGCATAAGGCTGCATTTCCATGTCCTCTTTGCTTTTAGGGAGAAATGGATATTCTCAGATTTTTTAGTAAAAACATTGGAAATGGAAATCGAATTCAACAGTCAATTTTTTACACAAACAATAACAAACTAGATTTCCATGAAAATTGAATTAATTTCCAGAGTACTCTCTCAAAGTCTGCATCATTGGGTTTCCTCCAAAGGTGTTTTTGGGAGCAAATTACTATTTCGGTGTGGAGTCAAACAAAATTCTGCTCCAAATTGCTGTCTATTAGCGATGTGGGCAGATAAGCATCCTTCTACCCACAGAAAATCAACGGTACACCCAAACACACCCTAAAATGTAATTACAAATCAGGTATTTTTACTAAATTCAATAACATAGAAATAAATTAATAGAAAGGAATCAACTCGACAATATTCACATAATTGCGTACTAACCAAGTATTCAATTCCAAACTAAAACAAGACCCAAAAAAAAAAAACAAAAAACAAATATAAGAGAGTTGAACCACAACACCTTATGAGGAACGACCCACCCCAGATGATGAAACAAGCGGCACTGACCACCAAGAGAAGGCAGGACAAAACCACCTTCATCCACCACCAGAGAGGACATCCCTTCCTCGGAGACTGAGTGTTAAGGGTCAAATATTGCGTACCAGACCCTATTTATTGCCTGAATTTACGAACATAGTACTGATTAACGGTTCAATTTAACTGTGTTCGTGATACAGGGTATATTTGAGAGCTTGGATTACAAAAGGTGTTAAACGCATGGAATTAATGTTCTGATGATGCCAAGGTAAGGGACGGACTCCAGGGGACCAAGATCGACGGATTTATATGCCAGAGATCCAAGGAAATCAAGCCGTTCACGTTAAAGAGGCCTGAAAGCCCTCCAGAATGCAAGATCACAGGGTTCCGGCTATACGTTCAGCTTGAAACTCCATACGGGGCCAAGGGACCACAAATTAACCGCACACGTCAAATTTCATCTGTTCGATCCCTGTAGAAGTGGCTCAACAGACAGATCGGCCCATAAACGGTCAATTTTGGGCCCACCTGGTATCTGGATATGCTCCATCTTGGGTCCCAACCGTTTAAATAATATGACAAAGAGGATGGATGGAGCGGATTGCTCGTAAACATCACAGTGTAGCCCACATGTGCATTGTGTATACAGGCGCACGTGCGCCAGCCGTGCACCAGACGGTCAGCTCGGTCAAAGACGGGCTGACCCGTCTTCCTTCATACGTAGCAACAGCGGACGCACCAACGTCCGCTAATTTTGAGCAGTAGGCCCCACTCGTTCCTGTTTTGATGGATCTGAACCGTCCATTGCGTTCAAAGCGAGGGAATAACCTACGTCTAGGTGTCTGTTAGGCTTCATGCACGTGTACCCACGTAAACTGTTGTACAACAAGAGATGGACGACGAAACAAGAGATCAAGCGGGCCACACCGATTTCGCTCCAAAAATGCATCTTCCTGGGTGATTTTTGGTCCTAAAACTAATGGACGGGGCGGATTGTTCACCTGACTTCAATTGGTGAGCCAACGCACACTGTCAGGGACTTCCGCGGAAGCTCTGTTTCGCACAGGGACTTCTGGTTTTCCCTTGAGAGCCACCACCGTAGAACAAAGGTCCAATCGGGACCGTCCATCATGTTTAAAAGGGGCCCATAAACACGGTCTAGGTGGCGAAATTTTAAGACGCATCAGAGATCGGTTTTCGATCATCCAAATGGCAGACAGACGGTGGAGAGGGTTGATTCGATGGACCAGAGAAGCCCGAGAAAAAAACACTCCTTCCAGATTGAAATTCCGGGAGGAATTCAGTGGATGGGTCAGATTTCTCTTCTGACTTCAATCCTAGGCCCACCAATCATCACAGATGCGTAAAGCCTTGCGTTTGATTTCACTGCGTAAACAGGGAGTCCGGCTCCGTTGCAAACTAACTGCGAAAGAGAAGTCGGTGCTCGACTCCAGCCACCACTTCCAGAATTCTATAAAGGAGAGAAAGGAAGAGAGAGAGACGGCATCCAGGGCTGACCGTGAAGCAGCGAACGAGGGAGAGTTTTTCTTAGTCTTTATTTTTACTATTTTTATTTCTTTATTTTTATTAAGGATAGCCTAATCATGGTAGGCTAAACCCCTTAGCTAGGGCGAAGAGGTGAAGCTTGTAGTGAGATGAGATTTTACTTTATGCCTTTAATTTATTTCTTTTTGTGAACTGAATTGATATTAGTTTGATTATTTAAGGGAATACTTTTAGTTTTTAATGGTCTGTTGTGACTAAAATTACAATGGGTCTGCAATAGCTTTGAGTATGTTCCTTTCCTTTTGATGTTTATGACGTCAGGAAGCCCTGTTGTTCACCATCGTCTCCTGGGCATGGTTGGATGTCGGTACCCTTTCCTAACCTTCATGGCATGTTGATTGGTTGGTAATTAGTTTAATTCTGTTGTTTGCTTTGTCTCCTGGGCATGGTTTGGTGATGGAATCCATTCTAATTCATACACCTTTCATCTTTTGAAAAATATATCAACGGCAGTTCAGTAAATTTCCATAATTCATGATACTGGCATAAGATCTCCCTGATCTCTACAAGTGGATCTTCTGAATCCCTAGTTTCCCTTCTCTGAATTTTCTTAAGTTTTAGATAATTATTTCACCATTATTCCTCAAATCATAATTGGTTTAGATTTCATCTTAGCCTAGTTCTAAATCTGGTTATTTTTAGAATACGTACAGATTTCAGTCCCTGTGGAATCGACCTCGGTCTTACCGAGTTTATTACTACATCACAACCCTACACTTGGGGAGTGAACAAGTTTTTGGCGCCGTTGCCGGGGACTGACGGCTACGATTTTCTGGAATTAATTGGATTTAGAGTTAGTTTAAGATTAGGATTTTTACTAATTTTAATTTTGTTTTCTATTTTGATTCATAGAACTAACTTATTTTCTATTTTGTAGGTTGTTAAGATAGAACTTCTAATTTGGTAAACTCTTTCTGATTTTCTAGATTTTCTAACTCTTTAGATTTGGTTTGCTTTAGAAATTTCTTCTATTTAGAAACTAACTTATTTTGTTTTATTTTGCAGGTCTTTAGCTTAAGGACTTCAAGTTGGTAATCTCCTTCCAACTTTCTCTTTCTTTCTAGATTTTCATTTTCTTTCTTAGGATTAGGTTTAAAATTTGATTGAGGGCTGCGAGTGTTTCATGCCCAAGTGGGCCCGTGACGACACTCGACGTCTCTTTACTGAAGGAGGATTAGTTGAGGGGTTGACTGTCCATCGCAGGATTAGACACCGCTCGAATTCCCCTGAGTTAATTGAGGTTATGGCTGCTAATCAACCTCAAGCACTACCTCAACAGATGGATGAGGAAGTACATGATGAGAATGAGGTGCTTCAAGCACCCCCGCCTCGTACCTTACGAGATTATTTACAACCGGCGGGGGTGAGCACGCCCTCATGCATGATTTTTCCTGAAAACACAGGACAGATGGACATCAAGTCAGGAGTTATCCAACTCCTTCCTAAATTCCATGGGCTTGAATCAGAAAGTCCATACTTACATTTGAAAGAGTTCGATGAGATCATAGCCACCTTATACTTTCCCAATGTATCCGAGGATACAATCAGGCTGAAACTCTTTCCTTTTTCCTTGAAAGAGAAGGCTAAGACGTGGTTACATTCACTGCGTCCTAGATCCATTGGCACATGGAATGATTTGCAGAGGGAATTCATAAAGAAAAATTTCCTACATCATAAAACGATTACCCTCAGAAAAGCAATCATGAACTTCGCCCAAAAGGAAGATGAAACATTCTACCAATGTTGGGAAAGGTTCAAGGATCTTGTCAGTTCATGCCCACAACACGGTTTTGAAATGTGGCGCATTACAAATTTTTTCTATGATGGACTGACATCTTCCATGCACCAACCGGTCGAGACAATGTGTAATGGAGAATTCATGAATAAAGAAGTCGATGAGGTATGGGATTACCTCGATAGACTTGCCGAGAATGCACAATCATGGGACCATTACCCAAAATCAAACACCACGCCTAGGCCAACTCAATCTAAGGAGAAAGGTGGAGTATATCTTCTGAAAGAAGAGGATGATGTAAATTTTAAAGTGACTAATCTCATGCGAAGAGTCGAGGCCATGGAAGGAAAGAAGGATAAGGTTAATGAAATTGTTTGCGGCATCTGTGATTGCAATATTCACACAACTGAAAATTGTCCTACCATATCTGCCTTTTGAGGAGTGTTGAATGAGCAAGCTAATGCCGTAAATAACTATCAAAGACCTTTCAATGGATCTACCTCCAATACATACAATCCTGGTTGGAGAAATCATCCAAATTTTAGTTGGAGGAATGGACAAACTGCTACCCCTCAAAGTTTCTTCAATCAAAATCAAAATCAGGGGAAACCTCAAGAAGAACCGGTTCAAAATTCCATACAAGAGCTGACTCAGGCAATGCGTGGACTTACAGACTTTATGCAAAAAATAGATTCACGTATGACGGTTATAGAAAAGGGGATGCTTCCTGCACAATCGCTTCCCAATCCTAAACCACAATACGAGATAAATGATCCCAGCTCTTCAAATTAAATGGGACACGCTAAATCCATCACCACTCTTAGGAGTGGGAAGATCATTGATAAAACCCTTCCAGTTAGGCCCGAAAAGCCTTAAGAACCAGAAGAGGACAATAATGATGGATCTCGTGATGTCCCACAAAATTTAGAACCGGAACTTCTAGAGAAGCCAGTTGCTCCATTCCCCCAACGGTTGGTTGCACCAAAACGTCTTTCTAACTCTCAGGATATTCTGGAGGTGTTGAAACAAGTAAAAGTCAATATTCCTCTACTTGATGTCGTAAAACAGGTTCCTCTATATGCAAAATTTCTGAAAGACCTATGCACAACCAAAAGACGGCAGAGTATTCAAAAGAAGATCTTCTTGACTGAGAAAGTGAGTGCCATCCTGAAGCAAGACGTGCCGCAGAAATTCAAGGATCCCGGTAGCCCAACCATATCATGTGTAATCAGGAACCATCGAATTGATCACGCACTTCTTGACTTAGGAGCAAGCGTCAATCTGATTCCCTACTCAGTATACAAACAGTTAGGGTTGGGTGAGTTAAAACCCACCCTAACCACACTACAACTTGCCGATCGAACTGTTCGTGTACCAAGAGGGATTATTGAGGATGTGTTAGTCCAAGTCGATAGATTTTACTATCCTGTAGATTTTATCATCCTGGACACCGAACCCATCAATAACGTGAGCACTCAGATTCCCGTCATTCTTGGTCGCCCATTCCTTCCCACGTCAAATGCAATTATCAATTGCAGGATTGGTGTCATGACTATGTCTTTTGAAAATTTGACATTGGAGTCAAACATCTTTTTCAATATTATAAAGAACGAGAGAGGATGATGACGATGTCCACGACATTAACATGATCGATACTTTCGTGAAAGATAGGACACCCCTCACCTTATCCTCTGATCCTCTAGAGATGTGCTTGGCCCACTCCCATGAGTTTGATGATGATATGATTAGGGAGACGTGTGCCTTGCTTGATATTGCACCGGTACTTGAAGTTAACCGGTGGAGGCCACAATTTGAAGAATTGCCACAAACTGATGTAGTGCCTCTACCGTCTAACCTCAAGGCATCGAAGCTTGACCTAAAACCTTTGCCCTCTAATTTAAAATATGCCTATTTAGGTCAAGATGAGACTTACCCGGTGGTGATCTCTACCCACCTGGAGAAAGAACAGGAGAGTATGCTCATATCTACTCTCATTGAGCATAAAGGAGCCCTAGGATGGACGATAGCGGACCTCAAGGGAATCGATCCCTCGATTTGTACTCACCACATATATCTTGAGGAAAATGCGAAGACCGCTCGGCAACCACAACGTAGGCTAAATCCAAACATGAAGGAAGTGGTTAAAGCCGAGGTTCTCAAACTATTGGATGTGGGTATCATATACCCTATATCTGATAGTCAATGGGTGAGTCCAACTCAGGTGGTTCCTAAGAAGTCCGGAATCACCATCGTAGCCAATGCTAATAATGAACTCGTGCCAACTAGAGTCACTACTGGTTGGAGAATGTGCATTGACTACAGAAAGTTGAATACCGTCACAAGGAAGGATCACTTTCCTTTGCCCTTCATTGATCAAATCTTAGAAAGGCTAGCTGGTCATTCCTATTACTGTTTCCTTGACGGGTATTCAGGCTACAATCAGATTGAAATCGCCCCTGAGGACCAGGAAAAGACCATATTTACATGTCCCTACGGCACCTTTGCTTACCGAAGGATGCCATTTGGACTATGTAATGCCCCTGCCACCTTTCAGCGATGTATGCTGAGTATCTTTTCTGATATGGTGTGGCAATTTCTAGAGGTCTTCATGGACGATTTCTCTGTCTATGGCTCATCTTTTAGCAAGTGCTTGGAAAGTCTTAAATGTGTGCTGAAAAGATGTGAAGAAAAGAACTTGGTACCTAATTGGGAGAAGTGTCATTTCATGGTTCATAAGGGAATTGTCCTTGGATATATCATCTCGTCCAAGGGAATTGAGGTAGATAAGGCAAAAATCGATCTTATCTCTAACCTACCTCCACCCAAGAACATCAGGGACATGCGATCCTTCTTAGGACACGCAGGATTTTATAGGCGATTCATAAAGGACTTTAGTCTCCTCTCTCGTCCTTTATGTAATCTTCTTCAAAAGGATGTTCCATACGAGTGGACTGAGCAATGCCAGGAAGCTTTCACCAAGCTTAAAGGCATGTTAACCACTGCACCCATCATGCAGCCACCCGACTGGAGCCTTCCTTTTGAGCTTATGTGCTACGCTTCTGATTATGCTCTTGGAGCGGTTCTAGGCCAGAGAAAAGATAAGAGGCCCTACGTCATCCATTATGCGAGTAGGACTTTAAATCTTGCCCAAGTGAACTACTCGACTACGGAAAAAGAACTCTTAACTGTAGTGTTCGCCTTGGACAAATTTAGGTCCTACCTGATCGGATCCAAGATCATTATCTATACAGATCATACGGCACTAAAGTATCTTCTTTCTAAGAATGATTCTAAGCCCCGCCTGATACGATGGATCCTTCTACTCCAAGAATTTGATTTGGAAATTAAAGATAAAAAGGGAGTAGAGAACGTAGTGGTCGATCACCTTTCTCGCCTTAATACCTCTGATTCTCTTGAGGCGACCCATATCAACGACATGTTCCCTGATGAACAACTGTTCAGAGTCTCCATTCACCTTGGTTCGCTGATATTGCTAATTATCTTGCTACAGGTTCCATATCGTCACATTGGACTGCGCAAGATAAGAAGAAATTTTTCACCGAGGTGCGCAACTTCTTCTGGGATGATCCATACTTGTTTAAATATTGCCCAGACCAAATCTTAAGGAGATGTATGCCAGACGATGAGCATCAGAGTGTTATCTCCTTCTGTCACTCACAGGCCTGTGGTGGTCACTTTTCTGCAAAAAAGACCACGGCCAAGATTCTGCAGTGTAGCTTCTATTGGCCCACTATGTTCAGGGACACTCATGAGTTTTGCAAAGCTTGTGAGCGTTGTCAGAAATTGGGAGCATTGTCCCGTCGAAATATGATGTCCTTTAATCCCATTCTTATCATAGAGGCATTTGATTGCTGGGGCATCGATTTCATGGGACCATTCCCCCAATCTTTTGGGAATTTATATATTTTGCTTGCCGTAGACTATGTCACTAAATGGGTCGAAGCGATTCCGTGTCGGAATAATGACCATCGCACGGTCATTAAATTCCTAAAAGAGAACATCCTTTCCCGATTTGGAACGCCTCGAGCCATCATTAGTGATGGGGGCTCACACTTTTGTAATAGGTCATTCGAGAGTTTAATGAAGAAATACAGTATCTCTCATAAGGTGAGCACCCCATACCACCCACAGACAAGTGGGCAAGCTGAGATTTCTAATAGGGAGATCAAACACATTTTGGAGAAAACGGTTAACCCTGACCATAAGGATTGGTTAATTCGATTGACCGATGCCTTATGGGCGTACCGTACTGCTTTTAAAACCCCTATTGGAATGTCTCCCTTTAGACTTGTCTATGGGAAGGCTTGCCACTTGCCTGTGGAATTGGAACATAGAGCCTACTAGGCGATCAAAAATCTAAATTTCAATTTAGACAACGCTGGCTCGCTACGCAAACTTCAGTTGAATGAACTTGAAGAAATCCGGAACGACGCATACGAGAACTCGAGAATTTACAAGGACAGAATGAAGACGTTTCATGACCAACATCTTCTACGAAAATCATTCACGCCAGGTCAGAAAGTCCTTTTGTATAATTCTCGATTACATCTTTTTCCAGGTAAGCTTCGATCTCATTGGACCGGCCCTTACATTGTTGTTACTGCTTATCCTCATGGGGCCGTTGAGATAAGAGATCCCGACAATGGTAAGGAGTTTAAAGTAAATGGACATCGATTAAAACTATTTGTCGAGAAATTTGATTCAGAGGACATGTCCATGCCTCTGACTGATCCTGTCTACCAGGACTGATCTCCTAGTCTGATGGAGGTATAGGTAGGTTTATCGCTTTCTTAGGACTATGGTAATTTGCTTTATGTTATTTTAAGATAGACGGTAAACTTAGCACTCCTGGGAGGTAACCCAGCTTTTCCATTTATTTCATTTTCCTAGATAGTTCAATGTTTGTGGGTAACATTACTGCAAACCCTCACGAGACTACAACTCATCCACTAGGGGTAACCTAGGGGTTTAAAGGCTTGTTGCATATGCTAAATGCAATCGAGAGCACCTGCGAAAGTGGTACAGATAGGATTTTATTTTTTATTATTTTTGTTCTGCTTTCTCTCTAGTGCTGACCGGATTCCATGCTGCGATCTCTTGGTAAGTCTCTCACGATTCATCATTCAGGTACTATCTTCCCATCACTTCTCTTTTACTTTCGTTGTCCCATGTGCATTCCATGCTCATATCTTTTACATTGAGGACAATGTAGATTTTAGGTTGGGGGTGGGAGATTAGGTTTCCTACTCAGTGTTTTCTTAGTCTTGCGCAAAATTTGTGAAAAAAATTGAAATTTTAAAAACTTTTTTTTATCTTGTGAATTCGAAGTGATTTTGACAGCCATCTTGGATTTAGAATTATAAGATAAGTGATGTTGGCAATTTATGACTCTTGGATTCCGTATTTGTTAGATTTCACAGTTAAGTTCGAACAATTAATCCTTGATTAGAGGTTTTAAACATTGATTGAGTCATGATTTCATAAGATGCATCTCTCTTACACATTACGGTTTCAGTTCGATATTGAATTATAATTTTGTGATCATTAAGCATGCAAGGAACCAACCTGGGAAATTTGGCCATCATGTTCAATAGATTAAAAAAAAAAAAAAAAAACACCCCAACTACAAGATAGTTGCCTGCAGGAAAGGGTTGGGCGAACGGACTTCACCATAGGTTTACTCCCTATAGGTGTAAATTCGATTCCCCATGGTTGACATTTGAAAAAAATTAGGCGACTAGTTCTCACCATAGGTTTGCTCCCTATAGGTGAGGATTTGTTTCCCTTCTTTGGCACTACTGTTCATAGAAAGATCAAAAGCGGAAAGAATGAAAAGAAGAAATTTAAGGCATGTTCTAATTTAGGTTTTAGTTGTCCTGAATGCTCTTTGACTCATCAATGTTATCATGGAAAGTAACGATTGAATCTCTTAATGGTGATAAGCCGAGATTACATTATACACATATGAAACTTAATGTTTAGAATTTTTTTTAATTGATGGATCAATATTTTGGACTTAATTATGAAGTCTACCGTGTGCTTGAGTCTAGGAGAAATTAATGCCCAACATTCATGAATCTTAGACTTATAGTATTTGGATTGTTTTCCAAAAATCACTCGAGTTCATAGAAACTGTCCTATAATTCTCAATTTATTTTTCGCATACTTTGCTCGGGACTAGCAAAAGCTGGTTGGGGGTTGTGTTGAGGGTCAAATATTGCGTATCAGACCCTATTTATTGCCTGAATTTACGAACATAGTACTGATTAACGGTTCAATTTAACTGTGTTCGTGATACAGGGTATATTTGAGAGCTTGGATTACAAAAGGTGCTAAACGCATGGAATTAACGTTCTGATGATGCCAAGGTAAGGGACGGACTCCAGGGGACCAAGATCGACGGATTTACATGCCAGAGATCCGAGGAAATCAAGCCGTTCACGTTAAAGAGGCCTGAAAGCCTTCCAGAATGCAAGATCACAGGGTTCCCGCTATCCGTTCAGCTTGAAACTCCATACGGGGCCAAGGGACCACAAATTAACCGCACACGTCAAATTTCATCCGTTCGATCCCTGTAGAAGTGGCTCAACAGACAGATCAGCCCATAAACGGTCAATTTTGGGCCCACCTGGTATCTGGATATGCTCCATCTTGGGTCCCAACCGTTTAAATAATATGACAAAGAGGATGGATGGAGCGGATTGCTCGTAAACATCACAGTGTAGCCCACATGTGCATTGTGTATACAGGCGCACGTGCGCCAGCCGTGCACCAGACGGTCAGCCCGGTCAAAGACGGGCTGACCCGTCTTCCTTCATACGCAGCAACAGTGGACGCACTAGCGTCCGCTGATTTTGAGCAGTAGGCCCCACTCGTTCCTGTTTTGATGGATCTGAACCGTCCATTGCGTTCAAAGCGAGGGAATAACCTACGTCTAGGTGTCTATTCGGCTTCATGCACGTGTACCCACGTAAACTGTTGTACAACAAGAGATGGACGGCGAAACAAGAAATCAAGCGGGCCACACCGATTTCGCTCCAAAAATGCATCTTCCTGGGTGATTTTTGGTCCTAAAACTAATGGACGAGGTGGATTGTTCACCTGACTTCAATTGGTGAGCCAACGCACACCTTCAGGGACTTCCGCGGAAGCTCTGTTTCGCACAGGGACTTCTGGTTTTCCCTTGAGGGCCACCACCGTAGAACAAAGGTCCAATCGGGACCGTCCATCATGTTTAAAAGGGGCCCATAAACACGGTCTAGGTGGCGAAATTTTAAGACGCATCAGAGATCGGTTTTCGATCATCCAAATGGCAGACAGACGGTGGAGAGGGTTGATTCGATGGACCAGAGAAGCCCGAGAAAAAAACACTCCTTCCCGATTGAAATTCCGAGAGGAATTCAGTGGATGGGTCAGATTTCTCTTCTGACTTCAATCCTAGGCCCACCAATCATCACAGATGCGTAAAGCCTTGCGTTTGATTTCACTGCGTAAACAGGGGGTCCGGCTCCGTTGCAAACTAACTGCGAAAGAGAAGTCGGTGCTCGACTCTAGCCACCACTTCCAGAATTCTATAAAGGAGAGAAAGGAAGAGAGAGAGATGACATTCAGGGCTGACCGTGAAGCAGCGAACGAGGGAGAGTTTTTCTTAGTCTTTATTTTTACTATTTTTATTTCTTTATTTTTATTAAGGATAGCCTAATCATGGTAGGCTAAACCCCTTAGCTAGGGCGAAGAGGTGAAGCTTGTAGTGAGATGAGATTTTACTTTATGCCTTTAATTTATTTCTTTTTGTGAACTGAATTGATATTAGTTTGATTATTTAAGGGAATACTTTTAGTTTTTAATGGTCTGTTGTGACTAAAATTACAATGGGTCTGCAATAGCTTTGAGTATGTTCCTTTCCTTTTGATGTTTATGACGTCAGGAAGCCCTGTTGTTCACCATCGTCTCCTGGGCATGGTTGGATGTCGGTACCCTTTCCTAACCTTCATGGCATGTTGATTGGTTGGTAATTAGTTTAATTCTGTTGTTTGCTTTGTCTCCTGGGCATGGTTTGGTGATGGAATCCATTCTAATTCATACACCTTTCATCTTTTGAAAACTATATCAATGGCAGTTCAGTAAATTTCTATAATTCATGATACTGGCATAAGATCTCCCTGATCTCTACAAGTGGATCTTCTGAATCCCTAGTTTCCCTTCTCTGAATTTTCTTAAGTTTTAGATAATTATTTCACCATTATTCCTCAAATCATAATTGGTTTAGATTTCATCTTAGCCTAGTTCTAAATCTGGTTATTTTTAGAATACGTATAGATTTCAGTCCCTGTGGATTCGACCTCGGTCTTACCGAGTTTATTACTACATTACAACCCTACACTTGGGGAGTGAACACTGAGCTAGCGACATCCCGAATTCCTCCGATTCCCGATCATTCGAACATATCAAATTCACATAATCCCCATTTCCGTCATCTGTTTTCAGCTTCGTGTCCACAACCGACACATCCTCCGTCCATATACAACACGCCATTGCAAAAGCGAAAATTTTCGCCGAATCACTCTAATTATCAAAACATAGGAAGGGAAGAAAAACAGAAATAACAACTGTCGGGGGCCTTGCACAAAACCTTAGGATCTAGCCTCCCGAAACAAACCAGAATTATGGATAATAAAGCAATGAAATAAATCAAAGCATAAACCACACACCACGCAAGAGATTTTTACGTGGAAAACCCTCAAAGAGGTAAAAACCAAGGGACCTCATCCAGATCGACAATCCACTATGAAGTAGAACGTTACAACTGTCTTCACTCATGCAGGAGTGGATAAACAATAAGAGAAACAAAGAAAACAGAGAGATCTTACCGATTACGAGGACATAGAAGTGTTGAGATACAAATTGCACAGTAGAAAACCTCTATAAGCATAACCTCCCTTCTATAAGCTTCCTCTCTCTCTTTCTCTTTCTCTCTCACACCTTTGATAGCCCTCTTATGTTTTTTCTCTTCTTAGAAAAAATCCTAGTAACCCTTATTTATGGTTTTAGGAAACTTCTTTCCGCATCCCAGTTGTGAAAGAACTTGCGAAACGAAATCCACACAAAATCACGGAACGAATCTGCGTAACCTCGACTGGTCGTACAGAGTCCACGACCGATCGAGTCCCATCCACGACCGGTCGAGGACCTCCCACGACCGGTCGAGCACCCCTGGAAAAAATAGTCCACAGTCGCTGGACTTTGAGTCGAGCCAGGACTCGACTCCACGACTGGTCGTGCACCAGCCCTCTACTGGTCGAGCGAGGCTCACGACCGGTCGAGCACGGGATAAAAAATCTCATCAAATCTCTCCCTTTTTGACCAAGGAGGGATTCACCTTCTTCAAGCCAACCAGGTTTCTACAAACCTCAAACGTACCCTTGAGCAAAGCCTTGGTCATCATATCTGACCCATTATCGTCCTTGTGGATCTTCTCAAGCTGTAACACCTTTTGTTCTAAAGTATCCTTGATCTAGTGATACTGAATCTCTATGTGCTTTGACTTGGAATGCTGACTTGGATTCTTGCTCAAGTGTATAGCACTCTAACTATCGCAATAGACCACGTACTGCTCCTGCTTCAGGTTAAGTTCCTGTAGGAACCTTTTCATCCAAAGCATCTCTTTACATGCCTCTGTGATTGCAATGTACTCGGCCTCTGTCATCGACAATGCTACGACCTTCTGTAGCTTGCTTTGCTAAGAAATCGCTCCCCCTGCAAACATAAACATAAACCCCGATGTAGACTTCTTGGAGTTTATGTCGCCTGCCATATCTGCATCTGTGTTGCCCTCTAACATAAGTTTACCATCACCATAGCATAGGCTCAACCTGGATGAGCCTCTTAGATACCGCAGTATCCATTTCACCGCTACCCAATTCTCTTTGCCAGGATTGACAAGATATTGACTGACAACACCAACCGCATATGCTATGTCTGGGCGTGTACACACCATAGCATACATCAAACTTCCTACAGCTGACGCGTAGGGTATCTTCTGCATCTCTTCCACCTCTGCCTTCGTCTTGGGACACTGCCTGTTGCTTAATCTGAAGTGACCATCTAGTGGAATACTGACCGGTTTCGCTGCATTCATATTGAACTGCTCTAGGACTTTCTCAATGTACCACTCTTATTACAGCCAAAGCTTCCTACTGCTTCTGTCACTGGTTATCTCCATTCCTAGGATCTGTCTAGCCGGGCCCAAATCTTTCATCGCAAAAGACTTGCCCAACTCCTGTTTCAGCCTGTCGATCTTTTTGATGTCTTTTCCCATGATGAGCATGTCATCAACGTATAACAGCAAAACTAAGAAATCACCATATGAGAACTTGCGCGTGAACACACAGTGGTCCGACTCTGTTCTGTCATACCCATGCTTCAACATAAACGAGTCGAACTTCTTGTACCATTGCCTTGGAGCTTGTTTCAGCCCATACAAGCTCTTTTTCAGCCTACACACCATATGCTCTTTGCCCTTGACTTCAAACCCCTCTGGTTGGTGCATGTAGATCTCTTCTTCCAGGTCACCATGGAGGAAGGCAGTTTTAACATCTAACTGCTCTATCTCTAGATCCATGCTAGCCGCCAACCCAAGCAACACCCGTATAGATGTCATCTTCACCACTGGTGAGAATATCTCCTCGAAGTCTATACCTTTCCTCTGACCGAACCCTTTTACTATAAGTCTGGCCTTAAACCTCGTCTGTGAATTCTTCTGCTCGATCTTCTTTCTGAACACCCACTTATTACTCAGAGATTTCTTACCCTTAGGTAGTTTCACCATATCATATGTGTGGTTCTTATGCAAGGATTCCATCTCCTCTTGCATAGCTTTCAACCATTCCCCCTTATGCTCGTCGGCTAGGGCCTCAGAATAATCTTCTGGCTCTCCCCCATCAGTCAGCATAATGTACTCATGCGGCGAGTACCTCTTGGATGGCTGTCTGTCCTTAGATGACCTCCTCACTTGTGGCTCAACAGGTGGATCAAGTGGGGCCTGCTTCCCTGGTCCATCTTCTGAAGAACTACCATGTCCTCTGCACCTTGCTGTACTCCCCCATCATCAAGCACCACGGAAGGAATAACCGGATCCATGTCCTCTAGTTCACCTGAACTAGGCTGGTTCTTCTCTGGCTTACCAATGTCTTATATACACTAATCTTCAAAGAAAACCACATCTCTACTCCTGACGAGCTTCCTCTCGGTCGGATCCCACATTCTGTAACCGAATTTTTTATCATCGTACCCCAAGAACACACACTGCCTGATCTTCATATCGAGCTTGGACCTCTCGTCCTTTGGTACGTGAACGGATGCCCCGCTTCTAAACACCCTAGATGACTGTATGATGGATCCTGTCCAGTCCACACCTTCTCAGGTACTTCTCCATTCAACGGGGCTGATGGAGACCTGTTTATCAAATACACCGCCGTGTGCATTGCTTCTCCCCAGAACGTCTTGTGCAATTTCGCATGGGATAACATGCATCTGATTCTCTCAACAATTGTGCGATTTATTTGCTCAGCCACACCATTATGTTGGGGGGTCTTGGGAACCGTCTGTTCATGTCGTATACCCAGGGACTTGCAATACTCATGAAAGTCGCCAATGTATTCACCACCATTGTCAGTACGGATGCACTTCAATAGTTTACCTCTCTCTCTCTCGACCATAGCATGAAACACTTTAAACACACCAAAGACCTCGTCCTTGGATTTCAAAGCATAAACCCAAACTCTCCTAGATGCATCATCTATAAAAGTAACAAAATACAATGCCCCACCCAAGGTTTTTGTCCTCATAGGACCACAAACATCAGAATAAACCAAATCTAATGCATGCGCTTTATTAACATGAGAAGCAGATTTAATGAATGAAACTCTATGCTGTTTCCCTGATAAACAATCAAGACGGGTTTTGAGAGGTGTACCTGTCACGTTTGGAAAGATCTACTTTCTCGCTAGTAGCTGAAGCCCTTTTTCACTCATGTGGCCTAGACGCCTGTGCCACATGTCAATAGCTGAATCTTCCGTTGCGTTCAACTCACCCTTGCACACACTGACACTTGCCTTGTAAAGGGTACAACACTTCTTTCCTCTGGCTGCGATCAACGAACCCTTGATGAGCTTCCAGCGCCCACCAGCAAATCGACTTTTATAGCCATCATCATTCAACCTTCCCATAGACATCAAGTTGAGGCGAAGGTCTGGGATATGCCTCACATCCCTGAGAACCAATGTGCGGCCTACATCGGTTTTCACACAAATATTACTGACCCCTACGATCTTCGATACGTCAGAATTTCCCATCTTCATAGTCCCATAGTCACCTGACTTGTAACTTGTGAAGAAGTCCTTGCGTGGAGTCGCATGAAAAGAAGCTCCCGAGTCAATCACCCAGTCGGTGTCCTGACTCGTAGCCGTGAGACATATATCGTGATCTACTGAAAGAGTAACTACAACGTCGCCATCTGAAGCGACCGCAGTGGAATCTGATTCATCTTCCTTTCCTTTTCATTTCTTGTCGTTCTTAGCCTTACGACATTCATGCTTATAGTGGCCCTTCTTGCCACAATTCTAGCATTCAACATCTTTTCTGTTACTTGACTTGCCTCTTGATTTATCTCGAGCCTTTCCGCCCTTCCTGTTCTTTCCTCTCCCCCATTCCTGTGTCACAAGGGCCTCTTGCTGAGTAGACCCCTGAGACTTCCTCCTTGTCTCCTCATTGAAGAGACAGCTGGTTACGTGTTCCATGGATATCTTTGTCTGGTGTAGAGTTACTTAGAGACACCACCAATGTCTCCTAACTGTCAGGCAATGAACTAAGCAATAGTAAAGCCTGCAATTCATTATCCGGGACCATTTTCATAGCGGAGAGTTGGTTCACTATATTGCTGACCTCATTCATGTGCTCGGCCACAGAACCACAATCTTTGAACTTGAGATTCACAAGTCGCCTTATCAGAAAATTTTTATTACCGGCTGTATTCCTCCCATACAGCCCTTCTAATTTCAGTCATAGGCTAGTGGCTGAGGTCTCTGTAGACACATGGTGGAACACAAAATCATCCAACCATTATCTAATAAACCCCACCGCCTTTCGGTCCATCTTCTTCCAATCATCATCAGACATATCCTTGGATTTTGCTAATATGCCTAAAATTGGAGAATATAGGTCCTTGTAATAAAGCAAGTCCTCCATCTTAGCCTTCCATATGGTCCAGTTAGAACTATTGAGGCTGATTATCCTTAATGAGCCACCTTCCATAATTAAAAACCGATCCTACCCGTTCAATGAACTTAGCTTTGATACCACTTTGTTGGGGGCCTTGTACAAAACCTTAGGATCTAGCCTCCCGAAACAAACCAGAATTATGAATAATAAAGCAATGAAATAAATCAAAGCATAAACCACACACCACACAAGAGATTTTTACATGGAAAACCCTCAAAGAGGTAAAAACCACGGGACCTCGTCCAGATCAACAATTCACTATGAAGTAGAACGTTACAATTGTCTTCACTCACGCAGGAGTGGAAAAACGATAAGAGAAACAAAGAAAACGGAGAGATCTTACCGCTTACGAGGACATAAAAGTGCTGAGATATAAATTGCACAGTAAAAAACCTCTACGAGCATAACCTCTCTTCTATAAGCTTCCTCTCTCTCTTTCTCTCTCTCTCTCTTTCTCACACATTTGATAACCATCTTGTGTTTTTTCTCTTCTTAGAAAAAATCCTAGGAACCCCTATTTATAGTTTTAGGAAACTCCTTTCCACATCCCAGTTGCGGAAGGACTTGCGAAACGAAATCCGCACAAAATCGCGGAACGAATCTGCGTAACCTCGACTGGTCGTACTGAGTCCACGACCGGTCGAGCGCCATCCACGACCGGTCGAGGACCTCCCATGATCGGTCGAGCACTTCAAGAAAAAATAGTCCACAGTCGTTAAACTTTGAGTCGAGCCACGACTTGACTCCACGACTGCACCAGTCCTCGACCGGTCGAGCAAGGCTCACGACCAGTCGAGCACTGGATAAAAAATCCCATCAACAATAGCTTCTCTCCTTAGTATCTGCAACTGTATAAGAATGCCGCGAGCTCAACAAAACGTGATTTTTTTTATTGGTTCCGTACACTTTCGGCCAAAGGATACGGAAGACAGGTAGGTGGAGTAGGAAAAAGGAAGAACTCGAGGTGAAACTACGAAATTGCCATCGGTGAATGGAACTTGAGGAAGAGCTTTGTGTCTTCTCTCTTCCTTCTCCACTGTCAGACTTGGGCCGACCGGTCCGGTCTGCGGCTTCCACCAGTGTGACGCTTTTGCTGCCGTATTCGGTAGATGTAGTTCTAATTATTTCTAACAAGAAGGAACGGAATCGGATACAACATCTATTTTACGAAGCGTGTATAACACACTAGCTCTTGGAGGCTATTATGTTTTATATGTGAAATCTAATCCGTCAATCAGATGATAAGATTTATATCGTCCGTATATGCATATGATCATCTAGATCAAAGATTCTTATGGCCCACACGATGTAAAAATTGCAAATTTGCGCTTAAAACCTGTAAATTACACGTTGTGATCCGTATGAATTTTGGATGATGCTGATTCTTGTATATTTTCTTCACCTTGATGACTCACACCTGATGAAGGATGTGATGAAAGAAGTGAGCCATGTTGCGCTGCTTAAAACAGGGGTTGCAGGGTATTCCGATCGTCAGGTGTCGACGTGGGTGGAGTGTGACAGGTCATGTAACGACAGCTTTAGCATGACTTCATTACACGTTGGTAAAGGCAGTGGTGACGTGGCTGGAGCTGGTTGCATTTGGGGTTGTCGCGTGTGGAGTCGGGCTCCAGCTGGGAGATGATTTGGTGTTACCCGTGTAACACCTTAGTAGTATTATTCTAACTGTGTGTGGCCTACCCTGATGATGTTTTTGTATATCCATGCCTTGCATCCATTTTTGAAACTTATTTTAAGAAGTTCTTCCAAATTTTAAGCTGATTCAAATATTTGGTGGATCACGTCACTGGAAAATGTGCTGAATGACCATTAAAAACCTTTTGTAGGCCATGAAAGTTTTGAATCAAGATGATATGTGTATTAATCCATTAACAAAGTAATTAGTGACCATATCATTGAATTAGATGGAAAATAAATATTATAAATATGCTTACAGTGGACCCTAGGAAGTTTTTATTGGTGAGCGTTCAATCACCACTGTTTTCTGTGGCGTGTTTCACCTGAGATTAGATCTAATTAATTTTTAGGAATAGCTCCTTAAATGGGCTGTAAAAACGGATGGATGGCGTGGATATACTATTCATCATTAATGTGGGCCCCACAATAAGGGTAGCACCCACTAAGGTGTTACTCGGGTAACACGTAATCTGTTCGGATTCCAGCTGGCGTTCTGTCAGGGCCAGTTTGGGCAGTAGGATTAGAAGGGATTAGGTAGGGATGAGATTTATCTAGTCCCGTGTCAATTCCACTCCATGTTTGGGAAGAATGGAAATGCTCGGAAGAGAAAATGACTATGAAAGACTACAAACTTTAGTTACCAATCTAGACTAGCACGTGCGGACAGTGACTTTGAGGACGAAACTACCCCTCCTTTTTACTACCGTGATAGCGACTTTGAGGACGAAACTACCCCTCTTTTTTACTGCCGTTGCTTTTCCTCTCCCTCCCTTCCCTTGTTCCATTTTCGAAAAACAGAGGACGAAAACCACTGCACTACATCTGCTGCTTGGATCCCACCACGATCTAGCTGGATCCCACCCTCTCTATTTAGCAGCGTTATCTCGTTTTGCTGAAAATGATCCCTCCACGGAAAAAAGTACGCACTACAGGTATAATGTAGTACATTTACCTAAACAGTGTAAATTTTTTGTGGGCCATTGAACCGCTAGATGAAGCTCGAATCTTGGTTTTCGGTTCATCCATGCAAAAATCATCCAATGAACATGATGGATTACAAGTAAAACATCATTGTGGGGCATAACAAGGTTTCTACAGTGGAACCACTGTTTCCTGTGCTTTGATTCACTTGATATTTCGATATGCCACCATTTTGGGCTAAAACCGTTACTTTAGATGGAAAAATGGATGAACGTCGTGGATAGTTCACATACATTCAAGGCGGGCCGAACTCAGTTTTTGTAATTTTTATTAAAAAAATTTATTATAATTTTTTTTAAAAAAAATTGGGTTAGCTTGTTAGTACACACCCATGTTAGTACACACACTCCATGTTAGCCACCCCTGCTAGGGATCGATACTAAGACTTCAAGTGTTTGACACGAGGTATCTCCACTCAGTTTGCCAATTGAGCTATGGACCTGGGTGTGCCCAACTCAGTTAACTCAGCACTATAAGTGCATACTGAGCAAACTATAAATCCAAATTGCGAGAGGTTTTGGTCCATTTGACCTACTTCTCGGGTCACAATTGGTGAAATTCCCCGAGCAATTCATAAATTTGACGGAGATATCATAAAAATATGATGGGGAACTTCCATGGATTCAATTTCTAGATTCCCTTACTCAATTTGTAGCTTCTCTCGCTCAAATCCTAGGTTGTCTCGCTGAATATCTATGTTCCCTCACTAAATTTCTACGTTCCCTCACTCAATTCCTAAGTTCCCTCGTTGAATTTTTACGTTGCTTAGCTCAATTCCTAGGTTTCCTCGCTCAATTTCTAGCTTCCCTCACTCAATTTCTAGCTTTCCTCTCTCAAATCTTAGGTTGCCTCGCTCAATTTCCTTCTTCCCTCGCTAATTTCTACCTTCCCTTGCTCAATTCCTAGGTTTACCTCTCTGAATTCCTACGATGCCTCTCTCAACTCTTACCTTGCCTCGCTCAATTCCTAGGTTCCCTCGCTCAATTTTTACCTTCCCTCGCTCAATTCCTAGGTTACCTCGCTGAATTCCTACATTGCCTCGCTAAATTCCTATGTTGCCTCGCTCAATTTCTATCTTTCCTTGCTCAAATCCTAGGTTGCCTCGCTCAATTTGTAGCTTCCCTCGCTCAATTTCTACCTTCACTCGCTCAATTCCTAGGTTACCTCGCTCAAATTTTAGGTTGCCTTGCTCAACTCTTAGGTTGCCTCGCTCAATTTCTAGCTTCCCTCGCTCAATTCCTAGGTTACCTCGCTGAATTCCTACGTTGCCTCGCTTAATTTCGTACGTTGCCTCGCTCAATTTCTAGGTTCCGTCGCTCAATTTCTAGGTTCCCTCGCTCAACTCCTAGGTTGCCTCGCTTAATTTCTAGCTTCCTTCGCTCAATTTCTACCTTCTCTCGCTGAATTCTTACGTTGCCTTGCTCAATTCCTACGTTGCCTCCATCCTTCTACCTTCCCTCGCTCAATTCCTACGTTGCCTTGCTCAATTTCCTACGTTGCCTCGCTCAATTTCTAGGTTCCTTCGCTCAATTTGTAGGTTACCTCGCTAAATTCCTACGTTGCCTCGCTTAATTTCCTACGTTGCCTCGCTCAATTTCTAGGTTCCCTCGCTCAACTCCTAAGTTGCCTCGCTCAATTTTTTGCTTCCCTCGCTCAATTTCTACCTTCCCTCGCTGAATTCCTACGTTGCCTTGCTCAATTCCTACGTTGCCTTGCTAAATTTCTAGGATCCTTCTACCTTCCCTCGCTCAATTCGTAGGTTACCTCACTAAATTCCTACGTTGCCTTGCTTAATTTCGTACGTTGCCTCGCTAAATTTCCAGGTTCCCTCGCTCAATTCCTACGTTGCCTCGCTCAACTCCTAGGATCTTTCTACCTTCCCTCGCTCAATTCCTACATTGCCTCACTCAATTCCTAGAATCTTTCTACCTTCCCTCACTCAATTCCTAGGTTACTTCACTGAATTCCTACGTTGCCTCGCTCAATTTCATACGTTGCCTCGCTCAATTTTTAGGTTCCTTCGCTCAATTCCTAGGTTACCTCACTGAATTCCTACGTTACCTCGCTGAATTCCTACGTTGCCTCGTTCAATTTCTAAGTTCTCTCGCTCAACTCCTAGGTTGCCTCGCTCAATTTCTACCTTCCCTCGTTCAATTTCTAGGATCCTTCTACCTTCCCTCGCTCAATTCCTAGGTTACCTCGTTAAATTCCTACGTTGCCTCGCTCAATTTCCTACGTTGCCTCGCTCAATTTGTAGGTTCCATCACTCAATTCCTAGGTTACCTCACTGAATTCCTACGTTGCCTCACTTAATTTTCTACGTTGCTTCGCTCAATTTCTAGGTTCCCTCGCTCAACTCCTAAGTTGCCTCGCTCAATTTCTAGCTTCCCTCGCTCAATTTCTACCTTCCCTCGCTGAATTCCTACGTTGCCGCACTCAATTCCTACGTTGCCTCGCTCAATTTCTAGGATCCTTCTACCTTCCCTCGCTCAATTCCTAGGTTACCTCGTTAAATTCCTACGTTGCCTCGCTCAATTTCCTAGGTTGCCTCGCTCAATTTGTAGGTTCCTTCACTCAATTCCTAGGTTACCTCACTGAATTCCTACGTTGCCTCGCTTAATTTCCTACGTTGCTTCGCTCAATTTCTAGCTTCCCTCGCTCAATTTCTACCTTCCCTCGCTGAATTCCTACGTTGCCGCACTCAATTCCTACGTTGCCTCGCTCAATTTCTAGGATCCTTCTACCTTCCCTCGCTCAATTCCTAGGTTACCTCATTAAATTCCTACGTTGCCTCGCTCAATTTCCTACGTTGCCTCGCTCAATTTGTAGGTTCCTTCACTCAATTCCTAGGTTACCTCACTGAATTCCTACGTTGCCTCGCTTAATTTCCTACGCTGCTTCGCTCAATTTCTAGGTTCCCTCGCTTAATTCCTAAGATCCTTCTACCTTCCCTCGCTCAATTCCTAGGTTACTTCGCTGAATTCTTACGTTGCCTCGTTCAATTTCATACGTTACCTCGCTCAATTTCTAGGTTCCTTCGCTCAATTCCTAGGTTACCTCGCTAAATTCCTACGTTACCTCGCTTAATTTCCTACGTTGCCTCGCTCAATTTCTAGGTTCTCTCGCTCAACTCCTAAGTTGCCTCGCTCAACTTCTAGGGTTCCCTCGCTCATTGTCTCAGTTTTGTCGCTGAATTCCTACGTTGCCTCGCTCAATTCCTAGGATCCTTCTACCTTCCCTTGCTCAATTCTTACCTTCCCTCGCTCAATTCCTACGTTGCCTCGCTCGATTTCTAGGTTCCTTCGCTCAATTCCTAAGTTACCTCGCTGAATTCCTACGCTACCTTGCTCAATTTCCTACGTTACCTCGCTCAATTTCTAGGTTCTCTTGCTCAATTTCTACCTTCCCTCGCTCAATTTCTAGCTTCTCTCGCTGAATTCCTACGTTGCCTTGCTCAATTTCTAGGATCCTTCTACCTTCCCTCGTTCAATTCCTAGGTTACCTCGCTGAATTCCTACGTTGCCTCGCTCAATTTCCTACGTTGCCTCGCTCAATTTCTAAGTTCCTTCGCTCAATTTCTAGCTTCCCTCGCTCAATTTCTACCTTCCCTCGCTCAATTCCTACATTGCCTCGCTGAATTCCTACGTTGCCTCACTCAATTTCTACCTTCCCTTGCTCAATTTCTAGGTTCTCTCGCTCAACTCCTAGGTTGCCCTCGCTCAATTTCTACCTTCCCTCGCTCAATTCCTACGTTGCCTCGCTCAATTGCTACGTTGCCTTGCTCAATTTCTAGGATCCTTCTACCTTCCCTCGCTCAATTCCTAGGTTACCTTGCTGAATTCCTACATTGCCTCACTCAATTTCCTACGTTGCCTCGCTCAATTTCTAAGTTCCTTCGCTCAATTCCTAGGTCACCTCGCTGAATTCCTACGTTACCTCGCTCAATTTCTAGCTTCCCTCGCTCAATTTCTACCTTCCCTCGCTCAATTCCTACGTTGTCTCGCTCAATTTCTACCTTCCCTCGCTTAATTTCTAGGTTCTCTCGCTCAACTCCTAGGTTGCCCTCGCTTAGTTTATACCTTCCCTCGCTCAATTCCTACGTTGCCTCGTTCAATTTCCTACGTTGCCTCACTCAATTTCTAAGTTCCTTCGCTCAATTCCTAGGTCACCTCGCTGAATTCTGCCGTTACCTCGCTTAATTTCCTATGTTGCTTCGCTCAATTTATATGTTCCCTCGCTCAACTCCTAGGTTGCCTCGCTCAATTCCTACGTTGCCTCGCTCAATTCCTACGTTGCCTCGCTCAATTGCTACGTTGCCTCGCTCAATTGCTACGTTGCCTTGCTCAATTTCTAGGATCCTTCTACCTTCCCTCGCTCAATTCCTAGGTTACCTCACTGAATTCCTACGTTGCCTCACTCAATTTCTAGCTTCCCTCGCTCAATTTCTACCTTCCCTCGCTCAATTCCTACGTTGCCTCACTCAATTCCTACATTGCCTCACTCAATTTCTACCTTCCCTCGCTTAATTTCTAGGTTCTCTCGCTCAACTCCTAGGTTGACCTCGCTCAATTCCTACGTTGCCTCGCTCAATTGCTACGTTGCCTTGCTCAATTTCTAGGATCCTTCTACCTTCCCTCGCTCAATTCCTACGTTGCCTTGCTCAATTTCCTACGTTGCCTCGCTCAATTTCTAGGTTCCTTCGCTCAATTCCTAGGTTACCTCGCTGAATTCTTACGTTACCTCACTTAATTTCCTACATTGCCTTGCTCAATTTCTAGGTTCCCTCGCTCAACTCCTAGGTTCCCTCGCTCAACTTCTAGGGTTCCCTCGCTCATTGTCTCAGTTCCGTCGCTGAATTCCTACGTTGCCTCGCTCAATTCCTAGGTTACCTCGCTGAATTCCTACGTTGCCTCACTCAATTTCTTACGTTGTCTCACTCAATTTGTAGGTTCCTTCGCTCAATTCCTAGGTTACCTCGCTGAATTCCTACGTTACCTCGCTTAATTTCCTACGTTGCCTCGCTCAATTTCTAAGTTCCCTCGCTCAACTCCTAGGTTGCCTCGCTCAACTTCTAGGGTTCCCTCGCTCATTGTCTTAGTTCCGTCGCTGAATTTCTTGGTTGGCTCCCTTAATTTCTAGGTTTTCCACTCAATTTTTTAGGTTACCTAGCCTGGTTTGTACGTTGCCTTGCTAAATTTAATGTTTGCCTTCATGAAGCACTCATTTTGTAATTTGTCTCCCTCAATTTTTAGTTTGCTTCGCTCGATTTCAACTATGTTTAATTTTTTGCGTTATGATTCTTTAAGTAGTGAAATTTGCTTTTAATATATTTTCAGTTACATGTTTGTAGGTGACAATTCTTGTTCTCAATTCCCAAACCCATCCTCTAAGTGTTCATTGAGATGGTGGTTCGACACGGTGAAGGGTGGATTAGAGAAGCATGATACTCGGCTAAGCCTATTCAAGCAATCCCCATTTTCGTTCTTGTTGCACCTCTCATCCTTTCGATTTATAGGGGCTTTATTTCACCTTCTTCTTGTAAGATATAAAGGTGATCTTATATTTGAGATACGGGGGACACGGTTGCAATTCACCGAGATAGACTTCGCCCTCATAACAGGGCTTAAGACTGGGGAGCTTACAATACCAGAAAAGCGTCCCATCAGTAGTACATTAATGGACAAATACTTCAGAGAATATCCAGTTTATAAGAAGCATTTATTAGATGTGTTTAATAAATTAGTTGATACCAACAAGCACGAGGATGTCGTGAAGGTAAGTAGAGTATTTTGTTAGGGGAACCAAATCAAAAACTATGTGTAACATAGATTATATGTACCTAGCAGACTCCATAGAGGATTTTTATAGCTATCCTTGGGGTAGTTTGGCCTACAATACAATGTTGCAAGGGGTCGCAACTGTTGTGATGGCATCAGGTGCGGTTCGCTACAATGTATATGGTTGCGTCTTTCCTCTGCAGGTAAGAACTCTTTATTTATTCTACATGATTATATTCAATTGTGGATTTTTATCCTCATGCAATTTCTTTAAAATAGATATGGGCTGTAGAGAGATTACCGGACCTGCGAGAGTGTGTTATTTCAATTGTACCCTCACAAATTCCACGCTTCATTCAATATCGAGGCTGGAAGGGTTGGAGGTACAACAAAATATATGCAATTTTTGAGAGTGAATCTGTAAGTATATGTATTTCTCCGCCGTTCACTTTGCTTGATTTGACACTTACACTCCGTATATTAACATCAATCTGGGTTCTTTTGCAGACTATCTTAATAAAGAACTTAGAACCCACCTTACGAGAATGGGAAACGGACGCTGTTCGCTTGCTCCGTGATAGTTTTTAGGTGAGATATCATGAGCGTTTAATTAAAATGAAATGTTGTTTAATTCATCGTTGAAAGTTTTCCGACTCTTATATGTGCATTGATACATTTTGTAGGTCATCGAAACCCAGGAATTGAGCGATGAGGGTAACGAGAATGATGACGAGGGTGAGGGGAGATCAGCGGAAAGTGATGAAAAAGGCGTACAGGGAGAGGGATCAAGGCGGAATATCGTGAAACCTTCTCTTTTGATGGATGAATTTAGGGTTGGGATAGATGAGTTGAAGAAGGAGAGAGAGGAGTTGAAGAAGGAGAGGGATGACCTGAGGAAAGAGAAGGAAGAGTTGAGAAAGAGAGAAGAGAGGCTCGATGAGAGGGAGGCGTTGTTGAAAGAGAAAGAATTGTTGAAGATGGAGAGAGTAGATCTGAACGAGAGAGCGCAATTGAAGAAAGAGAAGGAATTGTTTTTCACCATGAACGAGGAGTTGAATAGGCGGATGTGTGAGTTGTTGAGAGAAACTGAAAACTTAGCGAAAGAGAGGGAGGCCTTGAAGAAGGAGAAGGAATATTTCTATATACAGAGAGCACAGTCTATGAGGGATGAGGACGGGGAGTTGAAGAAGAAAGTGGAAGTTAAGCATATGGAAGAAAAAGAACAAGGAAATGTAGATTTGGAGGTGCAATCGTATGGTATGGCGGAGCGTAATCTATTTGATGAAGCACCCGTTTCTCCAGTTGTTTATATAAGGAGAACTAAAAGGGTACTTAAGCCATCCTATTATATGGTTTCTCCATTCTTGTCCCTGTCTTCGATCAATACAACCCCGAACGTAATGAGGCGACCTGAGGAAGCCATAAACTTTCCTACATCTCCGATACCATTTCATTTACAGATAGATCCATTCAGGATGCTATCGGCGGATGAACTCAAAGAGGTAGAAAACTACTATGAAGCAAATAAGGAGATAGGAGAGGCTTCATGGTTCAAGTCTATATGGGTAGATGACGCGTGGGTTGATAGCATAGTAAGCATTCGTATGAGAGTGTCTATATACATTGACTTTCATATAGTTATATTTTTTAATCAATTATTGCTGAATTATATTATCTTGTGGAGTAGGCTATTGACAAATATGTTGACTTCCTAGAGGAAAGGCAGTCTGATTGTGCAATTGCATATCCCCAAGATTGCAAGTTCTGTCCCACCTATTTTATGGTAAATATTTACTTGGGAGTATCACTAACCTATTTTTTAATTAATTTATATTTTTCTACTTGTATTGATCTTTGATTACGTTTGTTACAGCTATGCCTTAAAACTAGTATGCCGACTCTAAGGGCGTATCGGGACTCGAAGTCTGCTTCGGAACGTGCAAAGTTGGTAAGCATGATGAACAATGTCATCGCAATTGCCAAGCAGCGGGGTAAATCACACGCCTCGGAGATTTGGTATAGTGAACGGGTAATTTATTCATCACATAACATCAAAAAAGGTCGTAATGTGTTCTTTGAACATGTTTTTTAACTGATAGCCTACTTCTTAAACATGGACAGGTTTATGTACCCGTCAACCATGATAACCGTCATTGGTTCTTGATGGTCCTATATCCAAGACAACGGGAGATCATTATTATCGATAGCTTAGTGTCAAATGCTCTCCTAAAGTATAAGCAGATGATCAATTTGATGATGGAGGCACTCCCGATTCTTTTCCATGCCACCGGAGACGTCATCGCGCTTGAAGGGAAGACTTGGACAGCCAAATCCATGAAATCTGTGCCGAAGTAATGCAATGGTTTTGACTGTGGCATATTTGTAATGAAATTCATCGATATATTGTGCAGCGGTCGCACCTTGGAGGGAACAGACATGCAAAAATTCACTATACATTGGAGGAAGTCGATAGCGTATGATTGTTTGTCTGTAACTTGTAAATGATACTTGTTGTAGGCATGAGATGAAAAGGATAATTTTGTGGAATGTTGTATTATATATAGTGTTGTATGTACCCCGCACAATTTGTACTTCAGGAAATTTTATTATGAATTAAATTTCAAAACGTGTAAATGTTTCCGTCACTCAACTTTCATGCTTGTTTTGTTCAACTTCTAGTTTGCCCCGCCTAATTTCAAGTTTCCCTATCTCACCTTATACTTACCCTCACTCAATTCCTATGTTGTTTTGCTCATTAGATTTCAATCACCTGTGTATAGCTAAGCATTTAATATTAATTATTTTGCTTTTGTTTAGTTGAGCAGTTTGAAATTTTCCATTGCCAACATTTTGCATGATAACTCTGATCTATAAATGTGTGAAATTGAATTTGCAGCTTTAAGTTTATCTTTCAACCAAAACTACTGCTTGAAAGGGTAAGGGAAAAAAGAAAAAAACAGAAATTTGATATGCCTATAATGCAGCCCCTCTACATGCCAGCACACACGCCAGCACAAAATGAATTCTACATAATTCCAGGTGAGTTCTGTCTTATATCTATATTCCTTCTATCTTTGATCATGATATTTTGCTGGCGAACTCCATCAAATTCTTTGAGTATGCAATCATCTTTTACAAACTTCTCACTTGTTGCAATCATCTACTGTAGAGGTGCAATATCGATGCATTATGTTTCTTTATTTCTTTTGTCTTTTAGCAAGCAAACCTTAATATTAATAACTTCTACAGATTGTGAATTTTTTATCGGGCAAATTTTGGCATTTAAACACTAAAAGACAACATAAACAAAAGGAAAAAGTGTAATGACACCTTGGCAGCAGATGTTCCTCATCATCATCATTTAGCCCTTATCTCATTTAATTGGGGTTGGCTACATAAATCCTGCTCTGCCATTGTTTCAATAAACATAGGTTGCCTCACTGAATTTGTACGTTGCTTCTCTCAATTGCTAGGTTGCCTCGCTCAATTCCTAGGTTCCTTCGCTCAATTTCTAGCTTCCCTCGCTCAATTCGTAGGTTGCCTCGCTCAATTTGTGGGTTCCCTCGCTCAATTCCTAGGTTCTCTCGCTCAATTTTTAGGTTGCCTCGCTGAATTTCTAGCTTCCCTCGCTCGTTTCCCAAATACAAAGAGCATTGCATCCATGTAAGTCAATGAGGAAAAGGCCTCATGACTCGAAAAAAGAGTAAAACAAAAATGAAAAAGAAGAATAAATGGTGCAAGGAAAAAGGATTAATAAGAAGTTGTTGTTGTATAGGGAAGGAAAGAGGGAATGAGGAAAGAAAAGAATATTAGAAAGGGAAGGAAGGGAACCATTACTTGTTGAGAAAGATTAAAAGAATAAAACCCAAAAGGAAAGAGAGAAGAAGACAGAAAAAGGAAGGAAAGAGGGGAACCACCGAGGATTAGTTAAGGAAATACAAAAAATAGATTCCAAAAAAAATTGCACATATAGAAAAAATCAGCAAGCACTAGCCGAGACAAAAAAAAATCCATTTCAACGGAAAAATCCAGCAAACTCTAACCAAGGCAATACAAAAATTTGCTTCAACAGAAAAAATCCAGCAACCCTAGCTAAGGCAACACAAAAATCAGAAAGTCCTTCAGAAAAAAAAAATAAAAAAAAAAGATCTCCTTTACAAGAATTGAAGAAGAATATAAAAAAAAAGTGAGAGGAAAAGAAGAAAAGGGAGAAGAAAAAGAAGAAGAAGAAACCCGAGGAGCACTTAGACTCTAATACCATTTTATGCATCTTATTTATCTGTTAAAAGTTTCTATTAAACATGCCTTTATAATTTCCATACTTTGATTAGTTCAGGCCTCTATTCCCAGATCAAGGAAGGAGTACGTCAGATGGAATAATTTCTTACATGTATTACAGTATTCCCTTGAACTCTATTAATGGAGATTAGTTTTGGGCTACAATCCATCTCTAGCCAGGTCTATTTCAAGTCTTCTTCAATCACCAAAGATAGGGTATGGTTGGTGAAATGAGGTTTGCAAAGCCGACTTGGAATGACTGGACAAGGCTCCAATGATGATGATCCATTTGTATTTGGGTCAATGATTTGATATTTAAGGTTGGGTATGTATATTGCCATGTGTGTTGTATCTCTATGCATGTGTCCGGTGCATTACAGTGCCACACTATCAACGATTTCTCTTACAAGCTACAATGACCCAACTATAACTGGCTTTCCCTTGATTTGTCTGTGAAGAATGTTTACTGGAAAGATGATAAGAGATCAGCTTTAAGATGCCATATCCATTGGGAGGCTCGAATTCAGAACTCTATCCTTAGCTTTACTTGCCTGAAAAGAGAAGAAATGGCATTTAAGTAATGAAAATTGCATGTACACTAGGAAGAAGTTGAATTGAAATGAATAGTTAGTATTAAATGACATCTTTCTATTTCCATTTTTCATAAATAAAAAAGTACTAGTAGATAAGTAAGATAGTAAGCAGAAGCTGATAGTAGAGAGAACGCCTCAATGCAAGGAGGCTTGAAAGTGAAGTAAAGGTGAAGGGCTCATTTCTAATAAAAAAGGTAGAATTCCAGCGAATGCCAACATTGTATAGATCCTATTTCAATGAGAACTCAATGAGTCAACCAACCTAAAACATCTTGTTTTTTTTTTTTTTTTTTATTGCTAAGTTGTGAGATACTCCATGTACTTCTTGATGGAAAACAGATAGCAGACTAAGTACTAATAGTGAAATGGGACAAGACTAGTATTTCTTTATTTGGTCAAGCTTGAAAAGCTTTAGTTCTTGAAGCAACTTTAACATCTGTAGGAATACTAAATGCAAATTGAAATGAACTTCTACCATGAAAAGTTGAGTTCTGTATTTGAGCTAAAAAGAAATGCCTAATTTAAGGTCTGAGAACATTAGGGCCTACTTTGGTGACACCCAAAACCATTTTCTCCCTTCACTTTTGCCCCACAGGTGCTACTGTAGTTAACTGCGCCTGTTGGGAACTCAGATTTCTCTTAAAATTAAGGCCCATGTGATGATTTTTTTTATTTGAAGGACGGCCCAGATGATGAATGGACATGCTTAATTTTAGGGCCTGGGTAATTTCATGACATGCTGACCCCAATCAGTTGGGAAAAAGGCTTAGATAATGATGATGGTAATTTCAAAGCATGGCGTATCTAAGGGATGGCCCTAATCCTACATTAGTGCATGTGCAGATTGGCAGTCAGATCCCACTGGCCAAAATCATAGGAAAAAAGCTTGTGAGATTGTGAGATTATTTATTGCCAAAATATAGCCTTCCATTGATCCTTTGAAATTTCATGTTTTATATGATTTAGTTTATTGTGAGGTTCTGATTTAGATTGAAATATGATTTTTGTTGTTTATTTGATTTCTTACATTTGTGGGAGGTTAGTATATCTATACTTTGAATTGCTCTTCAATCCATCTATAATTTCCTTACATCATATCTAGCATAGATGAGGCATCCTACATCAGGGTCCTTGACACCCATGTATCTGATTCCTTCACCAGTCTACCACAACATTCTGTAGCTAAGCTTATATTCTTTTAGTTAGCTTTTGGAATGAGGCTGATCTTTAATAGCTACTGGAATTTGTTTGGGAAGTGTTGAAACACCATACCACATTGACCAAAATGGAGAAAGTTCATCAAACCAGCCCAAGAGCTCAATGTGGCAAATAGATTAATTGAGGACAACAACCATTCTTCTCAATGCAAGTATGGCAACTTCCAAACTCGAAGAGGATTTATGAAGAATAATCCAGAATCATTTGCTCGTATCATATCCTCAAAAACAAACTAATTTGAAGCTGTCCAGCTCAAGTAGAAAGGAAGTTGCTTACCTCTTTCTCCCAATTAGTGCAGAGAGTTATGGTTCCAAGCGACAACACTTGTACAAAAAGCCCGCTTACAATCCCCATCCAAAGACCCTGCTTGGAACATTTTGAGCATTAAGGATAAACACAATCTCTCACCAACAATACAAATCAAGAACATGACCAACCAACCTTTCCTCCAACATGTAAGATGAAGGCCAAGAGAATAGCAGAAGGGATTCCCACAATGTAATAAGCACCTAGATTAACAAAAGCACCAAGCTTCTGCCATCCATTTTGGAGACATGACCCATATACAGTCTTGTGAATGATTTGAATGGTTTGGATTATGTTATATGTATCCTATGTATACAGTGTCAGCATGAATGGGTACGAATGGTCAGACGCTGCAGGTTGATAATAGATGGTTGAGAAGTAGTTCATACCAGAAAGCACGGACTGCATTCCATCCAAGAAGTTAGAGGTTGCAAGCACAGGTATCATGATTGCCATGTACTTCACGACTTCTTGTTCATTGCTATATGCGTAGCCCCAAATGCCACGCACCAAAATCATGATTAATCCTACTACCAAAATCATGATTCCGACGATTCCGTTTAGATTTATGGTCATTTTGATGCACTTCACGGTCAATTCCCTTCACTTCACGGTAATTTCCATGCATTTGATGGTCAATCCTGGCGATTCTGTTTCCAAGTTTTATCGGGTTGGTGTTTGTATGGCCCAACCTTAAGACCAAACCTGATACATCTTGCCCAAGCCCAACCCAATGTCGGGTGCGTCACAGGTTGGTCGGGTTGAACCCGCCCAACTTTCAGCCCTAAAATCATATATGGTATGTCAAGTAACTAATTTTGGTTTAGAAGATATTCTCGTTATATGAATAAAGAAAGAAATGAAAAAATGAGAGAATTTTTTTATATGCTTATATATACATATTTATATAAATATGTGTTAGAGAAAATGTAGGTAGAATAAAATTCTAAATGTAAAAAAAATAAAAATAAATAAATTTAAAAAGAAAAGTACACAGGATATGGATATAGCTACGGTTATAATCCGTAGCTATAGCTTTTTGTTTTAATCCGGGATCAATCGCAGATTCCGTGATCCATCCCCGAATCCTAACAGCGAGTTGCGGTGGAATCACGGAATCCGTGATTCATCACCGGCTCTTATTTATACATTTTTATTTTTTGAAATTTTCGTTGCTTCTGTGGGCCCCGCCATGAGGTCTGTGTTATATCCAAACCATCCATCTATTTGGCAAGCTCATATTAAGACTTGAGACGAAAAATAAGACAGATCTAACTATCAAGTGGACCACACTGTAAAAGGCAGTGGGGAATTGAACGTCTACCATTGAAACCCTTTTAGGGTTTATAGAAGTTTTGGATCATTACGAAATTTGTTTTTCCTCTTCATCCAGGCCTTTGTGAACTTATGAATAGATTGGATGGAAAATAAATGTTATGGTGGGCCCTACAAAATTTTTAACGGTGAAAATCAATTTCCCCACTGCTCTTTGTGGTGTGGTCCGGTTGATCTTTGGAAATGATTTTTTTTTTTGGATAATGCTCCGAAATGATCTCGAAATATGGATGAACGTTGTGGATATAATAAATATATAGCTGTGGGGCCATGTAACTTTGATCTCTTTTAAGCCGTTCGTAATAAATAGATTCCCTCACTCATTTCCTAGCTTCCCTCGCTCAATTTATAGGTTGCCTCGCTTAATTTGTAGGTTCCCTCACTCAATTTATAGGTTGCCTCGCTTAATTTGCCATATGCGGGCCCAAAGGGCCATTTCAGCTAATAAGTGGCACCTGGGACACCTCTATAGTTTAGTAGTTAAATTAAAGTCTTATTTAGGTACGTTTTTCATGCATTTCTCGGTCATTTCCATTCACTTCATGGTCAATCCCGGCGATTACATGCATTTCCGAGTGACCTTGCAGACAAAAAATGAACATATAGGGTTAGTATGGGAGTGCAAGTGTTAGTAGGGCCATTTACATCAAAATTGGAGTCATATATAACCCCATTTTCTCACACCTCTCTATCTTGCACGAATTTTCTATGTTTTCCTAGGGCATTTCAAAAGGAGAAATAAGGAGAAGAGAAGAGGAAGCTTGGAGATGTGGGATCCAACCAAGGAACATTGATCTCCTTTTCCTTGGGAAGACTCCGTGCCGCTACTGGGACTCCTTTCTGTTTCCCTAGAACCACAAACAGGTGAGATCCGATCCTCGACCCAATAATGTAGACTATTAAGCCCTTTTTTCACAATTACTAATAGATTACGTGTATTGTACAAATCCAAACGCCCTGCGTCAAAATCCTACTTCGAAATCGTCGACTATTAACCCTAGTTTATAGTTTTATCGACCCCTGAGGGCCCAGATAATGATCACGGGTTGCGATCTACGCTTAAGAACTTGCTGTGCCGTTTATTTTAAATGATTTGTAAATGATATGTTTTATGAAATGCATTGTAGTCCATGTGTTCGATGAAATGCCTGATTCATTTCTGCTCACTCATACCTACAGTTCATTTTCCCCATGCTATGTGTTTCCCTCATTCGTTTATGCAATCCAAGTTGCTCAGTTCAGCTCATTTCCCATCAATTGTTTTTTTCCCATCAGGAAATGTTACAAAAAGCACCTCAGAATTTCCCTACAAACCTACGCCTTTCCTTCCTTTAATAGAGAATTTGCGTCCATATTCAGTAAGCTGGTCGCTTGGAGCATCCCCGCTTTTTCAAAAATATCAAAATTTCCTCCTATTGATTTATTCCACCCTATAAACCACACTAGTGCATCACATGTTGAGGAAGTCATTCGCTTCAAGAACAACCCCCTTCTTAATCTCACATTTCATCCTCTCACTTGAAAATGGAGACAATTGCCTTGCACACTACACTCAAGAAAAAAGTCAAGTTCCGTAAAATGCCTGGCTCGTTATAGTCCATGTGGTCGGGTCAAGGTATATCCAAGATTCGGTTTCAGTTAGAGGGGATGCGCGTAATATAAAATTCCAACAACCCAGGGTATATCTACCATATTACTCAAATTTTATGAACATGTTCCTCAAATGAACATCTCAACAACTTTAAATTTAAAACAGGCCATCATCATCATCACTACCGTTACCATCATCATCATTATCATCGTCATCATCATCATCATCATCATCATCATCATGAGCTATCCCCGTGGTCACAAAAGTGGGGCGCACCGCTCTCAATCACCGGTCAGGACAGAGAGTTGGTACGGAATCGCGGGATCCGCGATTAATCTCCAAACAGTCCAGTGAGTTGCGGCGGAATCCCGGGTCCGCGATTGATCCCGGAACTTTCCAGTGAGTTGCGGCGGAATCGTCGGATCTGCGATTTATCCCCGATTGCGTTTGCGACGGAATCGCGAGATCTGCGATTAATCGCGGAACTGTCCAGCGAGTTGCGGCGGAATCGCCGAATCCGGGATTCACCTCCGATTGCGTTTGCGGCGGAATCGCGCGATCCGCGATTAATCGCCGAATGGGACAGCGAGTTGAGGCGGAATCGCGCGATCCGCGATTAATCGCCGAACCCCTCAAACCCCTTTTAAGTGACGTGTTGCGCGAAAATCACTCCCTCCTCCATTTCTCTCCTTTCCCTCACAACTCTCACTCTCTTTGCCTCACAACTCTCACTCTCTTTTCCCTCCTCAACCCTTTCAAATCAGAATCCCCAAGACTTCCAACGTTTCACCTTCATCTCATTCTCCACACAGCATTCCGACTTCCGTCCTCTCTTTTCTTTCACCCTCTTTTCATTTCGAAATCACGAACCCTATACCCTACAATTTTTGAAATCCTCAGATCCCCACTCCTACAAATTTCGAAATCCCTAAATCCACAAATCCTACAAATTTCGAAATCTCAAATCCCCGAATCTTACCAACTTCGAAATCCTCAGGTCCCCAAACCCTCAAAACTTCTACAAGAATACCTCTATCCAAGCTTCAACCCTCACACCATTCACCCTTGAGTTTGTGCGAAAATGGCCCTTCTTGGAGCTATCGCCTCGTTCTTCTCCTTTTCGTTGATCCTTTCCCTCATGGGAAAGAGGAGGGCGGCTCCCGATGAGGCGGGGCCGAGCCGGGCTAGGCGTGCACGAAAGGAGAGTGAGCTGAAGCTAGCAAGCTCAACAAGTGCTGTGGGGCGAGGCCGTGAGAAGCGCTAGAAGAGGAATCAGGACGCTCCTGCATAGCCCGAGGTGAACCTAGGGAAATTTCATAATAAAAAAGTTGTGTTTGAGGTATCAGTTGAAGAAAAGTTCTTTGGCGAGTTCGAGTTGCTCGACCGCCTCCTGCACAACGATTGGGCAAACATGTTTGAGGGTAATTACCACTCTGATGTGGGCTTGGTAAGGTCCTTCTACTCTGTAATTCGTAGGGCAAATAGGAACCCGTTAGGGTTCGACATCCCTTTTCGCGGGCATATGGTCCGCGTTAACGTACAAGTCATCTCCGAGATCCTCGGCACCCCTCTAGGGAAAGTGCATATTAATGTGAAAAATGTGATGAAGAAACAAAATAGGGATGAGCGAATTATGCACCTGTGTGGGAAGCTGGTCGAGTGGAAGCGTGGCAGCAGCGTGTCTGCATCCGAGCTGCTCTTCCCATATCGACTACTCCACCACATTTATACGTACAACCTGTATCCAAGGACTAGCAACTGGACTGAGTGCACCCGTTTCATGATCGAGCTCCTCTACCAAGTGGACCAGGGAGCACAAGTATGTCTCCCCACCATTGTGCTTACCCATATTGTAAAGGCAGCGACATCGACTCGGGATAATGCAGCGCTTCCATTTGGTCGTTTAATCTGTAAGCTCGCCCACAAGTACGGGATCTCGGGATCCAATGGGGACCCCGAGCCCGTGAAATTCATCGACGAAACTACGATCAACCATATGAATATTAGCCCGAAACTGAAGATGTCGAGGCTCCAAAAGAATGGGGATGAGATCGAAGAGGAAGAAGAAGAGGAGAACGATGAAGAAGAAGAAGAAGAAAGTGATGGGGAAGATGAATCCGAAAAGGAAAGGGCAAACGAGACACCTCTTGCCTTACAGGAAATACGAGAGCTCTACCAATCGCTTGATGCAAGGATGGAGAGACAAGAGAAGCTGGGCAAGAAGCTCTACCGCGCAGTAAAAGCGGTCCTGTGCTGTGTACAGAAAGAGGGAGCACCCCCTCTTTCGCCTGACTCTGAGGACCAGTAGGCCCTCATGCCACCCCTTTTTGTAGCCCCACCCCTGAATGGTGTCATTTTCTCTCTACGGGGAGTTCACGATATGTATTGCCTAAGTTTAGTTTCCCGTTATGTAATGAAAATGAAATCTCCTTTACTTCATGTTATTAATGGTGTGGGCTGATAGTACTTCTAGATAAATTTTGCTTTCCATTGAGCACTGCATTTTTTTTTTGAAAGATAACTTCTATTAAAAAGAAGAGACCAAAAACAAAACATGGTTGTACCACAATCGAAAGCAAAAACTCCATGGATGTGCCTCTACTGGTTATCAATTTGCCATAAACTAACACCCTATTCTCAGCTTTGCTTTGATCCGAAAGCTTACTGCACATGGCTGAAAATCAATTTCATCATATAAAATGGAAGAAATTGCATGTTATGACATTATACATGAGAGGTTGAAAATGTGTTTGTGTGTGTTTTAAAGAATGAGCTGAAAATGCAATGGACCCACTTGAATAATGGACACTCTGAGGATTGTGCCTCTGAGGCCAACCCCAACAAATGTGATCGCCATGACAGTCGGGCCAGCGAGGAACCTCGCAACCATTCTGTATGTGGTGAGTTTGGTCCCACAGGCTATGATTCTTGGCTGCAAGGCCATGAACAGTCCAGAAAATTCGATAAATTCAAAGGCAGTTCAAGTCAATTCAAAACACTTGAAAAATAACGACTAAGAATCATGATGAGCATATCAATGATCTTATCGAGACTGAACATGGTCATCCCAAGACCAGCATTCGACAAGATCGTGACATAATTTTTCATGATTTGAGGCTTCTTAACACCCCATCTACGATAAGAAAGATGTTTGAAGAAAATCAGATTCAAGAGATAGAGATTGAAAGAAATTTGAAATTCAAGACCTGTGAAAATCACCTGTAAGATACAAGAATTGATTATTGGGTCATCTAAAATTGAGATGTGTTCCCCAATGTATGGATACTCATGCATATTCCCAACGGAAAAATTTTATGTGTTAGTGTTTCCTGTAGTGGCTTATCCGTGGAATGCCCTTTCATTGATATGAGTGAATTAGTTGAACTACCATGCAATGTTATACGGATTCCCACTTAGGATTCTGAATATAAGGATCTAAGTTTGCTGTTTAAGAAATTAGGGCCAGCCAGGTATTTGGATGAAAGCTACAAGGCCCATGCCATTTGCCTTGTGATTCCCATGCATTGTTAGAAGGTAAGGATATCCTAACACATCTCACAAATAACTTGAACAATTTTTTATGCAGCATCTCCATCAGAAAAATTCAAGTTCAAAATAAAATGCACCCTTTTATAAGAAATGCAATTCTATGCAAACAAGACCTGATGGATAGCCTAAGCCTGCTTTCTGTTTTCTGCTTTCTAAATTTTTTATGTGATGCATACTATGTATTTTCATTTTCTTAACACTGAAGGCACCAAGTGTACCCCACTCTAGAAGAACCTGTAATTTCAAACTTCCATCTTTTTTTTTTCATGCAAAAAGAGTAAAAGAACATATTGAAATTGAACTCTGTTTCTATAAAAGCATGTAATCCCAAACACTCATTTTCCAATTCACATGGAAAGAGCAACACTTCTAAAATTCAAGTCTCTATCGAAAAAAAAAAGAAAAAAAAAACTATAATTCAAAATACCCACTTCTAGTTCATGAAGAAAGACTAAAGATCACATCGAAATCCATCGCCCTCTCCGAGGACCTGAAATTCCAAACTCCCAACCTCAAAATCAAGAAAAAAGAGCTAAAGAAAAAAGTTGAATTCAAATCTCTCTCTGAAAATCTGCAAAACCCTTCACCAACTGTTCTATACAACAACAACTGTTCAACTAAACCCTTCATACCCCAACAACTGTTCCACACACTTCAAAAATTTGCTACCATTGTTCTATACAACAACAACATTAAGATATATTTAAACAACAACTATCGGTTTGGAACAACAACTTCCATTGTTCCATTGTTCCTTAGAAAATCTGCAAAAGGATTTTCAATGGTATTTAATGTATCGAAAATCTGCTACCATTGTTGTGTGGAACGCAACCCTGTCTTTGTACTTCCTCTATATGCAACACAACCCAACCCAACCAAAATTCAGGTTGATGCAAAATTCAAGTTGATAGTGAAACCATTTGGGATTTTATTTTATTTTTTTGTTTTTAAAAAACAAGAAGAAAAGAAAAAGATCCAAGTACAACTTCACCTTGAACTGCAAGGTACTGTTGATAGCATCACTTATCAGCTCCTAGTTTGGACCCATATCATGCATGAGGACAACAAGTGCCTGAAATAAGAAATTTTAGTTAGGAAGTTCTCCATTGTCCTTGCAATTATCCAAAATGATAATATGGTTAGGAGGAGCACACTGACCTGGTCTTCAAAAACTGACCATGGACTTCCTGACCCTGACTATCCAGCAGGTATCTGCAAAGGTTGAAGGACAAAGGTACTAAAATTCTACAAACATTTGACTTTGATATAAGCAATCTTTAGAGGTAACATGCACTAAAATTCTGCGACCATTTGACTTTGATGTAATGCAATCTTTTGAGCTAACAAACACTCTTTAAAGTTTGTGGTATCTTATTTAAAAACCATGTTGAACATTAGATTTCATATTTATTCTATTTACATAGGTTTCGATTTCTCAAAACCATTAAAATGACCAAACAAAATTTTAAAAAACAGAGTGCCAACATCAACAGCCACATTAAGATAGAGGGGTATGAATGAGAATATTATGTAGAATTGTAGCAAGGTTTGAACAAACTAAAAAGAAGGAGAACAACAGCAACATGAAGGACTACGGTCCCACACAAGTCACAAAGAGTAAAAATCATAGAAAATAATACAGCTTCTAACAGGAACTTCATTTCCATCAATGAAAAAATTCCATAAGTTCTCAAGACATAAAAAAGCATAACTAAACCAACATGGAAGTCAAAGGATGAAAGGTTGTGCTTGAGAGAGATCCATGAGCCATGATATTAGAATGGTTAAAAAGAAAAAAATTTGAAATGATGAAACAGAAATTCCACTTCACTAGCCCATAAGTGGGAGCCTAGATATGTTGAATCAAGCACTACTGGGAAATGAGAAGCTTAGAATTTTGAAGGCAATTGCTAATGAGTACATGCTGGAATGGGACTCTTCAAGCACTGAAGAAGAATTCAGTAAAAAGCATTTAAGTTTCCCGATATTCCCATTTGATGATTGGTAGGGTTACGTATCCGTTTTCATTTGTGTCTGTGGGTTGGGTTGCAACTTGAAAGTGCTCAGCTGGCACTCCACTCAATAATCACAGATCCCACTTGTGATTTGAAAGGTGTTGCCCGGAAAATGTAGAAGGTGCATTTTGCATTGGTTTCACATTGGATGGAAAGTGAGCTCATAAGAAAATCAGAGCGTATGCCACCCATGAATGTCCTTGGATCCGGGCAATTTCCACTAAACTGGGCCTATGAGAAGTCAAAACCTTTCATGAACGTGGGACCTACAATGGCGGTCCACTCTTCATGCGATCATGATCACAGACCTCCAGGTGGGTTTAAAAGAATAGAATACATGCATGATGGGATGAAATTTTGGGCTTTGAGGGTCATGCACATGGGTTACTTGACAGTTGACAGTATCGAATAATGTGATCATGATGCTACCGAGTATGGGAATGTTTGCATATAACAATGGGAATGTTTGCATATAACAATGGGAATGTTTGCATATAACAATGTTGCACCTAAGCAGCTAGCTTTGATCATCTCATCAGGGGTGATTTTACTGTCACCTGCAATCCATAATGGCCCACCATCCACCAGTCCAATATGGTCACAAGTAGGACAGCTGAATTTGAACTGGTGGAGTAAGGTAAGAAGATCATGGTGATTTCCTGGTCATTTGGAATCCACAACAATACACCAAGAGAGATTTCCCATGGAACCATGTAGATGTTTAGAACATTGGAACCATGAAAAAGGTGGGACCCCACATCATAAAGATCACCTAGGAAGAAAATAGGATGATCCATTCATCATGCATGAAGTTAGAAACCACAGACAGCATTAGACTCAATGCTCATCTTTCTAGTTTGATTCCTAGCCAGCCCACCTTTTAAATTTATTACAAAACCAGTTTTACAGGGTGAGGGACTTAGCTCCAGTCACCACGAGTCACATCGAATCACCCGAATTCAGCAACTCAATTGGAGTAGTCCTCCCAAGTTTGGGCCATTCAGAAATCGAACCGAGTTTACTAACGACTCAGCTTGATATCTTGCTCAGCCGAGTTGACTCGGCTGAGTTTCAAGTTGAGTCAGCAAGTTTTAGAACTATGCACTCGAGTCTATTTCGGGCTTTCGGCATCAGAGACTACCTCTGCATCAAAGAGACCACACCTTTGTCAGATTGTCCCACCTGCACAAACTGACAAAACTGTGTACGATGTGTAATATCAAAATGCACCATTAGGTGGGTAACAGAAAATACCTTAGTAAAAAAATCCAAAATCTCGACTTGACTCGATGTTCATCTGGGTTTGAGTCAATTTGAAGATTGGACCCGACCGGATTCAATATTTAATAACTATAAATTAAATATATTTGGAAGAGTTAAGAATATTTAAGACAGTTACATGAGGTATAAGTACTATAAAAGGAGAAACACAAAACCAAGAATTTCATGGCTCGCCAGTTGAGAGTGCTTGCTCACCTTTCAGAGGTCGGAGAGTTCGGATTCCTCGGATTCCTCATTTGCATCTTTTCTCTTTGGTAGTGACTTGCAAAGACTCGAGCGGAGTTACCTAGTCATCAATTCTTATTGTTATGTTCTATAGCATATTTTTAGTTTAACATCACTTTCGTGTTTTTTTTTTTTTTTTTTTGACAAGCAACTTGGACTTGAACCCAAGATCTTAATGTTGAGAGTGACTTGCCTTGAAATCTCACCAACTGACTTCTCAAAACCTGGAGGTCTTTGATCATGATCCTACCGAGAAAAAATAATAAAGTAAAATTGTAAGAGAGTTGTAAGGCCATACAATGGAATGTAAAATCATTAGATCCAACATGAATGAACTTATAGGCCAATGATCCTGTTAAGTTCCATGAGTACCTCTGAGAATTGTAAGGCCATATGCCAACATATGCGAGCAAATCTACCAGCCTGCAAGTAAAAATAAACGCTAAAATTATAATAGCTTCAAAAAATGAAAAAAAAAATGATAAAACTCACCTTGAAGCCCTTCTCCCTCCTTTACCCGGGCTTGGGACCGGCAATGCAAGGAGTTGCATTGGCGGAGTTAAAAAAGGGCTTAAGCTCCATTTGGTTTGAGATAAATTTACATTCATAAACACCAATGTGATGACCAAATGGAGCCTAACACTATAAATATATTTAAATATATAGTGCAAGAGTACCCAAAAAAAAAAAACAAGTCAAACATCATATAGAGTAACTAGAAAAAACATGCATACTAAAAATATGTTGAACCATAAAGTACCAAATTAGTTCAAGATTAGAAAAGGAACAAGCCAACATCATATAGAGTAACTAGAAAAATAGAAAAAAATCAAATAAAAAAAAGCACCATGTAAGCCTCAACCAAAACCCACTTAAGCCAAATTACTATATGTTCAAATATGTAACGACTCGAAAAATTTCGTACAATGGCCCGAGTACCACCTCAGGCAGAAATCACTTAGGATAAAATCCTTTAGAAATTAGACAAAGTTAACTAAGTGCAGTGCTCAATGGAAAGCAAAATTTTTTAAGATATGAGACAAAAAATGAGGTATATCCAAATCTCAATTGTACCACATTACAGGAAACAGTGTTGAATGAGCGTCGAACATTAAAAACTTTTTGGGGGCCCACTGTGATGTTTGTTTCGAAATCCTCCCCATCTAAGTTCACTCATAAGGTCACAAAGACCTGGTTGAAGAAGAAAAACAAATTTCTTAATGATCCAAAACCTCTATAACCGATAAAAGGGATTCAATGGTAGATGTTCAATTCCCCATTTCCTTTTACAGTGTGGTCTATTGATAGTTCGATCTATCTTATTTTTTGTCTCAAGCCTTAATATGAGCTCGTCAAATAGATGGACCGTTTGGATATAACACAGACCTCATGATGGGACCCACAAAAGGCGGTGGGGACTACAACAGAAAAAAAAACCTATGGCTACGGATTATAACCGTAGCCATACCTGTAGCTCGGCGATCAATCGCAGCTCCCGCGATTCCACCGCAAGTCGCTGTCTCAATCGGCGATTAATCATGGATTCCACGATTCCACCCCCGATCTATCGCTACGGATTAAAACCGTAGCTATAACCGTACCGTATCACTTTTTAAAAAAAAAAAAATTTACATGGAGAATTTTATTCTACTTACTTTTTTCTCTAACACATATTTATATAAATATGTATATTTAGCCCAAAAAGGCTAAATCAATGACTAGGTGTTGGCAAGTAATCACAATTCTCCTCACTAATTCAAGTCTTCACCCAAGAATGAAGGCCAAGTTAGAAAACTAAACAAAACCCGACCTGTAATTAAGCTAATTCTCATCATTAATCACCAGACTTCCACATAAGAATCAACAGTAAATCAATAAATCAGCAAAATATAAACAAAATGGGTTTACGACAAGAAGGGGTAATCTCTGCCTCCATTATCCTTTACCATATGGTGAAGGCCGTAACGGCCAGAAGGGGCAATCTTTGCCTCCCATTTAGCCGCCTAATTTGCAAGATAGCCCGACATAATGGGTTTACAACATCCGTCGACCCCTCACATCCAGTAAGAGTGGTAACTGAAGACACCTTAAATCGCATGCAATGTGGCCCTAGACAAGAAGCAAGGCGGTTGGAAGAATTTGGAGACGAGATAGCTGAAGATGAAGAAGAGGAAGAAGGCAGCGAAGAGGATGAGGCTGAAGAAGAAGAAGAGGGTGATGATACAGGTGACGTGCGCAATGCACGTCTGGTTTTAGATGAGCGTTTAGGGGCGATTGAGGCTAGTATATCTGAGCTTAAAAAGGACCAAGCCTATCTGAAGCGTAAGATGAAGCGTATGCATCAAATGATAAAGACGGTGTTGTGTTGTGTACAGAAGGAGGGAGTGCCCCCTCCCTCGCCGGACTCAGTATCGCAGTAGGGTCTATGTGGTGCATATGGACTCCCTCACTTCTGTTAAGCAATGTTAGTGGTTATGTGCTTTGTGTTTACTGTGTAGTAAGAAGTGGATCAATTCCACCTAGTAGTGTAATAGTTAGTAGTGGGGCTGTTTACGTTTTTCACTTGGTTAGGTAAGTATGGGAACAATGTACTAATTAACAATATAAATGAAATTGTTTCCACTATAATTGTCTAGCAGGCACATTTAGATTGGATAGTGCTTGTGATCCAATGATTGTCTAGCAGGCACATTTAGACGGAAAACTTTTGGGTTGGCAACGAACGTCAAGACCGAAATATGACTAATTTCGATGCCAATTTCTGTCGGAAATTGTGTGTGAGTAATATGAAACAGATTAAGAAGAAAAAAAAAAGAAAAGAAAAGGAAGAGCTAGGCACTTTCTAGCTGATGTAGGTTAAGGGAGGTCAAGTGGCTGATTCACACCAGCCTTTCCATATTATTTTTAATAAACTGTTTAACAAGGCGAATAAGGTGTTACAGCTTGTGTTTTTTCTCAGAAGGTGTATCCTTTGTCTATTTCTTTTGTGTGAATTTTGTAACTAGTAGTTGGTTCCCACTACGTTGGTACGAAAGTAGATTCCACATAAACCTTGGCCCATTTTATCGCTGATTGTCGTCTTTTTTGCTTATCAGGGAAAGAGATACTGACAAAGATGAAAAACTGAACTTCAAGGTGGATCTCACCAATGGATGGTTGAGATTAAGGATCAGATCTTTGTCAATACAATCAATCAAAATCATCCATATCAATGATCAAACCTCTTCAAATATGATTAACAAGTATTGTCTAGCCCTGAATCTCTAATGGAAGTATATCTTGAAAGTTGAGAGACATGGGAAAAGGTGGGCCCCATGGAAGGATTGCCAAGATTATCTATTGTAATATTTTAATATGAACCATCAATCAAATGTGGGGTTCATATAAACATGCGTGTGTGTATGTGAAGGTGCCATTTGTTACTATCTTGTGGTGCATGCAGACTTAGATGTTTAAGTATGATAGTGTCCATGGGCAATAGAAGATCACTCCGCTCAAGGTGAAGGACTCCAAGACCCTTCTCTTTGGTGAGAAACCAGTTACTGTATTTGGTGTCAGGTAATTGAACTTCACATCTCGTGTATTTTGGAAGCTCTTTTTTAATATTTGAAATGCATATGTGAAAGACAACCAAGGTTGTTGAGATCTCTATTGTTTTACCAATTGTATGGAACACTGAAGAGATTCAATGGGCTGAGACTGGCGCCACATTATGTTGTGGTGTGAACTAAGAGTGTTATTGAGGAGTTTGGGAGGTGAGGAACATGTATAGGGAAAAGGTGAGATGTTTGGTTTTGATTTTTTGAGAAGATTCTTATTCCATCTTTTGTCGAGTCCAGACGATATCAGATTCCATGTTTTGTTATGCAAAGTTTCATATGAAGTTTCTGTTGTCCACATGTACAAACAGGGTAAGAGGCTATTTTAGAGAATGTAGATACCATTATAGCTCATCTTATTGGATTGGTTTCCTACCCACACATGATGGTAATATTAGAAGTTGTTTTATATTGAGAAAAGCTAGCAAAACTTGTATTTTTCTTTGATTTTATATCCAAGTTTCTAATTCATCTTTTTTCTTCTTTTGTATTTGTATGGTACAATTCACTATTCTTTTGCTGGCAAGACATCTTGTTTCTATACTTGTTGGTGGATCAGACCATTATGCATTCATACTTCTCATTGATTTACTTTATTTATTTATTTTTTGTTGATTTTGTCTATTTTCTGAATAGTTGTTGAATAGCCTTGGAATTCTTTTTGTTGATGCCTTACGAAATAATACCGCTGGTTCTCTTTGGGAGTTTGTTAGTTAGTTTTCTTCTATCGTACTTCTAGGAGTGACCCATTACAGGCAGATTTTTCTCTAGGTTTTCTTCACATTGGGCCCACCTGATGCACATGTCAGACTTCACATGCAAGTGGTAGGCCGATAGTGTGGCCTTCTATGCAGTTCATGTGGGCTTAATTAACAAGCTGCTTTATTAGTTGCTTCTGTTTTCTTTTCTTTGAAAGTTGCCAATTACAGGCACTTTCATCTCTCTTCATATTTTCAGTTTTACCACTCTTGGTTCCCTTTCCATTTTCAAAATTTCATCACTTGACTAATGCTATGGAATATGATTCTTATAATAAATAAGGTATGTATGAATCATCTGCAGGTGTTTTTGAACTTGTTGTACTTCTATGGAATGTGTGGTATAGTGAATGATTGCTTGCTTGAATGGTACTTTAGCAATGTATGAACGCTGTTTGGAGCATTACATGTATAGATTACATGTATAGACTGTCTAAATTGGGTGCCAGGTTGGCAAGGACGACGGTGGTTTGGTGTCCCATCTGCAAGCAAAGAGAGTCGAGAGAGAATCATTATCTTATTTTCTTGTACTTGTTGCAAGCTTCAAATCGATGTCCAAAGCGATAAGGTGCTGTCCCAATTCACTGCTTAGATCTTAAGCTGGTCGAGTATTGAATTCTCATGTCTAAGCATGTTAATTTCACACAGGAGGGGATTTCTGAACATGTCCCCTATTTTAAAAGGTTCTGAAATCGTTAGATTTTGTAAACATGAATCTCCCAAAAGTTCCCCATGGTTTCTAGAGGAGAGAGGTTTGCTAATGCGACATGTGCATAGTTGCACGGAGAGGCAGATGCTTATGTGTGTCGTGTGTTTCTGCTCAATGCCAACATGTGCGTTGTGCATCCCAGCAGCTAATCAATAGAGGTTATGTGTGTAGTGTGTTTTTGCTCATCATGAGAATTATGAGATTTGAGGGTGTTATTATTGTGTATTTGAAAGGGAGATATTTTATGGGTAGCACATCAAATTACAAAAGATTTGGTAGACTGTAGTTGAATTTCAGCTTCATTGATGATTTCGTGAAGTGACGGAAAAAAGGGGACTGGTATATTGAAAACTAAAATGGTTTGTTGATGTTGTTTGTTCTGCTAATGCTTGGACTGCATTTCTGGATAATGGATGCCATATTTCTTGTAATTGCGGAAGTTTCTCCAAGAAGAAAACCAGGAGCTTGGATGAATTAGCCTAAATCCGGTGGTTCTAGAGAAAAGAGAAGATGTTTTCCATCCATAGTCCATCCATGATGTGATGAAATACCTGGTTGCAATTGCAAGAATCTAGTTTGAATAATAAAATCTGGCTTTTGTCTAACAATTACAATTCAGCTGTAGAAAGCCATGGCATGTAGCCCATCAAGTCCTTTTTAAAAATAAAAGTAAAAATTCATGATAAATGGAGTATATCTTGAATGTATTTTTATCTTCCAACTATTCAATAGTAATTATTCAAATTTCCTCTGTTTATGTGAATGCATTGCCACTGCTACATATCTCAACGAATTTGGATATAAACATGAAAAGGTTTACATAGTATTCTACCAGTTTTGATGCTCTATCTTATCTTGCAGAATGGTATATGCAAGATTATGCAAGTAGCTAGAACTGTTAGCCACTGAAAATATTTACCTTATGTTCATTCCAATTTAGTTTTAATTTTTGTAAATAAATTTGACAAAAGAGGGTCAATTTTAGGCAGGTAGCTGGTCATAGAAATTTGACAAAATATGTATGTCATTTGTTAATTGTGCTTGTTTTATGAGAAAAATGATCATACTATAGTATGAGTGTAATGGTTCTCATTTATAACTCAAAATGATCATGCCTTAATCTTTTGAAACTTTTCCCCGGTTGTCACATAGTTTATTGGAATGTTCTTTTGCCATTTTCCCACATATGTGGGCTTCACTTAGCTGACTTTCGTAACCAAATGTACCTTTCATGTGTGTTTCTTTTCCTTTCTGTTCTTTATCTATTTTTTTAAACATTACTCTTAATTTCTTTTATTCCATTGTGATCTTTATATCATCGTGTAATTCTCCAACCTGATTTTTATGCTCAGGTGCTGTTGGAACTTGGTTTTACACACTTCATTGTGAACACGCTCCTTATGCTTGTGTCGACGACTCAGACCATCATATCAGTGCCAATATTGTTGGATGCAGCACTACATGTAGTTGTTGAGGAACATATTGATCGAGGGAACCTAGAAATAGAGAGAGGGAACTTAGGAATTGAGAGAGGCAACCTAGAAATCGAGCGAGTGAACCTAGTAATTGAGCGAGGGAACCGAGGAATTGAGCGAGGCAACCTAGAAAATGAGCGAGGAACCTAGAAATTGCGAGGAACACAGGGAATTGAGGAACCTAGGAATTGAGCGAGGAACCTAGAAAATGAGCAACGAAACTTAGGAATTCAGCGAGGGAATGAAAAAAAATTCAGCGAGGAATCGAGGAATAAAGCGATGTATCATATAAATTGAGCGAGAGAACCTAGGAATTGAGCGAGGGAACCTATAAAATGAGCGAGGAAACCTAGGAATTCAGCAAGGGAACCTAGAAATTCAGCGAGGGAACCTGGGAATTGAGTGAGGGAACCAAAGAATTGAGCAAGGCAACCTATAAATTGAGCGAGGGAACCTAGAAATTAAGCGAGGGAACCTAGAAAATGAGGGAGGAAACTTAGGAATTATGTGAGGGAACGTAAAAAATTCAGCGAGGAAACCTAGGAATAGAGCGAGGCAACCTATAAATTGAGCGAGGGAACCGAGGAATTGAGCGAGACAAAGTAGAAATTACGTGAGGTAGCATAAGAAATTCAGTACAACAAACTGAAAATTTGAGAGACAACTTAGAAATTGAGTAAGACAACCAAAAGATTATTGTATGAGAGGAAATATATTACAACATATATCATACAAAACACTAAATAAATTACAAAGTATGCTATACATCAGGTATAGGAAACTTGCACGTCCGGCGATTATACCCAGTTTGTTTGTATCGACTGCACTTTAATGTTTTCGATTCTTCTCCACGCGAGGGAATTCTTAACTTCTTTGGTCTTCCAGATGGCCTTTTCTGTCCTGGGGGTTTAATTTTCACACAATACTCCTTGAAGCCTTCTGTAATCTCCCATTCGCTTATGTCACGTACTGGGTACACTGATTCATTATATGTGCTCAAGTAATTTTGCGCCGTGTAGAATGGGGAGCAATACGAGTAATGAGGAAGATTGTAGTTTATACAAGCGGACATGACATGCATACAAGGGTAACCCTTCATTTCAAACTCACGACATGTACATGAAAGCGAGTTGAGCTTGACTGTATCATTATAATCTCCCACGACATAGTACTCATATCGAGAAATCGGATGACAGCGAACATCTCGCGCCTTCTGTATAAGATCCTTCAACTGTTGCTCCGCCCATGGTGTCAACGGACCTACAAATGAGGCTGCAGATTCTCTTCTCTTGTAAAACAATTCCTGTATCTTACATCTTACGGCCTCTATTAATTTAGTAATAGGATATTCCCGTGCTTCCTTGAAGAGGGCGTTAACACACTCAGATATGTTCGTGGTGACCAAGTTGAATCTTTTACCTGGAAAGTGCGAAGATGCCCACCTTTCATAGCCGATTTCTGTCAGCCATGCATGTAATGGGGGGTTGGCCATTTTAATATCATGCATTAATTTTTCAAATTCAGTCCTCCTGCAAGTCTTAACTGCCCACCAGTAGTATATCTCCAATGACTTGTCTTTAAAGGTGTCCACCAAGTTTCTATAAACATGGTACGCACAGTACCCATGAATTGCATGTGAGAATACTTGGGGAACCTCTTTCAGTAAACCTTTATGTCGATCGAAAATAATCACAAGACCCTCCAGATACCCTAATGCATTGTTAAGGTAGGTAAGGAACCAATTCCAACTCATGTTGTTCTCCGATTCTCCGATACCAAATGTAATTGAAAATATATGATTGTCCCCATCTAAGGCCGTGGCGATGAATAGAACACCCTTGTATTTACCCTTTAAGTATGTCCCGTCAATGGCTAATACCCTCCGCATAGAATTCTGAAAACTTCGAATGCATTGTCCGAGCGCTACAAAACACCTCTTGAACCTCAAAGTCTCTTGGTTAACAAGCACGGCAGTCACTGTCCCCTGATTGACCATCCTCAACTCATGCAAATACATGGGGAGTTGATTATAAGAGTCTTCGTAAGACCCCATCACCTGATTAATTGCAAGTTCCCTCGCTTTCCATGCCTTCCTATAACTGATAACAATATTATATTTCTCTTGCATAGCGAAGATAATATCACGTGGCCTCAAACCTAACCGTTGCTCAATGCGGCTAACAACCAAATCACACGCTAACTACGCTTGCTTGCTGGTGATCACTCTTCATCCACGACATGCCGCACGTGTGTTCTGACGTATAACTCCGTATCTTGAATATCCCGGTATCATTCACCCGAGTTGCGCAAACCCTCCAGTCGCATTTATCTTCTAAGCACACCACGCTAAATCTGCTAGAACTTGAGTACAGTACCTTATACTGAAATTTATTGCGAATTGCAAATTGGCTTAGAACATACTGGCATCGACTCTTGTCCTTAAATGTTTGATCAACAGCTATATCGATCGGTTCAAGCAACGAATCTGTATATTCCAGCAGTGCTGCATTGGTGAATGCAATATCATCAAATGGCACGGGAACTTGACGAGTGATGAAGTTTCCGCTTTCAGAAAGGTCTGGAAGCGGAATGTTGCTTACACGTACAGCTTGGGTGGTGGATGATGATGGCAGATCTGCTATTGTTGCTAAAGGCGATGCCATGTACTCATAAGTGAGGTTAAGGTCACGTGCCCAGCTGACTTGGCTACTCACAAAGTTTGATGTTTGAGGCGGCTCGGGCAGTTGATCGTTGCTCACTACCACTTGTAATGGAGATGCCTTGTATTCAAATTCCACGCCATGCTCCTCAAGAAAACTGTCTATGTGTGTTGTCCTATTAATGTGTTGCGTTGTCTCGATGACTAAGGGAATGAATTTATCCGAATGCTCCAACTGTGTAGCCAGGAATTCTCGCACGTCATCGTCGTCTGCGATTACGGTTAGAGGGATTGATTCATTTGTGCAATGATACATTACTTTCATCCTAATATCACAATCTATTGGTTGACTCTTAATAATCCTGTAAATTCTAGACAGAAGCTCCTCATACGTAGTCTCGACACGTAGCGAAAAAGTTTTCGTTTCCCCACCAATGTACGAGTATCGCTTGTTTTCATATTCAATCTCCCCGCCATAACAGTAGATGATTCTCGTAGACATTATCTGAAAACCAATACAATGACATTATATTAGTGAATCATTAAGCAATGGAAGCTTGCCATAAGACAAAACTCGATTAAATAATAGAGGACCGAGTACTCACGTTCCATAATAGATGAGGATGGTACAGAGCTTAAGGAAATAAAGAGTAAGTAATGCGTTAAATTTTTAAATAAATAAGAAGAGCTTACATGGATTACAGATTCAGAGATACAAATGATTTCATGTGGTGCTTGTTAAATTCAGCGACGCTATCTATCATGGAATATCCATATAGTCTTCTATTTTAACAAGACAATTCTATGATGGCCTAGTACACTTTAAAAAATATATACGAAACTAACATTTCTACATGAGGATTTGGGTTTAAAATATGTTAAACTTACATCAATTTTCAAAGCTAGTCTCAACAAGCAGAGTTAGGGTTGAAATTTCACCTAAAATTTCACTGTTGAATATTTCTAATTGTTGGAACATACAAGAGATGTTGTTTCTGATCAACGAGATGTATTTGGCGATTCAAATTACAAAATCTTAGTCTCAATATGCTCCATTTAGAGCTAAAATTTATTTCTCAAACCTTTATAAATTCGCTTCTACTTAGTGCTAATTGCCAAAAGTTATGCGAAATATCATCTCTAACTAATGAGATTTCTTAGTGAATTTTCATTTTTAATTCCTAGTGCGGGTTTTAAGTTTAGGGGGGTGCTTAAATTTGATCTAATGTACAATATAATGGGTAAGGAACTGCTTACAATGCAAAAACTCATTTCACTACTGTCTACTGAGTGTCTTCACAATGTCATTTCAACTAAGGAAAATTATGAAAAAGTTCAAATCCTCAGTTGCTAAAAAGTTCATTGGAGGTTAGGCTCAAAGAACATTCTAGTTTAATCTAATACACATCATACCAGTTTATTTGTTCTCCCATAATTCCAAAGTTCATTAGAGGTCAAGCAATCACAAATGTACCATAAGGGGATATAAGGCTAACTTCTCTACACATGGTTAATCCATATAGAATTAGACTAATAGGAATTTAAGCATTACATCATACATTAATACTAAATATCAAGCACTTGATAATTTGAGCGAGCTTCAGATAAAATGGAATAAACCTCAAGTAAAATTAAACGCGGCAAACATGAAAATGATTAAGGCAAACATCTGATTCAACAAGGCGGAGTATAAATTGAGCAAGGGAAACATGAAATCGAGCGAGGGAAGTTCGAATTTGAACAAAGGAAAACAAATAATCAAGCGAGGGAAGCATGAAAATTCAGCGACGCAACCTATAAATTGAACGAGGCAAATTACTAAGTCAGCAACGCAACCTAGAAATTGAATGAGATAAACTAGAAATTCAATGAGGGAAAAGCCAAAGTTTAGCGAGACAGGCTAGAAATTGGGCGAGGCAAACTAGAAATTGAACGAGGGAAAAATGAAATCGATCGAGGGAACTTCAAATCTGAGCGGCACACAAGAAATAATTGAGCGAGGGAAGCGTGGAAATTTACCAACGCAACCTATAAATTGAACGAGGCAAACTAGAAATTCAGCGAGGGAAGAGGGAAAATTGAGCGAAGTAAAGTATATATTGAGCAAGGCAAACTGACAATTGAGCGAGGAAAGCTGAAATTGAGCATGGTAAACTGAAAATTGAGTGTGGCAAACTAGAAATTTAGCAACGAAAACATGAAATTGAGTGAGACAATAATGAAATTCATCGAGGCAAACATAAAATTTATTAATGCAAACATTAAATTGAGTGAGCCTAGAATGAGATTGAGGTGGGCAAACATTAAATTGAGCAATCCTACCATGAAATTGAGTTGGGTGAACATTGAATTGAGCGAGCCTAGCATGAAATTGACTTGGGAAAACATTGAATTGAGCGAGCTTAGCATGAAATTGAGCTCGGCAAACATTAAATTAAGCGAGCCTAGCATGAAATTGAGCTGGCCAAACATTGAATTGAGTGAGCCTAGCTTGAAACTAAGTTGGGCAAACATTGAATTGAGCGAGCCTAGCATGACATTGACTAGGGCAAACATTGAATTGAGCAAGCCTAGCATGAAATTGAGTGAGCCCTAAAATGAAATTGAGTGAGCTTCAAATGGAATTGAACAATTTTCACATTAATTTGAACGATCAACGCATAAAATTGACTAAGCCTAACAAATGAACTTGTAAGAGCCTGACATGAAATTCACAGAACTTCACATAAAATTGATGTATAGTCGATCAATTGTCGTCAACTTCCGCTCGTCTCAATTTCCGTGAGTTCTTCTTCAAATTTAAGTGTGCAGTGGCTAAGTTTAACCAAGCACCTTTGCTGAATTACAAGCTAAATTTCTACAGGTACTTAGTTAAACGTTGTCCAATACTACAAACGAATATATCTATAAACCACACTATGGTTTTTTTAAAAAAAAAAATATCTGTACCTCCAGCAACCGTACCCTCGCTCAATGCAAGTTGAGGACGGGTGCTTTCAAGTGAGGGATTAATTTAAACCTTTTCGAAGATTGGAGGTGCAACAACTTTGGAGGATTCCACGTCACCCTTGCCAAGATAGAAAATGCCAAGTATAGAATGATAATATGGAGATGATTAAGTTTGAAATTTAGGAAGAAAAATGATAAGAAAAATGGCCGTACGTCGGTTTTTCTCGTTGCAATGGAACGCAGGGATGTGTCCTGAAAAAGAACGCATCTGTTTTCTGTCAAAGAGAGAGGAAAAGGGAAAACCGATTGGCTACTCCCCCTGCCACCAGCCAATGGCTGATGTTCGGTGGTCTGTGGGACCCACCATGATGTATGTGTTTCATCCATGCCGTCCATCTATTTTTATAGATCATTTTACGATAATACCCAAAAAATGAGGTATATAACAATCTCAAGTGGACCACATTACAGGAAAGAGCGTTGAATGAACGTCGACTATTAAAAAAATTTTGGGGGCCATAAAAGTATTGGATCAAGTTGATCTTTTTTTTTTCACTTCATCTGGGTCTTTATGGCCTAATCAATAGATTGGATGTTAGATAAACAGTACGTTGGGCCTTAGGAGGATTTAAATGATGGATATCCAATCACTATTGTTTTCTTGTGGTGTGGTCGACCTAAGACTTAAATTCCTTTTATTTATAAGACGAACCCCTAAAATGATCTTTAAAAATGGATGAACGGAATGGATGAAACACATACATCATGGTGAGCCCACAGACCACCGAACACCAGCCACAGGGCCGTTGTAAGGGGGAGGAGCCAATCCGTTCCGCAACAGCAGTAAAAAGGAGGGGCAGTTTCGTCCAAAAAGTCGTTGTCCGCACGTGCTAGTCTAGATTGGTAACTAAAGTTTGTATTCTTTCATAGAAACCGCTGGGTAAAAGGTTTTGTCTACGGTGGTCATTTTCTATGCTTGGATTTACCTGAAATTGCATTGGGTCTTATGCCAATTTCACTTAATGTTTGGAAAGTTGTGTAGGTCCTAACATGATGTGTGGGCTATATCCACACCATCCACCCATTTATTGAGATTATTTTCGAGCATGGGCCAAAAAACCAGGTAAATCTAATGCTCAAGTGGACCCCACCATAGAAAGCAACAGGGATTGAATACTTACCGTTGAAAACTTCTTTGGTGCTACATAAGTTTTGGATCTATCTCATTTTTAGGCCCATGCCATGAAATGAGGTTACTAAACAAATGAATAGTCTAGATATAACACATACATGTTATTCTCAATAATTTCAAATGATGGTGAGTATATTCATTCAACGTACCAACGTATTATCAACAAAGCAGGGCATTAATTTTATCCCATGGTAACCGGGGACAACCCCTGCCATGAGCAATAATTATGTTTTTTTAATCCCATCCCACCCACGTAATCCCTTCTAATCCCACCGCCCAAACTGACCCTTAGAGAGTAGACGGTTCAGATGTGACGCGACAGTTAGGAGTGGTTTTTTCGGGAGATATGTTACGTGCAACCGTGTATGAAAATTTTCACATACAACTGTTTCTTTACCGAAACAATCCTACCTTTTTATAAAATCTGATCCGTGGAAATTGTGGGGAAGTGGCCAAAATTAACATGATCAATTCATCGGGAGAGCAACAATATTTAAATTAGTGGAAAAACGAATCAAAATTAATATACATTTATTGGCGCATTTGATGAATAGATTATTATATTTTTTCCTCCTAGTTATATTTATAGTATGACTCATAAATTTCACGGATTGGATTTTTAATTTAAATGGTTAATTAGGATAAATCACAGCGATTTATCTTTAAAATCTCATGCAACCGTTGTATGCGACACTTCATTTCTTTGTCGGTGCGACTTTTTTCCAGGGATTAGCCGCGAAATGAAATCAAGCGCATGCCTCTTGGAGACGCCCGCAAGTGTCAAAAGTGAACATTCGTGTGATATCCAGGGCGCTTATACGGTGGTTTCATACGGTTGGTTTTTTAGCACAAAAAATCTTTCAAATGCAAACATCGGGTAGGCCAGGCATCTGAGCGAAAATGGGCTGTTAGAAATCACAATCAACGGTTTATCTCAAAATAAAAAATTTGCTCACTTAGTGCCTAAGCTTCCATTTTTATTTATGAAGATCTACATTGAGAGTATCATCCGGTAAACGTCCCAGATCTTTTAAATAACTTCTATGCTGGCATGTCATGTGCGTTTTTATTTGACGCTTGGAGATGTGCGTGCGTGTAATATAGGCAATTAAACTTTGGAACGTTTCGTTTTGAACCACGCTGGCGGGATTGGATTGGAGAAAATGACCACTGTAGACAAACCCTTTTACCCAGCGGTTTCTATGAAAGAATACAAACCTTAGTTACCAAGGACAGCGACGTTGAGGACGAAACTACCCCTCCTTTTCGCTGCGAAGACGTGCGCTGACGCTCCTCGAACTGAGAGTTGTACGAACGGCTTAAAAGGATTGGGTACTCCCCCTGCCACCAGCCAATGGCGGATGGTCGGTGGTCTGTGGGCCCCACCATGATGTATGCTATTCATCCATGCCGTCCATATATTTTTCCATATCATTTTATGGTATACGACCAAAAATGAGGTATATGCAAATCTCAAGTGTACCACATTACAGGAAACAGTGTTGAATGAGCGTCGACCATTAAAAACTTTTTGGGGGCCCACTGTGATGTTCATGAGAAATCCTCCCCGTCTAAGTTCATTCATAGGTCACAAAGACCTGGATGAAGAAGAAAAACAAATTTCATAATGATCCAAAACTTCTATAACCCCTAAAAGGGTTTCAATGGTAGACGTTCAATTCCCCATTGCCTTTTACAGTGTGGTCTACTTGATAGTTAGATCTATCTTATTTTTAGTCTCAAGCCTGAATACGAGCTCGCCAAATAGATGGACGGTTTGGATATAACACATACCTCATAATAGGACCCACAAAAAGCAGTGGGATTACAACAGCAAAAAAAAAAAAAAAACGGTCGATATATCGACAGCCAGTCGATATATCGAAAATGGTCCAGAACTGTCCAGTGAGTTTTCTTCAAAAATCTTACAATTTTCGATATATCGACTGTCTGTCGATATATCGAAAAAGGTGCTTTACCTTTAGCTACGGATTATAACCGTAGCCATAACTGTAGTCTGTGTCCGTCTTTGAAATTTTTTATTTTTTATTATTTATTTTTTATTTTTTACATAGAAAATTTTATTCTACCTACAATTTTCTTTAGTACATATTTATATAAATAAATATATATAAGCATATAAAATTTTTTTCCCTCTTTTTTTTCATTTATTTCTTTAATCATTTAACAAGAATATCTTCTAAACCAAAATTAGTTACTTGACGTACCACATATGATTTTGGGGTAAGAGAAGCTACTTTAGCCAACCAACGTAGTTATTTTCCAAGATTCCATCAGGTCGACGGTTGAGCGAGGCAACGTAGAAATTGAGCGAGGCAACGTAGAAATTGAGCGAGGCAACGTAGAAAACGAGCAAGGGAACCTACGATTTGAGCTAGGCAACCTAGGAATTGAGCGAGGGAAGCTAAAAATTGAGCGAGGCAACGTAGAAATTGAGCGAGGGAAGCTAGAAATTGAGAGAGGCAACGTAGGAATTGAGCGAGGAAGTTAGAAATTGAGCGAGGAAGCCGAAATTGAGTGAGGCAACACTAAAAATTGAGCGAGGAAGGAATTTAGAAATTGAAAGCGAGGAAGGTAGAAAATGAGCGAGGCAACCTAGAAATTGAGCGAGGGAAGGTAGAAATTGAGCCAGGGAAGGTAAAAATTGAGCGAGGGAAGGTAGAAACCCGAAGCGAGGAAGGTAGAAATTGAGCGAGGCAACCAGAAATTGAGCGAGGAAGCTCGAAATGTGACGAGGCAACCTAGAAATTGAGCGAGGAAGGTAGAAATTGAGCGAGGCAAGCTCGAAATTGAAGCGAGGAAGGTAGAAATTGGCAGGCAACCTAGAAATTGAGCGAGGAAGGTAGAAATTGAGCGAGGCAACGTAGGAATTGAGCGAGGAAGGTAGAAATTGAGCGAGGAAGCTCGAAATTGAGCGAGGCAACCCAGGAGTTGAGCGAGGAAGGTAGAAATTGAGTGAGCGAGGAAGCTCGAAATTGAGCGAGGAAGCTAGAAAAAGCGAGGAAGCTAGAAATTGAGCGAGGAAGCTAGGAGTTCGAGCGAGGCAACCCAGAAATTGAGCGAGGAAGGTAGAAATTGAACGAGGAAGCTAGAAATTGAAAGGAAGCTCGAAATTGAGCGAGGAAGCTAGAAATTGAGCGAGGCAACCAGAAATTGAGCGAGGAAGGTAGAAATGAGCGAGGAAGCTAGAAATTGAGCGAGGAAAGTAGGAATTGAGCGAGGAAACTAGAAATTGAGCGAGGAAGGTAGAAATTGAGCGAAAGGAAGTGAGTGGCGAGGCAACCCAGGAGTTGAGCGAGGGAAGGTAGAAATTGAGCTAGGGAAGGTAGAAATTGAGCGAGGCAACGTAGGAATTGAGCGAGGGAAGGTAGAAATTGAGAGAGGGAAGCTAGAAATTAAGCGAGGGAAGGTAGAAATTGAGCGAGGCAACGTAGGAATTGAGCGAGGGAAGGTAGAAATTGAGCGAGACAACCTAGAAATTGAGCGAGGGAAGCTCAAAATTGAGCGAGGGAAGGTAGAAATTGAGCAACGCAACGTAGGAATTGAGCGAGGGAAGGTAGAAATTGAGCGAGGGACGCTAGAAATTGAGCGAGGGAATGTAGAAATTGAGTGAGGCATCCTAGGAGTTGAGCGAGGGAAACTAGAAATTGAGCGAGGCAACCTAGGAGTTGAGCGAGGCAACCTAGAAATTGAGCGAGGGAAGGTAGAAATTGAGCGAGAGAACCTAGAAATTAAGCGAGGGAAGGTAGAAATTGAGCGAGGCAACGTAGGAATTGAGCGAGGGAAGGTAGAAATTGAGCGAGGGAAGCTAGAAATTGAGCAAGGGCAACCTAGGAGTTGAGCGAGAGAACCTAGAAATTAAGCGAGGGAAGCTAGAAATTGAGCGAGGGAAGGTAGAAATTGAGCGAGACAACCTAGAAATTAAGCGAGGGAAGCTAGAAATTAATCAAGGGAAGGTAGAAATTGAGCGAGGCAACCTAGAAATTGAGCGAGGGAAGGTAGAAATTGAGCGAGGAACCAGAAATTGAGCGAGGAAGGTAGAAATTGAGAGAGGAACCAGAAATTGACGAGGAAGCTAGAAATTGAGCGAGGAAGGTAGAAATTGAGCGAGGCAACGTAGGAATTGAGCGAGGAAGGTAGAAATTGAGCGAGGAAGCTCGAAAGTGAGCGAGGAAGCTAGAAATTGAGCGAGGAACCTAGAAATTGAGAGAGGAAGGTAGAAATTGAGCGAGGAAACGTAGAAATTGAGCGAGGAACGTAGGAATTGAGCGAGGGAAGCTAGAAATTGAGCGAGGGAAGGTAGAAATTGAGCGAGGGAAGCTCAAAATTGAGTGAGGAAGGTAGAAATCGTGAGGCAACCTAGAAATTGAGCGAGGAAGCTAGAAATTGAGCGAGGAAGGTAGAAATTGAGCGAGGCAACCTAGAAATTGAGCGAGGAAGGTAGAAATTGAGCGAGGCAACGTAGGAATTGAGCGAGGAGGCAGAAATTGAGCGAGGGAAGCTAGAAATTGAGCGAGGCAACCTAGAAATTGAGCGAGGCAACGTAGGAATTGAGCGAGGGAAGGTAGAAATTGAGTGAGGGAAGGTAGAAATTGAGCGAGACAACCTAGAAATTGGGCGAGGAAGCTAGAAATTGAGCGAGGAACACAGAAATTGAGCGAGGGAAGTCAAATGAGGTGAGCGATGCAACGTAGGAATTGAGCGAGGAAGGTAGAAATTGAGCGAGGAAGCCTAGAAATTGAGCGAGGCATCACAGGAGTTGAGCGAGAAGCTAGAAATTGAGCGAGGCAACTTTAGAGAGTTGAGGCGAGGCAACCTAGAAATTGAGAGCGAGGAGGTAGAAATTGAGCGAGGAAGCTAGAAATTGAGGCGAAACGTAGAAATTGAGCGAGGAAGCTAGGTGGCGAGCAACGAGGAATTGAAGCAGAAATTGAGCGAGGAAGCTAGAAATTGAGAGCGAGAGTAACGTAGAAATTGGGCGAGGAAGCTAGAAATTGAGGAAAAGAAATTGAGCGAGGCAACATAGAAATTGAGCGAGGAAGCGAGAATTGAGCGAGGAAAGAAATTGAGCAGGCAACGTAGGAATTGAGCGAGGAAGCTAGAAATTAAGCGAGGAAGCTAGAATTAAGCGAGGCAACATAGGTTCCTCGCACAATTCCTACGTTCCTCGCTCAAATCCTAGGTTACCTCGCAATTTCTAGCTTCCTCGCACAATTTGTAGCTTCCTCGCTCAAATCCTATGTTGCATCATTTGAATTTCTAAGTTCCTGTCAAATTCTAGCTTCCCCTCATTAAATTTTTAACTTACCTCGCTCAATTCCTAGGTTACCTCGCTTCAAATTCTCGGTTTCCTCATTGAATTTTTACCTTCCTCGCTCAATTTCTAGCTTCCGCTCAATTTCTACGTTGCCTCGCTCAATTTCTAAGCTTCCGCTCATTTTCAAGATCCTCGCTCAATTCTTACGTTGCTCGCCAATTTCCGATTCTCGCTCATTTCGGCTTCGCTCGCTCATTTCTATGTTGCCTCGCTCAATTTCTAGCTTCTCGCTCATTTCTAGCTTCCTCAATTTTTGGATTTCCTCGCTCAATTTCTACATTGCCTCGCCTCAATTTCTAGCTTCCTCGCTCAATTTTCAGCTTCCTCGCTCAATTCCTACGTTCCTCTCAAATTTTAGCTTCCTCGCTCAATTTACGTTGCGCCTCGCTCGATTTCGGCTTCCTCACTCACTCAATTCTCGATTCCTCTTCAATTTCTGGCTTCCCTTGATCAATTTATGGCTTCCCTCGCTCAATTTCTACCTTCCCTCTCTCAATTTCTACCTTCCCTCGCTCAATTTCTAGGTTGCCTCGCTCATTTTCTACCTTCCCTCGCTCAATTTCTAGCTTCCCTCACTCAATTTTTAGGTTGCCTCACTCAATTTCTGGCTTCCCTCGCTCAATTTCTAAGCTTCCTCGCTCAATTCCTACGCTTCGCTCAATTTCTTCTCCGCTCAATTTCTACGTTGCCTCGCTCAACCATCGACCTGATGGAATCTTGGAAAATAACTAGGTTGGTTGGCTAAAGTAGCTTCTCTTACCCCAAAATCATATGTGGTACGTCAAGTAACTAATTTTGGTTTAGAAGATATTCTTGTTAAATGATTAAAGAAATAAATGAAAAAAAAGAGGGAAAAATTTTTATATGCTTATATATACTTATTTATATAAATATGTATTAAAGAAAATTGTAGGTAGAATAAATTTTTCTATGTAAAAAATAAAAAATAAATAAAAATAAATAAAAAATTTCAAAGACGGACACAGACTACAGTTATGGCTACGGTTATAATCCGTAGCTAAAGGTAAAGCACCTTTTTCGATATATCGACAGACAGTCGATATATCGAAAATTGTAAGATTTTTGAAGAAAACTCACTTGGACGATTCCGGACCATTTTCGATATATCATTGGTACATCGATATATCGACCTTTTTTTTTTTTTTTTTTTTTTGCTGTTGTAATCCCACCGCTTTTTGTGGGTCCTATTATGAGGTATGTGTTATATCCAAACCGTCCATCTATTTGGCGAGCTCGTATTCAGGCTTGAGACTAAAAATAAGATAGATCTAACTATCAAGTAGACCACACTGTAAAAGGCAATGGGGAATTGAACGTCTACCATTGAAACCCTTTTAGGGGTTATAGAAGTTTTGGATCATTATGAAATTTGTTTTTCTTCTTCATCTAGGTCTTTGTGACCTATGAATGAACTTAGACGGGGAGGATTTCTCACGAACATCACAGTGGGCCCCCAAAAAGTTTTTAATGGTAGATGCTCATTCAACACTGTTTCCTGTAATGTGGTACACTTAAGATTTGCATATACCTCATTTTTGGTCGTATACCATAAAATGATATGGAAAAATATATGGACGGCATGGATGAATAGCATACATCATGGTGGGGCCCACAGACCACCGACCATCCGCCATTGGCTGGTGGTGGGGAGTACCCAATCCTTTTAAGCCGTTCGTACAACTCTCAGTTCGAGGAGCGTCAGCGCACATCTTCACAGCGAAAAGGAGGGGTAGTTTCGTCCTCAACGTCGCTGTCCGCACGTGATAGTCTAGATTGGTAACTAAGGTTTGTATTCTTTCATAGAAACCGCTGGGTAAAAGGGTTTGTCTACAGTGGTCATTTTCTCGATTGGATTGCGTAGTGCAGTGAATACAAAAGGAAACGGATTGGCTACTCCCCCCGCCACCGGCCCTGTGGCTGATATTCGGTGCTTTGTGGCCCCCACCATGATGTATGTATTTAATTCATTCGGTTCATACATTTTAAATATCATTAGTGATTGGATATCCACCATTTAAATGCTCCTAAGGCCCACTGTACTGTTTATTTGACTTCTAATATGTTGATTAGGTCATAAAGACCCAGATGAGGGGAAAAAAAATATCAGCTTGATCCAAACTTTTATGGCCCCTAAAAAGTTTGTAATGGTCGACGGTCGTTCAACACTGTTTTCTGTAATGTGGTCCACTTGAGATTGGGATATACCTCATTTTTTATCTCATACCATAGAATGATCTAGAAAAATAGATGGATAGCATGGATGAAACACATACATCATGGTGGGGCCCACAAAGTAGCGACCACCAGCCCATGGCTGGTGGCAGGGGAGTAACCAATCCGTTTCCAATACAAAAGCACTGACGTGGCAAAGTTCTATTTCCCAGATTGATAGATCCGTAATGAAATGGGATTGCGGAAAAAATTAGCACAGTCCGTACAATGCCCTTTTTTTAATAGCCGCCTGAAAACTTATCTGACGAGAGGAGGTGATTGTTAGGGCATGGACATTGGTTTTTTGACGAAAATAACCTAGCCGATTAGGGTAAAGCAACTGGAAAAAGCAAGGGTATTTTCATCTTTCTAGGTTTGTTCGTACAACTAGTCTACTTTGGTGCTTAAGGGAGTGTTTGGGGCATGTCATTGGGAAGGATTAGGTGGGATGGGATTCAAAAAACATAATTATTACCCATGGCAGGGATTGTCCCCTGTTACCCTGGGATAAGCTTGATTCCCTGCTTTGTTTGTAATACAGTGGTACATTGAATGGATATACCCACCCTCATTTGAAACTATTGAGAATAACACACGTGTTATATGTAAATCGTTTATTTGTTTTGTAACCTCATTTTATGGCACGGGTGTAACGCCCGTATCCTAGTCCGTACTGTTCCGTCGACTCCCGCGATCATTTCCGACGAATTCCGGCAACCTACAACTTATAATCGACGTTTGCGCGTGACCCTAAGTCGTATCCCGTAGATTTGAGTCGGCTTAATCTGAAACTTGTATCTTAGCGACTGCGTTGTCGCCGTGTCTTACGCACCGATCCGATACCCTGGCCAGGAGATATGGGCCAACGTTTATCTCGAAGAAACGCTGCGCATTTGTGAACCCAAGAGAATCTCTACAACCCATCCCATCAATCAATTAATCAAAGTATACAACCAATGCTTTCTTTCTCCCCAAGTCAAGCAACCACCCTAAGTCAACTCTCAAGTCAAGTACATCTATCAACTCACATCCATCACCTCTCTCTTACAACAACCACAATTTCTCTCTCTATCTCAACACACTTTCCAAGCAACAAGAAGTGGTGGATGTCCAAGCTCTTTCAAGGTGAGAAAAGGTGTTGTGTGTGGCCCATTTCTTATTCCAAAATCCATCATCCTAGCCCTTCCTTTCTCATTATCTTCCATCAAAGAGAGGCATAAGGAGATCGGCGTTCTATCGGACCAAGAAGATTGAACGGTGGGTATTTCTATAGGCCTAGATTTCATTATTTTGATGATGGGCCAAGTGGGGCTTACCTATTGATGGTATGGATTTCACTTTGGACCCTAGATGTGGCCGATGGCCCACTATAATTCTCATGATCATTCCATGATGGGGCCAATCTCCATGGACCCCATCATGATGTTTACTTTCTTAGTTGAATGAGGGTCATCTAGACTTTCCATTTTGGTGGAGAAGGAATCTCCACCATTTATTTTGATTTGGTGGGCCCACATGTAAAGGGACACACATGATGAATGTTGTATGCTTGGAAGGGAGGGCCCATAGTGTCGGGGTCCTTCCATCGCACATGTCTGTCTCTCTCTCTCTCCCTCTCTCTTTCATCTTTTTGTGATGATGTGGCTGTGTGGCCTACCCGGATGGACCCCATCATGAAGCATGTATTTTATCCAAGCCATCTGTAGGTGGGGCCCACCTTATATATGTGTTACCCAAACCGTCCAGCGTCCAGGGACGCTGGACGTGGCTACACGGTGAAGTGTGAATTGACAGTGTAGTGTACTGACGAGCAAACAAAATATCAGTTTGATTTAAAACTTTGGGTGAACTGCTCATGCAGGCCCCACCTTAATGTATGAATTAATCCACACCGTCCTCATATTTCCCAACTCATTTTAGGCGTTGAGCCGAAAAATGAAGTTAATCCGAATATCTGGCGGGTTGTATCTTAGAAAATAGTATTTTGACTGTTAAAATCTGCTATGGCCTACTTTAATTTTTCTACACACCGAAACATGCTAAATATTGGGCTCATTTGGTATGTCTTAAGCCAAAGAATCCAACAGCAGGGTCGGATCCTCCTGATGCGAGCTCCACTTAGGAAAAACCTCCAAATAATAATAATAATAATAATAATAATAATAATAAAATATGCAAGGTAGCAGGCGCTGCCGCTGACGTCCAGAGGACGCACAATAGTGTCCTACTACTGCGTTATGGGTGAGAGAGGCAGGGACCGTGGGTCTCAGCCGTAGGCCCCGCCATGATGCGTGTTGATCATCGACACCATGCATTTGTTGGGTCCCCTCTGACCAGCGGGTCACCCCAAAAATCAGCTGTATACAGAACTCAGGTGGCTCACACCATCTTCAATCATGTGAAGACATGCCAAACCATGTGAAAGCACTTGTTGGGGTCCATCTGAGGTTTGGATGCACCTGAAACTTGGTCCGACCCCTTAATCTTGTGGGACACACATAATGGATAGGTTGGATTTGTGAACTAAAGATTGGTGGGCCCAACGAATGATTATGAATGTTTTATGGAGGGTAAACCCCTCAACTGTTTTGCATGGTGTGGCCCACACAAGCCACAGATTGACTTGATTTTTGTATCCCAGTGGCCCCACCGTGATGTGTGTATTACCCACACTGTTCATTCATTTTATTAGGGCCGTGAGTCCCATTGTCTTGAGAGGCCCACCCTACTTATGTGCCCCAATCATGGGCCACCTTAGGCAAGCCTACCATGAAGAATGTGTTGGACCCACTGTCCATCTATTTTTGCCCAATCATGGGCTGCCTTATGAGGCCCATCTTAATGTATATGTGACCCGTCTGTTGAGGCCCACCTTGATATATATGAGGCCTATGTTATGAGGCCCACCTTGATAGATATAAGGCCCATGTGATTCGGCCCATTAGATGTATTTGAGGCCCATGGGTCGAGGGCCAATGGGATGTACATAAGGACCATTGTAATGTGTGATTCCACCATGGTTTATGTGATGATGTTTATGGCGAGCTATCCCTTGGGAGCAATGATGGTTTGACAGGTCCGATCGACCAAACTAGGCTCTTACCACTTGAAAGATCTTGAGGGTCATCAGTTCCCTCACCCCTGGAATGCCAAGTACCTAAGAGTTTACTATCCTTGATGAAATGGCCTTTAAGGCCCCCAATAAATGTACGCCTCTGAGCGACTAGCCTTTAAGGCCCTCAATGAAATTTACTTTTTTTCATATCTACTTGAGTGGACTATCTACTATAAATAAGTTGCCTCTCATAAGCAGAGACTGACTTAACGAACTGATCCCTTAAAGAAGGGGTTAGAACGTTATCCCACGAAAATTCTACAAGGCATCCCCTCGTAATCAGGGGAAAAGCCAATGGACAACTCGACCCTCCAACAAAAGGGTCAGTTCGTCGCCTGACTGACAGAATATTAAGGGTTGCTCGCCAATCGTGGAAGAAGCCGATCCCCTAGGGTATCGGACTTAACAATTATAATGCCACTAAGTTAAGAGATCTACGAAACGACATTGAAGCGAGCTGACTCGTCAAAGAGTCGGCTCGGCAATGAACCAACCTATCAATGAATCAGTTCGGCAGTCAACAATTAACAATCACCATCCAAAAATCAACTACGATTGAGCATGTAAAATAAAAAATTATCATCCACATTCCCTCCCCAGAGGGTCAAAAGAAAAAATATCATCCATAAAAAAAAGGGGGGGAAGAGTGAACATAAAATAGCTAGTTCCTCTGAGCAGATGGACCAGCTACAGAGTTGGGGAGTTGAGCGTCGACAATGGCTTCAGTGGCGGGAGCATCCTTGGCAACTCTACGGGAGAGGTGTCCTCGGGCACGCCCGCAACAGTAGGCTCGGTATGACCGGCAGATTCTGACAGGAGGACGTCAAAACTTAGAGCTGGATAAAGCTTCTTAGCCTCAGCTAGACAAGCTTTAAAACCCGTATCATAACTAAAATAATATAATTTGTCCAGCTCCTGGGCCCTTTCAGCAGAATCCTTATACTCCGCCACCACCGCAACCGCTAGCAAGACCGCTTAAGCCTCCAGCTCGACCCGTAAGGAAGGCTTCTCCGCAGATGCAGCAAACTGGAGGACCTGCCGTTGCTGGACGAGGCGGTTTGCTGCCATCTGTCGCTCCGAATCAAGGTCTTCCTTCGCTGCTTCAATCCTCGACTCGGCTTCCAAGACCCTAAACTCCAGGTCCTTGTTTGCCTGGAGTAAATTTTTGAGTTCAAGCTCGGCCACGTCCAAGCGGGCCTGAAGTTGGTTAACTTCGCCTTGGAGGCGAAGTTCTCTTGCTCAGCCTTCCACGACGGCCCTCCTCAATTCCTCGTGCTCCGTGCCTGAAGCCTCGAGCTCGACCCATTGTGCGTTTCGCTCTGCTCTCTCCTTCTCGAAGTTAGCCCACTCTACTTTTTGTTCCGCCTTCTTGACCGCAAATTTGGCTCGTTCCGCTTCGAGCCATTCCATCTCTTTCAGCCTCTCCTTCACTTTTATCATCATCGGCAACGACTGGTACATTACAGCCGCATAGTCGTTCACGAAGCTAACGTGACGGTGGGAGAGGGTGTCATCAATCTGTGCCTCGGGAGCATGCTTAGCCGCCCAAGGAATCAGCTGGGCCATGTGAAAATCAGGAGGCGGGACTCCGGAAGAGGGTGCGGAAGCTCCCCCTATTGGAGAGGGTGCGGAAGTTCCTCTGACCTCGCTTACTGCAGAAGCCTAAGCAGCCTCCTCAGGTGCGTTCGCACATCTGATCAGAACCTCGGCGCGACCAGGCATGCTTCAGGCTTCAGCAAGGGGGACCGTAGGTCGCGAAGAAACTACTTCACAGAGGGTCTCCCCCACACCTCCCTCCTGGCCCAAAAGGACTTGCCTCGGGGGCTCGCTCCTCAGCAGAAGGCGACGAAATAGTGATGGCCTTGACTCGGACAGGAGCCCCAACCTCCGAAGCCCTAGCTCGGGCAGGAACCCCAACCTCCGAAGCCCCGGCTCAGGCAGGAGCCCCAACCTTCAAAGCCCCGGCTCGGGCAGGAGCCCCAACCTCCAAAGCCCTAGCTCGGGCAGGAGCCCCAACCTCCGAGACCCCAACTTGGGTAGGAGCCCCAACCTCCAAGACCCAAACTCGAGTAGGAGCTCCAACCTCTAGGGCCCTAAAAACAATGGCAGGAGCAGTCTCCTGGAGAACTATAACAAGCGCGATCCAGCCGGGCCTACAACTGGAGTTGCCTTGGCTTTGGTCTCAGGAGCCTTCCTCTTCTTCGACGCCGCCTGTGCCCTCGGTTCGGAGGATAGGACGACATCCATCGGAGGACGCAGAGGCCTTCTCCTCTTTGAACCACCAACCTCCATTCCTGCAAAAAAAAAGGAATAAAAATCAGTCCAATGTGATCAGCCAATTAACCTCCAGTATCTGTAACCCTGCTTACCTAGGGCGAAGTGGGCGGGCTGAACTCCACAGAAGCCAGATGACACCAGATTCTCTGGGTTAATAAGCTCAAACCAAGTACGTTGATCCGCAGGGATCACTCGGACCTGGTCAACCTGATGCTTATGGAAGGCAGAGAGATCTGGAGCTCCCTTCGGTTGAACTACAAGAAGAAACAAGTAATAAGATTGGGCGCAAGGGCACGAGGAAGAACTAAATGCGCAATACAATCAAAAGAAAAAGTCCGACAACCTAGATTGGCGAACTTGGTGGGGACTCGCGTCTGCAGCCGATCCAGTTCAGAGGCTAGGGCCTCCTATTCACCCGAGGCCTAAAACCATTTCCCTTTCCAATCTTTATTGGAAGAAGGAAGCTGCGTTATCAGGCCTGGGATACATGAGGGCCTAACCGAGAAGTACCACCAGGTTTGTCCGTGTTATAATATTTGGTCATGTATAAAAGTAAAAATTCCCCTGACGTCAGTCTCTGGTCCCTACCTAATGCCAAAGGATGAAGGTAGAGGCCAAAGTCCTTCAAGAGTTCGGGACTAGCTGCCCCGGTGCAATTCCCAGCTGTGCTGTCAGCTCACATAGGAAAGGATGGAGGGGGAATTTAAGCCCGCACTGGAGGCCACAGATGAAGATGGCGATCTCCCCCTCAGTCAGAGACCCTACTTGGTCCATGGTGGCTGGGGCTCGGATGTGAACCGAATCGAGGATTTGATAATCTTCACGAATCTGAGCCATTTGAGACTCAATCATAACCGATCCGCCAGGGATTAGTGGCTTAGCCCTAGCTCCCTTATGGCCTGCTGTCGATCGTCCTGCGGGGTCTCGAGGAGCCCTCTTTGCTCCTTTGCCATGACTCTTGGCCCTCTGGCTTGCGGATTCTCGGGTCGGAGCTGGGTTACGAGGAAGTACGGCCTCGAAGGGGCCTTCAGACTCTCCTGATCTCAAAATGGAGGTTTCTCGTTCATCCTTTGAACCAGCTCCCCGGACCGAACTCATTTGGTCAGAGTCGCTTGACATAAAAGAAAAGTGCACTAAGTGTTGGAAGACTCACAGCAATGCAGCCGATGCCTTCTGGTGGAATCCGTTATGGGTCCCCCCCCCCCCCCCCCCCAGCTGTCAGAAATCATCTTTCCGGTGAAAAGGCAATTTTCGACGAAGGGGATTTCCGATGAAGGCGATTTCCGACGAAGGCGATCTCCGACGGAAATTCGGAAAAGAGAAAGGTAGAAGGATGAAACGCGAGAAGTAGGGAAACGAGGGGAAGAGGGGTTTATATAACCGCCTCATCGTTTGGCGCCATCATTATTAGTTGTTATACCGAGGGTCGATACGACTCAGCATCAGCGCCATGAAACACGTGGAAGAAAGCGATACGTCCGAGCTCACGCTTCAAGGTCAGAATCTTCCTAGCATTTAATATCATTCAATACCACAGGCATCCTTTTGAATCCCCAAAACACGTGGCGCCGTTCCCCGCGCTCCATCGTCTACAAAGCATAACCGCCGCCACGTGTCCTCTACTGAGAGGACGGAAACTGAAGAGACGTAGCCGTTGCGTCGCACGCGAGATCAGAGAGGCAAATCGTATTAATTACGCCCCAATCATCTCAATCGACAGCAGAGATGCGAGTGTCGTCTCATCTCCCGAGGTATTTACTCTCTAAGTCCGAGCTCAGACTAAAAGAGTAGGGGACTTCTGTTATGGGGAAATCCAACTCGACGAACCAAGTCCGCTACCTACCTCGAAGTCTGTAGAAGAGACCTCAGAGGTGTATTATTGATGAAAAAGGAGGCCGGGTCCACTCTCGGTCTAAGCCGAAGCCTACCTCGGCCTCTAGCCGCCTCGTTTGGTAACTCGACAAAGGGGTCGGGGGTCGTATCTACTCACTAGTCAAGGAACAATAATAGGCTCACACCCTAACGACCTATGCAACTTTTTTTTTTTTACACACGTCACACACACCCCACACACTCACGCCATAGTGGGCTTTCACCACCCATGGATACTGGAACCCTTGACCAGGTGTTGAAACTCCTGAGAGTCTACCACCCGAGCAAGAGCAAGGATCTTATGCAACTTAGTTGCACAAATAATATAGTGATTTCCATCTAATTTGACAATTGCATTAGTTATTCTTTAAACATGTTATTATTAAATTTGACCACCTGGCCTACGATACAATATGCAAGTTCTAATGGAAACTGCTTTGAAGTACTAATGAAATTCATGCCCTAAACTTAGCAATGGCTCTGCCAAGTGCATAGTTTTTTTTTTTTTTTTTCACACATACACACCATACACCCACTGCACACTCACGCACCCAGACCTAGTGGAATTTCACCACCTATGTGTTGACACTCCTGGGAGACAAGGACCCAACACCGAATCATTCAAATTAGAAGAGAATGATGGTGGATTACTTAAGTGACTTTGTGGCAATATCTCTTCATGTGTATCTCATCTTCACAAAGTATACTGTAGAAGGTGACTCACCTCCTGTGTGATCTCACTCATATTGAACACATGTTCGGTCGTTTTGCTTTTAAAAAAATAAAACATGTTCGGTCGTTTTGCCTTTTAAAAAAAAAAAAAAAAAAAAAAAAAAACATGTTCGGTCGTTTAAATTGGTTCGACCGTATTAAGGGACGGGCGCAGATTGGTTACTTAGAGACGGATGTTCCTGTCAGGATGCAGATCGAAGGGCCACCGTCATATATGTGTTTTATCCAAGCTGTCCAGCCATTTTGAAAGATCATTTAAAAGGATGCAGATCGAAGGCTCGAGTGGACCACATCACAAGAAGAGGTGGTGAAAATGACCCCCCACCGTTGAAGCCTTCCTAGGGCCTATTGCCGTCCAAAATGTTCATAAGGTCTCATAGATCTGTAGGGCCCACCGTGATGTTTATTGCCGTCCAACATGTTCGTAAGGTCTCATATACCTTGACGTAAGGGAAAACATAAATATCAGCTTCTGTAGCCCCATTGAGCGTTTCAACGGTAAGCATTTGATCATCATTGTTTCCTGTGGTGTGGTCCACTAGAGCCTTCAATCTGCCTCCTTTCTGGGCTCATGCCTTAAGCTGATCTTTCAAAATGGATGGAAGGCTTGGATAAAACACACGTATCATGGTGGGCCCAACCGTGATGTTTGTGAGAAATCCACTTCGTCCATCCATTTTGCGAGCTCATTTTAGGACATGCAACTAAAAATGAGATGGATCGAAGACTCAACTGGGCCCATGCAAGTAAACAGTGGGGATTTAACAACCACCATTGAAACATTTACAATGGCCACAAAAGTATTGTATTAGGCATTTATTTTCTTTTTCTTTTGTGTGTTTTCAGATCATCTTCAGTGGGAATGACATTATAAACAGGTTGGATGGCATATGAACATTAAGGTGGAGCCCAAGAAAGGTTTCAAAAGTAGGAATTTCATTCCCCAATTCTTAGTAAGGTGCCATTCACGTTACTAAGAATGCTTGACAAGACACCATGACTCAGTCCAACAAGACCAGGGAAGAATCTAAATAGGCCGTCCAAGTATAACAGCTACACTCTTCAGGATTAAACTTTTGTTGCAATCACTATAGCCCACTTGCCTTTCAAGTTTTAAAATGACCCACCACCGTATAGCTAGAGATTTCTGTTACAGTTCTTTTGGAATTGGCTATCAGATCATCACCATGGAAAAAGAGCTGAGTCCACCTCAACACCCTAAGACATGGGTCTTCTGTGCTCACATAACCATTCAAGATGCCACCTACCGGACTGCTACTGAAATGAATTTACTAGTTTTTTTTCTGTCTTCTTCTTTTTACCACAGCTTCAACTCAACAATAGAGTCTGCACATACTAACATACATCCAATCCATATGATATATATTTACAATCCACCAAAGTCTGGTACATAAAAGTTCTATGCGAACTCACGGTCAGGCAAGATCAGAGGGGCAATGAGCGACCACACATACAGCCCTGCAGTGATCCACTCCGTGCAGATCCGGACCCACACTGTAGTCCAACCAACATCGATCAGCTCCGAGCTACCTGAATTCGAGCTGCTCCACCCCGTGAGAAGCATGGCTGAGTACATGCTCGCAAGCGCGAATATCAGGTGGAAAAATGTGTATGAGTAACTAATGGGCTGTCCTTCGCTTTCTTTCTTATCTTCTTTTCCTCCCTCCAATTCATCCGAATCAAGCAGAGGTTTCTTTCCACCTGCAAAACACAAGAGGGACTGACATGTAACACTAACATGGCAGGCTGCTTTGTAAATCAGCAGGCAAAGCTGTATCCAAGACATTTATATTTATATATATATATATATATATATATATATATATATATATATATATATATATATATATATATATATAAAAGATTATTTGTAAGGGCATTATAAAGTTCTTTGCCTGAATTAACCACCCATTAGGGCCAGCATCTTATACAGATGGGCCAACCTTTCAGTGATCCAGATTGCTCATCTGATGGGACTTGGATGGGCAATGAACCGAAAGACTATATATGAAGAGTCCCAACATTGATTCACAGATTTCTCCCATGCCAAAATTCAGCTACCCATTTGCGTGCCAAAATTCAGATGGTTAGGATTGTACCATTGGGGAGTTTTTTCAGCACCCTGGTGAATGTTGGCTAGCAAATGAATGTCATGAATAAAATGACAGGTGATCTTAATTCAACTAGTAAAGTAACTGATATGACCATAGTGACATTTCTCATTCTTGGCATATGAATTTCTCAGGAGATTTTCAGATTTTGATGCTTTTCCTGGCGACAACATCAGGAAAATCTCACTGAAAATAAAATATTAAAAATATTTATTATAAATTAATACTTTAAAATTTCAAATTCAGGTAAAAATCAGTTTATTTAAACTTTTAGATAATTATTTTGCAAATATCACGATAATTTCGCAATAAATCGTGATAACTGCCTATAATCACGATAATATCGTTTAATGGATTTTCCTTGAAAATATCACAAGATTTCAAACTCTAGGTGATATTTGTGACACTGATTACGACATCCAATTAGGGCTTTGGTCTATGCTCCATCTTTGATGGTCTCTATGACTTCAACGCATGTGAAGTATATGGTGTGCTCCAACTTAAAAAAGGTGGTGAACTATCATCCTTGGGTTCAAGCTTCGGGAATCATATTATACTCAAGTATAATTGATATTTCACTTACCCAAGTGGGGTCATGTTCAATGATCCATAGTGTTGGTCAGTTGGGACCCATTGTGGATGGACTGACCAGAATTTCTCCCAAAATTGTAAGATCATACCCACCATCCGTGGGCCTTTTCTCAGCTGAATGTGGGCTGTTGCTGCATTTCTCTTCTTAAAAATCTATTTGCAAAACGAAAATTGAAATGCTACTATTGTTCCATCGAGGAGAGTTTTTGGAAATGGTCCAATAATCCAAACAGTTGATGTTATGGTCACAATGTGTATGCCCTATATCCACCAAATATCCCCCATCCGAGAGAATCCTAACCCTTCAATTGGTTGCCAACAAATAAGCAGCTAACAAAGAAAATAAAAGCATGGTACATTGAGCGGAGAAAGGCCAAAATTTTAATAGTTGTAACCTTCCAATACGGAAGTTTTTGTTGTACATGGACCTAAGCAGGGTGGGGATTGACGGGAATTACTCAACCATGGGCGAGTGCAAACAAGGGCTGTCAATGGTTGCTAGATGCATCCGAGCCGATTTTAACGGGCACAGGTCCAACTTCTCGGATTCATTTAGAAATTGCGCTGGGTACTGTCTGCCATTTTGGACCCAGTTAGAAAACAGGTCTTGTAGGAATGGGGCAAGGTCCAGCATCTCGGAGCCAGTTAAAATCAGATCGGGTAGGATCTGGGTCGAGTCCAATTAATTCTAATAGTAACATTAACTATATTAAATATATAATGATTCTAGCAACAGAATGAGGTTTGTTGCACGGATGTAAGAGAGCCTGTTTACACCGTGCATGTGTCAAAGTGGCACATGCATGTGTGATGTAAGCCATCCATTCAGGTGGCCGACCACATAAATGGCTTGTTTGACTCTTACTGAACTGGAGACCAAGATCCAATGACCAAATGAGTACCTGAACTTGATCAGATCTTTCCAGGTACTACAAAACGAGACCCAGACCTGGACATGGCAAGACCTAAACTTGAGCAGCCCCATGCCCAGAAGCTCTACGAGGCAACATGGCAGCACTAGTACAAACTGATACCAAGCATACTGTATGAACTCTCAAAGCAACCCAAGCATAGCATACATACTCTCAAAATGACCATCACATGGTATCTCCTTATTACCTTGCATTTTATCCACATTTAGAAATACAAAGTTGAGTTTTAAATAGCCAATTATGTCAAATCTTGATCTTTGAATAGCCATCCAAACAAATAATGTGAAAAAGAGTTTAAGAAAATCGAACTTCGATTGAAACACCGAAATGGACCAAAACAAGACTTTTATGCCACCAAGATTATTCTATATAAGATTTATTATTATTATTATTATTATTTTTGAAAAGTCACTTAATATATTAGAGAGGAAAAGAGGGAAACAAAACAGAGAGCGAAGATTTTTAAGGAAACTGGAATTTTGTAGAGCTCCAGTTTTCAAAAATCTTGCATCCAAACTAGCTCTTATGTAGTTCAAAATACCTGAATTGGGTGAGGATGGGGGTGAGAGAAAGGTCGTTGATGATCCAGCGCGAATAGCAGAGTATAGGACCGAGAGAACTGTAGTGAGCATTCCGAGAATAAGTGTGCCTGTGGAGACTCCTTGAGCATGCTTATGGAGACCATTGCATGCATAATCTCTAGGTTCACTGGAGAGTCCACTGTAGCAAAGGTACGCACAGTACACTGAAATCACAGAAGCAGGCAACAGGCTTCCGTTCACCTGTTCATGCCAATATCTTTTTGAGTTATTTTCTTCCAAGTTCTCTCATTGCAAGAAAGTGCATGTGGTGCTTGAACAATGAAGAAGCATTCTAAACAGTAAAGCAGATATTTGAAAATTCATCTCTTTCTAAGGGTGAGTTTTTTTTTTTTTTTCTAAGGGTGAGTTTGGCTGCACTGAATATCATGAAATTTCATGACACCTCATGATTAATCAACACAATTTGGTGCAAGATATGATGAAATTTCATGATACCGTTGCAACAATACACGCCCTGCACATGAGAAGTTATAGAAATGTTCCAAATTTCAAGAAATTCTCAGAAAAGGCCAATATCAACTAGGCCTGTGTGGAAGTTCCCCAATTTGCAGCGAACCTGATGCTCTCCATCCAAGTGCATGGCATATTAATAACAGGTGTGACTTGTTTTTGTCCCATTTATGATTTGGAGAGAAAAAGGTGAAGGAACGGGAAACTGCCTAATGGAATTCCCATTTCCCACTCCACCCCAAATGCAAAGAGGCCCTTAACAACAATAAACTTGTCGAAGGTGGATAGTCACAGCCCTTTACTCCTAAACTTTCAAGTTTCCGCTGAAATCAGCTTCTAATTATCTATCTCGAGAACTTCAATCTCACAAAACGGACTGAACTTAAAAAAAAACCTTCTCAAGTTTCAGAAGAACTGATAAGGACATTCAGGTGGAGGCAAATTAAAGAGGGGATACACGGCAATTGTGCAAGATCCAGGCCAGTCATCTTGTAGGGCCCACTGCAGACATGCCGTGGCCTAAGAATCAGGTTGGTCCCCTGATCAGGTTGGCCAAATGCTTACGATGAATATTCACGGTCATTTTTTTACCAACTGCCCATTTTTTTCATAGGCGTTCACCATCTGATAAGTGGACTGGCCTGATTTTAATATCCAGAGCATGTTCACATTAGCCCAGCAGCCCCAACCAGATGCATGGCCTGTATCTCGCACATGTGTGCCTTGAATTTCATCACAGGAATATCCTTACAAGATTTCTCCAGTTTTAGTTCCCAATCACCATGACATTAATATTTTCTTGATTTCTGATTGAATTGGCTTTCTCAATCTACAAACCTAAGTCAATGAGTTGAGCAAAAGGTTCATTACTCTACCCTTTTTTAAAACCGTCTCATGATACTATGATTTTTTTTTATCAGTCCAATGCTTTCCTTACCTGTGGATGCAATGCAATAATTGCCAATGCAAATGCAAGAACCATGGTCATGATGATGAAGAAGATATTGAGGCTGCAGTCATGGCCTGAGGGATTGAACCAGATGAAGAGCACTGCCGAGAAAGCATAAGTTGCAATATAGCACGCCACTGATACTGAAAGTAAAGCAATATACCTACAATACAGAGTAAGAATCCCAGGTACTAAAAAACAGAGACCATAGTCATGCTCAGAAAAACAAAAAAGCAACCAATGGACCAGCCACATAACAAGCTTGTCCATACCATTTCCGCTCATCTTTCTCAACCCATGCGTCATTCCATGAATGCGTGAAGTCTAGTAGCATGATCACTTGGACCAGTAAAAATAATCCAGACCCGAATTTCGACATCGTTTCTGCAAGGATAAATTGTAAAGACCAGGCTATCACAGTCAGCAGCAATCCCAAGTTTTTGGTGAGTTTCTAATGCTCTAAAACTCCGTGCCAGTTAGGATCCGAGTAATGCTATGGAAATTCGCTAGGGGGCAGTCTGCTGTACTATACAGACATGCGTCCTCTGCTCCTGCATTTAATTGGAAGGAGGCAGCGGGTGGAACATAAATCTCTACAGGCCCACTGTGACATGTCTAAAATCCAATCTGTTCATCATTTTTGAAAGATCACATAATGGCTTTATACTAAAAAATCAGGCATATAAAAAACTCAACTGGGCCACAACATAGAAAACAGTTGTCTAGGATGCACACACCATTGAAACCTTCCTGGGACCCATCAAAGTTTTGGATGGGGCAGATATTTAGTTTGTCCCTTCATCCTAGTGTAATCAACTTATGAATGGGTAGGATGCCATATGAACATCACAGTGAGCAGCAGGAATGTCTCTACAGTGGACGTCTCCATTCCCACTTTTGCCTATTATGGTGTGGCTCACTGGAGTTTTGGATCACTATGACTTTTGGGAACCTCATAAAATTAGCTGGCTCAAGTGATTTACAGATTGGATGTCATACAAAAATCATAGTGAGCCCCAAAGAGTTTTAAGTTGCGCACGCTACAAAGACGGGAACATGTCAGAATAAAAGCCCTTTGCTCCCTGCCTAAACCAAAAGATTTATTTAAAAAAAAAAAAAGATGTGAATAGTTGTTGAGCTTGAGTCATAAATAATAATAATGATGATGATGACTGATATGGCCAAAAGGCAGTCTCCTGAGGAATCATGTCTCTGGAATTTGTGGAGATAATTTAGGCTCTTATTTTATTTTTATTATTATTTTGTGTGTGTGTGTGTGTGTGGGGGGGGGGGGGGGTGTTTATCCACACACCACACTGGTGGAGAAATCTACCTTCACCCTGTTCTCCAAAAAAATAAAATGCTTGGGGGAGGTGGTTATTTATCGCCTCCCACTCATGTTCAGATGTGTGACATCCAAACCTTTCCCAACATGCACCATCACAAGAAATTGCCTCCTAACAAATCAGGCCTGTTGGAGAAACAGGTGGGTCACAGTCCTGGACACAATCTTATATGTTGCTATATGTTCCAACAAGCATTGACACCACCTGTTGTGCGTGGCATGGAAAAAATGATTAACCCATTTTTAGGTGGCATCCAAAGCCTACAGATCTTTGGAAGAATCCAGGAAGACTTTCTTTTACTAATGCCACCCTCAATTACACTAAATTCTAAATGAACCTGCAATGTCATTGGTATCATTCAGTAACAAAGGGTATTTGGAATGATTCAGCGATCCACACCTTTCTCCTGTTCTATTAAAACAAAAGGTTCACTACAGAACCCCTTTTAAAGTAGCTAATAGGGTTGGCAATAGGCAGGATGGCGTGGCCCTGCCCAGGTGGTGTAGCCTTGTAGGGCCAGGGCTTCGGCCCCTAAAGTTGGCCTGAGGACCGGGCTCAGGCTCAAAATCTAGGCATATTGTCAGGGCCAGGCCTCAGGAACCCGTAGAAGCATGAAGAGGTTCATGTGGGCATAGCAAGTCTTTTCTTTATTTTTGTTTCGCAAGTGGACTTCGCAAACTCTTGTGACTGATAATCATGAACGATGGTGAGGATATTAGAAGGATGATAGACATAAGATAGAGAAATGGTCCAAAAATGATTTGAGAAACCCATAAAATGAAAACAATCAAATTGAATATCTTTCTGAATTTTATTTTATTTTTATTTTTTTAATCTCTTAACCAATTTCCTTAGATGAAGCTTACCATAGATAGTGATGACCACATTTGGAAGGAAAAACATGAGAATGATGAGCAACGCCCACACAGCAATTTTTGCATACCATCCTCCGTGATGCCAAGAATCACGTTTGTCATTCTGGTCCTTGACGCCAATCATCATGAGGGCAAATATTGTGAAAAATAAGAAATTTCCTAAACTCACACGAAGAACAGCATCAGTCTGAAACCATTCTTTTGGGGGGGTATGAGAGAAATTATTTATCCCTGTAAACACAAAAGATCAGGTTCAAGTCACTTCCTGGCAGAACTTGCTGAGAGATCTTCCAGAAGAACTAGACTATATCATGCAAGATACGCTGGGAGAGATTTGATTAAACAAGGGTAGCCTTCTGAGTTCCTCCAACATTGTAGGTATTTTGTTGAGAAATTCTTCCATAAAGACTAAAACAATGCTTTAACATATTAATCTTTCATTAGTCACAAGATAATATATATAACACAAATGGATATTACAAGGCATATCGACTCTTAAGGTACAAATGTACAATTAGAGGTTCTTGCCTTCAACTACCCAGCTCAACCGCTGATGCAAGATCCCAATACAATCATCATCATTTAAGCCTTATAACAAATAATTGGGGCAGATTCCAATACAATCTTCAATATTTTGTAGCTGCTTTGGGGAGGAGTTTGGGTCTCAACTGAATTCAATTGCAATAAACCAATCCAATGATGAGGAAATGACCAAAGTGGGGATAATGCCATTAAATTCATCTTGATGCCAGACCCATAATTGCAATTCCATGCATTTTAAGCTGCACCTGAAATGATTGTATTGTTCATTTGGTGCTTGTCCCTCGTTGTGAATGGTGTGAGGCTAGCCCCACATTGGTGAACTCTTCATTATTGAATTGAGTTATTGCAATTCATTCCAATTAAGCACCCGAATAAACCCTTGAAAGTTAATTTTCCAGTCAAAAGTGTTCCACAATTTATGCCCACAAATGTGCCATTTGGCATTAACATTTATTATGCCAATAATCCTGTTTTCTTCAAAAATCTTAACGTTATGTCAGTGACACCATAGGGATACAAAAATGAATGGAATTGGGATGTGCATGATATGTAATGAAATGAGACATGGAACAGAACCACTATGAAGAAATCATGGTGTTAAGGAGGAAACAAGGCTTTTTAATATTTATTAAGTTGCTAATGATGTTGTTTATCCAACAGATCATTGTCTTTCAGAAAGATCCTGGAAATGGGAAAGCAGTGTCAAACAGACGCCATTTGATCTAAAAGCTGAGGCAAAACCACAAGCTCTGAAAAGTCACGATCATCGAAAGTGTTATCCCTTTGCCCCCTCCGAACTCAATTGTCTATTGCCTTCATTCTTCAATTTCATGGCCACAACTTTATGTGATTGACCTTCTACTTTTGGTTTAGATTGGACATTTCCACACGCATGCGCGTAGAGAGAGAGAGAGAGAGAGAGAGAGAGAGAGAGAGAGAGAGAGATGCTTACACAATAAGTTGTATGTCCAACTAGTTCTCTAATTTAAGGATTAATTAATGCTAATAAATTCTTTGAGATGAGTAATTTAATGTCACTTTGGAAAAGGGGTGGTGGGTCAGTGGGCCCCACTGTGCCATTAATGTTAAATCCGCCCTGACCATCAGGTGTGTCACCCCATGTTAGACGTAGGGCCCTAAAATCAGCCGCATCCGTGATTCAGGCTAACCACACAATTTGAAATAGTGTACAGGGAAAAGCCCACCCTCCAAACTGTTTCCCTTAGTGTGTTCCACTTGAATCGCATATGGGCCTGCTGTTTGGGCCCCAAGCATAGCTTTTGGTGCGGCATCTAATGGATGGAGTGGATTTCATATAAGCTCACGGCAGACCCTATAAGAATTAAGGGTGTACATCTCTCTTCCAATTGTTTCCCTATGTGTGGCCCACCTGAATCACAAGTCAACCTGATTTTTTTGGCCTTGGGCCCAACATGAAATTACATGTTGGAGTGGTTCTCACATACACATCACTGTGGAGCCCTAAAAAATCAAGGGCAGGCGTGCTATAAAATTTCTTTTAGTGAGGACTCAAGTACAACAGGCTGGACTATAGGTTTAGGTCATGGTGACATCATGCGCACGCCCCCCACCCTACGCACATATTCCAGGAGGAGGGCCCCACTTTCGATCTGGATCGACGACGACATCTTTGGAGGGCCTCAAGGTTAGGGGCCGCGTTATGGGGCTTTGGAGTGGACTCAATCATCACATAGATTCTACCATCGGATCTCATGATCGTGGCCCACTACTTTAGATGATTTAGGATTTTTAGTTTTGATTACTTTTGTTATTAGAAACTTCATGAATGGTTTTGATTGCTTAGTATTTATTTGCTTTAAGTTTTGGTATTAATGCGCGCACATGGCGCAATGGTAAAATTGTCTTTTAGGGTTTAGAGTTTTCTTATAAATAAAGGAGCCACATGCAGGTATTGGTATGAAGTTTATGAATAAAATTCCTGTGTTTTCTTCCTCTCTATCTCTTTGGGTTGAAGAATCAAATTGGGTGCAAAACCCTCCCTTCCTCGAAGAGCTAACTACCGTGATGTGAAGCCACATCCGTTCCAAATCACCCCACATCTATTATCTTCTTTACACCCCACCTCTTTCCATCTTTAGATTCACCCTCTCTCGTACCCAAGTTCTCTTCTACAGCAGGGAACAAATACATTTCAGATTTTGGCCCATCTGAGGGACTGAAACTTTGACGGAGTACTACGCACAAACCGTGCATCGGATCGACACGAAATTTGGCATGGAGGCAGTCCTACCCTGGCCGATCCTAGCCTAGAAGTTAGTTTATGACTTTGTGGGCCCCCCACACGTGCGGACGGTTGGACACGCACATGCACCCAGGGCCATCTGTTGTCCAGCGCATGTGATTCATCTCAAGTTTTGTTTTCCTCTATTTTCTTTCTCTTTAGACTTAAATCAAACCCCTTAATCCAAATCTTTAACCCTAAGAGTCCCAAATCCTAATTATTCCCAATTTTCAAACCCTAGATTTTCCCCCAAATTGAAACTTGGTAAATCTCTTGAATTGGGGAACAATCCTTTGTAAGAATGGATGACTCTAACAATCCTTTGGTTTTGTTTGGCTTATAATTTTAATTTGATCCAGCCTAAAATTGTATAGGCTTGGACCCCCATAGATCCCCCTTTTTGAATATTTGATCGTATGTAGGATGTGGAATTTTCTGATTGTTTAAAATTGGTGTAATCTAAAGCTTGAGCTCTTCCATGTCATATTTAATTTCATGTCCTGCATCAAGTTAAGGTCCAACTAACCGATAACTTCCAGCCTTTTACGTGTATATGATATCTAACCCGTCTAATAGGTTGGCACGAGCATCACCTTTTGGAGAACTCCACGACAGCCACATATGTTTTAAAGGCGGAAAACCCGGACATTGTGCTAATAAGTGTAAACAAAAGATTAAAAAACCAAACACTTTGTCTTTAGATTTTTAAAGTACCATCCTCGGATTTTGAGATTAATGTCTTAACCGTTGAACAACAACAATCCTTCATCTCATCGACGAAATTGACAATTCATGAGACAAAAGCAGATGAATTAAAATATTCTACCTACTGCACATTTGATGAACTTCTTCCTAGAACTTCAACTCACTCCTCCAAAGAAAAGGAGAAATTAATGATACAAAACTTGAAAATGAATATGTTCAAACCTTCCCACAACTTTCTAGCACCAATGAAAGCATATGATTGAATTACCATATATAGAAGGGTTTGATGAAAGTAAAATCCACATAAAAGCATGACCAATCCAAATGAACAATTGAATCCTTGAAATGGGCAAAAACGATATTATGATCTGCTTAAAAGTTCAAAAAAGTAATTCACCTTGGTCATGTTTAGCATTTCCTGTAGCATTTCCTGTTGAAAATGATGGAGAATTGGAAAGGGGTGTTCCTCGATTGGTTATTAACTATAAACCTCTATAGTTTTTCAGATATCCAATTCCTAATAAGCAGGATTTAGTAAATTGGATGTATAATGCAAAAACATTTTCCAAATTTGATATGAATCTAGAGTCTGGTAGTTTTGAAGTGCTAATAAAGATTGATATAAAACAGGTTTTACCATGTCTTTTGGCCATTACGAATGGAATGCTAAGCCATTTAGCCTTAAAAATGCATTGTTTGAATTCCAGAAGATTATTGACGAAAATACACAATGGTTTATGGAATATATAGATGATGTGTTAGTATTATTCTCTAAGACAATTGAACAACATTGGAAACATCTTTATACCTTCTTTAATATCATAAGAAGCAATGGTATATATAGATGATGTGTTAGTATTATTCTCTAAGACAATTGAACAACACTGGAAACATCTTTATACCTTCTTTAATATCATAAGAAGAAATGGTTTAGTCATATCTAAGAAAAAGATCAAACTCTTTTAAACCAATATTCGATTCTTAGGACATCACATTAATCAAGGAATGGAAAAACCAATTGAAGGATTTCTATAATTTGCGAATAGATTTCTAGACAAAATCATTGAGAAAAAAAAAAAAAAAAAAAAAACAACAAAAAAAAAAAAAAAAAAAAAAAAAAAAAACATCTTCAAAGATTTCTAGGATGCCTAAATTATGTATTGGAATTTTATAAAGACTGTAATAAAGAGAAGTATATTCTAACAAGAAGGCTACAAAAGAATACTCCTAAATTGACTGAAGCAATCAAATGAATTAAAATGAGTAAAGAATCTTCCTTGTCTAAGTATCTCCCAGCCTCGAGCTTTTAAAATAATTGAAACGGACACTTCAAATGAAAAATATAGGGGTAACCTAACAAAAAAATTCACACTTAAAAAAAAAAATTTAATAATAATAATAATAATAAAGAACTATTAATAAAATTTACCTTTGGAGTTTGGAATAAAACACAAGCAAATTATTCTACAATTAACGTTAAATACATAGAGCTTAAAATAACCGTACTACCAGGCCTGATTAGGATCTCTAAAATTGTGTTGGACTAAGGCACTCTGAGCGTCTTCAAGAATTTTCTTACAAAATTCAGGAGATTTACCTCTAGTAATAAGAGGAACGTGCTAGTTATTACCAAAAAAAAAATTTAAGACTTGGAAGGTTGTATAAGATATATCAGAATCTTCTAAAGGGAAGGGAAAAGAGGAATGAGAATTTTCACAAGATGTTGACTTTTTTCGCCTGAATATCAAGCTTTTCACCTTGTTTATCACCCTTGGGAATTTTCTCTTTTGAGTTAATTACCATTTTATTCTTTTGAAAATGATGGCATTTCTTTAGAGGAATTTTAAGAGATTGAACTTGCAATTTGCTTATTTTTATGGCTCTGAGTTCTAGTCATCATTCTAAGAACTATGCAAAAATTCACAAGTTAGAAAGTCAACAAGGGAATTGCTAGTTCATTTAATAAACTCTATTTGAAAAGCAAAAATAGCTAGTTCAGCTTATCACTGAACAAACATTTGTTTAAATGCTAAATTTTTAACAACTTTCTCAAGGACTTATTTGGGAGACCTCCAATCAATTCTTAAAAGAAATTTTTTATTTATAATATAATATTAGAATTTATAAATAATTTAATTATGGAGAAGATTTCCTATTTAATCACATAATAATTTACTTGAGTTTTCTACTAATTTTTTTTAGGATACCCCCATATCCCTTGTTTGAAGCATCCGTTTCAATTATTTAAAAAGATTGAGGCTGGAAAATACTCAGATAAGGAAAGTTTTTATTTGTTTTTTAATTCTTTTGACTACTTCAATCATTTTTTAAAATTTTCTTCATTCCATACAAGAGTATTCTTTCATAGCCTCTTTGTGAGGACATCAAGGTATCCTGTATTGGTATCGGTTGGCGTAACGGTGCCCTCCAATACCGATACGGATACGAGGGGCGTAACGGCGATACGGGAGCGTAACGGCCCGTAACGGTGCAAAAAAAAAAAATTTTGCAAAAAAATATGAAAAAATATGGATTAAATCCGGAATATTCTACGCATTCCAAATATGCATTCATTTATAAATTGGAACATGTTTATGGTGGTGTAACGGTCCACTCTTTGGTGAGAAGTTGTATCGGCTGTCTGATGAATTTATAAACCAGATAACCTGAATTTGACTAAAAAATTCATATATTTAATTTTCTAACTATCTACTATTTATGATAGATATATTAGAATGAATGTAATATGAAAATATCTTACATGTGTAGGTGTTTGCAATTATTTTTGAGAAATTTCTGGAACATATCGTAACCGAATAGTGCATAAATAGAAAAAAAATTATAAAAAAAAAATATAAAATGACATCAACAATCTGTAAAATGCACATTAACATGTTCTACTATGATTAACACATCATATTCTATCATTAAAATAACAAAACATTCAATAAAAATTGATTTTTCGAATTTTTAAAAAAAGAGCTGAAAATAGTGCGTAAATAGAAAAAAATTATTAAAAAATATAAAATGACATCAACAATCTATAAAATGCACATTAACATGTTCTACTATGATTAACACATCATATTCTATCATTAAAACAGCAAAACATTCAATAAAAATTGATTTTTCGAATTTAAAAAAAAAAAGGGCCGAAAATAGTGTGTAAATAGAAAAAAATTATAAAGAAATATAAAATGTCATCAACAATCTGTAAAATGCACATTAACATGTTCTACTAAGATTAACACATCATATTCTACCATTAAAGCAGCAAAACATTCAATAAAATTTGATTTTTCGAATTTTTAAAAAAAATGTCCGAAAATAGTACGTAAATAGAAAAAAATTATAAAAAATATAAAATGACATCCACAATCTGTAAAATGACATTAACATGTTCTACTATGATTAACACATCATATTCTATCATTAAAACAGCAAAACATTCAATAAAAAATGATTTTTTGAATTTTAAAAAAAGGGCCAAAAATAGTGCATAAATAGAAAAAAAATTTATAAAAAAATATAAAATGACATCAACAATCTGTAAAATGGACATTAATATCTTCTATTATGATTAACACATCATATTCTACCATGAAAACAGTAAAACATTCAATAAAAAGTATAAATACCTATTTTTGAGGAATTTCTGGAAAATGGCCCATGGAGCTTCGAATCAAGAAAATCCTTAATATAAGTCGTTTTTATTCGAAATATCAAGCTAAAATTGGTCGAAAATAGCAATAAAATGATTTAGGAAGAGTTTAGAAGAAAGAAGTTTCAAAAAAAGTTAAAAAAACAGACCTTAAAAAGCCTTTAAAAAAAGTGAACGTTTTCTGACCATTACGCCCTGACCGTTACTGGGCAGTAATGGCCATTACGGCTACAAAATCGGTGGGGTGCTCGTTACGGCCCCGTATCGTGTAACGGACACAGCCGTTACCGATACGTAACGGCCGATACGGGCCCTGGAGGACATGCTTATCTTTAGCAGTCCTTATAAAATTCTGATATATAATTTACGCGTGCTAGAAATCTTTGAAGTTGTTTTTTTTCTTAATGATTTTGTCTACAAATTTATTATCAAATTCTAGAATTTTTTTCAATTAGTTTCATCATTTCTTGATTAATGCGATGTCCTCAGAATCAAATATTGGCTTGAATGAGTTTAATCATTTTCTTAGATATAACTAAATCATTTCTTCTTATGATATTAAAAAAGGTATAAAGATATTGATCGTGCATGTATGGCTCATTGTACAAGTGTGTGTGTGTGTGTGTGTGTGTGTGTGTGTGTTCTCAAGTCCAATTGTTTGGACCAATAAAATTGACAATCAAAATCTAAAGGAAGGTGAATTTGTTGGGGCATCTTCCATCTATTGTTAGGGCCTGTCAAAGTAATGCAATGGATGGCTCAAAATCGGGTGGAAAATTGGATTTTTCATCCAACCATTATTTAGACCAATGAAATTAATGGTGCGGATCTTAAATTGGGCATCATCCATCCATTTGTTTAGATCAATTGTTTGAACACATGATTTAGGGATCCAGGCCATCGTGCACTTATATCCCATTGCACATGCAATGCCCACTGTCCACTGTGCAAGTGGGGTGATCTTGCATGTATGACCCGTTGTACATGTGGCCAGAACATGAGGGCCCCACCGCACACATCCTCTATAACCCTCTCTTTGTGCCACATCCATTTATGGTCAGAGAATTAACAGTCCTGATCTGGTCAACTGTACACACAGGTTGATCATGCATGTATGGCCCACTGTACATGTGGGGCACACAACAAGGGGCCCACTATACATGAGACAAGGAAGATGAGACGAGATAGCATCGGTTAAATATTTAAAATAGATGCAACATGCAATATGGTATTTCGAAGTCTCATGAAATTACTCCTTCCCATATTTATTACCATTAATTAATTAACAATATGTTTAAGGGAAGAGCTATTTCACATTACTTGGAGAATACCATATTGCATGTTGCATTTATTTAATTATTTAACCTCTATGTGTGTGTGTGTGTAGCTAACGAATGAGCACACGAAGTTGTATCAATTCCTAAGATCAAATCATGCCCAAACACACCCAATCTAAGATAATCGAAGCTCTCACCAATTCTGATGGCCTAGATCATACACCCCACGTGTGCAAACATGCAATTACACAAACCCTAGCCCAAGGCTTGTAGAAAAGATAAGAAAATGTCCCAAAAGTTGTTGGACTTTTCTGTTATTGAGTTTTCATATAAAAAGAAACAAAAGAAAAGCCCTAGAACTAATCTGGGCCTCTCATCAAGCATAAACTATGGGTTGTTACAATCTCAACCCTACAATCTTTATTCAAAGAAAAATGACTAAAAATACCGCTATCTACTTAAGTGAGACATAAGCAAAGTAAAAATAAACTAAAATTCGTCCAAAAATAAACAAAAATTTGTTACTCAAGGAAAACGCCACCAAAAGACATTTTTGTTGACCCAAAAGTGTACCACGGGTGCCATAATGTCCGATCCATTGATGGGTCTATGGGTTTGGCCGATTATGGAAGGTATTTGGGCCATTTTCCGTGCTCTAGTCCATGCCAAAACTCATCGGCAAGTAAATCAGCCCGATCCATCAATATTAGGTTGCTCATGTCCTCGTCATCCTCCTTGGGTTGGAAAGGACTCAACCTCGAGTCTGATCCGCTATCCATTGCCTTATATGGTGTAAGGTCAACAAAATTGAACACATTAGAAGTGTTCACTTTAGGTGGTAACTCAATGTGATAGGCATTGTTGATCCATTGCCTTATATGGTGTAAGGTCAACAAAATTGAACACATTAGAAGTGTTCACTTTAGGTGGTAACTCAATGCGATAGGCATTGTTGCTAATCCACTTCAAGATCTTGCACGTGCCTTTTTTTTTCTTCTACTTGTTATAAGTGTCTGCCATGAACCTTTCTTTCCATATGTGGCCCCACATTAGATCTCCTTGTTCAAAAATCACCTTCTGATGTTGTCTATCTACTACAAACCTTGCATGGGACAGAAGGCTGACATCCCCCGTGGTCAGGTTTCACTTGGACCCTCTCTCATGGGTTTCAATACTGTTTTCTTATTATCTTCAATGAAGGTGTATGTATTTTTCCAACCATTACGAATGGCCACCGATCATACGGCTATGGTTGGCCCAATACTGTAGCATACATCCATCGCTTGGACTACGTCACACCATACATTATCATTATAGGTTTTACCAATCATGAAAGAAACTAAACAACAACAAGAAACCTTTAGCTCGCTACTTTGCTTAAACCAAGCAAGTTTATATGGAATCGGATGCCTCTCAGTCCTTAACTAGAGCTTTTCTACTACCTCTTCAAAGATGGCATTTTCACAATTGCCACCATCAACAATCACCCTACAAACTTTTCCATTCACTGTGCAGCTCGTGTAGAAGATATTAGTTTGCAACCGATCATCTTCCTTAGGCAACTTTGGTGTGAGAAGAGCCCTTTTGGATCACCAACGTTTCTGGACCATCACCATATATTCCCTCGTCTCCACTTCAATATCATAATCCGCACTAGACATTCCCTCTATGTTCTCGCCTTCATCGTCAACTGATTGTTCTTCCACAACTGCTTTGGAGCTACTAGCCAAATTGACATGTTACCTACATTCAGAGGAAATATGCCTAATTCTATTGCATTTATAGCACCAGATATTTTTCTGACTTGTTTGTAATGTTGTCCCGTCGTTTAAAACTTGTGAACCAGACGCTGGAGTGATATTCTTGGCTCGACTCGAATCCCTTGCAGGCTTACTACTACTACCTAAAACACTAGTGGATCGATTAGAAACTTTTGTGTGACCATACTTGGCTTTGGCCCTCTTTTCAACTAAAGTGGCTTGCTTGCATGCTTCTGCAACAGTAAACACTTGCTAAATCCCCAACTAATCTGCAATAGTGGTTGCAATCCAGCTATGAAACGAGTAACCATCTGCTCTTTGGTCTTGGATAAATTGTTTCGGGCCACCAGATTATGGAACTCCTCCACGTACTCCTCTACAAGCTCATCCCCTTGTTGGATATGTTGTAATCGCTGGAAATGAGACTGTACGTTGTTGATAAGTAGAAAGGCCTCCTTAATGATAGAATTCATCTTCTCCCATATTTTCACATTGGACTTTCCACACCTTTCTCGGGTGGGTTTAACCTGTTCCAATTTTCACATTTTTTGCTTCGTCCACATCTTTGTAATCAAAGATCCTCTTCATAGCATCAATCCAACTAGAAAATCATCCCCACGCATGCTACCATGATATTTAGGGACTTCTACCCTCACTTTCAACTCCCTATTTCGATGATAATAATCCCTCATTCCCACTCGTCGCGGCTCAACCGACGAAGCTTCACAATGGAACGGGTTAATGTCACTCCCACTCGACTCATTGTCATCATTTTCTTGAGTCAATAGTTCATTTCTCACTAATAGCGTAGTCGGTTGTTGGAAGATGGTTTGCATTTACCTCTCTAACATGGTGATGCAGGACGGGATTATCTAACCTAACATGATGCCATGAAATTAAAAGACATTAACTAAAGCAATGGAATGACAAAATAAAGCTAATTTACCATAAATTCAGAAATTTCATATTCACAACATGTCCAAATTCAAGCCTATGAAAATCCCACAATGCGAATCTCATAAATTACTGATTAACCAGAACCTATGAGAGATAGAACCCCATCCTAAAATAGTGTTAAATTTAAATTCAATGGAAATCATGTGTCTTGTACGAGTTTTGACATGTTATGGCGGTTTAAAGGCTAGGGAATGTGGAAAATGGGTTTGGGGTATCTAGGCTTAGAGGAATTATGATGCAGGACAATTAACCATTTGCTCTTAAAGCTCTAACTGTTAAAGCATGGCGAATTAATCCATTTATCTCATAGCCCAGGGCCCACATCTCATGGGTTAAGACCTCGGCCGAACCCCCCTCGTGGGCCCCAAATCACACGGGTACCGCCTCACACGGGCCGCCCACCCTGAGTGTCCCCGCATCCCACAGGCTACCCCACTCGAGCCCGGTGTGAAACGTGCATTAATCACCCTCAGTGAGGAGTCTCGAACACGAGACCTCCCCCGTGGGCCCCGGCCACCCCGAGTGTGCCCCTGCATCCCACAGGCGACCCCACTCGAGCCCGGTGTGAAAATGCCCAATTTGATGCAGGACAATTAACCACTTGCTCTAAAAGCTCGAATTGTTAGAGCATGGCGAATTAATCTCTTTATCTCATAGCTTAGGCCCCACATCGCATGGGTTAAGACATCGGCCGAACTCTCCTCGTGAACCCCAAATCACATGGATACCGCCTCACATAGGCCGCCCACCCCGAGTGTGTCCCCGCATCCCACAGGCTACCCCACTCGAGCCCAGTGTGAAATGCGCATTAATCACTCCCCGTGAGGAGTCTCGAACACGAGACCTCCCCCGTGGACCTCGCCCACCCCGAGTGTGCCCCAGCATCACACAAGCGACCCCACTCGAGCCCGGTGTGAAAATGCCCCTGCATTAAATTAAGGTTGGAACATTCGGGTTGAGGTTTTGGACTGGGATTTCAGATTTTGGGTTAAGTATTTTCGGATTTAGGGTTTCTAGAATTAGGAATGTGGGTTCAGGTTGTGGGAATTAGGGATTTATGATTTGGACATGGGATTTTCAGATTTTGGGGATTTAGGTTTGGAAAAATTGGGGATTTTGGAATTTGGATATCTAAGGTTTTGATAATCAAGGGGCCGAAAATTAAGGTTCTGAAAATTAGGATTTGTGGATTAGGGTTTGGGATTCTAGAATCTAAGTTAGGGTTTTAGAGTTAAGGATTGATATAATGGACAATGAATAGAGGGGAATGGAGGTAACGAAGCAAGAGGGACAAGGGGGACGGGAACCGTCCGTACGGACAGCCCCACACGTGTCTGTATGGCCGTACGGACATGGGTTTAGGCTTGAGGTAGTTTGGGTTAAGGTTTGGTTGGGTAGGGATTTGAATGGTAACAAAGAAGAGGAAAAAAAAAAAAAGGAAGAGAAGAAGAAGATGAGAGAAGACACCTTGTTGAGAAGAGAGAAAAGGAGAAAAAATAATTAGGGAATCACTCCCTGTGGTTTCGCGACACCAATGCAAACACAAGATGATTTTTATTTTTATTTTTTTGCTCAATCTCAAAGCGAAAGGAGAGAAATCTCTTTCAATTAGAACATGCATAATGGCTAAGGTGGGGACGTCCAACCCGTTATAGTCTCATAAAACACTTCTTACAAAAAGGCGCTCTCAGATAAGATTCTCAAAATAAAGACACTTAAAGAATTAAAAGTTGTTCCTAACTCCTTACTCTCAACAAAAATATGAGCTATCCCAAAAATAACAAAACATGTAAGCAAACTAAACAACTAAACTATTTCATGGCGATCAAGTGTCCGATGATTATGATGCAACGGTCTGATCATTATGTCCACTCAATCCAACGGTCTGATGTGTCTAGCAAGCTCCTATATGCAGCCCACATACATCTTCCCAGCGTAGGGTCTTCAAAGAAGCACGAACATGCATATGGGGTCTTCAACGTGGCTAGGAATGTGAATTGGGCCAAGTGGGTCTCATATAATAGTCGTCTAGCCATAAGGAGGCTGGCTTAGTCCTCATCTGGTATGGTGCTCAGATGTCCTCATCAATTCGGTGACACGTGAAGACATCCGAATCTCATCACTGAATCTTTACCTCTGTGATACACGTACTATCTGACTTTAGTCTACCCTTCCATTTGATGAGGTGCTCCTGGTATCCTCCATGTCATGTGGAAACCACCCACTCATCCTAGATATCCACTATCTTTTCTCTTAATAGCTGTGCATGGCAAAAGAGGTAGATGCTGGGAAGAATAGTTGGGTATATGCCAAAGGTCATAGAACAAGTCGGGAGGGATATCATCAGGATCAAGGTAATAGTCTAAATAAATGATAATAGGTGTAGATGTTGGTCCCTTAAAAGACACAAGATCTTTCACATTGAATGTAGATTTAATGCCCATGTCAGGTGGAAGATCTACAACATACGCATCGTGTCCCAAATTATTCATTATGTTATAAGGTTCTGTACTACGGGCTTGTGGTTTCTTAACGGTCTCTTGCAGAAACCATCCAGGCCTTATATGAACCATCACATAGTCACCTACTTGAAACTTTCTGAACCTGTGATGAGAGTCAGCAAACAGCTTGAACGTTTCATTACTCATGCTAATCCGTTTTCTAATTTCAACATGCAAATCATAGATATGACACGTAAATGCATCTGCGGACCATGACAACCTATGTGAGACTAACGCGGGAATAAGATTTATGGGCTTCCTAAGTTCATCTACTTGCCTTTCCAAATCCACTTCCTCCGCGGGACTCATTTGATCATGAGAAAGTTTTGGCAGAGTCAAGCCGGGGACAAGATCTAAGGCATGTTGAATGTTCCACATGGGTGTAAGCTCATCCAGTATGTCCTCTGGGATAACATCACTAGTGTAACGCCCCAGATTTTTGCCAACCTGGAGTTAGATGTCCTTAGGCAAGGGGTAGATCCTAACCCCTTATGAACCTCTCAAACCTTAAATCCTTTAGAAATTAGACAAGTTTAACTAAGTGCTAAACTGGATTAGCTACGAAATCCGCACTAATCACTTTAAATACGATCTGCAAGACCCAAAACTTGTAGAATCATCGACGCTAGGTTACCCTAAAATCTAGGATCAATCTCATTACCCAGTTGCTCTTGGGAGTACATTGAAACTCCATATCAAATCTGGACCGCACGTCGAAAGTCCGAATAATACGAAGTTATAGAATTAGGACCGCCTTGCTGGGCTTGACAACCATCTCAGAAATCAAATCCAGATAGTGTCCTGGGGCTATTCGCTTGAGCCCGGAGTGAAGAGTGTGAGAAACGTGAAAATAATTATAAATAAATTCCGAATTTAAGTAATCTGAGACTTGTCACTTGCGGGCCTGATATGAGCAATCAGACCGTCAGAATCTGACCCAAATACACCCTCGGATCAGGGGAAATTTCATACACAAGTCAGTGTACTTGTAACCTTGATCGAGTTTCGGTGACCGTTGAACTGAAACTGGTCCGCCACGTGTGATCTGGGAACCCGATTGGAATGAAAACTTAACTCGACCTGGATCCATAGTCAGTGAGCTTAAGTCCGACCTTTGGCTCAAGGGGGGGCTCAAGAAGTGCTCCGTTGAGACGGAACAGATGCCCTTTGGACATAACCTAAGTATACCTTAGCCCTGGGCCTATTTCTGGCAATTCTGCGCCTATATAAGGACCTTAAACCCTCTCTCATTCACTTCATACGAATTTGAGAAAACCCTAGGAGAGAGAAGAGAAGAAAGCGAGAGAAAGTGTAAGAGAAGTGGGAGAATCTTCCTGCTATTCTACCCTGGTGCTATACTTGCTTAACCACCACGATCTAATCGCTTTTCCGACGATTCCGACTTCATTTCTAGGTAAGAAAACCCTAACCCTAACTTATTTTAGGGTTTCTATTGGTACAAGTAGCAAAGTAGCTGACTTACCTTGTGTTATAAGTCGTCGTATCGACGATGACGAAAGCGTAGAGTTTCTGTTAAGTTCGTTACGTTTCTACGGCGTAAGGTGCGGACTTTAGACGTATAGGTTAAGGTTTTCAAAGCTTTCAATGCCAGATAATGATAGATTCATGATCTGGGTGTTATTGTACATGTACAATGCGATGTTCGTTTTGCGTTTCAGTTGCGTATGCAAATTATGGCATATTGTGTATTCTGTATATTTGTAGAAAATACCGTATACGTACAAATTTTGAAAGTGTGTTTGTCATGATTAATTACTGTATGAACATGCTATATATGTGTAATACTTACTCGGCAAAAGGATTCGCCCTAATATATGTTTTTGCTAATATACGTTATGTATGTTAAATAAGTGTATTCTAAGTGTTTGTGAAAATGTTTGTATGAGTAAGTACTTAGATGATTGTGCTTTAGGTAGGTGTTGAGATAGGATTCTCAACTACCTTAGAGATCCATATGATTTCCTCCATGTTAGTTGTTTAATTTAATCGCTTACTTGTGAAATGTATGTGTTTGTATTTCCTGTTTATATTGTGCTTTATAACATGCTTGTTAACATGTTTGAATTACTTTGTTAATTCTGCTTTGACTATTATACATGATTTCTGGTTACGGATTGAATGTGATTGGGGCTATGTTATAGTCCAGGCAATCGATAACAGGCTTGAAGTCGCGGCTGAGATTCATTTCGCCACGTAGGATGTGTTTGACGAACCCGAGTTGTACTTCGGTTGGCGACAGTGGTTAGACCACGCGAAGTGCTTATGCACTTCATGTCGTTCAGCTGGTTGTGCGCTCGTGCTAGTCGAGCTCGTCAAGTAACCCGATCCGCCATTGTATATTCACCATGTATGGACGCTACTGCTTGAACCTAAGGTACCAAACTTACCGGTGTAACCCCGTTAACCTTGGTACCTCGATCCGCTAAGACTCATGAGCCGGACATGGTGGTATGGGACACCGTGGTTGAGCTGTCGGCCTACGCTGGGGCCACGAGCCTCCCCGTAGTGACCAGTGAGCAACCCAGACTCGTGAGTCGAATACGGTGGTATGAGACACTATATTTGAGCTGTCGGCCTACATTGATAAGGTGATGGGGGAGTAGTGTAACGATTGCGTGTAACAGCCCTGGCAGCCCTTTGTAGTGACCTCGAGCATACTCTGAATCTGCGGTGAAGCAACGAGTCTTCCCGTAGTAACAGAATATAAACTAGGCCTGTATTGATAAGGTGATGGGGAAGCGGTGCAACGAGTGCGTGTAACAGCCCTTTACAGCGACCTAGAACCGAACCGTATCATCGTATGAGATTATCTAAGACTGACAACCCTAGAATGGATCATTGTTTGGGAATTATATAAGGGAGGTACCTTAGTTTCCCAATACTGCTGTATGAAAAGGATTAATAATAACTCGGTAATTACGCTCATAACATAGCACTGCATGTGCATGGAAGATGTGGAGCACTGAGGGATGAACGCATGCCGCGGACGTAAGATGGTGTCGCATGAGGGTGGTTTGGCAAGGGCATGCATCATGACTGTATTTCATACTTGCATTAATAAGAGTATTTAAGAGTGTTTGATTGTACTGCTTTATCATTACTGCTTTACTGAATTGATAACATGTTAACCTATGCTCTATTGTTCCACTGAGTTGATCACTCACTCCCACGTTACGGGACAGTGTTTAAACAACAAACCAGACCCTGTTTGAGTTTCAGATGATAGCGATGCTTGCGAAGCGGAGCCGGACTTTTATGATGATGAGGAGGGTTCCTCCTTACACAGCTATCAGGTGGTCTATGTAGACCATCTTCTGATCGACAGGGTTACAAGGTTGCTGATTAAATGCCATTACACTTTAGTTTGCTCTTTTGGAGCACACTTGTATATTCATTTTGTCCATTTTTGGAGAATACATTGATATATTTAACCTGGTAACATGTTCACACTCTGGAGACTTACAATAGTTTATATATATTTTATATATCTATCACAGTCTTCCGCTTGCATAATTTAACTGTCTCTGGAGTATGATATGTTGTTTTGGCTTAATCTCATTCATCTTTAATGCACTAATACGAACAACATTCAATCATCATTCTTTATGTTGCATAAGTGATGCGTTGGAACTCGGGAGTTGAGTTTATGCTCGACCCCCGATTTTCAGGACGTTACAAGATGGTATCAAAGCATGATTTGGATTAAACCGGACCTGGGTTATGGTCACACGACGTACGCTGTCGCCTTTCGACTTAAGTGGGTGCGAGAAAAACGTAGAAACAGTCATAGGTTTCCCAACTTCGCCAATTGGCGAAGTTCACTGAAATCGGTCGTTTTGTTTGAGTCTGTACTCAACCGTGATCGCACGAGTCGACTCCAAAACACTTCTAGACCGTCAAACGACGGGTTTAGATCACAACTCACCCTATCCCAGCCGTTAGAAATTGGTAAATACAAATATGTATCAGAAACTTCCCGAAAGGACCCGAAACGGAGCAAAACGGAGTCGTGGGCCTACCCACGCTAATCCAAAGGGACCCAAGGTGGGACCCAGACCTTTTTGGCGCCTAAGGGGCACGAGGACCTCACCCAAGTGGCGAGGCATCGCCACTTTGTCCAGAGGGTGGCGAGGCCCTCGCCGATCAGCCGGGCGGGCCAGTGGGCCGACGAACTTTGGGGCTTAGGGTGACCCCCTAGTACATGGGTCGTGGCTTAAAGCCTCCCCAAAGGCCTACCTCCTTCACAAAACCCACCTCCAAGCTCTCCCTTTCCTTCAAATTTTCGATTTTCTCTCTCAAACCTCCCCTCCAATCGCCCATTCCGCTATTTTCTGTTAAAACCCACACCCCTCCATCATTTATAGCAACACCTACTCCCCTACCCTCTCCATTGTCTTTCATTTGAGCGCCTACACCCCCCATTTGAAGCTCAAAATCGTGTAAGCTCTCAACCCATCCTCCTCCTTCATTTTCCTTCTTCATTTCCCTCCATTTGAGCAAAAAAATTGTCCCGTAACCTTCACAACCTCCACGTGTTGGGACATTTAGGGCCCGTTCGACCAACTACATTAGGCGAGTTTAAGGTGGATGGAATTGTTAAAGTAACAATAAATGCATGTGTAACGTATTGTCCCTAGATTGGGTGTATCCCATGGTTATCAACACCATGTTTGGAATGTATGCAATTACAAGTAAATCCCGGGCTTTTCTTATAAATTACACTTAGAAATTCATCATCATGGGGTTTGGAAATCCCATCTCACACTCTCCAACAAGGCTCATTTTCCAAAGCCTATAAAATTAATTTTAATCCCCTCCCACTCCCCTACCGAACATGCCACTCCAAATCCCGAGGTGGGATTAGCAATGCAATCCATTTAATACAACTTAATACCATTGGCCAAACAATCCCTGAGTTTTGGAACTAAAGTTGGTACTCTTAGATTTTAAAGGATTTGACAGTGTAGGAAATTCAACGAATTAATAATGTGAACCCTAGGACCTTCTTGGCTAGTATGAGCATGTGTGTAGTGCTCGAGTGTAGTTGAATTCAAGTTCGGGCAACTCAATTCCAATCAAACAACGTTTGACCCTAAGCGATAAACAATTTTTTGTATTAGAAAGGGTATGAAATCACCTAGCGTACAAGCATAGACTTTGGATTACAACTATTGGTTGGTTATATTAAGGAATGTAAAACACTGATTATGCTAAGACAATTGAAAGATAGATTTAGTTAGTTGACTTGATTAGGTTGGAGCGAGACCCCATTCCTTCGTTGAATCCCCTTGGTACTCACAGGCTCCTTTAATAACTCTTAGGAAGGTTGTTTGACGTAGAAACTATTCACGCTCATAGAAAACTTATATATCCCTTGGATTTAACATTAGGTCAAATCAATGCACCCCTTAGAAATGCCTTCTCAAGGACTTATTACAATCAGGAACACGGAGTAAAGAACCTACATATAAGCGAAGTATTCGCGGTTTGAATTGAATTCTCAATCCTGGTAGTTACCAATGAACTCTATGCTCTGATCAAGCAGAAGGTCGGGATCAACTAGGATTAACTGATACGACAAATGATCTGTCCTCGCGAGGCAGAAGGTCTGTGTATCCAGCTCAAACCCACTACACAACTTTCCTTCCGTGTTGGCCCTACCACTTACAACCAAAAGTTTATAACTTCATCTTTGAGAAGTATTAGGAAACTATAGTCAATAGAGACTTTTCTTTTTAGGCCCAAGGAATTTCCCAAATGGGTAACAGATAGTTAGGAATTCAGTCCCAAATCACATATCATGTTGGCATACATATTGTACATATGAACTTAAAAAGATAGCCTACCTGTTAAGCTAGACATGATTAAATAAGGTAAGTCGGGAACATGGCAAAGGTCCTTCCCTGGTATAGTTAGGCACCTTACCACAAATTCACACCCGTCCCTGAAATCAACCGCAACACCCATCATTTTTAGCTCCTTTCTGTAAACATAGGTACCAATGCCATAGTACACATCATCGATGGAAGGAAAACCAATGTATTGGGAGATCGTATCCCATTTCATGTCAAAGATAGGTCCTAGATTACAACTTGTTTCGACATCCAGATCAGGACATAGATCCTTGAGCCTTGAGAGTGAAAATTATTTTTTAAGAGGGGTAGAACATTATGAGCCCAATCTAGTTAGGTCGGCTAATACACCTTTTTAATCAGAGTGGCGCAACGAAAGCGTGGTTGGCCCCTACCCCACTGGCCCAGGATCGAAGGTAATTGATCCAAGATACACGTAAGGTCAGGGTATCCCCAAATATGCTCGTTGAATACGAACCCAATAGGAGCCTTAACCAGTTTTAGAGTGAAAAAGGCTTTTAAGGGAGGTAGACGAACATGAGCCAGACTAGCATAGATAGTATACGCCGTACCACACATATAAACTTGAAATTAGGGAAACTTAAGCAAGAGGAATAATAAAATCTTTACTTACTACCCTTAGGCAATTTCGGGGACGAAATTATTTTTAAGGGGGGTAGATTGTAATGCCCTAGATTTTTGCCAACCTGGAGTTAGATGTCCTTAGGCAAGGGATAGATCCTAACCCCTTATGAACCTCTCAAACCTTAAATCCTTTAGAAATTAGACAAGTTTAACTAAGTGCTAAACTGGATTAGCTATGAAATCCGCACTAATCACTTTAAATACGATCTGCAAGACCCAAAACTTGTAGAATCATCGACGCTAGGTTACCCTAAAATCTAGGATCAATCTCATTACCCAGTTGCTCTCGGGAGTACATTAAAACTCCGTATCAGATCTGGACCGCACGTCGAAAGTCCGAATAATACGAAGTTATAGAATTAGGACCGCTTTGCTGGGCTTAACAACCATCTCGGAAATCAAATCCAGATAGTGTCCTGGGGCTATTCGCTTGAGCCCGGAGTGAAGAGTGTGAGAAACGTGAAAATAATTAGAAATAAATTCCGAATTTAAGCAATCTGAGACTTGTCACTTGCGGGCCTGATATGAGCAATCAGACCGTCAGAATCTGACCCAAATACACCCTCGGATCAGGGGAAATTTCATACACAAGTCAGTGTACTTGTAACCGTGATCGAGTTTCGGTGACCGTTGAACTGAAACTGGTCCGCCACGTGTGATCTGGGAACCCGATTGGAATGAAAACTTAACTCGACCTGGATCCATAGTCAGTGAGCTTAAGTCCGACCTTTGGCTCAAGGGGGGCTCCAGAAGTGCTCCGTTGAGACGGAACAGATACCCTTTGGACATAACCTAAGTATACCTTAGCCCTGGGCCTATTTCTGGCAATTCTGCGCCTATATAAGGACCTTAAACCCTCTCTCATTCACTTCATACGAATTTGAGAAAACCCTAGGAGAGAGAAGAGAAGAAAGAGAGAGAAAGAGAAGTGGGAGAATCTTCCTGCTATTCTACCCTGGTGCTATACTTGCTTAACCACCACGATCTAATCGCTTTTCCGACGATTCCGACTTCATTTCTAGGTAAGAAAACCCTAACCCTAACTTGTTTTAGGGTTTCTATTGGTACAAGTAGCGAAGTAGCTGACTTACCTTGTGTTATAGATCGTCGTATCGACGTTGACGAAAGCGTAGAGTTTCTGTTAAGTTCGTTACGTTTCTACGGCGTAAGGTGCGGACTTTAGACGTATAGGTTAAGGTTTTCAAAGCTTTCAATGCCAGATAATGATAGATTCATGATCTGGGTGTTATTGTACATGTACAATGCGATATTCGTTTTGCGTTTCAGTTGCGTATGCAAATTATGGCATATTGTGTATTCTGTATATTTGTAGAAAATACCGTATACGTACAAATTTTGAAAGTGTGTTTGCCATGATTAATTACTGTATGAACATGCTATATATGTGTAATACTTACTCGGCGAAAGGATTCGCCCTAATACATGTTTTTGCTAATATACGTTATGTATGTTAAATAAGTGTATTCTAAGTGTTTGTGAAAATGCTTGTATGAGTAAGTACTTAGATGATTGTACTTTAGGTAGGTGTTGAGATAGGATTCTCAATTACCTTAGAGATGCATATGATTTCCTCCATGTTAGTTGTTTAATTTAATTGCTTACTTGTGAAATGTATGTGTTTGTATTTCCTGTTTATATTGTGCTTTATAACATACTTGTTAACATGTTTGAATTACTTTGTTAATTCTGCTTTGACTATTATACATGCTTTCTGGTTACGGATTGAATGTGATTGGGGCTATGTTATAGTCCAGGCAATCGATAACTTGAGCTTGAAGTCGTGGTGAGATTCATTTCGCCACGTAGGATGTGTTTGACGAACCCGAGTCGTACTTCGGCTGGCGACAGTGGTTAGGCCACGCGAAGTGCTTATGCACTTCATGTCGTTCAGCTGGTTGTGCGCTCGTGCTAGTCGAGCTCGTCAAGTAACCCGATCCGCCATTGTATATTCACCATGTATGGACGCTACTGCTTGAACCTAAAGTACCAAACTTACCGGTGTAACCCCGTTAACCTTGGTACCTCGATCCGCTAAGACTCATGAGCCGGACATGGTGGTATGGGACACCGTGGTCAAGCTGTCGGCCTACGCTGGGGCCACGAGCCTCCCCGTAGTGACCAGTGAGCAACCCAGACTCGTGAGCCGAATACGGTGGTATGGGATGCTATATTCGAGCTGTCGGCCTACACTGGTAAGGTGATGGGGGAGTGGTGTAACGATTGCGTGTAACAGCCCTGGCAGCCCTTTGTAGTGACCTCGAGCATACTCTGAATCTGTGGTGAGGCGACGAGCATTCCCGTAGTAAAAGAGTATAAACTAGGCCTGTATTAATAAGGTGATGGGGGAGCGGTGCAATGAGTGCGTGTAACAGCCCTGGCAGCCCTTTACAGCGGCCTAGAACCGTATCATCGTATGAGATTATCTAGGACTGATGACCCTAGAATGGATCATTGTTTGAGAATGATACAATGGAGGTACCTTAGTTTCCCAATACTGCTGTATGAAAAGGATCAATAATAACTCGGTAATCACGCTCATAACATAGCACTGCATGTGCCTGGAAGATGTGGAGCACTGAAGGATGAACGCATGCCGCGGACGTAAGATGGTGTCACATGAGGGTGGTTTGGCAAGGACATGCATCATGACTGTATTCCATACTTGCATTAATAAGAGTATTTAGGAGTGTTTGATTGTACTGTTTTATCATTACTGCTTTACTGAATTGATAACATGTTAACCGATGCTCTATTGTTCCACTGAGTTGATCACTCACTCCCACGTTACGAGACGGTGTTTAAACACCAAACCAGACCCTGTTTGAGTTTCAGATGATGGCAATGCTTGCAAAGCGGAGCCGGACTTTTATGATGATGAGGGTTCCTCCTTACACAGCTATCAGGTGGTCTATGTAGACCATCTTCTGATCGACGGGGTTACAAGGTTGCTGATTAGATGCCATTACACTTTAGTTTGCTCTTTTGGAGCCACCTTGTATATTCATTTTGTCCATTTTTGGAGTATACATTGATATATTTAACCTGGTAACATGTTTACACTCTGGAGACTTACAATAGTTTATATATATTTTATATATCTATCACAGTCTTCCGCTTGCATAATTTAACTGTCTCTGGAGTATGATATGTTGTTTTGGTTTAATCCCATTCATCTTTAATGCACTAATACGAACAACATTCAATCATCATTCTTTATGTTGCATAAGTGATGCGTTGGAACTCGGGAGTTAAGTTTATGCTCGACCCCCGATTTTCAAGGCATTACAACTAGACTTCCCCAATACTGGACCTACCTCAGGTGGTAAATCTACACTACTCTTAGGTGTAATCTCAGGTGGCATCTCCATACTAACGTTAGGCATTTCCTCACTTGCCACATGAACATACACCATCAAATCAACTTCAGTCTCCCTTTCAAACTCTTTGGCATTTATTACAGGGAGAGATTCAAGCTGGAATTTCCTCACATATTCAAGATCAGTTTCTTGATGTCTTCCTTCTTTTTCAAGGTGCTTTTGGGCGGGAGAGGATTCAACTTTATCTTCTAACCCTCATGCATAAATGAACACGTATTCGAGCAACCGAATAGTGTCACATCGTGATCATACAACCAGGGTCTGCCCAAAATAATGTGACTTACATCCATAGGCAAAACATCACACCACAGCGCGTTTGTATAGGAACCAAACTGGATGGGAATGGGACAACACTGAGAAATCGGAATTGAAGACGCATCAACCAAGGAGACTTGATAAAGCTGAGGGTGAGGAACGACTATCAAACCTAAGCGATCCACAGTGCTAGCAGAGACCACATTACTATCATTGATCAACTTGCAATTTTTATCACCACACTTGGCATAAGTGTGGAAAGTTGAATTCATGCGCCAATCATCACTTTCTATAGTTTGGCCTAAGGCGCATCTAACAACTACAAGTGGTTCGGTCTCAACTCCATCTTCATCATTAGCACCAATTTCAGGTTAACATTCTTCTTCTTTGCAATTGCCCTGATCAGCCACATCTTTACCCAACTCGCCAATGATAAGGGCCTTATTTCGCTCTTTTGTAGGGAATTGATGTGTGAAATGCTTGTATCCTCAGCAGTTGTAACACCGCACTTGCTCATCTCCCTTTGAACTGGTACTAGCTAGACTTTTATCATTGACGCCCCTAATGTTGGATTAAGTACCGGTAAGGGCTTTGGATTGACTCCCAATATTAGGCTTGGCTCTTTGGGGAGTGGCCTTGACATTGGACTCACAAGGGTCGAATCCCCTCACGAACTGCAATTTCAGATACCGCTCAAGATCTTGCACCACTTGATAGGCATGCTATAGGGTGCTGACATCGTAAGGGACGAGCTCACATTGAAGCTCGAATCGGAAGCTCATCCTGAAACGGGAAAGTGTCATTAACAAGTACTCATCGATGTTACATCGCATCATGTGTTCATCGAACTTCGCGATGTGATTTGTCACAATCATTAATCCCTTGCAAAAGGATTGCCACTAATCCAGGAGCATCTTGCGGTACGAAAGGGGGAGATATTTTTCTCTCGAAATCTCTTTCATCTCGACCCACAATATGACCGGGCCATCTCCGGACGTCTCCATCTTCTACTTGACATTTGTCCAGAACAATTTGGCTTGGCTCACCGACTTCATCTTGGCAACCCTCAATCGACATCTATCAAACATGTTATACCACTCAAAATAGTGATCCATGTTCGCTAGCCAATCGAGAAATGCCTTGGGGTCTAACCAACCATCATAGCTCGGGGCCTCAACCTTCACACATTTCATCATACGCTCATTAGGATCATGGCGGTCCTGATACCCTCCAAGAGGTGGCTAGGTATGCACTTCGCCGCAGCCAATACCTCGGCCATGATTTCTTTCACATTCTCCAACTTGACCTCCTGCTTAAGACTGATCATCTTCCCTATCGTCGGGGTTTGCCTAGAGGGAAGCTTCCAACAAGGTCATGTGAGTATGAGTCTCATTCGCGAGGGTTGCCAGTTGGTGACTGGTGGGTTTACTTTAGGCCTCGATGACCACGAGACAGTTATTGATGGCATTGATAGCCTCGGCAAGTTGTTCTAAATTCATCGTGGGGTGTAGACCAAAACCACGCCCAATGCGAGCGGGCATAAATCGGAAATCTAATGGAAAACATAAGAGTTAAAGACTCTAGATCATGGTATTCCAAATCGGTTACGTAACGGCCGTAACGGTAACGGTCATAACCGTTACGCGTTACGGGGTCGAAACGGCCGTAACGGCCGTTACAGAAAAATGCGTCGTAACGGCCCCGTAACGGTCCCGTAACGGTGCGTAACGGCCCTGTAACGGTCCAGGAAGTGCATTTTTCAAAAAATAAAAAAAGGCCGTAACGGCCGATATGGGGGCTGTAACGGCCGTTACGGCCCGTATCATAACGGTAACGATGGTGGCCATTACGGCCACCGTTACAGTTACGGAACACCTTGCTCTAGATACAATGTGATGAGAATGGGAAGACTGTTAACCCTAGACACGACAATATGAAAGCCTAAAGTAGATGTAACATGAAAATCCTAGGCTAGACATAGGCACTAATACCAAAATTTGATGTAGGATGGAATAATCTAACCAAATATAATGCCATGAAATTAAAAGACAGATTAGCTAGAACAATGAAAGGAGGAAATAAAGCTAATTTACCATAAATTTAGAAAATTCATATTCATGACATGTCCAAATTCAAGCCTATGATAATCCCACAATGCAAATCTCATAAATTACTGATTAACCAGGACTTATGGGAGATAGAACCCCCATACTAGCATAGTGTTAAATATGAATTCAATGGAAATCATGTATCTTGTACGAGTTTTGACATGTTAGGGTGGTTTAAAGGCTAAGGAATGTGGGGAATGGGTTTGGGGTATCTAGGCTTAGAGGAATTAAGGTTGGAACATTATGGTTGAGGTTTTAGGAGGTTTTGGATTGGGATTTCAGATTTTGGGTTAAATGTTTTGGGACTTTAGGTTTCTAGAATTGAGCATATGGGTTTCAGGTTCTCGGAATTAGGGATTTATGATTTGGACAAAGGGATTTTCAGATTTTGGGAATTTGGGTTTGGAAAATTTGGAGATTTTGGAATTCGGGTATCTAGGGTTCTTATAATCAATGGGCTGAAAATTAGGGTTTGGAATTCTAGAATCTAAGTTAGAGTTTTAGAGTTGAGATTGAAATAAGAGACAATGAATAGAGGGCAACAGAGGTAACGAAGCAAGAGGGACAAGGGGGAAGGGAACCGTCCGTACGGATAGCCATTTCAGATCCTTTTGTTGCTTTCTCAGTAACCACATTTGTCTTTCTTTCTAAAAAGAATTTGTGAATGAGTGAGAATGGTCATACGGACAAGGATTTGGGCCTGGGGTAGTTTGGGTTAGGGTTTGGTTGGGTAGGATTTGGATGGTAACAAAGAAGAGAGAAAAGAAAAGAAGAGATGAAGAAGGAAGAGAAGAAGAAGATGGGAGAAGATGATACCTTGTTGAGAAGAGAGAAAAGTAGAAAAGATAACCAGGGAATCACTCCCCGTGGTTTCACACCACCAATCCAATCACAGGATGAAAAAAAATTTCTCAATCTCAAAGCAAAATGAGAGAAATCGCTTTCATTCATAACATGCATAATAGCTATGGTGGGGATGCCCAACCCTTTATAGTCTCAAAAAAGACCTCTTACAGAAAGCGCTCTCATATAAGATTCTTAACATAAAGACACTAAAAGAGTTAAAAGTTGTTTCTAACTCCCTACTCTCAACACAAATATGAGCTATACCAAAAAATAACAAAACATGTAAGCAAACTAAACAACTAAACTATTTAGTAGCCATTAGGGGGTTCGGGACCAAGATGTCCGATGATGATGATCCAACGGTCCGATCATCGTGTCCACTCAATCCAATGGTCCGATGTGTCCATCAAGCTCATATATACAGCCCACGTGCATCTTCACAATGTGGGGTCTTCAAAGATGCACAAGCATGTGCATAGGGTCTTCAAAGTGGCTAGGAATGTGAATTGGGCTGAGGGTGCTCCATGTAATGGTCGTCTAGCCATAGGGAGACTGGCTCAGTCCTCCTCCTCTAGTATGGTGTTCGGATGTCCTCATTACATGGTATATCTCTCTTCTACTAGATTTGCATCTTCCTTGTCTATTCTTTGTGCACCATGGCCTCTACTTCTATGTGACATCATCGTAAAAGAAGAAGCTCACGTAAAAACGAAATAATGATGGAAACGGAAGCTTTGATACCAAATCTGGTGTAGCTAACAAATGAGGATCGTCAATTGCAAGAAGTTGTATCAAACCCTAGGATCAAATCATGCCCTAACAGACCCAATCCAAGATAGGGATTCTTCTACTAGAAACAAAAGGAAAAAAAAAAAATGCAAAAATCTAGCGAATAATTGAAGCTCTTACCAATTTTGATGGTCTAGATCATACATCCCACATGTGCAAACATGTAATTGCACGAACCCTAGTCCAAGGCTTGTAAAAAAGATGAAAATGTCCTAGAAGCTGTTGGACTTTTTCTGTCATTGAGTTTTTATGAAAAGAGATATAAAAAAGCCCTAGAACTAATTTGGGCCTTACATCAAGCATAAACTATGGGTTGGAAGTTATAATCTCAACCCTACAATCTTTATTCAAAGGAAAATAACTAAAATACCCTTATTTACTTAAGTGAGACATAAGCGAAGTAAAAAATAAACTAAAATTCGTCTAAAATAAAGAAAAAATCGTAACTTAAGGAAAATGCCACCAAAAGACACTTTTGTGGACCCGAAAGCGTACCATGGGTGTCATAATGCTTGGTCCATTAATGGGACTATGGGTTTGGTCCATTATGGAAGGTATTTGGGTCCTGTTCCATGCTCTAATTTATGTCAAAACCATCGGCAAGTAAATCAGCTCGATCCATCAATATTACGTCATCCAAGTCCTCATCTGTGTGTGTGCATGCGCGTGCGCCCTTGATAGTGGAATGGCAAATAAGGATTCATGTATTCATGTAGCCAACCTCAATTAGTTAGGATAAGGCTTAGATGACATTATTATTATTATTATATAATTCCTGTTCTGAAGAAGATTCCTTGTCCTCATCCTAAGTAAACTTAGAAATGCAATAAATTGTGTATATTGCAGTCCAACACCAAAGCCTTTTTTACTTTTTTGAAAGATGAAGCCTTTTCTTTTCAACCGTTTCAATAAAAAACATGTTGCTGCCATAAGATCATGAGAACAGGAACACCAAGTGAAGAGTACAAGGCAAGGAAACTATAGACATGTTTGATTCATCTTTCAAGGAGAATGGTGTTTTTGCAAAGAGAGCTCAATGAACTTGGAAGCTCATTAAATCCACCAAAGTCGAGTATTCCTTACAACAAAACCTAAAAGAAAATAGGGACTCCTACTCTAGCAAACTCATGTAATGACATCATTGTGAAGAGCTTTATCCATTGGAGAGTTTACTAGTCATGAACAAAATCTCATATTTCATTTCTCCCCCCTTTTCCAATGAGGGGACAGATTTCCTTGCACAATATTCCATCAAGTGCCTATTTGGATTGGTAGAATCCTCTTTTCTACCATGGAAAAGAAATCTTTTTCCTTATATTTGACGATTTTCAACATTGAGAAAACAAAAGCTATTGTGGAAATTGATTTCCATTTCCATGGTTTTCCTTATAAATTTTTTATTTTATTTTTTAAAAAAAAAAAAACCTAAAGAATGGAGATTTCCACATTTTCTAAGAGAGAGCTTTCACTTTTTAACCATTGACCTATCCAAATCTCCATAGAAATCATGAATGCTAAAACAAATACGTTATTAGGATTCTTTTCCACAAATTTCCTCCGATGTGACATTTTCCTTTCTAAATCTACCTCTTGAATTCCACCAATCCGGAGACCTGAAATTTGCTATGAGATTAGTCTTGGGAAGATGCGGTTGGTTTTAATGAGATTGTGTTCATGACACAACTTTTAAAATGGTGTAGCATTTTAACCAGGTTAGAGAAGATCCGGCAACATCACTGTGTAGCTGACTGAAGTTGTCATCAGTAAAGCACCCCATATTTAATTGATAAATTACCAATTTCTCAATTGGCAAACATGGATAAGTGTCACCCTCCAAACAAAAGCAAGTACCCTGCAAATAAGTTAAGACAATTCGTAAAAGATGTAAAATTTGCCTTGATCAAGAAAGGAACTCCAAGAATTTATAGGTATGGTCGAAAAGCAAATGACGCGTGTGAAATCTAAATTCTTTATCCCAAACACATATCCTTATATGGACTCCCTTGCTCATATATTGTCCTGCATTCCATCAAAAGAAGCCAGATATTGCCCACCCGAATAACTTATGCAATTGATTTCCAATGAGGGTTCATTTCTCATCTCATCGTATAAGAATACGACGGCTCTTTCCAAATTCTTTGACAATAAGGAAATGCACACAGGCAACGCATATCACGATCCAATACTGACAGGCACGCAAAAGTTCACCTTCTTATGAGTTGTAATTCCGGAGTCATTGGTACCAGTATCCAATGAAGTGAACGAAAGAAATGAAAGATAGAAGGGAGCTAGATTCAGATCGAATTCTAAATCTAGAGCATGCCTGTATGGGGAATGGCACCCAGATGGTGGTTTTTTATGTAACCCACTTGCATATAGATCTGAACTTTGAGATCTTGAAACCATCAAATACTAGGAGTCCGATCTGAACATGTCCTAACTTGGTACTAAAAGGTTATGCTTGTCTCCATTGTGATAGGGATGAAGTTTCAACACATGCCACATATTTTATGTTCCACATTCTAACAATACCTTCACCCACTCAGCCAATTTCTGTCATTAACAAATATATCAATGCCTTTTTGAGTACTCCAATTTCACTAATATCAAAATGAGGCCTTGATTTGATCGACGAGACTCCATGACATGGATTTATTTTTTTTAGAAGGCATCAAGGCAGCTGATTTTATTAAAGAAGAAAACAGAAGCAACGTTTCCAGCAGCAAGTGATCCTCTCATAACTTTGCAGCCTGGCAGGCACTGGATACGGAAGTGTTGGGCCCGCTCAAGGGGAACCGCGAGAACTCCACTCCAACTAAAAAGGCCTCAAAGACAACAAGCTACTTCAAACCATCCCAGTCTCCCAAAAGGACCGGCATAAAGAACAAACCGGCATAGAGAACAACAGGCAGCAATCGTGATTAGGATTCTTCTTTTAAGAACTCAATCTACACCACTTTGTCCTCAAAACTCCTTTTTCTCTCCTCATGCAAGCCCCAAATGATCCAAAAAGAATTATACTCCACACGATCTTCATTCAATCTTTAAATGGCCCACACCTCCAAGCCAAAAGCAAGTCACCAATGGACTTCTTGAGAGTCAAAGCAATCCTGAATCTAACTAGAAGCAAGTTCCAAATATCTCTAGCTAGAAATAAGTTCCGAATATCTCTAGCTACCAGCCTACCACACAGTGAATGAGAAGGTGATAAACAGATTCTTCCACTTTCCTACAGGCTATGCATGTTTGGGAAAGCTGTTGAGCTTCTTTGGATTTTGCCGTACTAAGATTTTATTAGTCGCGGCGACCAAAGCAAAAGCCATAACTCTTGGAGGCGCCGGAGATTCCATACTTTGGCACGAGGAAAGTCACCAACACTCAATATCAGCACCGAGTAAAAAGATGTCACAAAAAAGCCACCACTTGACTTCCACCTCCAAATTTTCATATCCACTGAGGAACCATCTGCATGCAAATCATTTAGCCTGCCGATAAATTTGCAAATAAAACTGATTCCTCATACCTCCTTCACCATTTGATAAAAGTGGCAAATTTGATTCTCTTACAATGCCAGTGCCAAAACTGGTTTTTGCACCTCCTTTCAACAGATAAGGTGGTATTCATGCCCCATATCCCTTCCCACAGGATAATCCTCTCAAGAGACTCAATCTCCAACACCATAGCCGCAGGGATCTGAAAGAGCGATAGCAAATAAATTGGAAGATATGAAAAGGCAACCTTGATGAGGGTGATTCTTCCCCAGAAACAGAAGAAAAGTCCCTTACCACCTGGCTAGCTTCATTCAATCCCCTTGATGACGGGGCTCCACTCTAGTCATGTCTTTTGAACTTTTCCTACAAACTCAATTTTCTACTACTCCAGTCATGTCATTTGGACTTTTGGATTGGTGGAATCCAAAAAATATATTTGAAAAGGAAAACATCAAATTTGAGGAAATTTATGGAAAAGAATCCAACTTAATTTGTTTTTTTAGTACATGTGATTTCTGTGTGGAAAGGTCAATGGTCAAAAAGTGAGAGTTGTTCCTCAAAAAAACGTGGAAATCTCCATTTTATCTTTTTTTAGGAAATAAAAATTGCACTTTTTCGTGGAAAACCATGGAAATGGAAATCGATTTCCACAACTAACTTTGTTTTCGCAAATAGCGGAAAACATCACATCTGAGGATAACGAATTCATTTCCACGGTAGAAAAGAGGATTCCACCAATCCAAACAGCCCCTTAAATGTACAATTCGCTTAACGTTGTTGCTACCATTTTGATCACAATGATAGAAGAAGTACTAATCATACTGCATGTCATTATTGACATCATTGCTAAAATGGTTGCCATGAGTGCTCATAAAGGGAAAGTCGACAGTGGGAACTAGAATGAATTTCACCAAACCAGAAAGAGGGAGAAAACACAGGAAAGCTGGAAGGGAATTTTCCTACAGAATTTGCTGTTTATCTCTTTCTACAGATAAGGGGATACAATTCACTGCCTATAAATACAAGAAAAGGTATTGCAGATACGAACTTTGTTAACTTTTTGATTTCTCTTTAATGCCAATAAATGATTCCCGATTAAAAAGCTACAAAGCAGGTTCTATGATGGTATTAATCCATTAACTCCCAAGGATCAAAACTTGGTTCTAGAGTGTGACCTGCCTAAGGACCAAGTAATCAGAATTCAGCCCAACTCGATCACACACACACACCAAAAAAAAAAAAAAAACTGCTTTGGGTTTAGGTTCTACACGAGATTGTGACTGATCTCTCCCTTGTCCAGTAATCATTCCGAGTAGGGTAAGGAGTTATGAGAGCCTAGACCATCAACAAGAGGTTTTGACTAATCTCGTCCTTGTCCAATAATCATTCTAAGTAGGGTAAAGAGTTATGAAAGCCTTAGATCATCAAACAGAGTTACAATAATTGGAATTAAAACCTCTGGTTAACAGAGATCTGCATGCACGAGAAGGCTAGGTTTGGCTACATCGAAAGAAGCCTGAGGTTCAAGGAGTTCCTCTTTACTCTGAGGCTTTGAGAACGCCCGTGAAAACTATACAACTCATTATCTTTGGTTTTAACTGGGAAGGAACAGATGGAGTCATAGCTCACCCCTCATAGTCCAAAAAACGAAGGGGGATGAGCATAAGATGAAGTGACTGACCGAAAGTATGGAATGAAAGCAAAGTGCTCCCAAAAGAAGCTTGTAATGAGTTCCTCTGGTTCTTTATGGCTGCTATGTGGCTTATACCTCTAGATTGCAATGCTATTAAATTTATCAAGTTTTCACTCGAAATGGTCATAACTGATCCATGACCAAGCAATGAATCCATATTAGCTCCTCATTGGGCCTTGATATTTGATAGGTTTGACAATGGATAACACAAATAATAAAGTCTAGCATGAACCAATGCAGCCTGTATTTTCACTACTTTGAAGTTTCCTATTATCCTGAAGATGTGACTTCAAGGGATTTAACATCACCGGAAAACCACTACACATTCCCCATGTGATATGTGGAGTAGCCAAACATAATAGTGACCATTTTTGTATTGAGGTTGACACATTGGATATAATCAGACTGGAGGGACCTACAATGCATTCTAATTTGAAGGATTCATGCATTGAATATCTAATCAAGCGATGATACTTTTTTTTTTTTGAAGTTTCAAAAATATTATTAAAGGGAGCCGAAGCAACCCAGAAAAGGCGATTCATTTAAAAATCTATTTATGTGTTCGTAGCTGCGCCAGTTAGTGGAAGAAGTTGGGGAAGAATGGAAGATTCTAGCCATCGACTATTTTGGCCTTTTTTCTGTTGAATGTGAACCATTACCGTATTCTTCCTTAAATGCCTATTTGTTGCCTACCTATTGAACAGTACAGGCTTTCATATTTGAGAGATTTTTGGTGAGGCATATCCACAATTGGGTCGAGATTTTTTCTATTTTTATTTTTATGATTTGTATTTCTTTAACATATATTAACAATGAAATATAGCAGAAATTCATTTCTTCACTCACTTGGTATTGACACAACAGCTAGTCCTGAGACTGGGTAAAGGAGGGTTGCTGTCAAGTCACTCAAGTGGGCATCTAATTGCCAAGCCTTTGTCAAGCAAATAATGAGGCGGTAACACTAAGTAGTTCAAATAAGGATGTGGTGATGGTGATGATGATGATGATGATTTCCCTGCCCCACTAGCAGAAAATCAAGTCCCTAGGTAGCTCAGCTCTATGATTAATAGATACCAACCTGATTCCTGGTTTGGAAATTGGAACCACGCACGCGCTCATTCATGTGACATGTGCTCATGCACACACACACACATCCATACAGCTAGTCAATCCATGTGAACGGCACTTATACATGGGTTACTCAATCCTAAGAGAAAGGGGAACCCTGTCAAAGAGCATGTACCAATCACACTTCAAAAGAGAATCATATTAGAATTCTTGAACCAGGACGTGGCGGCTAACAGCAACATTTGGAAGTCTGGAGGGGCAGTAGGGGACCTTTGGAAGAGTTATCTTTCTGTTTAACAACTTTCCTACCTCGTGATAGCATAACAGGACTATAGTGCTATTATTGTGTCCTTCAAGATTGAAGTGGCACTAAAGAGGGAATATTTGGGGCATCAATAATTATGCCTAGTGAGGTTGCTTTCAATTGCATGCAGAAGACCTTAATTGTTTGCAAATCTCCCTTTATGAGTTACGCTCAAGTGTGTTGTTGGGCATGATTATGTTGGCATGTGTGTGGTGTTTGGTAAAAATGTATTGGTGGGCTCCTTCCTATTCTCTATAGCCAAGAAGTTGAGCATGTCCTTTCCAATTTGGTATGATGGTGGCGCATTGGTATGGCAACTACCATGGGATAACATCAAAGGATTTGTTCCTATTACTTCTTCAGGTACATGCTCATCAAGCTCATCCAGCACCAAATGCAACAGTTCATATATTCCCCTTTGTGGGTAGTTTAAGGTACGGTTTTGGGCAACAAATACTCAAGCATGAACCTTCACTGGTATGGGTGCTTTGTGCTTAGCAGTTTGCCTAACAACAACCCTTCTTGCTACGACCTTTACTGCTCGCCCTTTGGCCATCCATATAACAGTTTGGCAAGGGTCAATAGTAGAAGGGACTGTGCCAGCCTGTGACTAATGTCAATGTGGGCCTTTAACATTGCCAGTTCCAAGAGCCCAGGTAAAAGAGAAAGGTTAATGGCTGTTGGGCAGCCAGCACTAAATTTTTTACTAATCAACCATTTAAAAACCAACCCCAGATTGCTGGGAGTATGTGTGTACGTCCGATGATCAACAAAGACTGTCAGATAGGATGAACAGACCTGATGCAACCAAATGACTCCACAAGACTGATCCAACTGTTTAGAGTTTGTTGACTAGAGAGGGGCTTTTCACAATCTCTAGCATTCAGCTAGAAGATTATTAGGTTCTTTCCCACAATCTCTTTCTTCTTTTCTTATAAATCCATTCACATCCCCTTGGGTTTGCATCACGACCATAGATCACACATATCCCTCATTTAAATGATGTGATCATCCTATCAATGTGATATTGAGGCAAATTGATAGTGGATGATAGCTCATATACCCATATCCCATTTGTGTCCAAATAAAATTCTGGGTTCACATAGGGCATTGTAACAATTGAGAAACACACCCAAATAAAGTAAAACTAATAAAAGAAATGGCGATAGAGAAACACCCACATCGTCTTTTTCTATTATTGTGGCTCCGTCAATTCAATGAAGATTCAATGAAGCTAACCCAAATGAGAAAAAGAAGAAAAAGGAAAATCTAACAGGAAGGGAGACATACATGAATTAAGGTTCAATCAATTAAGATTCTGGGTTCACAGAGGGGATTGTAATTGCAGCCTCCGAATTGAGAAACACACCCAAATCAAGTAAATTTAATAAAAGAAATGGCGATAGAGAAACATCCACTGGTGCCGTCGATTCAATGAAGCTAACCCAAATAACAAAAGGAAGAAAAGAAAAATCTAAAGAGGGAATAAAACATACATGGGATTTTCATCAAAAGAGGGGCAGCCACCTCTCTTAGAATCCAAGAGACAATGAGGGAGAGGCCGAAGAGGCCGCAGTAAGCTAGGCGAGCAGAGCGCCTGGAGATTCCAGACGCCACTGATGTGCAGAGGCCGCATGTGGAAGCTGCACAGCACGAAGCAAGGCAAGAAGCTGCCCACATCTCTCTCTCTCTCTCTTTCTCTCTCTCGATAGATGAATGGGTAGATGCACAAAATACCCAACAAAATGATGATGGGAAGTGCTATAAAACTTCTCGGGAAGTGGCTTGCTTCCTGCACCTGAGTGGAAGGACTCGGTCCAAGCAGGGGGTCTGTGGGGCCTACCGTGATGTATGGTTTCATCTGTTCTCTTCATCCATTTTTCCATAACATTTTAGATTATGACCCCAAAATTGAGGCAGATCGCAGGCTCAAGTGGACCACAAAGTTGGGATTGAATGCCCACCATTAAAAACTTTTTCGGTCCATAGAACCTTTAGATCAGGTTATGTTTTGAGCTTTTTCCTATTGTATGCCTCACTTTCAAGACACATACCTTATTAAGCTCTTCCAAACTTATCTCACCAGACTACTTCCCTATTGTACGGACATGCATTTACTAAACCAAAATGCTTCTGCTTTATCATAAATGTAATAATTGAAAGCTGCGGTTCCCAATGGCTACGGATTATAACCGTAGCCAATGAAATTGACCGTGAAGTGATTGAAATTGACTACGAAGTAAATGAAATTGACTGCGAAGTGAATGAAATAAATAAAATTGACCGTGAAGTGAATGAAATTGACCGTGAACTGATTGAAATTGACCGCGAAGTGAATAAAATTTATCGCGAACTGATTAAAATTGATCGCGAAGTGGATAAAATGGATTTTCGACCATCGACCTGATCGAGTTCAATGCAACAAGTCACCCTTGACTTGGGTGAGTCAAGCCAATTCATCCCAAACTCACCCAAGTAGTGACTCAGATCAAGGCCGGACGAGTTGGTCCGATTCACCGAGTATTATATCCATGATGGAACCACATGAACACTAGTTCAGGTCTAACCCGACCAGCCAGTTCAGTACAGTTCTATCCAGTTTTTCATCACTGGATGAGTCACTACAACCTTCAAACGGGTGTTGAAAAGCCTAGCCCAACAGGTCAGTACCCACGAACAAGACCATATATGATTCAACAAACTGACTTCATTGGGGAGATGGGTTTACTAGTTTTAATCATAGTTAAAAGACTCAGTGACTCGGATTGACTTGTCTGTTTCTCGAGTTGAGTCATGACTCGCCCGAGTCAGATTAAAATGGACCACGCAAATGGACATCATGTTCGGGTCAAATCCAGTCAATCAATTTGGCCAACAGCAATGGATGAGACACTGTTTATAGAGTATTAATGGTTGGAAGTTCTGGTGCGACCATTTTTTCCAGCCAAGATGTCACGTCTCATACAAAAGGTGGGCCACGCCATGATCATCCGCTGATAAGGAAATCAGGCAAATCCAATTAGTGAGTGGGACACAACATCAAATCAATAGACAGCTAGCTCGATCTTAATTTCAACCGATGATTATGGTGCAGCCCACCTTTCCCGGAACCAATAATGTGGGTGGGACCCTGACAGTGTGACCCACCTCGATGTATGCATTGTATATCCACATTGTCCATCCATTTTACTAGCTTTTTTTTTAATCATGGTACCAAAAATGAAGCAGACCCAAATATCAGGTGGACCACACCATAGGAAGCAATGGTTATTAAACGTCCACCATTAAAAACAATTCCTGGGTTCCATTGTAATGTTTATTAGCCATCCAACATGTTGATAGGGTCACACAGACATGGATGAAGGCAAAGTACAACTATCAGCTTGGCCCAAAACTTTTGTGGCCCATAAAAAGTTTTTATTGGCCATTGATCATTGTTTCTTGTGGTGTGGTCCACCTAGAATTTCATTCACTTCACGGAGAATTTCATTCACTTCACGATGAAATTCACTCACTTCGTGGTGAATTTCATTAACTTCACGATGAAGTTCACTCACTTCACGGTGAATTTCAGTCACTCCGTAGGAATGTCGATGGATCTTAATGAGTTACGTGATTGACTAAGAGGAATGTTGATATTTCGTAGCAAGAATCCTTCCCCTTACCTTTTTGTAATCTATCCCACCCTGATAAGGCCGATGAAGGCTAATGATGGAAAGCACCTCCCTGTAACGGAACTCATCGCCAATTTCGACCCCTAGCACGCTTCTGAAGATTTGCTTGCCAATGTTCACACACTTATTCGCTTCCTTGAGAAGCTTACTAGCAGCTAGGTCGATTCGCCTAATGGCCTTCCCTTGTCCCTTCCCTTCTTTGCTTCCCTTGTCACCACGAATCAAATGAAATTCACCACGAAGTGAGTGAAATTGATCGCGAAGTGAATAAAATTGACCGTGAAGTTAACGGAATTCACCGCGAAGTGAGTGAAATTGACCGCGAACTGATTGAAATTGACCGCAAAGTGAATGAAATTGACCACGAAGTGAATGACATTGACCGTGAACTGATTGAAATTGACCGCGAAGTGAATGAAGTGAATGAAATTCACCACAAACTGATTGAAATTGATCGCGAAGTAAATGAAACTGACTGCAAAGTGAATGAAATTCACCGCAAAAAGAGTAAAGTTTACCGCGAAGTGAGTGAAATTCACAACAAAGTGAATGAAATTGACTGCAAATTGAATGAAATTCACATCGAAAAGAGTGAAGTTCACCACGAAGTGAATCAAATTGACCTCGAAGTGAATGAAATTCATCACGAACTGACTGAAATTGACCGTGAAGTGAATGAAATTGATCGCGAAGTGAATAAAATTGACCGCGAAGTGATTGAAATTGACTGCGAAGTGAATGAAGTGAATGCAATTGACCGCGAAGTAAATAAAATTCACTGTGAAGTGAATCAAGTAAATGAAATTGACCGCGAAGTGAGTGAAAATCACCGTGAAGGTTAATAGAGTATCAAAGATTCTCTTCTAAAAATAGACCAGTTGTGATCCATCTTAGAAAGCAAAGAATCTCTAGCTGGTGATGTTTTATTTATCAATGTACACCATCTTATTATTCATGACAAAACGGTACTTATTGGTCCACCTAGTTGTGGACCACCATAGTCAAAGCTGCACTGTAAGAGCTATTTTCTTCAATCCCATGTGCACTTTTCTTAGGTGGACCATCCATCAAATCATGTAGTATCCATAAATAGGCTGAGGTGGTCCATTATGTAAAATCGAGAATTCTCTAGATACATCTCATTTTAATCTCGAGGAATTACATGATTCTTACAAGTGGGCCATGATCACTGATCTTAGACCATTTGAGGGCCCAGATGGACCATGCTCCACAAATCCCCCAATTGGAAAGTTAGTTGTTAAAAACCTATGCATTTTATTTTGTGAAAAACTTTGATACTCTGGCTATGTGGTGGATGATATGCAGTCACTTAAAAATTACTTAGAAATTACACACATGGTTTGCAAGTAATTTAAATTAAACCGTTCACTATCATGGACCAAATGTTACAATCATTTTATTATTAGATTACAATGGATTCCACGATTTAGTTCAATTTGATTTAATATATGTCATGTGTACGATTTCTAAGTGCTCACATATCAAGCGTCATTAGTAGACAGAGTATCAAATAACTTCCCTTTTTTCTTTTTTCAGTTGAAGGGAGAGTAACTACCGGTTTCTCATCCAAACCGTCTGCTAACAGGCCTCACATTGAACTGTTGGGATTGTACTTTGGAGGTGGTTATTGGACAATGATCCATCCACCGTTGGATCTAGCAGACAAACGGTCTAGACCGCCCAGATTGTCTAGTGGGCGGCGGTAATACCACCGGCCCAGCGGTACTACTGCCACCCGGTCGTCGGTAGTGCCGCGTCCGTGAAAGGAGGAAGCGGATTGGCTGGTATATCGCGCACCAGCTATATAGCTGGTGTATTGACGTTTGCAAGTTCCGTGGGTCCAATTACGAGGTATGTATTATATCCAAACCGTCCATCCATTTGGCGAGCTCGTATTAAGGCTTACGACAAATCTAACTACCATTGAAACACTATTATGGGTCACAGAAGTTTTGGATCAATATGAAATTGGTTTTTCCTCTTCATCTAGGTCTTTGTGACCTTATGAATAGATTAGATGGAAAATAAACATTATGGTGGGCCCTACGAAAATTTTAACGGTGAAAATCAATATCCTCGCTGCTATTTGTGGTGTGGTCTAGTTGATCTTTTGATATAATTCTCTTTTTTTTGGATAATGCTCAAAAATGATCTTGAAATATGGATGAACGTTGTGGATAAGAAATACATAACTATGGGACCCATTCGTACAACTTGGAAATTAAGGAGTGTCAACGCTCATCTTCGCACACCAACCAATCAGCTTCCTAAAGGAATGACAAGGGTATTTTGGTCCTGTAAAAGTGAGCCGTACATCAGGGGAGTAGTTTAGTAAGGTAAGTTTGGATGGGCGTCATAAGGTAGGTGGCTTAAAAGTGAAGTCTACTATAGGAAAAAGCTCTTCTGTTTTTCATCATCCAGGTGTTAGTGGATTAGGTACGGCCCTGACCCTAAGGCCCACCTCAATGTATGTATTGTACATCCACTCCGTCCATCCATTTTTCCAGCTCATTTTATGGCATGAGCCTAGCCAAAAATGCAGAGATCCAAATGATCTTTGGAGGACCGTACTGTAGGAAACATTGGTGACTCCATGACCACCATCAGAATTGAAAAGGCCGATCTAAATGTCCTAAGGGGGGGGTGAATAGGACAATGTCAATTTTAAAAATAAAGCGCGGAAATAAAGACTTAATAAACAGTTGATAGGACAATAGAAAGCAACCTCTAAAATCAAGTATTAAGAGGTTGATACAAACTTGGTTCTAAGGACAACCTGACACCAAAAACCTACGGTTTATGGCAGGACAACCTTACTAGAACGTGGGTGAGTATAAAAAACTCAAACTCAAATGGAGATGAAAGAAATAAGAACTAATCTATTACAACATTCACCACACAATGCTTGAAAAAAAAGATTACAACATTCACATCCACAAATACATCTCACGATCTTAAACCATAAAATGATAAAGAAATAAATCAAACACCCACCAAATACCAGAGAATTATAGTGGCTCGTGTGTGTACACCAACTGTCTGATAACAGCCACACAGCTACTTCACTCCTAATATCCACTCCCTCGGGATATTAGCATTCACTAATTAAATAGGTTTTTCAAGGTTCACCTAAAACCTTCACAATTGTATTTTAAGTGGGCTCACACAATCACAACCCCACACTCCGAGATTTTCTGGCTGATCTTAGAAAAAACCAAATGAGATTTTCTGGCTTAACTCATAAACCAAATAACATGGAATTACAGAAAAGGAAACGCTTATCTATATGAAGATTCTGAAGTAGCCCGTTAGAACAAACTTGATGACGACATAGATGTTCAACGTTAAGTCCCACAAGTGTATAGGGTTCTAGGTCAAGATGATTTTTAATTTAAATCAACATGGGATTGCTTGATTTGATTTCGATCTCAAGAAAGGGTAAATCAAATGTCTCTTTTCAAAATTAGATTGGAATAGAGATCTAAAATCAAATAACAAGAGCAACTTATAAAGAATCTAAAATATGCACAAAATAGCTTAAAATGAACATAAAATTATCTCAGAGTGTTGCTTAAATATAATTAGAATTGAATGGAAAACTCTGAAATTCAAGTGTTATTTATAGTTGAAAAATCTGTTCACTCGACTGTGAAAGTGCACCTGTTAGTGCCCTGGTTTGTCAAGTTACATATGTGTTGAGTCAGTCCATCTACAGAACCTGATAAAAAGATCAATTCAAGCGTCTGCCTCAACCGGATATGTGAAAGCTCGCCATAGGTAAATCATAGCCTCACATTACGTACCCCAAAATACCAGGTAAATAAAATCCTTAAAAACAAGTTAGAAATCATAGGATTTTATGGTAAGAAAACTTTTTCAAAATAGGAAAATCTCTAAGTTTTTCTTGCCTTGTCGATTTTATCGAAGCACCCTCGATATGATCGACCTGCTCTGTCGATGTCCTCAATACCTTAACGATATTATCGATAAGAGGACAAAAAACGTCCAGCAACCACAAATTCATCTGGCCGGATTTATCGATGTATCGATACACACATCGATATCATCGATATAAGCACTAAACATGTCCAGCAACTTCATAACAGATTAGGGTTAGGATTTCTTACCCAAAAATGAAGTCAGAATCGCCAGTGTAGTGATACAAGTAGGATGATTCGGCATGTGGAGTGGTGGGATCGAATCCCAGCAACAATCTCTCACTCACTCTCTCTCTTCTCATCACTCTTTCCTTCTCTTTTCTTTCTCCTCTCTCTTAGGGTTTTGGGAATTCGTATGGAATGAGAGAGGAGTGGGTTAAGGCCCTTATATAGGCCCAGAACTAGTCCCAATGGCCCTAGGGCCATGGTATACTTAGGTTATAGACAAAGAGTGGTTGTTTCGGGCCAACAAAGCTCATCTAGAGGCCCATTTTTTACATACGGTCCAGCAAAAGTTCCCTGACAATGGATTTATGTTAGGTTAAGTTTTCGGTCCGATTGGATTTACGGATCGACCGTGGAGGACCAGCTTCAGTTAACGGCTATCGTCACTCGACCAGGGCCATAAGTGCACTGACATGTGAAGGAAAATTTTCCTGATCAGAGGGTGTAGTTGGGTCAGGATCTGACGGTCTGAAACCTTAAATTTGGCCTGCAAGTGAACGGCCCAAATTACTTAAGTTTGAGTTCATTTTCTAAAGATATTCGCGTTTCTCACACACTTCGCTCTGGGCTCAAGTTGTACGATTATGGATACTATTGGGACTTGATTTTCAAGATAGTTGTCAAGCCCAGTAAGGTGGTCATAACTGTATAGTTTCGTGGTAATCGGACTTTCGACGCGCGGTCCAGGTCCGATACGGAGTTTCAGTGTGCTCCCGAGAGCAACTGGGTTTTGAGATTGATCCTAGGTTTTTAGGTAATGTAACGTTAACAATTCTACTAGTTTTGGGTCTTGCAATTCGTATAGAAAGCGGTTCAAGCTAATCTTCTTATCAATTTAGTTTAGTACTTAATTAATTTTCATCTAATTCCTAAAGGATTTGGTCTTGGGTGATTTCTCCCTGAGGTAGTACTCGGGTCTTTGTATGAATTTTTCTGAGATGTTACATATTTACGTGTATGTACGCGTAACCATACATCATGAACTCTCAAATCATTCCTTTAGTGTGGCCACTCGACTCTTAATCAAACCCACACCCCACCTTAGGTCGTTGACCTAAAAGGATGATGTGGATGCTCTATAGACATCTCTAGTAGAGCCCACATATTCTCATATATAAAAAGAAAGAAATTAAACAATCGCGCTACCTTGCATGTGTTGGGAAAGGAAAGCCAAGTCCTTGTTTACCTCTCCCCCCATCGTCCATCAGTAGCAATGCCCACCATCGTGGTCAGGACTGTTCATTAGCAACCCCAGGAACGTTTAACGGTGTGCTTTTCCCCTTTATTGTTTTCTATCATGCAGCCCACTTAAATTATGGATCTACCTCATCTGTTAGCCCATGTCCTAGCATAATCTGGAAAAACAAATGAATGGAGTGGATTTCTCCTAAACATCATGATGGACCCCACCTAGCCACACTGACGGTCAGAAGCCCATTTGAGGACTTCTTCTAATTTCCTTTAGCAAGTAGCGTGTGATAGCTGAACCCTTCGAGTGAAGAGCCCCCTACCCATATGCCTTTAGAACTCCAACTGGTGGAGCCCACAAGCTTCCTAGGGATGATCTAGGCCATCTATCCGAATTAGAGTGAAGAAAAATTATGCAAAATGAAATTTGCCATTGAAATTGACTCATCCTCCCCACCAAAAAACTCATCATTATCTGATATATTTTGGACCTTGGATTTGGGTTTAAAATTATCCTTGGGGGTGCATTAGAATGTGCAATGATGAGAAAATCTAAACATAGTAAGAGAACTCGGTTTAGACTCGGCGTATGTGTAAAAGATGTAATGCGGAGGCATGCTAGTGAACTTACAAGGACTCCTTGTGCAAATATGGCTCTAAAACTTGCTTTTAAAGCATATGTGTGTGAATATGATGGTACACCAGTAAGCCTCCAAAGAGGAACTTGTGTGAGAAATCAAGAGGAAGGAATCAAGTGAAGAGAGGGATAAATCCAGTAAGTCGCCAAACTTGCTGCTTGCTTCCCAGCATTCGTTTGTTGGACGTGTTACTGGAGGAAAACAGAAGAAGAGAGGAGAGGAAAGAAGAAGAAAATGGGAAAGAAAATAAGGGAAAAGGAAAATCTTGATTATTGAGTCAACTCACCAAGTCAACCTATTGGATTTTTGAAATCAAAGGTGCTCTATCTTGGGTTTTCCTTAAAAGATTGAAGGTACTCTGCCTTGGGTGTTCCCTAAAAGATAAAGGGTGTTCTACTTGGGGTTGGCCTAAAAAGATCAACAATATGGGTGCTCTGCCCTGGATTACTCCTAAAAGATCGTAAAAGGAAATGATATTTATTTAAATTGTTGTTCATGAGTATTCACAACTTTTAAAGTATTCATGTGATTTAATGTCTTATTACACATGTTTTGATTTCTACTTTATAATTCAAGTATATGTTGTACTTATGTATTGTTGATATGAATTTGGAAATTCCAAAATTTGGGTATGAGATGATCCCACTTATCTATCTTGCTCACCTCTGAATATCTTTTCAGGTATCGAGCTAGAGTACTATGAGAGTAGAAGCCACCCGTTCAAGGTTGGATAGATTGTAATGCCTTCATTTTTTAATTTAAATGTCATGCCAAAATTTCGGAAGCATCTCCCATTATCTCTCCAGATCTATTTATTCTTTATTTGATTCTCATATCAAGCATCCACACAAAGTATGAAAATTTGACAACGGAAATAAATGCAGGAGATATATCTAGAGAAAAAAAGGAGAGACGAACCGAAACATGCGTATGTATTTAAATTGGAATAAGTGAAGACATTACAATCTATCCAACCCCAAACTGTCAAATAATGGGACAATTTGATGATTTATATGCCTACTTCACTGTATCTATGTCTGGCAACATAGAAATCTTCAAATGTATAACTGATTATCTATCCATCTTCACCGCATCACTTTATATATTTACAAAATGTAATGCTTTCCTAAACGACTATACTTGTCTAATTGTTAAAATTAGTCACTCATTTAAGGTTGGATAGATTGTAATACCTTCATTTTCCAATTTAAATGGCATGTCAAAATTTTGGCAGCATCTCCTTTTATCTCTATAAATATATTTATCCTGTATTTGATTCCCATATTAAGTATACATATAAAGTGTAGACATTTGATGATGAAAATAAAAGTAAAAAATATATTGGGAGAGAAAAAGGAGAGACGAATTGGAACGAGCATGCATTTAAATTGCAATAAATGAATATATTACAATCTATCTAACCCTGAACTGTCCAAAAATGAGATAATTTGATGATTTCTATGCATTTAAGAACCACTGCATCTATGTCTAGCAACATGTAAATCCTCAAATGGATAGCTGATTATCTATTCTTACAACTTCTTTTTATTTTATTTTATTTTATTTATTTTAAATCTAACAAATTAAAAACAATCTAACAATCCAAAAATAATAAATAAAAAATAACATAACAATTTAACAAATTAACAAATTAAAAACAATATAACAATTTTACAATATAACAAATTAACAAATTAATAATCTAACAAATAAAAAACAAATTAACAAACTAACAGATACATCCATCCAATCATCCAACCATCCATCCATGCATCTAACCACCCAATCATCCCATACATGATCCATCCATTCATCCAAGCATCCCTGCCTCCCATCCACCCATCCTGATCCAACCATCCATCCATACATCTAGTTAGTCATCCATCCATTTAATTTAGATTGTATAATTCATAATTATATATAATATATTATACAATAATATTAATATATAATATATTTTAACATTATTTAGGAGTTTATAATATTATTATATAATGTATAAATATATATTATAATATACATTATTATATAATGTATTAATGTATATATACACTAAAAGGGTTGTATATTAATATAATTTATATACATTATATATATAATGTAAATATATATTATATATAAATCTAATATATATATATATATATATATTATTTAATATAATATATACTGTACACAAGGTCATTGGTCAACCGGGCTGCCACAGTTAGCCATTGACAGTGGCCGGCCGCTTGGCCAAGCAAGGGGATAGAGAGAGGGAGGAGGAGGAGAGTACCTGCTTTACTCATCGCTTGGTGCTCGCCAAATCGGAGACAGAGAAAAGTCGCTAGAAACGGGTGGGGTGCTGCTTGGTGCTCGTCAGATTAGAGAGTCGAAGGCTGGATGTTGGAGAGAGAGGAGAGGAGAAAGGGGGGGTGGCCAGGTGGGGTTCGAAGTTTGGACGGGCGCTCGACAGTGGTAGGGGAGCACTCAAAAGGATTAGGGTTTCTAGATGACTGGGTATTTATATACTCGGTCGAATAAGTCAAATCGAGCTAAACCAAGTTGGGTTCGAGCCTAAGACCGAGTCGAGTTAAGTCAAACTCAGTCTAGCTTGGACTTGACTCAAATTTTTTTGAGTACAAAAAAATGAGCTCGACTCAGCCCGAACCTAATTTTGATCCGAGTGGAAGCTTTAACTATGCGAGTTATTCGAGTGGACTCGGTTCATCTACCGCTCTAATCCACACTAACTGGTTCAAATCTTGTTGGTTATAGGTCGTCTTGGTCTGAATCTTATTCTTAAAGACATAAATCCAGATCCAGTCAGGCACAGGTACACATTGGATAGTCATAGTCTTTGGATCTAGGCTTTGAGTCAAGTACAAAGCATTTACATGGTTTAGCCCACCCAATGGATGGATTAGATTGCACACACATGCAAGGTGTGTAAATGATATCCTTAACTGTGCATAGCTTAGAAACCTTATTCCGTTTTTTTATTTTTATTTTTTTTTTAGAATAATCAATATGCATTTGATTTTGTATAATGCTGCCATAAAATTAGTTGGACCCGACTCGACTTTCACCGGGTCCAAGCCCATGGACCGGACGTGAACCTGACTGGACCCGAATTTAAATGTGTTGCAGAAAGGGAAGCCCCAACCCAAGCTGAATTACTGACGGGTCAAAAAATTATTGGATATAGGCCTGTTAAAATTGGGTTGGGTCCACAGAGTAAACATGGGTGGGGGTGCTAATTGACAGCTCTTCCACGCATTCAAGATAACGAAAATGTGTTTTGTCCACGCTATCTATCCATTTTGGATCATTATTATGTTAGCAATGGGCCCAAAAATGACGCAGATCCAAATCTCAGGTGGACCACACCACATGAAAACAGTCGTGGTGATTGAATGCCCACCATTAAAAACTTCTTAGGGTCTACTGGAATGTTTATTTGCCATCCAACCTGTTGATTAAGTCACACCAAACCTGGATGAAGGGAAAACACAGATATCAGCTTGATTAAGAAATTTTATGGCCCCAAAGAAGCTTTTAATGGTCGGCGGCGCTCAATCATTACTGTTTTCTGTGGTGTGGTCCAGCTGAGATTTGGATCTTCCTCATTTTTGGACTCATGTCCTAAAATAAGGTCAACAAATGGATGGATGGAGTGGATAAAATACATACATCATGGTGAGGCCCCACAGAGCACCATCCAATAGCGAGTGGCCACTGGCAGTGTCAGTATGCAATCCGCGTCCATGAGAAATGAGATGAGAGCCGTCTGATCTCACTAGAGATCTACCTAAGACTACATCTCATCCGTTGCCGATGGCAGGATAACCCTTAAAAACTGGTGCCGGACTTCTGCTTCGTTGAGGGACACAAAACCATGTCTTGGACCCAGTAGTTTTGCTCATGGCCATCAATTCTAAAGGTGGCCCACATCACATCAGGCCTCTTTTTTTTCCCCTCAAAATTACAGTGATTTAAGAAGATCCAAACCATCCAATCAGGAAACGTAATTTTGGCCTTTTACGGTCCATTTGTAGGTTATGATCAGATGGGTAGAATCATAATATCAGCATTTGTTTCGGTACACTACATTCAAGGCATCTGTCTAATTTTCAATCACTGTTCAAAAACTCGACAAGTAGACTCAGTGGCTAGCCTAGTCAACTCGAGTTGAGTTGACTCAGAGACTGGACTGAGTCTTTAATCTACTCAATATTTCATTGAAATCATCGAGTTGATTCGACGGGGTTTTGAGTTGGGGTCACTGAGTTTTAGGACTATGATTACAACACCTTTTTCTACATGCATTGAAGTGGCGGACTCTTCCACCGTACACATGGCAGAGTTTTACGGCAATCCACTGTCCAAATGGCTGACTGAACTGTGGATGGAATATACCTGAAAATTTTCAATGAGAAGAAATAACAACATTAACCATATGATTTTCCCTTCCAATTTGGTCTATTCACTATTATTAACTTTTAACCAACCTGTTCCATAGCCATTAATTGGATGGCTAGGATTGCTTGATCATCATGATTGTAGAGATATGCTCTATCTATGATAGGGCCCATAATTTGAATGGTATGGATAGTTCGAATCCTACTTGGGGAGATTTGATGAATTCTTAATTAAAGAATTCAGAATTAAAGGGCTCGCTTTGACCGTTAGGAGTAGGTAACCCGTTCCCTGTCTTTGTTTCTATTGCATTCTATCTCGTCGTATCACATTCTGTTCTGCGATCCATCAATGAAACAAATGACATGGACGAGTCACCATCTTTTAAACAGCCCAAAAACTAACACGGGAATATGCCAGAGTGAATTCTTAATCCGCTAGCTGGGCCATGCATATGGATGGCCAGAATAGTTCAAGAAGTAGGTCCCACCATGAATAAACCATGGGATTGGCATGATCTTCTAAAGATGATACTAACCAAAAGGAAATGGTGTACATCTTTAGCGTATGACCCTTCATGGCCTACCAATGGTGGAGCCTACATCCTGAAGTAGGTCTTGCACTGGTCCACATGGTCCAGCTGGTAGGCCAGGAAGAAATTCTTCTATGAGAAATTGCTCACCAAATACTTAGAACTTGGTTGCTTTTAGAAAGTGCAGAATTGATTCTCAATAAAGTCTTTTGAAATTGATTATTGAAATTGCCAATGCTTTTTTTTTTTTTTTTTTACACACACACCTCACACACTCACGACACACTCACGCTGGTGGAATTTCACTGCCTATGGGTACTTGAACCCTTGACCGGGAGTTGAAACTCCTGAGAGTCCACCACCTAGCAATGGTTAAGGACCCGAAATTGCTAATGCAAAGATGATTCCCAATAGACATGTTTGGTAAATATACATTTAAAAATTTTAGGCTGATCCAACTATATCAAATGGCATTTTGACAGCTGTCTTTAGTTCCCTCTGGTTGGGTATATGCCATCTAACTAGGGCTGAAAGTCGGGACTACCCATGACTGACCCGACATTGGGTTGGGCTTGGGCAGGATATATCGGGTTTGGTCTTGGGCTTGGGCTATACAAACACCAACCTCATAAAACTTGGGTTAGGCTCAGGTAGAGGTCTTGGGTGCCCGACCCAACCCGAATCCAATCAATATATAAGTTTCTTATAAATTATAATTGAGTGCAGATCATCTGTGTTGAAGGCACATGAAATTCCAATGCCATTGGGTTTCAATGGTCCACATTATTTCCGATGACTCAAACTAACAAGATACGCCAGATTTCTCTCCCCCAAATAGATTGTGTGCTACACATGTCCTATATTTTAGCTTGTTTGTTTAGAAAAATGAACTTGTTTACGATAAATAACTACATATATAATTAATAAAATCATAAGTACAAAAAATATGACGTGTATTGAAAATATAATGTAATAATGAAAAATTAGCATATATCCACCTGGCCAAGCCCACTTGGGTTGGGCTTGGGTTGAGAATTCCCAGCCTGAGATTGGTTAGGGTTGAGGTATAGGAACCTCGGGTTGGGCTAGGGTTGAGCACCAACCCAACCCAACCCAACCCACCGGACTTTCAGCCCTACATCTAACCAGTGCATTGCATTAGCCTTGCCATGATAATGGGATGCCCCAAAAATCACACACAGATCAAATCATCAGGTGGGTCCACATCCACCAGAAACATCCAAATTCGTGTACACAAGCCAATTTGGAACACAGGCAAAATCAGAGCCATTCGTTCCATATCCTAGCTGGAAAATTATTCCTGTGCAGTGATTGCATGATACACAAATATATGAGAAAAAAAATGGATGTTAAAGAAAAAGATGACCAACAGCCTATATTTAGTTGTAGATGTTTGTACCAACTGATGAACGATCCTTTTGTTTTATTATTCTATGCTAACTGCCAGTAATGAATGGACCAGATCTCAAATACATGTGCCGTCATGTGTATATGGGTTTTCATGCTACTGTGTGATTCCCCACACGAGCATTCGTTACAAGAGGAAGAGTACCGCACATCACTTTTGAAAATGGGAAATTCCCTGTTTTGCAAATAAGTTCTAGGAGAAGAATTGAAAAGAATGGATTCTAGGGGTGTTGCCAAACACAAGGAACCCAAGAAATCACAACTTGATCATGTTCATACCATTGAATATGGATTTGATTACAAAGACATAGCATGAACACCAAAACCAAGACAAATCAACTAATCTCATAATGGATAGAGTACTTGCCTTAAAGGGTGATTACAATGTAATTCCCACCTCATGTTCGGAACCGATATCAGAGCCATATTTGCTTACTGCTGGCGTACTCCTATAAGACTGTCGCTTGGTTGGCACGAGTGGGTTGCTCTCTTCCTCATCAATGGCCGTAGGTCTCTCAAAGTCGCCATCCTTGAAGACGGGGTGAACGTAGGCATCCTGAAGGTAGGCTTTCAAGTTAAAGGTTGGTTCTGTGGCCCGCTCCAGTGTATCCTTCACCATCGCATCCTGCGATCGAAGAGAATGGAAATGATACAAGAGTATTCATAAAGTAAAATGACCAAGTCCTCAATGCAACATTATATAAAACTAAGATGCATCACTGCCACAGTTTTTTGAGTTATGCTAATTCCCACACGTGGCAAGGTGGCATATGTGTGAGGGTCCGAGTCATTCATCAGTTCTGACTATGTGGATTTCCTCACATAAAATCAGGCTGCTCACCATATCAGGTGAACCACAAGTATGTGGATTTACAAATTGCCTACGGTCCACCTTCTATGCACACATGTGCCTGCCTGATGAACGGATGCATATTTGATGAGAGACGGAGGGGCCCAGCAGATGCACAGTTTGGATATCATGCACACTTGCCAAGTACATAAAAAAAATATACTGGACGCAATTTTCATGCAAGAGGCAAGTGTGTGGACCACACCATTGAGTTATTTTCATTTCCATGGCAATCATGAATTCAAGGACATCAAAGAGGTAACAGTCTACTTGTTAGCAGATTATGCTATACATATGAAGCCAAAGAGAAATAATAGGGTGCGGATGCATCAGTATTGATCTGAACAGTGTCCTAGTGCCCGGGCAAGTAAGCCCCATGGTTTTTGGATCCAGACTATTGATTTAATGGGCCTCATCATAAATGTGTGACATGCCAAAAACTCCGATGTTGTCAGATTCCGTTCATTTGATCAGTACCTTAAAAGCTGATGCTTAAGGTTCTGCATTTGGTTGCACCAAATATCATGAAATTTCATGATTCATCATCTAATTTGGTGTGAATTTTCATGATATTTCATGAAATTTGGTGCAACCAAACAGACCCTTACATATAATAAAGAATAATCAAACAGCAGTCTGGAAACCTTCCAGTCTAAAAGACATTTGGGGCATCCAAAGATCCACCGTGGGTCCATCAGGTCAACACAAAACCATGGCTCCCTTTCACATAGGCATTAGGATCCTATAATTTCTCAAAGACAAATTAAATAGACAAACTAGAAGAAGAGTGGTCTTCAGGCAATGCAGTGCATTTCTGCAGATCCCTCTATCTTCCGATTCTTGTTTCAATTAAAAAAGAAGAAAAAAAAGAAGAAAAAAAAGAAGAAGCAGATTAGTATTATCATTGAAATTATACTGAGTAAGGACTAACCTGTAAAGGAAATTTAACAAATGCGGATTCAAATCGACTTTTGCAGTATGTGTGGAACCAAATAGTCAATATGGGAAGTGCAATGAGCACCGCAGATGATTCAGCAAAGTCTTTTGAACTCATCAATCCTATGAGTAGGATATGTGATATTACCAGTCCAGTAATTATACGCCGATGCACATCTGGCCAGAATGCTGCTCCACTCTCATACTGTTGGTGGTAGACATTTATAATCTTGTGCCAAGAAACATATGACTTCAGGAAAAGATTGAGTGAAGCAAAATCAAAGAGATGTTTAAGACGTATTGTCACAAGTTCTACAACCGATCATCATTTCTTTCTCACGATTTGGGCAATGAATGAATTGATGCACAGATAGATTGAAGAAGCAATTTGCAAATCATGTGCCAGCATGGCAAGCATGTGCAAGATTCGGGATATTCATCAGGTGGGGCGCTGGACATTCCCTAGTCCATTAGGTTGAGTTTGCACAGGTACTGTGGGGATAGGTTGTCTTATTCCCTGCACCCGAACACTAATGAAGCCTGCCACTTGAGTTTACAGTTGTAGATGAGGGAAATGTGAAAGCAAAAACACCACTAATTGTTTACTTCTTTGATCAATCAATCATTTTTAATTTCGGGAATTGAATGATACACTCTATACTACTTTGTTTTTTGAAAATGGAAAATGGGTGTATGAAGATCAAAGGCAGGTGTACATGCTGACCCCCAACTTCACCTGTCTGCTTGATTACTTATTTACAACATATAAATGAGAATTTATCAGATAGTAAGTTACTTTTGTTGAACAGATTTTTGGAAAATTCAAAATCATGTTGAGAATTCAAGCTCAACCTTTATTGTGTTATCTTTGTTTTTATTGTTTTTGTCCTACATCTGATAGTTGTGGAATGTGTGTAAGCAATGTTGCAATGTAGCACCATGCGCACCTTCAGCTCTAAGCTAGTAAGAGTGTCCCCACTCTTCTCTTAGGCCTGCTGGGATAGGGTGAATCAAAATGTGGAAATGGAAAACCCCCCTTGAATCCTCTAGTCAGGAAAATGTTAGGAAAAGGAAGGAAATCCTTTTCCATTTCAAATGTTTGTTCAATGTCAATTTCTATGGAAATGTATTTCATTTTCCATTCTCATTTTTCTTTTGCCATTTTGAATGGGTAAATCTACCTAAATTAAGGAAATAGTACAATAATTTAACCTTAAATGTCAAATTAGAGGGTCATAGCATCTTCCCACAAAGTAAGGAATTGGTTTTGCAAACTAGGAACTGTTACATCAAAGGAATTCATTTTCTTTTCCGTAGTTGACCACTCTCTCTCTCTCTTTCTCTCTCTCTCTATTCTTTAGTTTGTTTATCATGGTATTAGAGAGGGTTAGACCTTGTTGATTTTTTCTATTTAGATTGTTCTTTGTCCATGGGCTGGTGGTTCAAGTTCTCCAAACCCTAAGTGGCTAGCCCATAAGTTGGCCATCATGTATTCATGTTACTTGGGTTGAGTTTCGTGTGTTTGCCGAGTACCATTCTATGCTGGCATGCCTCCAAGAGTGGTGAGGGCTTCCATTCTATACCAGGGTGTCTCCAAGCTCGATAAGGGGTGTTGTTCAATAAGGTTTGATGTTGATGGTAGTGGTGGTGTGATAGTTATTGTTTGGGTGTGAATCCTTTGATGATGCTCATGGTGATGCTTGAGAAATGATAAATCCAACTTTTATTTTATTTTATTTTTTTATAATGGTTGTTTGTCTCTTTGCCATTTTGCTCTTGCCTTTGCCTCTGTTGGGTTGTGGAGTGGACATCATATAGCTTGGTTTTTTTTCTTTCTTGATGCATACAAATAGTTTTATGGTAATGCTCGACCCAACTTGATAAGGAGGATTTCTACTAGCACTGGAGCTTTCCTTTTCCATCGGCTGTCTCTTCCTTTTTAGGCCTTTGTAATTTGTTGCAGGTGTAGTCAACTCACTGGTTATGCAGAGTAACGCTCTGTTGTTTTCACATGTCATTTTGGGTGTAGTCCCCCTTTCAACTGTTGTGACTGTAATTCACTCAATTGTTATGCAGTATTGAGCTTGTGTCTTTGAGAGGATTTTGCATGTGAACAATGATCTGATGACTTGATGGTTGTTGCCTTCTTTGCTACAAACTACTATTTCAAGAGAAGATTCAATGGACATCAAAAGCTCAATCTAAATATAATCTGCAATTGAAGATCTCAAATCCAACCATGTTGAGAATACAAATTCAGCCTTTATCAAGGTATTCAGTAACAATAACAGTGGCTGTAATGGCTAGCCCTATGGCAATTACAATATGGGCTGTGACGTCTGATAGCCAAAATCTTTTTAAAGGGAAAATGCATTGGCCCCATGTTGGCTTGTAACGGGCGCCTGTAATGGGACTTTTTTTTTCAACTTGGGCACTAAGGCCCTGTACCGTTTACTGGCCGCCAACATTGTTGTTATGTAATGGCCATTATGGCTGTAACATAACTGTTTTTTTTTTTTTTTTTTTTAAATAAAAATAAATACCATAGCCTTTATTGTGTTGTCTTTATATATTATTTTTGTCCTACATCGAATAGTTCTGGGAATGTGGGTTGTGACTCCTATCTATCAAAGGGGCCCATGTTATCACTTAGAGGAGAGGGAGAAAATAATGAGCACCTTGTGCACCTAGGAGCTATGAAGAGTGCCCTGTCTCTTCCTTTTATATAAGTTTCGTGTCTTTTTCTCTTTCTGCGGTTTGTTTAACAAAGCATGGTTCTCATTGATGTTAAAGAATGTATTTTAATAGATCTTAATGTTAAAGAACATACTCTAATAGACCTTCTTGGAAAGCAAAAGAGAAGGGCAAATGATTCGAATCAATCATCCTTGACTAATCAAATAGCAAAAATATGGAATAATACAAGTTATCTTCATATTATATCCAAGATAAAAGATACAAAATCTATTTTATCATTAATATACCACTATGATAAAAAAAAAACCTTGAGGTAAGATTTAATTAGGATTGCATGACTATGGGCTTTGCAGTTTTATGCAGTTATCCCTGACCATACACACAACAAAAATGGATGGTGATTGAGACTGTTGATCCACCATGTGGATGGAATATAGACCAAAAATGGTAGTGATTGGAGAACTTTGATCATCCATTTGTTTGTGGGCTATTTCTCTCTTACAGGCAAGAATCATCCATATTTTGACCATTGTTCATATGCTACCACAGTACAATCTCATTGATTTTTAGAATGCATTCTATCCATGTGGTGTAAGATGATTAATGGTCCTGATCACCCTAGACTAGTGTGGTGTGTACAACAAAGATGTTTTGGTATGCGCATCATGGAATTCCATGATGAGCAGGCAATCTAGTACCATTCCTCAAAAATTCTATCCCATTGAAATATGTTAGACTAGATCCTCTTGGAAAGGCATGAAAAGAAAAGGCTATGCAACTTTGAATAACCATAACAACATTAACTAACATACCTGATGGCGGAAAACAACATAAGAGAAACCGAAGAAGATGACTATGAAAGGCAGAAGGAAAGGCGTGACCACCGAATAAACGAGCCCAAGCAAGAAATATAACTGTATTCGAGGTTCAGATGAACTGAAATCCAAACTTCCGGGATTCGTTGCCTGCTTCATGTCCTGATCTGTTTTTACTAGGAACCATTTCTTAAGTTGGAACATAACTAATGGTTTCAATCTAATAATCTCTGCAGCAACTCCAGCCCAACCATCAACCATTATATAAGTAATGAAAAATGTTGCTTTCATTGGCATGGACACTCCAATTGTTTTGGGAATTCTGTGAAAGGGTCACAAAATTTCAAATCAGTATCTCATCGCAACAAGGTGTGCAGGATTGTTTTTATGAACAAACTACATGGACATGTCAATTAGAAAGCACCATTTTTTAAAAAAAATTTTAAAATAATTTTAAACATAGATTGAATAGGATCATTCTAAATTCCAGAAGAAGAATCAAACCTGTTGGGCATCACATGCAGTAGACTTTGCAAAATTCCCCCTCCTAGGTCACACATGGTAGTTAAAGTGTTTGCATGCAGTAGACCTTAACTGTTTGCAAAATCCCCCATCCTAGGTAACACATAATAGCTAAAGTGCGGTGTTTGGCATACTCTGTTGGTGAGTGAACAGTGTGCAATAAATATACATCAATGTCTACGTGTTATTCTTTGCAGCCAACTACTTGAGTGTGCCTTTCCAGTATTGGTCTGATGGTGGTACATGTGTGTTCCTTGGTACCGAATTTGGTGCCTGTGTTATTACCTAATGAGAGAGAATTCTCTCTCTCTCTTTGTGTGTGTGTGTGTGTGGACCTCATGCGTAGTCATATGTCTGGCAACTGGATGAGCCTCCTTTGCTTGCTTGCTTGCTCTTTGAAGTGTGTGTGTGTATTAGTTAGGCATGGGAAATTATTGGGTGGGACTAGTGTTCAAAATATTGGTATCGTGTTATGTATCACACCCTTGGGATACAAATATGTATCGGTTATCACATGGGATATATTGTTTGTATTGGGTAATTTATCGCACTTTTTGGGAAACATGGGAAAACATTGGGAAATTGTTTGAATTTTTCAATGAAACTTCAGGGATATTTTTTTTAAAAAAACCTTAATACACAATTTTAGATCATAACATCTAAAAAAAGTGCGCATAATAGGTTTCCTTTGTATAGGGTCCTAAGCTATGCATTGTTTGACTGAACTAATGCAACTATATTCAAATTGAATTCATAACATTTATAAATGTAAGAAGACATGTATGAAAACACAACCAATTCATTCAAAGAATTTGGGAGAAATTGAAGAAAATTTGAATTTTTCCCAAATTTTCCAAATTAGGCCACCTACACTTGATTTTCGAATTTAGAGAGTGTATGTTATGATCATTTCATCAAACGCTCCTAAATACTTTAAAATTAGTCTTAATTGTTTGCTGGGTGAAGGGAAATTTTGGGAAAAAATAATATTTTATTTTTAATTAAAAAATAATTTTTATTTTTCAAAATTTGACAAGAACTTAACAAATTAGTAAATCAACCCTCATACATGTTTGGTTTCATGTTTAGAGTGCAACATTAAAAGCAATTAGGGAAAAATTGGAGAAATTTCGAATTTTCCCAAATTTCCTCAAATCGGGCCACCTTCACTCGAATTTCGAAATTAGCGTATATGTGATGATCATTTCATCAAATACTCCTAAATACTTTGAAATTAGTCTTAATTGACTGCTGGTTGAAGGGAAAATTTGAAAATTTTTAATATTTTTTTATTATTATATTTTAATTAAAAATAACTTTTATTTTCTGAAATTTAATAAGAACTTAACAAATCAGTAGATCAGACCTCATACATGCTTGATTTCATGTTTGGAGTGCAACATGGCAAGCAATTCGGGAGAAATTGGGGAAATATCAAAATTTGCCCAATTTTCCCCAAATCAGGCCACCTACACTTAAATCTCGAAATCGAAGATTGAAATCCTTGATTTTTCATGCAAAACATGAAGAATCAATTGGTTTTTGAGGTTTTTTGGGAGGTAGCATGCGTTTCCTGTGAAGTATTAACGATATTTGTCGATATCAACAAATATCTTTGATGTTCAGTAAAAACCTTTACAAAAGTACGATGACATCTTGTGATGTCTCGCGATATCACCGATACTTAGCGATACATTGTGATAAATTGCGATATTGTAACTGATATTCAAGAATCTGGACATTCCAGTGTTACTCACAATCGATTTCGTGTCGTTGAAATGCGATATCGATAATATTAGCTGATAGCATCGATATTGCAAACACTAGGTGGGACCATTTTTCACATACAAGTGTTGTCAATGTGAGCCTCTACGATGGCTGGTTCCAAAGATGGGTAAAGGAAGGTTGATGTTTGGTGGGGCAGCTGGTCTTAAAAAATTTGAAAATCTACTGTTTAAAAGCAGACTAAATTTCTGGGATAAAGGCTAAAAGAATGACCTGCCATCATCGGGTCAGCTGGCCTAAGCAATTATGGACAACCATTGGACCATTGAACTTGAAAGCAAGAAAGGTATTATTACTTTGCTGTAACAAACTGTTCAAGCTGTGAGCTACATATGAATTAAGCTAAAGATTTTCTCGAAAGGTGTCCAAAAAAAAAAAAAAAACAAAAAAAACAAAGAAAAGAAAGAAAAGAAAAGAAAAAGAAAAAGAAAAAGTAACGTACTCATTTGCAGACTGATTGATGAAATTATGAAGCTGTTGAAGTGCTGTTCCCGTAATTATGTTCATAAGAAATACATTGACCAGTATGAACAGGTAATACTTTGCGGCAGACCTCCTCTCTAAAGCTGATATAGATGTGTGACCTTCTATCTTGGTCATGATCATGAGTATAGTTGGAAGAAGAATAAGGAATATCTTTAATGCAATCCCAGGAAGAAACCCTTGAATGAAGGACTTGACCACCCTGCAATAGCATTTTTTGACCCTTGAGATCTTCGACCATTAAACATGTTCAAAAATCATTGGTCTTGGACAAGAAATTAAAGAAGACATTATGAAAAGAATAAGTAAAAGCAAAAAAGCGTTAAGGGAGAAAAATTAAGTTCAAGTAAAAAAAAAAAAAAAAAAGCATTAAGGGAAAAATTTTAAGTGATGTTAAAAAATAATAAAACTTTTAGGACCATCATTGTGATTGAGTGTCCCTTTACTTATTTATTAGTGGTTACAATTACCTAATCAAGAAGAAATCTACACATTGATTGTCGATTTCATCCAATTGAATTGTTTAGGGTGTCATATTATCTTAGGATTGAATGATGTCTTTTTTGTTATTTATTGATTTGTTAGGTAGGATGTAAGACCCGTAACCCTATGAGACTGACCGTACACTTCGTTTCTAGTGCCGGCACGTTTCGGGCGGACTAGATTAGCGAGCTTTGATCATAATTCGTAACCCTATTTCAATACTGCAATGACCCAAGACTTATACCTTGGCGACCGCACAGGTGTTGCGATTCTAACGCCATGCGGCATGCCCCATTTTGACACACAGATTAGAAGTTGTAATTTTTAGCACAATTTGAGGTGGGCCACGCAACGCACGCATGATGTAGGCCCTACTTGCACAAATCCCGAGGTAGTCTATTAATCAATCAATCAATCAACCCATCAATCACACACCTCTCTCTCTCTAGACATTAGTCAAACAAGCCCATGCCTCCCATCACTCACCCATACCCTTGCCCATGCTAAGCCACTCCCATCTCTCTTTCCCTCTTCCCATTCTACCTGTAAGCCCCGATACCCCAGAAATCTGGTTTGTACACTGGATAGCCATTGGTTGTAGGTCCATTGGCCCCGAGAATATTTTGACTTGATCATAATGTTGTTCTATTATTGAGCTGCAAGCCGTATGTCAACCCGATGTCCGAATGTTAAGATACGGACTTAAAATTAAACAATCTGAGAAAGGACCACTATGTCCTTATTTTAGGTGGGGCTCCGCCAACATCTAGTTTTCAAATCCGTTAGGTCGGAGAGCCTAACCGTTGTGGTTGTAGCCAAGTTACGGAATTACTGACGAAAACGGCATGTCAATATGACACCTGGATTGTAAGTTACGCATCGATACGTACATGTATAGTTTAATAAAATAACTCAAATGACCTCGGGTTTTTTTTAAATCCTTGGAATACTTTTTGTTAAATCACTTACATAACATTTTGTTTATTGCCACCATAAGTTTAAACTTCTAAAATATTATCACAAAACATCCCATAACCCCCTTTTTAGCTAAAAGCCATTTACAAGTCTATAAATAAGTTAAACCACTTTCACACATTTCATTTCCAGCCCTTTAGTTGAGGAAAAGAAGAAGAAGAAGAGGAAAAGGAGCAGAAGAAGAAGAAGAAGAAGAAGAAGAGGTTGAGGTGGGTGCATATCTGTTTTAAGGGTGTACGTTGAGGTTTCTTTCAAAACCCTAGCGCTGAAATTTTGTTTAAGGGTTAGGGTTTCGCTGGATTTTCGGTTAGGGTTTCACTGGATTGCTGGATTTTCAGTTTTAAGGTAAAAGAATTGCTGGATTTTGTTTAAGGGTTAGGGTTTTGCTGGATTTTCAGTTTTAAGGGTAAAGAATTGCTGGATTTTGTTTTAGGATTAGGGATTTGCTGGATTTTCAGTTTTAAGGTAAAAGAATTGCTGGATTTTGTTTAAGGGTTAGGGTTTCGCTGGATTTTCGGTTAGGGTTTCGCTGGATTGCTGGATTTTCAGTTTTAAGGTAAAAGAATTGCTGGATTTTGTTTAAGGGTTAGGGTTTCGCTGGATTTTCGGTTAGGGTTTAGCTGGATTTTCAGTTAGGGTTAGACGATTGCTGAAATTGTTGTTTTAAAGGGAAATCAGTGCTGGCTTTTCTGTTTGAGGGTTCGGTTATTGCTGGATTTTCTGATGGAGTTGGTTAAGTTATTGCTGGATTTTCTAAGTTAGTTGACTAGGTTATTAATGGCTGAGTAGATGAAAGTCATATGTCTTTCTAACAGGTTCCCTCTTTGTCCCTTACAACGTCCGCCCGCTACCTGTTTGACAAATTGTTTGAAAGAAATATCTTCCATCCTTTCAATGTAGTTACTTCTTGAGAAAAAGCATGCTTGTAGCATGAAGTTTTATAGCAGAATAAATCCCGGATTGGAGTTAGATTGACTAAGTCATGTGCATATCATATGCATGAATCATAGTTGTTGTATCCATGTATGCTTGAGAGTGACTGAATCATATCATGATGTGGTGATCATAGTGGGTTGTGGTGCGGCACACGATATGTTTATGATGAATATGTAAACTGTCTAGATACATGTGGTATCTAGAATATGCTCTGTCATGCTCTGATACCATTTTCTGTCACTAAATATGTGGTATCTAGAATATGCTCTGTCATGCTCTGATAACAAAATATGTCTAGCACTACTTACGACTGGCGGTCATGTATCTAGATTTAGGGTTGTGACAGAAAATGGTATCAGAGCATGATATGGGAAATCTCTGCATAAATCATAATGTATTTACTATATGTTGTTGTGTTAGAGCTGTTAGGCTTATGTTTTGCGACGTAGATGAGTTGTTTGGTTATGTATTAGTATGTATCTTGTATCGATTTACTTATTCTGGTTATGTATTAGTTATGTATATTGTATAGATTTACTTGTTTGTTTTAGGCTAATTTGGTGTTTTATCTATAGGATGCCCGCCTAGAAAGAAACCTATTCAGACTCCTCCAGTGCAACCCAAGTCTAAGTCAAAATCTACGTCAAATTCTGTTCCAGATCCAATTATACCTATTCCTGCAACACAACTTCAACAACTGTTGCAGACTATGTCAACTATTATAGCTAATCAAAAGCAGCGATCTAGTTCTACTCCTGAGACATCAGCGCAGGAGCGGGCCAGTGCTCTTTTTATGGAGTTTAGATGTCTAGATCCACCTTGTTTTTCTGGCAAGCCAGATCCTATGGCAGCCGAGTTATGGAAGTCAGAAATAGAGAAACTTTTTCAAGTTATGGGTTGTACTTCCAAGCAATGTGTTACCTTAGCGACTTATCAATTGCAAGGAGAGGCAGAACAATGGTGGAAGTCAGTTGTACGTTCAGATCCAAAAGTTGTGTGGACATGGGAAGCGTTTAAAGACCAGTTCGATTGTAAGTTTTTCCTCGTAGCTGTTCGTCGTCAGAAAGCACATGAATTTGAGTCGTTGGTTCAGGGTGAGATGTCTGTTACTGACTATGAGGCTCGTTTTATAGAATTATCTCGTTTTGCTCCACATTTAGTAGCCAATAATGATTTGAAGGCGAGGAAATTTGAGGATGGTTTACGTCCTAGTTTGCGATCTCGAGTGAGAGGGTTTGAGTTGTCAACTCTTGAGGGAGTAGTAGTGAAGGCACAGATTTTTGAGTCTGATTAGAACCAACAGCAAAGTATGCATCCATCTACTTCTAATCAACAAAGGAAGAGGAGATTTATGTCAGAAAGTGGTAGTTTTCAGCCCTTTTTATCCCCAAAGAGGCCTACAGTGGGATATGATAATGCAGCCAGACCTGATGTAAGACCCCTAGTATCACCATCTGTTCCTCCACGACAGGTTTTAGCCAGACCTGATGTCAGATCCCCAGTATTACCGTCTGTTCCTCAACGACAGTTTTTCGGAGCCTATTATAATTGTGGTAGTATAGGGCACCGTAAAAAGGATTGTCCCAATCCGCAGAAACAACAGCCAGGTCCACCACTTAGACATCAGCAGCCCCAGCAGCAAAGGCTACCATATAGGATACAGTATAGGCCTTAACAACAACAGTCTCAACAACAGTCACAACGGCAGCAAGGTAAACAACCCTTACCCCTTCAGACGCAGCCTCGTGTTTATGCAATCCAGAAGAGAGATTCTCAGACTAAGGGAGGAGTCATAGAAGGTATTCTTGTAGTATCATCCTTTTTTGCACGTGTCCTTTTTTATTCTAGCGCATCACATTCATTTATAGCAGATAGTTTTTGTCAGTCGTTGGAATTGCCGAGAACATCGATGACCAAGGGATTAGAGCTCTTGACTCCTTTAGGGAAATGAACGGTGTTGAGTTCTATATGTCAGGACTGTCATGTTTACATAGTAGAGCATGCCCTTCCAATCAATTGTTATGCTTTGGAGTTGTTGGAATATGATGTGATTTTGGGAATGGATTGGTTATCCAAGTATCATGCAGTGTTGGACTGCACCGCTAAGACAGTCACCTTTTCTATACCTAACCATCCTCGATTTCAGTTTGTGGCTGATCCTAAAGATAAGTTTATAGAGACTTTGATGTCCTGTGTTCATGACGAGTCCAAAGATGTATGTATTGAACAGTTGCTGCTAGTACGTGATTTTCCAGATGTTTTTCAAGAAATTCCAGGTTTACCACCCGTTAGGCGTACAGAATTTCGAATAGATCTTATCCTTGGCACTGCCCCAATAGCCAGAGCCCCTTATCGTATGGCACCATTAGAGTTGCGTGAGTTGCAAAGACAGATAGATGAATTACGTCGTTTGGAGTTTATTCGCCCGAGTACTTCACCTTGGGGAGCGCCGTGCTTTTTGTAAAGAAGAAGGATGGTTCTTTACAGTTGTGTGTTGATTATCGCGGACTTAATAAGGATACGATTAGAAACAAGTATCCGCTCTCAAAAATAGATGATTTATTCGATTAGTTGAGTGGTGCGCAGTATTTCTCGAAGATAGATTTACGGTCTGGGTATCATCAGATTCGGGTTCGAGAGGAGGATATCCCAAAGACAGCTTTTGTGACTCATTATGGACAATTTGAATTTCAGGTCATGTCATTTGGTCTGACTAATGCACCGGCAGTCTTTATGCAGTTGATGAATGAGGTCTTTCGTCCTTATTTGGACCAGTTTATTGTTGTTTTTATTGATGATATTTTAATATATTCAAAGACAAGGGAAGATCATGAGTGTCACTTAGAGATGATGTTGCAAACCCTTCGTGCTCACCAGCTATATGCTAAACTGAAAAAATGTGAGTTTTGGCAGGAAGAGGTAAAATTTTTGGGGCACACAGTGTCGAAGAATGGAGTTTCAGTTGATCCAACTAAGGTTGAAGCAGTTTTGCAATGGAAACAGCCAAAGAATGCATCTGAGCTTCGGAGTTTCTTAGGGCTAGCAGGGTATTACAGACGTTTTGTTAAAGGATTCTCTCGTATAGCTGCCCCACTGACTTGATTGACTCGAAAGGATGTAATATTTGTTTGGAGTGGAGCCTGTGAGCGGGCATTCGCGGAACTAAAAACTTGTCTTACGACGGCACCGGTTCTCACTCTTCCATCTGGGAGTGAAGGATTCGTTGTTTATACAGATGCCTCGCTTATAGGTTTGGGATGTGTCCTAATGCAACAGGGAAAGGTAGTAGCATATGCATCTCGCCAGCTTAGGCCTCATGAGCAGAATTATCCCGCACATGACCTAGAGTTAGCAGCAGTAGTTTTTGCCCTCAAAGTATGAAGGCATTACTTGTATGGGGTTTGATTTGAACTTTTTTCGGATCATAAGAGCCTGAAATACCTCTTTTCCCAGGCCGAATTGAATATAAGGCAAAGACGTTGGATGGAATTGATGAAAGACTATGATTTTGATCTTCAGTACCACCCAGGAAAAGCTAATGTGGTGGCGGATGCGTTAAGTCGTCAGCCACAGGCCCAAGTGGCACAATTGATGATGCGAGAGTGGAAAATGGTAGAAGATATAGCTGAATTCGATTTTGAGATGACTCTACAGTCCTCAGTTGTACAATTAGCAAACTTGACGGTTCAGCCCTCTTTGATATCCCAAGTAATAGAAGCCCAACAGTTTGATCAATGGGCGTTGTTTTGTAAAGATGTGATAATAGGGAAAAGTCAACCGGAGTGGCAGATAGGTTTGGATGGTGGACTTCGGTTTCGGTATGATTATATGTTCCAGATATCTCAGAATTGAAGAAGACCCTTATGGATGAGGCACATCGCACTCAGTTTACTATCCACCCAGGATCTACGAAGATGTATAAGGATATGAAAATGCAATTTTGGTGGATTGGAATGAAACGTGAAGTTGCTAGGCATGTGTCAGAGTGTGATGTATGTAAACGAGTAAAGGCAGAGCATCAAAAGCCGGCAGGGGAATTACAACCTTTGGAGATACCAGTATGGAAGTGGGAACATGTAACTATGGATTTCATTGTGGGTTTACCAAGAACGTTACATCGACATCATGCTATATGGGTTATTGTAGACCGTTTGACAAAGACAACCCACTTTCTTCCTATTTATATTTCTTGGTCTACAGATCGACTCACAACTTTATTTATAAATGAAATTGTTAGATTACATGGTGTACCTGTGTCGATTGTATCTGACCGAGATCCGAGGTTTACATCAAAGTTTTGGAAGAGTTTTCAAAAAGCAATGGGGACGGCTTTAAAATTTAGCACAGCATATCATCCACAAACAGATGGGCAGTCCGAAAGAGTTAACCAGATTCCCGAGGACATGCTTAGATCATGTGCCTTAGATTTCTCTGGTAGTTGGGACGACCACTTGCCGTTAGCAGAATTTGCGTATAATAATAGTTTTCAGGCTACTATTGGCATGGCACCCTATGAAGCGTTATATGGTAGACCTTGCAGGTCCCCAAGTTGTTGGACTGAGATTGGTGAGCGATGTCTTTTAGGTCCTGATATTGTCCGGCAAACGTCTGAAAAGATTGATTTTATTCGACAACGTATGCTTACAACTCAAAGCCGACAGAAGAGTTTTGCAAATCGCCGGCGTAGACCCTTAGAGTTTGTCGAGGGAGACCGAGTATATCTCCGAGTTTCACCAGTAAAAGGTGTAGTACGATTTGGTGTTAAGGGAAAGTTAGCCCCAAGGTTTATAGGGCCCTTTGATATTGTTGAACGAGTTGGCGCTGTAGCTAATCGTCTTGTTTTGCCACCCCAATTATCGGGAGTTCATAATGTTTTTCACGTTTCGATGCTCCGTAAATGTGATCCGAAGATAATAGTACCTGTTATTGACTGGCAATCCTTAGCTGTTCGAGAAGATGCATCCTATATCGAGCAGCCAATTTGTATCGTGGATAGAAAAGAACAAGTTCTTCGTACGAAAGTCATTCCCTTAGTTAAAGTCCAATGGGGTTATCATTCTGTAGAAGAAGCAACCTGGGAACGGGAAGCAGAGATACGCAGTCGTTACCCTCATCTATTTAATTCCTAGGTACGTATAACTCTAATATGGTTATTGTTATATTGTACTGCTATGATATGTTTTGAAATAAATTTCAAGGACGAAATTGTTTTGAGGGAAGAGTTGTAAGACCCGATACCCCAGAAATCTGGTTTGTACACTGGATAGCCATTGGTTGTAGGTCCATTGGCCCTGAGAATATTTTGACTTGATCATAATGTTGTTCTACTATTGAGCCGCAAGCCGTATGTCAACCCGATGTCCGAATGTTAAGATACGGACTTAAAATTAAACAATCTGAGAAATGACCACTATGTCCTTATTTTAGATGGGGCTCCGCCAACATCGAGTTTTCAAATCCGTTAGGTCGGAGAGCCTAACCGTTGTGGTCGTAACCAAGTTACGGAGTTACTGACAAAAACGGCATGTCAATATGACACCTGGATTGTAAGTTACGCATCGATATGTACATGTATAGTTTAATAAAATAACTCAAATGACCTCGGGTTTTTTTTTAAATCCTTGGAATACTTTTTGTTAAATCACTTACATAACATTTTGTTTATTGCCACCATAAGTTTAAACTTCTAAAATATTATCACAAAACATCCCATAACCCCCTTTTTAGCTAAAAGCCATTTACAAGTCTATAAATAGGTTAAACCTCTTTCACACATTTCATTTCCAGCCCTTTAGTTGAGGAAAAGAAGAAGAAGAAGAGGAAAAGGAGCAGAAGAAGAAGAAGAAGAAGAAGAGGTTGAGGTGAGTGCATATCTGTTTTAAGGGTGTACGTTGAGGTTTCTTTCAAAACCCTAGCGCTGAAATTTTGTTTAAGGGTTAGGGTTTCGCTGGATTTTCGGTTAGGGTTTCGCTGGATTGCTGGATTTTCAGTTTTAAGGTAAAAGAATTGCTGGATTTTGTTTAAGGGTTAGGGTTTTGCTGGATTTTCAGTTTTAAGGGTAAAGAATTGCTAGATTTTGTTTAAGGGTTAGGGATTTGTTGGATTTTCAGTTTTAAGGTAAAAGAATTGCTGGATTTTGTTTAAGGGTTAGGGTTTCGCTGGATTTTCGGTTAGGGTTTCGCTGGATTGCTGGATTTTCAGTTTTAAGGTAAAAGAATTGCTGGATTTTGTTTAAGGGTTAGGGTTTATTTGGATTTTCGGTTAGGGTTTATTGGATTTTCGATTAGGGTTAGACGATTCTCGAAATTTCTTGTTTTAAGGGGAAATCGGTCTTGGCTTTTTCTGTTTGAGGGTTCGGTTATTCTTTGGATTTTTTAATGGAGTTGGTTAAGTTATTCTTTGGATTTTCTAAGTTAGTTGACTAGGTTATTAATGGCTGAGTAGATGAAAGTCATATGTCTTTTTAACAGGTTCCCACTTTGTCCCTTACAACGTCCGCCCGCTACCTGTTTGACAAATTGTTTGAAAGAAATATCCTTCATCCTTTTAATGTAGTTACTTCTTGAGAAAAAGCATGCTTGTAGCATGAAGTTTTATAGCAGAATAAATCCCGGATTGGAGTTAGATTGACTAAGTCATGTGCATATCATATGCATGAATCATAGTTGTTGTATCCTTGTATGCTTGAGAGTGACTGAATCATATCATGATGTGGTGATCATAGTGGGTTGTGGTGCGATACACGATATGTCTATGATGAATATGTAAACTGTCTAGATACATGTGGTATTAAATGAGACCCTTATGAGGAACTTAAATGTGGAACACCCTTATGAGGAACTTAAATGTGGAACTTAAATATATGAGGAGACCACATGAGGAAGGTCGTCCTATGCTTGCCTTGAAAATCATGGCATATTGTGCTTGTATGTGGGCTTATGCATATGAACATACGTTGTTATAACTTGAGTTGGACACCATATCAGAAATGTGTAATTCGACAGGACATGATTAGAGGGTCCGTGGGTGAAAGTCCCTAAACCCCGATTGGTACCATTGGGAGCGACCAATGCTTAGACCGGGTGGAAGAACAGTATTTGAAATCTTTGAAATACCAAAGTAGGCAGCGACTCTCACCGACGTGTGTCGATTGGTTGAGAGGTTTGACCTGACCTGCTTATGGGCAAGCAAAGATAGGTTGTGTGTGACGAGCTCGTAAATTGTCCGCTATCGTTTTGCCAGGCGACTTATGACTTCTCGCTGTTAGGCAGATAGTGAGGTTCAATACAAGTGGGTTAGACTAGTTCGGCCCGTGAACTATGTAGTCCCAACTCTGTAGTTGACCACGGTGGAAAAGTCTATACAAGTGGGTAGAAGTCCCACCTCTGTTTTAGACTTTAGTGATCCAATTGGGAAATATGAAAAGTTGTGGAAATGTTGAAAGCGTGTGTATGTTACAAGTGGGTAGAAGTCCCACCTCTGTATATAAAAATGATTTGGAAGCCTGTGCATTCATATGCATTAAATGAGCATGACATGAAACATGCATTTTCACGGCACACACGCACTCACTGGGCTTAGTAGCTCAAGCTTTTCTTTCTATTTTTTTCAGGTGAGAGTAGGGAGCTGCAGGAGTAGAAGTAGAGGCTACAGACTCTAGTTGTCCCTTTTGCTTTGTACATATCAGTGTGTATTTTTTTGTAATACCCTGCATATGTACATCAGGTATAGTAAATATGACGTGGTTTATGTTTTGGTTTTGCCCTGATGTGCTCAGTTGTACACAGTGAATATGATGAAATTTTGAGAAATGCAACGTGTTTGTTGGTTTTACTTTCAGAAATCCTCCTTGTGGAGCCCCGCTTATGGGACTTAGGATGTGCTACTTGAAAGTCCCAAGAATCGGAGTTCTACGGAGGCTCTAAACCAAAATCTGGTGTTTAGTAATCGTGGATTACCAACACTAGATTTAGGGTCGTGACACTACCCCTCCATCTTTTCATATTTCCCTCCCTATCCAGAAAGTCCTACCTTATTTATATGTTAGTTGTGTATGGAGGGTCCCATAGTGGCGGGGGCCCATCCAATGGCCCGATCTCCCCCTTCCTTTTTCCCTTCTCTTTCTTTCCTTTAATGTTGTGGACTATTGTGGGGCCCACAAGTGGGCCACGATGTGAGACAGCGTGCCCCCCACACGCTATCACAGCGTGGACCACCTTGTGTGGTCCGCCGTGATATTTATTTGCCATTCAACTTGTTTATAAGATCGCATGATCTGGATGATGGAAAAAGACAAGATCAAATTGATTCAAAGCTCTTTGGGCCTACCTTGAGCTGGTCAACCTGATGGACAGAGTGGATTGGCCATGTATGGACCCCACAAGACAAAAAAAATTAAAGAGAAAAGAAAACGAACATCCAGATGCTAAGCGTCAGCGTCAGGGATGTCTGGACTACCAGCGTCATGGACGCTACTTGGTTTGGAGGTGAGAGTGGGATCTCCACTCGTGGGACCCACCATGATGTATATGTGTCATCTACACCGTCCATTAGTTTTGTCAGATCATTTCAGGCACAAGGCCCAGAAATGAAGAAGATCCAAATCTTAGGTCACCCACACCACTAGGAATACCGGGCTAGCCAGTTGGTGGGACACTCGTGCACCATCCATACTCTTCTCCAGGTTATTCTACAGTAGGGCCTCAAAAATGAGGGAAATCCAGATCTCAAGTGGACCACACCATTAAGAACAGTGGAGGTGCCCCTCGTTCACATGGGTACCGCCTCACACGGGCCACCTGCCTCGAGTGTGTCCCCGCATCCCATAGGCTACCCCACTCGAGCTCGGTATGAAAATGCCCCCGTATTAATCATCCTCGGTGAGGAGTCTCAAACACGAGACCTCTTGCTCTGATATAAATTTGATGCAGGACAATTAACCACTTTCTTCAAAAGCTCAAATTGATAAAGCATGGCGAAATAATCCTTTATCTTATTAGCCCAGGCCCCACATCACATGGGTTAGGACCTTGGCTGAACCCCCCTTGCAGGCCCCACATCACATGGGTACCGCCTCACACGAACCACCCGCCTCACACGAGCCGCCCACCCCGAGTGTGTCCCCACATCCCACAGGCTACCCCACTCGATCTTGGTATGAAAATGCCCTCGCATTAGTCGCCCCACTCGTGGGACCCACCATGATGTATATGTTGAATCCACACCGCCCATTTGTTTCTTCAGATTATTTTAAGGTTGGTGCCTAAAAAAATGAGACAGATCCAAATATCAGGTGGACCACACCACAGGAAGCAGTGAAGACAATGACATCAACTATTGCAATATTCCCAAGGCCCACCTTGATGTTTATTTATCATCGAACCTGTTTATAAGGTCTCACATACCTGGATGAAGGGAAACACAACTATTAGCTTGATCTAAAGAATTTGGGGGCCGCATGAGTGGACTTGTTGTAGGCAGCGTGCCTGCGCACGCTGTCTAGCAAGGCCCACCTCATGGGGCCCACCCTGATGTAGCTGATTCATCCATGCTGTCCATCTATTTCTCTAGCTCATTTTAGGGATGGGACCCACAAATGAGGCTGATCCATATCTCAAGTGGGCTAGACCTCAGGAAACAGTGGGACAATGGTGTCCACTAGTGAAACCTTCCCAGGGTCCACCATAATGTTTGTATTTTATCCATGCTGCACCCGCCACAATGTATCTATTTTATCCATACCGTCAATATGTTTTCCATATCAATTTAGGTCATGAGCCGATAAATGAGGTCGATCAGACCCTCAAGTGGGCCGCTCTAAAGGAATTAATGGGAGTTGAGTACCTACCATTGAAAAACTTCCACAAACCCATTGTAGTGTTTGTTGCCACCCAACTTATCCGTAGGGCCTATTGTGGACCCCACCATGGTGCATGTGTTTGTTTAAGTCATCCTGAGTAGGTCCCACCTTGATGTATACATTATATCCTCACCGATCATCCATTTTACTAGATCAGGTTATATGTAAAGGGCTCCGCTAGCAAACCCTTACATTGCTAGCGGAGCCCATTGATCGGGTCTCGATCTCAATATGTTTGATCATTTAAGGCCGATTATCATATGATATGTTTGATAACATTTAAGGTACTTAGCTTGATAGGTTGACACTGATAACATGCTTAGTGTAATGGATACTTTGCTCATTCATCTACCCATACGCATCATCTGTATGCTTGTCTTGGAATGATGATTGATCATAGCATACACTTTTCATCTTGAGGTACTTGAGGGACCCGTACAAGATAGGGTCGTCTTGCATGATCGCGCGGTTTGTGCATGATTGATGCATGACTTTGATAGTGTGATTCATGCATTATGCATCATATGTGACACTGACACATCATATCTACTCCCTAGTGATACCAAGGAGGTAGTCCCGCAGTCTTGTCATGGTCGGTAGATGATTTTATGGACATTAGGAACTATTGAGATTGCAGGGCGGCACAGGCGTCCCTGGGTGAAAGTCCCTAAACCCTGTAGTACCAATAGGATGCTCCAACGTCTAGACCGAGTGGATTCATAAGCGCATGATGGTTGGATATCAGTAGGCCGCGTCTCCCACTGTGTTGGGGTCGGTTGGAAGGGGGTTTGACCTTACCCGCCCGAGTGCAGAGGGCTATATGCTAGGTTAAGTTTGACCAACTCGTGATATGGGTTCACTATCGACGAGCTAGGTGGTTTTCTGTGTACCACTAATGAGGCAAATAGTGAGGTCTTGTGTGTGACGGGCGGTAGCTAGTGTCGGAAGTGTACTGGACCTCGATGATGATCTAATTATGAAGTATTCTGATGTGGACTAGTGAAGCATTGGCATGTTGCATTGGATCATTAGCATATGACATTTGGCCATGTAGGCTCTTACATCGCATAGCCTGAGTACGGATGATAACATTTATGGACTTGCTAGTTTGGCCCTCCATCATTTCCGCTTACTCTAATATTTATATGCTTGACACATGCATTGTGCACACACGCACACACTCTCTAAGCTTCGCAGTAAGCTTACGCACGTTGTTTACGTGCAAGTTATGCTAAACCATAGCAGCATTAAGGCAGGAGCATGTACCTGATCTTTTGGAGTTTTGTTATATCACATATTTCCCTTACAACATTGTACTCGAACTGATATTATAGTGAAAATGTGATGATGTTTTTAGTTTTGGTACACTTGTTGTTATGCTCATGTACAAAAAATAAAATAAAATAAAATTCACCTTGAAAATCCTCCTTGTGGGATCCCAGGATTGGAACTTGGCGAATGGGAACTAGGAGCCAAGAATGAGGTACTACGGAGGCTGTCACCGTCGGATTCGGAGCTCGGGAATTCTGTGAGCCCGTTTACCGAGTTTGGGGCGTGACATAGGATTTCTTATTTTCTTTCATATATATATATATATATTAAAATTGGGATTTTGATTGGGTGATTTTGTATAGTTTTAAGGAGTTTTAAGAACAAGAAATTATCTTGGGTGTGTATTGTGTGGAAAAATTTTGCATGATGTTTGAGGTGTTTCCTTCATTAAAGCATATCTAATACGGAACTCTACGGGTTCTCTAAGAACATTTGTAGGGAACTTGGAACTCAAAAATATTCCAATATTGATTTAAGGTTTCTCTTTGTAGCTGTTCTGGAAGCTTTCAGATTTCCATTAGAACCAAGCTGTAGAGGATAGATCTAAAACACACAGATCTCTTCCAACATCAGTTCAATATTCCTGTTCGATATAATCGTTATCATTAAGTTGATCATTGCTTAATGGAAGATATGATTCTTGATATTTGTTAATGGTGGCATTGTTCATGAACAAAACCCAACATCCTTTGTTTTCCTAGTAACACATGTTTATGGACGTGTTTGCGAGATTCACTTCACATTACAGACTTCATGAAACCAAGAGGCTCAACTTTCAGGGTTTAATTTTATGACATGATTAGGACATACAGATGAATTTGTTATTCATTGTTTTACTAGGATTAGTTCTCTTTAAATGGATAACAATTGGGATTTCGAGTTGAGTTCGGAGAACTTCTATGATATTCAATATCTGTAAATATTTCTTTTACGTTTGATGTAAAGTGAACTAACTCATTTCGAGAATAAACCAAATAGTTCTATTGGAATATTGGCAGTTTGTTGCAGTAATAGTTGTTGGAGATTTAGGGTGTTTATGCCATGAGTCATGACATCCTTCGACATCCCTCGATTCATGTAACTTTCTGCTGAAAGTATCCAGCAAGAAAGATTTTCAGTCAAATGTATGCCTTTTTAAAGATATGGTGTCAATTATATGTTATACAAATACAACAAAAAGACCAAACAAGTTGCTTGAGGTGAGTCTTTTGTTGGAAGATTCGTCTCTCTAAAATGAAACTACTCTCCATTAAATGATAACCACGTTGCACAATGTTGAACTGGTTCTATGTCCATCTTTCTATCCTTTGTTAGAACAAATTAAATATAAAAATACGAATTCATACCTTCATCTTTATCAATATGAACTTAAAAAGCTGTCTTTTTCATAAACTGTTGCTTCTTTTTTTTTTTTTCGCCTTCTCATTGTCATGTTTCCTCTTTATATATTTAAATAAAATACAACAAGAAATTGAAAATACATCACAGATAAAAAAATGATAGCATGACACCTATTAACAATAATGCAATTTAATATTTTTGAAAAGCTCAAAACTTAAATCATCATCATCATCAAGCCCCATCCCAGATATTTGTGGGCAAGGCTGTGATTTTTGAAAGCTCGAGAATTGGATTAAAAAAGTATTTGACGAATAACATATGATCAATTCAAAAGCAATATACTCACCCTTCTATGACTGGTTTTAAGAATAACAAATGATCAATTCAAAAGCAAGCAATATACTCACCCGTTTATGACTGACTTTAAGAATGGAAAAACCTTTTCTATCCCCTCAATGTTTGCAAGAGACTGAACAAACGCAATTGGGATGATATAGAAAAAGGTAAGGAAGAAAAGTGCAATGGCCATTAGGAACCTCCTGATTGAGAGTTTAACAAATGGAACTGAGAGATTAGGCCAATAAACATCACGAGGCTCAGGGGCCCAGTCCGTTAACCATATTGTTGGATTACTTGTTTGCTGGGTTTGAGCACAAACAGCAGCCCCCCATCGGCTTTTGAATGAGACAAATGCTACAGGCATTATAGCTTTAGGGTCACTTACTACCCTCTCTCTTTCGGTATCTTCCTGGATAGAGAAATGCAATTATAAACCAGTAGAAAAATAAAAAGAGGCCAAATATTCTAGAAGGTTAGAAGAAAATGTTTAAAATAGAAAAAAATCCAAGTCATGAATGATTTAAGTTATTCAACTAAATACATTATAAATGAGGGATGACAAGAAATCTCTCTCTGATAACAATGTTATTAGAAACAATTAATAGACAACATGCCTAATTAAATATTAGAGGGAATAGAAAATTTGGAGCATAAAGTTTTGTACAAGACTACAAGTTGCAAATGGTGTCTGGTACCCTTAGTTTGATAACCTGGCCAATCAGCTTGTGCCTTGCCCAAGTAAAGTTGGCCATGTCATTCCTTGCTTAGGGTGAAAATTGAGTTGGAGGACAAGGTTGACCTAGGAGTCGTTTGACTTAGGCTAGACATAATGAGTCAAAGAGGCTTCCTTATATCATCTTGGTTTTTTTTTTTTTTTTTTTTCTTCTTATGGGTGCTTGGACTTGATAAGGGCATTTGTTTCTTTTTGTGTTTTTTAAAAGAATCTACCAGTATTTTTCCCATTCAACACATGAGGTCATGGCCTGTTGATCTCATGGGCCTCTCCTTCAATGAGGGCTGCTCAATAAACCTAATAGATTGGATTTTTTGGTTTCCCTTCCACAATTGCAGGGGGCATTGTTACTGATCTGATGGGTCCTATCATTGATGGGCATGTCCAAACAATCTTCCAGATTGAAAAATCTGAGCACTTTGTTTAGGGACCTACAATTGTTCAGTTCAGAAAGTATCGTTACAACTAAGTACTCTTATATAGGGCCCAGGATCAGGTGTATAAAATCATTGATGTGAAAGATTTTGGGGCATCCCTCATGCATGGTGGGGTCTACTAGATCAATAATATGGATCATCAAAACACATTCCCAACTTGAACAAACTAGAAGTGTTAGAATTTTATACATGCGACATTTATCCATGAAATGGCCCTTCAGATTAATTGTGTGGATCATAGAGTTGGCGAACACCCAAACCACTACTGGGTCGAGCCTAAATCTTGCATTTTGTTCAATTTGTATATATCATTGTCTCAACCATTACTACTACTACTATTATTATTATTGTTTTCATTATTAATATGAATTATATTTAAAAAATTTACTTAAACATTTATGGACCCACTTGGTTGACTAGACGAGTCCTGGATTGATTGGATCCGTTGATTGACAAGTTGTAGTCCAATCTTGGATTGTGAACTATGTTGATACCATATAATGAACTACTATCCTTTATGGATCCCATCCTTTTCAAATTGTCCTTGCCAACTAATACCTTCCTTATTTAAAAGCAATTAATTAATTATAGAATAATTTAGCAAAATGATCCCATCCTTTTTGTATTAGAGATTGGTTAGCCAATTACTCTGTCTCTCACTCGACCTGATATAACATATGCAGTAAGTGTGGTGAGTGAGTTTATGTAGGCACCACGAGTTCCTCACTTGGAGGCCGTTGAAAGAATCCTAAGGTATTTGAAGACATCTCCTAGTAAGGACCTCTTATAACCCCCGGAGGGTGGAGGGAGCTTCTCAGCCTAGAATGCTCTATAAATTATGATTCCACGGCTAGGATTGTTGGAGGGAAGAGGGCGAGATCGGGCAAAGGAGGTGATCCATGTTAATCCTATCCTGGAATGTGCGTGGTCTGGGGAATTCAACTAAAAGAGCCTAGATCAAGAATGTGTGCAGGAAAACAAGAGTGGATGTTGTCGTGTTTCAAGAAACCAAGCTCCAAATTTTTGATAGAGGTATGTTTGACTCTCTATATGGATTGAATTCTAAGGAGTGGGTAGTTTTGAATACTACAGGGTATGCAAGAGGTATCTGTGTTGGTTGGAACTCAGCTAGGCTGAAAAAAATTGACCAATTCATAGGGTCTTTCTCTATTTCAGTGTTATTATGCGAGGTGGCATCAGGATTCAGGTGTCTGTTCACCGCCATCTATGGCCCCGGTGCGTATAATCTCTGTGATCAGTTTTGGGAGTTGGACAAGATCAGATGCTTATGGACATCCCCCTGATGTATCAGTGGGGATTTTAATGCAGTTCACTATCCTCATGAAAAATGTGGGGGATGGGAGATTTCGAAAACCATGGCCTTGTTCTTAGCATGGATCGAGTGTCATGAATTGGTGGACCAAGTTTACTTTGTCTAACAGTCAAGAGACCGCGGTGCTGTTGCGCTTGGACAGGTACCTCTTCTCACCGGATTGGATAGATAAATATCCTCTCGTTTCACAGAAAGGGCTACTGAGAACGATCTCTGATCATCATCCTATTGCGTTGAATTTAGACGAAGAAGATTGGGGTCCCAAACCATTCAGGTTTGAACTGGATTGGATGGAAGTTGAAGGATTTCAGGAACTAGTGGCGGATTGGTGGTCATCCTTCTTTGTTAAAGGCTTCATAGGGTTCAGATTAGCTAGAAAGCTGAAGATGTTGAAAGAGAAGATAAAAATCTGGAAGACAGAGGTGCTTGCTAAAAGAGAGGAGGAATTTTATAAGATTGCTGACAAGATTCACAAGCTAGATTTGAACGAGGCAGCCACTAGTTTGTCGGAAGAGGATAGAAAGAAGAGAGAAGGGCTATCCAATAGATATGTGGGCAAGGCAAGAGAAGTGGAAATTAGATGGCGATAGAGATCGCAGGTCGTTTGTCTCAAAGAAAGCGAAAAAAAAACACCCACTTCTTCCACAGCATTGTCAGTGCCAGGGCTCACACCAACAGAATTTCCAATTTAGTAGTTGATGGGGAACTCACTTCCAAGAAGGTGCTAATTAGTATCTTATTATCGGAATTTTCTATCAAAAGACAAATGGGGGAGACTGACTCTAGATGGTCTGCATTTTTTGCAGGTACCTATCGCTGATGCAGAAATCTTGGAGAGAAGGTTATCAGAAGAGGAGGTGAAATTGGCCGTGGGATCGTTAAGCGGGGACAAATCCCCTGGACCGGACAGCTTCCACATCGCTTTCTTTCAGAAAATTTGGCACATAGTGGGGAAGGATGTATCAGAATTTGCGGTGGAATTCTTGGAGCATGGCAGCATGGTGTCAGAGCTTGGGGCAACCTTTATTGCCTTAATCCCAAAAAAAGAGGGAGTTGAAGATTTAAAGGATTTTAGACCAACAAGTCTTATGAGGAGCTCGTACAAGATTCTGGCCAAAATTCTCGCCTCCAGATTTAAGGAGTGCATCCACAAAGTGATATTAGAAACTCAAGGGGCCTTTGTCTCGGGCAGACAAATTCTGGACACATTTTTTATTGCGTATGAATGTGTCAATTCTACTTACAGGGAGAGGAAAAGTGGCCTAATCTGTAAATTAGATATTGAGAGGGCTTATTGACCATGTGAATTGGAATTTTTTGGATTACATACTCAAAAGGATGGGATGTGGTAGAAAGTGAAGGGGTTGGATCAAAGCTTGTGTGCAATCGACCACTTTTTCCATTTTGGTAAATGAATCTCCTAAAGGTCACTTCAAAAGCTCTCGAGGTGTCCGTCAGGGTGATCCTTTATCGCCATACATGTTCATGGTGGTGGTAGACGCTCTCAACATGATGTTAAAAAAAGGTGAGCATAATAGTCTTTTTTCTGGGTTTCAGTTGCAGAACTTCCCTGGGAAGCATCTCTCATCTCCAATTCTGCGAGGTGAAGGTGGAAGATGTTCGGAACCTGAGAAAAATTCTACTGTGCTTTGAGGCTATTTCAAGATTGAAGATCAAAGGTTAGGTGTTCACGTTGATCCTGAGGATTTGTCTCGGATGGCTCTTGCCTTTGGTTGCCAAACTGGATCCTTCCCAATCTTATACCTAGGCTTGCCCCTTTGTTTGGGGAAACCGGCAAAGCACCTCTGGGACAGGGTGATCGAAAGGATAGACTGGAAACTTTCTACATGGAAATGCAAGTACATGTCTTTGCTAATATGTCGTTATACTTCATGTCATTGTTTAAATGCACCAAATCTGTGTTGGACAAACTTGAGAAGATGAAGAGGGATTTTCTTTGGCATGGGGACAGTGAAGGGAGAAAGTTTCACCTTCTTAGATGGGAGGAGGTTTGTAAGCCGATAGTAGATGGTGGGGCAAGTATTAAGCCTCTTCAGCTTATGAATACAGCTTTGCTCAGAAAATGGATTTGGAGATTTGGGGTCGAGGAGGGAAGATTATGGAGAGATTTGATCACGGTCAAGTATGGGGTGCCGGAGGGAGGTCGGTATGTTGAGACCTCATCCTCATATGGATCTTCGCGCGTTTGGAAAGCAATCATGGGAACGCAACACATGGTGAGCAGGGGCATCTCTTTTAGAGCAGGTTCGGGCTCTCGAATAAGATTCTGGCTAGATATCTAGTGTGGTTCTCAGGTGCTTCAGGGTTTGTTCCCTAGGCTGGCCAGGCTAGCGCCGAATAGGTACGTGCGAGTAGTGGATTGCTACTCTAGGGTTGGGGAGAAGTTTATTTGGTGCCCACTCTATGCAAATATGTCATATTCGGATTTGGAAGACCTTATAGTGCTTTTGAAGATTCTTTATTCGGTTGTTCCAAGCCCATCCCAAGAAGATAGCATGATGTGGGTGGGTAGCAATTCAGGCAAGTTCTCGATTAAAGCTTTATACAGGTTCATCTCCGTGTCACCTTCCTCCATATGGATGGATCACCCATTTCATCATTGGTTCTACGGTGCTCCCCCTAGAGTTGCAGCTTTTGTCTGGTTGGTAGCTTGGAAGAGAATTCTTACCATTGACAATCTTCAGAGAAGAGCGTTCGTGTTGCCAAACATTTGCCTAATGAGGAATCGATTGGTCGTTTTTTTTCTCCATTGTCCTTTTTCCATTAGAATCTGGGAGTTCTTCCTTTTGTGCATGGGTACGGCGTGGGTAATGCCTAAGTCAGTGGAGGAGCTCCTCTGGGATTGGCATGGTGGGGGTGGAGGGAAGGAGCGGAAAGTAGTGTGGCGGTTGTTCCTCATGGTAATTATGTGGGTCATTTGGGGATCTATGAAAGGATGGTGTTTCTGCAATATTTTAGAAGGCGAGAATGTTGTGATTGATAGGGTCAAAAGGCTTGTGTCTGAATGGGTAGTGTATGTTAAGGAGGCTTCGACACCCTTGTGTTTTTTAGTCTGTTCGATGTTGGGTTTGTATTCTTTTTGCTTCGACGCTTCTTAATAAATTATCGTTCTCTCTCAAAAAAAAAAAAAAAAGAAGAAGCAAATCATAGTCATCTCCACATAGAAGCCTATACTAATGTGGATTGGGCTGTTGAAGTAGATGATTGAAGGTCAACTACAAGATATAATACTCTTGTGGGAGGAAACTTAGTTATATGTAGAAGCAAGAAACAAATTGTAGTGGCTAAGTCTAGCTCAAAACTAGAGTATAGGGCTACAGCTCATGGTGTGGCAGAGTTATTGTGGGTGAAATTTTGTTAAATGACTTGGGAATCATGGAGAATTCTCTTATGAAGCTACTTTGTGATAACAAAGCAGCCATTAACATTGAACAAAATCCAGTTCCGCATGATTGTACCAAGCACATTGAAGTTGATGGGCACTAAAGGAGCTGTTAAGATAAAGTTAGAATCTATTCTTAGCAAGCTCTTTATGATAAACATTTACGCTAGCTTGAGGGGGAATGGTGAGATATAATTTATAAGAAGCTCTTTGTAATAAAAGGAATGTGAGGGGCTTATTTGTATTGTTTATATGTTTTTATAAAAGAATGAGAATAAGGCAGCCAACCTTAACTTCTCCTTTTCTCTTTTCATTCTTCTCCAGTTCTAACACCTACCCTCATCTTCTACTCTACCAAAAATTTGTTGCGAGTCCACCATCCTTCTCATTGTAGTGGCTCTAGATCTACCACTAGCATAGGATTAACAATGTGAGCTTTGATTTCTTGAGTCGTTTCTGTTCAACACTCATCTCTACAAAAAAAGATATAAAAAAATCACCAATAGTATGCTCCTTTTCCAATATCCTATTCCGCATCTCAATGGATGTGTTGTTTCCTATCATCTTTCTGACCCGACCCATTCTCTGTCATGTTGGGCCTTTTTTTTTGGACTTTACAATTCCTTGTTCGATGACGAATCGAATAAGGGCTTACCATATTCCCCCCGCCCGCATTACCTCAACAGAGGAATTGAGTAAGGGTGGACTTCAGCCATGGTGGATGAATGGGGTTACTTCTCCACATGCTTCGGTGATTCACTCACCTGACCAAATCAAACCTACCAAACTCCAATTCCTCTGTAGACCAAGATTGTGCTTCCCTAGCAACTAGGACAGAAATGCAAGCTTTTCTTTCACTAGACAGCATGACTACAGGATCATCGGTGTACTCTACCACAATTCACCATTTTAAACCTCATATAAAAGGTTTTTCCATACTAGCCAATCTAAATAGACTTGTTTTTATACTAAACCATCTTGGAAGAACCTATTTTTCTTCACCACCCTCATATGATTTGATATGATCGCAAGTTATCATTAGAATGTCAGATCTAAATCTTAAAGCATTGTACAGTTGAACCACCATCCACCTCAAGTAGTTATTATCATTATATGCACCTATCGTTTCTTTCTGAATTGTGGATCCCCAACATTTGAATTTGATTTAATCGCAAGTCTTCGGTTGAATCTTCTGCTTATAGATCAAATCTCATCTATGGATCTAATTTTTGGTTCACTGTTTTGCATCATCATTTTAATCTTTGCCATCGACTTCATTGCTTGTTCACCAATATGATCATCCATATGTTGTCTGCATTGCCTGTCTCTGTCGACTTTAATGCTTGACATCTATCACCGTTGATTATCAATCTAGAGGCATTCGTCACTAGCATTTGTCTCTAGTTTGTAGTATCGATTGCCTAAAGTTTTCTATCACTGACATCAAATAATCATAATTTTATGTTTGGCATTTGTTATCATAGCATCAGTAGTGGATTTGTGAGGTTTGGATGGAGAAGGAAGAAGAAATGAGAAGAAGGTGAAGGAAGAAGGAGAGAAAAAGTAGTTTATGGAAAGAGACCCTTTTTGTGTGTGTTAAAGATAGAAACCTTAACACACCCTTTTTGATATAATACTAAGGAGTAAGTAGCCCAAAAAGACTATGAACACAACATAACCACACACTAACATTATAAAGTACATTGCATTACATCATCTTTCCTATACTCCCATCAAGTTGGAGCATAGATGTTAATCACGACCAACTTGCCAGTAAGACAGAAGGACATTGCGAGTGAGAGACTTGGTAAGGACATAAGCTAGTTGTTCTCCAAAGCGAACGAAGGGAGTTACAATCTCCTTGTTAGCCACGTTCTCCCAAATGAAGTGACACTTAATTTCAATGTGCTTCATGCGCTCATGAAACAATGGGTTGCTGGCAATGTGAATGGCAGCTTGATTATCACAATGCAAAGGAATGGGGCTGGAAGGACTATAGTAAGGCTCCTGCAAGAGGGTTCGAAGCCAAACAAGTTCACACGTGGCTTGAGCCATCACCTTGTACCCAGCTTCGGCAGAAGATTGTGCAATAATAGATTGCTTCTTACTCTTCCAAGTGATAAGATTGCCACCTACAAATGTATAGTATCCAAAAGTAGATTGTTGATCATGTAAACTGCCAACACAATCAACATCAGAGTAGCCCGAAAGATGAAGATGACCATGCCACTGAAAAAGTAGACCTTTACTTGGAGCAGAATTAAGATACCGAAGGATACAATAAACGACTGTTAGATGCATTGTACAAGGGGCATGCATGAATTGACTAACAACACACACAACATAAGATAGATCAGGCCGGGTAATAGTGAGATAAATATGTCGACCAACCAACCAACGATACATCCCGGGATCATAGAGTAGAGCACCATCATCATGGACGAGTTTCATAGTAGCATCCATAGGAGTTGCGGTGGGCTTACAACCTAGCATCGCAATCTCTGAGAGCAAATCAAGGGAATATTTTCTCTAAGGGAGCACCACTCCCGATTTTGATTGAGCAACTTCAACCCCCAAGAAGTATCGAAGAGCCCCTAGGTCCTTGATCTCAAATTGAGTTTTGAGAAAGGATTTAACATCCACCATTCCCTCTGTATCATTCCCAAACTGTACAATGTCATCCACATAGACAATTAGAATCATAACTCATGTGGGTCGATGGCAAATAAACAAGGAGTGATCAGTTTGGCTGCTTATAAATTCAAAGTCTAGAAGAGCACGATGGAACTTATTAAACCAGGCAAGGGGAGGTTGTTTGAAACCATCAATTGATTTCTATAAGCGACATACAAGAGGTGAATCGCGAGAACCATGAGGCATGGAAGAACTCGGTGGTTAGTCCATATCAACCTCCTCAACAAGATCACCGTGGAAGAAGGCATTTTTCACATCTAGTTGAAACAAGGGCTAGGGCAAATTTACTGCCACATAGATAAGCACACGAACAAAGTTAAGTTTGGCCACCAGAGAGAACATCTCAAAGTAGTCCACACCATATGTTTGAGTAAAACCCTTTGTAACCAATCGTGCCTAATAATGATCAACGCAACCATCTGGGCGAAACTTGGTGGTGAATACCCATCGGCATCCAAAAGTTCTTTTTTCCTTAGTTAAGGAACCAGCTCCTAGATATTGTTTTTCTCTAGCACTTGCATTTCTTCCATCATAGCCTTAATCCAATCAGGGCTATGCATGACTTCCTTAAGATTATGGGGGATAGTAGAGGATATGGAAGTTGCAAAAGACTGGAAAGAAGATGAAAGATGATGGTAGGAAACAAAATTACTAGTAAGATGTGATGCAGGACAATTAACCACTTGATCTAAAAGCTCGAACTAATAGAGCATGGCGAATTAATCCATTTATCTCATAGCCCAGGCCCCACATCCCATGGGTTAGTACCTCGGCCGAATCCCCCTCATGGCCCCCAAATCACATGGGTACCGCCTCACACGGGCCACCCACCCCAAGTGTGCCCCTGCATCCCACAAGCAACCCCACTCGAGCCCGGTATGAAAATGCCCCTGCATTAATCACCCCTGGTGAGGAGTCTCGAACACGAGACCTCCCGCTCTGATACCAATTTGATATAGGACAATTAACCACTTGCTCTAAAAGCTCGAACTGATAAAGCATGGCAAATTAATCCCTTTATCTCATAGCCCAAGCCCCACATCTCATGGGTTAGGACCTCGACCGAACCCCCCTCGTGGGCCCCAAATCACATGGGCACCGCCTCACACGAGCCACCTGCCTCACACGGGCCGCCCACCCCGAGTGTGCCCTTGCATCCCACAGGTAACCCCACTCAAGCTCGATATGAAAATGCCCCTGCATTAAGATGTTTTGTACATGAGGGGGAAGGTTTACGTAAAGCAATGGCAAGGTTGTCATGAGGTTGAGAGGAAGAGCTTATACTTGAACCACTAGCAGGAGCAGATGAAGTGGTGGGTTGATGATCAGTAGAAGATTTAGCTCACTAATGCAAGAATAGGCTTTGGGACAAAAGGAGGGAGAACAATGTCATTATCTAGACATACAAATGGAAGAGGCATGGAGTTAGAATTATATTATATAAGCTCCCATTGACTAGTATGAGGATGTTGTAAAGACTTCCTTTTAATAAAGAAGTATAGAATTTCTTCGAAAAAGGTGACATCCGCTGACATGTACGATGTACCTCTTATAGGTGAAAGAATTGTAGCACTTGTGACGTAGGACAGCCCTAATTATGATGCATGCTCATGAACATAATTAAACAGCGGAAATAAAAGGAATAAATGATCTAAAATTCTAGCAGTAATCATCATAACTGAGAAAATCATAAAGGAAACATGCAATGGAGCGGGCCATCATCACAACCATGGAGTATGGAATTCAATTATTACTTAGGTTGGATCCGGCGAGGGATGAGACCTCCCGATCTTGCATGGTCACACCCAATCGATCAATGAAGATCACTAGTCCGAAGAACCAAGAAGTTTCTCGGATTAGGGATTTGAGAATTTGAGGGTTTAGGGTTTAGATCGATTCTCAAAGTTTTGATCGAAGAAGGATTAGCCAAAACTAGAAAAGAGAAAGAAGGAAATAATTACCTTGAGGAAGTTGGAGGGGCACAAGAAGAAATTAGAAGAAGAAGATCAAGGGAAGAGAAGGAGCACCATTAGAGAGAAGAGAAGAAGAGGGCAACCAAAGGGTTTGCTTTTCATTCATCAATAGTTCAAATTCGTATCTAGGACTTTAACCCACTTAAATAAGCAAATAAAGACATAAAAGTACTAAAATACCCCTAGAATAAGCAAGTAAAGACATAACATTACTAAAAGACCCCTAATAAAGACATAAAATTACTAAAAGACCCCTAACTAAGCAAAAACGCGCAAATAACATAAGTGCGGGAAAGTTCGGGCGCTCGGTCTTCTTTCTTCAATCTTCCTTCACATGTGTCTTCCCTGAGTGGGGTCTTCTATATGTCCAATCACATGTGAAAGGTCTTCAGCTCCTCAATAGTCGCCTATCCACAAGGACGGCACTTGTGGTTGACGCTTTCTTCGTTGGTACACCTTGAATGCGCTTGTGTCCGCATCAATTCCCCTCGGGTGAGAAAAACTCGACTCCGACGAGTTAAACTTTTGTAGCGCTCTAGCAGATCTGGATCAATACCCTGTAATGCGTCGCCCGACAGCCACGTAGATTCAGACGATGGTTTGTTCTTCCACTTGACAAGATACCTTTGGAAACCTCCATCTCTCGTGGATACTATCTCGTCATCCAAGATTTCCTCAATTTCTTCTTTATGGGTAATGGGTGGAGGAAGTGGTGGAAGGGGTTGAGTAGCAAACTCAGAAAAAGGCCATGAAAGGGACGATGTATCAACAATGGGAGTATGGGTACGGACTAGATCTTCCACATTAAAAGTTGGATTAATGCTCATTTCAGGTGGAAGGTCAATCCGATACGCGTTGGACCCAACCTTTTGTAATATCTTGAATGGTCCAGCACTACGCACTTGTAATTTTTTAGCAGATCCTTGAGGGAATCGCTCTGGCCTTATTCGCACCATTACATAGTCTCCTTCTTGAAATTCTTGCATTCTACGATGAGAATCAGCTGAAACTTTATAATCATCATTGCTCTTATTTAACATTTGTCTAATATGTGTATGCAAATCATGAATATGGCGTGCAAATGCATCGGCCGACTCGTAAGACCTTTGGGTAAAGACATGGGTAAGAGATTTATGGGCATTCTAGGTTTATAACCACTTACAATTTCAAAAGGACTCAACCCCGTAGATCTATTAATCGACCCATTATAAGCAAGTTCAATAGCTTGGTAAAATTAGGTCCCAAGTCTTAACATGTTCACCCACTAGACAACGTAGAAGATTTCCAAGGCTACGGTTTACTACTTCAGTTTGACCATCTGTTTGTGGGTGGTAAGCAGTAGAAAATTGCAAACGAGTTCCCAATATGTGCCACAGTTTCTTCCAAAAATAGCTAGTAAATCGAACATCATGATCAGACACTATGGTTTTAGGTAACCCATGGAGACGCACCACACCATCAAAAAAGAGACGAGCAACATGAGACGCATCCGACGTCTTCGAACATGGGAGAAAATGCGCCATTTTAGAAAAACGGTCCACAACGACAAAAATGGAATCGTGCTTTTTTATAGTCTTGGGAAGCCCAAGCACGAAGCCCATACTAATGTCCTGCCACGGAGCATGTGGCACTGGCAATGGCGTGTACAGCCCAGTATTTTGCTTTCTTTGCTTTGCCAGCTGACATGTTCGACACTGCCCTAAAACTTTGGCAACGTCTCGCTTGAGACTTGGCCAATAGAAACGATCTTCCACGAGGGCAATGGTCTTATCACGACCAAAATGGCCAGCTATCCCTCCTGAATGAAGTTCCCAGATGAGGAATTCACGAAGGGACATACGGGGAATACAAAGTCTGTCTCCCTTGAAAAGAAAGCCATCTTTAAGAACATATTCACCCATAATATGCTGGTCCCTAGAGAGCGACGCGTAAGTACTCCCAAAATCAGGACATATGGGGTACTCATCTTTCAATTGCTCAAATCCGACTACCTCTACACTCAAAGAGTTGAGCAACGCCACTCTCCTACTAAGGGCATCCGCTGGTTTGTTTTCAACCCTGGCCTTGTGTTTCAAAACAAACGAATATTCCTGAAGAAACGCTACCCACTTGGCATGTCTTGGGTTGAGTTTCTTCTGAGAATGCAAATATCTCAAAGCCTCATGGTCAGAAAACAAAACGAATTCTTGCGGTAGGAGATAGTGTCGCCAATGTCTCAGGGATTGCACTACCACATAAAATTCTTTGTCGTAAGTGGAGTATTTTGTTTTGCCTCATTCAGTTTCTCACTGAAATAGGCCACTTGGGTGTCCTTCTTGACTCAACACTCCACCTATACCGACACCGACGCATCACACGCTACTTCAAAGACTTTAGAAAAGTCGTAGACGACGCATGACAGAGCTTCCACCATCTTGCCCTTAATTTCTTTAAAAGCCTTGACCGCGCTTTAGACCACACGAACTCTCCCTTTTTCATGCACTCGGTAATGAGAGCCATGATCGTGCTAAAACCCCTAATGAACCGACGATAAAAAGTTGCTAGGCCGTGAAAGCTTCGCACCTCATGAATGTTCCTTGGTTCGCCACTCAACTATGGCCCGACTTTTTCATGGTCTACGCGCATCCCTTCAGATGACACTATAAATCCTAAGAACACAACTTGGCTAGACATGAATGCACATTTCTTAAGATTAGCGTACAACTTTTCCTTCCTAAGGACACTACAGAACTTCTTTAAATGTTCAAGGTGTGATTCCTTAGTGGTACTATAAATAAGAATATCGTCAAAGTACACCACTAGGAATTTTTCCATGAACGGCCTCAAAGTTTGTGTCATCACCCGCATGAAAGTACTGGGTGCGTTAGTCAAGTCGAAGGGCATGACCAACCACTCATACAGCCCATTTTTCGTCTTAAACGCCGTCTTCCACTCATCTCCTGGGCGTATACGGATTTGGTGATATCCACTCTTGAGGTCTATCTTAGAGAATATAGTGGACCTGGCCATCATGTCAAGCATATCATCAAGTCTAGGTATAGGGAACCTATACTTGACAGTAATTTTGTTTATGGCACGACTGTCCACACACATGCGCCACGTGCCATCTTTCTTTGGCGTCAACAATGCAGGCACGGCACACGGGCTCATACTCTCTTGGATGAAACCCTTTTGCAGAAGCTCATCAACTTGCTTCTTCAACTCGCATGCTCGCGGGTTCATCCTGTAGTGAGGAAGGTTCGGTAGAGTAGACCCTGGGACAAGATCAATGGCATGCTGTATGTCCCTCATAGGTGGCAACTCATTCGGTAAGTCTTCAGGAAATACATCACTGTATTCCTTCAGGACCGAGGTCACCTCACGGGGCAACTCTAATGGAACCTCAGGTGTAATCTCTCTAGCCACAAGGGCATACACCATAGAATCCTCCTTAGCCTCTTTTTCAAACTCTCTTGCGCTGATTATATGTAGAGACTTAGGTTTGGATTTCCCCATTCCTCTAGGCTCACTTGCCTTCTCATCCTTCTTCTTCCCTAGTGTATTCTCAGGTGGCATAGGATTAAGTTTGATCTTTTTACCGTTATACATAAAAGTACACGCATTCGAACGGCCAAAGATCGTGACATCATTATCGAATAGCCACGGTCTACCTAGGATAACATGTCCCACATCCATCGGTAAAACATCACACCACAGGGACTCTTTGTATGACCCAAACTCGATGGGGACTAGACATTGCTGGGTGACAGGTAGGGATGTCTTGTCAACCCAAGAAACTTTATACGGGTCTGGATGAGGTGTGGATTTCAGTTTTAAGCGATCTAAGGTGCTAGTGGAAATCACTTTCTGACAACTTCCACTGTCCACTATCACCTTACAATTCTTTTCACCACACTTGGCAATAGTGTAGAAGATAGTGCTTCGACGCCAGTCAACACTACTTCTAGACTGAGCTAGCACACGCCTGACTACTGCAAGCGTTGCTTCTCCATCTTCTTCATCAGTAAGTCCTCCTTCAGGATGATACTCTTCAACTTCATAGTCACCCTGGTCATCTCCACCCTCGTGGGACTCGCCTATAACTAAGGTTCTCCCACGGCTCTTTGTAGGACACTGATTAGACATGTGACCAAGATTGCCACACTCATAGCACCTCACTTGGCTCATGTTACTAGGACCGGCACCAAGAACCCCTTTGCCCTTGTCCTCCCTAGGCCTAGGCGGAATGGTCGCCTGTGCCCTAGGTTGACTACCAATATTAGGTCTAGTTCCCTGGGAACTAGATCTAGCACTGGAGTCTCGGGACTCAAAACGACGAATGACAGGAGCCTTCAGATATTGCTCTAACTCCTGCACGACTTGATATGCTTCATCCAAGTCCGTTAAGGGCCGAGTCATAAGCTCGCGCTGAAGATCCGCACAAAGGCCCGTCTTGAAACGCGAGAGCGTTACTAGAGGGTCTTCTCGGATATCACATCGCATCATATACTCTTCAAATTTAGCGATGTAGTCAGCGACAGACATTGACCCTTGGCGTAAGGATTGCCATTGGTCAAGGAGCTTCTGACAGTATGAGAGAGGAAGGTACTTCTCCTTCAACTTCTCTTTCATCTCATACCAATGCATGATAGGGGCTCTACCAACTCTCTCTATCCTACGCTCGGTGTTGGTCCAGAAGAGCTTGGCTTGACCCACAAGTTTCATCTTAGCAAACCGCATTTGACGGTTTTCCGACATGCCATACCACTCAAAGTAGTGGTCCATGTCAGCAACCCAGTCAAGGAATGCCTTGGGATCCAAGCGCCCATCAAAACTCGGGGCCTCAACTCTCACACTCTTCATCGCACGCTCATCTGGATCATAACGGTCTTGATGATCACATGTGGCTCGTGCCTCTCGCACCACACCACGACCGTTACCACGATCTCTATCTTCATTACCACCACGTGTGGCAGCGCGTTCTTCAATGATTCCTCCCACTTGGGAGTACGCATCATCCCCTACAGCGGGATTTTCCTTTTGGGACGCCTCTAGTTGCTCGACCTTAGTCATGGTAGTGGTAATTTGGTTCTCAAGGCGGGCAAACTCGCGCTTTTGACCCGCTTCTAGGGCGGTTATCTTTTGTATCAATTGAGCAAGTTGCTCAGATAACTGCTCGTTATTCATGGTAGGTTGAAGTCCGAAACCTCTACCTCTTCTCGTGGGCATACAATGAAGACTTGAACCAAACTCTACCCAACTAGACTACTAGGTGTTATGACTTTCAAGATGAATGTGATGAATGCAAAACTACTATGAACTGACACAATTAAGTTGACACAGGAAACAACTCAAATTTGGAAATTTTCTAAATTGGAAAGTTTCTAAATTTGGAAAGTTTCTAAATCTGGAAATTTTCTAAATCTGGAAATTTTCTAAATTGGAAAGTTTCTAAATCTGGAACTTTCTGAATCTAGAAATTTTCCAAATCTGAAAATTTTCTAAATTGGAAAGTTTCTAAACTGAACTTTCTAAATCTGGAAATCTGGAAATCTGGAAATTTGGAAATCTCAAACCGGAAATCTGGAAATCTGAAAAGTCTGGAAACTGGAAATCTGAAATCTGAAATCTGAAATCGCAAATCTGGAAATCTGCAAATCGCAAATCTGAAATCTCAAATCCGCAAATCTGAAATCAAACTGGAAATTTCTTCGCAAACCTAAACCCTAATTTGATAACTCGATCTAGACAAAAGCCATGCAAACCTATGCTTTGATACCAAATTTGACGTAGGACAGCCCTAATTATGATGCATGCTCATGAACATAATTAAACAGCGGAAATAAAAGGAATAAATGATCTAAAATTCTAGCAGTAATCATCATAACTGAGAAAATCATAAAGGAAACATGCAATGGAGCGGGCCATCATCACAACCATGGAGTATGGAATTCAATTATTACTTAGGTTGGATCCAGCGAGGGATGAGACCTCCCGATCTTGCATGGTCACACCCAATCGATCAATGAAGATCGCTAGTCCGAAGAACCAAGAAGTTTCTCGGATTAGGGATTTGAGAATTTGAGGGTTTAGGGTTTAGATCGATTCTCAAAGTTTTGATCGAAGAAGGATTAGCCAAAACTAGAAAAGAGAAAGAAGGAAATAATTACCTTGAGGAAGTTGGAGGGGCACAAGAAGAAATTAGAAGAAGAAGATCAAGGGAAGAGAAGGAGCACCATTAGAGAGAAGAGAAGAAGAGGGCAACCAAAGGGTTTGCTTTTCATTCATCAATAGTTCAAATTCGTATCTAGGACTTTAACCCACTTAAATAAGCAAATAAAGACATAAAAGTACTAAAATACCCCTAGAATAAGCAAGTAAAGACATAACATTACTAAAAGACCCCTAATAAAGACATAAAATTACTAAAAGACCCCTAACTAAGCAAAAACGCGCAAATAACATAAGTGCGGGAAAGTTCGGGCGCTCGGTCTTCTTTCTTCAATCTTCCTTCACATGTGTCTTCCCTGAGTGGGGTCTTCTATATGTCCAATCACATGTGAAAGGTCTTCAGCTCCTCAATAGTCGCCTATCCACAAGGACGGCACTTGTGGTTGACGTTTTCTTCGTTGGTACACCTTGAATGCGCTTGTGTCCGCATCAACTTGTATCCTTTCTGAGACTTAAAGTAACCTAAGAAGACACACTTTATGCCCCGAGGACTCAACTTGTCATTGCTCTCACCAAGGATCTGAATAAAGCATGTACACCCAAACACTTTAGGGGGTAACGGAAAAGGTGTCTTGTGGGTGTAGGAGTTTACATGAAGACTTGTGAAATAGTATTCGAGACATAATGAGATTAATTGGAAATACTGTAGTAAGCAAGGCATCATCCCAAAATCGTTTTAGAAGATTCATACCAAGGCGAAGGGCCGAGTAACTTCAAGGAGGTGACGATTCTTCCTCTCAGCTACACCGTTTTAGTTTCGGGGTTTGTGGACATGATGTGCATGACAAGATACCATGCTCCTGCAAGAAAGATAAAAAGGCATTCGATATATATTCGCCCCCATTATCAGAATGTAAAAGTTTGATGGGGCATTGAAATTGGTAAGTCACTTCGTTGTAAAAAAGCTTGAACATATCAAAAACTTCATTCTTGGATCTTAGGAGATAAACCCAAGTCATCCATGTGCTATCATCAATAAACATAACAAAGTATCGATATCCAAAAAAGAGAGGTGACAGGGGTAGGACCCCACACATCCGGGTGAACCAACTTGAATGGGATGGGTTTCCTCTCAGATAAACTAGGAGAAAACACAGCCCAGTGATGTTTGGAGAACTTGCAAGTTTCACTAGCTAAAGGTTTTGATACAAGTATGGAAGGAAACAATAGTTTTAACCTAGACAATGATGGATGCCCTAAACGGCAATGCCATCAGAGCACTGACTCCTTATCCAAGGACAAGACATTGGATACTATTGCGGGTGCATCATCAAGGAAATAAATTCCTCCACGTTCATGGCCCCCACCAATTGTTCGCTTCATTTGGAGATCCTGAAACACACATTGAGAAGAAAAGAAAGTTACTGAACAATTCAAAGACTTCCTAAAAGGGCTTACAGATAATAGATTGAGGGGGAAGCTATGTACATGCAAGATTGAGGAAAAGTGCATAGTAGGAACGACGGTGATGGAACCCGATCCAGATATAGGAGTTTGGCTGCCATCAACAATTGTAACTGAGTGCGACTGGATAAAAGGAAAATAGGAATTAAATAGATGAGACTTACCGGTAATGTGGGAGGTAACTTTGGAGTCAATGACCCAAAAAGAAGGAGAGGCTACATGGAGGACAGTACTTGATTGGGTAATGAGGCTCTTCAAGTAAGGTTCTCAATGCGCCAGGCCTAGGGTAGGTTTCGGCCCGGATTTTAAACTATTTCCGGTTGGGCCGTCGGGCCGGCCCTATTCAAAATTTTGATTTTCAGGCCCGAGCATGGCCCATTGACACCTCCCTATTTGGAAGTGTTAGGAACCTCAAGTACAAGCAATCACATCGAAGCGTTGTAAGCCTCACCAGACAAGAGAACAGAATCACTTGAGGGAGACTTCTCTATTGTTGTCATCCTTGAAATCTTTTCAAAGCTAGTGGAGGCACTATTAGCTAAGGACACACCTGTCCAAGATGGGCAACCAACAAGATCTTAACAATGATCAACAGAATGGTTGGTACCCCACAGTGTGCAACCACGTCCTTGTCTACCACGATCACGACTACCATGTCCTACATGATCAACATCACGACCTATGCCTTGAGTGCTTGATCGAGAATCTCGTCCATGTCCTTGAGTACCCCATGTAGGAACTCTAGAATCATGGCTAAATGAAGACTGGTCTCCAGCAACATACACAGATTGATCCGGTGAGACAAAGGGAGAAGTGAATGATGTGGTGATCCTTTGGCACATGACATAGATAGCTGTTAGAGAAGGACAAGGAGTCATGGTGACAATTTGTCTCCGAACACCATGTTACTCAAGGTTGATACCAAAAAGAAACTACATAATTCTAGTCTCTTCTCGTTGGTTCCATATGTGCTCATAGTCTGTTGTAAAATTAGAGGGAATGAGATGATAGAGGTCCAACTCATCCCACATACCTCGAAGAGCTGAGAACTACTCCTCCAGAGATCATGAGTCTTGTTGAAACCTTCCAATGTCTAAGATCAATGTGAACATTTGTGATATATTCTAAGCTTCTGAGTACATGTCATGAAGAGTGTCCCATATCTTGTCTTAGCCGAGGGTAGAAACATAACGGAATTACTCAGTTGGTTCCATACTGTTAGGCAGCCAAGCCATGACTTGATAATTTTCCTTTGTCTAGGACTTCAAATTTGCATATGTAGAATCTGGAACTTCATCCAGTATATACGACAATCTATCTTTTCCCCCTAAAAACAATTTTACGGATTGTACCCATTGCAAATAGTTATTACCGTTCAACTTTACGGTTGTAATTAGCAAGGGATGCGATTTCGAAGGTCCTGCACCAGATCTTGAAGACATCTTGTCCTCCATAAGGGTCCACACAAAAGCCCAAGAGAAAAACAACTCAAAGAGAGGACCACAGGGTAGAAACAACAACAAGTCTAAAGAAACATAGTTCCATATGAGGGTCCAGAAACAAGGAAGAAGAAGCTATGCAACAACCAGAGTCAAAGAAGGCTCGAACTTAGCACAAATATCACCCTACACATGACATTCAGCCATCAACACATACATGGTGAGATCCGGTGTACAATCAAACCCCCAGGGACCCAAAAAATAGTACAATTGGTCCTCTGTTTGGCTTCACAACACCTTCAAATCACTTCCTTTCTCAAAAACACCTCCATGAGGAGTTAAACACAACAAATCCAACCCAACATATGGAGAAAATCCAAGGAAATAGCTATCAATTTGACAGAAATAGAGGAAAAATAAAAATTTAGGGTTTTCTTGTTGGAGTAGAAAAACGAGTGAAACGTACCTTAAATGTGCTTTAAAAATCTCACAATAATCAACATAATTCTTCTAAATTCAAGATCGATCAAACCATGTTCTTCTCAATCATAACGGAGCCATATGCAGATGTTTGTCGTATGATTGTTGATGTCAACAGAATCCTGTAGCACCAATCAATGTGAAGAACCTCGCTCTGATTCCAAGTGGATTTGTGAGGTTTGGATGGAGAAGGAAGAAGAAGAGATGAGATGAAGGTGAAGGAAGGGAAGAAGGAGAGAAAAAGTAGTTTAGGGAAAGAGACCCTTGTGTGTGTTAGAGATAGAATCCCTAACACACCCCTTTTTATATAATACTAAAGAGCACTATTACATATTCCTAAAGAGCACAAAAGGGTTGTGTACACAATACACCCACACACTAACATTATATAGTACATTGCATTACATCATCTTTCCTATATTTATAACTATTCATGGTATTTTCAATTATTTTCTCTGCTTCGCGTCCATTTTTTTGGACCTCTTATAAATTGGGTCAATTTGGGTCTGCCATTTTGGACTAGGTTAAAATCGGGTCTAGTTGAGTTTGGGTTGGTCCATCTTGGACCTAATTAAATTGGGTCTGGTTGAGTAAAGTTAATTTTACTAGTTATGCCACATGCTAAATACATGTTATGTAGTCTAGTAACAGAATAAGGCTTGCTAAGCATAGTTCAAAAACTTGAAAGCTCGACTCAACTCAACGTTCGGCTTGGTTGGGTCTTGACTTGATTAGACTTAATGTTTAATAATTAGATAAATAGTCTTTAAAATAGTTAAAAAGCATTAAAAAAAAAAAAGAACAATTATGGAAGAATGGAAAAAAGGGGAAAAAAGAGAGAAAAAAATAAAATTTACTAAAAATTCGAAATCATAAAAAGCCACCTATCATGACAATTATTTCACTACTAAAGTGGTCGATCGATGGACATTCATTGGATGCTGAGATGAAAAATAGACAATGGTCCAGATTTAGCAAACATGTGTCTCCAAACCAAAGGTAAAGGTTGTTCTATCAATCTGATTTTTGAATGATGAACTATCTATATGGCCCACAATTTGGACAGTTTGGTGTGAGTTAATGGATGCCATATGTATAAGCTCCGAGTTTATACGTATCACCTGTTTCGCCCATCATAGTATCACTCTTAGAGGTGTGCTAAGCCTATAAGCATATCTATAAGGCTGTCCTTTTGCTCGCCAATTAATGCAGTGGCATTTTGCAAGACCCGTAACCCTGTGAGACCTACCGTATGCTTCATTTTTGGTGCAAGCACGTTCCAGGCAGACCAAATTGGCGAGCTTTGATCGTAATCCCATTTCAATACCATGATGACTTGAGACTTGTACCTTGGCGACAGCGCAAGCGTTGTGATTCCAACGCCGCGCGGCATGCCCCATTTCGACACCTAGATTAGAAGTAATTTTTGGTGCAATCCGAGGTGGACCATGCAACACATGGGTGGCATGGGCCCCACTTGCACAAATCCCGAGGTAATCCAATTGACCCATCAATCAATCCATCAATCAATTAATCGATCAACTCTCTCTCTCCCCATTAGTCAAACAAGCCCATGCCTCCCATTACTCACCTATACCCTTGCCCATCCTAAGCCATTCCCCTCTCTCTTTCCCTCTTCCCATCCTATCCTTCCATCTTTTCCAATTCCCCTCTCTATCCAAGAAATTCTACCACAAAAGCTTCCAAACCCTCTCATTTCCACCATTTTCCTAGCAAATGAGAGTGAGGAGAAGAGAGATTAGTGTAACACCCATGATTTTTGCCAACTTGGAGTTAGACGTACTTAGGCAATGGGTCGATCCTAACACCTTAATTACTTCTCAAAAACTCAATCCCAAAGTCTCAAATCCCCTTTCAACCCATTTCCTTCAAAATCTCCCATTTCCTTCAAAATCTCACCTTTCACCACCTTATTCTTCATAATTTTCTAAGTACTTTCATATTAGACACAAATCTTAAAGTTTAGGTGATGAAGAACAATACTTAAACTAAAAATTACTATGAATAGTAAATAAATAAATAAAATGGGTTTTTAACCATTAACCTTTTGGAATCTCACGAAATAAATAGGTTATTTGGATAGAGCAGCTTCTCCTACCCCAAAATCATATATTGCACGTTGAATAACTCATTCCGGTTCTGAAAATACACCCGTTTCAAATATCGAGTGGTGAAACCACATCAAACGGACTCGGGTGGCCCGTTTTCTGCCCCATTTTCTGCAATTTTTGTCTGACTTCAAAAAGTCATATTTCCCTCGCTATAACTCTGATTTAGGTGATTCAAAAGCCAGATTGAAGCTTGATATGTCTAGTTTCATATAAAAATAAGTGAAAAATATAATAAAATTTTTAATGTAGTTAAATATAAGTCGTTGTGACAACTGTCCGAAAATCATTAGTTTGGACAGTTGCTGCTTTTAGAACTTTTAGAATTTTTCTACAACGCGAAATCTAATGAAATTTGGTAGAGATGGAGTAGACTTGATGACAACCTTCTAAAAAAATAATTAAAATAATATACTAACTAAAAGTGCCATAAAGGGGCATAAAACTGCCCTAGGATCTTATTCTGTCGTAATTAGGGCATAATCTAGTTAAGTACTAAACTGAACAATCAATAGAACTAGCTTGAACCACTTTAAATACGAATTGCAAGACCCAAAAATAGCAGAATAATTAATGCTACATTGCCTAAAAACATAGGATCAATCTCAAAACCCAGTTGCTCTCGGGAGCACTTTGAAACTCCGTATCGGACCTAGACCGCACGTCGAAAGTCCGATTACTGCGAAACTAAACGGTTAGGACCGCCTTACTGGGCTTGACAACCATCTCGGAAATCAAATCCAGATAGTATCCAGAAACGCACAACTTGAGCCCGGAGCGAAGTGTGTGAGAAACGCGAATATCTTTAGAAATTGAACTCAGATTTAAGTGATTTGGGCCGTTCGCTTGCGGGCCAAATCTAAGCTTTCAGACCGTCAGAATCTGACCCAATTACACCCTCGGATCAGGGAAAATTTTCAATATATGTCAGTGTACTTATGGCCCTGATCGAATACCGGTGACTGTTGAACTGAAACTGGTCCGCCACGGTCAATCTGTAAATCCAATCGGATCAAAAACCTAACTTGAACTAGATCCAATGTCAGGGAGCTTAAGTCCGACCGCATGCAGAAAAAGGGGCCTCCAGAAGTGCTCCGTTGGATCGGAACAAGCACTATTTGGTTATAACTTAAGTATACCATGGCCCTGGGGCCATTTCCATCAGTTCTGGGCCTATATAAGGACCTTAAACCCTCCCTCTCTCATTCCATACGAATTTGCAAACCCTAGAGAGAGAAGAGAGAGAAAAGAGAAGGAAAGAGAGAGAGTGTGTGGGGGATTGTTCTCGGGACTCAATTTCGACACTCCACGTGCTTAACCACCACATCTGTATCGCTTTTTCGGTAATTCCGACTCCGTACTTGGGTAAGAAAACCTAACCCTAATCTGTTTTAGGGTTTCAGATAGTGTAAGTGATGAAATAGCTAACCTAATTCATGCTATAGGTTGCCATTCTACCGTTGACGAAGGCGTAGTGTCTAAACTGAATTCGTTACGCGTTTACCGGCGTAAGGTGCGGACTATAAATGTATAGGTTATGGTTTTCAAGGCTTTCAATGTCGGTTAATGATTTGTAACCGACTGGGTTGCCGTTTCACATGTTAGATACGCTGTTTCCCTCGCTTTGCGGTTATGTATGAACTATGTTGAATATAGGCTATTCCATGTGTAGGTTGAAATGACTGGATATGTCGGGAATTTGGTTTTGTGCTTGCCATGATTATTTACCATGAACATGTGATTGTTAAATGCGTGACAACTCCTTATGAAGGATTTGCCCTAATATAGCTTATAACTGAGTTGTATCGTGTAGGTTGAAATGTGTAGTCTAAGTGTTTGTGGAAATAATTGAATGAGTATGGAATTTGAATCCCTGCTTGCCATGATTATCCATCGTGGATATATGCCTGTTGTATTCGTGACAACTCCTTAGTGAAAGGATTTTCCCTAATACATGTTGTGATCAACATACGTCATGTATGTTGATGTGTGTAGTCTAAGTGTTTGTGAAAATGTCTGGATGAGTAAATATTTAGTAAAGTGTATGTTATATAGGTGTTGAGGTGAGATTCTCAACTACCTTAGCTATGTGTATATATCCTTTCATGTAACTTAGATTAAATTTGTGTGATTTAGCATGAAATGCATTTGTGAAAATTATGTTTACCTTGTATTTTGTGAAATGTTCAATTAGTTACGTTACTTGAATTAATTGTTTAACTTTGATATGCCTACCACATGTATTATCCTGTTATATTTACATGCGTTTGGGACTACTACGTAGTCTAGGCTATCAGTAACGGTTCCCGAACGAGTGGCTGAGTTAGCTTCGCCACAACAGATGTGTTCGAGGAATCCGAGTCGTACAGAGTTTGCTGACAGTGGTTAGGCCACGCGGAGTGCTTACGCGCTCTATGTCGATCAATTCAACATACGCTCGTACCAATCGAGCTTGTCAAGTAACCCGATTCACCTATTATGTGTTTACCATGTGTGGACGCAACTGTTTGAATTTAGGGTACCAAACTCACCAGTGAAAAGCCCGTTTAACCTTGGTACCTCGATCCGCTAAGACTAATGAGCCGGACATGGTGGTATGGGACACCGTGGTCGAGTTGTCGGCCTACGCTGGGGCGACGAGTCTCCCCGTAGTGACTAGTGAGCAACACCGCCTCGTGAGCTGAATACGGTGGTATAAGACACTATATTCGAGCTGTTGGCCTACACTGATCAGGTGATGAGCTCTTTGTAGTGACCTCGAGCATACTCTGAGACTGCGTTGAGGCGACGAGTCTTTCCGTAGCAACTAGAGTATACACTAGGCCTACACTAATCAGGTGACGAGCCCTTTGTAGTGACCTAGAACCGCAATATCGTTTGAGATTTGCTAGGACTGACGACCCTAGAATGGATCATTGTTTGGGCATTGATATAAGGGAGGTACCTTAGCTTCCCAATCCTCCTATATGAATAAACCTAAGTAAGAACTTGGCTAATCACGAGCATGCACCGCATTACGTGTGCCTTTGGCGTAGCAGGTCAAGCACTGAGGAAGGGTTGCATGCCGCGATCATGAGATGAAGTCGCTGAGGGAGCGTAGGCGAGGGCATGCATCATTATTTCATATCATTCTTGCATTAACAAGAGTACTTAGGACCTAATTGTTGTATTGCGTTATCATTACTGCTTGACTGAATTGATAACATGTTAACCTTTGCTTTATAGCTCCACTGAGTTGATCACTCACCACCACGTTGCGGGACGGTGCTTTAAACACCAACTAGACGCTGTTTTAGTTTCAGATGATGGCGATGCTTACGAAGCGGAGCCGGACTTTTATGATGATGAGGGTTTCTCCTATATGCAGCTATCAGGCGGGTCTATGTAAACCATGTTTTGATCGACGGGGTTACAGGGTTGCTAATTAGATGCCATTACACTTTATTTTGCACTTTTGGAACACACTTATATATTCATTTTGTTCATTTTTGGAGTATACATTGATATATTTAACCTGGTAACATGTTCACACTCTGGAGACTTACAACAGTTTATGTATTTTATATATCTATCACAGTCTTCTGCTTGCGTAATTTAACTGTCTCTGGAGTATGATATGTTGTTTTGGTATAATCTCATTCATGTTTAATGCACTAATATGGACAACATTCAATCATCATTATCTATGTTGCATAAGTGATGCGTTGGAACTTGGAAGCTGAGCTTCTGCTCGACCCCTGATTTTCAGGGCATTACAATTAGAGAGAGAAAAAAGATTAGAGAGAAATTAGAGAGGAAAGAGAAGAAATTTGAGAGGTTTGAAAGATATTAAAGAGAAAAGAGTGTGTTTAAGATAAATTAGAGAGAGAGAGAGAGAGCTTAAGGGGAATTTTGAGGTTTAGAGTCTAGGAGGAGCTAGGTCCATCCATGTCGTCCAATCGATGATCCGACCCGATCCGGCCGTTCAATGTCATTGTGAGTGCAAGGGAGGACAAACTCTCCCTTTTTCCTTGCTTTCTTTCATTTGCATGGGCCCATAATGGGTGGGACCCACCTTGTTTATGTGCTAAATATGTATGGAGGGCCCTATAGTGACAGGGGCCCATCCAATGGCCCGATTTCCTCCTTCCGCCCATCTGTCCTTTCTCTTCCTTTTCTTTAATGATTGTGGACTATTATGGGGCCCATAAGTGGGCCACGCTATGAGATAGCGTGCCTCGCATGCTGTCATAGTGTGGACCACCTTGTGTGCCCTGCCGTGATATTTATTTACTATTTAACTTGTTTATAAAACCACTCAGATCTAGGTGATGGGAAGATGCAAAGATCAGTCTGATCCAAGCTTCTTGGGCCCACCACGAGATGGCCAAGCAAATGGATGGAGTGGATCGTCCATGTTTGGACCCCACAAGTTAGAAAAAAATATAGAGGAAAAAAGACTATTTCTGCATCAGAGACGCTAGACATTGGAACATCTAGCGTTAGTGATGTTGTAAGCCATGCAACCTTGAGGTGTAGCCCATCGTGGACCCACCAGGATGTATGTGTAGAATCCACACCATTCACCTATTTCACCATGCCATTTTAGACCTTAGGTCCAAAAATCAGCCAGATCCAAATCTCGGATGGGCCACACCAAAGGAAACAGTGATGGTGATGGCACCCACTGTTGAAGTTTCTAAGGCCCACAGTGATGTGTGTGTAGTGGAACCTATCCATGGTTGGACTCTTTGGGTCCACGACGAGCTAGCCGACAAGATGAACAGAGTGGATCATCCCAATGTGGGCCCCATTCAGCAGAAAAAAAATAAATAGAAAAACAAAAAACAAAAACTATATATACATCATGTGCTGGGCGTGATTGCAAAGCGACGTGAGTGGGCGGAAGCCCCCTTTAGGCGTGAACTGGGTCCCATGATCTATGGGTTTAATCCACACCGTCCATCTTCTTCACCAAATACTTTTAGGCCTTGGCCCCAAAACTCAGCTCAATGCAGATTTTAGGTGGACCATAGCCTAGGAATAGTGGGCCAAGGGCACAACCCCTTTCTGCAACCAATTGGTGGGCCACTCGTGGGGCCCACCTTGGTGCATTTGTTGCATCCACACCGTCCATCCTCTTCTCCAAGTCATTTTAGGGCGGGGCCCCAAAAATGAGGGAGATCCAAATCTCAGGTGGGCCACTCCACTAGGAATAGCGGGGATAGTGACGCCCGGCCACTAAAACCTTCTAAAGGGTGCTACCCCTTTTTGCAGCAAAGGTAGGCCCCACTTATGGGACCCACCATGATGTAAGTATTTAATCCACACCGTCCATCAGCTTTGCCATATCATTTTAGGGCCAGGGCCCAAGTTTCAACCAGATCTTAAACTTAGATGGACCAAACCACTAGAAACAGTCGAGATGGAGACATCCCCTTAGCCTTTCCAAGGGCATTGCTGCTTGAAGAAGACCAGTGAGGGCCACCATGATGTATATGTTGAATCCACACTGCCCATCTGTTTCTCCAGCTTATCTTAGGGTTTGGGCCCCAAAATGAGGCCATTCCAAACTTTAGGTGATCCACACCGCAGGAAACAGTGATGATTGAACATCCACCATTAAAACCATCCTAGTGCACACTTCATGTTTATTTGCCTTCCAATCGAGGTGTGAGGCCCATCTTGGAGTCCCACCATGGTTTATGTGTTGTCCATCTATGGGACCGGCCGGGACTAGACACCACCATGATGTATATGTTGAATCCACACCGCCCATCTGTTTCTCCAGCTTATCTTAGGGTTTGGGCCAAAAATTGAGGCCATTACAAACCTTAGGTGATCCACACCGCAAGAAACAATGATGATTGAACGTCCACCATTAAAACCGTCGTAGTGTACACTTCATGTTCATTTGCATTCCAATCGAAGCGTGAGGCCCATCTATCAGTTCAAGCTTGGCTATGAGATAAAGGGAATGATTCTCCACGCTCTATCAGTTCAAGCTTTTAGAGCAAGCGGTTCGTTGTCTTGCGTCACTAATCCATGTGCCCAATAGCACACATAGGTGCAAGATCCAACCTGTACATGAGGTGATTCCCACTGCTAGGTAGGCTCTGGTACAAATTTCAAAACAATCTACTCATTAGGCCAGTTACATTGTGGCCCACCTGATGGGTGGGCCTGGTTTTTTCAGCCATGTCATGCAAGATTAGGCCTGCCCAATGGACTGCTTGGATCTTGCGCCCGTGTGACCTAAACACGTGGAGGTATGTAGAATCTGTAGATGAAGCCTTATGGGTGATAAACTCATGTGGTATTCACATAGATCTCACTGATGTTTGCACACCTCGTTTTAGAGTTTGTTTTGCCTATGTCGACTCAGGATCCAATATGTGTCACTACCAATTGTGGCCCACATACTAATGTGGTCCAATGATTTGAACTATCCATATTATCCTCACTACCATAAATAAGCTCTTTTCCCATTTTACCAAAATAGATAAAATGATGGTAATAATAACAACAACAAAAAAAAAACTACAGTTTTTCCTCCCTAATATGGAAAGGGAAAATCACAAAAAATAAAAAATAAGTCATTTGAGATTATTGAATCCACTTACAAGATGAAAATGAAATAATGAAACAAAATAATCACTAAAAGATTATGATTTTTAACATCACAAATGAAAACAAAGGGAAAACACACCTTTTGATTGATGATTTCTGATCGAGAAAAAAACAATCGAGAAAAAAAGCCTCCAGTAGTTTTTTTCCTCCGAATGGATTGGATGGGTGGAGATGGTGGGAGGATTGGGGAAAGGATAGATCAGGGCTTTCTATTTCTTGAATGGGAGGAAGAGTTAGATTAGAGCTTTGTAGTCTCGCTGAATTGAATCGAATCAACTGAATCAGTACGTCAACTCAATGATTCTCCTTGAGTCTTGGCCGAGTCACTTCAAGTAGAAAGTTCCATGGTGACCTGGCTCGGGATCAGTTGAGTGGACTTGGCAAAGATTCAAGTCGAGTCACCGAGTCTTAGAACTACATTGAGCCATATGCATATGAGAGAGCCCATTTATACACCACATGTGTCGAAGTGGACATGTGCTTGCAATTTTTTGATCCATCCATCTGTTAGGTCGAACGATACAAATGCCCTTATTTGACCTGAAACTGATCATATCCGGGCCTGGGTCCTAAAAAACGATACCCAGAGCTGAATGGACCAGGACCCGGCATGACCGAATGCAATCAAAATTGGGTACAGTATTTTAGGACCTGACCAGTTGACAGTCCTAATGATATAAATAGATTACTAACTAGAAGTGCAAACTTAAGCACAAATTTCCAGTTGTCCAATTGTGTGGACATCATATTTGCAAGGCACTCAACAATGTGTTTCCATACAACCATGCAGTAGTCCTTGCGTGTAGAACTTCCTTCAGTAAACTAGCAAGATTGAGTTCTCAAACTCCACCAGAACAAATAGGAGTATGTTTTAGCATTGTCTTTAATTTTAGTATGATGACTCTCTAGCAGTTTTTGTTCTATCCAGAAACCAAAAGGATTTGATGGGTGTTGGGGTGGTCGCAAAATATTGCAGCTAAGTGTTTATATAACAATGATTTTAGAAACTCAAAACCAAAATATGCAAATGAAGTGATGTTGTTACCTACAATATAAAGGTATGTTGCTGAGAGGTTGGATACTCTAAAAATTAATTTTCTAAAAGAGGGTTTGATTATCCATTAACATTACCTTTCATAAATGGCAGACGCAAAAATTAAAAACAATGTTAGTAATAGCAATAAATTGTAATAATTGGAAAAGCAACAGGGAATGAAATGAGAAAGTCAAACAAAGAAATGGAGCAATAAGAAAATCAATGACAACGAACAGTTACTCTTACTTCTTTAGTCAACTTCTCAATCTCAGCAGTATAAAATTCAATCGCATCCACAGATCGCCCCCAAAGTCCACAAAAACCTGTCTATATATAAGAATACTTGTATGAGAGGATTAATGGAACAAGGGATACCAACAAAATTCAATTTTTAATTGATTAAAAAGAATTAATCTGAAGTACTACAAAGGGAAAGGGTGCAAGAAAGAGTTTACCATGGGATGAAAAATACCTTTGTAGATGGTTTTTTGGAAGGATTTTCAATATATTTCTTTTCGTAGTAGTCAAGCGAATTTTGCAAGCTCATCTTTTTCTCCACTACATTTGCAAGATGATTAGCATTATAAACAACCTACAAGATTTAAAAAGTAAAAAAGATAAAAAAAAAAACCCATAATTTAGTGAGGACATGTAATAAGGATTTGAAAGCATACGAAAATAACAATCTAGTAAGACTAGCAAATCTTCAACTCTACAAAATCTGAATGTGAATTTTCTTATTATTAGCATGCACCATGCAGTGCATATTCTTCTACACAGTATAACCAACAAGGCAATGAATGGATAAAAATGAGTTAATGGATAAGTAATATCGGAGATGCTACATAATCATCATCATCATCTAAGCATTATCCCAATTAATTGGGGTCAGCTACATGTATCCTGTTTTGCCATTCCACTATCAAGGGTCATAACTTCAGTTAGTCCACCGGGTAATCAAGTCTATTGGAGATGCTACATCTAAGTTTCTAATTGTATAGCATGGACATCGATGTAGTAGGAGCAATTCACATAAAGTTTTCTCCACAAATGGAGATTTCTCTAAAAGGCATTTTCGCCATGTGTCAAAGTTCTTTATTCAATTTGATGAACACTATCTGAAGATGGCCCTTTATCCTGGTCATCACTATACTAAGGATATTCAGGCCTTTGCTGTTGAGAATTGTAGGGATGTCAACCTCATTGAGTACTTGAACAATTTGTTGATAAATACATGGCTTGCTGGTTGCAAACTTTTCGTACCCCAAATAGCTTTCTTTCTTATATACTCAACTTCAAAGATTTCACCAGGTCGACTTGGTCGAAAACCGAATCAAAATAGCATGAAAAATAGACGACTAGAAAAACACCAAATTTGCAATGGTAAGAGTTTACAGCCTCCCCCCCCCCCCCCCCTCTCTCTCTCTCTCTCTCTCTCTCTCTTCTACCATTATGATGAAGCTTTATATTATTATCTTATATTTGATCAAATATTGATAATCTCGAAAAGATATTCTAATAAAATTTGGACCTTTATTATTCGAATAAAGCCACTATTGTGGTAAATTAGAGAAGATTTGATTGGAACTGATACCAAGTTGTTTGCTTAATTGAGAGAAGAAAGAATGTGGGTAACCCAAAAGGCAGACGCTGGTTGCTAAAAGGCATAGAGTGACCATGATTATTTCACATCAAAATTCTGATGCAAGGGGTGTTTGGCTATATAAGATGACTAAATGCATAATAAATTCACAATGAATCAAAAACTAGTTAAAAGGGAACAGAGAACTAATAAAGGATAATATAATGAGACCAATCTAGAAATATCTTTTATTTTGTTTGCGGTCAAATTCCAAATTCATAAAGAAAGATGCCATAATCCAGTCTTGCAAATTTTCTTCATTTCTACTCTTTTTTCAGCATTTCCATATTCAATATCGCTTTTTATCATGTTTCCTTGAATTATGTAATTCTATTCACTATTCAAACAGTTATTGACTCTAATGCAAGTTCAATTTACAATAACGTTTTTCAACAGCTCAAAATATGAAAGAAAAAAAAAAAAGTGATGTGACAGCTCAAAAAACGATATTTGGGGATGTCATCACTTTTGTAGTTAGCATTGTCGTTAGTATTATCACAACCTCACAAAGAAGACTTTGCTTTACCAGTTTATATAGCCGAAGGAGGCAAGGATCAACAGTTTCACAATGTGCTTGACTCCTAAATTTCAACCTTAGTTTATTAGTACTTGCATGTGTAAGAGTACCCAGCTTTTGGTATACAAGTGGTACAAACATACAGTGGAGAGGGAGCACCATATTCAATCATCGTTCAGAATGCCATTCTACAAGAGATGAAGATGTATCTTTTTAGATTTTATTTATTTTTATTTTCAGTTGATTTTGTCATTATGTTTTTATGAATGATTATAAATAGGTGTGGGACAGAGGATATTGTTCAATCTTCTTCCCACTCTGCTAACACCTCTCTCTCTCTCTCTCTCTCTCTCTCTCTCCACCAGGGTTCCTCTATCTTCATCTTTCTCTCCACTCATGGTATCAGAGATTGGGAAAATTCCTTTCCTTCTATTCTCCTTTTCCTTTTCTCTACCTTTCTCCTTTTCTTTCCTTTTTCCTTCCAAACATAGTCACTCTTTTGAATCATAAGCAATCAATGATGGGATCCAAAAAATAGATTGATAAATTGTTGATTGGACCTATTTTCATGTTAGTGATTTGGATTGTCCAATTAAAGACTAATGATTAGATGGTTATGATCGTCAGATTAGTGTGGTATTTGCAGGGTAGCCCATAAGATCTATGTTCAATAATGTAGAGTCTAGATCAAAGCAATTGGATTGTCTAAGTGATCCAATGCAACTAGAAGCATTATAACTTATAGTGCTTTGAAAGAACTAGAGCATTTCACTTATAAAAAATACACTTTTCATTTTACTAAAACTGAAAATGCCCCGAATACTAAGATTTATTCATCAATATAAATCTAGACTTCAGGTTGTCTACCATCACTTTGGGGTTTGTCATTGGGAGTGATGTTGGAAAAAGCAAGTTTCTAGGTAATCAAAGCCCAACGATCTATGAACTAGCTCATGCTTGACTAGCCAATCAAATGAACGAACTTGCATCTTCTTCATAGAGCCAGGGTTTAATTTTCAATTTTGTTTGAAAGGAAACTCTTTTCTTATAAATTTCCTCATCTTAAAATATGTGTGTGAAGGTGTGTGTGTGTGTGGTGTTTGAGGCACCCAAACACCACACACACGCATACGCACGCACGCACAAGACATACATTATTCGTATTGATGGAATATGATCAAAAGTTGAATTGACCGAGTCACTTGGTCTACTCACCCGAGTCAAAATTCTGTAGTAAGCTGAGTTGAGTCAGTCTCAACTTTTACAACCTTGTTCAAAAATGATAATGAGGAGAGAATGAACAGAAATTGCACATCCTTTAATTGTTTTGCTTGATTTGTGTATACCACGGTCACAAGAATTGCATATTTGCAACCAATTTTACAAGGAAAGAACATCGTTATTTCTTAGAGGTTCAAACCTGATGGGAGAGGTAATGATCAGGATGGTTTACGCAAAAGAAATGCTCAACATGCTCGCTCACCGACTCATCGGAATCAGGAGGAATGTTTCTCACAAGGACCTGTGAACAACCACTAAATTAGAGGAAATAATGATACAACTAAGATCAAGGATAAAGAAATGAATGTATTGTTAAATATAGCAAAGAGAAGTTAGCTATATAAGTTTGAACTATATTGGCAAACACACCCACCCACCCACCCACCCGCACACACACACACACACCCCTTCAAGTTGTGTTGTAGGAGACCATTGGTGTGAGAAAACTGAGTGGGCTCCACAGTGATGTGTATGTGAAATCTACTCCGACCATTAGATGCATCGCATCGCATTAGAGCCAGGGCCAAAAGATCAGGTCAATCCGTGATTCAAGTGGGCCACATCAAGGGAAATAGTTGGGAGTGACTGCCCACTGTTGATTTCACCGAGGTCCACATGAATTGAAAAATGGCATTTTTTTGGGCCTTAGGCATAAGATTGGGCGACTCACCTAATGGAAGGACTGGATTTCACGTACACAACATAGTGGACCCTATACAAAATCAAGGGTGGGCATTCCCCTCGCAAGTATTTCCATTGGTGCGGCCCACATGAATCATGGATTTGCCTGAATTTTAGGCCTTGAGCTTAACATGGGGTGACGCATGGTCGGAGTGGATTTCATATGCACATCATAGTGGGCCCACCCAAGGTAATCACAGGAGACCATCTCTCTCTCTCTCTCTCTCTCTCTCTCTCTCTCTCTCTCTCTTTATTCATTTTCAAATGGATACTATGCACTTCCATGCTTTAGGTGTACAATGATCATCTTATTTAATAATTAAAGTTGAGGTTAAAAGGACACTTATGTAATCCATGCAAAAATTAATCATCTCATTTATGATTCTATAAATAAAAGAGAAAGGAGAGGCTCTTGCAACTATGGATGAACATGATCAACCACTCAAATGAAAACACGGATGTACTTAATGGAATATTTGTATTATAACAACAAAGAGAAGGAATTTAATAAATAACATCTTCATAGTGTAAATATACTCCACTACAATTTCATAGTGAGCCCACCTGAGGTAGTCACAGGAGACCATCTCTCTCTCTCTCTCTCTCTCTCTCTCTCTCTCTCTCTGTATTCATTTTCAAATGGATACTATGCACTTCCATGCTTTAGGTGTACAATGATTATCTTATTTAATAATTAAAGTTGAGGTGAAAAGGACACTTATGTAATCCATGCAAAAATTAATCATCTCATTTATGATTCTGTAAATAAAAGAGAAAGGAGAGGCTCTTGCAACTATGGATGAATATGATCAACCACTCAAGTGAAAACACGGATGTACTTAATGGAATATTTGTATTATAACAACAAAGAGAAAGAATTTGATAAATAACATCTTCATAGTTTAAATATACTCCACTACAATTTCGTAAAAGAAACATAGAAGCATTGGAAAAGCTTCAATTTCTCCTGCATGAGAATTAGACAAGTAGAGCAGGAAATTGAGTTCTACAGTTCCAAACTTCGACAATTAAAAAAAAAGGAGCATGGAATATTTTTCCCACAAGAAATCACATGGAATTTAGGTATTATCACCCCAAGAGAATCAAAATCATCAATGATCGAACTTTATTGTTCCCAACTCAGCACATTGTTTTGGGGTCCACCATAACCAGAAATGTTTGCTTTGCTACATTTAAGAGGATGTAGAGAATTATTGAGGTTTTTACAATTTCATTTATAGCAAATATATAAATATATCTTTATAAAATAAGTTAGTAGTCATTTTGTAATTTACTTTCATTTTACTCAATGAGCTATATTCATCACATTGTAATCAACATTATATCTGGTCATTTGACCATAATGAATACATGGAAAATTCTTTTTAATGTCAGCAATCCATGGAAAATTCTCTTTCATCCAAGGAATTCTTTATTCAAGCTAGGGACCTAATCATCATCATCATCATCCAAGTCTTATCCCAACTAATTTGGATCGGCTACATGGATCCTATTCCACCATTCCATTGTATGAAGAAGCGAGGGACCTCATATATAGAAATATTTGGATATTGATTCCTCTCCTCTTTGTACCTTAATCAGATTCTTTTTCTCTCTCGCCCTTTCACCATCTAGTTTGTCGTTCTACCTTCCCTTATTTTATTTTATTTATTATTATTTTATTTTTTTTTGCCTTTCTTTATTACACCACAAGAATCCTATTCATTATTCAAAACATTCCATATTCTTCTTATTCTTCTTGACTATTCTCCTACTATTCTTTCTACGAGATCCTCTCCATCGCAAACCCTATCCACTACTACTCTCCTTCTCCCTTTTTGGAAGTCTACGAATCTTTTATTAGAGAGGCAAAGACCAAAATCAAGGGTGGTTATCCCTTTAGAATCACTACTTACGAGATACAACATAAAACACAAACAGAAGAGTTTCATCTTTAACAAAGCGAAGATTACCTATCAAGCATTAATTGTTAGGAGCTACAATGTCCAAATATAGATAGGGACCCTGGTTACAAATATCGGTTTCAAATCGAGCAATAAGATGTGCACCGAATTCGTAGCAGCCTGGTCTACCTAAATTGGGTCTAAAATGGTTTGGTCATAAAATCAGGGTATGTAGTGGGTTTGATATAGGCATGGCAGACCGGCTCATGACAAAGATCCCTATAAAGTCCTCTTTTGTTTTTGTAACCTTTTTTTTTTTCCCTCATTTCTTCATTTAATCATTGGAGTAAGCTTATGAACAAATTTTCAAATATACGCAGAATTCAAAGTATCGGTATCGTTACAAGTTTCATTGGCTGGGGATACAGAAACAATATCGTTATTGCCAATTCCCGGAAATGTATGGAAACATTGGGGAAACATAGGGAAAATGATGAAATTTTTCAATGAAACTTCAGGAGATGCAAAAAACATACATATTTGCATATTTAAGAATCAAATAATAGCGAAAAAGACACATATTTGCATATTTAGGAATCAAGGTTATAATGGTAAGTCTCAATCCAATAAGCACAATCAAGATCGTAGGAACCTATTGTCGCTACCAATGGGTCTTCCCCACACAACTGCGCAATTCGTAATCAACTAAGCCGCTTTCCCAACAGTATATTTTCCGCAGAATAAATCATGACCTTTGTCCTATATGCCATTGTAGACATGCACAATCTCATCCTCCTAGGGCACTGGGTAGATAAGGGCAAGGAGGTCACCCATAGGACCAACCTTTCACACAATCCATTGATTAGATTAAGTCAAACACCAAAAGGCAATAGGTAAAAGGGTCACAGGCAAAATCTAAGTTAAGACACTCCAAGCACATGATTGGACACCACACAACAAAGTAGGCATTACTAGGCATACATTAGATCTACAATGCACAACTCCCGTCTCAAATGCATGAGTACTGATTCAACTCAGTAACTCTTAATTTGGCTCCTTATAGGCGATGACCATAGTTTTGAATATCGATGTCATATTGGCCAATATGGCCTTATCATATCCATATAGGTCCGATATGATCCACGATACGAGGCCATATATGCCCACCCAAAAGATGGTCCGATACAACCAATATGCCCACAAAGGGAAAATTTTGATTTTTTTTTTTTCTTTTCGATTTTTCACTCATTTTTCCTATTATTTTTTCATTTCAATCATGGAGGAAGCTTACAAAGTCATTGTAAATTAGCTCTAGACTATTTTGGAAATTAAAACAAAAAGATTTGGGTGGGATTCAATAAATTGAGGCAGAATGGACCATTGTGGAAAAATTAGAAAGAAGGGTAAAACCTTCACTTTTCTTTTCATGTTTTTCATCTTCTTTCAATTGTATTTCAATGAAATGTGTTGTAACTCACCAAATCATCCTTGATTTGTGTTCAATCAACCCCATTTGGTTGTTTAAAATAAGCTAAGCTGACCAACAACATTCTCATCAAAGAATGGTCTGATACCCTATAATATACATGTCTAAAACACCCCCCCCCAAAAAAAAAAAATGAAAAAAATGAAAAAAAGAAAAAAAAAAGAGGAGAAATTCTTGAATATCTCGTTTTCCCACCTTTTTCTAATATTTTTCCTCAAGTGTGTTGGGTTAAAAATTATTCAACCAATGTGAGCTAATACCGATAGTCTGATATGAGATGCTTGTATCGCTTGATGATGATATTTAGAATCATCCCCATGATCTCATCATGAGATAAAGGTCCCATTCAAAACGTGTGACAACCAACTCATCTTAGTAATTCCTAACCCCACCACCACTATGAATGTCATTCGACTCCCAGAGTCTCATCCGTAGTCATCCAAATCAAGGTTATAAGCATTATCGCTTGCAAATCTCATTTAAACAATTCTTCGTACGGTTATGAATCCAATAATACATACTTAGCTATGCCTATAAGAACCGACTCATCTCAGTAACTCCTAACATAGCCAAAGCCATGAATGTCATTTGACTCTAAGAGTCTTATCCGTATCCAAAGCTGTCCAGTATGTTATGGCATAGGGCTATAAGCACTGACACTTGCACATCTCATTTTAATATGCCTCGTACATTATGAATTTAATAATACATACATAGTTATGACTAGAGATGGTAGCACCTTAATTCACACCTCCCAATCTTTTGCATTGCTACAAAAGGAGGTGGCTTCTCAACATGCTTCCATATCCTCAACATACCTTCATATGCATGTAAGGGGTACTCAATTCTCGTGTAAATGGATGAGATTTAATGGGAAAAGAAAAGAAATAGAGAGAGAGAGAGAGAGGTAGAAGAAGAACAAGAAAAAAACATGAAGAGGATAAAAAGGGTTCCAACCTAGACCCCCCACCCATCCCTTTATATTAAAATAATCGCATAATGACAAAAATACCATGTTAATAACAAAAGCAAATATCCCCTTTATGTCCAAGATTAACATAACCCATAAAATGGGCCCGAGTAGGCCCATCTCATACTTAACAACACTCCCCCTCAAGCTGGAGCGTAGATGTTATTAATGCCAAGCTTGGAATATATATGTGTAGCCTGACTGGAATGAAGAGCCTTGGTGAACACATAGGCAAGTTGATCTTCAAATTGAACATATAGAATAGAGATTTTGCCACTAGAGACTTTCTCACGTATGAAGTTACAGTCAACTTCAATGTGTTTAGTTCTTTCATGATAGACCATATTATTTGTGATATGTGAAGCGACTTGATTATCATAAAATACTTGCATAGGTAGGTGCCCTGTAAATCTCATTTCTTGCAACAATTTCTTGATCCATATCAACTCACAGGAGGTATAAGCCATTACTCTGTACTCTGCTTTGGCACTTGATCGGGCCACTACGCTTTGCTTCTTGTTCTTTCATGTGACTAGATTTCCTCCCATGAATCTATCTGTTAAGGAACATGCCTGGTCTGCATTTGAATATCTTGTTATCCAAAGATGACCATTCCATTTATACAAAATTCCTTGACTAGGTGCTGCTTTGAGGTAATGCAAAATTTAAATAACCACTTCCATGTAAGGTACTCTTGGACCACTCATCAATTGCGGCTAACCACGCTCACTGCATGATATATGTCGGGTTGAGTAACAATTAAGTAAATAAGTTTTCTAATCAATCTTCTGTACCTTCTTAGATCCTCTACTCCATCACTTTGATCACTTACAAGCTTGTGATTAGGATCCATTGGAGTGTCAATTGGCTTGGTCCCAAGAAGACTTGTCTCCATGAGTAAATCAAGAACGTATTCCGTTGAGATAAGTTAACTCCTTTGGATCTAGTTACTTCTATACCAAGGAAGAACTGAAGATGATTAAGATCTTATGTGAGAAAATGTTGTTGAAGATACTTCTTTAGTTCTTAAATCCCCTTGTTGTTGCTTCTAGCAACAACAATATCATCCACATATACTACAAGCACAATGAGACCTAAGATATCTTTATGTACCAAAACGAAATGATCAATATGATTTCGAATAAAGCCATAGTTTAGTACAACTTTGCTGAATTTGTCAAACCATGCACTGGGGATTGTTTTAACCTATAAATTGCCTTTCGTAATTTACACACTTTGTTAGGCTCCCCCTAAGCAACAAACCAAAGAGGTTGCTCCATATACACTCCCTCGGTAAGATCAGTATGAAGGAGAATATTCTTTACATCAAGTTGGAATAGAGGCCAGCCATGGTTAACGGCTTAGAAAGGATAACCATAATGGAATTCAACTTGGCTATAGGAGAATGTTTCACTATTATCAACACCAAGTGTTTGAGTACAACGTTTAGCGACTAGGCAAGCCTTCAACTGTTCAACGGTTCCATCATGATAAAACTTGATTGTGTAAACCCATTTGCAACCAACTACACGTTTACTAGTAGGAAGTTTGGTGAGTTCTCAAGTGTCATCCCAATGAAGTTCATCCATCTCTTCCTCCATAGCCCTTTCCCACCCCATATCTAATAGAGCTTCCTCATATGACTTGAGAACAAAGTGAGAAACAAGGACACGAAAAAGTTGCAAAATTTTAGAGATAAGCTTAAAGATGGGATGATTTGTACCCACACTTTACTTTTCTTAGGGCAATAGGAGTATCAAATATATCAAGAGATTTGTTGTATTTTGAGAAGAATAGGGTAGACAAAAAAAATGTAACATCAACACATACATTGTCTTCGAAGTGTTGGACTATAACAATGATAACCTCTTTGTGTGCAAGACTATCATAGAAAAATACGTTTAACTGGACGAGGATCATACTTATCATGGCTAGACTCCTACTGATGAACAAAACAAACACACCCAAAAACTTTAGGCAATAGAGAAAACAACGAATTATCTAGGAATAACACTTGATGAGGTGACTAACCCCTTAAAAACAAATTAAGGCATCCAATTTATTAGAAATGTTCTTTGAATACTACATCACTACAAACTCTTAAGAACATTTAAGTGAATTAAGAGAGCCCGAGTTACCTTATGGAGGGGAAGTTTTTCCCATTCTATAAGCCTGTTTTATTGTGGGGTGTGTGCACATAATGTCTGCTGTAGGATTCTTGTTTTTTAAAAAATCGTTAAACGCTTGGGATATGTAATGCCTTGAAAATCGGGGGTCGAGCAGGAGCTCAACTCCCGAGTTCCAACGCATCACTTATGCAACATAGATAATGATGATTAAATGTTGTCTGTATTAGTACATTAAACATGAATGAGATTAAACCAAAACAACATATCATACTCCAGAGACGATTAAGTTAAGCAAGCGGAAGACTGTGATAGATATATAAACGTATAAGTAATCGTAGGTCTCCTGAGTATGATCATGTTACCAGGTCAATAATTTACATGTAAAGTGTCAAAATATACAAAAATGTGTAATGTCATCTAATCAGCAACCTTGCAAGCCCTGTCGATCAGGACACAACTCACATGAACCCGCCTGATAACTGCATATAGGAGAACGCCTCCTCATCGTCCTCGAAATCTGGCTCTGCCTCGTAGGCATCGCCATCACCTGCAGCTAAGACAGAGTCTGGTCGGTGTTTAAAACACCGTCCCAGAACGTGGGAGTGAGTGATCAACTCAGTGGAGCTATAAAGCAAAGGTTAACATGTTATCAATTCAGTCACGCTGTAATGATAAGGCAATAAAATCAAGCATTCCTAAGTACTCTTGTTAATGCAAAGATGATATGTATTAATGATGTATGCCCTCGCCTGCACTCCTTCTATGAACTTCATCTCACGGTCGGGGCATGCACCTCTTCCACAGTGCTCAACTCCAATGCCAAAGGCATATGCAATGCGGTGCATGAACGTGATTACCGAATTCTTATTAGACCTTTTCATATAGCAGGATTGGGAAGCTAAGGTACCTCCCTTATATCAATTCCCAAACAATGATTCATTTTAGGGTCGTCAGTCCTAGTAAATCTCATACGATGTTGCGTTTCTAGGTCACTACAAAGGACTCGTCACCTGATCAGTGTAAGCCTAGTTTATACTCTAGTTGCTACGGAAAGGCTCATCGCCTAAACGCAGTCTCAGAGTATGCTCAAGGTCACTACAAAGGGCTCGTCACCTGATCAGTGTAGGCCAACAGCTCGAATACAGTGTCCCATACCACCGTATTCGGCTCACAAGGCGGTGTTGCTCATTGGTCACTACGGGGAGGCTCGTTGCCCCAGCGTAGGCCGACAGCTCGACCACGGTGTCCCATACCACCATGTCCGGCTCATGAGTCTTAGCGGATCGAGGTACCAAGGTTAACGGGCTTTCCACTGGTGAGTTTGGTACCTTAGATTCAAGCAATAGCGTCCATACATGGTGAACATACATCATGCCAATCGGGTTACTTGACAAGCTCGACTGGTACGAGCGTACGTCGAGTTGATCGATATGAAATGCATAAGCATCTTGTGTGGCCTAACCACTGTCGTCAAACGACGTACGACTCGGGTTTGTCGAACGAGTCCGTTGTGGCCAAGAATAGTTCAGCCACCAACCGTAAACCATTACCAATTGTCTGGACTACGACGTAGCCCCAAACACATTTCAGAACAACAATACTCACATGTGGCAATCATGGACTGCATGTGACAATCAAATTTAAATATAAATTCTATTTGAGCATTTCAACAAACACATGCTACACATGTCAATCATACACAGGCAAGTTATCAGTAAGTGACGTAGTAGTAAGATAGTTTGCACAAAGTAAATTATAACTATGTATGAGGGGGTTGAGAATCCTATCTCAACGCCTTTATTACATACACCACATCACGCATTTCTCATTCAGGCAATTTATCAAACACTTAAACTACACATAATACATGCCTGTAATAATTTAGTTAAACACGTATTATAGCAACTCCTTTCACAAAGGACTCGCCACGCATACAACAATCATGAATTCGCAATCAATAATCATGGCAAGCAAAAATCATAATTCCATATTCGTACAAACATTTCAACAAACACTTAGACTACACACTATAACATACATAACGTATGTTGGCCATAACATGTATTTGGGCAAATCCTTTCGCCAAGGGGTTGTCGCACATACAACAACCCTATATCCACGAAGGATAATCATGTCAAACACGACTCCAAATTCTATACGCATTCAATCATTTCAACTAACACATGGAGTACGCTATACTCAACATAGTTCATATATATCTATAAAGCGAAAGAAATCTTCGCATTTAGCATGTGAAACGGCACCCAAATCAGTTATAAATCATTAACCGACATTGAAAGCCTTGAAAACCATAACCTAAACATTTATAGTCCGCACCTTTCGCCGGTAAACAAGTATCAAACTTAGTTTGTATACCGAGTCTTTGTCTACGGCACAACGACAACCTACAGTATGAAATAGGTTAGCTATTTCATCACTTACACTATTTGAAACCCTAAAACAGATTAGGGTTAGGTTTTTTTTACCTAAGAACGGCGTCGAAATCGCTGGAATAGCGATACGAAAGTGGCAGATAGGTACGTGGAACGGCGGGATTGAATCCCAAGAGCGAACTCTCACTCTCTCTCTCTCACTTTCTCTCTCTTTCTTTCTCTCTCTTAGGGTTGCAAATTCGTATGGCATGAGAGAGAGAGGGTTTAAGGTCCTTATATAGGCCCAAAACTGACAGGAATGGCCCCAGGGCCATGGTATACTTAGGTTATAGCCAAATAGTGGTTGTTTCGATTCAACGGAGCACTTCTGGAGGCCTCTTTTCTACGTGCAGTCGGACTTAAGCTCCCTGACATTGGATCTAGGTCGAGTTAAGTTTTCAGTCCGATCGGATTTACAGATCGACCGTGGCGGGCCATTTTCTGTTCAACGGTCACCGATACTTGATCAGGGCCACAAGTACATTGACACGTGTATGAAATTTACCCTGATCCGAGGGTGTAATTGGGTCAAATTCTGACGGTCTAAAACCTTAGATTTGGCCCGCAACCGAACGGCTCAATTCACTTAAATCTGAGTACGTTTTCCAAAGATATTCGCGTTTCTCATACACTTTGCTCCGGGCTCAAGTTGTGCGTTTCTGGATACTATTTGGATTTGATTTCCGAGATGGTTGTCAAGCCCAGTAAATCGGTCATAAGCGTATAGTTTCATGGTCAACGGACTTTCGATGCGTGGTCTAGGTCCGATACGAGGTTTTAATGTGCTCCCGAGAGCAACTGGGTTTAGAGATTGATCCTAGATTTCAGGGTAATGTAGCGTCAATGATTCTGCAAGTTTTGGGTCTTGCAGTTCGTATTTAAAGTGATTAGTGCTAATTACGCAGGTAATCTAGTTTAGCACTTAGTTAATTTCGTCTAATTTCTAAAGGATTTGGTCCTGAGTGATTTTTGCCTGAGGTGGTACTCGAGTCTTTGTACAGATTTTTCCGAGACGTTACAGGATACGTACTCATTGACATTATCAGACTAAAACATAGACACCTATGAATTAAACTGATTTTGCACTTCCATGTGGAAAGTCTTAAAAATAGAGAATAATTTAGATCTATCTTTCATTAAATAAAGCCATGTCATTCTTGAACAATCATCAACAAATGTATAAAAAATAAATAAATAAAATAAAATTAGCCATTTCTATAAACCAGTTTTATTGTGGGGTGTGTGCGTGTAATGTTTGATGTAGGATTCCTGTTTTTTATTATTATTATTATTATTATTATTATTATTATTATTATTATTATTATTATAAATGGCTAAATGCTTGGGATATGTATTCCTTGACATTATTAGACTAAAACACAAACACCTGCGAATTAAACTAATTTTGCACTTCTATGTGGAAAGTCTTAAGAATATATAATAATTTAGATCTATCTTTCATTAAATAAATCCATGTCATTCTTGAACAATCATCAACAATGTAAAAAGAAAAAAGAAAAAAGAAAAAAAGAAACTTAAACCCAAACCTATTGGATATTTTAATTGGTCTTCAAACATCTAAGTGACTAAAGAGAAACGAGCAAAAAACATGATGGAAAAGTAGCACGGTGATGCTTACACAACTCACACACCTTACACTCTAGACATAACATTGATGACACGGAAGGAATGACACCCTTAAAAATATGTAATGATAGATGATCGAGATGGTAGTGCCATTAATAGGCTGAGATGTCCTTTTAAGTTGTTGCACCCACAACATCACAATTAAGATAGTACAAATCATCATGCTCATGTCTTGTACTAATCTTCCTCTTAGTGTTTAGGTCCTGGAAAACACAATGGGAATGATAGTAAATGACACAATAATTATGAGTTTTGGTATGTTTGCAAGCAGATAGAAGGCTTAATGAAAATTTTAGAACAAATAAAACAATATAATGAAAGAGGACTTGTATGAACGGTACCCATTCCACATAGTTTGGATTGGGTACCGTCTGGCAGAGTGATAGAAGAGCCTGTTAATAAGCCATCAATAGACGAAAACACACTGGACTAATCTATCATATGGTCGAATAATCCGGAGTCAATTACACATGAAATAGGAGACTTGGATCGTAAACGAGCCATATGTGAAGTCATAAATGTAGCCACAGGGGTGGAAGTAGTTGCAATAGTAGGAGCCAACTAATTATGTATATTGCTCATCAACTTGGAATATTCTTCTTGAGTGAAAGTAACCATGTCACTAGTCATATGTGTCTGTGGATTAGATGTAGAGTTAAGCCAAAGAAGGACCACTGCTTTCTTCATTGTGGGAAGCTTGATTAGCTCACGCAAGCTTACCAAGGAGGTCCCAACATTTTTCAATAAAATTATTAAACAGCCCACAATGTGTACACTTCTTAGGGCCTTGACCTCTGCCACGGCTACCTCCCATGTTACCACGATCACCTCTTCCACGATGGCCACCACCACGAATCCCACCAGAGAACGATATTAGAGCTAAGCTATCATTGGCTCCACTAGTAAAGGACAAGAATACACGTTGGAGGCATGCATACACCTCATTGAGAGATGACATGTCTTTGTTACCCAAAATCTGTGCACAATCCAGTTCATACTCACGTTTCAACCCAAATAAGAGCTTAACCACTCAAAACTCTTCACCTTGTTGTCATGGTTTCTCCAAATTGGTAGTTAGAGGCTAGGACACATTCAACTCTTCCCACATTCCTTTGAGTTTGGAATAGTATTCACTTAACAATTTATCTCCTTGTTGAAATTTGAATATTTATTCATATAACTAATAAGTACGAGAGATGTTTTTTTCAAATGAGAACATTTCTCATAAAGCATCCCACACTTCCTTTGTTGCATCCAGAAACATGACATTCGCACATACTATTCCATAACCATGTCATAATTTGGGCATTTTCATGGATCCATTGGTCATAAGTACTGGAGTCTTCATCGGATTTCTCTATGGTCAGATATCCTAATTTTCCCTTGGTTGTGAGAAAAACTTGCATTGACTTAGATCACTGCAAATAATTTATCCCATTCAACTTGATATAGGTTATTTGGACACTTAAAAAGTCAGATGGGTTTATAAATCCATATTTTGGGCCAATTTTTATCTCCATAACAAATAAAAGAAGAGTACCTCACTAGCACAAATTGGTTATCAGCACGAGTAACTTCACTAGCACAAATGTGGGCTGACCTTGCACAATCGATAAGCACCACACTTAAATGCTTCACATGATGCACACGTCACCTCAGACAGATAAATCAGCCAACACATTGACTACTTCCAACAAGCTACAAAGAGATTGTCGGGAACACAACATCCAACATGAGCAAACAGCCCACACGCTTGCAACAAGCATGCGTGGGATGATATAATTCAAGAAGTCAATGTCTTCATTCACCCACATACGCATGAACCATTACACAAGGCCAGACACAAAAGAAACAAAATGAACCCTAGGTTTCTTAACAGATTTTCACCACAAGTAGGATAAGAATCACAAAAAAAGAAAAAGTAAAAAAAAAAAAAAAAAGGGAGGAGATTTGTTGGAGAAGAATTGGATAAAAAACAAAGATGCTATAATCCTAAGGTAATATGCATAATATAATTGCAAGGGTTTGAATCTAATTATTAAATCAACCTTAATATTTCCAATTAGTGTACGTATGTAATGTTGAGACTATGGTTGTAGCAGTGTTCGAAGTATCAATATCACTGAAAGTTTCGCTAGCCAGGGATACAGAAACAATATCGAGATCGCCGATAATATCGATGATAACCAGAAATGTGGGGAAACATGGGAAAAATGGTGGAATTTTTGGCAAAACTTCAAGAGATGTTAAAATGGACATATTTGCATATTTAGAAATAAAAAAATTGCAAAAAGAATGCAAACATAACAAGTTTCTATTTAATGGGGCCTTAAAAGCATGTGTTGTTGTAAGAAATCAGTCCAACCATCCCATCTGGCCTATTTAATCATCCAACATTCCATCTAAACATCCATAGATATTGCAAAATATCAACACATGATATTTCACCAAAAAATCATCAACAATTGGAAAGGAACCGAAAGATTGTGGTCTCAATATCGCGCATGTTGCGATATCGATAATATCAAGATATTATCAATACTATTAATGACAAATTGAACACTACATACAACCATGTGCCCATGAAAAAAAAATTGAAATAAAATTTACTATTGAAATATCGTCGATACACTTATGATACAAACATTACCTAGAATTTACACAGTCGAAAATATTGGCGATACATTGGCGATATTGATGCATTGGCAATACAACAGACACCCAGAATTTACATAGTTGAAAATATTGGCCATTACAATAGCGATATCGATACATTGGCGATACTTGTGATATATTGCTAATACCTAGAATTTCTGATACTACCGGCGTTATTGGTATCGCTACCAGTGTTATCAGTATCGCTGAGCTAGAGATAGGATAATATCGGAGATAATTTGAACACTGGGTTGTAGTAAATCCGTTGAGGCACATACCTTGCCTGAAATGATCAAATCCCGGATGGGCCATAAGCACAAGATCACATCCTAGTGACTAACCAACGATTCGTAACTGATGATTTATGCCAGGCAATGTTCAAACGGTACAGATCATCCTATTAAAGTAATTTAGTGATGCCATTGATAATTTGATTGTTTTGGGATATCATCAGTGGGCCATGTGCCCAATAGATTGGTAGCCTACTGGCACACACGTTGCACATGTGGGTGTCCATCCGAATCATTCCCAGTGGGCCTCGCCTTGGCATATGTATTTTATCCATGCCTTACAATGTGCAAGCTACATGAAGAGCCGAAGTTAGTTTAACGTGGGCCACACAACATAGACCTCTATGTTTCTAGTGGGGCCTGCCGATTATCACATGATATGTCTGATAACATGCTAGTGTACTTGGCTTGATAGGACACATTGATAACGTTCTTAGTGTAATGATAACATGCCCAGTTATATGCCCATACGCATCATTTGTATGCCTGTTGTGGATGACGATTGTTCATAGCATATGCCCTTCGGCTTGAGACACTTATGGGACTATATGAGATAGGATCGCCCCACATGACTACACAGTATGCGTAGGTTTGGTACATGACTTGGAGTATGACTCATGCATTTCGCATCCTGCATGTCACAATCACTTTTGCACCCTAGCGACATCAGGATTGTGGCCTTCATAGGCATATCGTGGATGGCCGGATTGGATACCAAAAATATCTATTTTAGCACTTGGGTGCTATGGATATCCTTGGGTGAAAGTCGCTAAACACTCGTGGTACTAGTAGGATGCTTCAACGTCGAGACCAAGTGGATAACATGAGCGCCCGAGTGTCAAATACCAGCAGACCGCATCTCCCACTATATCGAGGTTGGTTGAAAAGGGGTGTGTTCTTATCCACCCGAGGGTAGGGGGCTGTAAGCTAGGTTGAGTCTAACCAACTCATGAAATGGGTCTGCTATCGACGAGCCGTGTGGACATTAGCATACCATTGACGAGGCGGATAGTGAGGTCTTTCCACTCACTTGGTCATGCATGCGATGGGGCAACAGCCAGTGTTGGAGTGTACTAGACCCCCGTGATGTTTCTAGATACGAACCGTAGTGATATATAGACTAGTTAAAGATTGGCATGTTTGCATTACATCTTTAGCATATGACACTCGGCCATGTAGGCCTTGCATTACATAGCCTTGGTATGGTTAACAACATTCATGGACTTGGCAACTTAGCCCTCCATCATCTTTCGCATACTCTAACATGTGTATTCTTGTCATATGCATTGTGCATTTACCCTGAAAATCCTCCTCGTCGGATCCCAGGATTGGAACTTGGTGTATGGGAGCTAGGAGCCGAGAATGAGGTATTATGGAGGTTTCGACACCGAATTCGGTGGCCGGGAATTTAGTGAGTTTGGTTCCCGAGTTTGAGGCGTGACATCGTTAATATCGGAGATACTTCAAACAATGAGTATAACTCACCATGTGCATATCCTCCACACAATCTTCCTTTACAATGTCCAAAAACATTACATTCGCACTGATGGATGGTTCCATACTATTCCACAATCATGTCATAATTTGGGTATTCTCTTGGATCCATTGATCATTAATACTAGAACTCTCATCAGGTTTCTCCGTGATCAAATATCTTAATTTTCCCTTGGCCGTTAAAAACACTTGGATGGACTTAAGATCACTAGATAGAATTAGTTCCATTTAATTTAAAAGAGGTAATCTAAACCCTAAAAAATTAGATGGATTTATGAATCAAGATTTTATATCACTTTTCATCCCCATCAGAACAAGTGAAAAAGAGAATACTGCAAGTCTTGCACAAACACAGGCTGACCTGGCACGATCGATGAACACCCCACCTGTACGCTTCATACAATGCGCACACCATGCTTAGAGAGAGAAATTAGCCCACATATCCACACTTTCCAACCAGTTACCAATTAAGATGATTACAAACACAGCATCCAACATGAGCAACCAGCCCATACGCTTCAAATAATCACATGAAAGGTGAGATTACGTGGACTTCATTTACCTATTCATGCATGGGCCATTACAAAAGGCTTGACACAAAAAAGAAAAAAAGAAAAAAAGAAAAAAGAAAAAGAAACCCTAGGTTATTAAAAGATTTTTGGCACAAGGGGGATGAGAAGTACCAAATGATAAAAGTGGGAGAAAGGAGAGAATAGAAGAAAGAAAAAGGGTAAATCAGGAGCAACAATGCTCTGATACCGGCTAAAAGTATAGAGAAAGAAACAAAGAGAAGAAAAAGAGAAAGAAGAGAAGAAAGGGACCCAAATTAGGATTGATGCCACCACTCTCTCTTTTATAAACGAATTTCATATGAAAAAAGTCCCTTAATAACAAAAGCAAGGATCCCCATCATGTCCTAGGCCACAATTAACAATAGAGCAAGCACATAAACAAATCTATGTGAGCCTAGGTGGGCCGTACAAGGTTGTGGCCTACATCCACATCCATTAACAGCTCAACAATTTTTAAACATGAAAATTCATTATAATCATACAAAATAAGAATGCTAAGAGTAACTATGAATCTAAATGAACGATGTAAATAAAAACATTTAATTTTATACTTTTTGCCACCAATGAGAACCCAAATTCAGAAGGATTTGAATAAGATATTCATTTTAAAGCTAATGGAACATAAGTAATAATTTCCATAATAGACTCACCGTAAATTGATCTGGACGACGATCTTCAGATGCAAGAAAACGCAGCCGCATTGAAGCTACGATTTCATATTCATTATATAGTACATAGCATGTCCAAAATGTAAAGATATAAGACATTGACAAATGCGCCCAAAACCTGTAAAAGACCAACACCATAAACTCTTTTAAGTAAAAAAGAAAATATCTTATGGTTCTCCAACCAATCTACTTAAGTGTGAAAAATGAAGCATTGAGGCTTATTACAAAGGTAGCATCAAAGCTTTTCAATGACTAATGGGCTTGGAATTTTGAAATTTTGAAATTTGTCAAGTATGAACTTTCCAAAACCTATGCTACAAAACTCAAAAGGATCTAGTCATGCTGCCATACATGGATCACTTTGATTGTGCTAGTCAATGTTTTTAAAGGCGTGTGGCATAGTTTATGTGGCTGGGCCTATGAGGTGAGGCATACGCCTCAAGGGCATTAGCCTCAAACAATAAATAAATAATTACAGTGTTGATTGTACACAATTAAGTATAGGGTATCTATGAGGCAAATTGATTGCATTGATCTATCATCTATGAAGGGTAATTGATTGGTTTGTGTTAAACTGGACAGTAAACTATAATCAATAATACGCAAATGCAGTACATAGCTAAATTAAATGAGTAAATAAAAAGGATTAAAAAAATACAAAGCACCAAGTTACCAATTAGTAAACACGAGCAAACTTCTCATGTCCTAGTCTCTTAAGAAATGACCCAAGGCCTAAATAGACAACACCAAAGGGCAAATAACAATCTCAACCCAAAATGAAGTTCAAAGCAAAGCATGTCTCAAGAGTCAAGTTGGCCAATGCTAAAGGCTTAAAAGCATAGTATTAGACATAAAAAATAATGGGTCAGTTAATGGTTGGAACTATTTAATATAAATGAACTTGATCATCCATTTTGTAGGCCACTGCTCAAAGCTTTAAAATCAACCATTCAGTTTGTTCCTTGCACAATGGACTACATACTGCGGGCAAAATCAATTAACTGGACTAGCATTAGGTTATTTCTCTAGAGTGAATACTTTAGGCTTAAAAGTAGCTATTCATGTTCAACAAAAAAAGCTCCCTGATATGAAGGTCGAGAATTGTCTTTTTAGAGTCACAATATTACTTTTTAATCAACAATTCAAGATGGGCCCTACTAGTTTATTATTTGAACTGATTATTGAACCATCCACATTACCAGTGTCAATTATGAGTTGTTTGCACGAGAATGTCGATGGGCATCCAAGATGGCATCCATATGATGGCAAGGTGGAGCAACAATGGAGCATCAACATTTCCAATCCAAATAATCAATATCTTGAATGATTCTCAATCTACACCATTCATTAATGGGCCCACCTAAGAATGCCCATGCTAAAGGATCATATCGTTCTAACATTCCTAACCATTTGATGAATGGCTTGTAAACTAAAACCAGGCGAATACGTGAAATCAATAAATGTTGCACTGCATGTTTACCTTTTTCTAATTTTCAATGTTATTGTAGGTGTTGCAGCTTTGTTGTGAGAATGTTAATCTTAAATGTGCATTAAGATATACATATATATATATATATATATATATATATATATATTTAAAATGTATACGCCTTTGATATGGGGTCCACAACGAGACAGATCACATGTGGGCCACCAACAGAATGCCACCCCTATTAAGAAATAAGGAAAAAACTAACCCAAAAAAGATTAGAAATAAATATAAATGAAAATATAATTGGATCTTTTGCCCAAATATATGAGGTTTAAACCTCATGGAGGAGAATCACGCCTTGAAGCTGAGGCATAAGCCTCACCTAAACAGCGGTTGAGCCTCATGTCGATGGACCTCAAGGTACACCTTGAGGCCATTTTCTAACATCTCGCTCTCATAGAGTGAGGTGTATGCACTAGTGACAAACTAATGATTTTGTAACAACAGCACAAGGCAAGAGACTATTCAAGAATTATAACATATTTGGCTTGTAAGGACTTCAAATCAGAGCATAATAAAATTTCATACAATCTCATTTTCAAAACCACTAATTACAATAAAATTTGTTATTAATGAAAAGGCTCCATGTTCAATCTTCTCACATACAACAGTTGCATTCCTATAAAACATAGTTCCAAAAGAATTATATCTGCAAAGTTCATACGTTTCTAACAGAAGTGAGAGCACATTATGAAATGCAAACAATTGCATAGGGCTTCCAACCTGAGCAATCACAAACACTTAGGTTAATGCTTCAGTAACAACACCTACATCACTGGCAATAAATGTCTTGCAAATGCGTCCTTGCTCGACTACATGTAATAGAAGCGGTCATGTTGGGTTGAGGTAAAAGGGGTAAAAGTGCCGCTGACACAAAGCCTTGCAATGGGCAGGCCTGGGGTTGACTCAGGCCCAGATGTTGAATTGGTTGGACCGGGACTAAATATTGATTTTTCCCAGCCCATTGCTTGCCCTAACTGATATGTCCCCAAAATAGTAAACATAGAAGTATTCTATTGTAGATTGCCTTCGAGGGGGGAAACATCGATACAAGATACTAGGATAAATAGAAATCATAGTCATGAACAATGATAATTCTTATCCACACCTATTTAATTCTTGAATCTTCTAAATTAACCCCAAATTGATTTGTTTGAGCCATGCATCCATCAAATGGATCTCCCAGATGGTACGACAAGCTGATCAATTGAAGATCAGGCCCATCCAAGGGTCATTAAAGATCTGACAAAACCAAGCACTGAACAGTCTTTCCTATAGCTAGAACAAGTTCAAGCAAGAATTGATTTCCAAAGCCTGAATTTGATTTTAATTGTTTTAAATATTGACAATGTTGAACGATATATTGGCATTCCACTTGTGCAATACAAAATATGGATGGATTACATATTTTGCAATATATCAGTAACATCATCATCGATATTTGTCTCTGTGTGTGCACAATATTTCCTGATATATCTATGCTATTTTCCGATATGTGAGATGTTTTGTATACATGATATTTCCTGATATGTGTCATAAGAACAATTGGCACATGATGAGGAGGCTATTGCATAGAGCTTTGGTTCATAAATGTTACTGGTGGGTAGGGATCTCCACTTCCATGCTGCCTTATGGATACGGCTCGTATGGCTATGGCATGAGCGACTCCAATGGCTATGACATCCATTCACACTCATCTGGCTATGGCTATAGATATGGAGAGAGTATGGCTATGGACAAATATATGCAGGATATAGATATGGATACAGAGGTGTCCAACCACAAGCACAGACACAACCATATCCAGTTCCGCACAATGTTTTTAGTAACGATAGTATCGGCCGATACTATCGATATCATATGAGCCCAATATGGCATATGATGGCAATTGTAAAATTCCCCTGTATAAACAAAAATATTTTCATGTACCGTTCGATATATCATTGATAATGGATATAACCCAAAATATCACACAACCCATTACAATATCCTCTGCTATATTTGATACATGCTATGCATATTAACAATATTGAGACAGCAAACCTCTTCAAAAAAACCAAAAAAAGAAAAGAAAATCCCCAAAACTCCATTTTCTCCCCAATTTTTTTTGTGAAATCCCTATGTGGTCAGATTTAGACAACATCTTTTGAGTTGTTTGGAGAGAAATCAAGGTTGGCCAAAGAAATTGTGATTGAAGAGCAGAAACAAGCCCAAACCATTTCATAAGATTTTTGTGATTTTGTTTGTTTTTACTTAATTCTTTTGTTAATGATCGGTAGAAATAAATTACTTAATTCTTTTGTTAATGATCGGTAGAAATAAGTTACTAAATCATGATTATGCATGCTTTGCATGCAAATTTATGGTTTTGAAGCTTCGATTTTTGAATTTGGGGAAAGCATAAGATTTTAGTGAAAATACGAAAATCTTCTGTTTTTACCCATTTAAATTGCAAGTCCTACGAATTGGAGATGGTTTCTTGAACTTTGAAAAAATATTATTAAATATTATTTTTAATTGAAAAAGTGACAAATAATTAAAATATCATTATCTCAAAAAAATTTGCTAATGTATTTTTGCTTCTTTTTTTTTTTTTTTGGATGTATTGTTTGTGTTTTGTTACTTGTATTGTATCTATATGGATATGAATTATGTGAACTCTTTTTAGATATTAAGTGCATCAGTTTAGTTAGATAACACAGTTTAGAACCATATAGTACCATTGTTTTAAATAGCGTGTAGCGTAAGGTACATAGCGTATAGCGTAAGCTACATGATAAAATTTATTAGAAAATATGATAAAATTTACAAAATGCATAATTGCTATGAGTTTTTTTTATTGCAAATCTAGATCGTCAACCACATATTTCCATGCGAAATCTGTCTCTTTGCCTTCAGACATCTCTATGTGTGACCTCCTTTTTTTTTTTGAAACAACACAAATTCACAATATGGACCAAGAATTGGATGGTCTAGATTGTTCTAAGTGCTCTATCCATGATATAGACCACAATTTAAATGGTCCAGATTGATCTAATGAGTGCCACGTGCGATTGGGATGAGTCACCACCATTTTAAAATAGGTGTTGAACTAGCATAGAAGAAAAACCTTTTTTTTTTTCTTAAAGAGGAGATTTCAGGTTGCATATACTACTTGTGCTACACTGTATGCTACGCTACATGTAGCGTATGCTACATGCTCTTGTAGCTTACGTTACATGCCCTGTAGCTTACACTACCTGCATATGCTACGTAGCGTACGCTACCCTACGAGTGCTACCGAAAACGCTGCCATATGCAATGGATACTTATTATGCATATATTTTTTAGAGTATTCAGTTCTAAGTGGGTGGTAATCATGTCTCTTTTAACATCTCCTAAGGACCTATTTGGATTCATAAAAAGCATATGAAAGGAAATAATGTTTCTTGGGAAACCTTATTTCCAAGAAACCATGGGAAAGGAAACATCGTTTTCCTTGTTTGTTTTTCAATAAGAATTTCCTAGAAATCTAAGATTTATTTTCAAATTTGTTGTTTGGCAAAACATAAAATTTTCTTGGGAAGAAATTTCAAGGTAGTCACTAGCATGTGTCAGATTAGCATGTGGAATATGTGGGATGCTTGAAGATGGGCAATGCCCATGTGGCGTATGCGATGTTCGTAGTATCGGTACTAGTTGGGGACATAGAAACATGTATTGACATCACCGAAATTATTGTTGATACCTGGAAATGTATTGTTGATTGAGGGAAACATTGGGTAAATACGAGGAAATGGTGGAATTTCTCAATGAAACTTCAGGAGATGCTAAAATACACATATTTGCATATTTAAGAATCAAATAATTGCAAAAAAAAAAAATGCATACATAATGAGTTTCTCTTTAATGGGGTCTAAAAGCATGTAACGTTGACTTAGGGAAAAATTAGAGAAACATGGGGAAATGATAGAATTTTGCAATGATACTTTAGGAGAAGCTAAAATACACATATTTGCATATTTAATAATCAAATAATATTGAAAATACACATATTTGCATATTTAGGAATCAAATAATAAGTTTCCTTATATTGGGGCCTAAAAGCATGGGTTGTTGACTTAGGGAAACATTGGGGAAACATGGGGAAAATGGTGAATCCATCCATCCATCCATGCATGTGTGCATACACACACACATGCATGCGCGCACACATACACTATCCATCCATTCATCCACCCATCTATCCATCCATTCATCCATCCATCTATCAATCCAACCAACCAACCATCCGTCCATCCATCTATCAATCCAACCAACCAACCAACCATCCATCCATCCATCCATCCAGGCACACATACATGCATACATACATCCATGTTGCATACATTTTTTTAAACAATGATTATAATATTATTAAAAGAAGGCCAAAGACAATAAATACATTAATGGAAAACAAAAAACAAACACAAAACCTTTATACATGAGACCAACTAGCAGGAAACTAATACATTAGATGCTTGCGCCATTCCATTACATTTAGTTTTGCCCTATTGAAAACTTCCGATATCCAACCTCTTCAGTTTTTGAAGTTGTGATTGTTTCTCTCCAACCAAATTCTCCAAAGGCCTGCTAATAAGCACACATGCCAAATCCACTTCCCGACTTTTCCCTTGCCCACTCCATGCCAAGCTAGGAAAAACGGATCTATTGAACTTAGAACAACCTATGTAAATCCAAACAAATTTAGGAACCCAATCCAAATCTTTAAAGCAAAAGAACAGTGGAGAGAAAGGTGATCAATAGATTTCTCAGCATGATAGCATAATAAGCACACATTTGGGATAATCATGTTGTGCCTTCATAAATTATCAACCGTGAGCACCTTATTCCTTCCCACCAACCATGCAAATGATGCCACCTTAGATGGAACACCATAATGCCAAAAAATTGCTATGTGACACTTAACTTGCTCAAGATGCCCCTCATCAATCCTCTTATAAAAGGATTTTACCAAGAACTTGCTAGATTTATCAATTAACCATATCAATGCATCTTCGTCCAAGCTAGATGAATGCCGGTTTAAAAGCAATTCCAACAACCTAAACAATTCTTCCACCTCTTCATCATTTAGATTCCTTCTACATGGAGGCACCCAAATAATTTCCTCACCTTGAATTGAAAACCATTTATCAACCGAATTATTTGGTTCTATGGCAATACCTACTAGATGAGGAAAGACAACCAAAATTTCCTCACCTTGAATTGAAAAACATCTATCAACTGAAATATTTGGTTCAATGGTCGTACCTAGATGAGGAAAGACAACACTCAACTTTTGATCCCCAATCCACAAATCATCCAAAATCAAATATTTGCGACACGTTCGATATCTTGAAACACTCGACTTTTGATATCGACAATATTGTTGCCAATATTTTTGACACGTACAAACATGCATTTCATCATACAACCATGCACCCATAAAGAAATTTCTAAAATGGTAAAAAAAAAAATTAATAAATAGATTTTTGGTGATATTGATACATTGGCGATATTATCGAAATATCGTCGATACATTAGTGATACCAGCGAAACCTGGAATTGACACAATAAAAAATATTGGCGATACGTTGGCGATACTTAGAGATATATCGCCGATACCTGGAATTTCTAATACTACCAGTATTATCGGTATCGCCGAGCTAGAGATACAGATAATATCAAGGATATTATTGATAATATCGAGGATACTCCAAACAATGGGCATATGTGGCACATATGGGCAATTGAAGTTGAATTGTGGCACATGTGAGGTGCTTGAAATTGTACAGTGGCAATGTTGCACAAGACTTACATTGGCACATTTCACACTTGTAGGCATTTGAAGCCAGCCATCAGAACTTGTGCACATTGGCATCATTGGCACGTGGCATATTTGGAGCACTTGAAGATGGACAATGGCACATGTGGCATATTAGGGCATATGGGGTGCTTTATACATGAGTAGCATAAGAGAATATGAATGGTGGTACATGTGGTACATTAGCACGTGTGGGGTGCAAGAGAAGATGGATGTGGCACATGTGGCATAGTGGCATGTGTGATGCATAACAAAAGATGGATAATAGCTCATCTAGCTTATTGGCACATGTGTCACATGTGAAGCCATTGAAGATGGATGGTGCACCTTTAGGTTTAACTATTGAGAAACCCATTTTCCTTCCATCATGGAAAATGCCTTTCTTAGGGGTGCAACAAAGACAAAAAGTGGAAAATGATGTTTCCCACAAATTCCACAAAGAAAGGCTTGACAAATAACGGAAACTTAGTTTCATGGGAGAATGTTTCCTTTCTATTCCTTTCCATGAATCCAATCAGGCATAATGTTTCATTGAAAAATTCCATCATTTTCCCAATGTTTCTTGTAGACAGCAATACATTCCTCGAGACATAACGATATTTCCATATTGATATGTTTAAATGATCCTAAGGGAGCGATAAATGCGTCGATACCGATACTGAGAACATTGGTGCCACTATGAGCGGTTGTGACAGTTACAATGATTGTGCAATATCACCGATGGATATACTAGTGCACAATGTTGAGGATGAGTATCATTAATATGCCCACGAGTGAAACGGCCTGGTACCATAATCTCATGAGTTGGGACTTGGGAAAGCTTGAAATTATGTGCAACAACAATATTATAGTTGCCCTAGCAAGGACAGGGACGGCAAGCTGCCTCCTAACTCCATGTGGATTTGATACCAAGGTATATTTTTTGTTGTATTGTTAATATTTTATTGCTTGCATTGTGTCAATGATACCATGTCCGACGAGAGATAAAACCCATTTTCCTTCCATCATGGAAAATGCCTTTCTTAGGGGTGCAACAAAGACAGAAAGTGGAAAATGATCTTTTGCAGGCCTCGTGTCATGCCAACATTAGCAATGTGCTGATGTTAGCATGATGTCATCCCCTGTTCTTGCAATTAGTGTTTGAATTATCTTCGATATTATCTTTATCTCCAACTCAGCGATACCGATAACACTGGTAGTGATTTTGATAATGCTGGTAGTATCAGAATTTCTAGGTATTAGCAATGTATAGATAAGTATTGCTAACATATCAATATCGCTAATGTAATCGCCAATATTTTCAACTATGTAAATTTTAAGTGTCGCTTGTATTGCCAATGCATCAATATCGCCAATGTATCGCCAATATTTTTTACTATGTAAATTCTAGGTAATGCTTGTATCATAAGTGTATTGACAATACTTTAACAATATTGCCAACGTATTGATATAATCAAAATTTTATTTATTAGAAAAAATTTTATTTCAATTTTTTTATGAGCACATGGTTGTATGTAGTGTTCAATTTGTCATTGATAATATTGATAATATCTCGATATTACTGATATCGCAACATGCGCGATGTTGAGACCACAATCTTTCGTTTCCTTTCCAATTGTTGATGATTTCTTGGTGAAATATCATATGTTGTCGATATTTTGCAATATTGATGGATGTTTGGATGGAAGGTTGGATGGTTAAATAGGCCAGATGGGATGGTTGGACTGATATCTTAAAACAACACATGCTTTTAAGGCCCCATTAAATGGAAACTTGTTATGAATGCAATCTTTTTACAAATTTTTTTTAAAAATTTTCTAAATTTGCAAATATGTACATTTTAACATTACCTGAAGTTTCGCTGAAAATTTCATCATTTTTCCTATGTTTCTCCACATTTCAGATTATTAGCGATATTAATGGCGATATCGATATTGTTTCCGTATCCTAGGCCAACGACACTTGTAACGATACTGATACTTAGGACACTGCTTGCTATCCAAAGTTGTTGTTATAGTCTTCTATTTTGTGCTGGTTTGGAGTCCTCCATGACTACCATTATTAGGCTTTCGTTTGGGCCTAGTTGGAGCTGTTTTGGTTCCACTCTGGACACGGATTCTGCCTAGATTTTTACATAGACCTATGCCATTGTCATATTCTCTTCTTCAACATATTGGTATCATAAAGATAATGGGGTATTTTGCATCATGGAAATTTAATGATTAGGAAGGGATATGAGCGATCAGTTGCAATTAGCAGTTTTTGGTTGATTTATTAGGTATGGATTCACACTAGTTGGTTCAAATTAAATTCTAAATGTGAAAAGAGTATGATTTGTGATCAAGTGTAAGGTTTCAAAGAAGAGTAGGATAAGGGTTGATCATGTCTGGGAAATGATTGTTATGTGTAGGGGATTTGCCCCCTTCAACTTGCTCATCAATACTATCCACTAATTTATTTTCTACTTTTTGGGATCATATCATATGTTTTAACAACGACGGTCTTGTGACAATCTGTAAGCACGTCTGGTTATCTCATGGAATAACATAGAAGATCAACAAATCAAAGACATGTAATATAGGGGCATTTTCACACCAGGCTCGAGTGGGATGGCCTGTGTGAAGCGGGGGCACCCTCGGGGTGGGCAGCCCGTGTGAGGCGAGAGCCATGTGAAGTGCGGCCCACGAGGGGGGTTCAGCTGAGGGCCTAATCGGGGCCTAAGACGAGATGAGCCTCATGTGAAGTGGGGTCCACAAGGGGAGTTCAGCCGATGGCCTAACTAGGGCTTGAGATAAAGGTATTGATTTGCCACCCTCTATCAATTCAAGCTTTTAGAGCAAATGGTTAGTTGTCCTGCATCAAAAGTGGTATCAGAGCGGGAGGTCTCATGTTCGAGACTCCTCACTGGGGGTGATTAATGCAGGGGCATTTTCACACCGAGCTCGAGTGGGGTGGCCTGTGTGAAGCGGGGGCACACTTGGGGTGGGCGGCCCGTGTGAGGTGGGTGCCTCGTGTGAGGCAAGACCCATGTAAAGTGGGGTCTAAGAGGGAGGTTCGACCGATGGCCTAACCGGGGCCTGAGATAAGGGTATTGATCCGCCACGTTCTATCAGTTTGAGCTTTTAAAGCAAGTGATTAGTTGTCCTGCTGCATTAACATGTGCCAAGAACCATCATGTAAGCATGAGAAATTAAAGCCCTGCTTATATCCGTGCGTTAACAGGTGATCAAATGCTAATCAAAGTACAAAAGGAAGTTCAAGTAATCAAATCATCTATGCAAGATTATACCCTATCTTTGATATCCACAAAATTTGTAGTAGATGAGTTAAAAGGTTGTCAAAATCACCAATCCAAATATCATGACAGTAGAGGAAGGTGATTTGTAAAAGAAGTCAAGACAAGAAAGAATAGGATTTTCTTCTATTTCAATTTTGCCAATGTATGTTATTGAGTTGAGGGTCAAAGTTGAGATCTGGAAGATTAACACAGAATACAAGCACAGTCAAATGGAAGACAATCCCGCCAATACATATAGCAACTTTCCAAAAGTTTAAAATACTTGTGGCGAGATTTGAGGTGATTAATTTTGACATCAAAATGATTGTTCAAATGGGTGATTGGAATTTCAACGAGCTGTATGTGTTCAATGAGGCGGCAAGCCGGCAACCAAACAAAGCTATTTTCAGCAAAAGTATCAATGAGGCAAAAGAGGTCACATGCAGCCTGAGGAAATTCGTTCCCATGGGGGTTGGAATATGTGAATCTTTTTTGGTTGGTGAAATAGAGGGAATAGAATTTTGGAGTATTTGTATCTCGGATAATTTAGTTGTTAGCAAGGGATAAGAGTAAGAATAGTTAGGTAAAAGTATCATTTTGGGTTGTTTGATTAGGTAAGTATTACAATCAGCCGGTTTGAATTTAAATTCTAGATGTGCTAAGGTTATAATTTGTAAATTTATGGAGGCTTTCCCCCTCGAAGTGGCTCACTGGTAACATTTATTTTTGTTTATTTTATACTTCTACTTTGTTGCCCTTAGAGCAGCATCACAATAGCCAGCCTAAGTTCAGAGGGCTCATAATGAAGCCCTGTGCAGTCTTGGAATTTAGATCAGGCCCTAACAAGGGCCTCAATCTAGTTCAAACAACCCTTCAAGGAAGCTAAATAGTATAGTTGCAGGTATGGAGGCTATAGGATGCCCTAATGAAGCAGTGAAAAAGGAGACATAATTAAAAAACAAAAAAAAAAAAAAAAAAAAAAAAACAAGAAAACAAAATCAATGGCTTGATTTGCCTATGAAGAGAAGTATAGAGAGAAATTCACACGTCAAGAACAAAGAGGAAACTTGCATAGCTCCACACTCTCTAAACTTCTACTCATATATATGAATGTGTGTATATTTATACATGTTTCATTTAGATTAACTCTTTCACAATAGATTAAACAAAGAAATACTAAGATTAATTATAACTTCTTGATGAATCAAAACATTAATGTCCACATGCATCTACTTCATGTAAGTTGGGCCCTCGCAGATTAGATTATCCTACCCATCCCATCTATGACTCTTATCTTGGATTGTTCTTTATTCTCTCCCTATTATTTATTTTTAGGCCATTGATCCAAAGTTTGAATCATTTGACCTGGAAAAATTTTTTAGGCACCATCCATCAACTGTGGGTTCCCTAGATCAACCGTCATGATTACTGAACCATGGTCCAACATGTATAAAATGGTCCACTGGAACATTATTCATGTTCTGAGGACCCTACAAATCTTTATCTATGTCGATCTCAACCGTACATTCAATCTATTCTGGCCATCCATTTTACTAAAATAACCAGCTCAAGTTCGTAAAACAATGAGTAAACACCCCTGATGATAAAACTAAGTTTAGTTACTCTTTTCACCCCATCACAGTCATATAATGAAAATTATGACACTCTAATCATGTTTCATTAATCAGTAAAAAAAATTATTACAGCCTAACCTCCAGTTTACCAAGGCCATAGAAGAAGATAGAGTTAGTTAGAATATCATAGCTTCTAAAAATAACGAGCAAAACGTGAAAAAAGAAGTGGAGAGGAATATATTCTAACCTTTTCGATCCAGGTGGAACATTGGATATTGATATCTTGTCGATGTCACTGAATGTTAAATTAGTAACATGATCCAAAGTTTCACCAGTCCAATTAACAGGGACCAAGACGGCAAAGGCAAGTACAGTTAGGGGGACAAATATTTTCAACCTGCAAACACAAGAGAGGAAATTAGATGATCAATCTCACAAGAATCAAGCATCTCTGATATCATAGCTAAACACCAATACTAGCACTTATCGGTTAGAGCCTGTCTAGAGATTGGTTGAATCCAAAAGGTAGATTTAGAAAGGAAAACACCACATCTGAGGAAATCTTTGGAACAAAATCAAACTAAACCTATTCGTTTTAGCACATGTGATGTCCATGGAAATGTGGAAAGTTCAATGGTAAAAAAAGTGAGAGTTGTCTCTTAAAGAAGTGGAAATCTCCATTTCCTTTTTCTGTTTTTTTTCGAGGAAATGGAAATCACCCTTTTTCAAGTAAAACTGTGAAAACGAAATAGTTTTCCTCAGGAATGTGACATTTTCTTGAGGAAAATGATTTCATTTCCACGGTAGAAAAGAGGATTCCAAGCATCATTACATGCACTTCTTAGAACATCTATTTAGCAACTATCAGGTAGTTTGGAGTAAACCTCATGCAACCATAAAGTCAATTTCATTTCAAAAGAATAATTTATAATGGAAAGCAGTTGAAAAGGTGAGCTGCAATATATGCTCAAAACCAAGATGAACTTATGAGAAATTGAATTCTTAAAACTCACCCAAGAAGGTAAATCCGAACATAAACAGCAGAATCAAGCCCAGCGTGTTCAATAAGCTCGAGTTGAGGCATTCTCAATGCTTCTGGCATCCAATTCAAAAACCTTATGTATGATCTGGAGTCTACGTTGAAAATATTTCTGACAAGAGTTCTCGAATGTGTTGGACTGCTTCTTATCCCCTTCAGATACCATTTTGGGAAATATACTCTATCAAAAATTGGTTGAAGCCGTAAAAAAGCAAATAGCATGAGGAAAATGAATGCGCTTAGAATATTGATAGCTGCTGCAAGACCAATATCTACAAGGGAAGCCATTTACGTCGTCGGAAATCAATACTCCCCTGAAAATTTTGAAATAGGATTAACCAAGTGAGATTCATCTTACAAACGTTAAAGTAAAGAACAAACAGAACGGTGCATAGGCATAAGGCATGCAACTATTAAAGAAAGTGAATACAGTCAAACAAAGAGCATGCACATGAAGAAGAAAAACTATATGAAAGGTGCATGAAGTGAATAAATAAGAAAGGAAAAGAAATAGCAACGATAAATAAGAAAAAATGGAAAAGAAAAGGAGAATATCATTCAATAGTGATATGCAGCACTTTTACGAACTTTACCTGGGGACCATACCCTCATCACCAAAACCCATTGAACTCAAACAGGATTAAATCGTTTTACAATAAAAAGAAGAAGAAGAAGTTCTAGGCTGAATTATGAGATAACAATGTAAGAGAATAATTCTAGGTTCCTTCCGAGAGAGTTACAGTTCCTCACAGTCACATAACAATTGAAATCACCAACTTTTGATTCTACTGAACAGAACCAACAAAACAATATGGCTAACTCCCATGTCAAGTGTTGCAACCTTGACGGTCGAAATTTCGATCTGTCAGTCACTGCAAGATGCTGTGTTTTGAACATCATATGGTATCTGCGAGTCTCTACAAAATGTTGTGATTTGCAGAATTCACATAGATTTGGTTGTGCCCCTAAGAAAAGATCGCAGAATATTGATACACATTTCGAAGAAGAAGAACAAGAGAAGAATTCTGACTACCTGTTGTGGCTTTGGAAAATGAAGTTGAAGGTGGTACGATCCATGTGATTAGATGGCTTGAGATCATGGATTTTGTATTGCAGCCAGCCAGGGGAACAAAACCAGTACGACTCGCCCTATGTTGGTCGATTGTTCCAATTTGGCTGTTTATTTTCCCATTCCAGTCTGGTGACTCATGTCATTTCAGACCAAAACCAACATGACTGAAACGAAACCGAGTGGTATTGGTGGATTTTTAAACCATGCTTGAGATAGAGATCAACCCTCGGGCCTCTTTCTAAGAGCTATAACCAACTAGATCAGATTGAAGAGTGTCACACAATAATATCCCTTGTTGATTATCTTTTTAGCATTTGTATAGACAACCTGTCATTGTTACTTATGACCATCTTAACTGTTTGATCAATCCAATGTTCTAAAAACCAGAGCAGACTGTGTCCAGTCTGCGGGTTCTTAGCAATCTGGATTTTAATATGGTAAAAGCTCCCAACCTGGATTTAAGATTTCAAACTTCTATGAAATTTTAATATGGTAAAAGCTCCCAACCTGGATTTAAGATTTCAAACTTCTATGAAATTTTAATATGGTAAAAGCTCTGTAAATTCTTTTTAGCAATAGCAGAACATCTCTGCATCTTGTTTATTAGCTTTTAGAAATAGATCACATTATTCTCTGTTTGATCAAGAAGAGAAAATTAGGGAAATTAAGTGATAGTAACAAGTCCGATAAGGACGAGAAAATGGACCACCTGAAATACAACTCATCCGGTATACCACAATACAAGGATCCCACCATCTTCAGTCGAAACCGTTCATCTGATGGTACAAACCAGTGGGCCTCGCTAAGGACCGCAGAGGAAAATTTCACGTTCTACAACCAAAAGAAAATTACTGGACAGTTGGGATTGTCTAAATCACCAATATTTCTCAATGAGCCATCATCCACAACAGGACCCACCAGCTTGACGGTTCTGATCATCAATCATGGAACCTATATATGCCCCAGGGCCATAAACTCGCAAATCATCAAAATTCACCGTTTCATGAAAGAAATGGGAAAAAAATCAATCACATAATAGAACTCAAAAAAAAATAAAAAATCAATCACAGATCACCAAGAACCGAATTACTCGCATATAAAAGAGAAGGCGAGAGATGGAAAAGAGATTCTTCGAGACAAACCTCCGTAAATCAGAATCGAGGAATGCAGGATTGATTAGATCTGTTGTGATTGAAAACGAGAAAGAACGAGAGAGAGAGAGAGAGAGAGAGAGAGAGAAGAGAGAGAGAGAGAGAGAGAGAGAGAGAGAGAGAGAGAGAGAAGTTTAGGCTTCCAATGGGGGAGGAGAGGACGAGATTAGGGTTTTTTTTTTCTTCTTCTTCTTCCTCTCCTCTCCTCCAGCTTCTCTGAGGATTCCTCTTTTTGGCGGCAACAAGAGCGGAACCGTTTCGCTTCTTCCGCTCTCTTTTAAATAAGCGTCTCATGTTGTCCGTTCGAGTCCGAGAATAACAACGAAAATTTGAATCCTCAGGTAGGACCGGAAATCTCTACATCACAACACCCGTTGTTTTACGCCCAATTCTCTGGGGCCCACTATATATGAAATCCACTCCGTCAATCAGCTGAGCTCTACGATGCTAATCTCTGGATCCAAAAAAAAGCTAGATGCACAACTCGGGTGAGCCACAGGCCAGGAATCATCTGCAACATTTATTTTAATCCAACTATGTGAGCCCACCGTGTTTTATGTAGAATCTATTCCGTCTATCATGTTATATCCTCGATATTAGGCGATAAGACAAAAACTCAGCTAGATTTATGACTTCGGTGGGCCATACCACATGGGACAATGGTGATGGTATGCCAACCATAGGTTTGTGTGTGGGACTATCATGGTGTTTCTATTTCATCAAACCCGTTAATCAGGTTTAAATCATCAGTATTAAAAGATGAAACAAAAATAAGCATCGTGCAAAACTCAGTGGGTCACACTGTGTGAACTTAGTGGTTTTAGCAGCATTTTTGTGGACTATAAGAGCTTATAATCGTCTTATCTTATCTTTGTATGGTCAAAATAATGGTTACCACCTGATGGACGGAGTAGATTTTACATTTATAATATGGTGGACCCCACGATTCCGGTCCAGCCACACCACAAGGCTAATGCGGATTGGTGACCACCATAGCTTTGTGTGTGAGGTCACCATGGTGTTTATCTTTTATCAAAGCCGTTCATCATGTGTGAATCACCGTGATGAAGAGATGATTCAAAAATATACCTGATCAAAAACTCAGGTATGCCATAACTCATGAACTTATAGGTTTTAGGCGCAATTTTAAAATTTTCCATTGGCGTGACCCATTTTAATATTTTGTGTCTCTTATATTTTTATGTACGGTCATAATAAGGTTTATGGAAGGAATGGACGGAGTGGATTTTACATACAAAGCATGATGGGCATTAGAGAGCTTGAGTGTATTACACGCTAAGTAAAACAGGTGTTGTAGACGATTCCGTTCCTTCTCGTGTTCCGAAATTACTTATTGTGCGAGTAGGGCTGGTATCACATTCGCGTATACGCGTGCCATCGTAACTCAGGTGTGAGCATATGGAATATCCGACAGGCCTTTCGTACCGTCTACGTGCGATGTCCCGTTGGAAAGAAATGGACAGGTAGAGACAGTGATCAACGATTCATTTTAAATGAAAGCCGTTTCTGCTCAGTGACTGGACTTATCTGGATTTGGGTCAGGAAAAAAACAGAAGAAGAAGATTAGATGAGATCTGATCCAGCCACTTCTTTCACGCCAACATGTCATGTGCGTGGAATATCCAATCCGTGTAAAAGGTGGGGCTACACCGTGATGTTTACCAGATCCAATACTTAACGATGTGCAAGCATGAGGAATTGTGTGACCACTTAAGTACGTGATTGGTGATTAATTGTGATTAGTTGATCATGAGAATATGGATGTTTCATTATAACCAAAAATATAGTTGTAAGTTATGCTAACATATGTACATACACGATGTTGTTGAACTATTTGAGTACGTGGAGAGGTGTGGACGCTTAACCTTACAGTGGGGCATGGGATGACTCAATTCGTCTGACTCATTCGTACCGGACCGAACCGATTGGGGGGAGTTGATCCAAACCGAGTAGACTTTGTCCAATCCGAAATCAAACCGAGTCAAGTTTGGGTTACCAGTAACTCGACTCAACCCAATATCCAACTCGATATTGACTCAACTCATGTACACATACATAATGACTTGACTCATGTGTGTGTGTGTGTGCGTGTGTGTATATAACTCAAATTTAACATTTCAGGGAGGGTACAATTATGGTAAGTGCACCTATGTTTTGAGTTGTGATTTCGGCCCATAGATATCTACTGCACTCAACCTGACTTGGTACTTGTGACCAGGTCGAACTCGGTCCGGATTAGTCCAGGCCAGACCCAGACTCGGATTGGGTCAGGCATGATGGACTCAGTACTGAGTTGGGTCGAGTTCAGGTCAGGTCTATTTTAAAACCAGATCGAGTTGGGTCAGCCCTAACTCTATCTGACTCGACTTGATGCCTAGCTCTACCTTTGACTATATGCGTGTAGTGTACATGGAATTATCGTATGAGACCCGTGTTCATGACGTGACTTCAAGACATGCTTTTTACTAAAGATCAAGACTTTCCTGAAGTTCAAGTCAAGAAGTAAATCAAGACGGAAAGTTCACCTTCAAGATAAATTCTACTTCAATTCAAGTAAAAGATCAAGCTCCATCTTTGAGTCCTATTAAAGATTCAACTAGAAGATTCAAGCTCCAAAAAGTTCAAACTACTTTATGTCAGTCTTCTCAGGTATAATTGATCCTAGAAAGACCTTAAGCTTAGATCCTTTCAAAACATAATCATATATGGGTTTTTGTGCTTAATATAGATTAATCTTCGACTAGTTTATGATTTGATTCGACTAGTTTAGGCTGTTGCTCAACCAGTCTAAGATATTTTCGACTAGTCTAAGTTCAAAATGTAGAAAAGTGAATTTTTCCATTGCTTCCTTGACCAGTCGAGCAGACTACTTGACCAGTCAAAGAGGGACCTTTGACCAGTCGAGGGTTGCTCGACTCAAAGTCCAGCAACCATATTTTGGCACCTTCGATCAGTTAAAGAACCGTTTTATTCGATCGCGCCCAAAATTTGAAATTTTGTTAGATCTTAGACGAGTCGAAGGAGACCTTAGACAAGTCGAAGCAACAACATTTATAACTATAAATAGATACCTTCTCTCATTCTAAAATTACTCATCCAAGCTAGTAAAAGCCTTCATCGAGAGAGAGAGAGAGAGAGAGAGAGAGAGAGAGAGAGAAGTCCTCACTATCTTCAAGCTATTGCATGATATTTTAATATTTTGTTTAAATAGCTTTTTATTTTAATTCCTTAATCTCTTTTCATGAATCTTATTCTTTCAAGAGAGTAATTGCTCTTCTTTGAGATCTTAAAGAATTCAAACAAGTAGCTTTTGGTTTGAATTAATTTAAAATCAATCTAGAACCTAGAACCTTTGTTTATGTGACTGGACATTTAACATTTTACTTGAAGAGAAGCGGTTCTACAGGCTACATCAAGAGATACGTCTTCAATGAGAAGATAAGTACATTTCTATTCTTTGTATTTTAGTTTCTTTGAGATAGCCAGAAAATTTTATGTGTTGGTTTTGACTGAGATAGCCAGAAAATCTTAGTGTGAGGTTTTTATTTGTGATAAGCCCTTTAAAATCATAATTGTTTAAGGTTTTAAGGTGAACCTATGAAAGCTTTATTTTTAGTGAACGTCAATATCACGTGTAATTATTGGGAGTGGAGTAGGTGTGGTTATTTGTGAACAGTTGGTGTACACACCGAACACTATAACTCCTGGTGTTGTTGTGAATGTTTAATTTTTATATCTGTGGTAAATGATTGTAATTTTATTTCTGCAATAGTGGTGAATGTTTGTAATAGATAACTTTATTATCTCTTGCTTGGTTTGAAGTCATGATCCTTACAAACGTTCGTCAAATAAGGTTGTCCTGCTTAAAATATTATTTTTGGTGAAGGTTGTCATACGAACTAAGTTTGAATCAATTTTTCAATACTAGTGCTATTGAGATTTCTATTTTATTTATTATTTTAATACATTAAATTTTTCTTTATATGACCCTATTCACCCCCCCCCCCTCCTAAGATTGTTAAGCTTGCATTTTTCAAGTAGTATCAGAGCAAAGTTGCCCATATTTTTGGATTAAGTTCCTTGAGTTTAAAGATTTAGAGCTTTCATTATGTCAAATTTCGATAGGTTGTTTATTACCAGGCCACCACCTTTTGATGACCATAATTATACATACTGAAAAGCCAGAATAAGGATTTTTCTAAAATCCTTAGATGAAAGCGTGTGGCAAGACACCGTAACCGAATGGAAACCTCTTATGTCTGAAGTTCTAGGCAGTGATGAAACTAAACCTATGAAAGAAACTACATTCTATTTATGGACTACACTTCAGAAAAGCAAAAGCAGTGCAAATGCTAAGGCCTTAAATGCCATTACTTATGCTCTATCACCGGATGAATTCAAGAGAATTATTTCATGTGATACAGCTAAATAAGCCTGGGATATTCTTGAGATGACACATGAAGGAGCTTCTATAGTCAAGAAATCAAAAGTTTAAATCCTCACTACAAGATTTGAGGAAATATATATGGAAGAAAATGAAACTTTCATGGACTTCTATACGAAACTAAATGATATAATAAATTCCATGTGGGGTCTAGGAGATGGAATTCCAGAAAACAAAGTCTGTGCTAAAATACTGCGATCTCTTCCTGAGAGATTCAATTCTAAAGTTGTCATTCAAGAATTAAGAGATACTGTTCAAATGAAGGTTGAGGAGTTAGTTAGTTCTCTCCAAATGTATAAGTTAAATTTTAAAGATCCTAAAGGTAAGTCCATTGCTCTTAAATCATCTAAATCTATTTTAAAAGATAACTGTGTTAATTCTGATGTTGAAGATTGTAAGTGCTATGTTTCCTAGCTCCTATGATTGTTAAATTTTGTAGTGTCAAAACCTCTTAAAAAACCTCTTGGAATCTGTGTCTTATGTAGCTCATCTACATTTTCAAGACTGTGCATCTCATGTACAAGATCAAAAGTCTTTACCTCAAGAACTTCAAATGCAAGATCAAGAGATATACAAGTTCAAGTACAACTCCATGTGATAGTTCACTCCTTCAAGCTTCAAAGTTCAAAGCTTCATCTAAGGCAAGACAATAGTCTTTACTTTGGTACTCAAAGCTCAAGGTGAAGTACATCTCAACTACCTCAAACTCAAGCTCCAATGAATTCAAGCTTTAAAATGTCTCAAGTTCAAGCTTCATCATATGTTAAGATCTCAAGCTTCGTGAACTTTAAAGAACAACTATCAATTGAAGCAAAAAGAAGATTCAATGTTCATATATCGCTTATAAGGTATGAATGACCCTAGAGTGACCATAGGTTAGGTAATTTTGAATACATAATTTAATTGGGTCACTTTATAAGTGCATAGTCTGTTTCTCGGCTAGTCTTAGATTATGTTTGACTAGTCCTAGCACTGGCTCGACTAGTCCAAGAAATCCTTGACTAGTCCTAAGTTTGTAACTTATTTTCAAAATTTTGTGTTATTGCCTCGACTAGTCCTGGAGACTGTTCAACCGGTTAAGTAAACAGTGTTCGACCAATTCTGTAGGCTCAACTCAAAGTCCAGCAACTAAAATGGGTCCCACATGACCAGTTGTGGACAGAACTCGACCGGTCATAGAGGCTACTCGACTAGTCGAGCAGGTCCTTCGACCAGTCGTGGAACGAACTTATCTTATCACGCCCAAAATTTCAAATGTTTGTTGGTCCTTCGACCAGTTGAGCCGACTTCTGGACCAGTCGAAGGTGTGATTTCTGCACTTATAAATAGAGCACGATTTTCATAGTTTGATATCCAATTCAAGCAAATTCAAGACAACACTTTGAGAGATAAGTTAGTGATATTCTTAAGCTATTTAGTGCTCATTTTATATTCTCTTTAATTAGCTTTTTGTATTTGATTTTGTATTCTACATTCCAATTTTATTTGAAAGAGGGATTGAAGTTTTCCCATTTCTTGGAATTAAAATCAAATCAAGATAGCCCAAGGTGATTTAAATCTAAAATCAATTTAGAACTTAGAACCTTTTCATAAGTGAGTGTGAATGTTCACTCCCCAAGTATAGGGTTGTGATGTAGTAATAAACTCGGTAAGATCGAGGTCGAATCCCACGAGGACTGGTTGTCACAATTCAAATCTATGATTCTTCTTAACTAATCCAATGAATAATGAACTAAACTATTAAGCACAATTTTAGGAAAAATAATTAAGAATAGGAAAGAAAATTCAATCAGAGAGAGAGCACTAGGACTTTCGAATCCACCCCTAATTATCCTAACCCCTATTTTGTCTGTTGATTCACCTGATATAGATTGATACCACTTAAATAGAGAAAACACAATCTGTGTCCTAAATCGGGCATACAGACTGTCTAATTCCTTTAAGCAATGCCATGAATAACAAATTCCATGTCCTTGGTCGGGCACATGGAATGTACATTCATTAAAGCACCCTGTTTCTTCCTCTATAGGAAACCTGTTCTTGATCAGACCCAAGCACCTGTAATAAGCATCCAAACAACATCCATCTATATACTTTGATCAAGTTCATAGATGGAGAAGTATGGAATTTAAACCCGTAAAGCCCACTCAGAGAAAGAAACAAATTAATTAAAATTCAAAGTAAATCAACCAATACAAGAGTTAATCAAATTAGGGGCTTCATCTCAGCCCTAGCTGAGAGATTAGTTACCCATAAAATCCATAAAAAGATATTAAATAAAATTCATAAAATAAAACGCCAAACCGAACAATCTCTCTCTCTTCTTCCTTCTCTTTCTTCTCTTTCTCCTCTCCCTGGCTCTGGATCTCAATTTCCCTCAATCTGAATGCCTCTCCCACGTCCAAAACTTCCTTTTATAGGTCTTTGGATGGTGGAATCGGTGGCGAGTCGTAGACGGACTCGAAGTGCGATTTTCGCAATCGTGATCGGTGGGCCCCACAGAGGTATTTTTCGGAAAATCCACCCCATCCATTGGATTCGGACGAAATTTCAGTCAAGAATGGGTGGTTTTGAAGGTCCATTGGCGCGGCCCACAGAAGAAATCTCGAAAAGATCAGTTTTGAACGTCGCCGAGCAGCCTGTTTGTGGCCTCTGTACCGCACACGTGTGTACGCATGGGAGTGGAATATCAACATGGGTTTGTAGTACTCGCGGCCCTCTACAAGATGGACGGCTCGGATCTTCCGGAAGGTTGACGAGCGGGGCCCACAATAATTCAGAAAATCGGCCAGCGGCCGTGCGTTACGCGGACGCCAACCGGCGCTGACGTGATGGTGGGTCCCACTTCGCAATGTCTTTGAGAAATCTACTCCGTTCATGAGATTCAGCTCGAAAAATCTGTAAGAATTTACTGGTTTTGAGGTGGATTCGATGCAGCCCACGCGGCTTTCTGTCTTGCCGTCCAATCTGCGTTTGAACGGTTAAGATCTGATCATCGCTCCCTTTCGCAATTTCGCCACCTAGGCGAAGGTGATTGCTGCCCCAGGAACCGGATGGACGGCTTGGATTGTCCATTTGGACACAAGGTGGGCCCCACGACCGACGACAGCGGTCGGTTCCGCGGACGCGTTGCGAACGGAGATCCGATTTTGCCGAAGAAGTCGGTCAACGTCGACTTTGACCGCTGGTTCGGTCTGGTGTACACCGAGTGCACATATGCACTGTGCATGCTCACTGTACGTGTGGGTCCCATGGATATGTGTATATAAAATCTGTTCCATCCATTCACTTCATCACCCCTTTTAATGTATTGAGACTGAATTTGAGGTAGTTCCAGATATCAGGTGGGCCCCAAATTGAAGATTAATGGGCTGATCTGTCCGTTGGACCACTTCCCGAGATCTTCAAAGGCTGAAATTTAATATGTACGGTTAATTTATGGCCTCCATCACATGTATACAGTTTCGAGTTGATCGGATGGCGGGAAACATGTGATCTTGCATTCTGGACCCTTTTCGGGCCCCTTTGGCTTGCTTTCCTCCGATCTCAGGCGTGTAAAATCTTCACTATTGGTTTTCTGGAGTCCATCCCGTGCTCTGGTAATTTCGGAGCGTCAAATCCATGCTTTTAACATCATTTTTCAATACATGCTCCTAATTTCTCCTGTAACAAAAATACAATTAAAATCTGGCATTAAACATTATCATGTATGTAAAATCAGGTAATTACTGGGTCTGATATGCAATATTCGACCCTGATCAGTGAACATTGAACATCTACGTTGAACTTCTACTCCGAATTGGTTCTTCCGGGCTGCATCAAAAGGAGAATATCCAGATAAGTATTTTACAGTTTTTGTAAATTCATTCTTTTAGTTTCATTGAGATTTTGCCGAAAAATCTCTTTCTTTTGGTTTGTCTGAGGTGATCCAAAAAACTCAGAGTGTGGGGTTTTTTGAATTATGTAAGCCCACTTGAAAGACACAATTGTGAGGGTTTTAGGTGAACCTTGAAAATCCTATTTCATAGTGAACGCTAATATCCACTGTGTGAGGATATTAGGAGTGGAGTAGTTGTGTGGCTGTTTTTCTAAACAGTTAGTGTACACACAAGCGAACCACTATAATTTCTGGTCTTGTGGTGATTGATTGATTATTTCATTTTGTGGATGTTGTAATTTCCCTTTATGCATTTGTGGAGAATGTTGTAATCTTTTTATGCAAGTGTGGGAATGTTGTAATAGCTTAGTTTCCTTCTTTGCTATTTATTTCTTTATTCCTTTATATCAGTTTGAGATTTTGATACACAGACCATTCTAGGAATCAGGTTGTCCTAACATAAGCTATTGGTTTTTGGTGTAAGGTTGTCCTTAGAACAACATCTGTATCAACCTCTCAATACTTGTACACTTGAGGTTATTTTACATTTCTGCATTGTAGGATCGTTTAATTTCTATCTTTATTTATATTTGTTTAAATTCCACATTTATTTTTTAATTTGGCATAGTCTTATTCACCCCTCCCCCCCCCCCTCTAGGACACTTAGCTCAGCCTTTTTAAAGATAAAGAAGATGATATGGCTTTACTTGCTAAGAAATTTTACAGAATTTTTAAAAATAAGAAAAGATCTGATTTTAAAAAACCATCTGATAAAAGAAAAGAAAAATCTAAATCTTGGAAATCTGTAAAAAACAGTCAATGTTTCAACTGCAATGAATACGGGCATTTGACGAATAAATGTCATAAAGGGGATAGATAAAAAAGAAAGGGCATGATAGCTACTTGGGATGAATCATCTACCTTTGAAAGTTCTTCTGAGTTAGATGAATCAGAACAAGAAAATTCAAATAAAGTAAAAGCCTAGATGACTATAGCCAGAGTCACTGTGTGACCCAACCCAAGTTCGCATGTGTACATGAGTATATATGAGTATGCATTTCGTTCATCTTGGTCCCGCAGTCCTACCAGTCGAATTCAGGTGACCCTCGACCTACGGTTTACATTTACAATGATCCTTAAATTCCATTATATAAACCTGACCTGAATCGACTCGAAGCTAGTGTCATAATGACCGCATCGTCGCCGCGGTTCCAACGGCGTGTCTCATGCGGTAATCCGAGTTGTAGATCATGAGTTGTGGGCGGTGCTCATTCTAGGCCATTGATCGTGATTGTGGGGCCCACCTAGGTTTTGGTGCAAGTTCTTAGCCTAGGTTTCATCGCTCTAGCCATCATAGGGTAGGTGGAGTAGGCTAGGTCCCTAGCCTACTTAGCTAGCTAGCAATCATGGGTCCTCTTACAAAAGAGGGCTCCTTTTTCCATTTTCTATATAAAAGCCACTTTCCCTCTTACCTACATCTAAAATTTTCAGAATTTCTCTTCTCTAGGGAGAGAGAGAGAGAGAGAGAGAGAGAGAGAGAGAGAGAGAGAGAGAGAGAGAGAGCCCCTTTCCTAGAAAAGTAATCATTACTTTGACTAAAACCCTCCCTTGCTAGCCTTTCACTTCATTTCTCTCCTCTCCCTCTCATTTCTCTCTACTCTCTTCTCTCTCTTCTCCTAGCAACATTGCAATATTCTAGCCCCTCATCTCCCATTTCTCTCCCCATCCATCCATCAAAACCTCATCTCACCCCTTCATCTTGCTTCCTTAGACCCTTAGAAGCTGAGAGTGGAGTTTTGGATAGAGATCTTAAGTTGGGGGCTCTTCTTAGCTTATTCTCCCTTTCTTCTCTTTTCTTTCTTTTCCTTGCATGCATGGAAGCATGTAGGACCCACCAATCCATGGTGGAGGTCCTACATGACTCCTAGGATGAAGGCCATGGGCCTAGATCTTACTCTTTTCTTCCACGGTGGGCCATTCTCCATGGACCCACCATGATGTACTTCCTCTTCATTCTAGCATCTCCTCGGCCATTTAGGCCTTTGCATGCATAGTGGGGAAAGGTGTCCCACCCTCCAGCAACTTTTTTTTGATGTATAGTGGCTTGCATGTAGCATATGTACATAGTGGATGTCATAGATTGTGGTGTGGAAGGTCCATTAGTGGCGGGACCTTCCACCAATGGCTGGATCACTCTCTATTTATCTCTGATGATATGTGGTCCACTAAGAAGGTTAGCAACATCTCAGATCCATCAGGGAGATGGGACGTCCAAGCCCACCTTGTTGGACGTCCAGGCCCACCACGCATGCATGAGTTGGGTGGCCTTCAAACTTGATTTTTTTTTATTTTTTTTATGGAGATTTTAATGCACTAATGGATTTGGAATTTTTCTAACCCATCAAGGTAGACTCCACTTGATGGATCAGGGCAATAAACCATTGGATTTATTTATTTGGACCGAAATATGGACAACATATGTTGCTGTCCAAATTTCAGGTCCAATTGGAGCATGGCTTTTGAGCCAATATTTGGATTTGTTTACATGCCATTTTCTTCCAAATTTCCTTGAGGATTTTATAGTGCATGGACCCCACTTTGATGTGGAATGGGGCCCACACCATTTCTCCCATGATTAAGGCCCATGGGATGGGCCAAAGTGGGCCAACTATCCAGAAATTTCTGAACAGTTCAGCAACACTATAAGTTAGAAATGAACATTTTTACCTAAGTTTCTGGAATAAGTGGGCCAACCTAGTGGACCCCACTTGTTGTCCAGATGCAGGGCCACCTTTTTTCCAAATTTCCAAGGGTTTGGGTGGGTCCAGGCCCACCCCATGTGGTCCCAAACATATGGACAGTTATAATTTCATCAACATTTCACCCATGACAGACTGTAATTCCGAATTTAATTAAAATACTTCTGAGTATCCAAAAACCATGAAAATTTACAAGGAGGTGGTCCACCCATGGTAGGACCCACTTACCAAATTTTAGGGTCAAAGGACTCCTATACACACCGTGGCAAGGGCTGGACCAATCCACCATGTTGGGACGTTCAGATTAACCAAATTTTCTGGATAGTCTATTTTATTTAAATTAATTAAAATACTTCTGACAGTCCAAGGACTCCTATACACACCGTGGCAAGGGCTGGACCAATCCACCATGTTGGGACGTTCAGATTAACCAAATTTTCTGGATAGCCTATTTTATTTAAATTAATTAAAATACTTCTGACAGTCCAAAAATCATAAAAATTTTTGGAGGTGTGGCCCACCCATGGAAGGACCATCTTTTAAATTTTCAAGGCTATCGAGCCCTTGTATTGATCGTGGTGCGGCCTGTAAATTTGGGTCGGGTTTGGGCCAAATACCCAGGCCCATAAGGCTACCCACCATGGGGTGCCCAGCCCATTGGGCTACTGCTGGACGTCCAGTCCAGTAACATGCCCCATCTGATTTATGTGTTAAATCCACTTCCTTTATTTGGTGGACTCCCCCTGTGACATGTATGGGTCACTAAGAACTAAAATAAACGTATAATTTAATTAATTTTTGAATTTCTAGCAATGCCAGATTGTGAGTGGGCTGGAAATTCAGCAATAGGCTCATGATTGCTGCCCATAAATGGATGTTTTGGGGTAACATGGTCCACCAAAATTTTAGGATATTGTTACACATATCTTGCCTTATTTTTAATTAGATTTCAGGCTTAATTAGTGCATATTTAAGGCCCATTCCAATTGGATATGTATTAGACTAGTCTTCTTAGTTAATTGTTGGGTTTTCTTAGGCCCATTGTCCTTAAACTTTCGATAGGCCCATTGGACCCTTGGGGCCTATATTTATCATGCCATTGTGATGGGTTTTATAGGTCAAATACTCAAGTAGTTGAGCCCTTGCTTGCCCACTAAAATAAACCCATACTTGGGCCGAGATGTGAGGCCCAACTTACTTGTTTTAAACATAAGGATCACCCATATGTTGGAATAATGGGCTGTCGATTAGGCCCACCATAATGAGTGGACCCATGATCTTTATGGTTGGGCCCAAACCTTGCTTAAGGGCCCACCATGTTGTTTATGCATTGGGCTTAGTGTATGGCCCACTAGGCCATGGATTGCTTGGGCCTTGAACTTTACTTTTATGCGTAGCAGGCTGCCTTTTGGGACCCAATTGAGGTTGGATGTCCTCCTTGGTGGCCCTAAGGTAGGCCCATAGGGCCTATAGGTGGTTGAAGGTCCACCTTGGGCCCTTGATTAGGACCGCTTCTTCCTTGGTTTTATGACTCTCTTAGCTTGTGGGCCATCCCAAAGTATTGGGCCCCCACTAGAAGACTTCCCTTCTCCTTAGAGTATCTGTCTATGTACCTAGACTTTGTCCCTCCCTGGGAAGGAGGAATACATATATATTCTACTGGTAGTGCACTTACATCATTGTGACCCATATGCATCATCTGTGTGTATTGATTGCATTGTGTGGTGGTCATAGAGGGATTAAGTTTCTCCCCTTATGCACACAGAGTGCCTGAAGCTGGTGCATGATCTGTATTTGTGACTCATGCATTGGCATCACATTTCATGATGATACCGCCCCTTACTTTATCAGGGCCTCGCCTCCACAGGGATACTCGTGGATGGTTGGATGTGTGGACACCAGAAATGATACTTGAGCATACCGGGTGCATAGGATGCCCATAGGTGAAATTTTCAAAACTTCCATGGTACCAAGGATCTGCTCCAGCACCGTGACCGAATGGAATATATAAGTGTACGAGAGCCTTATACCATTAGGCCGCGACTCCCACTATCATGTAGTCAGTTGGATAGGGGTGTGGCCTTACTCGCGTGATGTAAGAGGGCATTACTAGGTTGAGTCTGACCAGCTCGTGAAATGGGTCTGCTACTGTCAGGCCTTGCTGGTGATTAGCTGTCCATAGGTGGGTAGTGAGGTCTCTTACACTCGTTTGACTATGCGGGGTTTGTAGAGCGGCAGTCATCCAGCAGTGTAATGGACCCCGGTGATTTCCTTATGATTGGAAATGTATATGATATGTGGATTGTAGTGAGGTCTCTTACACTCGTTTGACTGTGCGGGTTTATAGAGCGGCAGTCATCCAGCAGTGTAATGGACCCCGGTGATTTCCTTATGATTGGAAATGTATATGATATGTGGATTGGATATGAGCACTAACATCGCATTGCATCGTATTCGCATTGGCTGCATAAGCCCTTTCATGCATTACCTTGGTATGACACCCAGTACTCATTGCAGCATATTCATGATAAGCCTTGGTAAGGCTAGTGATATTGTCATTAAGCTGTCCCTCTCCCTGTACCTCCTTCTATTCTTCTGTGCACCATTATCACACACTTCCACCACCCTCTAAGCTTCTATAAGCTTATATACGATTGATGCGTACAGGTGATCCTAGGCGGGTGTCATAACGGCAGATCTTAGAGTAGAGTCAAGCTTGAGGACTCCAGTATTGCTGACTTTTCTCTCATTTTCTATTATCTTATGTATGTCATTTTGGACCTTATGGAAGCTTGTAAAAGTTCAAATTCTTAGTGGATTTTGTGATGTGTGCCTTGTTATTCTCAGATATGCTTGCTGTGATCTTGGGCATGCTCGTATTGGAATGATTATACTGTTATGGAAATCCCCCTTGTATGATCCCAGGATCAGCCTCATGAGCCGAGAACGGGGTACTATGGAGGCTGTTGCGGCCAGAACCGGCCATCGGGTTCCTTGTGAGTCCAGTTACCGAGTCTGGAGCGTGACAGTCACCTCCTCAGATAGTTGTAACTTATCTAATAATGATATTCTCAGGAGTGACCCTGAAAAAGAGAATGAGGATGATCTTCAAGACGCCTACAATGCCTTATATAGGGAAAGTTGTAAAATTGCTGTCAAACTAAAAATTCAAAGAGAAAATTTTCTTAAGTTAAAAGAAGAACTTGAAAACAATATTTTAGAAAAATCTCATCTTTTAGATTGTTTTGAAAAAGCAAAATTATACTTAAATTTCAAAACCTCAGAGATAGAAAAACTCAGAACTGAAAATGAGAATCTATAACTTGAAGTTTCTTCCCTTTTGAGTTCTAAGGAATCTTGAAGATATACCTACGTAGACTCAAAATTGAAAAAATGAAGTTTCTTCCCTTTTGAGTTCTAAGGAATCTTGAAGATATACCCACGTAGACTCAAAATTGAAAAAATTATTATCATCATCATCCAGAAAATGTGGTGATAAATCAGCTCTGGGTTATATGAAAGATAACTCTCAGAAAAAGAAGAATTCATCTCCTATATTTGTAAAAGGAGAATCCTTAAACTCTAAATGTTAAGACTTGAGAAATTTTGGTCGAAATGATTTTAAAAATCTAAAACCTTTTCAAGTTTCTAAGATTATTAATTCTAATACTATCAGCTATAGAAATCAAAGATTTAATAAACCTCCTTTAGTTGAAAAAATAGTGGACTTACTTAAAGAGCTTCTTAAATCTAACTCAAATAGAATCGGAGTTAATTGACAGTGGAGTAATTCCAACTCCCAAAAATGGTGAAAATCCAATGAAACTCCTAAACCTAGAACCATATTGAAATGGGTTCCAAAGGTTACATGTCTTGTTGCCTACACAGCCTTCAAAGCCACTAGCTATTCAAAATGGTACCTGCACAGTGGATGTTCAAGACATATGACAGGTGATAAAGCAATATTCACCAACTTCAGAGAAGTAAAGGACGGTTCAATTACTTTCAATGATGGAAACAATTGCAGAATCATAGGTCAAGGTACTGTTCAACTCTCTAATCTCCCTCCCTTTGAGAATGTACTGTATGTTGAAGGTCTAAAACATAACCTCCTAAGTATATCTCTAATCTGCGATAACAAACATAGCGTGAAATTTATAAATCACGGATGTGAGATATCAAATGAGAAGGGAAGTGTGATATTAAATGGTCATAGGACTTTTGAGAATTATTACATTATTAATGACTCATGCTCTTCTAATTTTTCATGTTACATGGTCCAAATAGATGAAATAGAAATATGGCATAAACGTCTTGGACATGTCAACTTTAGAGATCTTTATATCTTGAGTATCATATTTGTGGCTTACCCAAATTAAAAAAGGTAAAAAGGATTTATGGCGCATGTTAAATTGGCAAGCAATTCAGGAGTAGTCACAAGAAAGTGAACTCCTTAGTCACATTTAAACCTCTTTGACTACTCCATATGGATTTGGTAGGACCAACGAGAATGGAGAGTAGAGGTGAAAAGAAGTATTTTCTAGTTATTATAAATGATTTTACCAGATATACTTAGGTAGCCTTCTTGAGATAAAAATTTGAAACTCTTGATGAAGTTAGAAGAATTATAAAATGAATTCAAATTGAAAAAGAAGTACATGTGATCAAGAACAGAAGTGATCATGGTATTGAGTTTGAAAATAGCAGTTTTGAGAAGTATTGTATAGACCATAGTATATCACATGAGTTCTTAGCTCCTAAATCACCTCAACAGAATGAGGTTGTTGAAAGAAAGAACAGATTGTTACAGGAAATGGCCAATGTAATGCTAAATAACATAAATTTACCGAAAAACTTATGGGTTGAAGCTATTAACACTGCTTGCTACATTATAAATCGTATGTACGTTAGAAAAGCAAAAGATAAAACAACCAATGAGCTATGGTTTAATAAGAAGACAACTGTTAAATACTTTCGAACTTTTGGAAGTAAATGTTACATTTTACATGACCGAAAAAATTTGGGTAAGTTTGAAGCAAAAAGTGATGAGGGAATATTCTTGGGTTATGCTCTGTATAGTCGAGCATATTGTGTTCTTAATAAAAGAACATGAGTGATTCAAGAATTTATATTATTGACGATCACCTGATCACATCCTCACTAAGCTAAGATGATGGTGAAGTCAATATTATCAATAAACTTGACTCTTCATCTAATTCAGATATTATTGAGTTAAGATCAGTCAAAGATCATCCAACTGATCAGATATTAGGTAATCATCGCACTAGTGTTCAAATAAGAAAATAGTTACAAAATATCTGTAATTACGTCTGCTTTACTTCCCAAATTGAACTGACAAATGTAAATGAAGTACCTGCCGATGAAAGTTGGATATTGTCTATGCAAGAAGAGTTAAATCAATTCGTCAAAAATGATGTTTAGTATTTAGTTCTCAGACCTTCAGATAAACATATAATTAGAACCAAATGAATTTTTAAGAACATATCTGATGAAATGGAAAATATTATTAGAAATAAGGCTTGACTGGTTGTACAAGGTTACACTCAGATAGAAAGAATTGACTATGATAAAACCTTTGCACTAGTTGCACGCCTTGAATCCATTAGATTATTTATTTCAATTGCTTGCTATAAAAAATTCAAGATATATCAAATGAATGTTAAAAGTGCGTTTCTAAACGGTGATTTATATGAAGAGGTATATGTTGAACAACCTAAGGGTTTTAATGACCCTAAACTCTCAGATCATGTATATCATTTTAAAAAGGCACTTTATAGATTAAAACAAGCTCCCAGGGCATGGTACGAAAAATTGACAAAATTTTTGCTAAGCCACAACTTAATCATGGGAAGCGTTGATAAAACTTTATTTGTCAAAAGATATAATGAACATGTATTAATTGTACAGATCTACGTTGATGATATTATTTACGGATTTACATGTTCTAACTTGTCTATTGAGTTTGCAGAACTGATGAAGTTGAAGTTTGAAATGAGTATGGTTAGAGAATTAAATTACTTTCTTGGATTACAAGTAAAACAACAGGAAGATGAAATATTCATCTCTCAAACCAAATATGTTTTGAATTTAGTAAAGAAATTTGGGTTTGAGAATGGAAAAAAAGTTTAATACTCTCATGAGTACAACTCTTAAACTTTCTAAAGATGAAACAGGTAAAAGTATTGATTCCCATTTATATCGAAGCTTTTTTTTAGTCTTCTATACTTAACTGCTAGTAAACCTGATATTGCTTTTAGCATGGAATATGTGCTAGATATCAGTCTGACCCTAATGAATCTCATCTAATTGCTATTAAATGGATAATTCGATATGTCACAAGTATAGTTAATTTTGGTCTTTGGTATCTGCATGATACAAATGTACAACTTGTCGGATATACCGATGATCCGTATGATACAAATGTACAACTTGTCGGATATACCGATGTTGACCGTATAGGAAACATTAACGATATAAAATATACCAGTGGTGGATGTTTCTATGTAGGAAATTGTTTAGTTTCCTGGCTCAGCAAGAAATAAAATTCTATATCCCTCTCAAATATTGAAGCTAAATATATTGCAGCTGGCAATGCTAACACTCAATTGATCTGGATGAAAAAGATGTCAGTTGATTATGGGATTGCACAAGATACAATGATATTATATTGCGATAACTCAAGTGCTATTAATATTTCAAAAAATCTCATTCAATATTCTCGTGTGAAACATATTGACATTCGATATCATTACATTCAAGAATTAGTTAAGGACAAGCGCATTTCATTGGAATACACTTAGACGGAAAAGAAGCTTACGGACATTATGACCAAACCGCTTGACAGGAATAGATTTTCTAAATTAAAACATGATATTGATCTATGCACTTTTAATTAATTAAATCATGTAGTTTATGCATTTTTATTATTTGTATGTTTATAATTTTTTTTTTTTTAATGTAAAACATATAAATTTCAATATATATATATATATATATATATTTGAAACTTTCTAGTTGCATGACCGGTCGAGCACGTCCTCGACTAGTCGAGCTTCGACAGGTCGAGGACCATACTCGACAGGTCGAAGTGCATGGGTGGGCCTCTTAAAAGAGGGGAAATCCCTTTTTCTTCCTCATTTCACCATTCTTCCTCGACTAGCCTTTGCTCGACTCGCCGAACCCATCTCCATAAAGTCTTTGTGAGTGATTTATTTTCGATTTCTTTCTAGATTTGGGTTCCTTGTTGCTAGTTATTCTTCATTTTGAATTGATTCAAGTAGCGAAATAGCTAACGTATCCCATGCTATAGGTTGATATACTGTCGTAGGCGAAGACTTAAAGATTCTACCGTATTCGTTACGATTCTACGGTAAAAGGTGTAAACTTTAGACGTATAGGTTATGGTTTTCAACGCTTTCAATGCCATATAATGATAGATTCATAATCTGTATGTTATTGCACATGTACAAAGTGTTGTCCGTTTCATTTTTCGGTTATACGTTAACTATGTTGAATATATTGTATTCCCTGTATTTGTAGAAAGTACCATATACGTATAAATTTTAAAAGTATGTTTGCTATGATTAATCACTGTATGAACATGCTATGTATGTGTATAATACTTGGTGAAGGGGTTCACCCTAATACTTGTTTTTGTAAAGTATACGCTATGTATGTTGAAAGAGTGTATCCTAAGTGTTTGTGAAAATGCTTGTAAGAGTAAGTGCTTAGAGAATTGTGCTTTAGGTAGGTGTTGAGATAGGATTCTCAGCTACCTTTGAGTTGTATATGATTTCCTCCAAGTTGTTTGTTTAATTTAACCGCTTACTTATGAAATATATGTGTTTGTATTTCCTGTTTATATTGTGCTTTATAACATGCTTCATAACATGCTTTATGACATGCTTGTTAACATACTTGAATTACTTTGTTTATTCTACTTTACTCTACATGCTTCTGGTTAAGGATTGATTGTGTTTGGGGCTATGATTATAGTCCAGGCAATCGGAAACAGAAATGAATGCATGACTGAGATTCATTCGCCATGCGAGATGTGTTCGACGAACCCGAGCCGTATTTCGGTTGACGATAGTGGCTGGCCACACGAAGTGTTTATGCGCTTTATATCGTTTAACTTATTGTGCACTCGAGCTAGCCGAGCCCGTCAAGTAACCCGATCTGTCTTATGTATGTTCACCATGTTTGGATGCTTCTGTTTGAACCTGAGGTACTAACCTTACCAGTGGAATCCTGTTAACCGTGGTAACTCGATCCGGAAAGACTCATGAGCCGGGCATGGTGGTATGGGACACCGTGGTCGAGCTGTTAGCCTGCGCTGGGGCCACGAGCCTCCCCGTAGTGACCATTGAGCAACCAGACTCGTGAGCCGATTATGGTGGTATGGGACACTATATTCGAGCTGTCGGCCTACACTGCTTTGATGGGTGATGGGGGAGTGGTGCAACGATTCCATGTAACAGCCCTGACAGCCCTGACCATACCTGGTGTAGTGACCTCGAGCATACTCTAAATCTACGATGAGACGACGAGCCTTCCCGTAGTAATAGAGTATAAATTAGGCCTGTATTGATAGAGTATAAACTAGGCCTGTATTGATAAGGTGATGGGGGAGTGGTGTAACGATTCCATGTAACAGCCCTGGCAACCCTTGCAGCGACCTAGAAACACACCATCATATGAGATTGTCTAAGACTAACGACCCTATAATGGATCATTGTTTGGGAATGATATAAGGAAGGTACCTTAGTTTCCTAATACTGCTGTTTGAAATTAACTAATAACAACTCAGTAATCATGCTCATCATTGCATTGCATGTGCCTGGAAGATGTTGAGCACTGAGGGTGACAGCATGCTGCGGACGTAAGATGGTGCGGTACGAGGGGAGTATGTTGGCGAGGGCATGCATCATAATCGCATCTGATCCTTACATTAATTACAGTACTTAGGAATGTTGATTGTACTGCTTTATCATTACTGCTTGATTGAATTGATAACATGTTAACCTATGCTTTATTGTTCCACTGAGTTGATCACTCACTCCCACGTTACGGGACGGTGTTCTGGACACCCACTAGACTTTATCTGATTGCAGATGGCGACGCTACTTCTAAGGCAGAGCCGGACTTTGTGATGACGAGGATGCTTTCTCGTATATGCTGTTTTCTGGCGGCTTCATGTGAGCCGTGTCTTGATCGATGGGGTTACAGGGATGTCGACTAGAGGACCTTACACATTTTGTATATTTTTGAATTGTACTTGTCATTCATTAACCTGATAACATTTTCACACTCTGGAGACTTACCATAGTTTATATATTTTATACATTTATCACAGTCTTCCGCTTGCAATTTAACTGTCTCTGGAGTATGATATGCTGTTTTGGTATAATCTCATTCATGTTTCAATGCTCTCATCATAATCATCATTATCTATGTTGCATAAGTGATGCGTTGGAACTCGGGAGCTGAGTTTTGCTCGACCCCCGATTTTCAGGGCGTTACACAACACCCATCCCATATCAATCCATCATTCCTCTCTCCCTTTCATTCTCTAAGCAATTCCCAAATCCCATGAGAGCTTCCAACGTCCAAGCTCATCTCTCTTAAAAACTATGTGTGGCCCACCTTCTCATCTCCCATCTCAACCACTCATTCTCCATCAACCTCCATTAAAATAGAAGGCAAGGAGCATAGGAGTTCAAGGAGCTAAAGAAGGTGGCCGATAGTTGGGTGATCTACCGTCAATTTGCATTTGAGGGCCCACATATACATGGGACCCATTATGATATATGTGTTGTAATCATGAGGGGCCCATAGTGGCGGGGTCCCTCCATCATCATTTCTCTCTCTCTCTCTCTATTTTCCTATTGCGGCCCACCTTGAAGAATAGTTTAGATCCACACCATGGACGGTGGAAATCCCACCTTAATATATGATCCATACCATCCAGTGATCAGGCCTAGACAGAGGTAAATACAAATATCACCTTGATCCAACACGTGTGGCCCATTGGATGTGGGACCACTGTGATGAAAGTATTTTATCCGTCGTCTAGGGACTGGACAGTGGAGACCCACCTCTCTATTCATAACTAGGTCACCCGTCCAAGGCTGGATCTTAGACCGGTCAATAATAATAATAATAATAAAATATACTTATAATATTAATATATATATATATATATATATATATATATATATATATATATATATATATATATATATATATAATATTCTATATTTGGACGTTGAGGTGGCCCATCTACGTGGGATCCACCTGACGAATGGTTAGGATATATGCAACAAGTGGCCCACATACATGGGACCCACCTGACGAATGGTTTGGATGGCATATACATGGTAGGTGGGCCACCCTTTGACGTGGAACCCACCTTCATTATATAAAAAAAGAAAATCTGCACCGTCTAGACTCATTTGGACGGTGGGATCTGGGCTACCCATATATATGTATTATATATATATAATATTATATTATATTGTATTTAGGTGGGATGACCTACCCACGTGTGTGAGACCCACCTAACGAATGGGCTGGATGGTTGGACCTGGTCGTGATCCAGACTGTCCATCCACATTGTATGGGCCATGCGTGTGGACTCCACCATGATGCCTGCGTTATATCCCACTGTCCATCATCTGGATGGTGGGCCAGTAATCCACGCAGTTACTAGTTGCTGTACATTAGCAAGTTCCGTGGGATTCCACAACGAGGTGTGAGTTGAAATCCACACCATCCGTCTATTTTTGAAAGGGGACGTGGGGCCCACCTTGGTGATGTGCTGGGAGCAGTATGACCCCTCTCTAATGCATGTGTTGTATCCCTACCATTCATCTGTTGAACGTGTGGGGCCTAGCACACCACCGTCCATTCATTCGGCGAATCGTCAAAGGCTTGAGACTAAAAATAAGACAGATCCAGGTGGACCACACTACAAAAACAGTGGAGTAGAACGCCTACCAATGAGACCCTTTTTAGGTCACAGAGGTTTTGGACTAATATGAAATTTGTTTTTCCTCTCACTTCAAGTCTTTATGACCTTATGAACTGACTGGATGGAAAATGAACGCTATGGTGAGTCCCTCTAAATTTTAACAGTGGAAATCATTATCACCACTATCATTTGTGTTATGGTCCAGATGATCCTTGATCTGATTCATTGTTTGGAGAATGCTCTAAAATGACCTCTATAGATGGATGAATGGTGCGGCCCAGGTAGTGTAGCCCACTTGTTGTATTTGGGAGGCCCAATATGAGGTATTTGGGGCCCATGGGTTAAGGCCCATTATGATATATATTAGGCCCATTTGATTCAACCCATCGACTCGACCCATTTGTATCGGCCCATTGTGATATATATTAGGCCCATTTGATTCAACCCATCGACTCGACCCATTTGTATCGGCCCATTTGATCGACCCAATTGACTTGACCCATTTAATTCGGCCCATTCACTCGGCCCATTTAATCGGCCCAATTGACTTGGCCCATTTGATTCAGCCCATCGACTCGACCCATTTGTATCGGCCCATTTGATCGACCCAATTGACTTGACCCATTTGATTCGGCCCATTCACTCGGCCCATTTGATCGACCTAATTGACTTGCCCCATTTGATTCGACCCGTTGATACAGCCCTATGTTATATAAATTGGCACATGAGTGAGGCCCAATGTGATGCGTATATGCCCCAAAAGCAAGGCCCATGATGATGTGTATTGGACCCTTGTATGAGACCGTGGACCCATTATACGATTGACCTTATGAGCATCATTCCTTAAGAGCAATGTTGGTTAAAGGTCCACATTGATGGGCAATGATGGTTGGACGCTCACATTGTGACCTTCCCTTAGGCCTTGTTAGGCCCTTCCTCATCATTCTCTCGTGGGTTAACCCTAATCAGTGGGCCCCATTCACAATAGACGGATGGTTTATGCTATCGGGTTTAATATAACCACGACTAAGGGCCGATCTTTATATTATGGTTCAATCGGCTATTCATATATGGACCCTGCCTTGCTTATAGACCGATTATCGATGTTGATTATTGGTTCTATTATCGAGGCCAATCCGATTGTCGAGGCCAATTCTGATTATTATCGAGGTCAATTCTGATTATTGAGGCTAATTCTGGTTATTGAGGCCGACTCCGATTGTCGAGGCCGATTCCAATTATAATTAAGGATGATTCTGATTATTGAGGTCGATTCTGAGTATCGTGGCCGACTCCGATTGTCAAGGTCGGATATCGAGTTCAATTATCGAGGCCCATTGTGACGTATATGTGGCCTATATTTGAGGCCCATTCTGATGAGCATTCAGCATCGGCTTGATGCATTTGAGGCTTATGTAATGTATGTGAGACCTATGTGATGAGGCCCATTGTGGTTCATTTGAGGGTCAGGCAATGGAGCCCATTGTGTTGTATATTAGGCCCTTGTGAGAGGCCCATTGTGATGTATATTAAACTCTTGAGTGAGGCTCATGGTGTCGTATATTAGGCCCTTGTGTGAGGTTATGGGTCCACTATATGTTAGGCTCTATGCGAGCCAGTCCTTGGAGGCAATGTTGGTTAAATATCTACATTATCGAGGCCGATTGTCGATGCCGATTATTAATACCGATTATGAGTATGTGATAGTATAGCATCATGATACATGCCCATACGCATCATCTGCATATTTTTTTATGAGATATGGTTGATCATTGCATATGTCATTAGGTAGGTTGTTATGAGACTCCCTAATAGGCGGAGATTGTCTCACATGAGCTCATGGTATGCACAAGATTGATGCATGACTGGATTGTATGACTCATGCATCTGGCATTGTATGTTGTGATTATTGTACGCCCTAGCGACATCAAGGCCGTAGCCTCAACAGGCATATCGTGGATGGCCAGATGAGACACTAGAAATATGTTATTAGCATCGGGCTACCATAGATGGCCTTAGGTGAAAATTCCTAAACCCTCTTGGTACTAGAGGATGCCCCAATGTCGAGACTGAGTGGATATATATGAGCGCATGAGGGCCATATACTAGTAGGTCGCATCTCCCACTGTGTCATGGCCGGTTGAGAGGGGGTGTGACCTTACCTGCCTGAGGGAGTTGGCATAGTTAGGCCGAGTTTGACCAGCTTGTAAATGGGTCCGCTATCGACGTGTCAGGTAGATATTGGCCGACTACTGGCCAGGCGGATAGTGAGGTCTTTTTCACTTACCTAGTTGTGTGCTTGATGGGGCGGTAAGCTGGTGTAGAGTGTACTAGACCCTGGTGATGATCCCAGAGATAAACAGTACTGATATGTGGACTTATTGGGCAAGAGTTGCATACTTATTCATTCATTCACTTATTCACTATCCACTTGGGCTGGTGGTGTGCAACTATTTGTTACGTGTGCCTTCGCAATGGCCAGGATTTCGGTTGGGCACGCATGATTAACCTAAGATCAGGAGTTTACCACATTGAGTTTAACTATCCAAATTTAAGTATGAGACTGGTTTGGATAGAAGTCCCTTGTGATGGACCCCATAGCCTATGATACTACTTACTATCATCCTGACTTCACACTCCAGCATGGTCATTCCATTCGCACCACATATTGCATTACATCTGTGGCATATGGTATTTTGGGTTACTGTGTTTGTACATTTATATGGTCTAGATATGGCATCTGATATTTGGTTCTTTATGATTCTTCATTTGCATAGTTGATCTGTATTACATACTTTAATATCATATGATTCATAATCTTACTTGTATTTCCGACATTGTATGATTGTGATGTTGTATTTGTGTGCTTGGCACTTATCTTGCGCACATACTTTCACCACCTTCTAAGCTTTCTATAAGCTTATGCACGATAGATGCATGCAGGAGATGATAGGTTGCAGAAACATGGAGCTTGAAACATGTAGCTGACTTCTGGAGTTTTGATTTTACCATATGTATTTCCTTTTCAGCATTGTATTTAAATGTTTATATTAGTGGATTTGTGATGATGATGTTACCTTTGTGATTTGGGTAAACTTGTGGTTATGCCTTTTACGAGATAAATGCACATTGGAAAATCCTCCTTGTAGGATCCCAAGATCGGAACCTGGCATATGGGCACTGGGAGCCGAGAATGGGACACTACCGAGGCTGTCGGTACCAGATTCGACAATCAGGATTCTTATAAATCCGATTTCCAGGTTTGGGGCGTGACAACCAAACCTAAGGTCTTTATAGGGTTATACCACCTGTTGGTTAGCAAATATAGAGATCAACTAGTCATGAAACCAAGCGACATCTTCTTAAGATGATTAGCCGATCACGAGCTGATCATCAGACTTGTAGAGTAGTTGTGATCTAACAGTATTTGTGATTTTACCGGTATCACTTTTATCTCATGAAATTTGACAACCTTATGTGTGTCAAACATATAAGCACTTACAAAAAGAAATTAAAAAAAAAAAGAGTTCATCAAGAGGTTCATCCCTTAGCCTTAGCTAAGAGATTAGCCTAGCATGGTAAACATCTTACAACAAAAATAAGGAAAAAACAAACTAGACTGAAGGATTAAGGAAAATGGCGCCGAAGAATCTTTGCCTTCACTTGCTCTCTCTCTCTCTCTCTCTCTCTCTATAGACCTAATTCATGTTTAAAATAGCCTAGAGACGCTTGTTTATATGAGAAAATTTTGCACCGACTCGAGAAGTTATGCACTTTCACGCTTACGTGCATCGTCAATCAATCGTGAGCGATCAAAGGTATCTTCGATCGATTGAACTCCAATTCTCGATCAATCGAAAATGCTAAAAAAATGTCCAACAAGAAAATTCAAAAATCAATTGTATTGTTGATCGATCGAACCCTACACTTTTGATTGATCGAAAGTAGTAAAAAGTGTCCAGAGAGTTTAGTCCTGAAATCTAAATTTCTTCGATCCTTCACTCGGTCAATCAAGAGTGATCAATGGTTGATCGATCGATCAAAAGTTCTGAGTGATCAATTGATGTTGAGGGTCGAATATTGCATATCAAACCCTAGTTACTACCTGGATTTATGAACATGATACTGTTTAACAGCCTATTTTAATCGTGTTTGCGTTGCAAGGTGACTTTAGGAGCTTGGATTGAAACAGGGTGCTAAAAGCTGAGATTTAACATTTAGAATTCACCAAAGCATGGGACGGACCCCAGGAGACTAAGATCGTCAGATTTGCATGCCATAGATCCAAGAAAATCGAGAAACCGAAGCTCAAGTGGCCCGAAAGACGTCCAGAATGCAAGATCACCGGGTTCCCACCATCCGTTCAATTTGAAACTCCATACATGGCCTGAGGACCATAAATTAACCGTACACGTCTATTTTTAGCCATTGGATCCCTCTAGAAGTGGCCCAACGGTTAGATCAACTATTAAATCATTGATTTGGGGCCCACTTGATCTCTGGATATTCTTCGAACTAGGGCTCAACAACTTTAATGAGATGAAGAAAGGGATGGACAGATCGGATCTCTCACGAGTAGCACAGTGGACCACACCTGAGTTGGGTGTGCACAGTGCACAAGTGCACTAGCCGTGCACGACAACGAAGAGACAGTCAAACCGTCTCTTGACCGAGCTCCTTCCTAAAAACGGAAATTCCGTTTTTCCTTCCATCGTCCGCACAGGGACTTGCGGGCGGATCTTTATGGGCCACCACTGTGTATCAAAGTTCAAATCTGGACCGTCTATCAGACCTAAAAGGTCCCACTTACCATGGCCTAGGTGTTCAAAGTCCAAAAGAGGATAGAGAGAACGATCTCCAACCCTTTGACAGACAACGGACGACAGGAACGAAGAATCAGTGGGCCGTAATAACAGGCATCCAAAACTGTCATTCCCAACCGAAATTCCGTGTAGAGTGCAATGGACGGTGCGGATTTCCCAAAAGATGATGAATGAGGACCCCACTGTCAGCCAGCGCAAGCTGCCGTGCGTGCGCAGGCTCTGTTTACTTAGTCCGGAGAAACCCAGATTTTTCGAGTTGTTATGCATACATAGAGAGGGTCGGATGGCCAATCCAAACCGTCCAAACATTGGATAAATGGGCCTTCAACCCAACCATACAGTCAGATTCCAAGGTCAGGACGTTCACTGTCTCGAAAATCACTCCAAAAAGTAGGCTGTTTGCGGTTTCGTGGCACAAAGTGTGAAAGCCTTATGCACGCGCCGGGATTTTCTCCACCGTCCTTGACAGCTATAAAAAGAAGAGATGGTGGGAGAGAAGAGGAGGAGATCTAGTCTGGAGGCAGCAGTGGGGAACGTGGAGCAGCTTGAGTTCTTTTGTTTTCTATTTTTATTATTTTTATTTTATTTAGGAATTAGCCTAATCATATCTATCTTAGGCTAAACCTCTTAGCTAGGGCTAAGAGGTGAAGCTTGTAGCATGATGGGAGACTCTACTTTATGCCTTTGGTTTAACTTTAATTTGTGAACTGAATTTAATATTAGTTTTATTATTAATGGAATGTTTTTAGTTTTTAATGGTCTGTTGTGACTAAAATTACAATGGGTCTGCAATAGCTTTGAGCATGTTCCTTTCCTCTTACGTTTATGACGTCAGGAAGCCCTGTTGTTCACCATCATCTCCTGGGCATGGTTGGATGTCAGTACCCTTCCTAACTTTCATATCATGTTGATTGGTTGGTAATTAGTTTAATTCTGTTGTTTACTTTGTCTCCTGGGCATGGTTTGGTGATAGAATCCATTCTAATTCATATACCTTTCATCTCTTTAAAACTATATCAAAGGAAGTTCAATTTAATTTTCATGGTCACACCCTTCAACTGGATGAAGATGGGACTCTAAGTCCAGTTGAGTTTTTGATGCAGGCGTAAGATCTCCTTGATCTCTACAAGTGGATCCTCTGAATCCTTAGTTTCATATTTCTAAATTCCTTAAGTTTTAGATTAATATTTCATAATTATTCCTCAAATTACAACTCAATTTAGATTTCATCTCATTCTAGTTCTAGTTCTAGTTAATTTCAGATAACGTACAGGTATCAGTCCCTTGGGATTCGACTTTGGTCTCACCGAGTTTATTACTACATCACAACCTTGCACTTGGGGAGTGAACAATTGATACTTGTTATTTTCTTCAATAAAGGTGCACTTTATTCCTCAGTCATTTTCTTTACTTTAATACTTGGTTTTCTTGAATCTTTGACACTTTAGATGTTCAAATTTATCCTCCATTCTTCAATCTTCAACTCCAATCTCTTTTGGGCTTCAATTCAGAACTTTTAACACATATTTGACTTATATTCCAGAATCATCCTAAATGTTGAAAACATATTCAATTAGACCATATTAACACTTGAATGCATAGAAAAAATATGCATATTAGGGTCAAATATGTAATATTTAGCTCTTAATAGGGACGTCGACTCAGGACTTGCCCACTTTAGTGCCCTTATGGGGCCTACCATGATTGCTTGTGGACCCCACCTATAGCTCTATTCTTATGCATTGTTAGGAGTATAATTAGGTCTGCTTGTTGAGTGGGTCTGTTACCATAAAAGTCCACTCAAGTATAGTCTTGTGGGGTCCCATTAAACTTGGATTCCAAGTGGGCCTTGTTCTTGTACATGGTGTGATTTGACTACGTTTAGCATAACATACTTAGCTAAATACAATGACTTGATAGTCTAGTTTAATATGGCCTTATTCTTGTGAGTGATGTAGCGCTTCCTTTATATTTACATGGCGCTTCCTTTATATTTACATGGCGCTTCCTTTAAGTTAAATGTGACATTTCCTTTATGTCAAATATAACATTGCTCTTATATTTTGCATTGCTTTTATGCTTGATGCAATATTACTGTAACACCCTGAAAATCGAGGGTCGAGCAAAGCACAGCTCCCGAGTTCCAACGCATCACTTATGCAACATAGATAATGATGATTATGATGAGTGCCTTGAAACATGAATGAGATTAGACCAAAACAGCATATCATACTCCAGAGACAGTTAAATTATGCAAGTGGAAGACTGTGATAAATATATAAAATTTATAAACTGTTGTAAGTCTCCAGAGTATGAACATGTTACCAGGTTAAATAGAGACATGTATACACCAAAAATGAACAAAATGAATATACATGGGTATTTCAAAAGTGCAAACTAAAGTATAATGACGTCTTATCAGCAATCCTGTAATCCCGTCGATCAGAAGATGGTCTACATAGATCCGTCTAATAGTTGCACATAGGAGAAACCCTCATCATCATAAAAGTCTGGCTCTGCTTTGCAAGCATTGCCATCATCTGAAACTAAGACAAGGTCTGGTTGGTGTGTACAACACCGTCCCATAACGTGAGAGTGAGTGATCAACTCAATGGAACTATAAAGTAGAGGTTAACATGTTATCAACTCAATCAAGCAGTAATGATAAAGTAGTATAATCAAACATTCTTAGATACTCTTATTAATGTAAGGATGAAATGTATTCATGATGTATGCCCTCGCCTATACTCCCTCGTGCAACACCATCTTACGGTCGCGGCATTCTTTCTTCCCTCTGTGCTCTTCAAACTGGGGCACATGCAGTGCGATGTTATGAGTGTGATTACCGAGTTATTATTAGTCCCTTTCATATAGCAGGATTGAGAATCTAAGGTACCTCCCTTATATCATTCCCAAACAAGGATCCATTCTAGGGTCGTCAGTCCTAGTAAATCTCATACGATAAGCAAGTTATAGGTCACTACCACCAATGCCCTACCAACTGATAGTTTATTTTCGAAGGCTCGTCGCCATCCCGACTGGGGACCATAGCCAGGCTGCACCGGGGTAGGCCTATTTCATACTCTAGTTCTACGAAAAGGCTCGTTGCCTCTACGCAGGCCCAAAGTATGCTCGAGGTCACTACAAAGGGTTCGTCATCTTATCAGTGTAGGCCGACAGCTCGAATACAGTGTCCCATACCACTGTATTCAGCTCACGAGCTTTGGTTGCTCACTGGTCACTACGGGGAGGCTCGTCGCCCCAGCGTAGGCTGACAGCTCGACCACAGTGTCCCATACCACCATGTCCAGCTCATGAGTCTTAGCGGATCGAGGTACCATGGTTTAACGGGGTTTCACTGGTGAGTTTGGTACCTTAGGTTCAAACGTTAGCGTCTATACATGGTAAACATACAATAGACAAATCGGGGTACTTGACGAGCTCGACTAGTACGAGCGCACATCGAGCTAATCGACATGAAGTGCGTGAGCACTCCGTGTGGCCTAACCACTGTCGACAACCGTAGTATGACTCGAATTCATCCACACATCCTTTGTGGTAAAACAACCTCAGCCATGAAAACAGAATTTGTTACCGATTGCCTGGACTACTTCATAGTCCCAACCACACTCAATACTAACAAGAATTCATGTTAGATAATCAAGCAGTAATTGAGTCAAATACTACAACTGTTCGAGCATTTTATGAAATATAATATAAACATGCATTCACCCATATGCATTTCATAAGTAATCAGACAATATAATATAAGATATACATAGAAGGATTTATACGCGTAGTTACGGTAGTTGAGAACCTTATCTCAACGCCCATAGACAGTACAAGTCACCAAATACTTACTCATACAGACATTTTATTAAACACTTATACTACACATATTAACATTCATGACATATGTTGATTTGTGTCATATACTTGGACAAATCCTTCCAACAAGGAGTTGTCACGTACACAACCATCATGTACATGCATTCCATAGCCACGATAGGCACAACTCATGATTTCATCTTCATTCAGTCATTTCAACAAACACTTAGACTACACTTAATAAACATATAAAACGTATGTTGATATAACATGTATTAAAGCTAATCCTTTCAATAAGGAGTTGTTACATGCATAATTAGTATATACACTGGCAATTAATCATGGCAAACACACTTTCAAATTTTATATGTCTACGAGACTTTCTACAAATACAAAGAATACGCTAAACTCCACATAGTTCGTATATAACTGAAACGCAAAACAGACATTGCATTTTGCATGTGAAATAGCATCCACGTCAGGAATCTATCATTAACCGACATTGAAAGCTTTGAAAACCATAACCTATACGTCTATAGTCCGCACCTTACGCCAGTAAACACGTAACAGATTCTTTTTAAACACGTAGTCTTTGTAACCGGCAGGATGACAACCTATAGCATGAACTAGGTTAGCTATTTCATCATTTCAACTATTTGAAACCCTAGAATAGATTAAGGGTTGAATTTCTTACCTAAGAATGGGATCGGTAGTGCCAGTAGAGAGGTACGGAAGTGGTGGTAAGGCACGTGGAGTGATGAGATTGAATCCCAGGGATGAACTCCAACTCTCTCTCTCTCTCTCTTTCTCTCTCTTTCCTCTCTTCTCTCTCCTAGGGTTTCCCAAATTCGTATGAGATGAGAGAGTTAGGGCTTAAGGCCCTTATATAGGCCTAAAACTGATGAAAATGGCCCCAAGGCCAAGGTATACTTAGGTTATAGCCAAAGGAGGCTTGTTCCGATCTAACAGAGCACTTCTGGAGGCCCCCTTTCTATGTGCGGTCGGACTTAAGCTCCCTGACCATGGATCTAGGGTGAGTTAAGTTTTTGGTTCGATCGGATTTACAGATCGACCGCGGTAGACTAGTTTCAGTTTGACGGTCACCGAAACTCGATCAGGGCGACAAGTACACTGCCATGTATGAGAAATTTCTCCTAATCCGAGGGTGTATTTGGGTCAGATTCTGACGGTTTGAATCCTTATATTCGGCCCGCAAACGACAAGTCTCAGATTACTTAAATTCGGATTTCATTTCTAAATATATTCACGTTTCTCACACACTTCGCTCTGGGCTCAAGCGAATAGCTTCGAGATACTATCTGGACTTGATTTCCGAGGTGGTGGTCAAGTCCAGCAAGGCAGTCTTACTTATATAATTTCATAGAAATTGGACTTTCGACGTGTGGTTCAGGTCCGATACAAAGTTTCAATGTGCTCCCGAGAGCAACTGGGTAATGAGATTGATCCTAAATTATAGGGTAATGTAGCGTCGATGATTCTGCAAGTTTTGGGTCTTGCAGTTTGTATTTAAAGTGGTTCAAGTAAATTTCACAGCTAATCTAGTTTAACACTTAGTTAATTTTGTCTAATTTCTAAAGGATTTGGTCCTGAGTGATTTCTGCCTGTGGTGATACTCGGGTCTTTGTACGGATTTTTCTGAGGCGTTACACAAGGGGGATTTGAGGCTTTAGGATTGAGTTCTGAGAAGTCATTTAAAGTGTTATGATCGACTCATTGCCCAAGAACGTCTAACTCCAGGTTGGCAAAAAATCCGGGGTATTACAATTACACACCTCATGCATAGTGGTTATGTGATTGTACGTTATCATATCTCATCCACATCACGTGTACATGACTTGAATGATGGCTTGTTCATGATTGAGTACAATTAGATTTAGGACATTGTCGAATTAGTGGTGCCCCTAGTGGCTAGCGAATCGTGGTTGGTACTCATGTCATGGTTTTGACTTATGTGCAGCAAGGTTGCATTTGATGTCCTTACGGCTTATGGCATTTTAGGGGACTTGTATGAGATAGGGCCGCCCTACATGTATGCATGGCTTGCATGACATGGTTGTATGGTTTGGATGATAGACTCGTGCATTTACGCACTTGCATAAGGCACCTGCATCTTTATTCTAGTAGCATTAGGGTTACAGCATACACTTAATGACATTAGGGTTGTAGCCTCTGCGATTTTGTCGTGGCTAGTGTATATGAGTATGGACACTGAAAATTTGTTCTAAGCATATTGAGCATGTAGGAGGCCCATGGGTGAAAGGCCCTAACTCTATGGATGCAGGATGCTACAACGCCGAGACCAAGTGGATACGTGAGCACTCGAGTGTTGAATACTAATAGGTTTTATCTCCCACTATTGCGTGGTTAGTTGTAAAGGGGTACAACCTCACTTGTTTGGAGTGTGGAGTGGGGATTGGGGTTTGGTCTAACTAGCTCAGAAATGGGTCTGCTATTGGCATGACAGGTGGGATTTAGCATACCTATAATCCTTTAACCATTGTAGTGAGGTCTCTTACTATTGCAATGGTTACATGCTTGTAACTCCTCGCATATTTCATTGTACTCAATCCTAGCGAATATGTGGGTTTTACCACTAAAGAACTGTATAAAGTTGATTAAATACCCATAAAAACCTAATGAATCCACCCGATCACCTAAATCTTGGGCCTAACCTTATGATCTATTAATCAAGGGCCAAAATATAAGTGATCCACCATCGATTAATTAGAATAACTAATCTAATAAAGATCATCCTAAACCCAAGATAACTCCTGAATTAGATCTTGAGTATCGATGGGCATAAACCAAATTGACCAAATTACCCTTTATAAGCTTCAAACTGATGGCATAACATAATTGAGATCAAATCATTATTTTCACTATTCTCATGTAGACCAAATGATAAGCGTAGATAATCCAAACACTAACCATCATACGTAATAAACCCCGCTTCTCAAATCATCCTAGCTAAATTAACTAAACAGATTCTACGCCATTCATTTATGGGCCATCCACCTCGAGGCTATAGAAAAGTATTCACCTCAATGGGCTTGTTGTCCCACATAAATCGGATTATTGTGACCATGTAGCGAATCAGTCAACTTGGAGCTGCAAGCTAACACATGAAATAGTGTGAAAAATCTAGAAAATAAAAATAAAAGCTTCGTAGATATTTTGTAAAAGAGGAAGTTAGTTATGTTATTTTGGTCTTATTCAAAGTCGAGACATTCAGACCATTTATCCATTATCAAACTAAGGATGTTAACCTTAATCATTGTTCCTTGGACATTCCTAAAGCTGCGATCCCGATTAACGGTCAACCACCATTGAATTGAACTCTTGATTGTATCTGTTGATCGACATGTGCAAATGGCGAGGATGCAGGTGATTTTGAATAATCATAAAACATATTAAGGAATGAAGGAATATACGAACGCCAGTTGCGACAGCATGAACGACTCTCATCATGAAGGGAGTAAGATCATTCTTATTCCTTACCCTGTGATAAACATTAGAGGTGAAAATGCAGTAAAGAACGTGTTATTTGGGAAATAATTTTTCAATGGGGAGAGCATCACTAGAACGCCATTTAATGTTAAATCCATATAATACACGAGTACTCGAATTTCTTTTTGAATTCGACATTTTATCAGAAAGTGTAGAGATTGGTATCCTATCATCTGCCATTTCAATGCCTATTAAGGTTGAGATGGTGGAAGGTGTAATCGTGATGGTTTCCTCTAAAAATTGAATATTAAAAGTTAAATTATCAATGGAAACCTCATTGATTGATGCATACATCCCCTAAGTGATGGACTAGTAAACCGACCCGCCCCATTGCAAAATTTTCTCCCATCCAACCTCAGAGAGTAATTGTGTTAGAGCTTGGATAAACGGCCATGCTGAATGGAAGTAATTGTGTCAGAGCCGAGACATCTAAGATAGTTGAGCCCATAAGACCACAACCTAAGAATAAGATATTGGTCAATATGCTCTAGAAAGCTGAAGCAACAAAAAGAAGGGTTGGGTTTACTGGATACTCATGGACGGAGAGTTTAATGCATTCGTAGATGCTTGATTCTCTCCAAGTCACTTTATGCTTAGAAGATACGCAAGCAAACCATGATTCCCATTCTGGGAGATGTTTCGGCCACGTCCTAGGGCTCTTCAGGACGTTTGCAGCATCGAGAATGGAATCAGACTAAATTAGCAGCGTCTCCCGGGGCAGATAGGGAATAGCGGATCTATTGCTTGAACCTCCTCCATTTCTGTCGTAGGAGATTATGCAGGATCCAAGCACAGATAATCGCCCAAGGGTGATTGAAATACAATTTTCTCAACACACTTATCGGCAAGTGTGTCCATCATAGTCATCAGGTTTGTTTGGAGGAAGGCAGGAGCAGAAGAGGAAGAGACAGCCATTGCTTGAATGTAAGAGTTTAGAAGGAGAAGAAGAACATGGAATGAAAGCATATGGGAAAAGATTTGAAATGGTGTTTATATCGGCCGAGGGAATGAAACATTTATTAGGGCATCATTGTGGTTTTATTAGAAACAATGTGAATACACGTGTCGGCATAGGGTTCCCTCTTGTTTCTATAAAGTCCAACCGTCGTTGACATGTTATGAAGAGTCGGCCGAAGTCGGTTAATGCCTTGATGATGCATGTATGTAATAAATGCTGCATTAATGAGGTGTCAAACGATCGCTTTCACCTTTTTTCCAAAGGTGAAGCGATGTAGATGACAATGTGCATCCCCATTATCGTCAGGCCTTCCTACAACCAATTAGGGGGAGTTACATGTGTTCTATACGGATACGTGTGATATATTTGAAGATATGCATATATGTACGGAGGAGATTTCTCGATAAGTGTAGTTAGTTCGTATCAGATGATGCCGTGTATTACTCAAACGACCGATAAAGAAGCAGTCATGCGTGAATGATTATAGGACAGATGGCAAGAGGAGAAGCATTCAGAGAGTAATAATGGAGAGCGGTTATAGAAACAATCGAAATGTGAGAATAATCTAGATGGTTGGATCAAAGATATAAATAGCAAAACAAAGTAGCGATGAAGATCGTTTCATACCAACCCAAACAAACCAAATCTATATTTCAAATACCTTGTCAATTTACCAATCAAAATTACATTCCATAGTGTAATCATTTATTTTTCTTGTCAAGCAAATTACATTGTATAGTATAATGTTTATTTTTCAAGCTCGCCATTTGAGTATACGCTCACACGTCGGATTTAGTTCATAATTTGGAAAGGTGTTTTATATCTGCTCTTGGTGATCGATTATAAGAATCTCTTTTACCATTTCATTTTATATGTATTGAAAAGCCATTTTGTATTAGAGGCGAATGGAATATTGATTCTGATTTTACAAATTAAGCAAGTGGGTGAATATGCAACCAATCTTTTTAGATCTTGTTCTTATCCCATGTGTCTGCAAATCTTGGCACATGGGTTCACAATTTCAATTCTGTTACACCTGCGCACCGAGCGCATGAGACAGGGAAACACCTTGCACATTTGACCGAAACCACCTGATTTTTGGGCCAGTTGATGTCCACCATTATTCCACTCAATGAACGGCTTTTCTTTCACAACTTTCACACGTGACGTGACGAAACAGAGCTCCTGCAATGACGAAACTGCCCTTTGGACTTGTACATTTTTTTAACGAGATTTTGAACAGCTTCTACCTCAGCCAATCTGGAAACCACGTGACCGTATTTTCTTTCGAATTAAAAAAAAAAAAGGTCCAGAAATAAAGTAAAGTACGAATATAATAATTAAAAAACAGATAGGAAAAACAAACAAGAAGCTAGCGGAATCTCCAAGCAATCCATACCTATACGTGTATCGATGTGATGAAGCCAAGTGTCGGATGGACGAAAAGTAGAAATCCATAGGATCTACCAGACCATTGAGGGCCACGTGTCGAATTCGGATTCCAACACAACACGTAGCACTTCAGATATTTTCAGCACGAGGAGGCACTAAGACATTCGCGCGGTGATTGTTAAAGAGGTGATTCGCGGGAAAATGTCGTCATGTGGCACTATAAGAGACCCGGGCTGTCTATAGTGTGTGCCCCACAGTGAGCTAAGTGGGCCAGAAAGACAAATGGATTACTGATTGGAATTCGTTGTTTTCTTAATCGTCCAAATCCCAATTGTACGTCGATCATGATTAAATAATAAATTCACCCAACTTGTACAAGGTAACCTTATCGTGTGGGATACACCTGATGAATGGGCCAGATCTCGTAGGATTACACCGCTTTTGAAAATGTGACACGAAGCGCGCGTCTCGCCTTTATAATTCCCAGCCCATCTGTCGTACAGCCATTCGAAAGGGATATTTCCTATCGAAGAAAGTATTGATACTCTGGCAGAGAGTGGAAGATGATACGCACCACCGAGGAAGCAGATTGGCTGGTGTACCTCACTAAAGTTCTTTTGGTCATCATGAGGTATATGTTATATCAAAACCGTCCATACGTTTGGCCGGATCATGTTAAGGCTTGAGAAGAAAAATAAGATAGATATAACTATCAAGTGGACCATACTGCAAAAAGCAGTGGGGGATTGAACGACTACCATTGAAACCCTTTTTGGGGTCATAGAGATCAATAAGAATTTTTATTTTTTTTTCACCTCTTCGTTTGGGTCTTTGTGACCCTATAAACAGATTGGATGGAAAATAAACGTTACGGTGGGCTCTACAAATTTTTTAATGATAAAAATCATTATCTCCGCTGGTATATGTGGTGTGATCCAGATGATTTTTAGATATGGTTCAATTTTTTTTTGTATAAAACTTTAAATTAATCTCTAAAAATAGATCAACGGCGTAGATATAATAAATACATCATGGTACAGGTCATATAACTTTGATCATCTTTAAACTGTTCTCACAATTATGAGCTCGAGAATGGTTAGTGCCCCTCCAATTACGTATTTATCATATCTATACCGTTAATCTATTTTTATATATCATCTTAGAGCATTATTCAAAAAATAATCATATCCAAAGATCATTTGAACTACATCACAAATAGCAATAGAAATAATAATTTTCACCGTTAAATAATTAGTAGGCCAACCGTAATGTTTATTTTTCATCCAATCTGTTCGCAAGGTCAAAAAGACCTGAATGGAGAGGAAAAACAAATTTCATTTTGATCCATAACCTCTGTGATCCAAAAAGGGTTTCAATGATAGACATTCAATCCCCCTTGCTTTTGTAGTGTGGTCCACTTGATAGTTAGATCTGTCTTATTTTTTTGTATCAACTTAGTCTTAAAAGGAGCTCATCAAATGAATGAACGGTCTGGATATAACACATATCTCATGACACAGAACTTACTGCAGTCAATCTAGCAGCTATATAGCGGAATCGGATTGACTCCTTAGTTACTAAGTACGCTTTTATTGTACTGAATAAATTTAGTTGGGCCCACACGAAAAATAAGTGATTTATCCACACTGTCCATGTATTTTTTCAGCTCATTTAAGGGGTTGAGCCCAAAGTTGTAGCATATCCAACTCTCAAGTGGATCATTAGCCACGAAACAGCAGAATAATGATTTCCGCTGTTGAAACCTTCCTAGGCCCTACAGTAATGTCTATTTGTCATCCAAGTTGTTAATAATATCACAAAGGCATGGATGAAGAGAAAAAAAACAAATATAAGCTTAATACAAAAATTCTATGACACTCAAGAATTTTGCAACGGTACAAGTTCAATTTACACTGTTTCATGTGGTGTGGTGCATTTGAGCTTTGGATATTCTTCAATTTTGTACCTATGTCATAAAATTATCTAATAAGATAGATGGACGGAGTGGATAAAGTACATAGATCATGGTGAACCTCACAGAGGTACGCAATCCGCTTCCCTATATAGCTGGCAGCCAATCCGCTTCCGGTTAACTGATAATCAGATTGAGGGACATTTATTGAACATTTAAAATTGAGTTGTTTCAATCCACCAGACCTCTTTCGCAAATAATGTCCCCGAATCTTAGGTTAGGATTTCACAATGAATCTTATTTTTAAAATGCCGCTTATTGGCATATGGATCTAAAATCTAGTCGGCTTAATCTGAGTCAATGCAATCCACGTCTACAATTTCGTAGCGCTAGAGTATCACGCGTCATGCCCTGCCAGAATATGAAAAAGAACAACCCCTTCGGAAACGGAAACGGATTGGCTACTCCCCCTGACACCAGCCCCGGAGCTGGTGGTCGGTGCTCTGTGGGCCCCACCATGATGTATGTGTTTCATCCATTCCGTTCATCCATTTTTAAATATAATTTTATGATTTTATCCAAAAAATGGGAGAGATATAAATCTCAAGTCTATCACACCATAGGAAAAAAATAGTGATTGGATATCAATCATTTAAATCCTCCTAAGGCCCGATGTACTGTTTATTTGACATCCAATCCGTTTATTAGGTCATAAAAACCCAGATGAAGGGAAAAAACAAAGATCAACTTGATCAAATACTTTTATGGCCCCCAAAAAGTTTTTAACGGTCGAAGCTCATTAAACACTGTTTCCTGTAATGTGGTCCACTTGAGACTGGGATATACCTCATTTTTTTTGTATTATCATAAATTGATCTACAAAAGTAGATGGACGGAATGGATGAAACACATACATCATGGTGGGCCCACAGAGCACCGACCACCAGCTCCGGGGCTGGTGTCAGGGGGAGTAGCCAATCCGTTCCCTTCGGAAACGCGGTTACGCGGCTCTAATTGCACACGTGTCAGTCGATCTTCATCTCACCCAACATCTGACGTCTGACCCACGATTCGGCAACGCGGCTCTTCAATCTCAACCCAACACGCGTCCTCCCACTAGTGGGAGGAGGACACGTGTCAGAACCAAGATCTTTGACGAGAATCAGTTAATCAGCTACTGAGAATCCGACACTTGTTAAACCGTTAATCGACAGTATATATACCGAACAAGACGCCCATTTCTTTCCTGTCGGAAAATCCCTCCAATCGGAGATGAGTCGTCGGCTGAAAAACCACCGGTCCGGCGAGAATTGCAGCGAATCAGGTATTCTGGACGAGCGGATTCTAGTGCTGGTCTTCGAATCCATGAATTGGGATCCGCACGTGTTGTGCAAGGCAGCATGTGTGAACCGCAAGCTCCGTGCAGTGGCTAGGCGGGTGCTGTGGAGGGAGCTGTGCGTCTCGCGGGCCCCGAGAATGGTAGGGGCACTGATTACTAGGGATCCGAGCGGCCGCGTGGGCGGCGGCTGGCACGCCCTTGCGAAGCTGTTCTTCTTCTGTTGCGGATGCGTTTCAAGCCGCCACTTCCGTGTGGACCGTACATTGCCGGGCCACTTCGTGGGAGCATCTCGATTCTCGAAGACATCTGGGAAGAGCTTCTTGGCAAGGAAGTGCTGGGGGGACTTGTTGTACGTGAGCGATCCGTGCGAGCACGAAATGGGGCCCAACGAGGACGACATTGGTGTATACCGGGGTGTATTCAGCGCATTCATGAAGTCGCGCACACGTGCGTGCTTGATCAAGAGGCAGGTGGAATTAGAAGCCCACGTGAGGTGCCCATACTGCGGGGCACGCGTGTGGAGTATGACCGCCGCACGGCTCGTGCCGCAGAGTGCCTGGAGGCGGCTAGGGTCACACAACGGACGGCTGGAATACTTTGTATGTGTGAATGGTCACTTGCACGGGAACTGCTGGTTGGCACCGTTATCAAGCGATGATGACTACGACGACGATGGTAATGATCTTGATGGCGATGATGTTGGTGTTAATGGAAAAGTGAGACGTGGAGCGTAGATCATGGATGGGCCATTGCCTTGAAGTGGCTTGGAGAACTTTTAGCTCCATAGCTTCGTTTTCTTGGCGGTGTTGTATGAGAGATTAATTGAGTGGTCCTCACACGGTATGTGATTTTTTAATTTTATTTTGTATTTGGGAATTGACATCGGTACCCACCTTAGTTGGTAGATGGACGCTTTTTTTTTTTTTTTTTTTTTTGGGATTTGTATTATTTTATTACCAGAAGTAGAAAGAAAAGAGCGATTCTATCAAGAGTTTTGGGTTGAATTATGATTTTCTCATGTTGGGATGTGTAGTGTTGACTAAACTATAGATTGATGATTGATCATTCATAGAAGTCGGTGGATTAGATTTGAAAGATGAAAGTTGTCGGGTCAACCACTAGATTAATTGGTCCACTCAACTATGGTTGGTGGAAAAGGTGGGGTCCACTGGCAATAGATATGATAGATTCTCTCATTCTTCTCTCACTGTTTCCTCCTCCTGGGATTACAGGGACCAACTAATTCTGTGGGCCCGGTTGATCAGCACCTCCTGCTCTGAAACTTTAAAATATTCAGCGGAGTTCCTGTACCGAACAGCGTCTTATACCGGGTGGTGGGTCCCACGTAAAGCCGATTAGACCCGGTTTGAACCGGGTCCAAAATGGTGGAACCGTACCCGACCGATTTTTAAATGGTTCCGGATCCATCGAGTCCGGTAGTTTAGGTGCCCGTTGACAGCCCTACAAGCAGGCGTGTCAGTGGGTAGTGGGGGTGTACACGAACTGAGCTAGCTCGGTTAGCTCACTCCACTCGTCTCCGTTCAAAGCTGAGTTTGAGCCAAATCGAGCCGATTTTTTGAGCTCAAAAATGAGTTTGAGCCGAGTTCGAGCATGCCCCAACTCAACTTGACTTGGATCAAATCCAGCTCGATTGAATCTAGCTTGAATCGAACTCGGATCGAACCAGTTTGGTGACTCGGTTACTTTGCCATTGATGTTGCTCACCAAGTGTTTGATAAAATGACTTAACAAAGTTTGGCCGATGGCAAGGAAGGTATGTACATGAAACAAATGCCCTTTTTTTTTCTTGGGTTTTTATGGTTTTTATATTGTTTAGAAGGTATTTGATAAAATACTTGTAAAACCATTGCTTTTGTTTCACATACAAAAGAATTTTGAAGGTGCATTCCAGCTGTTTGTGGAAATGCCTTAATGGCAAACTCGGCTCGATCTTGGCTCGAGCTGTTGACTGAACCGAGCCAAGCTGGCCAGTCATGCTCAAGGACCAAACCGAGCCAAGTTCGAGCTGAGGTCAGCCAGTGGTTGAGCTGAGTCGAGCCGCGGCCAGCTCGACTCTGTTCGACTCGATGTACACCCCTAGTGGGTGTGTTTTGGCTGGGCCAAGGTAGGCTGAGTCAGGCCAGAAGTTAAAGCCTGAGGCCCGAGCCCAGCCCAAATCTGAAATAGGCATAGAATTGTACGTACAAGCCCATCTCAAAAAATTGGTTGGGCCAGCCTAAAGGTTGATAAATCCGTATTTCTCACTTGAATGTTCCCAAAAAAATAAAAATAAAGAGACACTTAGTAGAATGAAATAGATAACTTAAGCTCAAGCCTACCTGAAAATTGGATCAGGCCATGCATGCTGGAAACCGGGTCATGCGTTAAGGAAGCAAGCTTGGGTTCAGCCCAATTAATTGTTGGGCCTAAAATTCAGACCCAAGTTTAACCAACGGCTATGAGACTCAAGCCCAAACCAGCCCAAGTTTAACGAACGGCTACCGTCAAGTGCTGTCATTATGTTAAAGGGTATCCTATAAATTCTGTTTATCTACTTAGCCAAAATCGACTCGATCACATTTTCCTCCAATGTCTTTTCCTTCAATGTCCTTTATGAGAATCTGGGAACATGGAGGAATAGCTTCCAAGCAAACACCCAACTGCAGAATACTCTAGATAGTGCCTCCTTGATGTGGACAGGCTAATCGGCACTTGCTCAACATTTGGTTCTCTCGCAGTAATTTCATATATTTCGGGTGGAATGACTTCTTTTACTTCAACGTAACTTTTTTTTTTTTTTTTTTTTTTTTTTTTTCTTTCTTTCTTTAAGGATGTTAAAGAGTTTTTTTTTTTTTTTTTTTTTTAAACACCAAATCCAAATTGCAATACTGGCCTGCTTGGTTAAGTATTTATCATAGTAAATGATTGATGGCTAATAATTATTTGGCATTCGAAATTCATCTATGCCACCTATATGACGTTGATAATTGCATTAAAAATCGAGGAGAAAATCAGACGCTCAAATTTCGTGTGGCCCACTTTAATGTATTTGTCTGATCCACACCATCCATTCGTTTTATTAGTTCATTTTCGGCATGAGTCCAAAAACGAAGCAAATCCGAAGAATATGGACCACACCACAGACCACAATGGTTATCGAACACCTACCATTGGAAACTTTTTGTCGGCTATGAAAGTTTTGGATCAAGCTAATATTTGTCTTTTTAGTTCATCAATAAGTTTCTGACCTTATGAACAGGTTGGATGATCAGCTGTGTTTTTAGTTCATCAATAATTTCTGTTTTCAAGACAGAATTGCCTCCCTATTTTTCCTCCTATCCAAACGGATGTTAAAAATAATTGTTATGATGTTACCAACATTTACCGTGGTAAATGATTAACCAAACAGGGCCTAAAGCTGACTAACAAGAGGAGACAAGCATGTTGGAGACCTTGCACAAAACCTTAGGATCTAGCCCTCCAGAACAAACCAGAATTATGGATAATAAAGCAATGAAAATAATCAATGCATCAATCACACACCACACGAGATTTTTACGTGGAAAACCCTCAAAGGGGTAAAAACCACGGGACCTCGTCCAGATCAATAATCCACTATGAAGTAGAACGTTACAAACTTCTTCACTCACACAGGAGTGGATAAACAATAAGAGAAATAGAGAAGACGGAGAGATCTAACCGATTACGAGGACATAGAAGCACTGAGGTATAGATTGCACAGTAGATAGCCTCCACGAGCAGAACATCCCTTCTATAAGCTTCCTCTCTCTCTCTCTCTCTCTCTCCCTCTCTCTCTCTCTCTCTCTCTCTCTCTCTCTCTCACTCTCACCTTTGATCGCCCTAAACCCTTTAGCAAATCCCTTGTAAAGCTTTAGAAAACCCTCTTATCATACCTAGAAAACCCTAGGAACTCTTATTTATAGTTTTAGGAAACTCCCTTCCGCATCCCAGCTGCGAAAGGACTTGCGATATGAAATCCGTGCAAAATCGCGGAACGAATCTGGGTAACCTCGACTAGTCGAACCGAGTCCATGACCGGTCGAGAGCCACCTTCGACCGGTCGAGCACCTCGGTCGATTGGTCGAGCACCCCGGAGAAAAATAGCCCAAACTCACTGGACTTTGAGTCGTGTCACGGCTTGACTCCCACGACTGGTCGAGACCAGCCTTCAACCAGTCGAGAGAGGCTCACTACCGGTCGACGACGGGTAAAAAAAAACCCATCAAATCTCCCGTAACAGCCCGGATTTTTGCCAACCTGGAATTAGACGTCCTTAGGCAATGGGCCGCTCCTAACACCTTATTAACTTGTTAGAACTGAATCCCATAGTCTAAAATCGCTTCTGAACCCATTTCCTTCACAAATCCAACCCTTCACCACCTGGTTCTTTCAATTTTCCTAAGTACTTTCACCCTAGACACTATCTTAAACTAGTTAAGTGTTATAACTTGGATCACCTCATATACAAACTACAAAGGCCTGAGTACCACCTCGACCAGAAATCACTTAGGATTAAATCCTTTAGAAATGAGACAAAGTAACTAAGTGCTAAACTAGATTAGCTATGAAATCCGTTTGAATCGCTTTAAATACGATCTGCAAGACCTAAAACTTGTAGAATCATTGACGCTAGGTTACTCTAAAATTTAGGATTAATCTCATTACCCGGCTGCTCTCGGGAGCACTTTGAAACTCCGTATCAGGTCTGGACTGCACATCGGGAGTCCGATTAATACGAAGTTAAGGACTTAGGACTGCCTCGCTGGGCTTGACAACCATCTCGGAAATCAAATCCAAACAGTGTCCCACGACTGTTCGCTTGAGTCCAGAGCGAGAGTGTGTGAGAACACTTGTTTCTTTACAAAATAAATATCTTGAATAGTAATTTGAGGCTCGTCGCTTGCGGATTAGTATTAAGCAACCAGACCGTCAGAATCTGACTAAATTACACCCTCGAATCAGGAAAAATTTCATAAACATTCACATGTACTCGGAATCTCCGATCGAGACCCACTGACCGTCGAACTGAAACTGGTCCGCCACGCGTGATCTGGAAATCCGACTGAAATGAAAACTCAACTAAACGTAGATCCAGTGTTAGTGAGCTTAAGTCCGACCTTTGGCTCAAGGGGGGGCTCTGGAAATGCTCCGTTGAGCTGCAACAGATGCCCTTTGGACAAAACCCAAGTATACCTTGTTCCCAAGTCTATTTCGGTGAGTTTTTAGGCTATATAAGGACCTTAAACCCTCTTATATTTCAGCCATCCGAATTTGAGAAAAACCCTAGGGAAAGAGAGAGAAAGTGTGGGAGATGTCCCTGCCATGATTCCCTGCCGCTCCACAAGCTTCACCACTCCGTTCTAATTACTTTCTCGGCGATTCCAGCTCCGTTTCTAGGTAAGAAACTCTAACTCTAATCTGTTTTGGGGTTTAGACAGTTGTAGGTTACGAAATAATTAACCTATTTCATTCTATAGGTTGCCAAACTACTGAATACAGAAACTTAGCAACTCTATCGACTCCGTTTCGATTCTACGATAAAAGGTGCGGACTTTAGGTGTATAGGTTATGGTTTTCAATGCTTTCAATGTTAGATAATGATAGATTCATGATCTGCATGCAATTGCACATGTACAAAGTGCTTTCCGTATTCTGTTTCGATTAAAGATGTAGATTATGAAATTTTATATATTCTGGGTATTCGTAAAAAATACCGTATACGTATAAATTTTGAAAATGTGTTTGACATGATTATTTGTTGTATGAATATACGATATATGGATAAAATACTTATTTGGCGAATGGATTCGCCCAAATACATGTTTTACTAATATACACTATGTATGTAGAAATACTGTATTGTAGAAAGTACTGTATACATATATATTTTAGAGATGTGTTTGCCATGATTATTTGTTGTATAAATACATTATATATGCATAAAATATTTGCTTGATGAAAGGACTCGCCTTAATATATGTTTGTTAACATATACTAAGTATGTTGAAATAGTATATGTTAAGTGTTTGTGAAAATGCTTGTGTGAGTAAGTGTTTGGATGTTGATGCCTTAGGTAGGTGTTGAGATGGGATTCTCAACTACCTTAGAAACATGTATGATTTCCCCTATGTGGGTTGTTCACTTTAACCACTTACTTATGAAATATATGTGTTTGTATTCCTATTTATATAGTGCTTCATAACATGTTTTATAACATGCTTTATAATATGCTTTATGATATGCTTGTTAACATGCTCAACTAATTGTATGAGTTTATTTATGTAAGGCGTATGTTTAAATTCATGTTTATGTTGTATGATCCGTCATGGGTGATGAGGGAGTGGTGTAACGAATGCGTGTAACAGCCCTGGCAGCTCTAAACGGATAATACCAGACCTTGATTGTATGGGTTAAATCTTGATCCACCACTGCTTTATCTATCTGCAATTGATTGTGCTTGGGGCTATAATTATAGTCCAGACAATCGGTACCAGAATTGAATTCGTGGCTGTGATTCATTTGCCACGTGTGATGTGTTCGACGAACCCGAGTCGTACTTCGGTTGGCGATAGTGGTTGGCCACACGAAGTGCTTTTGCGCTTCATATCGTTCAACTTGTTATGCGCTCGAGCTAGTCGAGCTCATCAAGTAACCCGATCTGTCTAATGTATGTTCACCATGTTTGGTCGCTACTGCTTGAACCTAGGGTACCAAACTTACCAATGAAATCCCTTTTAACCATGGTACCTCGATTCGCTAAGACTCATGAGCCGGGCATGGTGGTATGGGACACCGTGGTCGAGCTGTCGGCCTACGCTGGGGCCACGTGCCTCCCCATAGTGACCAGTGAGCAACCAGACTCGTGAACCGATTGTGGTGGTATGGGACACTAATTCGTGTTGTCGGCCTACATTGATAAGGTGATGGGGGAGTGGTGCAACGAATGCGAGCAACAGCCCTGGCAGCCCTTTGTAGTGACCTCGAGCATACTCTGAAATCGCGGTGAGCCTTAGAGTTTTGCCGCGGTATATGGAGTATAAACTAGGCCTGTTTCTGTATAGTGATGAATCGTTTAAGAGGTGATGGGGGAGTGGTGTAACCTTTGTGCGTAACAGCCTTGACAGCCTTTGCAGTGACCTAGAAAACACACCATCATCTGAGATTAACTAGGACTGACGACCCTAGAATGGATCATGTTTGGGAATGATACAAGGGAGGTACCTTAGTTTCCCAATCCTGCTGTTTGAAATGGACTAATAAAAACTCGGTAATCATGCTCATCATGCATTGCATGTGCCTGGAAGATGTGGAGCACTGAAGGATGAAAGCATGCTGCGAACGTGAGATGGTGTCGCACGAGGGAGGGTGTGGTGAGGGCATACATCATGACTGCATCCATACTTGCATTAATAAGAGTAGTTAGGAGTGTTTGATTGTACTGCTTTATCGTTACTGCTTGACTGAATTGATAACATGTTAACCTATGCTTTATTGTTCCACTGAGTTAGCTACTCACTAGTACGTTACGGGACGGTGTTGTACACACCAACCAGATTTGTTGAGTTTCAGGTGATGACAATGCTTATGAAGCAGAGCCGGACTACTACTATGATGTGGAGGAGTTCTCCTATCTGTATCTCTCGGGCAGGTCTATGAAGACCTGGTATTATAATGACGGGGCTATGGTACTTGGGATAGAAGACATTACACTTCCTCACATTAGGTATATCTTAGAATTGTACTTGTAATTAATTAATTAACCTGGTAACATCATCACACTCTGGAGACTCACCATAGTTTATATATGTTATTTATCTATCACAGTCTTCCGCTTGCAATTTAATTGTCTCTGGAGTATGATATGCTGTTTTGACTTAATCTCACTCATGTTCAATACACGAATACAGTCAACACTCAATCATCATTCATTTTGTTGCATAAGTGATGTTCTGGAACTCGGGTGTTGAGTTTATGCTCGACCCCCGATTTTCGGGATGTTACAGTTGGTATTAGAGCATGATTTGGATTAAACCGGACCTGGGTTAAGGTCACACGACGCCCACTGATGTACTCTGACTTAGGAGGGAGCGACAGAATATAGAAACCGACTTAGGATTTTTTCGATTCGCCGAACGGTGAAACCGACCGAATTCGGCCGCTGACATTGGGCCCGTACACACCCATGATCACGCGAAACGATCCCAAATCACTTCTAGGCCATCATTCGACGGGTTTGAGTCGTTTCCTGGAAACGAATGTTCTTAGGTAGTGGGTCAACCACAACACGTTACACTTTATCTTGAAGCCTAAAACCCCTTTTATCCAATTCTTTCAATTTCTCTCCTTTCACCACCTCATTCTTCAACTTTTTCTAGGTCCTTTCATAGTAGACATAAATCTTAATGTATAAATGATGGAGAATAATACTTAAACAAAAATTTACTATAAATAGTAAATATATGTATAAATTGGACTTTTGATCATTCAAATTTTGGAATCTGACCAAATAAATGGGTTAGTTGGATAGATTAGCTCCTCCTACCCCAAAATCATATGCTACACATCACATAAAATCATTCCGGTTTGCAATTTGGCTCCAGTACGGCTCAAAATAGAGTCGGAGGCCAAACGGAGCACTTCCGGAGGGAACCAGGGTGGGCCCCATACTTTTTTGGAACCTAGGGGACTGGAGGAACACGACCATAGGGCCCCCTTTTGAAAAATCCAAAATTTTTCGGCGAGGCCTCGCCGATTTTTTGGCTGGGCTGGGCCAGCCGTCTGGGCCGATGGTGTTTGGGGGCTAGGGGAACCCCCTGGTATAGGGTCCATGGCTTAAAACCTCCCCAAACTAGTACTTCTTTCACAAAGTGATTCTCCAAGCTCTCTTTTCTCTTTCAAACTTCTGATTTTTGGCAAAAATCGTCCCTCCAATCACCCATTCCGTCATTTTCTGTCACAAGCCATTCACCTCCATCGTTCATAACAACATTTACCCTCTACCCTTTCCGTTCTTCCTCATTTGAGCTCCCACACCCCCCATTTGGAGCTCAAATTGTGTAAGCTCTCAATCCCTCCCATCTCTCCACTTCCTTTCTTTAAACCCTGTCTATTGGGCCTCTACAATGTCTGTTGAGGCACCAGTCTGTGGAGAACCAGCAACTCCAGCCCCTTTTCTTCCTTCAGGGCCCGTTTGGCCAACTACATTAAGTGAGATTAGGTGGATGAAATTGTAAAAAGAAATAATAAATGTATGTGTAAAGTATTGTCCCTAGATTGGTTGTATCCCATGTTTTCCAACACCATGTTTAAAATGTATGTAATTAAAAGTAAATTCTGAGATTTTCTTTCAAATTACACTTAGAAATTCACCATCCTGGGATTTGGAACTCTCATCTCACACTTTCCGACATAAGGCTCATTTTTCAAAGCCTATACCATTAATTTTAATCCCCTCCCACCCTCCTACCAAACAAGCCACTCCCAATCCCGAAGTGGGATTAGCAATGCAGTCCCATTTAAGACAATAGGCCCTAGAGTTTTGGACCTAGAGTGGTGCTTCGACAGACCTGACAGTATAGAAAATCCAACAAATTAAGAATGTGAACTCTAGAACCCCCTTAGTTGGTTTGAGCATATGTGAAGTGCTCGAGCATAGTTACATTCATGTTCGGGCAACTTAATTCCAAACAAACAAACAAACAAATTCCTTTATTTTTAAAAAAAATGGTGTAAAATCATCTAGTGTATAAGCATAGACTTTGGATTACATCTAGAGGATTACGCTACTCATATGTTGCGACTAGGCACTAAAGAATATAAAGGATTTATTATGCTAAGGTACTTGAAAGATAGATTTAATTAGTCGGCTTAAGTAGGTTGGAGCGAGACCCTGTTCTTTCGTTGAATCCCCTTAATGCCCATAGGCTTCTTTGATAACTCTTAGGGAAGTTGTTTGACGTAGAAACTAGTCACGCTTAGAGGAAACTGATATATCCTTTGGATTTAATGCTAGATCAAATCAATGCATCCCTTAGAATTGCCTTCTCGAGGACTTATTACAACCGGGAACACGGAGTAGAGAAACGATATATATCAGCGAGGTATTCGCGGTTTGAATTGAATTCTCAATCCTGGTAGTTGCCAATGAACTCTATGCTTTGATCAAGCAGAGAGTCGGGATCAACTAGGATTCAGAACTGATACGACACTTTTCTGTCTTGGCTAGGCAGAAGGTCCATGTATCCGATTCTGACCCACTACACAACTTTCCTTCTGTGTTGACTCGACCACTTACAACCAAAAGTTTATAACTTCATCTTTGAGAAGTGTAAGAATATATAGCCAATAGAGATTTTTCCTTTTAGGCCCACGGAATTTCTCAAATGGACGACAGATAGTTAGGAATTAGGTCCCTAGTTTGCCCGTTAACCTATTCTGTCCAAATACCTTTTGTACTAATAATGTATAAATTATCTTACAGTAATAAACTAGACATGACTAGAGAGGGTAAGTTGAGATCGTAATAAAGGTCCTTTAGTAGAATTAGGCATCTTGCCACAAACTCAAATGCGCCCTTGGAATCTACCACAACACCCATCCGTAATAGCTCCTTTCTATAATCCTAGGTACCAAGACCGACGTATTGGGAAATCGTATCCCATTTCGTGTTAAGGATAGGTCCTAGATCACACCTTGTTCCGACATACGGATCAGGACATAGATCTTGAACCCTGGAGAGCCCAATCTAGTTAGATCACCTAATACACCTCTTTGATCTGGGTGGCGCAGCGGAAACGTGGTGGACCCTTGCCCCACTGGCCCCGGATCAAATGGAATTGATCCAGACTGTACATAAAGATAGGTCACTAATAGGATCTGAATCTCCCTTAGAATGCTTTAGGGTTCAAGTATTAAACTAATTCGTATTAAAGAAAGGGCCTAATAATGAGTACGAGTTTAACTACTACCATAGACATGACTTAAGACAAGGACTCTCTTAGACTAAGACCTAAAAGGCAACCTTAGACAGACAATTTGAACCTTTCAATGATGGTCATTCCCTACGTTTCCAAAGTGATCGGACTACGGAGTTACTGGAATATACAACTGCAAAGCATTTGCGGCTTGACCCAATTCTCAATCCTGGGCGACTGCCAACGGACTCACTGCGTAGCCGAGCAGAAGACCAGGATCCTTCAGGATTAAGAAGGGATACGATGAGCCTTCTACCCTGGCAAGGTAGATGATCAATGTATCGGGATCAAGCCCACTACAATCGTCTCTCCGTGTTGGTCAAACAATGAAAATAACTATCTTACTCTAAATAAGTGGGAATTATCGTCAAGACTCCAAATAAGTAAAGAAATAAATTGTAGCAAACCATCAGGATATGAGAAATGGATAAAGAAATAAGTTTTAAGGGGGTAGACTAAAATGAACCAGGCTAGTATATACCCTACCACGCGTAGGAACTCGAAATCAATAAGTCTTAGGCAAATGAAATAATAGAAATATTTCCTTATTACCCTTAGGCAATTTCGGGGACGAAATTTTGTTTTAAGGGGGGTAGATTGTAATAGCCCGAATTTTTGCCAATCTGGAATTAGACGTCCTTAGGCAATGGGCCGCTCCTAACACCTTATTAACTTGTTAGAACTGAATCCCATAGTCTAAAATCACTTCTGAACCCATTTCCTTCACAAATCCAACCCTTCACCACCTTGTTCTTTCAATTTTTCTAAGTACTTTCACCCTAGACACTATCTTAAACTAGTTAAGTGTTATAACTTGGATCACCTCATATACAAACTACAAAGGCCTGAGTACCACCTCGACCAGAAATCACTTAAGATTAAATCCTTTAGAAATGAGATAAAATAACTAAGTGCTAAACTAGACTAGCTACGAAATCCGTTTGAATCGCTTTAAATACGATCTGCAAGACCCAAAACTTGTAGAATCATTGACGCTAGGTTACCCTAAAATTTAGGATTAATCTCATTATCCGGCTGCTCTCGGAAGCACTTTGAAACTCCGTATCAAGTCTGGACCGCACATCGGGAGTCCGATTAACACGAAGTTAAGGACTTAGGACCGCCTCGCTGGGCTTGACAACCATCTCGGAAATCAAATCCAAACAGTGTCCCATGACTGTTCGCTTGAGTCCAGAGCGAGAGTGTGTGAGAACACTTGTTTCTTTACAAAATAAATATCTTGAATAGTAATCTGAGACTCGTCGCTTGCGGATCAGTATTAAGCAACCAGACCGTCAGAATCTGACCAAATTACACCCTTGGATCAGAAAAAATTTCATAAACATTTACATGTACTCGGAATCTCCGATCGAGACCCACTGACCGTCAAACTAAAACTGGTCCGCCACGCGTGATCTGGAAATCCGACTGAAATGAAAACTCAACTAAACGTAGATCCAGTGTTAGTGAGCTTAAGTCCGACCTTTGGCTCAAGGGGGGGCTCCGGAAATGCTCCGTTGAGCTGCAACGGATACCCTTTAGACAAAACCCAAGTATACTTTGTTCCCAAGTCTATTTCGGTGAGTTTTTAGGCTATATAAGGACCTTAAACCCTCTCCCATTTCAGCCATCCGAATTTGATAAAAACTCTAGGGAAAGAGAGAGAAAGTGTGGGAGATGTGGGAGAATCTCCCTGCCATGCTTTCCTGCCGCTCCACGAGCTTCACCACTCCGTTCTAATCGCTTTCCCGGCGATTCCAACTCCATTTCTAGGTAAGAAACCCTAACCCTAATCTGTTTTGGGGTTTAGACAGTTGTAGGTTATGAAATAGTTAACCTATTTCATTCTATAGGTTGCCAAACTGCTGAATACAGAAACTTAGCAACTCTAGCGACTCCGTTTCGATTCTACGATAAAAGGTGTGGACTTTAGGTGTATAGGTTATGGTTTTCAATGCTTTCAATGTCAGATAATGATAGATTCATGATCTGCATGCAATTGCACATGTACAAAGTGCTTTCCGTATTTTGTTTCGATTAAAGATGTAAATTATGGAATTTTATATATTCTGGGTATTCGTAGAAAATACCGTATACGTATAAATTTTGGAAATGTGTTTGACATGATTATTTGTTGTATGAATATACGATATATGGATAAAATACTTATTTGGCGAATGGATTCGCCCAAATACATGTTTTACTAATATACATTATGTATGTAGAAATACTGTATTGTAGAAAGTATTGTATACATATATATTTTAGAGATGTGTTTGCCATGATTATTTGTTGTATAAATATACTACATATGCGTAAAATATTTGCTTGACGAAAGGACTCACCGTAATATATGTTTGTTAACATACACTAAGTATGTTGAAATAGTGTATGTTAAGTGTTTGTGAAAATGCTTGTGTGAGTAAGTGTTTGGATGTTGATGCTTTAGGTAGGTGTTGAGATGGGATTCTCAACTACCTTAGAAACATGTATGATTTCCCCTATGTGGGTTGGTCACTTTAACCACTTACTTATGAAATATATGTGTTTGTATTCCTATTTATATAGTGCTTGATAACATGCTTTATAACATGCTTTATGATATGCTTTATGATATGCTTGTTAACATGCTCAACTGATTGTATGAGTTTATTTATGTAAGGCGTATTTTTAAATTCATGTTTATGTTGTATGATCCGTCATGGGTGATGGGGGAGTGGTGTAACGAATGCGTGTAAAGCCCTGACAGCCCTAAACGGATAATACCAGACCTTGATTATATGGGTTGAATCTTGATCCACTACTGCTTTATCTATCTGCAATTGATTGTGCTTGGGGCTATGATTATAGTCCAGACAATCGGTACCAGAATTGAATTCGTAGCTGTGATTCATTTGCCACGTGTGATGTGTTCGACGAACCCGAATCGTACTTCGGTTGACGATAGTGGTTAGCTACACGAAGTGTTTTTGCGCTTTATATCGTTCAACTTGTTGTGCGCTCGAGCTAGCCGAGCTCATCAAGTAACCCGATTTGTCTAATGTATGTTCACCATGTTTGGTCGCTACTGCTTGAACTTAGGGTACCAAACTTACCAGTGAAATCCCTTTTAACCATGGTACCTCGATCTGCTAAGACTCATGAGCCGGGCATGGTGGTATGGGACACCATGGTTGAGCTATCGGCCTACGCTGGGGCCACGTGCCTCCCCGTAGTGACCAGTGAGCAACCAGACTCGTGAGCCGATTATGGTGGTATGGGACACTATATTCGTGCTGTTGGCCTACATTGATAAGGTGATGGGGGAGTGGTGCAACGAATGCGAGCAACAGCCCTGTCAGCCCTTTGTAGTGACCTCGAGCATACTCTGAAATCGCGGTGAGCCTTAGAGTTTTGCCGCGGTATATGGAGTATGAACTAGGCCTGTTTCTGTATAGTTATGAATCGTTTAAGAGGTGATGGGGGAGTGGTGTAACCTTTGTGCGTAATAGCCCTGGCAGCCTTTGCAGTGACCTAGAAAACACACCATCATCTGAGATTAACTAGGACGACGACCTTAGAATGGATCATGTTTGGGAATGATACAAGGGAGGTACCTTAGTTTCCCAATCCTGCTGTTTGAAATGGACTAATAAAAACTCGGTAATCATGCTCATCATGCATTGCATGTGCCTAGAAGATGTGGAGCACTGAGAGATGAAAGCATGCCGCGAACGTGAGATGGTGTCGCACGAGGGAGGGTGTGGTGAGGGCATACATCATGACTACATCCATACTTGCATCAATAAGAGTAGTTAGGAGTGTTTGATTGTACTGCTTTATCGTTACTGCTTGACTGAATTGATAACATGTTGACCTATGCTTTATTATTCCACTGAGTTAGCTACTCACTCCCACGTTACGGGACAATGTTGTACACACCAACCAGATTTGTTGAGTTTCAGGTGATGGCAATTACTTATGAAGCAGAGCCAGACTACTACTATGATGTGGAGGAGTTCTCTTATCTGTATCTCTCGGGTAGGTCTATGAAGACCTGGTATTGTAATGACGGGGTTATGGTACTTGGGATAGAAGACATTACACTTCCTCACATTAGGTATATCTTAGAATTGTACTTGTAATTAATTAATTAACCTGGTAACATCATCACACTCTGGAGACTCACTATAGATTATATATATTATTTATCTATCACAGTCTTCTGCTTGCAATTTAACTGTCTCTGAAGTATGATATGCTATTTTGGCTTAATCTCACTCATGTTGAATGCATGAATACAGTCAACATTCAATCATCATTCATTTTGTTGCGTAAGTGATGTTCTGGAACTCGGGAGTTGAGTTTATGCTCGACCCCCGATTTTCGGGATGTTACATCTCCCCCTTTTTGACCCAGGAGGGATCCACCTTCTTCAAGCTAGCCAGGTTTCTACAAACCTCAAATTTGCCCTTGAGCAAAGCCTTGGTCATCATGTCTGACCCATTTTCGTTTGTGTGGACCTTTTCAAGCTGTAACACCTTCTATTCCAAAGTATCCCTGATCTAGTGATACTGTATCTCTATGTGCTTCGACTTGGAATGCTGACTTGGATTCTTGCTCAAGTGTATAGCACTCTGACTATCACAGTAGACCACGTGCTCCTCCTTCTTTAGGCTAAGTTCCTATAGGAACATTTTCATCCAAAGCATCTCTTTATATGCCTCTGTGACTGCAATGTACTCGGCCTTTGTCGTCGACAATGCTATGACCTTCCGTAGCTTGCTCTGCTAGGAAACTGCTCCCTGTGCAAATATGAATATGAACCCCGATGTAGACTTCCTGGAGTCTATGTCACCTGCCATATCTGCATCTGTGTAGCCCTCTAACATAGGTTTACCGTCACCATAGCATAGGTTCAACCTGGATGAGCCTCTTAGATACCGCAGTATCCATTTTACCGCTGCCCAATGCTCTTTGAAAGGATTGGCAAGATACCGGCTGACAACACCAACCGCATATGCTATGTTTGGGCGTGTACACACCATAGCATACATTAAACTTCCTACTGCTGACGCGTAGGGTATCTTTTGCATCTCTTTCACCACTGCCTTCGTCTTGGGACACTGTCTGTCGCTCAATCTGAAGTGACCATCCAGTGGAGTACTGACCGGCTTCGCTGCATTCATATTGAACCGCTCTAGGAGTTTCTCAATATACCGCTCTTGTGACAGCCAGAGCTTCCTGCTACTTCTGTCACGGGTTATCTTCATTCTTAGGATCTGTCTAGCCGGGCCCAAGTCTTTCATCGCAAAAGACTTGCCCAACTCTTGTTTCAGCCTGTCGATCTTCTTGATGTCTTTTCCCATGATGAGCATGTCATCAACGTATAAGAGCAGAACTAGGAAATCACCATTTGAGAACTTGCGTGTGAACACACAGTGGTTCGACTCCGTTCTGTCATACCCATGTTTCAACATAAATGAGTCAAACTTTTTGTACCATTGTCGTGGAGCTTGTTTCAGCCCATACAAGCTCTTCTTCAGCCTACACACCATATGCTCTTTGCCCTTGACTTCGAACCCCTCTGGTTGGTGCATGTAGATCTCTTCTTCCAGGTCACCATGGAGAAAGACAGTTTTAACATCTAACTATTCTATCTCCAGATCCATGATAGCCGCCAACCCAAGCAACACCCGTATAGATGTCATCTTCACCACTGGTAAGAATATCTCTTCGAAGTCTATGCCTTTCCTCTGACCAAAATCTATCACCGCAAGTCTGGCCTTGAACCTCGTCTGTGAATTCTTCTGCTCAATCTTCTTTCTGAACACCCACTTGTTGCTCAAAGCTTTCTTGCCCTTAGGCAATTTCACCTATCATAGGTATGGTTCTTATGCAAGGATTCCATCTCCTCTTGCATAGCTTTCAACCACTCCCCCTTATGCTTGTCGGCTAGGGCCTCAGAATAGTCTTCTGGCTCTCCCCTATCAGTCAACATAATGTACTCATGTAGCGAGTACCTCTTGGACGGCTGTCTGTCCCTAGATAACCTCCACACCTATAGCTCAACAGGTGGATCAAGTGGGGGTTGCTCCCCTGGTCCATCTTCTGAAGGAACTCTCTCGTCCTCTGCACCTTGCTTTACTCTCCCGTTATTAGGCACCACGGGAGGAGTAACCGGATCCATGTCCTCTAGCTCACCTGAACTAGGCTGGTTCTTCTCTGGCTTACCAATGTCTTCTATACACTGATCTTCAAAGAAAACCACATCTCTGCTCCTGACGAGCTTCCTCTCGGTCGGATCCCACAACCTGTAACCGAATTTTTCATCACCGTACCCTAAGAACACACACTGCCTGATCTTCATATCGAGCTTGGACCTCTCGTCCTTTGGTACGTGAACGGATGCCCTGCATCCAAACACCCTGAGATGACTGTACGATGGATCATGTCCAGTCCACACCTTCTCAGGCACTTCTCCATTCAACGGGGCTGATGGAGACCTGTTTATCAAATACACTGCCGTGTGCATTGCTTCTCCCCAGAACGTCTTGGGCAATTTCGCATGGGATAACATGCATCTGATTCTCTCAACAATGGTGCAATTCATTCGCTCAGCTATACCATTATGCTGGGGAGTCTTGGGAACCATCTGTTCATGCCGTATACCCAGGGACTTGCAGTACTCATGAAAGTCGCCAATATATTCACCACCATTGTCAGTGCAGATGCACTTCAATGGTCTACCTGTCTCTCTCTCGACCATAACATGAAACAATTTAAACACACCAAAGACCTCGTCCTTGGATTTCAAAGCATAAACCCAAACCCTCCTAGATGCATCATCTATAAAAGTGACAAAATACAATGCCCTACCCAAGGTTTTTATCCTCATAGGACCACAAACATCAGAATAAACTAAATCTAATACATGCACTTTATTAACATGAGAAACAGATTTAACAAATGAAACTCTATGTTGTTTCCCTGATAAACAATCAAAACAGGTTTTGAGAGGTGTACTTGTCACGTCTGGAAGGAGCCGCTTCCTCGCTAGTAGCTGAAGCCCTTTTTCACTCATATGACCTAGATGCCTATGCCACATGTCGATAGCTGAATCTTTCGCTACGTTCAACCCACCCTTGCACATATTGACACTTGCCTTGTAAAGGGTGCAACACTTCTTTCCTCTTGCCATGATCAATGAACCCTTGATGAGCTTCCAGCGCCCACCAGCAAACCGGCTTTCATAGCCATCATCATCCAACTTTTCCATCGACATCAAGTTGAGGCAAAGGTCTGGGATATGTCTCACATCCCTGAGAACCAATGTGTAGCCCACATCGGTCTTCACACAAATATCACCGACTCCCACGATTTTTGATACGCCAGAATTTTCCATCTTCACAGTCCCATAGTCACCTAACTTGTAGCTTGTGAAGGAGTCCCTGTGTGGAGTCACATGAAAAGAAGCTCCCGAGTCTATCACCCAGTCGATGTCCTGACTTGTAGCTGTGAGACATACATCATGATCTGCAGAAAGAATAATTAAAACGTCGCCATCTGAAGCGACCGCAGTAGAATCTGATTAATCTTCCTTCCCTTTTCCTTTCTTTTCGTTTTTCTTACCACGACATTCATGCTTATAGTGGCCCTTCTTGCCACAATTCTAGTAATCAATATCTTTTCTATTACTCGACTTGCCTGTTGATTTATCTCGGGCCTTCCTGCCCTTCCTGTTCTTTCCTCTCCCCCGTTCCTGTGTCACAAGGGTCTCTTGCTGAGTAGACCCCTGAGACTTCCTCCTTGTCTCCTCATTGAAGAGACAACTGGTTACCTGTTCCATGGATATCTTTCTGTCTAGCGCGGAGTTACTTAGAAACACCACCAATGTCTCCCAACTGTCAGGTAATGAACTAAGTGATAGTAAAGCCTGCAATTCATCATCCAGGACCATCTTCATAGAGGTGAGTTGGTTCACTATATTGCTGACCTCATTCATGTGCTCGGCCACAGAACCACCATCCTTGAATTTGAGATTTACAAGTCGCCTTACCAGAAAAATTTATTACCGGCTGTCTTCCTCTCATACAGCCCTTCTAATTTCAGCCATAAGCTAGCGACTGAGGTTTCCGTAGACACATGGTGGAACACTGAATCATCCAATCATTGTCTAACAAACCCCACCGCCTTTTGGTCCATCTTCTTCCAATCATCATTAGTCATATCCTTGGATCTTGCTGATATGCCTAAAATTGGAGAATATAGGTCCTTTTAGTAAAGCAAGTCCTCCATCTTAGCCTTCCATATGGTCCAGTTAGAACCATTGAGGCTGATCATCCTTGATGAGCCACCTTCCATAATTCAAACAGATCCTACCCGTTCAATGAACTTAGCTTTGATACCACTTTGTTGGGGGCCTTGCAAAAAACCTTAGGATCTAACCCTCCAGAACAAACCAGAATTATGGATAATAAAGCAATGAAAATAATCAATGCATCAATCACACACCACATAAGAGATTTTTATGTGGAAAACCCTCAAAGAGGTAAAAACCACGAGACCTCGTCTAGATCAACAATCCACTATGAAGTAGAACATTACAAACTTCTTCACTCACGCAGGAGTGGATAAACAATAAGAGAAATAGAGAAGACGGAGAGATCTAACCGATTACGAGGACATAGAAGCACTGAGGTATAGATTGCACAGTAGATAGCCTCCACGAGCAGAACCTCCTTTCTATAAGCTTCCTCTCTCGCTTTCTCTCTCACTCTCACCTTTGATCACCCTAAACCCTTTAGCAAATCCCTTGTAAAGCTTTAGGAAACCCTCTTATCATACCTAGAAAACCCTAGGAACTCTTATTTATAGTTTTAGGAAACTCCCTTCCGCATCCCAATTGCGAAAGGACTCGCGACATGAAATCCGTGCACAATTGCGGAACGAATCTGCGTAACCTCGATTGGTCGAACCGAGTCCACGACCGGTCGAGAGCCACCTTCAACCGGTCGAGCACCCTGGAGAAAAATAGCCCAAACTCACTAGACTTTGAGTCGTGTCACGGCTCGACTCCCATGACTGGTCGAGACCAACCTTCGACCGGTCGAGCGAGGCTCACGACCGATCGACGATAGGTAAAAAAAAACCCATCAAAGCAATATATATTTTAAAAAGGAAAAGGAAAAAAGAAATTGTAGATGAAGATTTTGTAAATGTTGCCTTGGTCAAATGATAATTTTGAATGAGTATTCATACGAAATGGTCGAACAAATTTGATTTCATTAAATATAGTAAAAGTCTCTAACTAGAATTCAAAATGGTAACATGTAAAATAATAATGAAAGATTGCATGGAGACACGAAAATATAAGATATAAAATCTCTGGGACTTATCATAAGTAATGCGTCAATGTATTAGTTTAACTTCAAATTCGTAGATGTACATGCATTGCTACCCATTTCATTAATGATGATTCATATTACAAAGGAAGATTCTGAAAATTAAAGAATTAATCATTCCTCACATTGGAACTGTAATAAATGATGCTTTTTATTTATAGAGGGCCTAGATGGGTGGGTTTGTTGTTGCACAGCACGCCAACAACGCTAATGAACTGAGATCCAATCTCCGGTCTCACCCACAGACGATAAACAAAAAGAAATATAATCTAGAGATAGAATCAAATCATACCAAACAAACCATAAGACAGAATATACGTGGAAAAACCCCAACAAGGGTAAAAAACTACGGGTGTAAACTTTCACTATGAAGAAAACGAGATTACAAGCAATATACTAACCTCTTGATTCTCCTATGCATAGAGATAACCCTTAGCCTAGTTTAGAAAACCTTTTCTCATACTCTAGAATAGCCCTAGGAACCCCTATTTATAGTTTAGGCAACTCCCTTCCACACCTTTATGAAAACTGCCTCAAATTTACGCAGTCCACACCAAATCCGCACAAAATCTGTGTAACCTCGACTAGTCGAGAGAGATCCTTGACTGGTCGAGCATGGGCCTCGACTGGTCGAGCACCACGGACCAAATATAACTTTTGCTCGTTGAACTTTGAGTCAAGCAAGCCCTCTACTGGTTGAGTGGTCCACTCGACCGGTCGAGCAGCCCATTCTACTGGTCGAACGGCGTGGTCCAGATGAGGCTCCACACCTCATAAAATATTCCACTTGGAGACACATCGTCATAATCCTTCGTCTTCTACATCCAGAGTGCGCTACCTCTCCGTCTTTAAGCCTGAAGACCAATCAAGCTGAACAGAGCTTCAACTTCTCCCGTGTGACCGCCTTCGTCAGTATATTCGCAGGATTCGCACTTGTATGGATCTTCTCCAGAGCAATCGATCCATCTTCCAGTAACGATCCTATGAAGTGATATCTGATGTCAATATGCTTGGTCATTGAATGAAATGCTGAATTGTTAGCCAAGTGTATTGCACTCTGACTGTCACTGTACAGCTTGCAATTTGCTTACTTCTTTCCAAAGTCTTCTATGAAACCTTGCATCCACACCATCTCCTAGCACGCTTCTGTAGCTGCAACATATTATGCTTCTGTTGTACTGATAGATACTATCTTCAGAATCGAGAGACCTAAGCCTGATCGCAAAGACTACCCAGAGTAAAGATATAACCTGTAGTGCTTCTTCTGCTATCGATATCTCCTGCCAAATCTGAATCTACGTAGCCTTGTAGCTTGATTTTCGATCCTCCATAACACAGCCCTACATCCGCAATACCTACCAGGTATCTAAGGATTGACTTCACAACTTCCCAATGTTCCTTCCCGGGGTTGTTCATGAACCTGCTAACAACTCCCACTGCTTGAGCAATGTCTAGCCTCGTACTCACCATAACATACATGAGACTCCCAATAGCTGACGCGTATGGGACTTTAGCCATGTAGTCTCGTTCCTCTTGCGTCTTTGCACCTTGCTCCTTAGAAAGCTTGAAGTGGTTGGCTAATAGAGTGCTAACTGGCTTAGCACCTCCCATACTGAATCAATCAAGTACCTTGGCTATGTACTCTGCTTGTGACAAAATTAGTTTCTTATTTTCCCTGTCATACTTTATCCTCATGCCTAGGATTTGTTTTGTAGCTCGTAAATCCTTCATGAAAAATTCTCTAGATAGTTGTCTTTTGAGATATGAGATGTCCTTTATGCTTGATCCGGCCATAAGCATATCATCTATGTACAGAAGAAGAATGATGTACGACGTATCAAACTTCTTTAAATAGCAATAGTGGTCTACATGACATCTCCTCAAACCGTTTTCCGATATGAAACCATCGAACTTCTTGTACCACTTCCTCGGGGCCTGCTTCAGGCCATACAAACTCTTCTTCAGTCTACACATCTTGTTCTCATTTCCTGGTGCCACATATCCTGTCGGCTGATGTATATATATCTCTTCTTTAAGGTCCCCATAAAGAAAGGCTGTCTTAACATCTAGCTGCTCTAGATGCAAGTCCTCTGTAGCCACTATACTCAAGACCATATGAATGTAGACATTTTTACAACTGGTGAAAATATTTCAGTGAAGTCGATACCTACCTTTTGTTGGAACCCTTTCACAACTAATCTAGCCTTGTACCATTTCGAACCATTGTGCTCCTCCTTCAGTTTGTAAACCCAATTGTTATGAAGAACTTTCTTACCCTTAGGTAGAGTGACTAGTTCCCATGTACGATTAGACTCAAGAGAATCCATCTCATCATTCATGGCTTGCTCACACTTAACCCGTGTATCTGACTGTAATGCCTCTTCAAAACACTCTGGTTCACCATTATCTGTCAGCAGTAGATAATGTAAGGAGGGTAAGTATCGGACCGTGGGTCTTCTCTTCCGAGTAGACCTCCTCACAATTGGTGTTTGCGGCTCTGCCTCATTATGCTCTTATGCATGTTCATCCTGTGGTGCTATAACACCCGTGTCCGATAACTCTTTAAACTCTACAAATTCTTTCTCATCAGCCTTATTTTGTTGCACACTGTCCTTATGCATCACTTTTTCATTGAAGTCTACGTCTTTTCTTCTGATGATTTTCATGTTCCTTATATCCTAAATCCTGTAGCCAAAATCATGCTGCTCGTAGCCTATAAACGTGCACTTCCTGGACTTTGCATCTAGCTTGTTTCTGTGCTCTGCATCAATGTGAACATATAAAGTGCAACCGAACACTTTGAGATGTGTAAGGTTCACTTCTTTCACAGTCCACGTTTCTTCTGGTAGCCCACCATCTAATAGTGCTGAGGGACTTCTATTGATGAAATATGCGGCAGTATTCACAACACCTGCCCAAAACGTCTTAGGCAACCCTGTGTAACGACTCGTAAATTTCCGTACAATGGCCCGAGTACTATCTCAACCAGAAATCACTTAGGATTAAATCCTTTAGAAATTTGACAAAGTTGACTAAGTGCTAAACTAGATTAGCCATGAAATTCGTTTGAATCGCTTTAAATACGATCTACAAGACCCAAAACTTGTAGAATCCTTGACGCTAGGTTACCTTAAAATCTAGGATCAAACTCATTACCCGACTGCTCTCGGGAACACATTGAAACTTCGTATCAGTTCTGGACCGCATATCGGGAGTCCAAATAATACGAGGTTAAGGACTTAGGACCGCCTCGCTGGGCTTGACAACCATATTGGAAATCAAATCTAGCCAGTGTCCCACTGCTGTTCGCTTGAGTCAGAAGCGAGGGAGTGTGAAAACACATGTTTCCTTTACAAAATAAATATCTGGAATAGTGATCTGAGACTTGTTACTTGCGGTCAATTTGTAAGCAACCAGACCGTCAGAATCTGACCCAAATACACCCTCGGATCAGGAAAAATTTCATAAACATTTACATGTACTTGGTATTTCGGATCGAGGTCCGCTAACCGTTGAACTGAAACTGGTCCGCCACGCGTGATCTGGGAATCCGACTGAAACGAAAACTTAACTTTACATGGATCCGAGGTTGATGAGCTTAAGTTCGACCTTTGGCTCAAGGAGGCCCGCCAGAAATCCTCCGTTGAGCTGAAACAATGCCACTTTGGTTATAACCCAAGTATACCTTGTCCTCAAGTCTAGTTTGGAGAGTTTTTAGGCTATAAAAGGACCTTAGAACACTCTCTCTCATAATCATACGAATTTGAGAAAAACCCTAGAGAGAGAAGTGAGAAAAGAAAGAGACAGAGTGAGAGAAGTGGGAGAATCTCCTTGTTACTGTTTCCTGCCCCTACCCTAGCTCCACCACTCCGTTCTTGCCGCTTTCCCAGTGATACCGACTTCGTTTTGAGGTAAGAAACCCTAACCCTAAATCTGTTTTGGGGTGTGTTGGTTGTAGGTTATGAAATAGCTAACCTATTTCATTCTTTAGGTTACCAAACTACCGAATACGGAAGCTTGGAAAACCTAGCTGATCCGTTGCGATTCCACGGTATAAGGTGAGGACTTTAGGTGTATAGGTTACGGTTTTCAATGCTTTCAATTTCAGATAATGATAGATTCATGATCTGCATGCAATTGCACATGTACAAAGTGCTTTTTGTTTTCTGTTTCGATTAAAGATGTAGATTATGGAATTTTACATATTCTAGGTATTCGTTGAAAATACCGTATAAGTATAAATTTTAGAAATGTGTTTGACATGATTATTTGTTGTATGAATATACGATATATGGATAAAATACTTATTTGGTGAAAGGATTTGCACAAATACATGTTTTACTAATATACACTATGTATGTAGAAATACTGTATTATAGAAAGTACCGTATACATATATATTTTAGAGATGTGTTTGCCATAATTATTTGTTGTATAAATATATTATATACGTGTAAAATACCCGCTTGGTGAAAGGACTCGCCCTAATACATGTTTGCTAACATACACTAAGTATGTTGAAATAGTGTATGTTAAGTGTTTGTGAAAATGCTTGTGTGAGTAAGTATTTGGATGTTGATGCCTTAGGAGGGTGTTGAGATGGGATTCTCAACTACCTTAGAGACATATATGATTTCCTACATGAGGTTATTTACTTAAACCGCTTACTTGTTCAATATATGTGTTTGTATTCCTATTTATGTAGTGCTTTATAACATGATTTACAAAATGCTTTATAACATGCTTTATAACATATTTGTTAACTTGCTTGAATTACTTTGTTTATCATGCTTTACTCCACATGCTATGGATAAGAATTGATTGAGTTTGGGACTATGTCTATAGTGCAGACAATCGGTACCAGACTTGAGATCGTGGTTGAGATCCATTCTGCCACGTAGTATGTGTTTGACGAACCTGAGTCGTAAGTCAGTTGGCGACAGTGGTTAGGCTATGCGAAGTGCTTATGCACTTCATGTCATTCAGCTGATTGTGCGCTCGAGTTAGTCAGGCTCATCAAGTAACCCGATATGTCTAATGTGTGTTCACCATGTTTGGTCGCTACTGCTTGAACCTAGGGTACCAAACTTACCAGTGGAAATCTCGTTAACCATGGTACCTCGATCCACTAAGACTCATGAGCCGGACATGGTGGTATGGAACACCGTGGCCGAGTTGTCGGCCTACGCTAGGGCCACGTGCCTCCCCGTAGTGACCATTGAGCAACCAGACTCGTGAGCCGAATACGGTGGTATGGGACACTGTATTCGGGCTGTCGACACCTACAGCGAGAGCCGAGTACGGTGAGACCTGTATTCGTTCTGATGGGCGATGAGCCCTCCGTAGTGTCTTTAAGTATACTCTAAGGTCTGTGATTGGCGACGAGCCCTTCGCAGCAGCTAGAGCATGAGTTGAGCCGATTACGGTGAGACCTGTATTCGAGCTGACAGCTAGCGATTGAGCCGAGTATGGTGAGACCTGTACTCGAGCTGATGGCCAGCAATTGAGCCGCATACGGTGAGATCTGTATCTGTGCTGACGGGTGACGAGACCTTTGCGATGCTTTCACGATGTCTCTCGAATCATAATATCGTATGAGATTAACTAGGATTGACGACCCTAGAATGAATCATGTTTGGGAATGATACAAGAGAGGTACCTTAGTTTCCAATACTGCTGTTTAAAATGGACTAATAACTACTCGGTAATCATGCTCATCATCGCACCGTATGTGCCTGGTAGATATGAAGCACTGAGGGAGGTATGCATCCGCGAACGTAAGATGATGTCGCATGAGGGTAGTTTGACAATGGCATTCATCATGTCATTTCATACTTGCATTTAATAAGAGTAGTTAGGATTGTTTGATTGTACTGCTTTATCATTATTGCTTGACTGAATTGATAACATGTTAACTTATGCTTTATTATTCCACTGAGTTAGCTACTCACTCCCATGTTACGGGACGGTGTTGTACACACCAACCAGACTCTGTCGCAGGTATAGAGGAGGCGTCGATTCAGGAGGCTGAGCCAGAATACGATGAGGACCAGGACGAGTTCTCATATATGCAGTACTCTGACGGCTATGCTTAGGCCGACTGGATCGCGGGAATTTCAGAATCTAACTTTAGTTGTATTTTGACTCTTTTTATTTAGAAATAATACATGTATATGGATACTCAGTTAGTGATCATACTCTGGAGATCATGATGGTTTTGTTTCCATACATACCTTATATATACAGTTTCAGTCTTCCGCTTGCCTTTATACAATTGATCTGGAGTATGAATTACTGTTTTGGTATATTCTCACTCATGTTTATTGCTCTAACACAGACAACATTTAATCACCATTATTTATGTTGCATAAGTGATGCGTTGGAACTCGGGAGTTGATTTATACTCGACCCCCTATTTTCAGGGCGTTACACCCTGCATGTAATCTCATGCTCCTGGCGCGCTCAAGAATAGTCCTATTAATGCCCCTAGTCACACCATTTTGCTGCGGTGTCCCTGAAATTGTTTTATGATGTTTGATTCTATTTGCTGCACAATATTCCTCAAACCTCTTATCACAGTATTCTCCCCAATTATCTAATCTGAGACATTTTACTGTTTTACCTGTCTCATTTTCTACCATTACTTTCCACTTCTTAAATACATCAAATACATCAGATTTATGCTTTAAGAAATAGACCCACAGTTTTCTACTAGCATCATCAATAAAAGAAACGAAATAACGTGAGCCACCAAGAGATGAAACCTGTGCCAGTCCCCACACATTAGTGTGTATAAGCTTTAACAAATGTCTTTGGAGCGCGTCCTGTTTTCTTGAAACTTACCATCTTCTGCTTGTCATTCACACAGTCCTCGTAGAATTACAAGTCAATAGATTTCAGCCCTGGTAACTTCCCTTTTGACAATAACATTTTTATCCCTTTCTCACTCATATGTCCCAACCTATGATGCCATAACTACCCATTCACTCCAGTTAATGTGACTGCGAGTGAACTATACGATCCTAAAGTTACGTACAAAGTACCTTCCTTCTTGCCTCGAGATATCACCAAGGCACCTTTTATGATCTTCCAGGAATCACTAGTGAATGTCCTCACATATCCGATATTGACCAACAGCCCCACTGAGATCAAGTTTCGTTTTAAACTTGGTACATGTCTGACATCCTTCAATTTCAAAATCGTTCCATCTTTCTGACTTATATGAACGTCTACCTTTCCAACAATACTGCACGGCTCATCATCACCCAGGTAGACTCTCCCGAAGTTACTTGACACATAATCACGCAGAACTTCTTTACACGGAGTGGCATGAAATGAAGCACCCGAGTCTATGACCCAAGACTTATTCCGTGCATCAAGAGACAAGATCAACGCCTCTGTATCACTTTCCTCAGATAGATTCACTGAATCCTTCCCATCTTGAGAGCTTCCTTCTTGTTTCTTAAGTGACCCGCAATCACTTTTCATGTGTCCCTTCTTCCCGCAATGCCAACACCCATCTTTGTCTTTCAGTCCCTTGGATTTCTTTCTCGACTTTAACGTTCATGTTTATTGCCTCCTTTGTTCAGTGATCTTCCTCTTCCTTCAACGTTTAAAGCATTCCCTGAATCCTCTGAAACTCCTGATGCCTTTCTTCTAGATTCTTCACTAAGAATTAGACTAGCCGCATCATCGAATTTCAGCTTTGTCGATCCTGAAGAATTTCTCATAGCAATCACCAAACCATCCCAACTGTCTGACAAACTGGGCAAGATCAATAATGTCCCGACCTCGTCTTCAAAAATAATGCCAACGAATTCTAATTGGCTCGTGACTGTATTGAACTCGTTTAGATGTTCAGCCACACTCCCACCATCTGACATCTTCATGTTAAATAGCTGTTTCATAAGATGAACCTTGTTGGATGCTGAGGGTTTCTCATACTTCGTAGCTAGGGCTTCCATTAATTCTTTTATGGTCTTCACCTTGGATATATTAAAGGTGACGCTCTTAGAAAAAGAGAGTCGGATTGTTCCTAAAGCCTTCCGATCCAATAAAGACCATTCATCATCTGTCATCTTCTCTAGTTTCTTTTCTTTTTCTCCTAGAGGAATATAGAGGTCCTTCTGATACAGATTATCCTCAATCTGCATCTTCCAGAAGGTAAAGTTTGAACCATTACATTTCTCAATTCTAGTCTTCCCTTCTTCCGTCATCACTTCACTAGAACTAAACCAATAGCTTTGATACCAATATTGCGCAGCACGCTAACAATACTAGTGAAACGAGATCTAATCTCCGGTCTCACCCACAAATGATAAACAGAAAGAAATATAATCTAGAGATAGAATTAAAGCATACCAAACAAACCACAAGACAGAATATACGTGGAAAAACCCCAACAAGGGTAAAAAACTACGGGTGCAAACTTTCACTATAAAGAAAACGAGATTACAAGTAATATACTAACCTCTTGATGCTCCCATGCATAGAGATAACCCTTAACTTAGCTTAGAAAACCCTTTCTCATACCCTAGAATAGCCCTAGGAACCCTTATTTATAGTTTAGGCAACTCCTTTCTGCACCTTTGCGAAAACTACCTCGAATTTACGGAGTCCGTACCAAATCTGCGTAACCTCGACTAGTCGAGAGAGGTCCTTGACTGGTCGAGCGGGCCACTCAACCGATCGAGCATGGGCCTCGATTGGTCGAGCACCACAGACCAAATATAACTTTTACTCCCTGGACTTTTCTACTATTGTATGTATTACCATACCGGGGATCAATCAAAAATGAGTGGACGGTTAGGAACACCAAGGTACACAAAGGATTAGTAATAGAGATAATGTAAGGTATCCAAAGGGGTATTTCTGCATAAAAGGAATCATAATGAGGGCTTTAAGTTGGTAGAAATGATCAAGGAGTACTTCCCCACGATTCCGATCTAGAGTATGCTCTTATCCACTGATTAAAGAAATGACTATCGGGAACGACGTAATCCTTTATTTTTTTTTTTTGAATCCCCTCCTCTTAGTGAGAAAGAAGAACAGGAACGAAAGAAATGAGGTAAAGAAGCCGAGCAACAAGAAAAATTCCCACTGCTACCATAGTAGCAGCATGTATAAGAGCCGAAATAGGAGTGGGCCCCTCCATGGCATCAGGTAACCATACATGAAGGGGAAATTGTGCGGATTTAGCAACTGCACCAAGGAATAATAGGGAGGCACACAGAGTAGCAAATAAAGAATTGACCCCATTATTAATGTGTATGAAGATTTCGAACAAATCCCGAAATTCCAAAATTTACCTGTTATCCAATAAAACCTAAGATTCCTAATAATAAACCAAATACTCCTACACGATTATTGACAAACGCTTTTTGAAAGCATTGGCTGCAATTGGTCTCTGTGAATCCTAAATATGGTGATACCACCGATCAAACAATTCTACATATGTCTCTTCCCAAAAATATGAATTTGTATCAAATTGGAACTAGTAACTAATCCCAACATAGAAATTGGAAACGAAAAATGAAAGAAATAAGCCGTTGAGAATTCAAATATCCTTGATCATGAGACATATAATTGAGAATGAATTGATGATTCAACAGTAGTGATTAGTATTGACATAATAGAAGCATCAATATCGTCACTATCATCAATATCGATATCGTCACTATCATCAATATCGATATCGTCAATAAGATAACCTTTAGGCTTGTCATCCAGGAACTTGTTCGGAAATACCGTAATGAAAGGAACATAGGAGTTTGTCGCTAGGTATTTGACCAAATATGATCGTCCAATTCCTATAGAACCTATCACTAAAATACCCCTAGAAGGGGATAGGGCTAAGCGGAGCGAAAAGGGTTTTCCATGAGATGGGAAATGAGAACTATTAGCCCCACACGAGGTTTGTGAATAAGTGATTGTCTGATAATGAGCAAGGAATATCCGTCTTTCTGCTAAACAGGATCTATTGAACTCATAATTCATTAGAGACTTTTTATGAATGTCAACTAAGTATCGTAAGTAAATTGATCCCGGTTGTTCAATCATTTGATAACCAGAGTCATTCTTTGATAAATGATCACTATGAGTCAGACTCAATAGAATTTGATCAATCCCCTTTTCTGTCGTTAAGGTGGAGAACTGAACCAAGAATTCTCTTTCTTCATCATCAATCGAATCACTGTTCGCGACCCAGGATTCTATTTTATCATCAATCCAATCACCGTTCACGTTTTTTCTTTTTCTTATCAATGAATAGATCTCTTTACTTGTACGACTTAGATGTCTCGTATTTCTCGAAAAAGTGATTCGATTGATGGGATTTGGTATGATACTGATGAGATCGATGAGATTGATATTCAAATATTTCTTCTTAGAACGTATTGATTTGACCCCATAAGCGGGACCACCACCCAATAGCATGTTGCCGCCAGAAGCAGAACCCCGTATTTCTTCCAGAGAATCTCCTAATTGTTCCAGAGCAACTAGAAAGAGATTCTTTAACCAGAAAGAATTCAGTTCAGATGTAGGATACCTATCCAGAAGTTTTCGCAACTCAATCATGTATGATGGAATCATCAAAGATTTGATCTTTTCTAACTCTGTCTGTAACTCACTAGAGGCTCGGGAAACAAAGAGAAGATGTGTACGAACGAGATATCCAGCAACAAGAAGAAGGAAAAGGATTGAATAGAGGAACTCCCGAGCATTTGGTGATCTCAGATGTGTCCATATCAATGGAACGGGTGACTCATTATTTCGATGAATCATTTCTTCGGACAGAAGAAGATTCTGTAAACACTTACTCGAAATCTCACTTATCAGATTCCATTGTGGAAGAATCGCCCACCATTTTTTCTGAGGAATTGGCCATGATATATCTGATCCATGCATAATATCATGAAAAATGGATACAAATTTTTGACTGCTACTTAGTATCGGCAATGGGTCTGAAAAAGTATCTAAAAGGGTGAAATTTAGATATTTGCACCCTGTCGAAGTAAGGAACCATGGCATATATGTTTGGAACAGATTCCATTTTGAGAGATTTGAAAAAGAGATGAAAAAGCACTTCTCTCGTAGTAAGGAACCATGGCATATATGTTTGGAACAGATTCCATTTTGAGAGATTTGAAAAAGCACTATCTCGTTGAAAGGTTCTATACATCTGCCGTTTCTCAACGCATTTCTTTAGACAAAGACTCCGTTTTTTCCTCTTTCCTGATGGTAAATCTTTCTCAGAACATGGAGTGTGAATCAAACCCATGTTTGAATTGAAACTGAGATACTGATGCAAGTTTTTCCCTTCTGAATCAGATAGATTCATATCTGAAAGAGGCTGACAATAAGTTCTTTCAAAATTGACTATTTGTTCCTCTGTTAGAGGTGTTCCAGAAATGTCTGCGATCGAGTAAATAGCTCTACGAACGAATGGATCGGATCGAATTGGAAAATGGAAAGATTTGTACAAGTTATACGTTTCACCACCACTTTGTGGAAAATCGTTAGGTATGAATATGTCAGATACCTGTGACTCGATTGGTGAAATGGTATCTCTCTCCAAAAAAACATGTTTTTTTTTACCGACGCACAAAGAAAATATTTTGTTGCGAATGAACAAGATATTGAGGAATTGTCCATATGTAAGATCATAATTATTGATACGGGTCTTTTCCACATAAAAAGGGAATCTTTTGTTACAATAGAACCAGAAGTGATGTGGATTATTCAAGAATCGAAGTCGATTTTCCACAAAAAAAGAATATGAAAAAATGAAATGGATTCAAGAGTCGATTTGCTTTATAAAAAGAAGGAACTTCTATGAAATGGTTTCACGGGATTCAGCCAATTGTCTCGATCGCGGGATATCATTGAGAAATAGGAATCAGTGTTATCAAAGGATTTCCTGCGATTATTTCTAGTATGGAATGAGTCAATCATCCACTTTGGTATCTTATTGAACAAAAATGGTGATATTGTTCCTCCATTGATCAAGAATTTCGATCTTTGGGAAGTATCATGATCATCCAATAAGAAGGGTTTCAATTTATTCAAATGAACGATTTGAACACCTATTGATTCTAACAACTGATTGCAGAGTTGATCATTCGGGCCTTTCAATTCATAGATGTGGATCTCGGACCTATGAATGGGGATATTCCCGATACTCACAAAGAAAAAAGGAAGTGACTTAGACAAAAAGAGAAGTGACTTGGACAAAAAGAGAAGTGACTTGGACAAAAAGAAACGAAGTGACTTAGACAAATCTTGTTTGTCGATAACCTCGGACCAATCAATCGAATATTGATTAATACGTAATCGATCGAACACTACTTGAAAACGGTGCTTCTGTTCAGAAACGAAATGTTCCTGGAAATTCTTGCTCCCATTGGACCATTTGTATCTATATGCATCAGGATCCCGATTCATGGATCTCTCGGTTCGAGAAATAAGAGGATCGAACCATTTCTTCTGACTCTTTTTCAAATTCGATAAATGTTGGTTGATGTTGGGTTGACCGTTCATGATTCATGGATCTCTCGGTTCGAGAAATAAGAGGATCGAACCATTTCTTCTGACTCTTTTTCAAATTCGATAAATGTTGGTTGATCGTATATTTTATTATAGTTAGATGATTCAGAGTATCATTTCCGATTTGATCCCTTTGAATTCCATATTCGAAGTTGCGATCGGATCTTCGGATCTATAAAAAGAATCGAAAAGATCGATTCGATACATTTCTTATGTACCCATAGGTGCTATATTGGATTTGAATCAGATTTCGGATCAATCTATATTGATTGACCGCCTCCATTATGTTGTTGCTAGCAAATACCACTATTTTTGGTTTTGGATCTTCCAAATCATTCCCGCAGGAAATCCGGACCGATTTTTTTCTGATCCTTCGATAAAAAGATTCATTCTCTTCATCAAAAATAGGAGGTAGAACCCATAAAGATTTCTTTTTCGATTCATCCCTGGAGTTGAATACCTCATTCAAGAATTTTTTTTGATCCAATCCGTAGGAATCAATAGAAAAGGCAAATCCCTTATGATACACCAGATCCGGCTCGGTTATTGATAGAGTGAATAGATCTGCCATTTCTTGAAATCTCTCTTCTGATTCAAAATCGTGGTGTAACGTGTATCCCCCTTTGTTCCGGTCATGGAATAGATGAAATAAATCCAAAAATGGATTTTTGTTCAAGAATGAAATCATTCAAGAGAATCAATAGAAAAGGCAAATCCCTTATGATACACCAGATCCGGCTCGGTTATTGATAGAGTGAATAGATCTGCCATTTCTTGAAATCTCTCTTCTGATTCGTGTATCCTTTGTTCCCATATCCATCATTCGGAATGATGAATAGGATGAATTGAGACGGTATTTTGTAAATACGTAATTATCTTGAATATATCAACCATTTCTTTATTTTCCGATCGCCTGGAAGGGACAAAAGAAACATCTTGTTGTTTCTTCAACAATTTCTGATCTCTAGTGGACCTCTCAGTATCGGTTCGAATCCTTCAGATGAATCACATTCCGGATCTGAGAAATAGAATCGAATTGATCTTGTAGGATTCCCAAGAAATTCTTCGATTTCTTCCGGAAGCAGATGATTATTCATCTGCTTCTCACGTTCCGTGAATAGCCGGGACATTGAGGAATATCCAGAAAGGCATTTCGGGAATCGATCTGATTCTATCTCTGTTCGTTCCGTTTGAAGAAAGGAAGGATCCCAAAGAATCGATCTTTCTGACCATCTGTCAGAGAAAAAAGAACGAATTGATCTTGTAGGATTCCCAAGAAATTCTTCGATTTCTTAATGGAATCGAAAGGATCTCTGGATTGATCAGAAGATCCTTTCAATTGAATAATCCGACATTGAGGAATAACGAAAATAGATCTTCGATCTGGAATCGATATTGAATATTTGACGATACGTTCCGTTTGAAGAAAGGAAGGATCCCAAAGAATCGATCTTTCTTTTAGTTGCTGAATCTCTGTTTGATTGATCAATGTGTGATATTCCGAATCCTCATTACTAATGGAATCGAAAGGATCTCTGGATTGATCAGAAGATCCTTTCAATTGGCTAGAATCCGTTACTTGAACGAAAATAGATCTTGTGGAATCATATTGAATATTTGACGAATTCGTTACCTTTAAAATTGTCTCAAAAATCCTTGGAATCGATTCGAATCATGGACTTGAATCGAAAGGATCTCTGGATTGATCAGAAGATCCTTTCAATTGGCTAGAATCCGTTACTTGAACGAAAATAGATCTTGTGGAATCATATTGAATATTTGACGATACATTCCGTACCTTGCTAAAAAACCAATCCTTGTTTACCAACCACACATTGTCTAACCAAATCCAATTCTCTCTCGATACGTTCCTCAAAAAATCCGATTCGTGCTGATTCTTCCCCCAACTAACGAAGAGATCTTGGCGGAATTGCCACATATTAAATTGAGCACAATTTTGCAAAGAAATACCCCACTTGTTTCTCGAGAAGAGATGGGAAACATGCTCAATATCATTTGATTGAATAGTTGCCTCAGCTCCTTGTTGTTTGAAGAAACCCTCCACTTCAATTGGTCTTTTTTCACGAAAAGCAGACATGAGATAACAAATCAAGTGTTTCACTAAGATTTCGAATAGCTGTCCCGAATTCAAGTTGATTATGTTTCGCTTCTTCCTCGGAGAAAGACGATCAAAGAATTCCCAATCAAGGTCCTTGCGGATCGGATCATCCGTATAGGATACAAAAAGAAACTCCAGATATTTGATATCTTTCTCTTTGAATGAGATCTCAATTCCAGCTACGGTTTCATTCGATATCTTACAACTAGAATCCCTCTTTTTTCCGATCCGGTTCCTCCACCACCGCGAACCCCAGTTAGATTCAGGCATGATACACTTTTTAGTTATTGGGAGAACCCAAGTACTCTCTTTCGGATCCATGAAACAACTCTCAGAGATCTTTTTCCTTTGGAAGATACAGGAGCGAAACAAAGATTCATGATACACTTTTTAGTTATTGATATAGTTATTGGGAGAACCCAAGTACTCTCTTTCGGATCCATGAAACAACTCTCAGAGATCTTTTTCCCTTTTGGAAGATACAGGAGCGAAACAATCAACCTATTGATATTGGAAGACCAAAAAGATTCTTCCAATGTATCATTTCTGGGTCCAATGGAATTCATAGGTATAGGAAGAATAGGTATAGGAAGAAGCCCCATCAAATAGAGATTTTTTCTTTCGACCATATTTCGATTGTTAATACGATATATAAGGACCGCTACTACAAGCAGTACTACACCTTTGATCGTGAAATATCGATTGCTTGTTGAACCCTGTGAATCACGTGAAAGTAGGATACTCCAAATTCGGGGGTCAAAGAGTTTCATAAAACGTTCTTGGTGGAAAAAAATGTGAGTGAAAGATCCCACTGAATCGAATTTGGTCCATGAATCTAAGAAATAGTGAGAATTCTTGATCTCTCTCAATATCTCTCTCAATTCGAAGATCCAGGATTTGAATTGATGTCGTTTCATTGATTCCTCCTAAAGATTTCATTTCAATTGGAATTTGGTTATTCACGATGTACGATGATCCCTGTTAAGCATCCATGGCTGAATGGTTAAAGCGCCCAACTCATAATTGGCAAATTCGTAGGTTCAATTCCTGCTGGATGCACGCCAATGGGAACGTTCAATAAGTCTATTGGAATTGGCTCTGTATCAATGGAATCTCATCATCCATACATAACGAATTGGTATGGTATATTCATACCATAACATATGAAGAGTAAGAACTAGAATTCTTATCGATACTGGAACTCATAGGGAAGAAAATGGATGGAATCAAATATGAAGTCTTTACAGAAAAAAGTATTCGGTTATTGGAGAACAATCAATATACTTCTAATGTCGAATCAGGATCAACTAGGACAGAAATAAAGCATTGGGTCGAACTCTTCTTTGGTGTCAAGGTAATAGCTATGAATAGTCATCGACTCCCCGGAAAGGGTATAAGAATGGGACCTATTATGGGACATATCCTATTTGACCACTGTACATTGCTAACATTAGGAAATGGAACAATCGCGAATCCCGAGTAACTGGCCGAGCCGCTAAAGTAGCTAAAGTAGTGATGAATCCCGTCAGTAAAATGGGTCCTATGGAAAGTCCATCGATTCCCAATCTCCAGTGAAAATCAAAAATATTTATCCATTTATAATCCTCCTCCAATTGAATTAATGGATCGTCCAATTGGAAATGATAACAGAATGCATAGGTCGTTAGAAGGAGTTCTAATAAGCAGATACAAATAGTATACCACCGAACCACCTTATTTCCTCTATGAGGGAAAAAGAAAATTGACGAACCCGCAGATATCGGCAAAACCACAATTATTGTTAACCAAGGAAAATAACTCGTGGTAAAGACAAGATAGACTTTGACCAGAAAAACCCGCACTTGAGAAAATAGATTATTCCGAGTGCGGCTTCTTTTTTTCAGTAACATAATGAATCTCATTTCTTTGCTAGGTATAATAACGGTATAAGTAGAATTTTGTGAAACGTATCAATAAGCTAGACCCATGCTACGAGTTGTCTCATGCCATAAATAAACCCGGACACTCAAGAAATCCGTTGGACAAGCGGATTCACATCTCTTACAACCTACACAGTCCTCTGTTCTTGGAGCAGGAGCAATTTGCTTAGCTTTACATCCGTCCCAAGGTATCATTTCCAATACATCTGTGGGGCAGGCTCGTACACATTGAGTACACCCTATACATGTATCATAAATCTTTACTGAATGTGACATTGGATCTATCAATTTTTTGAACGTTATCAATTTTCGATCTGGTAAAATCAGTAGTAACTGAATCATATATTGTAGACACCAGACGAATCAGTGGTTTACCAGAATTTTTTTTTAATTTAATAATCAATCTACTTCTGGATCTGGTCATGAGAATGAGAGAGGTCCAAGATACTTTGATTTATTACGTTTCAGCAAACATGGTCATACGAGTTATACACGACACGCTAATTCTAATTGATAAATATTCTATATATCTGTCTTTATTTATATCATTACGACTATTTATTCAACAAATTCGATTGATTGATACGAGTTGATTTTCTGTTACGATAGATCGACGAAACAATAGCTGGCCCAATAGCTGCTTCAGCGGCTGCAATAGCTATAACAAAGATCGAGAAAATGTCTCCTTTTAATTGTCGACTATCAAATAAATCAGAAAATGTTACGAGATTTAGATTAACCGCATTCAGTATAAGCTCAAGACACATAAGTGCTCTAACCATGTTTCGGCTTGTGATCAATCCATAAATACCGATAGAAAATAAATAGGCACTCAAAATAAGTATATGCTCGGTCATCATTGACCAACTCCTCATCAATTGAGATTGATTTCAATATGAACAACAATACAATTTAACCGATTTGATTGACTAGAATATAACAAGTACGGAAAAAAGAAAGGTATTAGTAATGGATCGAACTCAAACCCATTCAATTTAATATATGAACAATAGAATATCAAAATGGAACTGAAGGGAAATTGATGTCATAATAGTAACACAGAACAAAACACGGCCTTGTTTATTTTATTTGATTTTGGATTTCTAATTCTAAGTATTTATTACTGACGAGCCATAGCAATTGCACCTATCAAAGCAACTAAAAGAATTATAGAAATGAGTTCAAATGGAAGATAAAAATCTGTTGATAAATGAATTCCAATTTGTTGAACGTTACTTGTCAGGTCCTGCTCTATAATCTGGTTTGATCTTGTAGTCCAAATAATCCCGTACCATGACGTATCTGAGATAGTAGTAATTAGTGAAAAAAGAAGACTTGTACAAACCAGTGAAGTAACTCCATCTCCAACTGTCCAAAGATATAAATCCTTGTAATATTCTGAACCATTCATGAACATCACAGCAAATACGATTAAGACATTAATGGAAAGAGTAATAGTAATACTTACATTGCTCAAGTTGTTCCTTTTTTGTTCATTGGTAGAAACCCAATGATTATACAGATCCTCCGGGGATAATAGTTTTTCTGTCGTACGCAAAGACATCTTTCTTTGTATCATTTCCCCAAAAGTCGACAAACTAGGGGGATATGTAAAAGATATTCGTTTTTTTCCATCACTTGGACATGTGTGAAAAAAATATTGTGACATTTCATTTCTTACTGTTTTTTCAAAGCGATCGTTTTTTATATATCGCAATGGACGATTCCATCGTTTATAGTCGAAAAGAAGAGTCACAAGAGGTTTTTCAAACCAGAAGAGGTCTTTATCCTCTTTATCTTTAAGTATTTCCAACAGAGAGGAGGATTTATTCAATCACATAGTTTGGGCTCCTAGAATATGGCGCCCTTGTGGCAATCTATTTGATTGTATCGAAAGGACCAATGAATTGGGATTTCCCTATTGGGCCAGGTCATTTCGGGGCAAGCGGATCATTTATCATAAAGAGGATGAGCTTCAAGAGAATGATTCGGAGTTCTTGCAGAGTGGAACCATGCAGTACCAGACACGAGATAGATCTTCCAAAGAACAAGGCTTTTTTCGAATAAGCCAATTCGTTTGGGACCCTGCAGATCCATTCTTTTTCCTATTCAAAGATCAGCCCTTTGTCTCTGTGTTTTCACGTCGAGAATTCTTTGCAGATGAAGAGATGTCAAAGGGGCTTATTACTTCCCAAACAAATCTTGCCCCTGCGGGGATGGAGCGACAGAAGTCTTGAGAATCCAAGATAAGGTCACGGCGAGACGAGCCGTTTATCATTACGATAGGTGTCAAGTGGAAGTGCAGTGATGTATGCAGCTGAGGCATCCTAACAGACCGAGAGATTTGAACCTTGTTCCTACATGACCCGATCAATTCGATCAGGCACTCGCCATCTATTTTCATTGTTCAACTGTTTGACAACATGAAAAAACCAAAAGCTCAGATCGCTTAGCCCCGTTCATCTTCGGCGCAAGAGCGCTCGATCAGTGAGCTATTACGCACTCTTTCAAGGGTGGCTGCTTCTAGGCAAACCTCCTGGCTGTCTCTGCACCCCTACCTCCTTTATCACTGAGCGGTCATTTAGGGGCCTTAGCTGGTGATCCGGGCTGTTTCCCACTCATGGCGACCTGGTCGAATTGGGAGAAGCAGTAGGTATTATTGCAGGTCAATCAATTGGGGAACCAGGGACTCAACTAACATTAAGAACTTTTCATACCGGTGGAGTATTTACAGGTGGTACTGCAGAACATGTACGAGCTCCTTCTAATGGAAAAATAAAATTCAATGAGGATTTGGTTCATCCCACACGTACACGTCAAAAAGGAAAGAGAGGGATGGGCTTTCTCTCGCTTTCGGCATAGTAGGCCTCCCTGTGGGAGGCCCACAAGGGCTATTAGCTCAGTGGTAGAACGCCCCCTGATAATTGTGTCATTGTGCCTAGGCTATGGACCCAGAAATGATACATTGGAAGAATCTTTTTGGTCTTCCAATATCAATAGGTTGATTGTTTCGCTCCTGTATCTTCCAAAAGGGAAAAAGATCTCTGAGAGTTGTTTCATGGATCCGAAAGAGAGTACTTGGGTTCTCCCAATAACTAAAAAGTGTATCATGCCTGAATCTAACTGGGGTTCGCGGTGGTGGAGGAACCGGATCGGAAAAAAGAGGGATTCTAGTTGTAAGATATCGAATGAAACCGTAGCTGGAATTGAGATCTCATTCAAAGAGAAAGATATCAAATATCTGGAGTTTCTTTTTGTATCCTATACGGATGATCCGATCCGCAAGGACCTTGATTGGGAATTCTTTGATCGTCTTTCTCCGAGGAAGAAGCGAAACATAATCAACTTGAATTCGGGACAGCTATTCGAAATCTTAGTGAAACACTTGATTTGTTATCTCATGTCTGCTTTTCGTGAAAAAAGACCAATTGAAGTGGAGGGTTTCTTCAAACAACAAGGAGCTGAGGCAACTATTCAATAAAATGATCCTTCTCTCTCTCTCTCTCTCTCTCTCTCTAGGGCTCATTACCATTAGATGTCATTTAGGATGGATCATTTTCCTGTTTTAAAGGAAAGGGTTAGAAGAGTTTAGATGGAGGTGGATCAATACTCTCATCAAATTTCTCCATTTTTGAAATGAATACTCAAACAAAATAGAGGAAATGGAAGGAAAGAAAGAGGAGAAGAACAATGTGGAATTCACTCACTAGTGGTTGCCCACAAGTAGATCCTCCATCAACCCATATCCACAGATTTTGATGTATTTCTTACATTAAAATTTTAAAAACAAAATATCTATAATCATATTATATAATTATTTTGTCAAGAATGCGCTAAGAAAAAGCCTTAGACAAGGCTTAGCTTTTTCACTTGATGACAAAGTATTATACATGTGTTGTTGTGCCTATATTTTTAATCATATTGTCGAAGATGGGCTACACGAAATACGCAAAACCATTCATAAAATCTGAATGTGAGATACATCGAATCTTTGTAAGCAATGAAAGAAAAAAAATACGAGGTGAATCAGATTTTATGTAATGCCCCGTGTTTTCAGGACCCGAGTACACAACTCGTTTCCCAAAAACCTGAGTGTTAACTTATAGAGAACCAAATTCCATAATATTTTTTTTTCTTTTATCAGAGTTAGCGGATAAGCATAGAATGGACAAGTCAGCATAAAGGAAAATTTTCATTTACATTTAGAGTATATAAGAGATTGCCCATAATGACTTATACAAACCAATGTCTCCGAAATAACAAATACATGAATTTCACAATTTATACAAGTGAGATAACAAAATGTATATAAACTCTGAGCCGCAAGATCGCGCAGCTCCTCTGGGCAATACATCAATGCATCCTTGACCACCAGGACGGCTCCTCATCAATCTGAACCTGCATATCACTTAAGCCACCTGTGCTACTTGTACAGTTGTATATTTGATGGATGAGTGGCCAACTCAGTATGAATTCCCCTCAAGATTACACATTGCCGCCTTAGTTAAGCATAGTTAAAATGACAAGGCAATCAAATCAATACATGATGCAGTCTTCTTATATGCATGGATGTATAAATGCACATCGACCTGGGGATGCACATCTAGTCAGACTTGGGCTCGTCACCCATGCAATCATCGACTTGGGAATGATCATCCAGTCAGAACAGGGGTCGATAGTCGATGGTCTAGGAGCTAGCGAAATGATACCTCAACAACTCTAGGGCACGTGGTACACCATCCAGAATTAGCCACTCGTCATCGCCAATATGCTATGAATGCATGATTAGCCAACCTTTATTAATCCAGTTACAATCAGCCATTTTAAGTAACTCAATGGTCACTACGGGGGGCTCGTCACCCAACATAGGCCGACAGCTCAGGCATAGTGTCCCATGACCACCTCCCCGGCTCATGAGATTCCCCCACTATAGGATGCTTAATGGAACCCATCGATCAGTGGCCAATTAAATTCAATAAGTAGGGATTACCATCGCATGATATAGGCCATCATGGAACGCAAGGAAATCATCAAAACATGGGACAAATGTTAAATCGCAATGGTAAAAGAATGCTTGGTATATTAAATCGAGACGGCAAAGGGTTAGGTAAGATTAAATCAGAGCAGTTAAAGAGGTCATTTCAAGTCATGCAAGCCGTATAACCTATGGATGGTAAATCCCACATTAATATTCCATGTCCCACATAATCTCAAATCGAAGGTCCATTCCATTCCACATTCCATCATGTTACACCCCAAGTATGGGTTCACATACACAAGAGGGCTTACCCACTAATAAGTGTAGTGAATATAGGTCCATAGTGACTCACAATAATTCATGTGAAAATATACAGTTATAATGTGACAGGCATATGTTAAGCATAATACACACAATAGGTCAGGATGTGAACTATAAATTTAAATGAGAGTTATCATGTAAGCAACTATCACATGCAATCATGTTTCACAATTATCAACCGTAAATATGATATAAATCATGTAAGAGATCGCATGCTATGAATTAACAATTTTGACATTTGTTAAAGATTATAACTTTAACCAAGTTGGAAATGGAAAGCTTAAGGGGAAAAATCATCACCTTATACTTTAAGTCACCTTCTAGTGTTGCTAAGTGCTAGTGCCCTTAGAATTTATATCCTACCACAAATCATGAATTTGTACAATTAGGTCCAAGTTCTATGCACTACCTAAGTTTAAGATCACAGTCTAGAGTTTGAGTTATCTATCTTAGGGTTTTGGTATAAAATTAGGATTTTATCTTAAAATTTAGTTTGATGCTTAGATTCTAGGATTTGAATCCTAGGTTATTATAAATATTATTATCGTACAATGGACCAAATAATACTTGCAATAGGAGTATTAATCCATCAAATGGTAATTCATAAGTTTATATTTAAATATATATGTAATATCTAATGTTCTTATATAAACTATTTACTAAAAGAGGTAATAGAAATAGAATATTTACTAACAACAAAATGATAATGACTAATGATAATAACCATATTACGAGAATTTTACCAATCCCAAAGGGAAGATAAAAATGTTTCCTAATGATACTAATCTTATCTATTGATAATGAATATAGTCATGATAATAGGTACTATGACCTACCATAAGTTATGAAATTCTACAATTTACTCCAACCTAATACACTGTCTAGGTTTAGGGTATTGACCTAGAGTTTAAATCACTTAGGACTAGGATTTTATCCTAGAGTTTAAGCCTACGATAAATTTTAGGATTTGAATTGTAGTTGGTGTACGATAAATTTTAATATTGATTTAACAGTTAAAAAAAAAACTATTAACATTAGTGTTATAATTAATATTAGCTAACTTAGCAATAATAATTATTATGATGTTAATGAATGCTATGATCCACTATTAATGATTTTGCGTAAGAATGATAATTAAATGACTAATATTAAATAATGGTAGCTTTGTTTGTAATGACTAATATTAGCATGGATAATCTATTACTGGTCAATCCTACTTAATAATTGGGGAGAGGAGTCAACTTACATTGGTTGATTCAACAGCAAGTTGGGTTCTAAACCAGATCTGTTCCCAACGGCCCCAAGTCTCCATCGCTCCTATCATGCAGCTTAACGTCAACTGGACCCAAACAAGGCCCAGCCCAAATACTTTAGTCCATGCTCGACTTGGCTTGGCTGAACTTGGCCTCAACCGAGTTGACTCGGTTCCAGCCGAGTAGACTCGGCACAACCAACCATCCTTCTTTCTTCTTTCTCTTTTCTTTCTCCCTTCCTTTTCTTCCATCTCTCCCTTTCTTTCCATACGGTGGAGGTCCAACAACACCCCTAGACGGTCGGCCTCTAGCTCGTCAGCGAGTCGAGCCTAAGTGATGCGATGGCCGCATCACCCTCCTCTTCTCTCTCTCTCTCTCTCTCTCTCTTCTTCTTCTTCTTCTTCTTCTTCTTCTTCCTTTATTTTTGTTTCCTCTTCCTTATGGCCAGAAAACGTCTGGATTGACCAGACCCATCCTTGGCTGGGACTGGAATTGGGCCAGCGGGTTCAGTGAGTCAGGCCGACTTAGTTCGAGCTAGTCATGGGGGTGCGGTGCAATAGCCGCACCACCCCATCTCCTTTCCTTTCTTCTTCTTTCTTCTCTCTTTCTTCTTCCTCTTATTTGAAGGTCCAACGCCCCTGGACAACTTGATTTCACTCGGCTAAAACCGAACCCTATGCAGTTTGGACGAGGAAGATGAGACAACCATTAATGGCGGATCTCAAGAAGAGGCTTCTTCCTCCAATCTGACAGCATGGGATGGTTCATATGAACCCTAGGGAGCTTATGGATAAACTCATTCGAAGCTTTAGGATGATTTGAGTGGTGGCTTCGTGGGTGGAAGGGAAATGACCATTTTTTTTTTTAAACTGGGAGAGGAGATGCATTTGTTCTATCCTTTCCCCCTTTTTATAGTCTACTCTGACATCCCAGAACCGTTGGATGAGAGCCAACGGTGGGGATTTAGCCTGCTTGAAACCACCCTCAAATACGGTGGTTGGGAAAAGCTAGCCATGGTTTCTCTCTCTCTCTCTCTCTGGTATTGAGAGAGTGACATCCCAAGTTGGACGGTTGAGATCTCCTCAAATGGACATCTAGGATAAGAGGAATCCTCCTCACTCGGATCGTTAAGCCGGTAACAGTGGAGACAGTTTCCATTTATGAAAACGTTGTGTTTATAGGCTTTATTTGGGTCAGTTTTCGTGTGCATGAGGGTGTACTTTAACAAGCGAGACCACCTAGGGTTTGTTTAGGGTCATCATCTGGTCATGATGAACGGTCTTGATAACTAAGTTGGTCCCTCATGGTGGGCCACAACACGTCCCAAACGGACAATGTCCGTCCTCTGTGAAACCGCAGAAGAGAGAGAAAATCTCTCCTTTTTGGAGGGATTTCAGGTCAAGCCCGATTTGACTGGAGATGTAGTCCAGTGCACCTTGAGTGCACTCCCTCTGGTGCATGCACGTAGTAGCTGTGGGGCCCACGGAGATGTTTTCAAGAAATCCACTCCATCCATTCCACTTTAGAGGTCCCTATAAGGGTCCTTGATTAAGGACCCTAGTACTAGCCCTAGTATTATCTATCTCATGGTTTTGTATAATAAAAATGATTATTATATTTATTATTATTATTAAATTTAATATTATTACTATTATTATTACTACCATTATTATTATTCTGAATTAAATTGTAGGGCCTACTTCCTGAAAGTGATTAGGGTCGTTCATCCTATGATTTTTTTACTATTTAAATATTTTAGTAATAATGATATTATTATCATTGCCTGTACATTGTTATTCTTTTACCTTTTAGTATATTATTATTACTCGTCCATATTTTCAATATGTGAGACCTACACTTCGTGTTACCTACCTTAGTTTAGGATTTCTGAGCGTAAGAGCGGGCCACATGATTGGCTGACGTGGGGGAAATTGTTTGTTGTTGGAAAAAGTCTATGTTGGGTATTTGAAAATAGGTTGGAAGGACTCTACGCTAGTTGGAGTGATCTTGAGTAGAGGAAAAACGTGATTTCCTAGTTTGAGCGTGATTCAATTTGGATAAGGGATGTGACACATATGAGAGGCTAAGTGGGGTCCACTATGATGCATTTTTGGAAAATTCATTCCACTCATCACTCTAGTCATGCCGTGTTGGCCCATGAACCCAAATATGAAGTAGATTGGAGTCTTACAAGAGCTAATCTTAGGAATTCTCCTAGTAGGTGTTAAAAAGGATTTGATCTTAATTAACGGTCCACGTTCAATGATCGGGGCCCAACTTTGTGGAAAATGTGTAGTCATGATAGGTGAATGGTTGGACGAAACTTGGTAGTTGATCGATGGTGGGAAAAGGCTAGATCTGAAATTTCACCTTTTACGTCAAAAGGAAGGAACTGACTTTAGCGTTCAATGGTGTAGGATCATATATTGGGGTCCAAATTTTGTATGACGTCGTAGTCATGTGAGGCCAAGGTGTGTTCCAAATTTGAGTGGTGATGGATGGCCGAAAGTGGCTAGATCTGAAGATCTAGATTTATATAGAGTTGATAAGCCTTGAAATGATAACTTCACGCCTAAGGAAAGCCTACCAGAGTGGGGTCTTCAATTTCATTTTTAGTCCATATGATGGGCAATCCAAGTCATTCATATGAAGGGAAATATCCAACTATGACTACCCACGAGGTTTCTTCACTTGATGGACACCAAAATCAACGGTTAAGGGGCTGATCTGTCAATTGGGCCATTTTTACAATCATCTAAGGGCTGAAATTTGATGTGTATAGTTAATTTATGATACATAGGAATGGTATAAATTTTTCATCAAGCAGATCATGGAAACCATGTGATCTAGAATTCAAGGGTCTAAGTTAATGGCATTTTCATAATTATTGTTGATTTATGAGTTTTGGGAAATCTAATGGCCCCGCATGGTTATAGGTACGTTTCTAAGCAATTCTTACAAAAGAACGTATATTTAAATCATTATGGATGGGGAGTTTTTTCGTCATTCCGTTCAAGGGAAAGTTCTTACGTCAAATCACGTGATGAATGGCCTTGTTTTGAAATTCACGGGTTAGATGGCTTGATCTATAAATGGAGAACATTCCCAATGGATAGATTCGTGTCAGGGAATGGATGTAAGGTTAAGATAGCTAGGTTGGTGTCATATACATGTACGTATCCAGTTAAACTTCATGGTAACGCTCGAGGACTTTTAATACTCGAGTATTGAAAAGTTCAGGGTGTTACAATCTGCTCCCCTTAAAAAGAATCTCGTCCTCGAGATTCAGCACAATCTATCTTACTGTGTCTGTATGCATCCGCTAGTTTTTTGCATTAAAGTTATTTGTATAAGTGCTCATAACTCACCACTAGAACAAGAGTCATTGCAACCTACCCCCCTTAAAGATTTCAAATTTCCAATGTTCAGGCTAACATACGGTATAATGGGTAAAGAATTTCCTAGAATGTCTAAGTTCAATCTATTTGATGATAGCGTTATTCTTAACTATGAAAGCTTGGAAAAATTCATTTTCTGAATTTCTAGAAAATTTTTGTTTGGAAGTCAAGTATAAAAATGTTCTGGTTTAGTCCTTTTTATACATCATAGTGGGGATTTGTACTTTCACAATTCCTAAGTTTAGTTTCTAAGTTTAATCGATTATTTGATAGTTGGAGTGGGGGTTTAAGTTTTGTTTCTATGTTCAAATGGCAGTTTTGATGATTTACATGAGAACCAAAGTTTTCACTTCTAAGTTCGAAGGACCAAGCCCAGAATTTTCAAGGGAAAGTAAGATCATTTCTAAGTCCTAAAATTTTCCAAACAATTTCCCAGGGAGCCTACATTTGATCTTCTATATCATCATTTCCTTTCCTATTCTGAGGGATTTCTACGTAAGTTGACATCCAAAGGTTTAACCTAAAGATTTCCAAGGGAGCCTAAAGTTGAAGTCTCTATGTTCTCAAATTGTCCTTAGTTTAGATGGAATTCTATATAAGTTTGGATTGCTATCCAAATCACTTCTAAGGGAACCTAAGTTTGGGTCTCTACGTTCTCAATCATTCTTCTGAGTCTAAGGGACATTCACCTAAGTTCAATTTCTAATTTCAAATATCCTAACTGAGACATTTAAGGCTTGTTTAAGATTATTTCCCAAGGCCAAGTTTATCCAAAGTATGCTCTGATACCAACTGTAACGCTCCGTGTTTTTAGGACCCGAGTATATGACCCGTTTCCCAAAAACTCGAGTGTTAACTTATAGAGAACCAAATTCCATAATATTATTTTTTTCTTTTATCAGAGTTAGCAGATAAGCATAGAATGGACAAGTCAGGATAAAGAAAAATTTTCATTTACATTTAGAGTATATAAGAGATTGCCCATAATGACTTGTACAAACCAATGTCTCCGAAATAACAAATACATGAATTTCACAATTTATACAAGTGAGATAACAAAATGTATATAAACTCTGAGCCGCAAGATCGGCAGCACTTCTTGGCAATACAGCCATGCATCCTTGACCACTAAGACAACTCCTCATCAGTATGAACCTGCATATCACTTAAGCCACCTGTGCTACCTGTACGGTTGTATATTTGATGGATGAGTGGCCAACTCAGTGTGAATTCCCCTCAAGATTACACATTGCCACCTTAGTTAAGAATAGTTAAAACGACAAGCAATTAAAACAATACATGATGCAATCTTTTTATATGCATGGATGTACGAATGTACATCGACCTGGGGATGCACATCCAGTCGGACTTGGGCTCGTTACCCATGCAATCATCGACCTGGGAATGATCATCCAGTCAGAACAGGGGTCGATAGTCGATGGTCTGGGAGCTAGCGAAACGATACCCTAATAACTCTAGGGCACGTGGTACACCATCCAGAATTAGCCACCCGTCATCGCCAATATGCTATGAATGCATGATTAGCCAACCTTTATTAATCCAGTTACAATCAGCCAATTTCAGTAACTCAATGGTCACTACGGGGGGCTCGTCACCCAGCGTAGGCCGACAGCTCGGGCATAGTGTCCCATACCACCATCCCCGACTCATGAGATTCCTCCATCATAGGATGCTTATTGGAAAGCATCGATCAGTGGCCAATCAAATTCAATAAGTAGGGATTACCATCGCATGATATAGGCCATCAAGGAATGCAAGGAAATCATCAAAACATGAGACAAATGTTAAATCGCAACGGTAAAAGAGTACTCGATAATTAAATTGAGACGGCAAAGGGACATGTAAGATTAAATCAGAGCAGTTAAAGAAGTCATTTCAAGCCATTCAAGCCGTATAACCTATAGATGGTAAATCCCACATTAATATTCCATGTTCCACATAATCTCAAATCGAGGGTCCATTCCATTCCACCTTCCATCATGTTATACCCTAAGTATGGGTTCACATACACAAGAGGGCTTACCCACTAATAAGTGTAGTGAATATAGGTCCATAGTGACTCACAATAATTCATGTGAAAATATACAGTTATAACGTGACAGGCATATGTTAAGCATAATAATCACAACAGGTCATGATGTGAACTATAAATTAAAATAAGAGCTATCATGTAAGAAACTATCGCATGCAATCATGTTTCACAATTATCAACCACAAATCCGATATAAATCATGTAAAAGATTGCATGCTATGAATTAACAATTATGACATTTGTTAAAGACTATAACTTAAACCAATTTGGAAATGGAAAGCTTAAGGGGAAGAATCATCACCTTATTCTTTAAGTCGCCTTCTAGTGTTGCTAAGTGCTTGCGCCCTTAGAATTTATATCCTACCACAAATCATGAATTTGTACAATTAGGTCCAAGTTCTACGCACTACCTAAGGTTAAGATCACAGCCTAGGGTTTGAGTTATCTATCTTAGGGTTTTAGTATAAAATTGGAATTTTATCTTAAAGTTTAGTTTGATGCTTAGATTCTAGGATTTGAATCCTAGGTTATTATAAATATTATTATCGTACAATGGACCAAATAATACTCGCAATAGGAGTATTAATCCATCAAACGGTAATTCACAAGTTTATATTTAAATATATATGTAATATCTAATGTTCTTATATAAACTATTAACTAATAGAGGTAATAGAAATAGAATGTTTACTAACAGTAAAATGATAATGACTAATGATAATATCCACATCATGAGAACTTTACCAATCCCAAAGGGAAGATAAAAATGTTTCATAATGATACTAATCTTATCTATTAATAATGAATATAGTCATGATAATAGGTATTATGACCTACCATAAGTTATGAAATTCTACAATTTGCTCCAACCTAATACACTGTCTAGGTTTAGGGTATTGACCTAGAGTTTAGATCACTTAGGACTAGGATTTTATCCTAAAGTTTAGGCCTACGATAAATTTTAGGATTCGAATTGTAGTTGGTGTACGATATATTTTAATATTGATTTAACAGTTGAAAAATAACTATTAACATTAGTGTTATAATTAATATTAGCTAACTTAGCAATAATAATTATTATGATGCTAATGAATGCTTTAATCCACTATTAATGATTTTGCCTAAGAATGATAATTAAATGACTAATATTAAATAACGGTAGCTTTGTTTGCAATGACTACTATTAGCATGGATAATCTATTACTGGTTAATCCTACTTAATAATTGCAATTATTATCGACATACTTATTATTAATCAATGACTTAAAACAATCTATTTTGGGGAGAGGAGTCAACTTACATTGGTTGATTCAACAACAAGTTGGGTTCTAAACCCGATCTATTCCCAACGGCCCTAAGTCGCCATCGCTCCTATCATGCAGCTTAGCATCAACTGGACCCGAACAAGGCCCAGGCCAAATACTTCAGTCCATGCTCGACTTGGCCTAGCTGAACTTGGCCTCAACTGAGTTGACTCGGTTCTAGCCGAGATGACTTGGCTCAACCAACCATCCTTCTTTATTCTTTCTCTTTTCTTTCTCCCTTCCTTTTCTTCCATCTCTCCCTTTCTTTCCATACGGTGGAGGTCCAACAACACCCCCAGACGGCTGGCCTCGAGCTCGTCAGCGAGTCGAGCCTAAGTGATGCAATGCTCGCATCACCCTCCTCTTCTCTCTCTCTCTCTCTCTCTCTCTCTCTCTCTCTTCTTATTCTTCTTCCTTTATTTTTCTTTCCACTTCTTTATGGCCAAAAAATGGCTAGATTGACCAGACCCATCCCTAGTTGTGACCAGACTCGGGCTAGCGGGTTCAGTGAGTCGGGCTGACTCAGTTCGAGCTGGTCATGGGGGTGCGATGCAACAGCCACACCACCCCATCTCCTTTCCTTTCTTATTCTTTATTCTCTGTTTCTTCTTCCTCTTAGTTAAAGGTCTAGCGCCCCTGGACAACTTGATTTCACTCGGCTAAAACCGATCCCTATGCGGTTTGGACGAGGAAGATGAGACGGACATTAATGGCGGATCTCGAGCGGAGGCTTCTTCCTCCGATCTGACAGCATGGGATGGTTCGTATGAACCCTAAGGAGTGTATGGAAAAGCTCATTTGAAGCTTTAGGATGATTTGGGTGGTGGCTTCATGGGTGGAAGGGAAACGACCATTTTTCTTAAAACTGGGAGAGGAGATGCATTTGCTCTATCCTTTCCCCCTTTTTACAGTCTACCCTGACATCCCAGAACTATTGGATGAGAGCCAACAGTGGGGATTTAGCCTGCTCGAAACCACCCTCAAATACGGTGGTTGGGAAAAGCCAACCATGGTTTCTCTCTCTCTGGTATTGAGGGAGTGACGTCCCAAGTTGGACGGTTGAGATCTCCTCAAATGGACTTCTAGGATAAGAGGAATCCTCCTCACTCGAATCGCTGAGCCAGCAACAGTGGAGACAGTTTCCATTTATGGAAATGTTGTGTTTATAGGCTTTGTTTGGGTCAGTTTTTGTGTGCATGAGGGTGTACTTTAACAAGCAAGACCACCTATGGTTTGTTTAGGGTCATCATCTGGTCAAGATGAAAGATCCTGATCACTAAGTTGGTCCCTCATAGTGGGCCACAGCACGTCCCAAACGGACGGTGTCCATCCTCTATGAAACCGCAGAAGAGAGAGAAAATCTCTCCTTTTTGGAGGGATTTCGGGTCAAGCCCGATTTGACTGGAGATGTAGTCCAGTGCACCTTGAGTGCACTCCCTCTGGTGCACAACGCAGTAGCTGTGGGGCCCACAAAGATGTTTTCAAGAAATTCACTCCATCTATTACACTCTGGAGGTCCCTATAAGGGTCCTTGATCAAGGATCACTAGCCCTAGTACTATCTATCTCATGGTTTTGTATAATAAAAATGATTATTATATTTATTATTATTATGAATTTTAATATTATTACTATTATTATTACTACCATTATTATTATTCTAAATTAAATTGTAGGGCCTACTTCCTGAAAGTGATTAGGGTCGTTCATCCTATGATTTTTTTACTATTTAAATATTTTAGTAATAATGATATTATTATCATTGCCTGTACATGGTTATTTTTTTTAACCTTTTAGTATATTATTATTACTCATCCATATTTTCAATATGTGAGACCTACGCTTCGTGCTACCTACCTTAGTTTAAGATTTCTGAGCGTAGGAGCGGGCCACATGATCGGCCGACGTGGGGGAAGCTATTGACGGATGTGACACATATGAGAGGGTAAGTGGGGTCCACTATGATGCATTTTTGAAAAATCCATTCCACTCATCACTCTAGTCACGCCGTGTTAGCCCATGAACCCAAATATGAAGTAGATTGGAGTCTTACATGAGCTAATCTTAGGAATTCTCCTAGTAGGTGTTAAAAAGGATTTGATCTTAATTAACGGTCCACGTTCAATGATCGGGGCCCAACTTTGGGGAAAATGTGTAGTCATGATAGGTGAATGGTTGGATGAAACTTGGTAGTTGATCGATGGTGGGAAAAGGCTAGATCTGAAATACCACCTTTTGCGTCAAAAGAAAGGAACTGACTTCAGCGTTCAAAGGTGTGAGATCATAGATCGGGGTCCAAATTTTGTATGATGTCGTAGTCATGTGAGGCCAAGGTGTGTTCCAAATATGAGTTGCGATGGACGGCCGAAAGTGGCTAGATCTGAAGATCTAGATTTATATAGAGTTGATAAGACTTGAAATGATAACTTCTCGCCTAAGGAAACCTACCACAGTGGGGTCTTCATATTTCATTCTTAGCCCATATGATGGGCAATCCAAGTCATTCATATGAAGGGAAATATCCAACTATGACTACCCACAAGGTTTCTTCACTTGATGGACACCAAAATCAACGGTTAAGGGTCTGATCTGTCAATTGGGCCATTTTTACAATGATATAAGGGCTGAAATTTGATGTGTATGGTTAATTTATGATACATAGGAATGGTATAAAATTTCTCATCAAGCAGATCATGGGAACCATGTGATCTAGAATTCAGGGGTCTAGGTTAATGTCATTTTCGTAATTATTGCTGATTTATGACTTTTGGGAAATCTAATGGCCCCACATGGTTATAGGTACGTTTCTAAGCAATTCTTACGAAAGAACATATATCTAAATCATTATGGATAAGGAGTTTTTTTTGTCATTCCATTCAAGGGAAAGTTCTTACGTCAAATCACGTGACGAATGGCCTTGTTTTGAAATTCAAGGGTCAGATGGCTTGATCTATAAATGGATATCATTCCAAATGGATAGATTCGTGTCAGGGAATGGATGTAAGGTCAACATAGCTAGGTTGGTGTCGTACACATGTACGTATCCAGTTAAACTTCATAGTAACACTCGAGGACTTTCGATACTCGAGTATTGAAAAGTTCGGGGTGTTACATTTTACAGTTGAAAAATAGGGTGGAGATAAACTTTACACGTTGGAACTTCACATATCTCATGATCCAAACTGATTCTGAGTTTAGAAGGAAAAAGCATTTAGTTAGGATGCATGTTATTCAAATTATAAGGTATTTACAACTGTAGTGATTGGGAGAAGCAAGGTCATTTGCTTATTCTTGAAAATTTTTTAAAAACCAAATTATTTCTTCTAGAACCAAGTACTAAAATACCTAGGTTTGCTAACCTTGCATGCATGTGCTATAAAGCTCATGTACATGCTCTTATTGCATGCTGACACTGCCAATAGTAACTCAATGTTGGACAGTCCTCTATGGCCCCACAATGATGTGTGTTTTATTTAGTGGAACCCAAAAATGAGGCAGATCTAAATCTTGGCCTATTTAGTACACAGGATTAAATGGTATGAAATTGCATTAGATGGAATTAATATTATTATTTTGAACAATAATTGCATGTTTAAGTAATACAATGGTATTTTGATAGTACATTTGGGAAAAAAAAACATGGTATTAAGTGAAGCTTGTGTTTGATGGATCATATAATTGCAATCAACAGTCCAAATTTCACAACTGATACAAGCCACTTGTTAGCATATACAACTTGAATGTCAAGTGTAAAGGGTATATGTGGATGGAGAACATGGATAAAGCACATCCATCAACATGGGCCAACAAATGTACCGAATTTTTAGCAGCGGACTTCATCAAATACAATGGAACCAAATACAATTCTATACTGGATTCGAAATCCAATCCTTTTGGTCATTTCCAAAAGTAAGTTGGAATTTGCATGGATCAAATGCAATTCCATACCACTTAATACCATACACAGAACATAATTGTGATTAATGCCCACCATTTGAAACTTCCCAGGGGATACAAAAGTTTTGAATCAAGATGATATTTGTGTATTCCCTTCTTCCAGGTACATGTGACCTAATTAACAGGTTGGACAACGAATCAAAATTACAGTGAACCCTAGGAAGTTCTCAATGGTGGGCATTCAATCGCCACTATTTTCTGTAGTGTAGTTCAACTGAGATATGTATTTACCTTAGTTTTAGGATCATGCCCTAAACTAATGATCCAAAATGGATGGGTGGACATATACATCATACATCATTATGAGGCCCACATAGTACTATCCAGTAGTTACTTCACTACTAGCAGTGTCAGTAGGCAATTCACATTGATGAGGACATTAGACCCAATTTTATCAAAGACGAAGGCGGTTGATGAATACATCTTTATGGGTCGATGGTGGTTCGTGGCACAACAAATGAGAATTTTGAAGACCTTACACATGTCCCTGGATTAATTAAAGGCCCCATATTAGGAGGACACATGTGTAGGATGAGTTAGAAAACCATACGAAGGAATAGTTTTTTTTTTTTTTTTTTAATTATAGGAGTAGTTTAGTTATTTTTATCTGAATTTTATAAATTGGGTGTTTTTTTACCCTAAGTGGATGGTGTTTTTTTTTTTTTTAATGAAAGCTTGGTGCCTCCTTCCCCTTTCTCTCTGTGGTAATTTCTTCTCTTCCCCTAATCTCATATCTTCTTCTAAATTTTGTTTCTGACCCTCCAAGTTTCTTTTCTTTATATGTCTAGTATTCTTTGATTGCTACTGTTTACAATTAGATTCTTTGAAGCCCCCTTACCTTGAAAATCTTAGAATTGATCCCAACCCTCTTTTAGATTTTTTTAGTCGTCCTTATTCTAGAAATCCTTTGATTTCCTGAACTACAAAAGCTGCGTTGAATATTGGATTGAAACTATGTAAGATCGGGAGGTCCAATCCCTCGTCGGATCCAATCCACGCATGATTTTAATACGATACTGCGAGATTGTGATGATGGTCTTCAAACATTGCATGTTTTTATTATTATTATCTTTATTATGATGTAGAATGTTGAATATTTCAAATGATTTACTTAGTTTATTTTGCTGGATAATTTCCGTACTCACACATGCATTCTAATTTAGACCGTCCTGCATTAAATTTGGTATCAGAACCAAGTTTTGCATGGTTTTTGTTAGATTGAGTTATCTGAACTTAGGATCATCTATTTTCTCATCTAGGATTGTCTAGATAATTTAAGATCTACATCCCACAGAAATTGTGAGCCTGATTTTTTAGATTCACGGTCCTATGAGATATAAATATGAATTTTTAGATTTGTGTTTTCATTCTAGTTAAATTTGAAAATCTGTAGCATTCATGCATCATATAGAAATAAGATCATATATCCATATTGAGGTCTATTCAAACTTTAGAGTCGAGCTTAAGAAAATCGAGCTTGATTTTTTGGTGTATGCCCACTAGAAGAGGTAAGGGTTTTGGCTGACATCCCATCATAAGTAATGAGCAACTAACCGATCACGTCACTCAATTACTCCAAACAATAACTGCTATAGCGACATCCAATAAAAATATCGAACAAAAATTAATCACCACCGAAACTAGACTTGAGCAATTAGAGGCATCCCAAAGGGAGAACCCACTATTGGGGGAGATGTACAGTCGTAAGTAGGTGGTGTTGGTGAGGAGCCAGCTCTTGGTGGGCATGTGGGTAGAGAACGAGTATATCAGGACCGCTTTGATCCTGATGAGAAGGCCATGGAAAATGTCAAGATTGATGCCTCGAGATTTGATGGTCGGTTTGACCCCAAGGCATTCCTTGATTGGTTAACTGACATTGACCACTATTTTGAGTGGCATGAGATGTCAGAGAACCAACAAGTACAGTTTGCCAAAATAAAGCTTGTGGGGTAAGCAAAGATGTATTGGACTAATAGAGAATGTAGGATTGAACAGGTGGGAGAAGATCCCATTACCCAATGGACTGAGATGAAAGTTATGATAAGAGAGAAGCACCCCCATCTATTTTATCACCAGAAGCTCTTTGAACAATGGTAATCTTTACGTCAAGGATTCATGCTTGTCATGGAATACATCACAAAATTTGAGGAATTCATGATTTGGTGTGACATTAAGGAATACCCTCTAGTAACGGTCATGCATTTCAAGACGGGCCTTCGATCAGATCTTCAGCATGAGCTTTAGGCTCGTCCAGTGATAGATTTAGACGAGATGTACCAAGTGGTGCAAGAATTAGAGTAGTATGTGAAGACACTTGTCACAAGCCAATTTGATTTCCAAGACTCTAATGTTAGGACTAGTTCTCAGGGAATTAGACCCAACACTAGTAATCAACCCAGAGCGTAGGCGAATGCTCTGCTTAGGCCTAGGGACGATGAGAGAAAATGAGTCATTGGTGCTGGTCTAGGTAGAAGATAAAATGTGCGATGCTATGAATGTGGGAGTACTAGCTATTATGCAAATCAGTGTCCCACTTAAGAAAAGGAAAAGCCTTAGTTATAGACAATTCCTAGGATATCGAGTATGATTAGGGTGACTCTGAAGTTAAAGGATATCAACTCATAGGATCCTTGAGTGATGAGGATGAGGTGTGTGATGATGTCACACTACCAGTTTCAGGTGTGTGATAGCCCAGACTAGAAGTAGTGTTGACTAGAATCACAACACTATCTTCTACACGATCGCCAAGTGTGGCAAGAAAAATTGTAAGGTGATAGTGGACAGTAGGAGTTAACAGAATGTAATTTTCACTAGCACCTTAGGCCATCTAAAGTTAGAGGTCACCCTCATCCTGACCCATACAAAGTCTCATGGGTAGACAAGACTTCGCTTCCTGTCACCCATCAATGTCTTGTACCAATCGAGTTCGGGTCTTATAAGGAGTCCTTGTGATGTGATGTGTTGCTTATGAATGTAGGTTACATCATCCTTGGCAGACCGTGGCTATTTGATAATGACGTCACGATCTAGATTGTTCTAGTGTGTGTACCTTCATGTATAATGGCAAGAAGATCAAAATTAATCCTATACCACCACAAAACACTACACATAAGAAAGGTGAGAAGGCTAGTGAGCCTACTAAAGAAGTGAGGAAATCCACACCCAAGTCTCTCCACATCATCACAGCTAAAGAGTTTGAAAGAGAGACTGAGGAGGATTTGACGGTGTATGCCTTAGTGGCTAGAGAGGCTACACCAGAGGTACCAGTAGAGTTACTCCACGAGGTTTCCCCAGTCTTTGAGGAGTACAGAGATGTATTCCTTGAGGATTTATGGGATGAGTTGCCACCCATGAGGGATATCCATCATGCCATTGATCTTGTCCTTGGGTCGACTCCACCAAACATTTCTCATTATAGGATGAACCCTGCAGAGCATGCAAGAGTTAAAGAAGCAGGTAGATGAGCTCTTGCAAAAGGCTTTTATCTAGGAGAGCATGAGCCCGTGTGCCGTACCCACTTTACTGACACCTAAGAAAGACGACACTTGGCCCATGTGTGTGGACAGTAAATCCATCAACAAAATCGCGATCAAGTCTAGGTTTCCCATACCTAGGCTTGATGACATGTTAGACATGATGGCTAAGTCCACTATTTCCTCCAAAATAGATCTCAAGGGTGGATATTACCAAATCCGTATATGCTCCGGTGATAAATGGAAGACAACATTTAAGATGAAGGATGGACTATATGAGTGGTTGGTCATGCCTTTTATCTTGACTAACGCACCCAACACTTTCATGCAAGTGATGACCCAGATCTTGAGATCGTTCATGGGAAAATTCTTAGTGTTGTACTTCGACGATATCCTAATCTATAGCACCATTAGAGAATCACATTGAACATGTGAAGTTGGTTTATAGCGTCCTTAGGGTGGAGAAATTATATCCTAATCTTAAGAAATGCTCGTTCATGTCCAGTCAGGTTGTGTTCTTAGGGTTTATGGTGTTAGCAGAAGGGATGCGTGCAGATTTAGAGAAAGTCAAAGCCATAGTTGATTGGCCTGAACTGAGGAACATCCAAGAGGTGCGAAGCTTCCATGGCTTATCAACATTCTATCGTCAGTTCATTAGGAGTTTTAGCATGATTATGGCTATCATTATAGAGTGTATGAAAAGAAAGAATTCGTGTGGTCGAAAGCCTCAACTAAGGCTTTCAAAGAAATTAACGGCAAGATGGTCAAAGCTCGCATCATACGCCTTCCCGACTTTTCTAAATTAGTTGAAGTTGCTTGTGATGCGTCTGGTATTGGTATAGGTAGAGTCCTAACTCAAGAGGGTCATCTTGTTGCCTATTTCAGAGAGAAACTAAATAAGGTAAAACAAAGATACTCTACCTATGACAATGAGTTCTATGCGGTAGTGCAGTCTTTGAGACATTGGTACCATTACTTCCTACCATAGGAATTTGTCTTACTCTCTAATAATGAGGCCTTACGTTATCTTCACTCTCAGAAGAAACTTAACCTAAGGCATGCTAAGTAGGTTGCATTCCTTTAAGAGTATTCGTTTGTCTTGAAATATAAGGCCGAAGTAGAGAATAAATCAGCTAATGCCCTTAGCCAGGAATTGGCATTGCTCAATTCTTTGACTGTAGGAGTTGTCGACTTTGAGCAACTGAGAGTCGAGTACCCTAAATGTCCAGATTTTAGAGGTACTTATTCGTCACTCTCAAGTGAAAATAAAGTGCAGGGCATTTCGTGTTAAGAGATGGATTCCCTTTAAAAGGAAATCGTTTATGTATTCCTCGTACATCCCTCTATGAATTCCTTGTCTGGGAGCTTCATTTGGGAGGGATAACTGGCCACTTTGGTCGCGATAAGACTATTGCCCTCGTAGAGGATCGTTTCTACTGGCCAAGTCTCAAATGAGATGTCTCCAGAATTTTTGGGCAGTGTAGAACATGTCAAATGGTGAAACAGCAAAAGAAAAATTCTGAATTATATATGCCTTTACCTGTCACGCCCCAAACTCGGAAAACGGGCTCACAAAATTTTTGATCGCCGAATCTGGTGCCGACAGCCTCCGTAGTACCCCATTCATGGCTTCAAGTGCCCATACGCCCGATTCCAATCCTGGGATCCTACAAGGAGGATTTTCAACATGAATTTCTTTATAGACAAGTATAACCACAAGTTTACCCAAATCACAAAGGCAACATCATCATCACATATCCACTAAAATCAGAAACTTAAGTACAACACATGAAGAGGAAATACAAGATAAATGCCAGAAGCTCTGCCACAGGCTCCTGCCTCAGCTCGACTGCGTCCTATCGTTACCTGCACGCATCTATCGTGCATAAGCTTATAGAAAGCTTAGAGGGTAGTGTACGTGTGTGTACAAGATAAGTGCCAAGCACACAACTATAAGCATAAGTAGAATACAGGCAAGTTTATGAATCATACGATATCAGAGTAAGCAGAAACACTGAAAGTTCACGAATCATACAATATCGAGTATGCAATGCAGATCGGCTATGCAATGCAAAGTCATAATGAGCCAAATATCAGATACCGAGGATGCAATACAATGTTCAATTCTAAAGAGCCATGAATACCATCAGCCTCATCTAGGCCATATAAATGCAAAAACATAGTAACCCAAATGTTATATGCTGAGGATGCGATGCAATATGTGGTGCAAATGAAATGACCAAGCTGGAGTGTGAAGTCGGGATGATAGTACATAGTATCGCAGGCTATGGGGTCCATCACATGAGACTTCTATCCAAACCAGTCCCATACATAAATTTAAATAGCCAGACTCAATGTGGTAAACTCCTAATCTCAGGTTGGTCGCGCGTCCTAACTGAAATCCTGGCCACTATGAACGTATACACAATGACTTGATTACGCACCACCAGCCCGAGTGGATAGTGAATGAATGAATGAATGAGTAAAATACTGAGTATGCAACTCCTACTCAATAAGTCCACATATCAGTACTGTACTTCTTTAGGATCATCATCGGGGTCTAGTACACTCTACGCTACCTGCCGCCTCATCAAGTGTACAACTAGGTAAGTGGAAGAGACCTCACTATCCGCCTACCAATATCAGCCTGACTCGTTAATAGCGGACTCATCTATGAGCTAATCAGACTCAGCCTAACATTGCCTACTCCCTCGGGTGGGTAAGGCCACACCCCCTCCCAACCGACCATGACGTAGTGGGAGATGAGGCCTACTGGTATACGGCCCTCATGCGCTCATATATATCCACTTAGTTTAGACGTTGGGGTGTTCCCTGACCTCGCGGGTTTAGAGATTTTCACCTAGGGACATCTATCACACCTGTATGCTAGAGCCAAACATTTTCAGTGTCCCATCTAGCCATCCACAACATGCCTATGGATGCTACGACCCTGGTGTTGCTAGGGCGTACGATGGTCATATCACAAAATGCGAGATGCATGAGTCATACCATTCAGTCATGTATCAAACCTACGCATACCGCGCGCTCACGTGGGGCCACTCCATCTCACAAGGAGTTCCATAATAAACCAGCCCAACGACACATGCTATGATCAGTCACTCCTCATAACAAGCATACATATGATGTGTATGGGCATGTATCATGATGTAATAAAGTACATAGACATGATTATCTGATAAGGCAGACAACAATAATCCACAATCGACCTTCACCGGCATGTTACATACCAAGAGTATAAACTAAATAACATGCTCTTTCTACAACTATAGGAATCCATGCGGCATGTCCCACGTTATACTAACATTAGCCTTCTAAGGTACTGATATATCATATATTCCAAGACGGGGTCCAAAGGAAAGACGACGGATCTTGCCCATACATCGAGATAGGCTCTATACGGTGGATATACCAAACCTAATACTACGTATTCTTCTATCTATGGCATGGGGTGATGATGTATTAAGCGATAGATGGTTTAGATGATACACTAATGTCAAGGATGGACCTCACACTTGTCTCAGTAAGGAGGTGGATGATGTAGATGATGTGTATATATCACAATGTCCTAGTAAATGGGGTACAAAGGTAGGATAGTCTCTCGTGGTGAGTCAGGTGGGTATACAACAAGGTGAGTTCACAGGGTGAGCTAACAGGGTGAATAATCGGGCTTCCTTAATCTCTATATCATGTAATAAACTGGGCTTTCTTATGGGGCTCGATATATATACAAAGTGGGCTTGGTGGAGTCCATACATCTAGGACTATGTGTCCTTCCAAACGGATTGGGTGGCCCGCTCAACACCTAAGTGGGCCTTGGGCATGGTCACTAAACTTTAGGTAGTTATATGGATCTAGGTGGGCCACATCTCATATGGAAGCCCTGGTATGAATACAAGGTAGGCTCCAAGGTTTGGATAATCCTACAAGGTATGGTGGAAAGCATCATCATCAAATGGGGCCCAACGAATTGGGATAGCCTAATCAAGGGAGAGATGGGTGTCACTAGCATCAATGGGGAGCCTAACGGTTTGGGGTAAGCCCAATAAGAGTAGATGAGAATGGGCCTAACAATGGGCCTTAAGGAGATTACAACGTGGACATTTAACCATCATTGCTCCCAAGGTAATGGGTTTATCAATGGGCCCTAGGGAGGATTTCAACGGTGGACATTTAACGACTATTGTCTCCTAGTGTGTCCACTTGGAATTTGAATCTAACCCTCTATGGGGCCCATGACCATTATACAAATCGGGGACATGGATGGTCATCGTGTATGTAACACATACGTCATGATGGGCCTCATAAGGCAACCCCATAGTGGGCATATAGATCATAAATCAGGGTGGGCCTCTCAAGGCAATGGGGCCCATGACCTTAGAGTAACGGATGAACGGTGTAAATATAATGCATACATCATAGTGGAATCACTCATCACAATTGGGCCTCATATAAGAGCCTCGTATACACCACATCGGGCCTCACACAGGGCCACATATACATCACTGGGCCTCATACACGGGCCGCATATACATCACAATGGGCCTCATTGAAAGTGCCCTGGTTTGTCAATTAGCATGATCATTGAGTCAAATAGACAAAGGAGCCCCATAGGAAGATTGATCAAGCGTCTGCCTCAACTAGATGTGTGCCTGAACTCACCACAGGTAAAATCTTAACCTCACATCCCATGTCCCAAAACCCCAGGCTTATAAAACCCTTAAAATTGAATAGAACACCCTAAGGTTTTTTGGCTAGAAAACTTTTTCAAACTTCAGGAAAATCTTTAAAGTTTTCTACCTTTGTCGATTTATCGACAAGTGGTTCAATGAAATCGAACCATGTTGTTGATGTCCTCGAAGCTCACTCGATCTTATCGAAATGAGGACCTATGATGTCCAGCAACCACAAAGATATCTGGACTAAATTATCGATGGATCGATGGACTCATCAATATCATCAAAGTTTGAATCTCGAGTCCATCGAGCCGACTTGATAAAATCGACATCTGGTCTGTTGTGTCAAAAGTACTACTAAGGTAAATCATGTAATCCTCGATATATCGAAGACCTCCTTGATATCCCCAGAATTCAAATCTCAATGATATCAGAAGCCCTTCGATGATATCAGATTGGGACACAAATCTATCCAGCAAGTTTTCAGGTTATTTTTTTTTATCGAGGGTCACTCGATAAAATCGATATTTAAATATTGATCATATCGAGGTATGGTCGATGTCATCGAAAGTGGACAAAAACTGTCTAGCAAGCTTATAGGAAAATTCCTTGGAATTATCGATGAATCGACATTGCCCTCGATATCATCGATATTCAAATTTCGATGATATCAAGTGATGTTTGATCATATAAGATACCTGAAATATTTCAAAGGTAAGTGCTCTCACATTTTCAAATGTCGAGGAATCGAACTGCGTGTCGATGAAATCGGAGTTCGAAATCCGATGACATTGACACACGTTCGATTTCCTCGACCAGTTGGCAAAAGATTTCAAAAGTGTTTAACAGTTGAGTTCGTGTCATCGAGTGGCCAGTCAATGCTATCGAGAGTATACGCTTGATGATATCGACCCTGCTCGATGATATCGAACTTTGTAAAAAATGTGACCATTTTATATCCATTGAAACCTTTTGCCTATTTAATGAGAACTTGCCCTTGGTTGTTTATAGAGAAAATAGAGAGTGCTTTTGTGTGTTTAACCCTAGATCATATACCCTAAGCCTTTTCTCTCATGGAAGTTCATCCTCCAATTCACCCTCATCATTGACATTCAATAGAGTGGATTGGGGAATGAACTTCCGCATTCAAGGATCCTGCAGCTACTACCTTAATGGTAAATCATTAAGCTGGGATGCTTTAAATGCATAGATGATTGGAATCGCTCTATCTCCCTTATAGGAAAACATTTAATAGAGTAGGATTCCATCATAACCTTGACCCAACCCATCGCCTTGTATTGTACATCTTCTGAGTTGCGGTTCAAGGGAGCTGAAGATTCTTCATCATCAAAGGAGGAGATCTTCATCAATGCGTTGAATGAGGCTCATTTACTTATTTGTAAGTCATTAGAGTCCAGAGGACCCTTGTGATCATTCCTTGTGTAGGATTGGGTCAAATGTGTTTCTCACCCCTTGCAAGTCCTCATAGGAGGCCTCCGGCGGGAGTGTACGTGGAGGTGCTTTGTGTTGACCCTTGCTCTGTGGAGAGCATAAACTCTTAGGTCCTTATGTAGGTCCTTGACCTGTGTGGTCTAAAACTTGGGTGTTTTGTGTTGACCCTTGCTCATGGGAGCATAAACTAGTGAGGTTCCTTGAGTAGATCCTTGATTGTGTGGCCTAAAAGTCGGGTGTTGTGTGTCGACCCTTGCTCATGGGAGCATAAACTTATGTCATGTAGACACATTGTGTCAGCCTAAGTGTAGGTTGTACTGGTTTGAGGTGAACCTGATGTAAAACCTCCAGTTTAAGGTGAACCTATTGTGAAACCTCCTTTAGTGAGATCTGGTACACTCAAGGGTTGAGTGCGTCTGCCGAAAGTGGAGTAGACAAGTAGTTGAACCACTATAAAAACAGCTGTGTTTGAGATTGATATTTTCTTTGATTGCTTGTGTGATTTCCTGTAACACCCTGAAAATTGGGGGTCGAGTAGTAACTCAACTCCCGAGTTCCAGAACATCACTTATGCAACAAAATGAATGATGATTGAATGTTTTCTGTATTAGAGTAGTGAACATGAGTGAGATTAAGCCAAAACAACCTATCATACTCCAGAGATAGTTAAATTGCAAGCGGAAGACTGTGATAGATATATATAATATAAAAACAGTGGTGAGTCTCCAGAGTGTGATAATGTTACCAGGTTAAATAATTACAAGTACAGTTCTAAAATATACCAAAATGTGGGGAAGTGTAATGTCTCCTATCCCAAGTACCATAGCCCCGTCAATACAATACCAGGTCTTCATTGACCTGCCAGAGAGATACAGATAGGAGATCTCCTCCTTATCATCATAGAAGTAGTCCGGCTCGCTTCATAAGCATCGCCATCACCTGAAACTCAACAAATCTGGTTGGTATGTACAACACCGTCCCGTAACGTGGGAGTGAGTAGCTAACTCAGTGGAACAATAAAGTATAGGTTAACATGTTATCGACTCAGTCAAGCAGTAATGATAAAGCAGTACAATCAAACACTCTTAACTACTCTTATTAATGCAAGTATGAATGACATGATGTATGCCCTCACCAACATACTCCCTCATGCGACACCCTCTTCGTTCGCGACATGCTTTCATCCCTCAGTGCTCCACATCTTCCAGGCACATGCAATGCATGATGAGCATAATTACCGAATTGTTATTATTCCATTTAAAATAGCAAGATTGGGAAACTAAGGTACCTCCCTTGTATCATTCCCAAACATGATCCATTCTAGGGTTGTCAGTCCTAGTTAATCTCAGACGACGGTGTCTTTTTCTAGGTCACTGCAAGGGCTGCCAGGGCTGTTATGCGGAATCGTTGCACCACTCCCCCATCACCTTATCAATACAGGCCTAGCTTATACTCTGTTACTACGGGAAGACTCGTTGCCTCACAGTAGATTTAGAGTATGCTCGAGGTCACTACACCGGATATGGTCGTACGCTGTGGTCGTTACACCGAATCGTTACACCACTCCCCCATCACCCATCAAGTAGTGTAGGCCGACAGCTCGAATATAGTGTCCCATACCACCATAATCGGCTCACGAGTGTGGTTGCTCACTGATCACTATTGGGAGGCACGTGGCCCTAGCGTAGGCCGACAGCTCGACCACGGTGTCCCATACCACCATGCCCGGCTCATGAGTCTTAGCGGATCAAGGTACCATGGTTAAAGGAGATTTCACTGGTAAGTTTGGTACCCTAGGTTCAAGCAGTAGCGACCAAACATGGTGAACATACATTAGATACATCGGGTTACTTGACGAGCCTGACTAGCTCGAGCGCACAATCAATTAAACGACATGAAGTACATAAGCACTTCGCGTGGCCTAACCACTGTCGCCAACTGACGTACGACTCGGGTTCGTCAAACACATCTCACGCGGCGACATGAACCTCAGCCATGATCTCAAATCTGGTACTGACTGTCTAGACTATAGACATAGTCCCAAACTCAATCAATTCTCATCCATAACATGTGGAGTAAAGCATGATAAACAAAGTAATTCAAGTATGCTAGTAGGCATGTTATAAGGCATGTTATAAAGCATGATATAAAGCATGTTGTAAAGCACTACATCAGTAGGAATACAAACACATATATTGCAAATAAGCGGTTTAAGTAGACAACCTCACGGAGGTAATCATATATGTCTCTAGGATAGTTGAGAATCCCATCTCAACACCCTCCTAAGGCATCAACATCCAAACACTTGCTCACACAAGCATTTCCACAAACACATAATATACACTATTTTAACATACTTAGTGTATGTTAGCAAACATGTAGTAGGGCGAATCCTTTCACCAAGCAAATATTTTATGCACACATAATATATTTATACAACAATTAATCATAGTAAACACATCTCTAAATTATACATGTATACGGTATTTCTCACAATACAGTATTTCTACATACATAGTGTATATTAGTAAAACATGTATTTAGGCAAATTCTTTCGCCAAATAAGTATTTTATCCATATATCGTATATCCATACAACAAATAATCATGTCAAATACATTTTCAAAAAATATACGTATATAGTATTTTCTACGAATACCTAGAATATGTAAAATTCCATATTCTACATCTTTAATCAAAACAGAAAACAGAAAGCACTTTGTACATGTGCAATTGCATGCAGATCATGAATCTATCATTATCTATCATTGAAAGCGTTGAAAACCATAACCTATACACTTAAAGTCTGCACCTTGTGTCGTAGAATCGTAACGAAGTCGATAGGTTTGCTAAGCTTCCGTATACGGGAGTTTGGCAACCTATAGAATGAAATAAGTTAGCTATTTCATAACCTACAACTATCACATCTTAAAATAGATTTAGGGTTAGGGTTTCTTACCTAGAAACGGAGCTGGAATCGCCGGGAAAGCGATTAGAACGGAGTGGTGGAGCATGGATAGAAGCAGGGAAGAAGGGCAGGGAGACTCTCCCACATCTCCCACACTTTCTCTCTCTTTTCTCTCTCTTAAATCCAAATTCGTATGGCTGAAATGGGAAAAGGTTTAAGGTCCTTATATAGCCTAAAACTTCACCGAAATAGACCTAAGGTCAAGGTATACTTGGGTTATAGCCAAAGCGGAGCTGTTTCAGCTCAACGGAGGACTTCTGGCGGGCCTCTTTGAGCCAAAAGTTAGACTTAAGCTCACTAGCACTGGATCTACGTTTAGTTAAGTTTTCATTTCAGTTGGATTTCCAGATCACGCGTGGCGGACCAGTTTCAGTTCAACGGTCAGCGAATCTAGATCCGAAATTCCAGTACATGTAAATGTTTATGAAATTTTTCGTGATCCGAGGGTGTAATTTGGTCAGATTCTGATGGTTTGGTTGCTTAATACTGATCTGCAAGCGACGAGACTCAGATTACTATTCAAGATATTTATTTTGTAAAGAAACAAGTGTTTTCACACTCTCTCGTTCCGGACTCAAGCGAACAGCCGTGGGACACTGGCTGGATTTGATTTCCGAGATGGTTGTCAAGCCCAACGAGGCGGTCCTAATTCCTTAATCTCGTATTATTCGGACCCCGATGTGCGGTCCAGATCTGATACGGAGTTTCAACGTGCTCCCGAGAGCAGTCGGGTAATGAGTTTGATCCTAGATTTTACGGTAACCTAGCGTCAATGATTCTACAAGTTTTGGGTCTGCAGATCGTATTTAAAGCGATTCAAACAGATTTCATAGCTAATCTAGTTTAGCACTTAGTTACTTTGTCTCATTTCTAAAGGATTTAATCCTAAGTGATTTTCATCTGAGGTGGTACTTAGTCCTTTGTAGTTTGTATATAGAGTGATCCAAGTTATACTACTTAGCTAGTTTAAGATAGTGTCTAGGGTGAAAGTGCTTAGAAAAATTGAAAGATCAAGGTGGTGAAGGGTGGGATTTGTGAAGGAAATGACTCCAGAAGTGGTTTTAGACTTTGGGATTGAGTTCTGACAATTTAATAAGGTGTTAGGATCAACCCATTGCCTAAGGACGTCTAATTCCAGGTTGGGAAAAATTTGGGCTGTTACATTTCCCTAAATGCTTTTGAATTTATTTATCTGAGATCACACCTCACACACAGTTACATCATAAACTATGATTTGCATCTTGTTCATCTTTCCAATAGTGTTATGACTGGATCCTCTATTTGGCTTGAAAGCCATTAAAGTTACTTTGAAGAAATCCTGATATATGCATATTTTCTCAGGATAAGTTTGATAGGATTTTAAATTAACATAAAATATTAAAAAGTCCTATTCACCCCCCTCTAGGACATATTGGCATATTCCCACTTCAACTAAAGTGGTCATTACCGCAATTGCACTCATTACATGGGCCACGTATACATCACATTGGGCCTCAAATATGGGCCGCATATACATCACAATGGGCCTCATTACATGGGCCACATATACATTAAATTGGGCCTCAAATACGGGCCACATATACATCACAATGGGCCTCATTACATGGGCCACATATACATCACATTGGGCCTCAAATATGGGTCACATATACATTACAATGGGCCTCGTTACTTAGGCCACATATACATCACATTGGGCCTCAAATACGGGCCGCATATACATCACAATGGGCCTCATTACATTGGTCGCAAATACATCACAATGGGTCTCAAGAAATGGCCCATGGCCCACATACATCAAGATGGGCTATAGATATATATGGGTAGTCCATGGCCCAAAAATATCATGGCCAAAGGAAACATACACTACGATGGGGTCACACATCACAATTGGGCCTCATCACATAGGCCTCATATGCATCAAGTGGGTCGCATCGCATGGGCCTCATATAAGATGGATGTTGTGGATATAAAACAGATGGACGGCGTTGATGAAACAGATGAACAACATGGGTATAAAACATATACATTGCAGTGATCCCCATTGTTTAGACCACTAGATGGTGTGGATATAAGACACATGCATCATGGTGGGGTCCCACCATCCCTGCTGGATGGTGCTGGAATCCACACGTGTACGTGGGTCCCACCGTCCAGCATGGTGGACAGTGTAGATATAACACATACCACGTGATCTGACCCACAGAACTTGCTGACGTCATCAACTATATTCCTGGTGGGGTCCACATAGATGGATAGTTGGGATATAACACATATCTCATGATTAGACCAACAAAACTTGTTAACGTCAATCCAGTTGCTATGCTACTAGCCAGCAGATGGATGGTTGCGATATAACACGTACCTCATGATAGACGGTTTGGATATACAACACTTACGTCAAGATGGGCCCCATCGTCCTATGTATGGTGGACGGTGATGATAAAACCCTTACATCATGTGTGCCCCAGCACCGTCCCTTGCTAGATGGTGTGGGAGCTACACATACATCAGCAAGTGGGTGGGTCACACGTCCTCTGGACATTGAGGATACAACACTTACATCATGTGGCCCCACTGTCCATTGCTGGACGGTGGTGAATGCAATACATGTATCATGTCAGGGTCCCAATGTCCATTGCTGGATGGTGGTGGATACAATACATATTCCATGTGGGTCCACATAGGTGTGGCCCACCCACTAATATATATATATATATTGAAAGCTGATACTTGTATTTCCTCTCCACACAGGGCCTGCCCAAAGACGGTTAGCGATGGGGCTGCTGGGTGACACGGGCCTGCTGGAGCTGCACGATGTGGGCACCGTACACACATCAAAGTGGGGTCCACATGAGTGGGCCATCCCACTAAATTAAACCGATATTTGTGTTTCCCTTCAATTGTGCACAAGGGATAGTAAGGTGGGTCGGCCAAACATCCAGGAATCCAGACAGCAAGGCCGTCCCACCTGCTGGATGGTCTTGGTCAATCGTACACACATTAGGTGAGCCACAAGAAGATGGAAGGAGAGGGAGAGAGAGAGAGAGAGAGAGAGAGAGAGAGAGAGAGAGAGAGAGAGAGAGAGAGAGAGAGAGAGAGAGAGAGAGAGAGAGAGAGAGAGAGAAATCGTGTGATGGAGGGCTCCACATTATGAGCCCTCCCTTCCATGCATCACAAAACATACATCAAGTGGGTCCCATTACATGTGGGCCCACCAATTGAAATGAACGGTGGAGATCCTTTTTCCACCAAAAATACAAGGTCTAGATGACCTTTTCATATAGGAAAAATAAACATCATGATGGGGTCCATGGAGAATGGCCCCATCATGGGATGAATATATGAATCATGATGGGCCATCGGCCACATCTAGGGTCCAAAGTGAGATCCATACCATCAATCAGTAGGACCCACTTAACCCATCATCAAAAACACAATCTAAACCTACAAAACACCCACCGATTTCACTTCTTCTTGGCTCCTTGATCTCCCAAGCTCCTAAGCTTCCTCTTTGATAGAGGATGATAAAGGTTAAAGGGTTGGAAGTTTATATCTTGGGGTAGGAAGTGGGCCACACACTTGGCTCACCTTCTCCCTTAGATTGCTTGGACGTTTTCTCCCTTGGGTTGCTTGCAAAAGTGGATTGAGAAAGAGAGAGAAAGAGAGGTGATGGGATGAAAAGGGATGGGTGAGTGATGGGTGGTATGGGTTGTGTAAGAGAGTGACATGAGAGACATGGGTTGTGTTGACTTTTGGGTGAGAGAGGGATGAGTGTGATGGGATTATACTTGACTTGTACTAGAATGATTGATGTAATGTTTGAGTAGAGATTCTCTCGAGATTCATAATGCCTAACATTTTTTTCAAAATATACGTGGGCCCACAACTCCTGGCTTGGGTATCGCATTGGCGTGCAAGTCACAGTGTTAGAACGGCGGCGACAGCATGGTCACTAGAGTATAAGTCTCAGGTCGAGTCGACTCATATATACGGGGCGCGACTTAGGGTCACGCGCAAATGCCGATTACAGGTCGCAGGTCGTCGAAATTCGATGGGGAGGATAGTAGGAAGTCTAAGGAATGGTATGGACTAGGATACGTGCCTTACATTACTTGTGCCACATGCTCCATAGTAAGACATTAGCATGGATTTCATGCTTGGATTTTTCAAGACAATTAAAAAGCATGATTCTATTTTTGTTGTTGCGAACCACTTCTCTAAAATGGCGCATTTCATCTTATGTTCTAAAACTTTGGATGCTTCTAATATTACTAAGGTCTTTTTTTGATGGTGTGGTCCATCTCCATGATTTACCTAAGACCATAGTGTCGGACTGTGATGTCAGATTTACCAACTATTTTTGGAAGACACTATAGCACACGATGGGAACACGTTTTCAGTTTTCTACTGCATATCACCCTCAAACTGATGTGGTTAATCATAGCCTTGGAAATCTCTTACCATGCTTAGTGGGTGAACATGTGAAAACTTGGGATTTGATTCTTCCTATAGTCGAGTTCGCCTACAACAATTTAGTCAATAGATCTATAGGGTTTAGTCCATTTGAAATTGTTAGTGGGTACAAACCTAAGATGCCTATAGACTTGTTACCCATGTCAGTTACCCAAAGATCTTCTGAGTCAATAGATGCATTTGCATGACACATTCATGACTTGCATACACATGTTAGACAATGAATAAATACAAGTAATGATAATTATAAATGTTCAGTTGACCAACCTTGTACGTGGACATAATTTAATGAAGGGGATTATGTAATGGTTAGGAATAGACCAGAGCGGTTTCTTTAGGATTTCACTAAGAAATTACAAGCTCACAATACTGGACCATTCAAAGTATTGCATAAAATTAGGTTTAATACATATAGGGTAAACCTTCTAACTGAAATGAGAATAAATTCGATGATCAATGTGGAAGATCTAGTCCTCTATCCTAACCCTTCCACTGTTTCTTCTTCCCACCCTTAGCCACTTTCCAACTTCACTTCTTAACCCCCACTCCACCCCTATCCCCATCAATTGATCGTAAGGAAGAGATTAAAGGGATAGTGGATGAGGAGATTGTTTTTACACGAGATGGGAGCTTCAAAGGTACCTTGTTAAATGGAAGAACAAGCCACCATCTAATTTCACGTGGCTTATGAAAATGAAACTGTAGTGGATTAATCCAGAAATTCTCGAGACGAACAAAAGTCTTAACTAGTTGAAGCCGAGTTTTTCTCACCCGAGGGGAGTTGATGAGGATATTAGGCCCTTCAAAGTTTATTAATGACGAAGGCGGCTGACAAATACATCTTTATGGCTTGACGATGGTTTGTGGAACAACCAAGGAGGATTTTGAAGACCTTACACGTGTCCCTGGATTAATTGAAGGCCCCACATTAGGAGGACACACGTGTAGGATGAGCTAATGACCATACAGAGGAATAAATTTTTTTTTTTTGTTGTAGGTGTTGTTTAGTCATTTTTATTTATCTAAATTTTATAAATAGGGTGTTTTCTACCCTAAACGGATGATGTTTTTTAAATGAAAGCTTGGCGCCTCATTATCCTTTCTCTCCGTGGTAATTTCTTCTCTTTCCCTAATTTCATCTCTTCTTCTAAAATTTGTTTCTAACTCTCCAACATTCTTCTTCTCTTTCTATGCCTAGTATTCTTTAATTGCTACTATTTACAATTAGATTCTTTAAAGCCCCCTTATCCTGAAAATCTGAGAATTGATCCCAACCCTCTTTCAGATTTTCCAGCTACCCTATTCCAGAAATCCTTTGATTTCCTAAACTAGAAAAGTTGCATTGACCGTTGAATTAAAACCATACGAGATCAGGACGTTCCATCCCTCGCTGGATCCAATCCATGCATGATTTAAATACGGTACTGCAGGATCATGATGATGGTCTTCAACCATTGCATGTTTTATTTGTTATTATCTTTACTATGATGTGGAATGTTGAATATTTCAATTGATTTTCTTAGTTTATTTCGCTGGATAATTTTTGTACTCACACATGCATTCTAGTTTAGACCATCCTGCATCACACATCCACCGTAAATGTGCTAGTGTGGCACATAGGTGAGGGATTCAATCCATCCACTGGGTTGGTCCGACCTCTTACATGTTTTTCAAAAGTAAATCGGGTCCACTCAGCATGTGGGTTCCAATTTTGGAAACCGATGGATGGCTTAGAAAACTAAGACCAAGTTTTTATTTTAAGATCTGTAAGTTTCTTTTGCAAAATGTAGCCCACACGAACAGTGAATCTCAGACTTATTGCGGTATGGTGGCATATGTGTTAGGTTTGCATGAGCTTTCTTGGGCACATGTATGGATTGAACAATGATCCCCAAATACTAATATTTATTTTAAAATCCTTTATTATCTTTACTTATTGGTTGAGGAGTTGATGAGTGAAATGAAATCTTGAGTTCCATGAGAGATTAACACTTAAAGCTTGATAAATATTGTAATGGGTGTAACTTGATTTTGACAATTGCATTGATTATGGGTCCGTAACACAAGTTGAAATTGTTAGATACTATAATACAAAAAAATACGAATATGGTGAAAAAGCAAAAAAAAAAAAAAAAAAAAAAAAAAAAAAGAAAAAGAAAAAAAGAAAGAAAAAGAAAAAGGTTCGTCAAGTGAATTGAAGAAATGAAGAGTTCCATGAGAAATTAAAAAGGATTTTAACCCCAAGTATGCCCATTATTTCGTGGGAGCGCTGCAATAACATCGTTTTCAAAATATTATTTTTCTACATGTCTGGACATTCCTTTTCTTGGACAGAAATGCTTATAATCACCTTTTTCAATGTTCTATGCACCTATATATATTTTTTTTAATCATAACTCTCTAGCATAAACTCTCACCTTAAAAAATAGATTCTTCTTCTTTAGAAGGAAAGAAAATAGAAAAAAAAAAAAAAAAAAAAAACACCACTTTTATAAGATACGTTCTTTTTCTTTCAACAAAGATTATGCTTAAATTGGTCTACTTAACAACAAACTGATATAAAGAGATGAGAGATATCAAAAGCTCAACTTTTATATGATAATTTTTTCTTCTTTCTTCAAAAGATTAGGCTTAAATTAGGTTCTTCTTTCTTTAAAATATTAAGCTTAGAATGGTCTTCTTCTAAAAGTTGGACTTTTGACCTACTTTTGAAAAGTTAAATGATGTACAAATGAGATGATTCCAAAGACATTTGAAAGGATCGTCAAATTATCTCTCCAATGAATATGATCACCATGACCTGACTTGTAATGAGTGAGTAATGACTGTTTCCCTCGGACCAAGCAATGCATAGTCCAAATTGCAATCTAGGTGTTATCTAAATCGCGATTTGGATTTTGGACCTACTTTTAAAAGGTCAAACGGTCTTTAAATAAGCTTGTTCCAAAGCTATTTGAAAGTTCATCGAATTATCTTTCCAATGAGCACAAGATCACCCTGATTCAATATGTAATGAGGGAGTTATGACTGTTTCATGAGACAATGCGATGCATTATCCAAACCGCAATTGTTGTTTTGTCTAAATTGCAATCTGGACTTTGGGTTCACTTTCAAAAAGTCAAATGGTGTCCAAATGGGATGATTCAAAAGCCATTTGAAAGTTCATCAACAAGCATAAAATCACCTCGATCTGATTTGTAATAAGGGAGTTATGATCATTTTTGTTGGGATCGTGCCATGTTAGAGAAACAACGATCACGATTTGGAATATCACAAATTTTCACGATTGAGTTTAAATTGTAATTTTTTGTGATTAAAATTTGGTTAATTTTCAATCAACCAAATCTCAATTGTAAAAAATCTAGATCACCCAAATCATGATTGCGTTGTTTTTTAGCATGGTGCGGTCCCATGAAAATAGTCATAACTCCTTACACATCGGAAAGGGTGATCTTGTGTTCATTGGAAAGATAATTCAACAATCTTTTAAATGGCTTTGGAATTAGCTCATTTAGAGACTGTTTGACTTTTCAAAAGTGGGTCTAAATTCTTAATTATGATTCATACAATACACAGATCATAGTTTGGACTATGCATCACATAGTCCCACAAAAATGGTCATAACTCTCTCATTACGAGTTGGATTGGGTGATCTTTTACTCGTATGAAAGATAATTCAAAGAATTTTAAAATGGAATCAGCTTATTTGGAGACTGTTTGACCTGTAAAAAATGGGTCCAAAGTCCATATTAAAATTTGGACAAAATAACAATTGTGGCTCAGAAAATGCATCGAGAAATTCCATGAAAAATGGGAATAACTCCCTCATTACAAGTCAGTCTGGGTGATCTTGTACTCTTTGAAAACATAATTCAATGAACTTTTAAATGGCTTTCGAATAAGCTATTTAGAGACTGTTTAATCTCTCAAAAGTGGGCTCGAAGTCCTAATCATGATTTGGATTATGCATCACGTGGTCTCATAAAAACGATCATAACTCACTCGTTACAGGTCAGATCAAGGTGATTTTATGCTCATTTGAGAGATAATTTAATAATTTTTCATATGGATTTGGAATCATCTCACTTGAAAATCCTTTGAACTTTCAAAAGTAAACCTAAAACAACAATTGCAATTTAAGTAATGCATCATGCGGTCTACCAAAATGCTCATAACTTTCTTGTTATAGGTCAAAATGAAGCAATTTTGAGCTCGTTGGAAAGATAATTCGTCAAACTTTCGAATGGCTTTAAAATCATCTTATTTCGATACCATTTGACCTTTTAAAAGTGGACTCAAAGTCCATATCTTGATAAATGACTAATCCAAGCCTAATTGTAGGAAGAAAGTAGAAGAAACGATCTTTTAAAAATGGAGTTTTTGATCTCTTATCTCCTTATATCAATTTCTTCCTAAGAGGACGCATCTAAGTGTTAGGACACTGATTTGTGCTCCTATTTGTCAATCACGTGGGTCTGTGTGTTAGTGAGTTGGTTGAGCCCTTGGAAGCTGAAGACTGAAGATACATAAAGACATGAAGCATCAATGAGTGAAGAATGAGAAAATCATGAGATGTCTTAGTGACCCTAGCCCTAGATGCAAAATAACCTTAACCTCTAGATGACCATTCCTTAATAGGTAAACTCTTATTTGATCATCACATAGCCTTAGGATTTCAAATGGAACATGATAAGATAGGCCAAAAGATGTGCAAAGCTGCTGTAAAAGATAATGCCCAAAACATCAATTTTTGAGTGGAATTCGATCTCATCGACAAATGTCGAGGTGGCTCGAGTAGAGCTTTGATTGTTCAAAGTTCATGGCTCAATCGATCGAAGGTGGCCAAATACGTCTAGCAACAACTATTTGAAAAGCTCGAGTTTATCGATCCCATTGAAGGGTCACTCGATCGATTGAACGCATCGCTTCATCGATCGAAAGTATTATTTTCTGCCTGCTTTTTTACCATTGGAACTTGATTCCGTTATAAAGAACCTTGAACATTTTTATGGTTTTTTAGCGTAGTATCCTAGGTGATTCGCCACTCATATCCCTCATCTTAAGCCTCTAAACCAAGAAGATCTAAGTCATCTTCTTGACCTTTACCACTCTAATGAGGATTACAACCTTCATGATGAAGATGAACTCAATCTCCACCATTTCCTATATATTAAACACTAAGCTTGTGAGACTCGTACCGTCGTATTCTCCCTTGTTCATCGAAAACCAAGCGTCCAATCAACCACTGACAACTAGATGAAGATATTTAATCATCCACGTCGATTTTAGACCACCCGATAATAGTAAACCAACTACTAGATGTCCATGTCCGCTTGTGTGCACAATAAATTAAGATTCAAATTCATTCATCTTGTTCGTCATCTATGAATTGCTCAACCTGCCGTTAGAGCAACGAATTGAATAACCTATACTGGCGAACAATCACTTGAATCCATCAATATACATAAATCACTCCAAAAACCCACTCTGTGCTTGTCCATTTACAAAATTGACTATACAATAATCCGTTTACTTGATTAGGGTTCTAACCATCCAATTACTTTAATTTTTGCCCATTATCAGACCATATATAGTACTTATATCCAACAAACAGGCCACCATAACATCAAAATAAATGGTCATTGCGAAGCACATGGGGTACAAATAAAAACCACAAATTGATTTGTCTATGGGAAGTGCACACATGTTACTTTGAATTATAATTATACTTAGACATTTAAAAATACCCTCTTATCCATTATAGGCACCTCAGGGTTCAGATAAACCTTAAGCAAAACATTTTCATGGGTAAAATAATGATAATCAGACCATGTTAAGTTAGATTGAGTCAGATTATGCTAGGATGTGTGACATGGAACAATTCTTAATTATCACCTACTTGGGCTTGCCCGAGCTCGGCAGAATTTTCCAGGCTCAGGCTCAGGCTCGTTCAATCTTATGTTTTACCCTCTTACATGTCACCTTCCAATACATCTATTTAAGGAGGCTTCCACGCTCTGATTGAGAGACAGAGAGAAAGATAAGCAAAGGCAGAGAGTTAACAGAGAGGGAGAAGTAGTAAATATGAGGCAGAGAGAAGTTAGCGAAGGAACTCGACGATCTGAGCTGTCCAGCCACTCAAGTAGCGAGGGTGGTACTGCCTCCCGTATTCTTGCAATAGTATATGGGATCTACAGTGTGTTTGACCCACCATTTGATTTATTTATTTTCCTTTTGCCGATACACTACGCCGGTCTGGATGATGATAAGACACGATTGATGGTCTAGATTGATGAACAGATGGGATAGATGGTGGGCCAGGGGCTTTTTACGCGAATACAGTTATGCGACAACCGTTTTTACATTAAAACGGCCGTGCCATAGCCGTTTCTGTGTAAAAGCGGGTAGAACCCAGCCTCATTCGGGATTTTTTTTTTCTTTTCCGGCCGCACACGTTGATTAGGCCCCCTCGTGAGGTCCATCGTGATGTATATGTGGTATCCACTCCATCCATCCATCCACCTCGGCAGGCAATTTTAAGCCTTTGGAATAAAATGAGACCGATCCCGATCTCAAGTGATCCAAACCACAAAAAATAGAAATAGTGGGGACGCTGGTGTCCAGTAGTGTGAGAGCGGAAACTCTGTTTGGGCTTTAACAAGGGTCCCACTTGTAGGACGACCTTGATGTTTATGTGTCATCCACACCTTCCATCCGACTTTGCACATCATTTTAATGCATGAGCCTAAATATGAGATCAATTCAGATCTCAGGTGGGCCACACCGAAGGAAACATTGGTGATAACGATATTTACCCTTGAAACCTCCCTGTCAGCTGGCCATGATGTTATTTACCATCGAATCTTTGGCATTAGGTCACGTGGACCCGGGATGAAGGAAAAACACAGATATCAGCTTGACCCAATTCTTATGTGGCCCACTTGGGGAGCCCGGCTACCTAGCAGCGTGTCTGAGCACACTGACCAGCACGCCCCCACTCGTGGGGTCCACCATGATGTATATGTTATATCCATCCCGCCCATCCAATTTTTCATATCATATTAGGGCTGTAGCCCAAAATGGGGGAGATCCAGGTCATAGATGGACCATAGCACAGGGAAATGTTAGGGCAGAGAAACCCCCTCCAACATCTGAGACGCTGCCTTGTTTTGGCAATTGGAGTGGGCCCATCTCGTGGGGCCAACCTTGATGGATGTGTTTCATCCAAGCTATCCGCCCAATTTTCCAGATCATCTTAGGCATATGGCCCAAGAAAAAGATAGATTCGGATCTCGGGTTGAACGTACCGCAGGAGATAGAAGGGGTAATGATGTCCACTATTGGACCCTTCCTAGGCTCACCAATAGAACTGGGCATCAAGTTGAGTCGGACTGAGTTAGGGCTTACTCGACTCGATCCGGTTTTGAAATAGGCCTGACCCAAACTCGATCTGACTCGATACCGAGTCTAGCATGCCCGACTCGATCCGAGTTCGGTCTGGCTTGGACTGATCCGGATCGAGTTCGATTTGGTCAAAAGCACCGAGTTGGATTGAGAGATGAGGGAGAGAGAGAGAGAGAGGGAGGAGAGAGAGAGAGAGAGAGAGAGAGAGAGAGAGAGAGAGGAGGAGGGTGATGGTGGTGGGTGGTTGCCAGGCTTGGAAGAGGAGGAGGATGAGGGAGGGAGAGAGAGAGAGAGAGGTTGGGATAGGGTCAGGGTAGGGTTAGAGACTCAGGTCGAGTTGGGTTTCAGATCGAGTCGAGTCTAACCAAATCGAGTTTTAGGTCGAGTTAGTGGGTAACTCGAACTTGACTCGGTTTGAGTTCGGATTGGGCGAAGCTTACTTGGTTCGGACCGACTCACCCAATCTGTTCGGGTTGAGTTGGACGAGTCAAGTTAACCAGATCGAGTAGTCCTATGCCCACCTCTACTCACCATGATGCTTATTTGCTATCCAACCTATTCCTAACGGCCACACAGACCTATATGTAGGAGTGTACATCGAGTCGAACCGAGTCTAGTTGGCCTTAGCTCGACTCGGCTCGGCCACTAGCTGACCTCAACTTGAACTCGGCTCAGCTCGGTCCTTGAGCCTGACTGGCCAACTCGGCTCGGTTCAGTTAGCAGCTCGGGCCAGTTCGAGCTAAGTTTGAGCCAAGATCGAGCCGAGTTTGCCATTGCAGCATTTTCACAAACACCTGGACTGCACCTTCAAAATCTCACTATATTTGAGACAACAGCAATGGTTTTACAGGTATTTTATCAAACACCTTCTAAGAAAATTGTAGCAAGCTACGGCTGACTAGTGACGACGCACTAGCTAGTGACACGAACTAAGGACTAGAGCTGCGCATATCTGACCTGATCTGGTGGATCCGACTCGATCAGACCCGATCCGGCTCGTTCCGTATCGAACCGGTGGCCTGGATCGGTGCGGATTGAGTAGGATCAGTTAGATCTGACCGTTCATTGGATCGAGTTCGGATTGTGGTCAATCTAGACCAATCCGAACCGAAATCCAAATCAAATGGATCCGATTTGACCCGATCCGATTCGATCCGCATCTATTATTTTAAAATATTTTTACACTAAGTATATATAGTTTTTAATTTTTTTAATATAATAAAATGATCTATAAAAATAGATGAAATAGATATATCATACTGGGGTCCACAGAGTACTGACCGCTATGCATGGTTGGTAGTAGCGGGAGTAGCCAATCCGTCTCCTCTTGGGTTATCTCAACCGGCATCGAGCACCGTTCTGAGTTTTCTTAATTAGAAATCGGATTGCCTTACTCAGTATGCTTTTATCGTACTGGGTAAACTATGTTGGGCTTACTTTGAATTCGTGTTGTTTATCCACACCGTTCATTAACTTTTTAATCTCATTTTAGCGGTTGAGACCAAAATTGAAACATATTCAAAGCTCAAGTGGGCCATGCCACACAAAACAATGGGAATAATGATTTCCACTGTTGAAACAATCTTAGGGTCCACAGTGACATTTATTTGTCATTCGACCTATTCATAATATCAAAAGGATATGGATGAAGGGAAATCACAAATATCAGCTTGATCCAAAACTTCTATCACCCCTAAAAGAATTTTTCAATGGTAGATGTTCAATTCACACTGTTTCCTGTGGTGTGGCCCATTTAAGCTTTGTATATAATTTATTTTTAGTACATAAAATAAAATTAAATTATAAAACGTGTGGAAGGAGTGGATAAAATAAATACATCATGGTAGGACCGACATAGTTTACTTATGTACACTTGTGGCACTAGTTACTCAGTACGCTGCACCCAAGGCTTCTGAGTCTGACTCTTGCCAGTAGGGGTGTACACAAACCGGGCTAGCCCGGTTAGCTCGCTCGACCCGGCCCGAAAAAGCCTGACTCGGCCCGATCCGGAACTGAATTCGGGTCAGGACGGGCCAATTTTCTAGGCCCGAAAGTGAGTTCAGGCCGAGTTCGGATACCTCCCAGTTCGGCCCGACTCGGTCCGAAATCCAACTCGCCCCGGCCCGACCCGTGTATGACTGTATTTAATTTTTATAAAATGTTTTATTTTATGCTTTGTCAAATATATGTAAATGTCGTGACTAGTTAGATTTTTTGTAGAGTCTATAGTTCAACTATCTAAACCGTTGATCGAGGGCCTTGTAATGGGACGCGGATTACCTGCCAAAACCCTTCCCATGAACTTGTTGTAAGGTTCGAAACTGGCCCGAACTCAGGTTCGAAACTGGCCCGAACTCGAAGGTTCGAAACTGGCCCGAACTCGGCCCGAACTCACGCCGGCCCGGTTTGGGCTGGAGATGTTGGCCCGGTGGCCAGGCCCGGTCGGGTTCGAGCCTTGTGTGGCTGTTGAACGGGCCTGGAGGGGCTGAGGCCAGTTCGACTCGGCCCGACCCCTGTACACCCCTACCTACCAGTCTTGAGAAGACGGATGGGCAGCTGTACCATGCTATTGCTGTCCATGCACCAGCTGGTGCATTGATGTTAGCAAGTTCTGTAGGTCCCATGAGGTATGTGTTATATCCAAACCATTCATCCATTTGGCAGGCTCGTCTTAAGGGTTGAGCCGAAAAATAAGACAGATCTAAAGATCAAGTGGACCACACTGCAAAAATCAGTGAGGGGTTGAACATATACCATCGAAACTTTTTAAGGGGTCATAGAAGTTTCGAATCAATATGAAATTTGTTTTTCCTCTTCAATGGCTAACCTTTAAAAAGAAAAAAAAAAATCTTTTGAAAGAAAAGGGAAGGTCTTTTCATGGTTGCATTTGCTTTTCTGAAGAGCACTACCAAAAAATTGAAATATCAAGGATCCAATTTAAATCTAGTCTCTTTGGATCTTGACATGAGATCTCCAGTCCAACTGGTCCACCCAGTGAAGAACTATCAACTTTTTATGTGGATGTAACATCTAATGCTTTTGATAGATTAGCACCACCTTGAGGGCCCACCTAGTGAAACAATCAGCCCTATCTAAACAACAGGATGGCCACACCATAGAAAATAATATCTAACCATTGATAATAGCAAATACAAGTTTTATCTACTTGTGAGAGGATATGGCTGATATTTTTTCATAAGGTGATCTTCATGGTCGGGACAACCTATTGGACGGGTTGGATGCAGTGTGCGCTTAATAAGGCAGAAGTTATCTGCGAGGTGGACTGTAACTTATGGTCCAACCAGTTGGACATGACTCATGAGACCTTCCCTTATGATCCAAACAGTACCCAACTCAATCCAATTCGATTTTCCTGACTGAGTAGGACTCGGTTCGAGTCAGGTTAGCAATGGATCGGATCGGATCGAGTCAGATTACTTAGACTTGGTCTCGGATCGGATCGAGTTCGGGTCAGGTCATGTAAAATTCGGGCAGAGTCGAGTTGGGCTTAATCCGATCCGACTCAGTTCGATGCGCAGCTCTACTAAGGACTCTGACCTTATATACATAAGGGGGCAAAGTTGGCGTTAAGCGGTTGCACGCGCGGGACTTTTTCAGCTTCAAAATTATAGCGCGCTAAAGCGCAACGGCTTTTTAGCAAGCAAGCAATGGCTGCTTCAAAGCTGTTGTGCTCTTGGTTTCATATACATACCTTCCTTGCCACCAGCCACACTTATTTGAGTCATTTCATCAAACATTTGGTGAGCAACATCAATATCAAAGTAACCGAGTCACCGAACTGGTTTGATTCAAGTTTGATTCAAGGTGGGTTCGATCCGAGTCGAGTCGAGTTAGGGCCAGCTCGAACTCAGCTTCGAACCGAGCTTTTTCGAGTCAAGTCAAGCAAGCTAACCGAGCTAGCTCGGTTCGTGTACACCTCTACCTGTATGCAAGGTAAAACGAAGATCAGTTTGGTTCATAAGTTTTGTGGACCCCACTGCTAGGAAACGGTGAGATTAAAGGCACATATATATATATATATATGAAAATGGTTCTATGCGGTCAACCTCATGGGAAGTCCAGCTGTGTGGGCCCCACCATGATCCGTGTCCAACATTTACTCCATCAGTCAAATGTACCATTCCATGGTGGGCCTCATGCTTTAAAATCAAGTCAAACCATAACTTGTGTGGGCCACACCACATACAAAAGTTGAGAGGGGTTACCCTCCCATTAAAACATTCATAATCATTTATTGGGCCCACCAATATGTGGTTCACAAATCCAGCCCATCCATTATGTGTGTCATATGTGGATGAGGGGTCAGACCAAGATTCAGACGTATCCAAATTTCAGGAGGGCCCAACCAAATGATTTTATATGTTTTAGGATGTCTTCACATGATTTTAGATGGTATGGCTCACCTAAGATCCGTATAGGGCTGATTTTTAGGATATCCAATAATTTAAAGGGGACCTATCAAATGCATGGTGTTGATGCTTGACACACATCATGGTGGGCCCACATAGCTCGACCTCATGGGAAGATCCCATGAAGTCAACGGCATAGAACCATTATATATATATATATATATATATATATATATATATATATATATATATATATATATATATATATATATATATATTGTGATGCCTCTGTGAGTTTTATTTGTAATCAAACCTGTGTATAAGGTCACATCGACATGGCTAGAGTTCAGAATACAAATGTTAGTTTTGATCCAATACCCTTTGGACCCCACGACAACAACAAGAGGAGATTGAACCCCTACCATTAAAATATTCCAAGGAACTTACTGATGTGATTTAGCACACGATTTGTTCATAAGGTTACACATATCAGGGTGCAGTGGAAACACAAATAACAACTTGATTTATCACGATTTGGGCGCTATAGAAACCCACTATCCTATATGTGTTTGATCCAGGCCTCCATCCAATTGTTCCACATTATTTTTGGCCATGAGCCCGACAATGAGTCAGATATGACTCTTAGGTGGCTGTATTAAAGGTAAAAGTAGTGATTAAGTGCTTACCATTAAATACTTATAAGTGGTACTTTTTGTTTTCTATCCAACTTGTTAGGAGTTCGCTGTGAACCCCGTTATGTTTATATGTGTATTCAAGCATTCCAAGTAGGTCTTACCTCTTGTGGTTGCTATGATGGTTATGCTTATGATTGTTATAGCACCTTCTTAATATTGATATAGTGCTCTCTTTATATTGGACCATTTAGTGCCGATTATTACAATGTGTTGTGCACCTACATGTTATATGCTAATGAGAATATGTATATATGTGCTATGATTGGTAACATGCTACTATGCCTAACTGGTAAGGTTGACATTGATAATACGCTTAATGTAATGCATATCATGCCTATTCATATGCTCATACATATCATATGTATGCCTGACTATGGACATGAATGTATAACATACACCACAGGATTGTGGTTGGTACTCAGGCCATGGGTGTTAGCTTGCCTGTGTGTGGTAGAGATATATTGAAAACCCTACAATTTGAGACTTTTTGGGGGACCCATATGTGATTGGGTCGCCTGGCATGTATGCATGAATTGCATATCATGGTTGCATGACTTAGATTATGGAATCTTGCATTCGCACATTTGCATATATTGTATTTACATGTACACCCTAGAGACATTAGGGTTGTGACCACCATCAAATTATTAAGATTAACAATTGTGAGAATGGACAACAGAAATTTTATTACAATATATTGGCTGCTAAGGATGTCCATGGGTGAAAAGCCATGAACCCCGAGATCACAGAATGGTCCAATGTCTAGATTGAGTGGAAATCAGGAGGGCATGAAGGCCGAATATCAGTAGGCAACGTCTCACACTGTGTCAAGGTCGATTGGAAGGGGGTGTGACCTTACCCGTCCGAGTGAAGAGGGTTATATGGTAGATTAAGTTTGACTATCTCCAAAATAGGTTCACTATCAATGAGATGAGTGAATTTTAGCATATCATTGATAAGACAGATAATGAGGTCTCCTCCACTGACTTGGTTATACGCGCGATGGAGTGATAGCTATTGTTGGAAGTGTACGAGACCTCGGTGATGTCCAAATGAGAACTATACTAAGATGTGGATTAGCATCAAGATTGGCAGGTTGCATCACATATGTCATTCATATATTGTATCATATTTGGCATTCATGCACTTGAGATTGTGGATGCATAAATATAATCTAAGTGACATACATATTGTGGATCACGATCCTTAATAGGTATGTGACTATTGGGGATCAGGAGCCGATCATCCAGAAAATTACTCCACATGTTAGGTATGGGACTAACATATATTGTAACCCTGGGTGTGAGACCCCTATCGATATATGATACTACGCACCATGACTCAGTCGTCTATCATATGCTCTTATATTCTTTTATCACGTTATTTCATAACATATATTGTATAACCTTGGTATTAAGTGTGAAATATTGCATATTTCTCCCTAATTATGCATTAGTTTTATAAGTATAGGTGTGTTAAATTGATTTAATTATGTGTGTTTAACTATATAAAGTGATTTGGAGAGCGAAAATGAAAAGGATGATTAAAGTAATGATTTAAAGCTTGAAGAATGATCATGAGGAGAATTGGATCTATGGAGGACATCATTTAAGAATTTAAGTTCCAAAGATCCAAGAAAACCAATCATTAAGGATGGAGAAAAGTCTGAAAAATTATACAATAGAATAACAAAATAACATATTGTTTGGTCCCACAGAACATAGGTGCCAAAAACAATCCAGTAAGAAAAAGTGAATTTCATAATTAATTCGGCTCGAACATTCGGTGTGACTGAAGTGATGTTCGGTCCCATCGAAGGAAGAGAGAGTTCATAGGTATTTTAAGGAAATTCTACTTTAACCGAATGATCCCTTAGGTGTGACTGAAGTGATGTTCGGTGCAACCGAAAGTTATCGTCGGTGCGATCGAAGCATAACAAAAGAACGGAAATTCAAGATGGTGTGAAGGTAGTGCATAATTTTTCTATTTAAGTGGGTGCTTTAGGTTGTTCTAAATATGAAATAGGGTTTGTAGAGAGAGCAAGAGTTTGTGGAGCATCCGTGGAGTTGTTTTTCTTTTTTAATCTTTCTGTTATAAGTTTTTCATGTTTTTATTTGAGTTTAGTTCAACTATGACAATGGTTGGCTAAATCTCTTAGTTATGGCTAAGAAGTAAAGCTTGCAGTTAATTATTTTTAATATTCTAGTTTACTTTGATTTAAGTTATTTGGTTTGAATGATGAACAATTTATTGATTTTAGTTTGAATAGAACTTTGGTTTTAGTTTACTTTGATCCATTGTCGACTCTGAGCACATTAAATGCGTAGGATGGCTAAGATTGTTTATTTATCTCTTTTACAAGGGATTAATATGTAAAATTCATTAATCTATCGTAAACTATGGGCATGATAGATACTTTGAATTCCCTACGATTAATAACTTTGCGCTTCATGTAGGAATTGAATCAATTGAAGTGCAATTCTCTTTTGACTTGTGAATTATGAATTAATTACTCTATTATCTGACTGGATAGGATAAGACTTCGAATCCAGTTCAGTTATATGAATGAATCAAGTGAATTAGGCATTAAGAATGGCTATAAGTGGATCCTTGACGCTTTAGTATTTTGGCTCATTGATTTTATCTCTAAATTACTCAAATTTAGATCATTATTTCTTCTAATTTAAGTTTCATAGTTAATCCTAGTTCTAGTTTTAAAAGTGTTTTAAGATGCACAAATATAAATCCATTTGGATTCAATCTCGGTCTTAGTGAGTTGAAACTACATCGCAACCCTGCACTTGGGATTGTCATCTTTTGGATTGATCAAGTTTTTGGTGCAATTGTCGAGAACTTCGACTATGTTTTTCTGAAATACTTTAGGGTTAGAGTTTGTTTAGGATTAGGGTTAGTTTTCTCTGCGTTTATAGGTTATGTTTTATTCATAAATTTAGAAACTAACATTGCTTTTTTTTTTTTTTTTTTTTATTCTTTTGTTTTGCATTTAACCTAGAATCACCAAGTGAGTACTATCCTTCCAATCCTCTTTCTTTAGATTATTTCTAATTTTTATTTTGTTTTAGAAGTTTTAATTTCTCTAAAAGTATAAGTAGATTTAGAATTAGTTTTGAGTGGTTAATGGCCAAGTGGCTTCGTGATAACACTCTTCATCTTTTAAGTGAGGGATGACTAGTTGTAGGATTGTCTATCCATTGTCATGTTAGAAAACACCTGAGACCCTCTGAATTTGCTGAGAACATGGCTAAGAATCAACCCAATCGGTGTGCTGTAGAATAAACGCAACAAGATGAGAATGATGTGCATAATGGTTCTCCAGCTAGAAACTTATGTGATTATTTACAACCAACTAGGATGAGCAGCCCTTCTTGTATGATTTTTCCACATAATGTAAAAAAAAACGTAGACTTTAAACTAGGAGTGATCTAACTGCTTCCAATATTCCATGTACTAGACTGTGAAAGTCCATATTTACTTCTCAAAGAGTTTGATGAGATTATAGGCACCCTACACTTCAATAATGTGTATGATGATACTCTAAGACTGAAATTGTTCCATTTTTTTTATTAAAGGAGAAGGCTAAGTCATGACTCCACTCCTTCAGGTCGAGATCAATTGGGACATGGGCTGAGATGACCTGGGAGTTCCTTTAAAAAGTTTTTTACAATTCATAAGACTAACACGCTTAGAAGGGCCATCATGAACTTTCACAAAAAAGAAGAAGAAACCTTCTTCCAATGATGGGAAAGGTTTAAGGAACTTCTAAGTGCCTGTCCACATCAACTGACGTCAATCCAGTTGCTAGGCTACTGGCTAGTGGATGGACGGTTGCGATATAACACGTACCTCATGATGGACGGTTGGGATATACAACACTTACGTCAAGGTGGGCTCCACCGTCCTATTTATGGTGGACAGTGCTGATAAAACCCTTACATCATGTGTGCCCCAGCACTGTCCCTTGCTGGACGATGTGGGAGCTACACATACATCAGCAGGTGGGTGGGTCACACGTCCTCTGGACGTTGAGGATACAACACTTACATTATGTGGCCCCATCGTTCATTGCTGGACGGTGGTGGATGCAATACATGTATTATCCCCACTGTCCATTGCTGGACGGTGGTGGATACAATACATATTCCATGTGGGTCCACATAGGTGTGGCCCACCCACTAATATATATATATATATGTATATATATATAGGGAAAAGGTACTATACGCTCGAGCGTAAAGCGGTCGTCCGTACGATCGAGCTGATGTGGGCCCCACCGTGATGCTGTTCGAAAATCTACCCCCTCAGTCAGATGCACCATTCCATAGGGGGCCCACACGGCTGAAAATCAAGTCAATCCATGACTTTGTGGGCCACACCATGTACAGAAGTTGAGAGGGGCTATGCACCATTGAAACATTCAAAACCATTTGTGGGGACCTTTCGAGACGTTTTTTGATGATCAACATAATCCATCATGTGTGTCCCACTTGGCTGTAATTTTAGACCAAGTTTTAGGTGGTATCCACAACTCAGGTGGGGCCCACCAAGTGCTTTTACATGTTTTTGCGTGTATACTTATGTTTTCCGATGGTATGGCCCACCTGAGTTACATGGACGGCTGAATTTGGGCCGTGTGGGCCCACCTTAGGCTCGTGCATCTGGTGGACGGTGTGGATCTTCGAACGACATCACGGTGGGGCCCACACAGCTCGACCTCACGGACGACCGCTTTACGCTCGAGCGCATAGTACCTTTTCCCATATATATATATATAATTTTGAAAGTTGATACTTGTATTTCCTCTCCATACAGGGCCTGTCCAAAGACGGTCAGCGATGGTGCTGCTGGGCGACACGGGTCTGCTGGGGCTATATGGTGTGGGCACCGCACACACATCAAAGTGGGGTCCACATGAGTGGGCCACCCCACTAAATCAAACCGATATTTATGTTTCCCTTCAATTGTGCACAAGGGACAGCAAGGTGGGCCGGCCAAACATCCAGGAATCCAGACAGCAAGGCCGTCCCACCTGCTGGACGGTCTTGGTCAATCGTACACACATAAGTTGTGTCACAAGAAGATGAAAGGAGAGGGAGAGAGAGAGAGAGAGAGAGAGAGAGAGAGAGAGAGAGAGAGAGAGAGAGAGAGAGAGAGAAATCGTGTGATAGAGGGCTCCGCCATTACGAGCCCTCCCTTCCATGCATCACAAAATATACATCAAGTGGGTCCCATTACATGTGGGCCCACCAATCAAAATCAATGGTGGAGATCCTTTTCCACCAAAAATGTAAGGTCTAGATGACCTTTTCACATAGGAAAAATAAACATCATGATGGGGTCCATGGAGAATGGCCCCATCATAGGATGAACATATGAATCATGATGGGCCATCGGCCACATTTAGGGTCCGAAGTGAGATCCATACCATCAATCGGTAGGACCCACTTGGCCCATCATCAAAAACACAATCTAAACCTATAAAACACCTACTGATTTCACTTCTTCTTGGCTCCTTGATCTCCCATGCTCCTAAGCTTCCTCTTTGATGGAGGATGATAAAGGTTAAAGGGTTGGAAGATGAGATCTTGGGGTAAGAAGTGGGCCATACACTTGGCTCACCTTCTCCCTTAGAATGCTTAGACGTTTTCTCCCTTAGGTTGCTTGGGAAAGTGGATTGAGAGAGAGAGAGAGAGAGAGAGAGAGAGAGGTGATAGGATGAAAAGGGATGGGTGAGTGATGGGTGGTATGGGTTGTGTAAGAGAGTGACATGAGAGGCATAGGTTGTGTTGACTTTTGGGTGAGAGAGGGATGAGTGTGATGGGATGTGTACTTGACTTTTACTAGATTGATTGATGTGATGTTTGAGTAGAGATTCTCTTGAGATTCACAATGCGCGTCGTTTTTCTCAAAATATACACGGGCCCACAACTCCTGGCTTGGGTATCGCATCGGCGTGCAAGTCACAACATTGGAACCACGGTGACAGCGCGGTCGCTAGAATATAAGTTTCGGGTTGAGTCAACTCAGATATACGGGGCGAGACTTAATGTCACACGCAAACGCTAATTACAGGTCGTGGGTCATCGAAATTCGATGGGGAGAATAGCGGAAGTCTAAGGAACGGTACAGACTAGGATACGGGCCTTACATTACCTGTGCCACATGCTCCATAGTAAGACATTAGCATAGATTTTATGCTTAGATTTTTCAAGACGATTAAAAAGTATGATTCCATTTTTGTTGTTGTGAATTGCTTCTCTAAAATGGCACATTTCATCACATGTTCTAAAACTTTGGATGCGTCTAATATTGCTAAGGTCTTTTTTCGATGGTGTGGTCCGTCTGATTTACCTAAGACCATAGTGTCTGACTGTGATGTCAGATTTACCAGCTATTTTTGGAAGATACTATGGCACACGATGGGAACACATTTTCAGTTTTCTACTGCATATCGCCCCCAAACTGATGTGGTTAATCATAGCCTTGGAAATCTCTTACAATGCTTAGTGGGTGAACATATGAAAACTTGGCATTTGATTCTTCCTATAGTTGAGTTCGCCTACAATAGTTCAGTTAATAGATCTACATGGTTGAGTCCATTTAAAATTGTTAGTGGGTACAAACCTAGGATGCCTATAGACCAAAGATCTTCTAAGTCAATAGATGCATTTGCACGACACATTCATGACTTGCATGTACATGTTAGACAACGAATAAATACGAGTAATGATAATTATAAATGTTTGATCAGTTGACCAATATTGTACATGGACATAATTTAATGAAGGGGATTATGTAACGGTTAGGAATAGACCAAAGCGGTTTCTTTAGGATTCCGCTAAGAAATTACAAGCTCGCGGTACTGGACTATTTAAAGTATTGTGTAAAATTAGGTTTAATACAGATAGGGTAAATCTTCCAATTGAAATGAGAATAAATTCAACAATAATGTGGAAGATCTAGTCCTCTGTCCTAACCCTTCCATTGTTTCTTCTTTCCATCCTTGGCCACTTTCAAACTTTACTTCTCAACCCGCACTCCACCCCTTCCCCCATTAATTGACCGTAAGGAAGAGATTAAAGGGATAGTGGATGAGGAGATTGTTTCCACACGAGATAGGAGCTTCAAAGGTACCTCGTCAAATGGAAGAACAAGCCACCATCCGATTTCACGTGGTTTATGAAAACAAAACTATAGTGGATTGATCCGGACCTTCTCGAGATGAACAAAAGTCTTAACTCATCGAAGCCGAGTTTTTCTCATCCGAGGGGAGTTGATGAGGATATTAGGCCTTTCAAAGTTTATCAAAGATGAAGGTGGCCGACGAATACATCTTTATGCCTCGATGATGGTTTGTGGAATAACCAAGGAGGATTTTGAAGACCTTACACGTGTCCCTGGATTAATTGAAGGCCCCACATTAGGAGGACACGTGTAGGATGAGTTAGATCACCATAGGGAGGAACAAATTTTTTTGTTATAGGGGTAGTTTAGTCATTTTTATTTATCTAAATTTTATAAATAAGGTGTTTTCTACCCTAAACGGATGATGTTTTTTTAAACGAAAGCTTGGTGCCTCATTCTCCTTTCTCTTTGTGGTAATTTCTTCTCTTTCCCTAATCTCATCTCTTCTTCTAAATTTTGTTTCTAACTCTCCAACAATTTTCTTCTCTTTCTATGCCTAGTATTCTTTGATTGTTACTATTTACAATTATATTCTTTAAAGCCCCCTTATCTTGAAAATCTGAGAATTGATCCCAACCCTCTTTTATATTTTCCAGCCGCCCTATTCCAGAAATCCTTTGATTTCCTAAACTAGAAAAGTTGCATTGACTGTTGAATTAAAACCATACAAGATCAGGACGTCCCATCCCTCGTTGGATCCAATCCATGCACGATTGAAATACGGTACTGCAGGATCGTGATGATGGTCTTCAACCATTGCATGTTTTATTTATTATTATCTTTACTATGATGTGGAATGTTGAATATTTCAATTGATTTTCTTAGTTTATTTCGCTGGATAATTTTTGTACTCACACATGAATTCTAGTTTAGACCGTCGTGCATCACACATCCACCGTAAATGTGCCAGTGTGGCACATAGGTGAGGGATTCAATCCATCCACTGGGTTGGTCTGACCTCTTACATGTTTTTCAAAAGTAAATCGGGTCCACTCAGCATGTGGGCTCCAATATTGAAAACCGATGGATGGCTTAGAAAACTAAGACCAAGTTTTTATTTTAAGATCTGTAAGTTTCTTTTGCAAAATGTAGCCCACATGAACAGTGAATCTCAAACTTATAGTGGCATGGTGGCGTATGTGTTTGGTTTGCATGAGCTTTCTTGGGCACATGTATGGATTGAACAATTGTAAGACCCATATCCTAGTTCGTACTGTTCTGTCGACTTCCGCGATCCTTCCTGTCGAATTCCGGCAACCTGCGACGTATAATCAACGTTTGCGATCGACCCTAAGTCATATCTTGTAGAATTGAGTTGGCTTAATCCGAGACCTGTATCATTGTGACTACACCGTCGCTGCGGTTCCAACGCCGCGACTCGCACACCGATCCGGTACCCAAGCCAGAAGATGTGGGCCGGCGTTTATTTCGAAGAAACGCCGCACATTCGCAATCCCAAGAGAATCTCTATAACATGTCAAATCAATCCCATCAATCACCCCTCATGTCAAGTACAAAGCACCCCCATGTTTTCTTTCTCCATAAGTCAAGCAAACCCCAAAAGTCAACACATTTATTACCTCACCCTTTCACCCATCACTCACATCTCTCTTACAACCACCACACCTCTCTCTCTCTCTCTCTCTCTCTCTCTCTCTCTCTTCCTTCACAATTCCAAACAAGAGCACCACACGTCCAAGCATTTCATGTGAGAGAGAAAAGAGTTTGTGTGGCCCACTTTCCCATCCCAAGATCTTCCATCCTAGCCATCCACTTCTCATCTTCCACCATCAAAGAGGAGCACAAGAAGATAGACGTTCCAATGGACCAATTAGATCGAAAGGTGGGTGTTGTCCATAGGCCTAGATTTCATTTTTATGATGAAGGGCCAAGTGAGGCTTACCGATTGATGGTACGGATCTCACTTGGGACCCTAGATGTGGCCGATGGCCCACCTTGATGTTTATAATCATTCCATGATGGGGCCATTCTCCATGGACCCCATCATGATGTTCATTTTTCCTTGCATGCATAGGGTCATCTAGACCGTCTATTTTAGTGGAGAAGGGATCTCCACCATTGGATTTTAATTTAATGGGCCCACATGTATTGGGACCCACTTGATATACGATTGATCGTAAGGGAGGGCCCATAGTGTTGGGGCCCCTCCATCACACGTGTCCCTCTCTCTCTCTCTCTCTCTCTCTCTCTCTCTCCCTCTCTCCCTCTTTTCCTTTCATGTGATGATATGGCCATATGGCCCACTTGGATGGACCTCACCTTATATGTGTTGTACCCACACCATCCATCATGAGGTGGCCCACTTGAGCAAAGCCCACGACCATGCATGTGCTGTGAGAATCGTCCAGCGTCCAGGGATGCTGGACGTCACTGGTAAAACACAAATATTTGCTTGTTTCCAAGCTCATGGGGTGGCCCACTCATATAGGCCCTATCTTGATGTATGTTTTTTAATCTATACCGTCCATTCCTTTCCCTAGCCCATTTTAGACGTTGAGTTGAAAAGTGGACTCAATCCGATGTTCTGGCGGGCCATAGCATAGGAAATTGTGGTGGTTACCGTTGAAAAACAACTTACTATTTCTATTCACCAAAATATATTCAATATTGGGCTTGTATGGCTTATATTAAGCCAGGGGACCCAACGGTTGGGTCCGATTCACTTGATGTAGGCCCCACATGAGAAAAACCTCAAAAATATAGGTTTTCAAAAAAAATAAAAATAAAGAAGCGAAGAGCATTGCTTTGTGCAGTAAAGGCTACTTGTGATCAGTAAGCGCGGTAAAAGAACCCATGGCTCCAGTCGTGGGCCCCACCGTGATGTATATCTGTCATCCAATCCGTTCTTATGGTGGGCCCCTGTAGCATCAGGCTGCCCTCCAAAAAAATCAGCCATATCCAAAGCTCAGGTGGCCCACGTCAGAGGAAATAGTGAGATTGAGCGTATACCATTGAAACCCATTTTGGGTCCACAGAAGTTTTGGATCAAGATGAAATTTGTTTTTTCCTTTTCCTCCAGGTCAATGTGAGCTTACCAACGGGTTGGATTTCAAATAAACATTGTGGTGGGCCCCACATGGGACCCACAGTGATGTGTGTGTTTGTCTCCCACCGTCCAGGCAGATGGTGGAGCCAACTGTGATGTTTGTGTTATAGTCCACCGTCCAAGGGGACGGTGGAACCCGCCATGTATGCATGTGTGCGTGCATGTGTGTGTGCGTGCGTGTGTGTGCATGTGTGTGCGTGATATGTATATATATATATATATATATATATATATGATGGTGGGCCTTCATGGAACCCACCCATGATGCATGTGTTGCATCCAATCTGTCCACCCATTTTGCAAGCTCATTTTTGGGCATGAGCTAATGAATGAATCAGATTCATGGTTCATGTGGACCCCCACCCTTGATGCATGGGTTGCATCCAAACCATCCAACCACTTGGCGAGCCTATCTTAACGGCTTGAGACTAAAAATAAGACAGACCTATAGTTCAAGTGGACCCCACCTTGGTATATTTATAAGGCCCAAGTGATTAGGCCCACCTTGCCATAATTATGGCTTATTGTTGAGGCTCACCTTGATGTGTATGAAGCCATTGTTGAGGCCCACATTGATATGAATGCAAGGCCCATAGGTTAAGGCCCATTGTGATATATTAGGGTCGTGAGTTGAGGCTCATTGTGATGTATTCAAGGCCTAAGTTATGAGGCTCGTTTGATGTATTGGAGGCCCATGGGTTGAGGCTCATTGTGATGTATTAGGGCCCATGAGTCGAGGCCATTGTGATGTATTTGGTGCACATGGGTTGAGGCCCGTTGTGATGTATTAGGGCCCATGGGTTGAGGCCCATTGTGATGTATTCAAGGCCCAAGTTATGAGGCCTGTTTGATATATTGGAGGCCCGTGGGTTGAGGCCCATTGAGATGTATTCCCTACCCATTTGGCAAGGCCCATTGTGAGGTGTTTTCGACTTATATGTTGTGGCCCATTGTGATATATTTTCAACCCATGTGATTAGACCCATCTTGATGTATTTGTGGCCCGCTGTTGAGGTCCACTTTGATATATATGAGGCCCACATGATGCGGCCCGTTTGATGTACCTGAGGCCCATGGGACGTAGCCCATTGTAATATATTTTCGAGGCTTGTAGGTCAAGGCCCAACGGGATGTACATAAGGCCCATTGAATGTGATCCCACCGTGGGTTATGTAATGACATTTATGGCGGGCCATGCCTTAGGAGCAATGTTGGTTTGACGTCCACATTATAAGAATAATGTTGGTTAAATGTCTGCATTATGACTCTCTCCAGGGCCCATTGATAGGCCCATACTTATTGTGTGTAGTCCGTCTAGGCCCATCTGCATTATAAGGATAGTTCATTACTTTATAACCTGCTTAGTATAATTCCATGACTCATGTCATACGCATTATATGTATGCTTGATATGAGTAGTGATTGATCATTGCATACGCCATTGGGCAGACTATTTATGGGACTCCTTATGAGATGGAGTGCCCACATTATCGTGTCGTACGCGCAGGATTGCTGCATGACCGGATAGTGTGACTCATGTATCTCGCATGTATGTGACCTGATCATTGTACGCCCTAGCGACATCAGGGCCGTGGTCTCCACAGGCACCTCGTGGATGGCTAGATGGGACATCGAAAATATTTGGTTCTAGCACTACGGGCACTTAGGATGTCCTTAGGTGAAAATCCCAGAATCTCCGAGGCCAGGAGGTGCCCCAACGTCTAGACCAAGTAGAACATGAGAGCCCGAGTGCCGAATACTAGTAGGCCGCATCTCCCACTATGTCGTGATCGGTTGGGAGGGGGTGTAGCCTTATCCGCCCGAGTGAGGGGGCTATAAGTTAGGCTGAGTATGACCAGCTCGTAAATGGGTCCGCTATCGACGAGCCGGGTAGGTATTGGGAGACTACTGGTTAGGCGGATAGTGAGGTCTATTCCGCACACTAGGCTGTGCAGCTAGGGAGGAGGCAGTCGGTGTCAAGTATAATAGACCCTAGTGATTTTTCTAGAGAGCAACCGTACTGATATGTGGACTTATTAAGAAGGAATTGCATATCTATTCATTCATTCATTCACTATCCACTTGGGCTGGTGGTGTGTAACTATTTTTTACGTGTACCATCGCATGGCCACGATTTCGGTTGGGTGCGCAACTAACCTGAGATCAGGAGTTTACCACATGGTATCTGACTATCCAAATTTAGGTATGGGACTGGTTTGGATAGAAGTCCCTTATGATGGGCCCCATAGCCTGTGATACTTCATACTATCACCCCGACTTCACAGCATGGTCATCTCATTCGCACCGCATATCACATTGCATCCGCAGAACTTAACATTTTGGGTTACTATGTTTTTACATTTATATGGCCTAGATAAGGTTGATGGTATTCACGACTTGTTAGGATTTGCATATTGCATTGCATCCTCAGCATCTGTTATTGTCTTATTATGTTTTGCATCGCATAACTTTGGTACGGCTGATAGCACTCATGGACTTACCAGTACATTTTCGCTTACTCTGATATCGTATGATTCATGATCTTGTCAATATTTCCACTTATTCCGATGATGTATGATTTATGGTCTTTATGGTATACTTGGCACTTATCTTATGCACACACTTTCACCACCCTCTAAGTTTTGTAAGCTTATGCATGATAGATGCGTGTGGGTGGCGTTAGGTTGCAGCAACGTTGATCTTAGACCGTGCAGCTGTCCTCTAGAGCTTTGATTTTGATATATGTATTTCCCTTTTCGCATTGTATTCGAATGATTATATTAGTGGATATGTGATGATGATGTTGCCTTTATGATTTGGGTATACTTGTGGTTATGCTTCTTTTAAGACAAATGTACGTTGGAAAATCCTCCTTGTAGGATCCCAGGATCGGAATCTAACGTATGTATGCTGGGGGCTGAGAATGGGGTACTACGGAGGCTGTCGGCACCGGGTTCGACGATCGTGATTCCTGTGAATCCGATTTCTGGGTTTGGGGCGTGACAACAATGCTCCCTAAATACTAATATTTATTTTAAAATCCTTTATTATCTTTACTTATTGGTTGAGGAGTTGATGAGTGAAATGAAATCTTGAGTTCCATGAGAGTTTAACACTTAAAGCTTGATAAATATTGTAATAGGCGTAACTTGATTATGATAATTGAATTTATTATGGGTCTGTAGCACAAGTTGAAATTGTTAGATACTGTAATACAAAAACATACGAATATGGTGAAAAAGCAAAAAAAAGAAAAGAAAAAGAAAATGGTTCGTCAAGTGAATTGAAGAAATGAAGAGTTCCATGAGAAATTAAAAAGGATTTTTACCCCGAGTATGCCCATTATTTCGTGGGAGCGCTGCAATAGCATCATTTTCAAAATATTATTTTTCTACATGTCTAGACATTCTTTTTCTTGGACAAAAATGTTTATAATCACCTTTTTCAATGTTCTATGCACCTATATATTTTTTAATCATAACTCTCTAGCATAAACTCTCATCTTAAAAAATAGATTCTTCTTCTTTAGAAGGAAAGAAAATAGAAAAAAAGAAAAAAGAAAACTCCACTTTTATAAGATACGTTCTTCTTCTTTCAACAAAGATTATGCTTAGATTGGTCTACTTAACAATAAACTGATATAAAGAGATGAGAGATATCAAAAGCTACACTTTTATATGATAATTTTTTCTTCTTTCTTCAGAAGATTAGGCTTAAATTAGGTTCTTCTTTCTTTAAAATATTAAGTTGAGAATGGTCTTCTTCTAAAAGTTGGACTTTTGACCTACTTTTGAAAAGTCAAATGATGTGCAAATGAGATGATTCCAAAGATATTTGTGTTGGGGGCTTTGCACAAAACCTTAGGATCTAGCCCTCCAGAACAAACCAGAATTATGAATAATAAAGCAATGAAAACAATCAATGCTTCAATCACACACCACATAAGAGATTTTTACGTGAAAAACCCTCAAAGAGGTAAAAACCACGGGACCTCGTCTAGATCAATAATTCACTATGAAGTAGAACGTTACAACCTTCTTCACTCACGCAGGAGTGGATAAACAATAAGAGAAATAGAGAAAACGGAGAGATCTAACCGATTATGAGGACATAGAAGCACTGAGATATAGATTGCACAGTAGATAACCTCCACGAGCAGAACCTCCCTTTTATAAGCTTCCTCTCTCTTTCTCTCTCTCTCTCTCACCTTTGATAGCCCTAAACCCTTTAGTAAATCCCTTGTAAAGCTTTAGAAAACCCTCTTGTTATCTCTTAGATAGCCCTAGGAACTCCTATTTATAGTTTTAGGAAACTCCCTTCCGCATCCCAGTTGCGAAAGGACTTGCGACATGAAATCTGTGTAAAATCGTGGAATGAATCTGCGTAACCTCGACTGGTCGAACAGAGTTCACGATCGGTCGAGAGCCACCTTCGACCGGTCGAGCACCTCCTTCGACTAGTTAAGCACCCCAGAGAACAATAGTCCACAGTCGCTGGACTTTGAGTCATGCCACGACTCGTCTTCCACGACTGGTTGACCACAGCCTTCGACCGGTTGAGCGAGGCTCACGACCGGTCGACGACGGGTCAAAAAAACCCATCAAATCTCTCCCTTTTTGACCAAGGAGGAATTCACCTTCTTCAAGCCAGTCAGGTTCCTACAAACCTCAAACTTGCCTTTGAGCAGAGCTTTGGTCATCATGTCTGACCCGTTATCGTCCGTGTGGACCTTCTCAAGCTATAACACCTTTTGTTCCAAAGTATCCCCGATCTAGTGATACCGAATCTCTATGTGCTTCGACTTGGAATACTAACTTGGATTCTTGCTCAAGTGTATAGCACTTTGACTATCGTAATAGACCACGTGCTCCTCTTGCTTTAGGTTAAGTTCTTGTAGGAACCTCTTCATTCAAAGCATCTCTTTACATTCCTCTGTGACTGCAATGTACTTGGCCTCTGTCGTTGACAGCGCTACGACCTTTTGTAGCTTGCTCTGCTAGGAAATCGCTCCCCCTGCAAACGTGAACATGAACCCCTGATGTAGACTTCCTAGAGTCTATGTCACCTTCCATATCTGCATCTGTGTAGCCCTCTAACACAGGTTTACCGTCACTATAGCATAAGCTCAACCTGGATGAGCCTCTTAGATACTGCATTATCCATTTCACCGCTGTCCAATGTTCTTTGTCAGGATTGACAAGATACCGGCTGATAACACCAACTGCATATGCTATGTCTGGGCATGTACACATCATAACATACATCAAACTTCCTAGCGCTGATGCGTAGGGTATCTTTTGCATCTCTTCCACCTCTGCCTTCGTCAAGGGACACTTCCTGTCGCTTAATCTAAAGTAACCATCTAGTGGAGTACTGACCGGCTTCACTGCATTCATATTGAACTGCTCTAGGACTTTCTCAATATACCGCTCTAGTGACAGCTAGAGCTTCCTACTGCTTCTGTCACGAGTTATCTCCATTCCTAGGATCTATTTAACCAGGCCCAAGTCTTTCATCGCAAAAGACTTGCCCAACTCCTGTTTCAGCCTGTCGATCTTCTTGATATCTTTTCCCATGATGAACATGTCATCAATGTATAATAGCAGAACTAAGAAATCACCATCTGAGAACTTGCACATGAACACACAGTGGTCTGACTCCATTCTGTCATACCCATGCTGTAACATGAATGAATCGAACTTCTTGTACTATTGCCGTGGAGCTTGTTTCAGCCCATACAAACTCTTCCTCACCTACACACCATATGCTCTTTGCCCTTGACTTCGAACCCCTCTTGTTGGTGCATGTAGATCTCTTCTTCCAGGTCACCATGGAGAAAGGCAGTTTTAACATCTAACTACTCTATATCCAGATCCATGCTAGCTGCCAACCCAAGTAACACTTGTATGGATGTCATCTTCACCACTGGTGAGAATATCTCCTCGAAGTCTATGCCTTTCCTTTGACCAAATCCTTTCACCACAAGTCTGGCCTTGAACCTCGTCTGTGAATTCTTCTGCTCGATCTTCTTTCTGAACACCCACTTGTTGCTTAAAGCTTTCTTGCCCTTAGGCAATTTCACCATATCATAGGTGTAGTTCTTATGCAAGGATTCTATCTCCTCTTGCATAGCTTTCAACCACTCCCTCTTATGCTTGTCGGCTAGGGCCTCAGAATAATCTTTTGGCTCTCCCCCATCAGTCAGCATAATATACTCATGTGGCGAGTACCTCTTGGATGGTTGTCTGTTCCTAGATGACCTCCTCACATGTGGCTCAACAGGTGGATCAAGTGGGGGCTGCTCCCCTAGTCCATCTTTCGAAGGAACTCCCTCGTCCTCTGCACCTTGTTGTACTCCCCTGTCATCAGGCACCACGGGAGGAGTAACCGGATTTATGTCCTCTAGCTCACTTGAACTAGGCTGGTTCTTCTCTGGCTTACCAATGTCTTCTGTACACTGATCTTCAAAGAAAACCACATCTTTGCTCCTGACGATCTTCCTCTCGGTCGGATCCCATAACCTATAACTGGACTTTTCATCACCGTACCCTAAGAACACACACTGCCTGATCTTCATATCGAGCTTGGACCTCTCATCCTTTGGTACGTGAACGGATGCCTTACATCCAAACACCCTGAGATGGCTGTACGATGGATTATGTCTAGTCCACACCTTCTCAGGCACTTCTCCATTCAATGGGGCTGATGGAGACCTGTTTATCAAATACACTGCTGTGTGCATTGCTTCTCCCCATAACGTCTTGGGCGATTTGCATGGGATAACATGCATCGGATTCTCTCAACAATGGTGCGATTCATTCGCTCAGCTACACCATTATGCTGGGGGGTCTTGGGAACCGTCTGTTCATGTCGTATACCTAGGGACTTGCAGTACTCATGAAAGTCGCCAATGCATTCACCACCATTGTCAGTGCGGATGCACTTCAATGGTCTACTTGTCTCTCTCTTGACCATAGCATGAAACAATTTAAACACACCAAAGACCTCATCCTTGGATTTCAAAGCATAAGCCCAAACCCGCCTAGATGCATCATCTATAAAAGTAACAAAATACAATGCCCCACCCAAGGTTTTTGTCCTCATAGGACCACAAACATCAGAATAAACCAAATATAATGCATGCACTTTATTAACATAAGAAGTAGTTTTAATGAATGAAACTCTATGCTATTTTCCTGATAAACAATCAAGATAGGTTTTGAGAGGTGTACTGTCACGTTTGGAAGGAGCCGCTTCCTCGCTAGTAGCTGAAGCTATTTTTTACTCATGTGGCCTAGACGCCTATGCCACATGTCAATAGTTGAATCTTCCGCTACATTCAACCCACCCTTGCACATACTGACACTTGCTTTGTAAAGGGTGCAACACTTCTTTCCTCTGGCCACGATCAATGAACCCTTGTTGAGCTTCTATCGCCCACTAGCAAACCGGCTTTCATAGCCATCATCATCCAACCTTCCCGTCGACATCAAGTTGAGGCGAAGGTCTGAGATATGCCTCACATCCCTGAGAACCAATGTGCAGCCCACATCGGTCTTCACACAAATATCACCGACTCCCATGATTTTTGATACGCCAGAATTTCTCATCTTCACAGTCCCATAGTCAACTGACTTGTAGCTTGTGAAGGAGTCCCTGTGTGGAGTCGCATGAAAAGAAGCTCCCGAGTCTATCACCCAGTCGGTGTCCTGACTCGTAGCCGTGAGACATACATCATTATCTGCAGAAAGAATAACTACAACGTCGCCATCTGAAGCGACCGCGGTGGAATCTGATTCATCTACATTCCCTTTTCCTTTCTTGTCATTTTTCTTACCACGACATTCATGCTTGTAGTGGCCCTTCTTGCCACAATTCCAGCAATCAACATCTTTTCTGTTACTCGACTTGCCTCTTGATTTATCTCGGGCCTTCCCGCCCTTCCTGTTCTTTCCTCTCCCCCGTTCTTGTGTTACAAGGGCCTCTTGCTGAGTAGACCCCTGAGACTCCCTCTTTGTCTCTTCATTGAACTAAGCAAAAGTAAAGCCTGCAATTCATCATCCAAGACCATCTTCATAGAGGTGAGTTGGTTCACTATATTGCTGACCTCATTCATGTGCTTGGCCACAGAACCACCATCCTTGAACTTGAGATTCACAAGTCATCTTATCAGAAAAATCTTGTTACCGGCTATCTTTCTCTCATACAGCCCTTCTAATTTCAGCCATAGGCTATCGGCTGAGGTTTCCGTAGACACATGGTGGAACACAGAATCATCCAACCATTGTCAAATAAACCCCACCGCCTTTCGATCCATCTTCTTCCAATCATCATTAGTCATATCCTTGAATTTTGCAGATATGCCTAAAATTGGAGAATATAGGTCCTTGGAATAAAGCAAGTCCTCCATCTTAGCCTTCCATATGGTCCAGTTAGAACCATTGAGGCTGATCATCCTTGATGAGCCACCTTCCATAATTCAAAACCGATCTTACTCGTTCAATGAACTTAGCTTTGATACCACTTTATTGGGGGCTTTGCACAAAACCTTAGGATCTAGCCCTCCAGAACAAACCAGAATTATGGATAATAAAGCAATGAAAATAATCAATGCATCAATCACACACCACACAAGAGATTTTTACGTGGAAAACCCTCAAAGAGGTAAAAAACCACGGGACCTCGTCTAGATCAACAATCCACTATGAAATAGAACGTTACAGCCTTCTTCACTCACACAGGAGTGGATAAACAATAAGAAAAATAGAGAAAACAAAAAGATCTAACCGATTACGAGGACATAGAAGTGCTAAGATATAGATTTCACAGTAGATAACCTCCACGAGCAGAACCTCCCTTCTATAAGCTTCCTCTCTCTCTCTTTCTCTCTCTCTCTCTCACCTTTGATAGCCCTTTAGCAAATCCCTTGTAAAGCTTTAGGAAACCCTCTTGTTATCTCCTAGAAAGCCCTAGGAACTCCTATTTATAGTTTTAGGAAACTCCCTTCCACATCCTAGTTGCAAAAGGACTAGCGACACGAAATCCGCACAAAATTGCAGAACGAATCTATGTAAACTCAACTGGTCGAACCGAGTTCACGACCGGTCGAGAGCCACCTTCGACCGTTCGAGCACCTCCTTCGACTGGTTGAGCACCCCGGAGAACATTAGTCCATAGTCACTGGACTTTAAGTCGTGCCACGACTCGTCTTCCACGACTGGTCGACCACAGCCTTCGACCGATCGAGCAAGGCTCACGACCGGTCGACGATGGGTCAAAAAAACCCATCAATTTGAAAGGATCATCAAATTATCTCTCCAATGAATATGATCACCATGACCTGACTTGTAATGAGTGAGTAATGACCGTTTCTCATTGACCAAGCGATGCATAGTCCAAATTGCAATCTAGGTGTTATCCAAATCGTGATTTGGAATTTGGACCTACTTTTGAAAGGTCAAACGGTCTTTAAATACGCATATTCCAAAGCTATTTGAAAGTTCATCGAATTATCTTTCCAATGAGCACAAGATCACCTTGATTCAATATGTAATGAGGGAGTTATGACTGTTTTATGAGACAATGCGATGCATTATCCAAACCGCAATTGTTGTTTTGTCTAAATTGCAATCTGGACTTTGGGTCCACTTTCGAAAAGCAAATGGTGTCCAAATGGGATGATTCAAAAGCCATTTGAAAGTTCATCAACAAGCATAAAATCACCTCGATCCGATTTGTAATAAGGGAGTTATGATCATTTTTGTTGGGATCGTGCCATGTTAGAGAAACAACGATTGCGATTTGGAATATCACAAATTTTCACGATTGAGTTTAAATTGTAATTTTTTGTGATCAAAATTTGGTTAATTTTCAATAAACCAAATCTCAATTGTAAAAAATCTAGATCATCCAGATCATGATTGCGTTGTTTTTTAGCATGGTGCAGTCCCATGAAAATAGTCATAACTCTTTACACATCGGAATAGGGTGATCTTATGTTCATTGGAAAGATAATTCAACAATCTTTTAAATGGCTTTGGAATTAGTTCATTTAGAGACTGTTTGACTTTTCAAAAGTGGGTCTAAAATCTTAATTATGATTTATACAACACACAGATCATAGTTTGGACTATGCATCACATAGTCCCACAAAAATGGTCATAACTGTCTCATTACGAGTTGGATTGGGTGATCTTGTACTCGTATGAAAGATAATTCAAAGAATTTTAAAATGGAATCAGCTTATTAGGAGACTGTTTGACCTGTAAAAAATGGGTCCAAAGTCCATATCAAAATTTGGACAAAATAACAATTGTGGCTCAGAAAATGCATCGAGAAATTCCATGAAAAATGGGAATAACTCCCTCATTACAAGTCAGTCTGGGTGATCTTGTACTCTTTGAAAACATAATTCAACGAACTTTTAAATGGCTTTCGAATAAGCTATTTAGAGACTGTTTAATCTTTCAAAAGTGGGCTCGAAGTCCTAATCATGATTTGGATTGTGCATCACGTGGTCTCATAAAAATGATCATAACTCACTCGTTACAGGTCAGATCAAGGTGATTTTATGCTCATTTGAAAGATAATTTAATAATTTTTCATATGGATTTGGAATCATCTCACTTGAAAATCCTTTGACCTTTCAATAGTAGATCTAAAACAACAATCGCGATTTAAGTAATGCATCATGCGGTCTACTAAAATGCTCATAACTTTCTCGTTATAGGTCGAAATGAAGCAATTTTGAGCTCGTTGGAAAGATAATTCGTCAAACTTTCGAATGGCTTTAGAATCATCTTATTTGGATACCATTTGTCCTTTTAAAACTGGACTCAAAGTCTATATCTTGATAAATGGGCAATCCAAGCCTAATTGTATGAAGAAAGTAGAAGAAACTATCTTTTAAAAATGGAGGTTTTGATCTCTTATCTCCTTATATCAATTTCTTCTTAAGAGGACCCATCAAAGTGTTAGGACATTGATTTGTGCTCCTATTTGTCAGTCACGTGGGTCTGTGTGTCAGTGAGTTGGTTGAGCCCTTGGAAGCTAAAGACAGAAGATACATAAAGACATGAAGTATCAAGGAGTGAAGAATGGGAAAATCATGAGATGTCTTAGTGACCCTAGCCTTAGACCCCAAATAACCTTAACCTCTACATGACCATTCCTTAATAGGTAAACTCTTATTTGATCATCACATAGCCTTAGGATTTCAAATGGAACATGATAAGATAGGCTAAAAGATGTGCAAAGCTGCTGTAAAAGATAAAGCTCAAAGCATCAATTTTTGAGTGGAATTCGATCCCATCGACAGATGTCGATGTGGCTCGAGCATAGCTTTGATTGTTCAAAGTTCAAGGCTCAATCGATCGAAGGTGGCTAAATACGTTTAGCAACAACTATTTGAAAAGCTCGAGTTTATCGATCCCATCGAAGGGTCGCTCGATTGATCGAACGCATCGCTTGATCGATCGAAAGTATTATTTTCTACTTGCTTTTTTACCATTGGAACTTGATTCCTTTATAAAGGGCATTTGAACCTTGGACATTTTTATGAATTTTTGGTGTAGTAAACTAGGTGATTCACCACTCATATCCCTCATCTTAATCCTCTAAACCAATAAGATCTAAGTCATCTTCTTGACCTTTACCACTATAATGAGGATTACAACCTTTATGATGAAGATGAACTCAATCTCCACCATTTCCTAGATATTAAACACTAAGCTTGTGAGGCTCATACCGTCGTATTCTCCCATGTTCATCGAAAACCAACCGTCCAATCAACCACTTACAACTAGATGAAGATATTTAATTGTCCACGTCGATTTTAGACCACCCAATAATAGTAAACCAACTACTAGATGTCCATGTCCGCTTGTGTGCACAATACATTAAGATTCAGATTCATTAATCTTGTTCGTCATCTTTGAATTGCTCAACCTGCCGTTAGAGCAACGAATTGAATAACCTATACTCGCGAACAATCACTTGAATCCATCAATATACATAAATCACCCCGAAAACCCATTTTGTGCTTGTCCATTTACAAAATTGACAATACAATAATCCATTTACTTGATTAGGGTTCTAACTATCCAATTACTTTAATTTTTGCCCATTATTAGACCGTATATCGTACTTATATCCAACAAACTGGCCACCAAAACATCAAAATAAATGCTCATTACGAAGCACATGGGGTACAAATAAAAACCACAAATTGATTTGTCCATGGGAAGTGCACACATGTTACTTTGAATTATAATTATACTTAGACATTTAAAAATACCCTCTTATCCATTATAGGCACCTCAGGGTTCAGATAAACCTTAAGCAAAACATTTTCATGGGTAAAATAATGATAATCAGACCATTGTTAAGTTAGATTGAGTCAGATTATGCTAGGACGTGTGACATGGAACAATTCTTAATTATCACCTACTTGGGCTTGCCCGAGGTCGGCAGAATTGAGACCTTTCCAGGCTCAGGCTCGTTCAATCTTACGTTTTACCCTCTGACATGTCACCCTCCAGTACATCTATTCAAGGAGGCTTCCACGCTCTGATTGAGAGACAGAGAGAAAGATAAGCAAAGGCAGAGAGTTAACAGAGAGGGAGAAGTAGAGTAAATATGAGGCAGAGAGAAATTAGTGAAGGAACTCGACGATCTGAGCTGTCCAGCCACTCAAGTAGCGAGGGTGGTACTGCCTCCCGTATTCTTGAAATAGTATATGGGATCTACAATGTGTTTGACCCACCATGTGATTCATTTATTTTCCTTTTGCCGATACACTATGCCGGTCTGGATGATGGTAAGACACGATTGATGGTCTAGATTGATGAACAGATGGGATAGATGGTGGGCCAGGGGCTTTTTACGCGAATACAGTTATGCCACAACCGTTTTTACATTAAAACGGCTGTGCCATAGCCGTTTTTGTGTAAAAGCGGCTAGAACCCAGCCTCATTCGGGATTTTTTTATTATTATTATTTTTTTTTTAAATTTTTTTCCGACCGCACACGCTGATTAGGGCCCCCTCGTGAGGTCCATCGTGATGTATACGTGGTATCCACTCCATCCATCCATCCACCTCGGCAGGCAACCTTAAGCCTTTGGGATAAAATGAGACTGATCCCGATCTCAAGTGATCTAAACCACAAAAAATAGAAATGGTGGGGACGCTGGTGTCCAGCAGTGTGAGAGCGGAGACTCTGTTTGGGCTTGAACAGGGGTCCCACTCGTAGGACCACCTTGATGTTTATGTGTCATCCACACCTTCCATCCCACTTTGCAGATCATTTTAATGCATGCACCTAAATCTGAGATCGATTCAGATCTCAGGTGGGCCTCACCGAAGGAAGCATTGGTGATAACGATATTTACCCTTGAAACCTCCCTGTCAGCTGGCCATGATGTTATTTACCATCGAATCTGTGGCATTAGGCCACGTGGACCCGGGATGAAGGAAAAACACAGATATCAGCTTGACCCAATGCTTATGTGGCCCATTTGGGGAGCCCGGTTACCTAGCAGTGTGTCTGAGCACACTGACCAGCACGCCCCCACTCGTGGGTCCACCATGATGTATATGTTATATCCATCCCGCCCATCCAATTTTCCATATCATATTAGGGCTGTAGCCCAAAATGGGGGAGATCCAGGTCATAGATGGACCATAGCACAGGGAAAGGTTAGGGCAGAAAAACCCCTTCCAGCATATGAGACGCTGCCTTGTTTTGGCAATTGGAGTGGGCCCATCTCGTGGGGCTCACCTTGATGGATGTGTTTCATCCAACCTATCCGCCCAATTTTCCAGATCATCTTAGGCATAGGGCCCAAGAACAAGACAGATTCAGATCTCAGGTTGAACGTACGGTAGGAGATGGGGTAATGACGTCCACTATTGGACCCTTCCCAGGCTCACCATTAGAACTGGGCATCAAGTTGAGTCGACGGAGTTAGGGCGTACTCGATTCGATCCAGTTTTGAAATAGGCCTGACCCAAACTCTATCCGACTCAATACCGAGTCCAGCATGCCCGACTCAATCCGAGTTCGGTCTGGCCTGGACTGATCCGAACCGAGTCCGATCTGGTTAGAAGTTCCGAGTTGGATTGAGAGATGAGGGAGGGAGGGAGTGGAAAGGAGAGGAGAGAGAGGATGAGGAGGAGGGTGATGGTGGTGGGTGGTTGCCGGGCTTGGAAGAGGAAGAGGAGGATAAAGGAGGGAGTGGAGATGAGAGAGAGGAGAGAGAGAGAGAGAGAGAGAGAGAGAGAGAGAGAGAGAGAGAGAGAGAGAGAGAGAGAGAGAGAGAGGAGGAGGAGGAGGAGGTTGATGGTGGTGGGTGGTTGTCGGGCTTGGAAGAGTAGGAGGATGAGGGAGAGAGAGAGAGAGAGAGAGAGAGAGAGAGAGAGAGAGAGAGAGAGAGAGAGAGAGAGAGAGAGAGAGAGAGGAGGAGGAGGAGGAGGAGGAGGAGGGTGATGGTGGTGGGTGGTTGTCGGGGCTTGGAAGAGTAGGAGGATGAGGGAGGGAGGGAGAGAGAGAGAGAGAGAGAGAGAGAGAGAGAGAGAGAGAGGTTGGGATCGGGTCGGGGTAGGGTTAGAGAGTCAGGTCGAGTCAGGTTTCGGATCGAGTCGTGTCTAACCAAATCGAGTTTCGGGTCGAGTTACTGGGTAACTCGAACTTGACTCGGTTTGAGTTCGGATTGGGCGAAGCTTACTTGGTTCGGACCGACTCACTCATTCGGTTTGGGTCGAGTTGGATCAGAATGAGTTGGACGAGTCGAGTTAACCAGATCGAGTCATCCTGTGCCCACCTCTACTCACCATGATGCTTATTTGCTATCCAACCTATTCCCAAAGGCCACACAGACCCGTATGTAGGAGTGTACACAGAGTCAAACTGAGTCGAGCTGGCCTCAACTCGACTCGGCTCTGCCACTAGCTGACCTCAACTCGAACTCGGTTCAGCTCGGTCCTTGAGCCTGACTAGCCAGCTTGGCTCGGTTTGGTCAGCTACTCGGGCCAGTACAAGCTGAGTTTGAGCCAAGATCGAGCCGAGTTCGCCATTGTAGCATTTTCACAAACACCTGGACTGCACCTTTAAAATCTCACTATATTTGAGACAACAATAATGATTTTACAGGTATTTTATCAAACACCTTCTAAGCAAATCGCAGCAAGCTACAACTAACTAGTGACGGCGCGCTAGCCAGCGACGCAAACTAAGGACTAGATGTAAGACCCGTATCCTAGTCCGTACTATTCCGTCGACTCCCGTGATCCTTCCCATCAAATTCCGGCAACCTGCGATCCATAATCAACATTTGTGCACGACCCTAAGTCGTATCTCGTAGATTTGAGTCGGCTTAATCCGAGACTTGTATCATTGCGACCACACCGTCGCCGTAGTTCCGACGCCACGTCTTGCATACCGATCTGATACCCTAGTCAGGAGATGTGAGCCCGCATTCAGTTCGAGAAAAATACTGCGCGTTTACAATCCCAAAAGAATCTCTACAACATGTCCCATCAATCAATCAATCACCTCATGCCAAGTACAAGAGTAACCCATGCTTTCTTTCTCCACAAGTCAAGCAATCTACCCCAAAAGTCAACAAGTCACTTACCTTACATCTATCACCCATCACTCTCTTTCCTTATAACCCCCCCCCCCCCCCCCTCTCTCTCTCTCATTTCACAAACACATTTTTCCAAACACCCAAAGGAGTGCACGTCCATGCATTCCAAGAGAGAAAAGTAAGTTGTGTGGCCCACTTCCTCTCCCAAAATCCTTTATCCTAACCCTTCATCTCTCGTCATCTTCCATCAAAGATAGACACAAGGAGATCGGCGTTCCATTAGACTAAAAAGATCAAACGGTAAGTGCTTTATAGGCTAGATTTTCATGTTTTTCTGATGGGCCTAGTCAGGCCTACCAATTGATGGTATGGATCTCACTTTGGACCCTAGATGTGGCCGATGACCCATCTTAATTCTAATGATCATTCCATGATGGGGCCATTCTCCATGGACCACATCATGATGTCTATTTTCCATACATGGATGGGTCATCTAGACCTTCCATTTTGGTGGAGAAGTAATCTCCACCATTGATTTTTAATTTGGTGGGCCCACATATATTGGGACCCACTTGATGTATGATTGAATTCAAGGGAGGGCTTATAGTGGCGGAGCCCTCCATCATCACGTGTGTCTCTCTCCCTCTCACTCTCTCTCTCTCCATTCTCTTTCATTTTTTCCTATTATATGTGATGATATGGCCATGTGGCCCACCCGGATGGACCCCACCATGAAGCGTGTATTTTATCCAAGACCATTTGTAGGTGGGGCCCACTTTACATATGTGTTGTATCCACAACATACATCATTTGGTGGCCCACCTGAGCAGGGCCCACCTTAAGTATGTGTAATGAAAACAAAAATATTAGCTTGATTTCAAAGCTTTTGGGAAGGGCCGCACATATAGGCCCCACCTTGATGTATGAATTCAATCCACGCCGTCCATCCCATTCCTCAGCTCATTTTAGGCGTTGAGCCAAAAAATGAATCCAATCCAACTATCTGGCGGGCCATAGCATAGAAAACAATATTTTCTACCATTGAAATTCACTCTGATGTTTCTGTACCCCAAAATATACCAAATATTGGGATTGATGGGTCTGTCTTGGGCCATAGACACTAATAGTTGGGTTGGATTTTACCAATGTGGGCCCCACTTGCAAAAAACTGTGAGAAAACGGTTTTTTTAAAAAAACAAAAAAATATAAGCAACAGGGTTGCTGCTAATGTCAGGGACGGGCAGTAGCGTCCTGCGCTGTGACGGGTGAAAAGGCAGGGACCATTGGGTCCCAGCCGTGGGCCCCACCGTGATGTGTGATGAACATCCACACTGTGCATTGGGTGGGCCCCCTTCTGGCTGTGGGCCAACACTTAAAATTAGCCGTATACAACACTCAGGTGGCCCACATCACAGGAAACAGTTGGATTGAACGTCTGCCATTGAAACCCTTTTAGGTGTTACAAAAGTTTTGGATCATTATAAAATTTATTACCTTATCAACGGCTTGGATGGCAGATAAACGTTATGTGGGCCCCACGTGGGACCCACTTGCATGAAGTGGATTGGCTGGTCTACAGTGCACCAGCTATGTTAGCTAGTGTATTGACGTCAGCATCTGGGTCTGATCACCCAGACCGTCCATTTATGTGGACCCCACCTCCCATCAGCGGTGTAATGACACCAGCAAGTTCTGTGGACCCCACACGGATGTATGTATCTGCACCGTCCATTCTGACGGTGCACATGGAGTCCACGTGATGTATGGGCCTTATTCTCAGACGGTGGGACCTACCTTCTGTACATTTATTTGATATCCACGCCATTCATCTGTTCCATCCAGCCGTCCATTTGGACGTTTTGCTGGATGGGGCTCCCTTTGATTTATGTACTATATTGAGATAATAATAATAAAAAAATAGACAGATTTAGTACCACTTAGACCACACTATATAAACAATGGGATTGAACATCTACCATTAAAACCCATGGATTTCAGAAGTCCTGGACCAATAGGGAAATTGTCTTCCTTTTCATTCAGGTCTGTGTGACCTTATGATCAGATTAGATAGAAAATAAACTTTATGGTGGGCCCTATGATTTATTTAACAGTGCGAATTTATTATCTCCACTGCTATTTGTGGTATGGTCCAAATGATCCTTCCATATGTTCTTTTTTTGGGGATGTATGAGGCCCACCTTGATATAGGCATGAGGCCCATGTGATTAAGCCCATCTTGATGTATTTATGGCCTTCCGTTGAGGCTCACCTTGATCAATATAAGGCCCATGTGATGCGGCCCATTTAATGTATCTAAGGCCCATGGGTCGAGGCCCAACGGGATGTCCTTAGGGTCCATTGCAATGAGCGATTCTTTCATGGTTTGTGCACTGATATTTACGGTGGGCCATGCCTTGGGAGCAATGTTGGTTTGATGTCCACATTGTAAGAATAATGTTGGTTAAATGTCCACATTATAACTCTCCCTAAGGCCCATTGATAGGCCCGTACTTGTTGTGTGTAGGCTATCTAGGCCCATCTTCATTGTAAGGACAGTTCATCACTTTATAACATGCTTAGTACAACTCCATGATTCATGCCCATATGCATCATATGTATGCTTGATATGATGAATGTTTGATCATAGCATAAGCTGTTGGGCTGAGACATTTACGGGACTTCTTATGAGACGGAGTGTCCCCACATGAGTGCGCGGTACGCGCAGGATTGCTACATGATTTGACGGTGTGACTCATGCATCCCGCATATGTGTGACTTGATCATTGTACACCCTAGAGACATCAGGGTCGCGGCTCCACGGCATAGTATGGATAGCCGTATCGGATACCGGAAATACTTGGTTCTAGCACTGTGGGCACTTAGGATGTCCTTGGGTGAAAATCTCATAACTTTTTTGGTACCAGGAGCTGCTCCAACGTCTAGACCGAGTGGATACACGAGCGCTCGAGTGTCGAATACCAGGCCACGTCTCCCACTGTGTCATGGTCAGTTGAAAGGGGGTGTAGCCTTATCCGCCTGAGTGAGGGGGCTATAAGCTAGGTTGAGTTTAACCAGCTTACAAATGAGTCCGCTATCGACGAGTCGGGTAGGTATTGGTAGGCTACTGTGCTGGCAGGCTACTGTGCACACAGTGAAGGCTGAACTTTGTCCCACATTGGTTGCATCGTCCAATGTTGCGGTGGCTATAAGTTGGATTCTTTCCTTAACTATCGTGACGTGTTTTAAATTAGTGAGCTTATCTTGATATTTGGACTAGATCCGTCGTCCTTCTGTGGACCCCCATCATTCGTATGCATGTTGCGATGAATGATTGATTAAAGAAGATGTCATTGGGCTGAGATGTTTATGGGACTCCTTATGAGACGGAGTTATCCCCACATGATCGCACGATACGCGCAGGATTGATGTATGGCCTAGATAAGGTTGATGGTATTTGTGGCTCGTTAGGATTTACATATTACATTGCATCCTTGACATATGTTATTATCTTATTATGTTTTGCATTTTATAGCCTTGATATGACGTTAGCATTCATGCCTTGCATCGCATAGCCTTGGTACGACTGATAACACTCATGGACTTACCAATATATTTCCGCTTACTCTGATATCGTATTATTCATGATCTTGTCAGTATTTCCACTTACTCTAATTACTCTGATATTGCTTACTTGGCATTTACCTTGTGAAAGTGTTCTTATAAGTGCCCTTATTTGTCAATTATTGTGAACGGGTGGTCAGACAGTCTGCAGGACATTAAAAGAAGCTCAAGCCAAGTGTCTGCCTCAATCGGATGTATGGAAGCTCGCCATAGGTAAATTATAGCCTCACATCCCTTAACCCAATGCACTAGGTGAATTAAACCCTTAAAACAAGATAGACATCTTAGAGTTTTTATGGTGAGAAAACTTTTTTGAAATAGGAAAATTTCTAAGTTTTTCTCGCCTTGTCGATTTTATCGAAGCACCCTCGATATGATCAACCTGTTCTGTCGATGTCCTCGATACCTTAACAATATTATCGAAAAGAGGACCAAAAGTGTCTAGCAACTAAATATTCATCTGGACGGATTTATCGATGTATCAACACATATATCGATATCATCGATAAAAGCACTAAATATGTCCAGCAACTTCACAATATATCTGGACGAATTATCGATGTATTGTGTAACAGCCCGAATTTTTTCCAACCTGGAATTAGACGTCCTTAGGCGATGGGTCAATCCTAACACCGGTTTAACTTCTCAAACACTCAATTAAAGCCTCGTATTCCTTTTCAAACCATTTTCTTCACAAATTTCACCCTTTACCACCTTGTTCTTTCAATTTTTCTAAGTACTTTCACCCTAAACACTATCTTAAACTAGTTAAGTATTATAATTGGGATCACCTTATATACAAACTACAAAGGCCTGAGTACCACCTCGACCAGAAATCACTTAGGATTAAATCCTTTAGAAATTAGACAAAGTAACTAAGTGCTAAACTAGATTAGCTACGAAATTCGTTTGAATCGCTTCAAATACGATCTACAAGACCCAAAACTTGTAGAATCATTGACGCTAGGTTACCCTAAAATCTAGGATCAATCTCATTACCCGACTGCTCTTGGGAGCATCTCGAAACTCCGTATCAGATATGGACCGCACATCGAGAGTCCAAATAATACGAGGTTAAGGACTTAAGACCACCTCGTTGGGCTTGACAACCATCTCGGAAATCAAATCCAAACAGTATCCCACGACTGTTCGCTTGAGTCCGGAGCGAGAGAGTGTGAAAACACTTGTTTCTTTACAAAATAAATATCTTGAATAGTAATCTGAGACTTGTCACTTGCGGGTCAGTATTAAGCAACCTGACCGTCAGAATCTGACCCAAATATACCCTCGGATCAGGAAAAATTTCATAAACATTTACATGTACTCGGAATCTCCGATCGAGACCCACTGACTATTGAACTGAAACTGGTCCACCATGCGTGATCTGGAATCCCCAATGAAACGAAAACTTGACTAAACATAGATCCAGCGTTAGTGAGCTTAAGTCTGACCTTTGGCTCAAGGGGGGCTCCGGAAATGCTCCGTTAAGCTGAAACAGATGCCCTTTGGACAAAACCCAAGTATACCTTGACCATAAGTCTAGTTTGGAGTATTTTTAGGCTATATAAGGACCTTAGAACTCTCTCTCTCACAGCCATACGAATTTGAGAGAAACCCTAGAGAGAGAAGAGAGAAAAGAGAGAGAAAGTGTGGGAGATGCGGGAGAATCTCCCTGCCACTCTTCCCTGCTGCTATCCATGCTCAACCGCACCATTCTCATCGCTTTCCCGGCGATTCCGGTGTCATTTCTAGGTAAGAAACCCTAACCCTAATCTGATTTGGGGTGTTGTTAGTTGTAGGTTATGAAATAGCTAACCTATTTCATTCTATAGGTTGCCAAACTGCCGTATACGGAAGCTTAGCAAACCTATCGACTCCGTTACGATTCTATGACAAAAGGTGAGGACTTTAGGTGTATAGGTTACGGTTTTCAACGCTTTCAATGTCAGATAATGATAGATTCATGATCTGCATGCAATTGGATATGTACAAAGTGCTTTCGTTTCCTGTTTCGATTAAAGATGTAGATTATGTAATTTTACATATTCTAGGTATTCGTAGAAAATACCGTATATGTATAAATTTTGGGAATGTATTTGACATGATTAATTGTTGTATGAATATATGATATATGGATAAAATACTTATTTGGCGAAAGGATTGGCCCAAATACATGTTTCACTAATATACACTATGTATGTAGAAATACTGTATTGTAGAAAATACCGTATATGTATAAATTTTGGAAATGTGTTTGACATGATTATTTGTTGTATGAATATACGGTATAAGGATAAAATACTTATTTGGCGAAAGGATTCGCCCAAATATATGCTTTACTAATATACACTATGTATGTTGAAATACTGTATTGTAAAAAGTACCGTATACATGTATATTTTAGAGATGTGTTTACCATGATTATTTGTTGTATAAATATACTATATATGCGTAAAATATTTTCTTGGCGAAAGGACTCGCCCTAATACATGTTTGCTAACATACACTAAGTATGTTGAAATAGTGTATGTTAAGTGCTTGTGAAAATGCTTGTGTGAGTAAGTGTTTGGATGTTGATGCCTTAGGAGGGTGTTGAGATAGGATTCTCAACTACCTTAGAGACATGTATGATTTTCTCCATGAGGTTGTTTACTTAAATCGCTTACTTGTGCAATATATGTGTTTGTATTCCTATTTAAGTAGTGCTTTATAATATGCTTTATAACATGCTTTATAACATGCTTTACAATATACTTTATGATATGCTTGTTAACATGCTCAACTAATTGTATGATTTTATTTATGTAAGGCATATGTTTAAATTCATGTTTATGTTGTACGATCCGTCATGGGTGATGGGAGAGTGGTGTAACGAATGTGTGTAACAGCCCTGGCAGCCCTAAATGGATAATACCAGACTTTGATTGTATGATTTAAATCTTGATCCACTACTGCTTTATCTATCTGCAATTGATTGTGTTTGGGGCTATGATTATAGTCCAGACAATTGGTACCAGAATTGAATTCATGGCTATGATTCATTTGCCACGTGAGATGTGTTCGACAAACTCGAGTCATACTTCGGTTGGCGATAGTGGTTGAGCTGTCTAATGTATGTTCACCATGTTTGGACGCTACTGTTTGAACCTAGGGTACCAAACTTACTAGTGAAATCCCTTTTAATCATGTTACCTCGATCCGCTAAGACTCGTGAGCCGGACATGGTGGTATGGGACACCGTGGTTGAGCTGTCGGCCTATGCTGAGGCCACGTGCCTCCCCGTAGTGACCAGTGAGCAACCAGACTCGTGAGCCGATTATGGTGGTATGGGACACTATATTCGTGCTGTCGGCCTACATTGATAAGGTGATGGGGGAGTGGTGCAACGAATGCGAGCAACAGCCCTGACAGCCCTTTGTAGTGACCTCGAGCATACTCTGAAATCGCGGTGAGCCTTAGAGTTTTGCCGCGGTATATAGAGTATGAACTAGGCTTGTTTCTGTATAGTGATGAATAGTTTAAGAGGTGATGGGGGAGTGGTGTAACCTTTGTGCGTAACAGCCCTGACAACCTTTGCAGTGACCTAGAAAAATACACCAGTCTGAGATTAACTAGGACTGACGACCCTAGAATGGATCATGTTTGGGAATGATATAAGGGAGGTACCTTAGTTTCTCAATCCTGCTGTTTGAAATGGACTAATAAATACTCGGTAATCATGCTCATCATGCATTGCATGTACCTGGAAGATGTGGAGCACTGAGGGATGAAAGCATACCGCGAACGTGAGATAGTGTCGCACGAGGGAGGGTGTGGTGAGGGCATACATCATGCCAGCATTCATACTTGCATTAATAAGAGTAGTTAGGAGTGTTTGATTTTATTGCTTTATCATTACTGCTTGATTGAATTGATAACATGTTAACCTATGCTTTACTGTTCCACTGAGTTGATCACTTACTCCCACGTTACGGGACGGTGTTATACACACCAACCAGATTTGTTGAGTTTCAGGTGATGGCGATGCTTATGAAGCAGAGCCAGACTACTTCTATGATGATGAGGAGTTCTCCTATCTGCATCTCTCTGGCAGGTCTATGAAGACCTGGTATTGTATTGACGGGGCTATGGTACTTGGGATAGAAGACATTACACTTCCTCACATTAGGTATATTTTAGAATTGTACTGTAATTATTTAACACAGTAACTTTATCACACTCACGGAGACTCACCACAGTTTTTATATGTTATTTATCTATCACAGTCTTAAAAGCTTGCAATTTAATTGTCTATGGAGTATGATATGCTGTTTTGGCTTAATCTCACTCATGTTCAATGCACAAATACAGTCAACATTCAATCATCATTCATTTTGTTGCATAAGTGATGTTCTGGAACTCGGGAGTTGAGTTTATGCTCGACCCCCGAGTTCTAAAACATCACTTATGCAACAAAATGAATGATGATTGAATGTTGACTGTATTTGTGCATTGAACATGAGTGCGATTAAGCCAAAACAGCATATCATACTCGAGACAATTAAATTGCAAGCGAAGACTCATGATAGATAAATAACATATAAAAACTTGGTGAGTTCCCCAAGTGGGAAAAAATTACCCAGGTTAAATAATTACAGTACAATTCTAAAATATACCTAATGTGAGGAAGTGTAATGTCTTCTATCCCAAGTACCATAGCCCCATCAATACAATACCAGGACTCGACCCCCGATTTTCGTGATGTTACATATTGATACACATATCGATATCATCGATATTCAAATCTCGAGACCATCGGGAGTGGCTCAATAAGATCGACAGACAGATTTCCGGCGCCCCTATTTTTTTAATGAAAATCTCAAAAATCTTCGATATATTGATGACCATCCGATATGATCTGAAATCAAATATCAATAAGATCGGAGGTCCATCGATGATATCGATGGTGGGTGCACATTTCTTACAACAGTTATTTTAGGATGTTTTTAACTATGATCGGGGGCCCTTCGATTTAATCGATATTCAAATATCGATGATATCGACACCAGATCCATTGCATCGAACTAAGCCATAATCTGTCCAGTAAGTTCAAAGATAAATCTGCTGGAATTATCAATGCCTTCACTCTGATCTCGATATTATCGACATTCAAATTCCGATGACCTCGACGGTTCCCCCGATCATTCATGAAAACCTGAAATATTTTCAAAGTTAAGTCTCTCTCATTTTTCATGTGTTGAGGGATCGACCCAGTCATCGATGGAATCAGAGTTCGAAATCCGATGACATCGACAACTGTTTCGATTCATCGACCTATTGGCAAGGAGTTTCAAAAGCGTATGACATCGAGTCCGAGTCATCGAGTAGACCATCGATGCTATCGAGAGTATACGCTCGATGATATCGAACTCTGTCATAAATGTGACCGTTTTATATCCATTGGAACTTCTTGCCTATATATATAGGGCTTGTTCTTTGTTGCTGTAAGAGAGAAAAGAGAGAGCTTTTGTGTGTTTCAACTTGCATCTTATACCTAAAGCCTTTCTCTTTAGGGAGTTCATCCTCAATCCACCCTTACCATTGATATTAAATAGAGTGGATTGGGGAATGAACTTCCGCATTCAAGAATCCTCTAGCTACTACCTTAATGGCAAATCATTATGCTGGGATGCCTTGAATGCATAAGAGAGGAACCACTCTATCTTCCTTATAGGAAAATCTTTAGAGAGTAGGATTCCATCTCACCCTTGACCCAACCCGAAGCCAAGCATTGGTATATCATTTTGTGTTGCGGATCAAGGGAGCTAAAAACTCTTTGTCAACAAGGAGGAGAAGATCTTTAGCGTTGTGCTTAACGGGACTCATCAACTTATCTGTAAGTATCCAGAGTCCAGAGAACACTTGTGATCATTCCTTCCTAGGTCTTGGTCCTAAGTGGTTCTCACCATTTAAAGTCCTCAAGGAGGCCTCCGGCTGGAGTATATGTAGTAAGTGCACAGGGTGGACCCTTGCTCTTGTGTAGGGCATAAACTGTTAGGTCCTTGTGTAGGTCCTTGACCTGTGTGGTCTAAAATCTGGGTGCGTTGTGTGGACCCTTGCTCTATGGAGAGCATAAACATCTGGTTAAGAGTGAACCAACAAAACTCTGGGTTTGAGGTGAACCGCGTAAAACCTCTGTAAAGGTTGAAGGTGAACCCTAGGAAACCTCCTTAGTAAAATTCGGTACACTCAAGGGTTGAGTGCGACAGCCGGGAGTGGAGTAGACAAGTAGTCGAACCACTATAAAAATGACTGTGTTTGTCATTACTTTTCAATATGTGTGATTCATGACAATGCATTATATTCATATATCTGAACACATCTCACACACACAGAGTCACATCCAACATAGACTAAGTTGCATATTGCTATATCTTGATTAGTTTGTGATTGGATCCTCTACTTGGCTTTGAAGCCAGTAGAGTTACATTTGAGTAATCCTGAAAAATTCCATACATAATAGGATTAGTGTGATAGGATTTTTGAACAACTCATAAAACTTTAAAAAGTCCTATTTACCCCCCTCTAGGACATATTGGCATATTCCAACTTTTACTCAAGCCGTCTTCACTGTTATTTCAATTGGTATCAGAGCGGGTCTCTCTTTAAGGGCTTCACCGCCTAGAGAGTGATCTTGACTGAAGTTGGGAATATGGCCAAAGGAGAGGGCTCATTGGTCACAAGACCTCCAGTATTTGACGGTTCCAATTATGCATACTGGAAGGCTAGGATGCACTACTTTCTGAGATCTTTGGATCGTGACGTTTGGGACATAGTTGAAAGTGGATATGTGCCACCTACTGAACAAATTGTACTTGATAGTGGCACAACAATTACAAAGCCCAAACCCAAAGAAATGTGGACAACATTCGACAAAGAAAGGCAAACATCTGAAGCCAAGGCTATGAATGCTATCTACTGTGTTGTGTCCCAAGATATTTTCAATCAAATAAGCATGTGTGGGACATCTAAAGAAGCATGGGATCTACTGGAAACAACCCATGAAGGCACAAGTATTGTGAAGAGGTCTAAACTACAACTCTTGACTTCACAGTTCAAAAGTCTCAGAATGGAAGAGCATGAGACATTTATGGAGTTCTTTACAAAGCTAAATATCATTTGTAACTCCATGGGTGGATTGGGAGAGAAAGTTCCGGTACCAAAAATTTGTAGGAAAATTCTAAGATCATTGCCAGAACGCTTCAATCCCAAGGTAATACCAATTGAGGAGTGTAGGAATATAGACGAAATGAAAGTAGAATAACTAGTAGGTTCCCTACAAACTTTTGAACTACACTTCACTCAACCCCAAAAATCCAAAAACACTGTCCTAAAAACTTCAAAGAAGACAATACATGAGGACAGTAAGAGTGAAAAGGAAGATGAAGATGAGGAAGTGGACTTGCTGGCACAAAGATTCAGAAGATTCTTTCAAAAGAATTGCTGCCGTCCCTCTAGAGGTAGAAAGGTGGATAACAAACCCTCTGCAGGAAAATTTGGTAAAAAGACCAAAGAACCACAATGCTACGCCTGTCAAGGGTATGGACACTTATCTACCGAATGTCCAAACAGAAAAACCAAAGGGAAAGCAATGGCTTCCACATGGGATGAAATAGAAGAGTCAAACTCAAAATCTAGTGACTCAGAAACAATGAAGATCAGAAATCACTGAATATTCTCATGGCCTCCACTGCTTTGATCATTCCCACTGAATCTGAAAACGAAAGAGAACAGCAAGTCACGGAATCATTTTCATCTGATAATGAGAAATCTGAAGAAGAAAAAGAGGAATAGAGTGAACTACAAAATGCTTATAATCATCTCTATACCCATAACATCAATATCCTTAAAAAACTGGGAATATCAGAAAACAAAAGCAAGCTGCTGCAGAAAGACTTGAATGAGACACTGAAAATTAACAAACAAGTAATGAATGATCTGCAACAGTATTATTCAGAAAATGATAAATTGGTAAAAGCGAATATCTTTCTCAAGTCTAAATCTGATAATCTGATTAAACAGGTCGAACTACTAGAAGACGAAAATAGGCTTCTTCGAAACAAGAATCATACACTCCTGTTTGATATAGAAGAATCCAAGAAGATGGCCATGATAAATTACAAGTTTTCCCAAAGCAGTGAAAAGCTGGAAAGAATGTTGAGAATGGGAAGACCTGGTAAGGATAAAAGTGACCTAGGCTATGAAAAGCCTAAACCAAAATCTAGACATGCAGCACTTAAAACCGAAAAATCTGCTGCTTCTGGAAGTAAAACCAGAATTACTCCAATATGCCGTTTGTGTGGTGATTCAGGCCATTACAAGTTTGAATGCATAACCCTGAAGAGGACTCAATCTAGCCCTGGTCAGAATTATGTCAAATTGTTGACCAGAGAAACACAAAACCTTGGAAGTCCTCTTAGGAATATGAATACCTTTGCATCACCACCCAAATTGATTAACAAGGTAAAATGGATAAGGAAGAATTAGTTTGGATCATACATCAAGATCTGGACATGAGCTGAAATGATGCAAATTTTGCTGAGCCATCAATGTTACATCTGAGGTTACACACCTCGAACTTTTAGAATATAAACATTGCCATGTTTATAATTTGTACAAAATTTTGTTATATACTAACTATCATTGATACACTATAAGTATACATGAAGGTATGTCTGAAGTAAAAGTGTTGAAAAATCTTGAGTTGACTTTTCGATCAAACCGATAATCAGTCGATATCATCGATATCACTTCAGAAGTTGAAAAGGCGTGTGATCAGGAATGGTATCGAAGGCAGGATCGATTAACTCGATAAAGAACTCTCGATATCATCGAAAAGAGTATCGATTATATCAACGATTGCTGCCCGATACAAGTCTGCAGAGCGCAAAAAGGGATTTCTGTCCCAAAGTTCCTTTTGTTCCCGCCTCTGCTCGACTTGCTCGACCAAACCACTGGAGCCCTTGAAGGACTACCCAAATCACACAACGAAATCGGTAATACCTTAACTAATTTGTGGGAGTCTTTTTTTTTTTTTTGGTATTGTAGCGTTCTATTCAGGTCATGTCTTCTTTCCAAATTCGTAAAACCTTTTTTTTATCGTTATGGGAAAAGACAAAGGGAAAGTGTCGGGCTCTGGCGAATCGTCACGATCGTCCTGACAAAAAGTACTTGCTCCTAAAGAAAGAGCAAAGGCCTCAGATCGTGGGACCCCCACTAGGCAGCGTACAAGATCACGTAGGCCCCCATCTGAGGCACAATCATCTCCACAGGCACCTCCTCCTCCGCCTCCGGCCAGTCAACGCCCAACAAAATACACCAGTTGGAAATTGATCCATGAACGAAGAGTTGACAGAGGATGCTTGGCACCTTACAATCTGGAACCTCTGTTTGCTGAAATCGGGTGGCTGCCCATCCTAGATTTTGGAGGACCTTGCCAACTTGAACAGACACGCAACTTTCTTGCAGCATGTCACTCTCTAGTGTCTGATCCTCCATCGTTCATGGTCTCTCTGGATGGTGATGATGCATTTATTACTCCCGCCACATTAGCTCATATTCTCAATCTGCAAATGGCTCCAGAAGGCACTCCGAACCTGGATCTTGATCATCCTGACAACCGTTTTGTGGTTACCAAATACCTATGCCATAATAGAGACATTCCCTGGCATCCAGGGAATGCCTTAAAATCTAGGTACATGGAACCTCGTTTTCGGATTATGCACGGAATCTTCACTACAAATCTGTATCCAAGGAGTACAAATCGATCTGACCTCACGAGTCTTATGATCATGATCGTTTACTCTGTTGCAAAAGGGACGAAGGTCTGCCTTACAACATTGCTTGGCAATCAGTTGGTAAATGCTATACATACATCCGGGGATCTACACCTACCATATCCCTGGATCATAAGCAGGATATGTCAAGTCATTGGTTTTCCTCCCACCACTGATTCGGTTCTTCCAATTCATACCTTCAATGTCAAGAACATCCGCAAAATGGATTTGGAATTTCACGAGTACAAGGAGGAAACTGTGGGCGGAATCTAGGCAGAACATGTAGGAGGAGAAGGCGGGGATCCCATGGAAGGAACTGCGTTGGCTAAAGATGCCCCTCCTGGACCTGATCCAGCTCCATCCACGTCATCAGCTGGATATGGCAAAAGGCTCAAGTTGGATAGAATAGGGACGATTCAGCAGGACATCCACTCCGTCAAAGAAAGGCTAACTGTGAGACCCATGTCCTAGACTGTATCGTTCGGTAGGCTTTCGCGGTCCTTCCGGTTGAATTCCAGTGACCTGCGATGCGTATATAGTATTTGATTGTGACCTTGAGTGTCATCCTGTAATTCTGAGTCGGCTTGACCTAAGACCTATGTCATTACGACCGCATCGTCGCTGCGATTCCAACGCCGTATCTCGTGCGCCAATCCGACTGGTAGATCAAAAGATGTACTGTTTATAATATTTGAGTCATTGATTGATGTGGGGTCCACTTTAAGGGGGGTGCACACGTTTCCCTAGGTGGACCCACCTTAGGAGCACTATTTCCCATGAGAGCTTTAGTCAACTCTCTCTTACAAGTCATTATAAGGTTCTCTTCCCTATGCTCTTACAACCCATTATTACCCTCTTACAAACACATCCTTTCACTCTCTCTCTTCTTCTTCATTTTTCCTCCCCTAGCAAGAGAGAGCTCCCAATGTCCATGAGAGCTCTCCATTTCCAACCCTTTGCAAGCTCTCCACCCCCAAATCCAACTCTCCAAAATCAATCGGACCATTGAATCTTGTTCCCTTGTAGCTCTAGATCACATTGGTGGAAGGAGACGTCCAAGATCTTGAGGTGGGTGCTTCTCTCTCTCTCTCATTGTGTGTGATGCGTGGCCCACTCGGATGGACCCCACCTTGATGTATGCTATATCCAAACCGTCCAAGACATGTGGACCATACCCTTTAGTGATGAGAAAACGCTAATATTAAATTAATCCAAGTCAAGTGGGCCACGTCCACGTGGGACCCACCAGCCGTGGTCCCCACACCTGGGGCCCATCTGGATGAAAGGTATAGTCCAGCGTCCCTGGACGCTAGACGTGGCCTTGAGCGTAGCGTGAATATGCAGTGGGTTTAGCATGAATATGCAGTGGGTTTTACTCACTGCAACAAAAACAAAAGTGTCATTCTTTAGCTTTTTGGGTGGGCCACTCATGCAGGCCCCAACTTGATGTACTAATCAAATCCACGCCGCCCATCCCATTCCTTAGATCATTCTAGGCGTTGAGCTGAAAAATGAAGTCGATCCGACATTCTAATGGGCCATAGCATGGAGAATAATATTGTTACTGTTGAAATACACCTTGATACTTCTGTATACTAAAACCCATCGAATATTGGGCTTGATGGGTTTGTATTGAGCCATGGGAACCAGTGGCTGGGCTGGATTTCCCTGATGTGGGCCCCACATAGGAAAAAGTGTGGAAAAACTCCTTTCCTTAAAATATATATAAAAAAAATTAGGCAGCATCACCTGTTGCCACTGACGCGTGCAGTAGGCGCTGCTGCGCTGTGTCGCAAGCCCCACTGTGATGCACGTGCTGGGACCGTGGGCTCCACTGTGATGTTTGTAGGACATCTATACCGTGCATTTGTTAGGTCTCCTCTAACCAGCGGGTCACCTCAAAAATCAGCCACATACAGATCTCAGGTGGCCCACACCATCTTCAAATCATGTGAATATATGTTAAACTATATGAAAGCATTTGTTGGGGTCCACCTGAGGTTTGGCTGCACCTAAAACTTGGTCTGACCCCTTAATCTAGTGGGACACATATAATGGATGGGTTGGATTTGTGAACTACAAACTGGTGGACCCAATGAATAATTATGAATGTTAATGGAGGGTAACACCCTCAATTGTGCTGCGTGGTACAGCATCCTGCGCCACTGGATGCAAGTGGCTAGGGACCGTGGTCCCAGCCACTGTGATGCATGCCATCCATCCATTCTGTTGTGACGGTGGGTCCCACTGCTGTTGACATCAGCAAGTTTTGTGCGACCCACGTATGATGTATGTATACCCACACCGTCAGCCCATTTGGTGGGACCTACCAAATGTATTTATTTTATTTACACCGTCCCTGATGTATGTGTTATATCAGCACCCTGTGGGGCCACCTCGGTGTGTACGTCCGTCCAGAGCTTGGACGTTGTGCTTATATTAATTGTAATATTAATATATTATATTATATTATATATGTGGTGTGGGTGGGCCCTACGTGGGACCCACCTCCACTGTTCTTTAATTCAGCATTAGTCGCCGGTACGGCAGCCCTGTGACATGTGGAACTGCTGCTATATATGGCAGCAAGTTTCGTGGGTCCCACCTCTTCCATCCATGCCATCTATCTTGGGACCCACCATAATTCATGTGTTGTATCCGAACTGTCCAACCATTTGTGATATCATCTTATGGTATGAGGTCAAGAATGAGTCAGATCTCAAGTTCAAGTTGTAACATCTCGGATTTTTGCCAACCTGGAATTAGACGTCCTTAGGCGATGGGTCAATCCTAACATCTGATTAACTTCTTGAACACTAAATTCGAAGGTCTTAAATCCCTTCTTCAAACTATTCTCTTGAAAACCTCACCTTTCCTTCACAAATCTCACCATCTTGTCCTTCAAACTCGTCTACGTACTTTCATATTAGACACAAATCTTAAAGTCTAGGTGATGTTGATCATTCCGTACAAAGGTCCAAGTACTACCTTAGACAGAAATCTTACAAGACTAAATCCTTTAGAAATGAGACAAAGTAACTAAGTACTAAATTAGATTAGCTACAAAATCCGCTTGATCCACTTTAAATACGATCTACAAGACCTAAAACTTGTAGAATTATTGACGCTAGGTTACCCTAAAATCTAGGATCAATCTCATTACCTGGCTGCTCTCAAGAGCATCTCGAAACTCTGTATCAGATCTGGACCACACGTCGGAAGTCCGATTAACACGAAGTTAAGGAATTAGGACTGCCTTGCTGGGCTTGAAAACCATCTCGAAAATTAAATCCAGATAGTGTCCCAGTGCAATTCGCTTGAACCCGGAGTGAAGAGTGTGAGAAACATGAAAATAATTTCAAAGTAAATAAGGATTTATGAAATCTGGCATGTCACGCTTGCGGATCAGTATTGAGCAACCTGACCATCAGAATCAGGCCAAATTACACCCTCGGATCAAAGATATTTCTCCAAACATATCCATGTACTCGGAATCTCCGATCGAGATCCACTGACCTTTGAACTGAAACTGGTCCGCCATTTGCGATTTGGAATCCCGACTGAAATGAAAACTTAACTCCACCTAGATCCATCGTCTGTGAGCTTAAGTTTGACCTTTGGCTCAAGGGGAGCCGCCAGAAGTGCTCCGTTGAGACGGAACAGTCTCCCTTTGGACATAACTTAAGTATACCTTGACTTGAAGTCTATTTTGGAGAGTTTCTAGGCTATATAAGGACCTTAAAACCCTCTCTCATTCAGCCATACGAATTTGAGAATTGAGAAGAGAGAAAAGAGAGAAAGTGTGTGAGAAGTGGGAGCATCTCCCTGCCATGCTTCCCTGCTGCTATATGTGTTCAACCACCCCTATCTAATCACTTTCCCGGTGATTCCGGCATCATTTCTAGGTAAGAAACCCTAACCCTAAACTAATTTGGAGTTTTGATAGTTGTATGTTATGAAATAACTAACCTAAAGCATCCTATAGGTTGCCAACCTGCTGTAGGCGAAAGCCTAGCAAACCTATCGAATTCGTTGTGATTCTACGACAAAAGGTGCAGACTTTAGGTGTATAGGTTATAGTTTTCAACGCTTTTAATGTCAGATAATGATAGATTCATGATCTGCATGCAATTGCACATGTACAAAGTGCTGTCTGTTTTCCGTTTCGGTTAAATACGAAGAATATGGAATTTTGTGTATTCTAGGTATTTGTAGAAAATACCGTATCCATATAAATTTTGCTGATATGATTGCCATGGGTATTTGCCGTGTATATATGCTAGTTATAGATGTACGACCTGTTTAGCGAAATGATTCGCCCTAGTACACATTTTAGCCAACATAGCTTATGTAGGCTAATGTGTGTAATCTAATGTTTGTTGAAATGACTAAATAAATATGGATTTATGATTTATGCCTGTCATATGTACTGAATGTAAGAACATGATTGATGTGTATGGGACAACTCCTTGTTATAAGGATTTGTCCTATTCTATGTTGAAATCAACATACGTCATGTATGTTGGAGTGGTGTAGTTTAAGTGTTTGATAAAATGCCTGTGTGAGAAATTGTGTGATGAACTAAATTTAATAGTGGTGTTGCGATAGGATTCTCAACTACTTTAGAAACGTATATGATTTTCCTCCATGTTGGTTGCTTCAGTTAATCGCTTACTGTGAAATATATGTGTTTGTATTTCTTGTTTATATTGTGCTTGTAACATGTTTTATGACATGTTTGTTAACATGCTTGAATTACTTTGTTTATTCTACTTTACTCTACATGCTTCTAAATAAAGGATTGATTGTGTTTGGGGCTATGATTATAGTCCAGGCAATCGGAAATGAAACTGAATGTGTGGCTGAAATTTATCACCACGTGAGATGTGTTCGACAAACCCGAGTCGTACTTCGGTTGACGATAGTGGTTGGCCACGCGAAGTACTTATGCACTTCATGTCGTTCAACTTGTCATGCGCTCGAGCTAGCCGAGCTCGTCAAGTAACCCGATCTGTCTAATGTATGTTCACCATGTTTAGACGCTACTGCTTGAACCTAAGGTAACGAACTTACTAGTGCAACCCCGTTAACCTTGGTACCTCGCTAATACTCATGAGCTGGGCACGGTGGTATAGGACACCGTGGTCGAGCTGTCGGCCTACGCTGGGGCCATGTGCCTCCCCGTAGTAACCAGTGAGCAACCAGACTCGTGAGTCGATTATGGTGGTATGGGACACTATATTCGAGCTGTCGGCCTACACTGAGTGGTGACGAGCCCTTTGTAGTGACCTCGAGCATACTCTGAATTTACAGTGAGGCGACGAGTTTTTCCATGGTGAATAGAGTATGAACTAGGCCTGTATCAAATTAAGTGATGAATCATTAAAAAGGTGATGGGGGAGTGGTGTAACGATTGCTTGTAACAGCCCTGACAGCCTTTACAGCGCCCTAGAACCACACTATCGTATGAGATTATCTTGGTTTGATAACCCTAGAATGGATCATGTTTGGGAATGATACAAGGGAGGTACCTTAGTTTCCCAATCCTGTTGTTTGAAATGGACTAATAACAACTCGGTAATCATGCTCATCATCACACTGCATGTGCCTGGAAGATGTGGAGCACTGAGGAATGAACGCATACCGTGGACATAAGATGATGTCGCATGAGGGAGTATGTCGGTGAGGGCATGCATCATGATAGCATTTCATACTTGCATTAACAAGAGTACTTAGGATTGTTGACTGTACTGCTTTATCATTACTGCTTAACTGTTTTGATAACATGTTAACCAATGCTTTATTGTTCCACTGAGTTGATCACTCACTCCCATGTTACAGGACGGTGTGGTACACACCAACCAGACTCTGTAGCTTCAGGTGTCGGCGATGCTTATGAGGCGGAGTCGGACCTTTGCAATGACAATGATGCTTGCTCATATTTGCCGTATTCTGGCAGCTTCATGTGAGCCGTGTCGTGATCGACAGGGTTACAGGGATGTTGACTAGAGGACCTTACACATTTGGTATATTTTAGAATTGTACTTGTAATTATTTAACCTGGTAACGTTATCACACTCTAGAGACTCACCACAGTTTATATATTTTATATATCTATCATAGTCTTCGGCTTGTAAATTTAACTGTCTCTGGAGTATGATATGCTGTTTTGGTATAATCTCATTCATGTTTCAATGCTCTCATCATAATCATCATTATCTTTGTTGCATAAGTGATGCGTTGGAACTCGAGAGCTGAGCTTTGCTCGACCCCCAATTTTCAGGGCGTTATACAAGTGGCCCCTACCATTTAAATAGTGGATGATGACATCCACCGTTCAAACTTCTAAGAGCCACAATAGTTTGTTTTTACTTCATCTATCACTATGTTAACTTATGAATAGGTTGGATTCTAAATACATCATGGCGGGCCCCACCGTGATGTGACCAGCACTTGATCAGGTGAACCACACCGCAAAGAAATAGTGGGATTGGAACATCTACCATCGAAACCCTTTAGGGGCCACGGAAGTTTTGGATTAATATGGGATTTATTTTTCCCTCTTGATCTAGGTCTTCATGACCTTATGATTAGATTGGTTGGGAGAATAAACCTTATAGTGGGCCCTGTGATTATTTAACCATAAAAATTATGATCTCCATTGCTATTGTGGTATGGTCCAAATGATCCTTCAATATAACTCATTTTATTTTTGGGATTTTATAGGGCCTATTTTTGGGGCCCACCTTGATGTGTATGAGGTCTGTTGTCGAGGCCCATCTTGATGTGCATGAGGCCCATTAGTACGGCCCACTGATGTGACCCACTTGATGTGTATGAGGCCCATTAGTGCGGCCCATTGATGCGACCCACTTGATGTGTATGAGGCCCATTAGTGTGGCCCATTGATGCAACCCACTTGATGTGTATGAGGCCCATTAGTACGACCCATTGATGCAACCCACTTGATGTGTGTGAGGCCCATTAGTGCGATCCATTGCTATATATTGAGTTCCATGGGTCGTAGCTCATTATGGTGTTATGGCCAGGTGGTAAGGCCCATGCAATGTATTATGGCCCTTTACGATGTATATTAGGCCTTTATGTGAAACATGGGCCCATTATATATTTGGCTTTATGTGGGTCATTCCTTAGGAGTAATGATGGTTAAATGTCCACATTGTTGGGTAGTGATGGTTAGATTCTACATTGTGACTTTTCCTTAGGTCTGATAAGGCCCATCCTCATCATTCTCTAGTGTGTTAACCCGAACGAATGGGCCCCATTGATATTGCTTGGTCCATCATCGGTCTTCCACATATAGACCCCGCCTTGTGATCGAGGCTGATTATCGAGACCGATTATCGATTCTGAATATCGAGCCAGATTATCGATCGATTTCTATTATCGTGGCCGATTGCCGATCCCAATTGTCGTGGCCGATTGACCGATTAGTGATCGAGGCCGATTATCGTGACCGATTGCCGGTTCTGCGTATCGAGGCCGATCATCGATCGATTTCGATTGTTGTGGCTGATCCCAATTTTGATTGCCAAGACCAATTATCGAGACCTATATGATGTATATGCAACCCATAGTAGTGTGTATTTGGCCTGTGTGATGTATATGCAGCCCGTGTTTAAGGCCTAATGTGAGAAAAAGGATGTCTGTGTGATGAGGCCTATTGTGATTTATTCATGGCCCATGGGCAAGGCCCATTATGATGTATTCATGGCCCATGGGCAAGGCCCATTATAATGTATTCATGGCCTGTGGATAAGGCTCATTATGATGTATTCATGGCCCATGGGCAAGGCCCATTGTGATGTATTCATGGCCTATGGGCAAGGCCCGTTGTGATATGTATTAGGCCCATGAGCAGGGTCCACCCGTTGTGTATATGTGGCCCTTGAGTGAGGCCCATCGTGATGTGTATTAAGCTCTTAAATGAGCCCCATGATGTTGTATATTTGGCCCTTGTGGGAGGCCATGAGACCACTGTATGTTAGGCTCTATATGGGCAATTCCTTGGGGACAATGATGGTTAAATGTCCACATTGTCGAGGTTGATTGCCGATGCCGGTTATTAATACCGATTATGAGTATGTGACAATATAGCATCATGATACATGCCCATACGCATCATCTGCATGTTTGTTATGAGATGTGGTTGACCATTACATATGTCATTGGGTAGATTGTTATGAGACTCCCTGATAGGTGGAGATCATCTCACATGAGTACATTGTATGCGCAGGATTGATGTATGACTGAATTATATGACTCATGCATCTTACATTGTGTGTTGTGATTACTGTACGCCCTAGCGATATCAAGGTCGTAGCCTCCATAGGTATTTCGTGGATGGCCAGATGGGATACCGAAAATCTGTTCTACATGGGGTGCTATAGATATCCCTGGGTGAAAGTCCCTAAACCCTCTTGGTTCTAGAGGTTGCTCTAACATCTAGACCGAGTGGATGTATGAGCGCATGAGGGTCATATACCGTTAGTCCGTGTCTCCCACTGTGTCGTGGTCGGTTGGAAAGGGGTACGGCCTTACTTGCCCGAGAGGAGGGGGCAATGCTAGGCTGAGTCTGACCAGCTCGAGGAATGGGTCCGCTATCGACGAGCTGGGCCCGATATTGGCAGGAGGATAGTGAGGTCTCTTCCACTCACCTTGTTGCGCACGATGGGGTGGCAATCTGGTTTAAAGTGTAATAGACCCCAATGATTTCCCAGAGAGGAACCCTACTGATATGTGGACTTATTGAGTAGGAGTTGCATGCTTATTCATTCATTCATTCACTATCCACTCGAGCTGGTGGTGCACAACTAATTGTTGTGTATCTTCATTATGGCAAGGATTTCGGTTAGGCACACGACTAAACTGAGATTAGGAGTTTACCGTGTTGAGTCTGACTATCCAGATTTAGGTATGGGACTGGTTTGGATAGAAGTCCCTTGTGATGGACCCCGTAGCCTACGATACTACGTATTATCATCCTGACTTCACACTCCAGCATGGTCATTTCATTCGCACTGCATATTACATTACATCCGCGGCATGCGGCATTTTGGGTTACTGCATTTTTGCATTTATATGGTCTAAATACGGCTGACGCTATTCATGAACTCATCAGGAATTGTATATTGCATCACATCCTCGGCATCTTATTTAGCTTTTTATGACTCCTTATTTGTATAGCTATTCTACATTACTTACTCTATTATCTTATGATTTATGATATTGTCAGTATTTCTGTTTACTCTGATAATTCCTGCTCTTGTTAGTATTTCTTCTTATTCCGATAACGTACGATTTATGGACTTTCAGTATTTCTAGTATTGTATGACGATGACATTATATTGAATACTTAGCACTTATCTTGTGCACACACTTACACCACCCTCTAAGCTTTCTATAAGCTTATGCACGATAGATGCGTGTAGGTGATGTTAGGTTGCAGCAGTGTTGAGCTTGGAGCGTGCAGTGGTCTTCTGGAGCTTGATTTTCGATTTATGTATTTTCCTTTCAGCATTGTACTCAAATGATTAGTGGATATGTGATGATGATATTATTTTTGTGATTTGGGTATACTTGTGGTTATGCTTATTACAAGTTAAATATACATTAAAAAAATAATAATAATAAAATCCTCCTTGTAGGATCCCAGGATCGGAATCTAGCATATGGATGTTAGGAGCCGAGAATGGGGTACTAAGGAGGCTGTCGGCACCGGATTCGGCGATTGGGATTCTTGTGAATCCGATTTTCGGGTTTGGGGCGTGACACTGACTATTCTGGAAAGGCTGGTACAGGGAGTACAACAGACCGTTCAGTAATTGGTCGATCTTATGACCTATCGTCGGGATGACACAGCTCAGTCTCACTCTGCTCCGTAGTACTGATCTCTGAATACTGTCACACATTCTCACTCCTTTAAGTCAGCGTACGAACATTAGTATCTTTTTGAATGTTCTATGCTCCCTTGAGTGTATATGATAGTTCGCTAACTGGCTAGGCTGAAAATATTTTTTTTGAAGAATGTCCACGGTTTGACTAAAAATACTGGTTACAATATTTGGGATGATTGTTAAGCTATTGCTGTCTGTAGCAGTACTTTTTTTTTAAAATGTGGATATGTTGGTTGCATTTTGGGTATGGCTGAATAGATTTCTTGTCTTTAATGCCATAATTCTGCTTTCGATTCCCCCTGGTTTATCAAGTCTCTAATTAGGAATGCATGACATGCTTCTAATGAATATTTCAAAATGCTTTACAACTGCTTTATCTTATCCTACATGCATTCCTGACCTCTGAAAATGATGTTTGTTTCAAAATGATTTCATCTTTATACATCTGTATCTGTTGGTTCTCCCAAGAATTTTAAGCTTCAGTCAATATCACTTATTATACCTTTGCCAATGACTGACAAAAAGGGGGAGAACAGTTCAAAACACCCCGAGCGAAAATTTGTATATCTATCTATGTTTATGCAGGTGTTAGGGGGAGCAGCTGCAAGAAAGGGGGAGTTTTGAAGAAAGGGGGAGCGGTTACTTCTAAAATATGTACATGGGTTAGAAAACATTGTAAAATTATATAAATGCATGTACACACAATTTAGAGTGTGTCTAGAAGTATTCTAGGGTGTTTTGGGTATTTTGTCACGTAATTGACAAAGGGAGAGATTGAAAGTGCCCTTATAAGTGCCCTAGTTTGTCAATTACTGTGAACGGGTGGTTAGACAGTCTGCGAGACATCAAAAGAAGCTCAAGCCAAGTGTCTGCCTCAATCGGATGTGTGGAAGCTCGCCATAGGTAAATCATAGCCTCACATCCCATAACCCAATGCACCAGGTGAATTAAACCCTTAAAATAAGATAGACATCTTAGGGTTTTTATGGTGAGAAAACTTTTTTGAAATAGGAAAATTTCTAAGTTTTCTCGCTTTGTCGATTTTATCGAAGCACCCTCGATATGATCGACCTGTTCTGTCGATGTCCTCGATACCTTAATGATATGATCGAAAAGAGGACCAAAAGTGTCCAGCAACTAAATATTCATCTGGACGGATTTATCGATGTATCGACACATATATCGATATCATCGATAAAAGCACTAAATATGTCCAGCAACTTCATAATATATCTGGATGAATTATTGATGTATCGATACACATATCGATATCATCGATATTTAAATCTCGAGACCATCGGGAGTGGCTCGATAAGATCGACAGGCAGATTTTCGGCGCCCCTGTTTTTTTAATGAAAATCTCAAAAATCTTCGATATATTGATGACCGTCCGATATGATCTGAAATCAAATATCGATAAGATTGGAGGTCCATCGATGATATTGATGGTGGGCACGCATTTCTTACAGCAGTTATTTCAGGATGTTTTTAACTATGATCGGGGGCCCTTCGATTTAATCGATATTCAAATATCGATGATATCGACACGAGATCAATTGCATCGAACTAAGCCATAATCTGTCCAGCAAGTTTAAAGATAAATTCGCTGGAATTATCGATGCCTCGATCTGATCTCGATATCATCGACATTCAAATTCCGATGACCTCGACGGTTCCCCCGATCATTCATGAAAACCGGAAATATTTTCAAAGTCAAGTCTCTTTTATTTTTCATGTATCGAGGGATTGACCCAGTCATCGATGGAATCAGAGTTCAAAATTCGATGACATCGACAACTATTTTGATTCATCGACCTATTGGCAAGGAGTTTTAAAAGCGTATGGCATCGAGTCTGAGTCATCGAGCAGACCATCGATGCTATCGAGAGTATACGCTCGATGATATCAAACCTGCTTGATAATATCAAACTCTGTCATAAATGTGACCGTTTTATATCCGTTAGAACTTCTTGCCTATATATAGAGGGCTTGTTCTTTGTTGTTGTAAGAGAGAAAAGCGAGAGCTTTTGTGTGTTTCAACTTGCATCTTATACCTAAAGCCTTTCTCTTTAGGGAGTTCATCCTCCAATCCACCCTTACCATTGATATTAAATAGAGTGGATTGGGGAATGAACTTCCGCATTCAAGGATCCTCCAGTTACTACCTTAATGGCAAATCATTATGCTGGGATACCTTGAATGCATAAGAGAGGAACCACTCTATCTTCCTTATAGAAAAATCTTTAGAGAGTAGGATTCCATCTCACCCTTGACCCAACCCGAAGCCAAGCATTGGTATATCATCTTGTGTTGCAGATCAAGGGAGCTGAAGACTCTTCATCAACAAGGAGGAGAAGATCTTTGGCGTTGTGCTTAAGGGGACTCATCAACTTATCTATAAGTATCCAGAGTCCTGAGAACACTTGTGATCATTCCTTCCTAGGTCTTGGTCCTAAGTGGTTCTCACCCTTTGAAGTCCTCAAGGAGGCCTCCGGCGGGAGTATAGATAGTGGGTGCACAGGGTGGACCCTTGCTCTTGTGTAGGGCATAAACTGTTAGGTCCTTGTGTAGGTCCTTGACCTGTGTGGTCTAAAATCCGGGTGTATTGTGTGGACCCTTGCTCTATTGAGAGCATAAACATCTGGTTAGGAGTGGACCAGCAAAACTCTGGGTTTGAGGTGAACCGCGCAAAACCTCTGTAAAGATTGAAGGTGAACCTGATTTAAAACCTTATGTTTGAGGTGAACCCTGGGAAACCTCCTTAGTGAAATCCGGTACACTCAAGGATTGAGTGCGACAGTCGGGAGTGGAGTAGACAAGTAGTCGAACCACTATAAAAATGACTGTGTTTGTGATTGCTTTTCAATATATGTGATTCATGACAATGCATTCATATTCATATATCTGAACACATCTCACACACACAGTCACATCCAACATAGACTAAGTTGCATATTGCTATATCTTGATTAGTTTGTGTTGGATCCTCTACTTGGCTTGGAAGCCAGTAGAGTTACATTTGAGTAATCCTGAAAAATTGCATACATAATAGGATTAGTGTGATAGGATTTTTGAACAACTCATAAAACTTTAAAAAGTCCTATTCACCCCCCTCTAGGACATATTGGCATATTCCAACTTCTACTCAAGCCGTCTTCACCGCTATTTCAATTGGTATCAGAGCGGGTCTCTCTTTAAGGGCTTCATCGCCCAGAGAGTGATCTTGACTGAAGTTGGGAATATGGCCAAAGGAGAGGGCTCATCGGTCACTAGACCTCCAGTATTTGACAGTTCCAATTATGCATACTGGAAGGCTAGGATGCACTACTTTCTAAGATCTTTGGATCGTGACGTTTGGGACATAGTTGAAAGTGGATCTGTGCCACCTACTGAACAAATTGTACTTGATAGTGGCATAACAATCACAAAGCCCAAATCCAAAGAAAAGTGGACAATATTCGATAAAGAAAGGCAAACATCTGAAACTAAGGCTATGAATGCTATCTACTGTGCCATATCCCAAGATATTTTCAATCAAATAAGCATGTGTGGGACATCTAAAGAAGCATGAGATCTACTGGAAACAACCCATGAAGGCACAAGTATTATGAAGAGGTCTAAACTACAACTCTTGACTTCACAGTTCGAAAGTCTCAGAATGGAAGAGCATGAGACATTTATAGAGTTCTTTACAAAGCTAAATATCATTTGTAACTCCATGGGTGGATTGGGATAGAAAGTTCCGGGCCACCACCCTTTGATGGCTCTAACTATGCATACTGGAAAGCCATAATGATGATTTTTTTAAAATCCTTAGACGAAAGGGTATGGTAATCCATTGTAACCAGATGAAAACCACCTATGTCTGAAGTTCTAGGCAATGATGGAACTAAATCTTTGAAAGAAACTACATTTTATTTATGGACTACACCTTAGAAAAGCGAAAGCAGTGCAAATGCTAAGGCCTTAAATGCCATTACTTGTGCTTTATTACCTGATGAATTCAAACTTGGTTCTAAGGACAACCTAACACCAAAAACCAATGGTTTATGGTAGGACAACCTTACTAGAATGTGGGTGAGCATTAAAAACTCAAACTAAAGAGGAAATGAAATAAATAGAATCTAATTTATTACAACATTCACTACACAATGCTGAAATGTAAAGATTACAACATTCACATCCACAAATACATCCCAAATCTTAAATCACAAAAGATAAAGAAATAAACCACACATTCAACAAATACAAAGAATTATAGTGGTTCGCTTGTGTGTGCACCAACTGTTAAATAATAGCCACACAACTACTACACTCCTAATATCCACTCCTCGGGATATTAGCGTTCACTAATCCAAAATAGGTTTTTCAAGGTTCACCTAAAACCTTCACAATTACGTCTTTCAAGTGGGCTTACACAATTCAAAAGTCCTATGCTTTGAGTTTTCTGGATCACCTCAGACAAACCACAAATGAAAATTTTCTGGAACAATCTCACAAACCAAACAAATAAAATTAAATTACAGAAAAAGTAAAACACTTATTTGTATGACGATTCTGAAGCAGCCCGATAGAACCAACTTGATGACGACGTAGATTTTCAATGTTCAATCTCACAAGTATATAGGGTTCTAAGTCTAGATGATTCTTAATTAAATCAGCAAGGGCTTTGCTTTGATTTTGATCTCATAAAAGGGTAAATCAAATATCCCTTTTCAATATAAGAATGGAATAGAGAATCAAAATCAAAATACAAGAGCTACTTAGCCTAGAATGTACTTAAAATTAACTCAGAGTGATTGCTTAGGAATGATAAGAATTGAATAGAAAACTCTGAAATTCGAATGCTATTAATAGGTGAAAAATCAGTTCGCACGACTAGCCTTATCTAAACAAATTTTCAAAAATTCTTGTGTAACAAGATTTTTCAGATGCACGACTGGCCTTGAGGGTCCCACGACTGGTCGAGTGGCCTGCTCGACTAGTCGTGGACACTATGGTGTGTGAGTCCAAATTACTCGCTGGAAAATGAGTCGAGCACTGAATGACTGGTCAAGCACTATTCACATGATTGGTTGAGCAGTTTCCAAGACTAGTCGTAGACCAATAGAAAATTTCTGAAAATTCATAACAAATCCTGGACTAGTCGAGGAAATTCTAGGACTGGTCGAGACAGTGCTAGCGCTAGTCGAAAGAACAGAATTTTACACTTATAAAATGACTAAAATAACCGACTGAAAGTATGAAATGATCTAATCATGATCTAAAGTCAATCTAGGTCAATCATACCTTACTTGTGAGATAGAATGTATGAACCATCGAACTATTGATCAATTCAGTAACTTTAATTCTTGCATTCTTTAATTCTTGAACTCGACATATTGAACATAGTCTTCAACTAGGTCTTGAGTTCTTAAACTTTTCTGGTTCCAAATCTTGAACCGCAATGTTCTTGAAAACAAAGTCTTCACTTTCTTCCAGTTTGAAGATCTCGATAAGTTCGTCGTAGATATCGGCAAGATAAATTCAGCATGAACAGAACAAATGTCGAAGATTCAATGTGAACAGATGTACAAGCTTGATATATATTAAGATATAAAGTTGAATTGGTTTGGCACACCAAAATTTGACAATACTTAGGGTTTATTAATATAGCACTTTCAATATCCCCCTCTGACAAATTTGTGACAAAACCAAAATACAATATGCACAATAGATATTCAAACAACACATTCCACTTGCATATTATGATATGATTCATAATCAACAATATAATCAATAATAATCGATAATCAACTCTCCCCCTTAATCCATACTACTCTCCGTAAAAAAATAAAATATATTAGCACATTCATCATAGCTGTCATATCCTCATATCATTCAACAATGTTCTCTCCTTTTTTGTTACAACATGACAAAGGAAGCGAATGATGATAAAGGAAGACAATAAGAGAGAAAGTAGAATTAATAACTACTCATCCAAATCAAATAAAACAAAGTATCTGAACTGATACCATAGATAAGAGTTTAAACAACATAATCCAAGCATTCATAGGGTTAAGAGTTAAAATAAAGTTATTATAGATACCATTCAAATAAAAAGATAACTAATTAGATCCCGAAGAGGGAGCGGGAATAGATGGATCAATTTGATGTAAACCCTTATTAATGTGCTGCATATATTTGTGCATATAAGAAAATTGAGAATCCTTGTTTACTCGAATCTGAGCCACCTGTTCCTCAAGAGTATGTAACCTCTCGGTGAAATCAGAAGGCTGATAATCTAGGTCAGCCTCAGAATTTGATTCAAGTTCATCAGATAAATCACCCATTTTAACATCTTCTTGAGGTAAAACATCAACTTCTTCAGCTTCTTCATCTCTTCCAGCATTCCAATCAACTTGAGCAGGTGCCAAGTCCAAGTTCATCTTGTTGATATTAGATTTGTTAAATGGACAGAGATTAATAGAACCTTCCCCAACAGGCATAGCAATCAAAGCATGATCAGCTAAGGTAGTCATAAGATAAGCGAAAGGAATATCGCTGTGACCAGGGTGAAGACGAAACTGAATAATATGATGACAGATAAGAGAAGGAAGATAGATATGTTTGCCAATTACAACAGAATGCATAATGCGGGCCATAAAAGAGGTTAGCTCAGTCTTGTTACCTAAGCGAGGATAGACATTTGAAATAAAAATATGATGCAAGACATCAACTTCTTCAGCTTCTTCATCTCTTCCAGCATTCCAATCAACTTGAGCAGGTGCCAAGTCCAAGTTCATCTTGTTGATATTAGATTTGTTAAATGGACAGAGATTAATAGAACCTTCCCCAACAGGCATAGCAATCAAAGCATGATCAGCTAAGGTAGTCATAAGATAAGCGAAAGGAATATCGCTGTGACCAGGGTGAAGACGAAACTGAATAATATGATGACAGATAAGAGAAGGAAGATAGATATGTTTGCCAATTACAACAGAATGCATAATGCGGGCCATAAAAGAGGTTAGCTCAGTCTTGTTACCTAAGCGAGGATAGACATTTGAAATAAAAATATGATGCAAGACTCTGTATCTGGGCAACATATATTTAGAACTGAGTGCAATACTATCGTTCCATTCTGCATTCATGTTATAGAAAACTCTCGTAATCAATTGTTTAACATTTTCAGAAGGCCTAGCTTACAAAGTAGATATGGGTACACCGTCATTAACAACAGGTATATTCATGATTGTTGAAATCAAATGATAGTCTACCTTAATTAGACATTCTCTAGTTGACATAGTAAATGTCAAATCATCTGGAGAGAACTCACTAATACAGGCATACATGCCCTGCACAATGGATCGGTATGCAGGACCGCCCCAAGATAGTATGCTTTCCCAACCTATAGTTTGAAGTAAAGGGACAATGTTGAAGCACTCAATATGATCGACAAGGACAACACGCTTAATAACAACATTTTTAAGATGGAAATCCCGTATATTCTCGGGATCCTATTTGGGAGGCCGAAAGTGACGCACGGTAGGAGGTGCAAAATAGGAAGAAGAGGGACTGCGAGTGGTTCTCTTCCTATTTCTTCCTTCCATTGCAATAAGAAAACAAAGGAATAAAGGTTTGTAAAAATGAATGAAAGGATTCCAAGCAAATCAGATTTTAAGGAAGAAACACTATCAAACCACCTTAAATCTTAAAACAAGAAGCAAAATCAAGATTAAGGATGATCAATGAACTTAAATACACAAGGAAATAAAAATGAAGCACTAACCAGAGAGTAATCGGAAGATAGGTTTGACCGGTCATGGTTGGGCTTGATGGAGAAGAAGGAAATGAAGAAAAATGACTTTTCCCCAAATAAAAACCCAATTCACGAGTTTCACGACTGGTTGTGTACATCCTCGAATGGTCATGCCACGACTGGTCGAATGTGTGCCACGACTAGTCGTGTAACACAGAAAATGTGTAATCTTGCATATATTTAAATAAAATAAAAATACAAAATAATATATACATACATTATGATACAAATGAGCATAAATCATTAATTCATATTGCACATACCAAGATCAAATTTCAATTTTGAAATTCAATTTTTCTCGAGCGGTTTTGTGAATACATCAGCTAGTTGATTCTTGGTCTGAATATATTCTAATGAAAATATATTTTCTTCCACCAATTCACGAATATAATGATACCTAATGTTAATGTGCTTGGTTCGTGAATGCTGAATAGGATTTTTGAAAATATTAATTGTGCTTGTGTTATCACAATATAACATTATAGATTCTTGCGCAATTCCGTAATCGATTAGCATTCTCTTCATCCATACTACCTGAGTGCATGTATTACCTGCAGCAATATATTCAGCCTCAGAAGTAGAGAGCGATACAAAACTTTGTTTTTTACTTAACCTAGAAACTAGACAGTTTCCAACATAGAAACAGCCACCACTGGTTGATTTACGATCATCAATGTTACCAGCCCAATCAGCATCCGTGTAACCAGCTAATTGCACACTAGTATCATGTGGATACCAGGGACTAAGATTAGCTGAACTAGCGACATATCACAAAATTCGCTTAACAGCAATCAAGTGGGACTCTTTAGGGTCCGATTGATATCTGGCGCAAATGCCAATGTTAAAAGCAATATCCGGTCTTTCCACTTTCAAATCTGAACCTTTTAACTAAGTTCAGAGCATTTTTTGTTTGAGAGATGAAGAATCTATCAGGAAGCTGTTTGACTTGCAACCCTAGGAAATAATTTAGTTCTCCAACCATGCTCATTTCAAATTTGGACTTCATAAGTTCTGCAAACTCAACAATCATGTTAGCATAGGTCGATCCATAGATGATGTCATCAACATAGATTTGCACAATTAAAATATGATCTTTATGTTTCTTAACAAATAATGTTTTATCTACACTCCCCATTACAAACTCATGACTTAACAAGAATTTAGTTAATTTCTCGTACCATGCCCTGGGAGCTTGTTTCAAACCATAGAGTGCCTTTTTTAGGTGATAAACATTATTAGCATGCTTAGGGTCTTCAAAACCCTTTGGTTGTTCAACGTATATTTCTTTATGCAAATCACCATTTAAAAATGCGCTCTTAACATCCATTTGATATATTTTGAATCTTTTTAAGCATGCAATAGATATAAACAGTCTAATTGATTCAAGATGAGCTACTAGGGTAAAGGTTTCATCATAATCAATACCTTTAATTTGAGTGTACCCTTGTACAATCAGCCTAGCCTCGTTTCTAATTATGTTACCAAGTTCATCAGACTTATTCTTAAAAATCCATTTTGTTTCGATTATATGTTTATTAATTGGTCTTGGAACTAAATACCAAATATCATTTCTTACAAACTAATTGAGCTCTTCTTGCATAGCTACAATCTAGTTTTCATCAGTAAGTGCTTCTTTTACATTAGCCGGTTCCATCTGAGATGTAAAATACATGTAATTACACATATCTTCTAATTGTTTACAAGTGCGTACACCAGTGAAGGGATTTTCAAGGATTTGATCAGTAGGATGATCTTCTTTTTTTATCGTAGTTCAGTGTTATTTTGATTAGATGAAGGATCTGGTTTATCAATTTGAAGAACTTCATCATCTTCTGAACTTAAGACAGAAGTATTCATATGAATAGATTCTTGTATTAGACCGGTCCTTTTGTTAAGTACCCGATATGCTCGATTATTCAGAGCATACCCTAAAAATATCCCTTTATCACTTTTGGTGTCAAATTTACCCAGATGTTCTCAGTCACGTAAGATATATCATTTACTGCTGAAAACTCAAAAATATTTGACAGAAGGTTTCTTATTAAACCACATCTCATAGGGCTATTTTATTATTAGATTTTCTAATGTAAACACGATTTATTATATAACAAGAAGTATTTACGGCTTCAGCCCAGAGATTTTTAGGAAGCTTCATACTATTTAACATTACATTAGCCATTTCTTGAAGCACCCTATTTTTCCTTTCCACTATCCCATTTTGTTGTGGTGTTTTGGGTGCAGAATATTCATGTGATATTCCTTAGTCACTATAAAATTTCTCAAAACTGCTATTTTCAAACACAGAATCATGATCACTACGGATCTTAGTGACTTGTAACTCTTTTTCATTTTGGATACGTTTGAGTACCTTTTTTACTTCGTCAAGAGTTTTAAATTTCTCTCTTAAGAAAACTACCCAAGTATACCTGGTAAAGACATTTATAATGACCAGAATATACTTCTTGCCACCTCGACTGTCCGTTTTAGTTGGTCCAATGAGATTCATGTGGAGAAGTTCGAGTGGTTTAGAAGTGGCATTGGAATTTATCTTTTTCTGAACTCTCCTAGTTTGTTTACTAATCTGGCACTTGCCACATATCTTATCCCTTTCTTTATTTTGGATAGACCTCTTACCAATTCACTTTTTCTAAATCTATACAAGTTGCGGTAGTGTACATGTCCTAGGCGCTTATGCCATAACTCGGTCTCATCGGTATGAACAATGTAACACGATAGCTTAGATGAACTTGAGTCACTAACTATATAGCAGTTCTCAGAAGTTCTGTAACTAGTTAATATTACAGAACCATTCTTATTTAAGATTTCACATTTTTGGTTTGAAAATTTTACACTATGATTATTATCGCAAATTTGAGAAATGCTTAGTAAATTATGTTTTAAACCTTCTACACAAAACATTCTCAAAAAGAGGGAGGTTATGGAGTTGAACCGTACCTTGGCCAACAGTTTTGCAGTTGTTACCATCACCGAATGTGACTGAACCATTAGTCATGTCTTTAAGACTGGTGAACAAACTGTTGTCACCTGTCATATGTCTGGATCAACCACTATCCAGGTACCACTTTGAATGGCTCATGGCTTTGAATGTGGTGTGGGCAACTAAATAAGCAACCTTTGGGATCCATTTCATTACAGTTTTGGGTTTAGGAACATAGTTAGTCTTTTTCTATTTATAGTTGTTATACGTTCTACCCACTGAGTTAGATTTTAAGAGCTCCTTAAGCAAGTCTACAATTTTCTCAGCTAAAGGATTACGGTTATGATTTTTATAGTTGTGATGGTTCTTTTTAGGATTTAAGGACTAAAAATTTTTAGTCATTTTAAAAATATTTTGATTCAAACATTTCCCTTTTAATTTAGAAGACTCTCCTTTAACAAATTTTAGAGGAGTATTCCTATATTTGGGAGGAGATTTTTATCGTAGCCTAATCCAGATCGATCACCACATTTTCTAGATCCGGATAGAAGTTTTTCTAATTTAGGGTTACCTTGGGCATACATCCAAGTATCCTGCAAACTCAAAAGTGAAGAGACTTCTAGTTTTAGGTTTTCATTTTTAGATTTTAAGTTTTCAACTTGGATGTTTTGAAATCTAACTCACACTTAGTTTTTCCAAAGCAATCTAAAAGGTGTGATTTTTCCAAAACCAGATTATCAAAATTCTCTTTTAATTTTAAAAACTTTTCTTTCTAAAGTTTTAATTTAACAACTATTTTACAACTTTCCCTGTATAGGGCATCATAAGCATCCTGAAGATCTTCTTCATTCTCATGATCACTTTCCAGATTTTCTTCACTGGTTGCATCATTATCTGAGAAAGTGAACTTGGCTAGAGTCATTAGGGCTTTAACATTATTACCCGACTCGGTTTCAGAATCTTCTGACTCAGAAGAAGCTTCAGAGCAGGAAGATTCATCCCATGTAGCCAACAAACCTTTCTTTTTTAGGTTTGTCCTTTTTAGGACATTTGTTTACTAGATGCCCATATTCATGGCAGTTGTAGCATTGGTTGTCTTTTAAAGATTTCCAATTTTTAGATCTTAATCTTTTCTTTTGAATAGGTTTTTGAACATCAACCCTCTTTTTACTTTTGAAAATCTTATAAAACTTTTTAACTAAATGGGCCATATCATCTTCAGAAGTGTCTAAATCAGAATTATTATTTTCATGAGAAATACTTTTAGAAGACTTAAGGGCTATAGATTTACCTTTCAAAGCTTTAAAGTTTAACTCGTAGGTTTGTAAAGAACCAACTAGTTCTTCAACCTGCACATGATTTGTATCACGAAATTCCTGAATGGCCATGACTTTCGAATTGAACCTTTCAGGTAATGAGCATAGTATCTTTGCACAGACTTTGGTTTCTGGGATGCTATCTCCAAAACCCCACATAGAGTTGACTATGTTGTTCAACTTAGTATAGAAATCCATGAATGTTTCACTTTCTTCCATACATATTTCCTAAAATTTAGTGGTGAGGATTTGTGGTTTAGATTTCTTGATAGTAGTCATACCCTCGTGTGTCATTTCTAAGATATCCCAGGATTGTTTCGTAGTATCACAAGATATAATTCTTTTGAATTCATCTGGTGATAGTGCACAAGTGATTGCATTTAAAGCCTTAGAATTGGCACTACTCTCAGTTCTCTAAAGAGTGGTCCAAGTGCTATAAGGAGCAACTTTTAGAGTTTTTGTTCCATCAAGGCCTAGAACTTGACCAGTATGTGGAGTCCATTTAGTTACTGTAGCTTGCCACAAATTCTCATCAATAGACCTCAAAAATATTCTCATTCTGGCTTTCCAATAAGCATATTTAGAGCCATAAAAAGGTGGAGACCTAGTGATAGAAAGGCTATCAAAATTTGACATCTTAAATGCTCAGATCGATTAGCTCAGGAATTAAATCCAAATAAACAAGCTATTAGGTTTTGATACCACTTGCAAAGGCCGAGCAATATGTCCTAGAGGTTAGGGGGGGGGGGTGAATAGGATAATGCCAAATTAAAAATAATAAGGGAAATAAAGACAACAAGATAGCCAATTAAATGCAATTAACCAAAGGAAATAACAACCTCAAAAATTAAGTATTGAGAGGTTGATACAAACTTGGTTCTAAGGACAACCTAACACCAAAAACCAATGGTTTATGGCAGGACAACCTTACTAGAACGTCGGTGAGTATTAAAAACTCAAACTAAAGAGGAAATGAAAGAAATAGAATCTAATCCATTACAGCATTCACCACACAATGCTAAAATGTAAAGATTACAACATTCACATCCACAAATACATCCCACAATCTTAAATCACAAAAGATACAGAAATAAACCAGGCATCCACCAAACACAAAGAATTATGGTGGTTCGCTTGTGTGTACACAATTGTTAAACAACAGCCACACAACTACTCCACTCCTCATATCCACTCCTCGGGATATTAACGTTCACTAATCCAAAATAGGTTTTTCAAGGTTCACCTAAAACCTTCACAATTGTGTCTTTCAAGTGGGCTTACACAATTCAAAAACCCCATGCTCTGAGTTTTCTGGATCACCTCAGACAAACCACAAATGGAGATTTTCTGGAACAATCTCACGAGCCAAACAAAAAGAATTGAATTACAGAAAAAGTATAATATTTATCTGTATGACGATTCTGAAACAGCCCAGTAGAACCAACTTGATGACGACGTAGATGTTCAATGTTCAATCTCACAAGTATATAGGGTTCTAAGTCTAGATGATTCTTAATTAAATCAGCAAGGGCTTTGCTTTGATTTTGATCTCATAAAAGGGTAAATCAAATATCCCTTTTCAACGTAAGAATGGAATAGAGAATCAAAATCAAAATACAAGAGCTACTTTAAATAATCTTAAATATGCATAAAATAGCTTAGAATGTACTGAAAATTAACTCAGAGTGATTGCTTAAGAATGATAAGAATTGAATAGAAAACTCTGAAATTCGAGCACTATTTATAGGTGAAAAATCGGTTCGCACGACTAGCCTTTGAATAGCTACAACTGGTCTTATCCAAACAGATTTTCAAAAATTCTGTCGCGTTAAGATTTTTCAGATGCACCACTGGCCTTGTGGGTCCCACGACTGGTTGAGTGGCTAACTCGACTGGTCGTGGACACTACACGACTGGTCGTGTAAGTCCAGATTACTCGCTGGAAAACGAGTTGAGCACTGCACGACTGATCAAGAACTATTCACACGACTGGTCAAGCAGTTTCCAGGACTGGTCATAGACTAACAGAAAATTTTTATAAATTTATAACAAATCTTAGACTGGTCGAGGAAATTCTAGGACTAGTCAAGCCAGTGCTAGGGCTAGTTGAAAGAACAAAATTTTACACTTATAAAATGACCAAAATAACCGACCGAAAGTATGAAATGATCTAATCATGATCTAAGGTCAATCTAGGTCAATTGTACCTTACTTGTGAAATAGAACATATGAACCATCAAACTATCGATCACTTCAGTAACTTTAATTCTTGCGATCTTCAATTCTTAAACTTGACATATCAAACATAGTCTTCAACTAGGTCTTGAGTTCTTAAACTTTTCTGGTTCCAAATCTTAAACCACAATGTTCTTGAAAACTAAGTCTTCAATTTCTTCCAGTTTGAAGATCTTGGTAAGTTCATTGTAGATATCGACAAGGTAAATTCAGCACGAACAGAACAAATGTCGAAGATTCAATGTGAACAGATGCACAAGCTTGATACACATCAAGATACAAACTTGAATTGGTTTGGCACACCAAAATTTGACAATACTTAGGGTTTATTAATATAGCACTTTCATGGGGGATGTTCAGTTTTTGCATATATAATGAAGATTGTAATTTATGCAAATGTGGTGAATGCTTGTAATAAATAGCTCTCTTGTCTCTTGCTTCGTTTGAGATTTTAATCCTTACAAACGTTCGTGAAATCAGGTTGTCCTACTTAAAACTTTGTTTTTGGTGTAAGGTTGTCATACGAACTAAGTTTGAATCAATTTTTCAATAATATTGCTATTGAGATTTATGATTTATTCTGATTTATTTATTATTTTAGTACTTTAAGTTTTTATTTGACATAGTCTTATTCACCCCCCCCCCCTTCTCTAGGATTGTTAAGCTCGCCTTTTTCAAACGATCTCATGTGTGATTGGGAATCACCAGATTGAGCATGCCCTACTTGATTTGGGGGCAAGCATAAATATGACCCCCTACTTGTTCACACCCCAAGTATAGGTGTGATATAGTAATAATCTCGGTAAGACTGAGGTCGTATCCACAGGGACTAAACCTCGTACGTTTGAAAGAATAATAATGAATCACTTTAACTGAAACTTGTAAAATTCAAAGGTGGGAAACTAAGTTGTCATGGATCCACTTGTAGAGATCAGGGTGATCTATGCTTGATTCACAAACACAACTGGAATCAGAGTCCTATCTTCATCCAGATGGAAGATAATACTTTAAAAATCTAAATTCGAACTTCCTTTGATATAGTTTTCAATAGAAGATAAGTATGAGAATTAGAATTGATTCCATCACAAAATCAGGCCCATGAGACAAAGCAAACAATAGAATTTAACCAATCACACTCAATCTAAGAGAGTTACAAACGTAGGGGATGATTCCATCATCTAACCATGCCTAGGAGACGATGGTGAATAATAGGGATTCCTAAATTCACAAACCCTGTAATGCTAAGAACATGCTTAAAGCTATCGCAAATCCATTGTAATATAAGTCACAACAAACCATTAAAAACTAAAAGCATTCCTATTAATCAAACTAGAATCAAAGTCACTTAAATGTAACATAAATCAAAGTAATAGAAGACCACCCATCACACTACAAGCTTCACCTCTTAGCCCTAGCAAAGAGGTTTAGCTCGTCATAGACATGATGAACTAAGTTCTCTTTTAAAAAAAAACACATTAAAGGAAAAGGAGAAAAACTAGAAGAAAGAGGGAGAAAACTCCCTAGCCAGCCTGCTCTCTCTCTTCTTTTCTTGCTTTCACTCCACGTCCCAGCTCCACACCGGATGCCTCCACGACTGCCCTCCTACTTGGATGAATCTCTCTCTCTCTCTCTCTCTCTCTCTCTCTCTCTCTCCTCCTTTTATAATAGCAAGGGGGAGGTTCGTGTTGCTAAAGTCGGCACAGCTTTATGCAGTAAGAAGCAGTGCATAAGTCCTTACGCAACTGGTTTTGGTGCGACAACCCTTAGAAATTGACTTGTGTCGGATCAGCTTTTGAATGGCGAATTGTCCTAGCCTTCTGATCTGACTTCTTGGATGGGGTCGTGGCCACCTGTTGCAGCATTGGATGATCTGGATCATGGATTCAGCCATGCCATTGATCACATAATGGCCCCACAACGCTAGTTTTCACGGACTTTCATAGGCCCGCGTACGTTTCTTGCGTTTAGGGATTGGTGGGACCCAATATTGAAGTCAATGGAGAAATCCACTCCGTCCATTGGATGCATGGTGAAAAACCACTCGAGAAGGGGTGGTTTTTATCGAGTTATAGTGTGGCCCACTGTGTCTTTGTTCCCGCCGTCCATCTCATGTTTTGGATGAGATTCTCGTGTGTACTCGTGCATGGGGTCAAAAATCCACCTTGACGATGGTCACGCCCCTCCTCTGGACACAATGGACCACCCAAATCATCAAATCTAGCAACGTGTGGGGCCTACTAATAAAAAACGGATGACTAGCACCCGCCCGCTGGTCTGCAGCGCATGAGAGAGACAGGTCAGCTCGTCTTTGACCGGGCTGACCATCCAGTGCACATCTGGTGTTGTATAGGTGGTGTACACGCGTTGTACACATAGGGTCCAGCGTGATGTATATATAAAATCTGCTCCATCCATTCATTTTGTCGTCCCTTTTAAGGGGTTGAGACCAAATTTGAAGTACATCCAAATATCAGGTGGGCCCCGGATTGATGATTTATGGGCTGATCTGTCCGTTGGGCCATTTCCACAAGGATTAAATGTCTGAAATTCGATGTGTAGAGTTAATTTATGGTCCTCAGGCCATATATAAAGTTTCGAACCAAACAGATGGTGGGAACCCCGTGATCTTGCATTCTGGACAATTTTCAGGCCCGTTTAACGTGGATTGCTTGATTTTCTCAGATCTTTGGCGTGTAAATTCCTCGATCTTTGTCCCCTAGGGTCCATCCCTTGCCTTGGTGATTTATAAACATTAAATCAATGCATTTCGCATACTTTTTCAGTCCAAACACGATTAAAATAGTACGTAAAGAATCATGTGATAACTGGGGTCTAATATGCAATATTTGACCCTCAACACAATCCCCAACCAGCATTTTTCTAGTCCCGAGTAAAGTATGTGAAAAATAAGTTAAGAACTACAGGATAATTTCTATAAACATGAGTGATTTTTGAAAAGCAGTAAAATTCCAAGATACATCAATGTTGGGCATTACCTTCTCCTAAACTCAAGTGCATAGTAAACTTCATAGTCAACTACAAAGTATAAATCCATTGATTAGAACAATTCTAAACATTGAGTTCCATGGGTGTATAGTGCAACCCTAACTTATCACAATTAAGAATTCAATTCTAAATTTTCATAATAACATTGATAATCACAAGAGTATTCAGGATAACCATAACCTAAACCAAAGCTTGCCTTACGATTCAATTTTTCATTCTTCCACCTTTTGATTTTTTCATCAATGGCTTTCACGCTATGTCAATCTCTGTAAAGATCTTTAATAGGTAGCCCTTTTCGACGACCTCTGTTTTTTAGCTGGGTATTCTTTCTCTCTTTTTCTTTTCAATTCTTTATATTAAACATGATGGACAAATTCCCCAGGTCGGTTCCTTCCATGCTTACTAATCACCAAGTTAACAACTCAATATCAAATTAAAACCTTAATGTGTAAGCGAGATGTGACATGTGAAATCATGACTCAATCAATGTTTAAAACTTCGAATCATAGATTACTAATTCGAACTTATCTGTGAAATCTAACGGATAATTGAATCCAAAAGTCGTAAATCACTAACATTACGTATCTTATACTTCTCAAATCATGACTATCCTTTAAAATCACTCAAATTCAAAAGAATTTCCAGAAAAAATATCAAAAATTTTCACAATTTTTGCTCAAGACTGAGAAAACACTGATTAGGTAACCTAATCTCCCATCCCCAACCTAAAACCTACATTGTCCTCAATGTAAAAGATATATGCATGCAATGCATGAGAGACAATGAAAGTTAATGAGAAGTGATGGAAAGATAATACCTGATGACGGAGTTAAGTGGCTTTTTCCCAAAGAGATTTCATTGTGAAGTGGGTCAGCACAAGAGTAAATTAACGAAAGCAAACTAACCTAACGGCATAAAACTGACTATCCTAGAACGATATAAAGAAAACTACCCTAGTCCTATGAAAGTAGGGGAAAAGCTACTCAGTCATGCCGCAAGGTTCCTCTTCTAGCCAATATCTGGATAAATTTCTCAGTAGGTTTCTCAACGGGATCATCCAAAAGCCCTTTTTGCAATAGGCTTGGATACCCTGGAGCATGAATGTCCAGAGAAATTTATAGTCCTCATAAAAAATTTGTCGTTGATTCGCCTGAGGTATCCAAAGTATATATGATTCACCTATGACAAAAAAAAGTTTCAAAGTTAGTATCTCATGGTGAATCAGAGACTACAAGTAAATAAAAGTCAGAAAACTTCTCAGAAAGTGATGTAGTCTCGACATATTCTGAAGTATCAGACTTCGGTTCAATTTTCAGCCCCCCTCCCTTAATGGTGAACAGTTAGGATCTGGGGAAGAAGGGGCTTCAGAGTAAGGGTTCTCTCGGTTAGTAACAACTATCGAGATATTCTCTTACGAGGAATCCACTATTTCTTTAATCATGGGATCATTTGAATTTAGAAAGTGTGCCAAGCAATCATCCAAAGAATTGAAAAATTCAGCTGAGAGTGACTCATTGTCCATATTGAAGTATGTGATGATCTGCGCAAGGATTTCATTGTCTCTGGAAGTGGATGGAGGCATGCTCTCTTGCTCTTGCCCTGCATAGACAAGTTGAGGATCAATAAGCGACGCATTGATGTGAACACTCTGTTCATTGAAGCTACTCTATAGAGGTATTAAATCGTTAAAAGTGTAAAACTCAGATGGTGGCCTCAACTGGGTGGTTTCAACTTTCAGAGTCATATTAATCGACTCGTCCATCTCCCGAATCATGTCATCATTCAATTAAGGGGAGTGGTCTAAACATGCCCAACAAAGGTTGGAAGGTTTAGGTGAAAGTGGTTCATCATCTACATTTAAATTAGTCATGTCAGATGGGTGGAGTAAATCATTATGGTTAACCACTTCCTGTACCTCTTGATCATTGACTTGGATCAAACTTGAGATTGATTCTAGAGGAATTTGGGTTGCACATTCATAGTCGTCATCCTAATACTCATCATCTTCCAATTCAGTGCAGTACATACTTGGGATGGGATTACTTCTCTTACATTCTACTCCTAAATTGGGTCGAGGTTCGAATAAACTAACCTCTCCCTCATCATTGAAACCAAGTGCATCATCATCATTATATTTCAAAGACGCCCACGTTTATTGATCATTCTTTTGAACCATCATTGAGATCAACTCTTCGAAAAATTGAACCATGTGCTCATTAATATAATCCAACTCTTCATTTCAAATTCCAGAGTTCTTCAAAAATGAGTTAGGATCACTTTCCTCACATTGTATTTCTAGAATGAATTGTGACTGATACGAATAAGCTTCTAATTTCTTATCGATGAGTAATGCAAGTGCTTCTATGGCTTTTCTAAGGCCTGAACAATCTTCTAATAGTTTTCTCATATCCGCAGAAGAGTTTGTGTCACTTCGAAGTGACTCCTCTTGGATCGTTTCTATTTAGATCTCAAAGGTAGGGTATCCAAGAGAATAATCATTATAACATGTTGTTGGTTCATATTCCCAATTTTGATGTTTCCATTGGTTATAGTCATACGGATCATATGTGGGAGAATATGATGGTTGATAATAGTCCTCATTCCCATAATTATGATTGCGTAATGACTTCTTAACCGATGGAGCATAATATTCCAGTCGGTTCTTGATGATGGTTTCAAAAAAATCTTAAGATAGAGGTTGAATTTCATCATAATCATTATACATTCCTCCCCAATATCGCTTATCTATCTCCGCATATTGACATACCCACTCTTCCATGGTGAAACCTTAACTCAAATCTAATTCGAAAAGAAAATAAAAGAAAAGAAAAATCCTGCAAAAGAAAAGCAAGAGAAGTTAGAAAGAAGTCACCATATTAGAAGTTCTTATGTTAAGATCCTGCAAAAGAAAACAAAAGAAATTAGTTTCTAAAGATAGAAATTCTAAAGTTAGAAAGTAAGTTAGTTTCTAAAATTAAAAGAAAACCTAGAATTAGAAAATTTCTAAAAATAAAAAAATAAAACCCTAATCCTAAAAAAAATAGAAAAATAGAAGAATTAGAAAGAGATTGCCAATTTAGAAAGTCTATGTTAGGATCCTATAAAATAGGAAGGCTAGGTTAGTTTCTAAAAATTAAATGGAAAAACCTAAACCTAAAATTAGAAAAACCCTAATCTTAACCTAATTCTAAAATCGATTAATTTCAGAAAAATGCAACCATCAATCCCCGGTAACAACGCCAAAAACTTGTTCACACCCCAAGTATAGGATTGTGATGTAGTAATAATCTCGATAAAACTGAGGTCGAATCCACAGGGACTGAACCTTGTACGTAATCTGAAAGTAACTAGAACTAGAACCAGGCGAAGATGTAAACTAAATCAAGAAAATTTGAAAGAATAATGATGAATCACTTTAACTAAAACTTGTAAAATTCAAAGGTGGGAAACTAGGGTGTCAAGGATCCACTTATAGAGATCTGGGTGATCTAAGCTTGATTCACAAATACAACCGAAATCAGAGTCCTATCTTCATCCAGATGGCAGATAATACGTTAAAAATCCAAATCTGAACTTCCTTTGATATAGTTTTCAATAGAAGATAAGTATGAGAATTAGAGTTGATTCCATCACAAAACCATGCCCATGAGACAAAGCAAACAATATAATTTAATCAATCCATACGCAATCTGAGAGAGTTATAAATGTAGGGGAGGATTCCATCATCCAACCATGCCTAGGAGACGATGGTGACCAACAGGGATTCCTAAATTTGCAAACCCTATAATGTTAAGAACATGCTTAAAGCTATCGTAGATCCATTGTAATATAAGTCACAACAAACCATTAAAAACTGAAAGCATTCCTATTAATCAAACTAGAATCAAAGTCACTTCAATGTAACATAAATCAAAGCAATAGAAGACCAGCCATCACACTACAAGCTTCACCTCTTAGCCCTAGCTAAGAGGTTTAGCTCGTCATAAACATGATGAACTAAGTTATCTTTTAAAAAAAACATTAAAGGAAAAGGAGAAAAACTAGAAGAAATAGGGAGAAAACTCCCTAGCTAGCTCTCTCTCTCTCTCTCTCTCTCTCTCTCTCTCTCTCTCTCTCTCTTGCTTTCACTCCATGTCCTAGCTCCACACAAGATGCCTCAACGACTGCCCTCCTACCTGGATGAATCTCTCTCTCTTCTCTCTCTCTCTCTCTCTCTCCTCCTTTTACAACAGCAAGGGGGTGGTTCGTGCTGCTAAAGTTGGTGCAGTTTTACACAGTAAGAAGCAATGCATAAGTACTTACGCAATCCGATTTTGGTGCGACAACCCTTAGAAACTGACTTGCGTTGGATCAGCTTTTGAATGGCAGATTGTCCCAACCTTTTGATCTGGCTTCTTGGATGGGGTCGTGGCCACCTGTTGCAGCATGTGGACGGTCCAGATCATGGATCCGGTCATACCCTTGATCATAGAACGGCCCCACAGTATCAGTTTTCACGGACGTTCGCAGGCCTGTGAACATTTCTTGCACTGAGGGATTGGTGGGACCAAATATTGAAGTCAACAGAGAAATCCACTCCATCCATTGGATGTGTGGCGAAAAACTAGTCGGGAAGGGGTGGTTTTTATCAAGTTTTAGTGTAGCCCACTGTCTTTGTTCTCGCCGTCCATCTCACATTTTGGATGAGATTCTCATTTGTACTCATGCATGGAGTCAAAAATCCACCTTGGCGATGATCACGCCCATCCACTGGACACCATGGATGCTCTAAATCATCAAATCTAGCGATGTGTGGGGCCCACTAACAAAAAACGGATGACCAGCACCCGCCCGCTGGTCTGTAACGCATGAGAGAGATGCATCAGCCCGTCTTTGACTGGGCTAACCATTCGGTGCAAGTTTGGTGTTGTATATGTGGTGTACATGCATTGTACACATAGGGTCTAGTGTGATGTATATGTAAAATCTACTCTGTCCATTCATTTTGTCGCCCCTTTTGAGGGGTTAAGACCAAATTTGAAGTATATCTAGATATTAGGTGGGCCCTAGATTGATGATTTATGGACTAATCTGTCTGTTGGGCTACTTCCACAAGGATCTAATCGCTGAAATTCGATGTGTACAGTTAATTTATGGTCCTTAGGCCATATATAAAGCTTCGAGCCGAACGGATGATGTGAACCTTGTGTTCTTGCATTCTGGATGATTTTCAGGCCCGTTTAGCGTGGATTGCCTGATTTTCTTAGATCTCTGGCATGTAAATTCCTCGATCTTGGTCCCTTGGGGTCCGTCCCTTGCCTTGGTGATTTCTGAGTATTAAATCAATACATTTAGCACCATTTTTCAGTCCAAGCTCCTAAATTCACCTTGTAACACAAACACGATTAAAATAGGATGTTAAGCATTATCATGTACATAAAATCATGTGATAACTGGGGTCTAATATGCAATATTTGACCCTCAACACTACTCAGTTTAAGAACAACTTGGTTTAGGCGAATTAAAACCCAATAAGACCACGGTCTAATTAGTTGATCGCTTGATTCGTTTACCGAGAGGGATTATAGAGGTCATGCTTGTCCAAGTTGATAAGCTCTACTATTCAGTGGACTTCATTGTTGTAGACACATACCCCGTTGTCGATATTAGTACTCAAATTCCTGTCATTCTTAGTTGTCCATTCTTAGCCAGATCAAGAGTTATAATCAATTGTAGGAATGGGATCATGAAGCCATCTTTTGGGAATATGATATTTGATTTTAGTGTATTTATATGTGCAAGCAAAAAAGAGGATGGTGATGAGGTTTACGAAATTAAATTGATTGATTTATTCATGAAAGACAACTCTATTTTGACTTTGTACTCTGATACCTTAAAGGCGTGCTTGGCCCACCACTGATCTTGATGATGATATGATTTAGGAGATGGATACCTTACTTGATGAGATGCTGGTACTTGAAACTAATTGGTGGAGGTCTGAATTTAAACTATTACCCTTAACTGACTCAAAGCCTCTGCCATCTAGTATTAAGGCACTGAAGCTTGAGTTAAAAACTTTACTTGTTAAACTAAAATATCCCTATTTGGGTCAAGATGAGTGACAAATCCAATGGTAATTTCTTCCTACTTGGATAAGGAGGAAGAGAGGAAGTTGATTTCTACTCTCAAAGAGCATGAAAAAGCTCTTAGATGGACTATTACGGATCTCAAAGAAATAAACTCCCTAATTTATACTACCACATTCACCTCAAATATAATGCAAAAACATATAATCTGTAAGTGCTATATTTGTAATTCGAGCACCCGGTATTGTCAAATTTTGTTGTGCCAAACCACTTGGAGTCAGTATCTTGTTATGATAAGATGGAAAGTTCACCTTCAAGTCATCGTCAACTCTTCTACATCTTCAAGTTAAAGAACATTGCCAAAGATCAAACACAAGCTCAAGTACAAGAATATAAGTTCTATCTCAAGCTCAAGTCACAAGGACTCAAGCTCAAGTCACAAGGACTTAAGCTCAAGTCACCAGGACACAAGCTCAAGCTCATGTTCAAATATACAAGGACAAGCTTCATGTACTTCGAGATAAACTATCAACTGAAGTGGAGGATATTTCAATGTTCTATATTCACTTATAAGGTATGAATGACCCTAGATTGACCATAGGTTAGGTCATATTGATTGCATACTTAATTTGGGTCATTATATAAGTTTATAGGCTTTTTCTTAACTAGTCCTAGTATTTGTTCGACTAGTCCAGGCACTAGCTCGACCAGTCCAAGAAGTTTCTCGACTAGTCCAAGATTTGTTGAGAATTTTTGGGAATTTTTGGTTATGGCTCGACCAGTCATGCACACTGGTCGACCGGTCGAGTGAATAGTCTAGACCAGTCGAACAAGGCTCAACTCAAACTCCAGCGACTTAATTTTTACTCACTTGACCAATCGAGTGCATTGCTCCACTCGACCAGTTGAGCAAGCCACTCGACCAGTCGAGTAACAAGTTTTTCCTATCGCACCAAAAATTTTAAAAATTGGTTGGTGCTTCGACCAATCGAACCGACCTTTAGACTAGTTGAGGGAACAAAATTTTTATCTATAAATGGAGGACGAATATCAGAGTTTTTCATTCATTCCAAGCCTAATCAAGTCATCACTCTGAGAGATAAGTTCCTGCAATTGTAAAGCTATTACTTGTTCATTTTAGATTCTGTTATAGCTTTTTGTATTTGATTTTGAGATCTCATTTATTCAATTCTATTCTATTAAAAGGGAATTGTGATTTACCCTTTTGAGATCAAAATCAAATCAAGCTAGCCCCAAGTTAATTTAATTTAAAAATCATTTAGACTCAGAACTCTTTCATTTGTGAGATTGGAGATTGAACATCTACGTCTACATCGAATTGGTTCTACCGGGCTACATCAGAAGAAGAATCTTCAGATAAGTATTTCAATTTTCTGCTTTTGTGGTTTGTGAGATTCAGCCAGGAAAAACTCATTGTGGGGTTTTTATGATTGTGTAAGCCCATTTGAAAGACACAATTGTGAAGGTTTTAAGGTGAACCTTGGAAAACCTTATTTCTTAGTGAAAGCCAATATCTCGTGGGTGAGGATATTGGGAGTGAAGTAGTTGTGTGGCTGTTTGTAAATAGTTGGTGTACACACACGAAACACTGTAATTCTCGGAGTTTGGATGATGATTGTGACGTATGTGTGGTGATGAATGTTGTAATTTTCTTTATGTACTTGCAGTGAATGTTGTAATAACTTATTTTATTTCCTTTTTGTCTTTATTAGTTTGATTTTTTAATACTTACCAACATTCTAGTAAGGTTGCCCTACCATAAGCCTTTGATTTTTGGTGTTAGGTTGTCCTTAAAACTCAGTTTGTATCAACCTCTCAAGACTAGTGCATTTGAGGTTGTTATTTATTTGTGCTATATATCTTTGTATTCATCCCCCCCCCCCCCCCCCCATGCTCTAGGACTTAGAGCTCGGCCTTTTCAAGTGGTATCAGAGCCTAATAGCTCATTCATTTGGATTCATTTCCTAAGCTAACTGATCTCGAGCATTTAATATGTCAAATTTTAATAGCATCTCAATTAGTAGGCCTCCACCTTTTGATGGCTCCAATTATGCTTATTGGAAAGGCCGGATGAGGGTCTTTTTGAGGTCCATCGATGAGAGCGTGTTGCAAACCACAGTGACAAGATGGAACCCACCCACGTCTGAAGTTCTAGGCACTAATGGAACTAAGTTTGTTAAAGTGACACCTTATTATTCATGGACCACTCTTCAGAAAAATGAGAGTAGCGCCAATGCCAAAGCTTTAAGTGTAATCACTTGTACACTATCACCAGATGAATTCAAAAGAATTATATCTTGTGATACTGCAAAGCAAGCTTGGGATATCTTAGAAATGACACACAAGGGTATTACTATCGTCAAAAGGTCAAAACTTCAAATCCTCACCACTAGGTTTGAGGAAATACGTATGGAAAAAAGTGAAACATTCATGGACTTCTATACTAAATTGAATGACATAGTCAACTCAATGTGGGGTCTTAGAGATAGCATCCGAGAAAGTAAAGTTTGTGCAAAGATACTACACTCATTGCCTGAAAGGTTCAATTCTATTGTGACTACCATTCAGGAACTTCGTGACAGGATAATATGAGGGTTGAAGAGCTTTTGGTTCTTTACAAACCTATGAGTTAAATTTTAAGGCTCTTAAAGGTAAGTTTATAGCCATTAAGTCATCTAACTGTATTTCTCAAGCTAATACTTGTAATTCTGATTGTGAAAATTCAGAGGATGATATGAAATTATTAGCCAAGAAGTTTTATAAGATTTTCAAAAGAAAAAAGAGAGTTTATTTTCAAAAACCCTCTGAGAAAAAAAAGAGTAAAACTAAAAATTAGAAATCTCTTAAAGACGACCAATGTTTCAACTGCCGTAAATATGGGCATTTGGCAAACAAGTGTCCAAAGAAGAAAGGTATGTTGGCCACACGGGATGAATCGTCTTACTCTGAAGCTTCTTCTGAGTCAGATGATTCTGAACCCAAATCGTCTAACGAGGTCAAGGCCTTAATGACTCTAGCCAGAGTCACTTCCTCAAATATTGTGATTCAACTTATGATGACAATCTGAGGAGTGACCCTGAAGACGATAATGATTTACAAGATGCCTATAATGCCCTATACAGGGAAAGTTGTAAGATAGCTGTAAAACTTAAACTTCAAAAAGAAAAGTTTTTAAAATTAAAAGAAGACTTTAAAAACCTAGTTTTAAAAAAATCACATCTTTCTACTTGTTTTGAAAAGGCTAAATGTGATTTAGATTTCAGAACGTCCCAAGTTGAAAATCTAAAATCAGAAAATGAAAAACTAAAACTAGAAGTCTCTTCTCTCTTGAGTTCAAAGGATACTTGGAGGTATGCCCAAGGTGATTCTAAACTAGAAAAATTGTTAACCGGATCAAGGAAATGTAGAGATAGATCTGGTCTGGGCTATGATAAAAATATGCCTCTAAAAATTAAGATTACTCCTCCTAAGTTTGTTAAAGGAGAGTCCTCCAACTCAAAAGGTAACAGTCTGAATCAAAATGGTTTTAGAAATCCTAAAACTTTTCAAACTACCAAACATAATATAACCATATCAATCATAGAAATTAGGATTATAACCCCTTAGCTAAGAAGATTGTGGATTTACTCAAGGGGTTTCTGAAATCTAACTAGAATGGTAGAACTTATAACAACTACAAGCGTAGAAAAACCAACAATGTTCCAAAACCCAAAATGGTAATGAAATGGGTCCCTAAGGTTACTTGTCTAGTTACCCACATTGCTTTCAAGGCTTCGAGTCAATCAAAGTGGTACCTAGACAGTGGTTGCTCTAAACACATGATAGGTGACAAAGATTTGTTCACCAATTTCAAAGATATGAGTGATGGTTCAGTCAAATTTAGTGATGGTAGCAACTGTAGAATAATTAGCCAAGGTACAGTTTAACTCTTCAATCTTCCTCCTTTTGAGAATGTTTTATTTGTAGAAGGTCATAAACATAATCTCTTAAGCATTTCTCAAATATGCAATAATAAACATAGTGTAAAATTCACTAATCACGGATGTGAGATTTCTAATAAGAAAGGTCTGTGATATTGACTAGTCGCAGAACATCTGAGAATTGCTATATAGTCAGTGACTCTCGCTTGTCTATCATGTTACATGGTCCAACCAATGAGACTGAATTATGGCATAAATGTCTTGGGCATGTACACTACCGAAATCTACATAGACTGAGCAAAGCTGAGTTAATAAGAGGTCTACCCAAATTAAAGAAATTGTATAAAATTTGTGGCGAATGTCAAATTGGGAAACAAACTAAGAGTAGTCACAAGAAAGTGAACTCCAGTGCCACATCTAAACCCTTGAACTCCTCCACATGGATCTCTTAGGACCTACCAGAATAGAGAGTTGAGGTGGAAAGAAATATTTTCTGGTAATTGTGAATGACTTTATCAGATATACATGGGTAGCTTTCATAAGAGAGAAGTCTGAAACTCTCGATGAAGTGAAAAAGATACTTAAGCATATCCAAACTGAGAAGGAAACAAATGTTTCAAAAATCCGAAGTGACCATGGATCGGAATTTGATAATAGCAATTTTGAGAAGTTCTGTAGCGATCACAGGATATTTCATAAATTTTTTGCACCTAAGACACCTCAACAAAATGGGGTTGTTGAAATGAAAAACCGTGTGCTTCAAGAAATGGCCAATGTTATGTTCAATAGCATGAAATTACCTAAAAATCTATGGGCTGAAGCTATAAACACTGCATGCTATATAATAAATCGTGTTTATACTAGAAAATCAAATGATAGGACTGCATATGAACTGTGGTTCACTAAGAAGCCCACAATTAAATACTTTCAAGTTTTTGGTAGCAAGTGTTATATTTTGCGTGACTGTGAAAATTTAGGGAAGTTCGACACTAAAAGTGACGAAGGGATTGTTTTAGGGTATGCTCTAAATAGTCGAGCGTGTCAAGTTCTCAATAAGAGAACTGGTGTTATTCAAGAGTCTATTATAAAAGTGCCTTGGTTTGTCAATTAGCGTGAGTGTTGAGTCAGTCAGACTGTAGAGACTCATAGGAAGATCAATTCAACCGTCTCTCTCAATTGAATGTATGAAAGTTCATCACAAGTAAATCTAAGCCTCACATCTCATGTCCCAAAACACCAGGTATATAAAACCCTTAAAATAAACTAAAACATTATAGAGTTTTTAAGATAAGAAAACTTTTTCAAAATAGAAAAATTCTCTATGTTTTCTTGCTTTGTCGATTTTATTGATACACATCTCAATATGATCGACCTGCGCCGTCGATGTCCTCGATACCTAAACGATATCATCGGAATGAGGACAAAAGTATCCAGCAACCACATGAACATCTGGACGGATTTATCGATGTATCGATATACCTGTTCATATCATCGATATTCAAGTCTCGAGTCCATCGAAGGTGACTCGATAAAATCGGCAGGCAGATCTCCGGCGCCCCTATTTTTTCTTAAGAATATCATATATTCATCGATATATCGAAGCCTCCTTGATACCATCGAAGTTCAAATCTCGATGATATCGAAAGGCTCTCGATGATATCGGTCTTGTGCGCCAAGTTCTTCCAATAAAATATTTCAGGTTAGTTTATTTATGATTGGGGGTCTCTCGATTGAGTTAATATTCAAATATCAATAATATCAGTATGGTCTCAATTACATCGAACATTGATATAAAATGTCCAGCAAGATTAAAGAAAAATCCATTGGATTTATCGATGCATCGACACGGGTATCGATCTCATCGACATTCAAATTCCGATGATCTCGATGGTCCCTCAATCATTCTTGTAAACTTGAAATATTTCATGTCAAGTCTCTCTCATTATTCAAATATTGATGAATCGACACTAGTATCGATTGTATCAGAGTTTGAAATCTGATGTCATCGACACTTGTTTCGATCCCATCACCAGCTGGCAAAAGGTTTCAAAAGTGTATGACATTGAGTTTGTGTCACCGAGCGGCCAGTCGATGCTATCGCGAGTATACGCTCGATGATATCGAACTCTGTCATAAATGTGACCGTTTTATATCTGTTAGAACCTTTTGCTTATATATAGAGGGCTTGTCTATTATTGTTTGTAGAGAAAGAAAAGAGTGCTTTTGTGTGTTTTACCTTAGATCATATACCTTACGCCCTTTCTCTCAGGGAAGTTCATCCTCTAATCCACCCTCATCATTGACATTCAATAGAGTGGATTGGGGAATGAACTTCTGCATTCAAGGATCCTCCAGTTACTACCTTAATGGTAAATCATTAAGCTGGGATGGATTGAATGCATAATCGGAATCAATCTATCTTCCTTATAGGAAAACCTTTTATAGAGTAGGATTTCGTCTTAACCTTGACCCAGCCTTAAGCCTCGCATTGGTACATCATTTGTGTTGTAGATCAAGGAAGCCGAAGATTCTTCATCAACAAGGAGGAGATCTTTGTCAATGTGCTGAATGAGACTCATCCACTTATTTGTAAGTTATTAGAGTCTAGAGGACACTTGTGATCGTTCATTTTTAGGATTGGGTCTTAAGTGTTTCTCACCCTTACAAGCCCTCATAGGAGGCCTCTAGTGGGAGTGTACGTGGTGGGTGCGTTGTATAGACCCTTGCTCTGTGAAGAGCATAAACATCTAGTTGAAGGTGAACCTGTCTAAAACCTTAGGTTTGAGGTGATCCGAGTGAAACCTCCGTTAGGGTCTTATGGAAGATCCTTGGCCATTGTGCCTAAAAGTGAGTGCGTTGTGTTGACCCTTGCTCATGAGAGCATAAATAGTCAGCCTTGGTGTAGGTTGTAAAGGTTGAAGGTGAACATAATTTAAAACCTTAGGTTTGAGATGAATCGCTGTGAAACCTCCTTAGTGAAATTCGGCACACTCAAAGGTGAGTGCGTCTGTCGGATGTTGAGTAGACTGATCGTCGAACCACTATAAAATGACTGTGTTTAAGATTGATAATTGTTCTTAATTATTTGTGTGATTTCATTAACTGTCTTCATATCTACTCACACTTCACACACAGTCACATCCATCATAAACTATAACTTGTCTCTCGTTTATCATTGAAATAGTTTTGTGATTGGATCCTCAATTTGACTTAGAAGCCATTTGAGTTACCCTGATGATATCATGATGTTTGTCATCCTATTCATTCAGGATTAGTATAATAGGATTTTAAATAAATCATAAAAAATTTAAAAGGTCCTATTCACCTCCCTCTAAGACATATTGGCATATTCCTACTTCGACTAAAGCAGTCTTCACCGCTATTTTAATTGGTATCTAAGCGGGTCTTTCTTTAAGGGTTTCACCACCTAGATTGTGATCTTGACTGAAGTTAGAATCATGATAAAAAAGGTCCCAGAGGATGTGACAAATCAAAACAATTGCCTTGTAATCCATACTACTCTGAAAGCTGACAATAGTTCAAAATGGTACCTTGATAGTGGATGCTCCAGACACATGACTGGTGATTAAACTCACTTTTGTGAGTATTCAAACTTTGATGGAGGTTCAGTCACGTTTGGAGACGGTAGCTCAGCCAAAATAGTTGGACAAGGAACAATAGTTGTACCAAGTCTTCCAAAAATCAAACATGTTCTCTGTGTAAAAGGCCTGAAACATAATCTTCTCAGTATCTCCCAAATCTGTGACAAGGAACATCTGGTCACCTTCTCAAAAGATGTGTGTAGAATTTTAAATCATATAGGAAAATCTCTCATAACAGGTTTACACACTAGTGATAACGGTTATGTCATTGAAAGTATAAATGAGAGTGTGTTGTCCACAAAATGTAATATAGGTGTAAAAAATGAATCCAAATTATGGCATCAAAGGTTGAGACATGTTCACTACCGGAATTTAGATAGGCTTAGCTCAAAAAATTTGGTTAGAGGTCTTCCCAAGATTAGAAAAGAAGAAAAAATTGTTTGTGGCGAATGTCTAAAAGGAAAACAGGTAAAAGTTGGTCATAAAAAGATAACCACCATAGCAACAACAAAACCTTTGGATCTGCTACATATGGACTTGCTTGGTCCTACCAAAGTAGAAAGTCATGGCAAGAAAAGATATTTCCTGGTGGTAGTAGATGACTATACCAGATTTACTTGGGTCTCATTCCTTCGAGAGAAATCGGATGCCTTTGAAGAATTTGTAATCCTGGCAAAATGACTTCAAAAAGAAAAAGGATATGGCATCAATCACATCAGAAGTGATTATGGTGGGGAATTTGAAAATGAAATTTTTGAAAAGTATTGTAATGAGAAAGGAATCCGCCATGAATTCTCAGCTCCAAAAACCGCACAGCAAAATGGAGCCGTTAAAAGGAAAAATCGAGTATTACAGGAAATGGGGTCAGTTATGTTAAATGGAAAAGACATGGCAAAATTTTTTTGGGCAGAAGCTGTCAATACTGCCTGCTACATCATAAATAAAGTATATCTTAGAGCAGGTCTGAACAAAACTCCGTATGAACTATGGTATGGGAAGCTACCTAGTGTGAAATTTTTTCGTGTCTTTGGTAGTAAATGTTATGTCTTGAGAGACAGAGATCACCTAGGAAAATTTGAGTCTAAAAGTGAAGAAGGTATCTTTCTGGGGTATGTCATGAATAGTCGTGCATATAGAGTATACAATCTAAGAACCCTCACTATTCAGGAGTCAGTCAATGTGGTAATCGATGATCAATAACATGAAGAAGATACCCTTGTGAATGAATTAGACGATGATGTAGATTCATGCATACTAGATAAATTGGATGACAAAACAAATTATTGGAGATCCTAATGATGGTGTAAGAACTCGATGACAAATAGAAAATATCTATAGTCATTTCTGCTTTACCTCAAAGATTAAACCCAAGAATATTGTAGAAGCTCTTCAAGATGAACACTGGATAAATGTTATGCAAGAAGAACTCCAACAATTTCAGAGAAATAAGGTATGGCAATTGGTTCCCAAACTACTCAATACAAATGTTATTGGAACCAAATGGGTCTTCAAGAATAAATTTGATGATCAGGCAATGTAATCAGAAATAAAGCAAGGCTAGTTGCTCAAGGGTACTCAAAGATATAAGAGATTGATTTTGATGAGACATTTGCCCCTGTTGCCCATCTTGAGTCTATTAGAATTCTTATGTCTGTTGCATACGCACTAAAGCTTAAACTGTTCCAAATGGACATTAAGAGTGCTTTTCTTAATGGGGATCTTGCTGAAAAAGTTTATGTAGAACAACCAAAAGGATTTTCAGATCCTAAGCACCCCCATGATGTTTACCGTCTGAACAAAGCTCTGTATGGTCTCAAACAAGCACCACATGCTTGGTATGAACGATTAACAAAATTTCTTTTAGACCATGAATTCTGCAGAGGAAGTGTAGATAAGACACTATTTACCCAGAAAATAAAGAACTCATTGCTTATTGCACAAATTTATGTGGATGATATAGTCTTCGGTTCAACGTGTGAAGATGCTGCTCTCAAATTTGTCAACCTCATGAAATCTGAATTTGAAATGAGTATGGTTGGTGAATTAAACTTCTTCCTAGGATTGCAAGTCAAGCAACTATATGATGGAATCTCCATCTGTCAAACCAAGTATGCAAACGATTTGGTGAAAAGATTTGGTCTTGAATCTGGCCGCTCTTATCATACTCCCATGAGCACCATACTCAAACTTTCCAAAGATGTAAATGGCAAGAGTGTGGATCAACATCTCTACCGGAGTATGACAAGCAGCCTACAATATCTTACAGCTAGTTGTCCTGATATATCTTTTAGTGTGGGAGCATGTGCTCGACATCAGGCAGATCTTAAGGAATCTCATCTGACGGCTATTAAGAGGATCATTAAATACATAGCAGGAACTACCTCCTTCGGACTGTGGTATTCATTTGAAACATCCACCATCATCACTGGATACTCTGATGTTGATTGGGCTTGAAGTTTGGATGATCGAAAATCAACAAGTGGAGGATGTTTTTACATTAGAAATTGTTTAGTCTCCTGGCAAAGTAAAAAAGCAAAACTCAATATCATTATCTACTGCTGAGGCTGAATACATTGCTGCAGGAAGTTGTTGTGCACAACTCCTTTGGATGAAACAGATGTTGTTGGACTACGAAATTAATCAATCCACAATGAGTCTGTTTTGTGATAACACAAGTGCGATCAACATTTCAAAGAATCCTGTCCAACATTCTCAGACCAAGCATATTGACATTCGTCATCATTTTATCCGAGAACTTGTTGAAGACAAGATTATTATGTTAGATTATGTCTCCACAGAAAAGCAACTCGCAGATATCCTCACTAAACCTCTTGATGCAAATAGGTTTAGTGATCTTCAAAAGTCCATTGGAGTATGCACTCATTGAAAATATCCCAGTATCCATGAGCCACATAGGTAAATCTTTACACTAGGACAGTCATGGTTAGGTGTCAGCCACAAGCCTAAACCTTATGTATTAATCAAGTCAGTTTTGGAGTGTCAGATAATAACCTTCTTGAGGTCATCTGAACCTTATCGATGCATTGTTAAATACAGATCGATAAAATTGAAACTCAACACCGATGAAAGCGGAGAATCTCGGGAATGCAAAGTAATAACCAGCGGTCCGTCCCAATGGTTGGATTGATCTAGTTTTCACTAGCCATTCGCATCTCCCCTATGGTCGTCGGCACAATTTTTAATGTCATTATAGCATGTGATCGATGACATCGATGAGTGGTCGATATGATCGCAAGAGCTACTATAAGAACGAGGGTGTCATCTATTTCAAAATCTCATCGCAGGTATCTTCCCCTCTCTGATTCTTCTTCTCACACCTACCTGTCTCTCACAAGGAGAAATAATGCACAAAGGGAAAGGTAAGTCTCTTCACTCTTTACAATCAAAGATCATGCAATCAGAATCCGGTAGGCGTCAACCTATTCTGATAGAAGGACATCCATTCACCATTGTTGAACGTCTAATGCTCAATAGTGCTATTGAATCTTTTGGACTAGACTTACTTTTGGAAGTAATAGGTTGGCAGAACATCCTCAATCTTGGAGGATCGTATCAACTAGGGGTGATCCAAGAATTTTTCAATCATTGCCATGTCACTAGTAATGATCCCCCTAGCATTCAGGTCGAACTTGTACATTACTCAAAGATTATCACTCCAATCACCCTGGCTCATCTTTTAGATCTTAATGTCACTCGGATTCCAGTGACTAACAAGAAACCCAGCGGTTTGGGTGTATGGGGAGAAATAACTCATGCATTATGTCAAGGCACTACCATTCCACCAAATGATGACAATTTGCTTCACATCAACTATCTTGGACCCACCTTTAAAATTCTTCATAACATTTTTGGGTCTAATGTATATCCCTATGATGTCAAAGGAAATCATCTCTCTCCATTTGTGATTAATGTGCTATATGAAATATATCAAGAAAATCAAGTGTGCCTGCTGACTCTTCTCCTCAAGCAAATCATTCGTAAAATCCAAGGCAATTATCGAGAGAAGCTGTGCTTTCCGGTGCTCATATGCAAATTAGCCCATCATGTGAGGCTTCCTACCACATCTGATGTTGTGTATCCTGAAGTATGGTTTGGCAGTAATGCAGCTCAGGAGGCCCAATAGTTGTGTCTCTCTTCGTCTCCCCCTAGGCATCGCTTTCCCATGCCAAGGGGCGTCCAACATGCTCAACCATCGATTTAGCCTACACATGGAGGGTCCAATCGCATGCCGATGGTTAGCCCAGAGTCAATCAGGAACCGCCAGTCTCATCATTTCGAATGAAAATTTTGAACAGGATGGCAGGGATGGAGGAACGGTTGTACAACTGTGAAAGGCGCCTCACCACAATTGAAGAGAAGGTTGACGTCCTCCAGCACACTACTCAACAAATGGTGGACTTGCTTACATAGAGTAATCCTCGAGGACATTGAGCTCATGTTGATAAGTACAACTGCTGTCGGATTACCGAGCATGTTTATTTTGTACTGACTACATGTTTTACTGTGAAATCTTTGGGCAGAATTTTTTTGGATATTTTTATTGGGATAACTGTTAATGTATTGTTGTCTGGGTCAGTAAATGTTTTGGATAATGGTGGAAATGGCTGATTATAATTCACTCCTATTTACTACCATTTTTATACTTTAAAGATCCCCCGATTTATCTAATGTGGAATGCATGTGATGTCTCTTAATGATTATCTTATTTGCTATATCACTGCTTTATCTAATCTGCTATGCATACATACCTACTACAAATGATGTCTGTTAATCAACTGTTTAAACCTTTTACATCTATCTGTTGTATGCATATTCCTCTGAATGATCGTTCTCCCAAAAATTTCAAACATCAGTCAATATCATCTATTATATCTTTGGTAATGACTGACAAAAAGGGGGAGAACAATTCAAACACCCCGAATAGAAAATTGTGTATCTACTGGAATTGTGTTGCAGGTGTTAAGGGGAGCAGCTGCACCAAGACAAGGGGAGGTTGAAGTCAGGGGGAACAGATACTACGTCGTGTACATGGTTCAACTAAAAATTGTAAAATTGTGTAAAACGCATATACACACAATTTAGGATGTGTTTGTCTAGATACTGTTCTAGGGTGTTTTGGTATTTTTTCACGTAATTAACAAAGGGGGAGCTTGAAAGTGCCCTTGTTTGTCAATTAGCATGAGTGTTGAGTATGTCAGACTATAGAGCCTCATAGGAAGATCAATTCAAGCGTCTGTCTCAACCGGATGTGTACAAGCTCGCCACAAGTAAATCTAAGCCTCACATCCCATGTCCCAAAATACCAAGTATAGAAAAATCTTAAAACAAACTAAAACATTATAAAGTTTTTAAGATAAGAAAACTTTTTCAAAATAGGAAAATTCTCTATGTTTTCTCGCTTTGTTGATTTTTTCGATACACATCTCGATATGATCGAGCTGCACTATTGATATCCTCGATACCTAAACGATATCATCAAAATGAGGACAAAAGTGTCCAGCAACTACATGAACATCTGGACGGATTTATCGATGTATCGATATACCTATCGATATCATCGATATTCAAATCTCGAGTCCATCGAAGGTGACTCGATAAAATCGATAGGCAGATCTCCAGCACCCCTGTTTTTTCTTAAGAATATCATATATGCATCGATATATCGAAGCCTTCTTGATACCATTGAAGTTCAAATCTCAATGATATCGGAAGGCTCTCGATAATATCGGTCTTGGGCGTCAAGTTCTTCCAGCAAAATATTTCAGGTTGGTTTATCTATGATCGGGGGTCTCTCGATAGAATCGATATTAAAATCGATAATATCGGTACGGTCGAGATTGCATTGAACATGGACATAAACTGTCCAGCAAGCTTAAAGAAAAATCCATTGGATTTATCGATGCATCGACACGGGTATTAATATCATTGACATCAAATTCCAATGATCTTGATGGTCCCTCGATCATTCTTGTAAACCTAAAATATTTCATATCAAGTCTCTCTCATTATTCAAATGTCGATGAATCGACACTAATATCGATTGTATTGGAATTTGAAATCCGATGTCATTGACACTAGTTTTCGGTTCCCTCGACCAACTAACCAAAGGTTTCAAAACCGTATGACATTGAGTTTATGTCATCGAGCGGCCGGTCGATGCTATCGAGAGTATACACTTGATGATATCGATCCTGCTCAATGAAATCGAACTCTATCATAAATGTGACCATTTTATATCTGTTGGAACCTTTTGCCTATATATAGAGGGATTGTCTATTATTGCTGGTAGAGAAAGAAGAGGGTGTTTTTGTGTGTTTTACCTTAGATCATATACCTAACGCCCTTTCTCTTAGGGAAGTTCATCCTCCAATCCACCCTCATCATTGACATTCAATAGAGTGGATTAGGGAATGAACTTCCTCATTCAAGGATCCTCTACCTACTACCTTAATGGCAAATCATTAAGCTGGGATGCCTTGAATGCATAATCGGAATCACTCTATCTTCCTTATAGGAAAATGTTTTATAGAGTAGGATTTCGTCTTAACCTTGACCGAACCCTAAGCCTCGCATTGGTACATCATTTGTGTTGCGGATCAAGAAAGCCGAAGATTCTTCATCAATAAGGAGGAGATCTTCGTCAATATGCTAAATGGGACTCATCCACTTATTTGTAAGTTATTAGAGTCTAGAGGACACATGTGATCATTCATTCTTAGAATTGGGTCTTAGGTATTTCTCACCCTTGCAAGCCCTCGTAGGAGGCCTGTGGCGGGAGTGTACGTGGTGGGTGCGTTGTGTGGACCCTTGCTCTGTGGAGAGCATAAACATCCGGTTGAAGGTGAACATGTCTAAAACCTTAGGTTCGAGGTGATCCGAGTGAAACCTTTGTTAGGGTCTTATGGAAAATCCTTGGCTAATGTACCTAAAAGTAGGTGTATTATATTGACCTTTGCTCATGAGAGCATAAACAGTCAGCCTCAGTGTAGGTTGTAAAGGTTGAAGGTGAACCTGATTTAAAACCTTAGGTTTGAGGTGAACCGCTATGAAACCTCCTTAGTGAAATCCGGCACACTCAAAGGTGAGTGCGTCTGCCGGGAGTGGAGTAGACTGATCGTCGAACTATTATAAAATGACTGTGTTTGAGATTGATAATTGTTCTTGATTATTTGTGTGATTTCATTAACTGCCTTCATATCTGCTCACACTTCACACACAGTCACATCCATCATAAACTATAACCTATCTCTTGTTTATCATTAAAATAGTTTTGTGATTAGATCCTCAATTTGGCTTAAAAGCCATTTGAGTTACCCTGATGATATCCTAATGCTTGTCATGCCTATTCATTCAGGATTAGTATAATAGGATTTTAAATAAATCATAAAAACTTTAAAAAGTCCTATTCACCCCCCTCTAAGACATATTGGCATATTCTACTTCAACTAAAACGGTCTTCACCGCTAGTTCATATTAATGCGGTTATAGATGATCACCCGAATACACCTATCTCTAGTTTAGAAGTGATGAAGTCTCTATATTTGATAAACCAGACTCTTCATCTAGTCAAGACGACACTGAACTACGGTCAGTTAAAGACCATCCAATTGATTAAATTCTTGGGAATCCTCTCACTGGTGTACGTACTCAAAGACAATTAGAAAATATATGTAATTATGCATGCTTCACTTCCCAAATTGAGCCGGCCAATGTAAAAGAAGCACTTACTAATGAAAACTAGATAGTAGCCATATAAGATGAACTAAATCAATTTGTAAGGAATGATATGTGGTATTTGGCTCCTAGACCTAATGATAAACATATAATTGGGACTAAGTGGATCTTTAAAAATAAATCTGATGAATTAGGAAATATTATAAGAAACAAGGCAAGACTAGTTGTACAAGGGTACACTCAGATAAAAGGTATCAATTATGATGAAACCTTTTCCCCAGTAGCTCATCTTGAATATATCAGATTATTTATATCATTTGCTTGTTTCAAAAGTTCAAAATATATCAAATGGTTGTCAAGAGTGCTTTCTTGAATGGTGATTTACATGAGGAAGTATATGTAGAACAACCTAAGGGTTTTGAAGACCCTAAATACACTGATCATGTTTATTACCTGAAAAAGGCACTCTATGTTTTAAAACAAGCTCTCAGGGCATGGTATGAGAAGCTGACTACGTTTTTACTAAGTCATAACTTTATAATAGGGAGTGTTGATAAGACACTGTTTATAAAGAAACACAATGATCATATACTCATAGCACAAATATATGTTGATGATATTATTTATGGTTCTACATGCTCTAACCTGTCTACTGAGTTTACATAGTTGATGAAGTCCAAGTTTGAAATGAGCATGGTTGGAAAACTGAACTACTTTTTGGGTCTACAAGTGAAACAACTTGAAGACGGGATTTTTATTTCTCAAACCAAGTACTCTCTAAACTTGGTAAAGAAGTTTGGATTTGAGAATCGTAAAAACTTCGATACTCCTATGAGTATGACTCTTAAGCTCTCTAAGGATGCAACAGGTAAAAGTGTAGATCCTAAGTTGTATCACAGTATGATTGGTAGCTTATTATATTTAACTGCGAGCCAACCTAATATAGCATTTAGCGTAGGTATCTATGCTAGATACCAATCAGATCTTAAGGAATCTCACCTGATTGCTGTCAAGCAAATTATAAGATATGTCGCAAGTTTGACCAATCTTGGCCTTTCGTATCCATATGATACTAATGTAACATCTCAGATTTTTTGCCAATCTGGAATTAGACGTCCTTAGGCAATGGGTCGATCCTAACACCTTATTAACCTGTCAGAACTCAATCCCAAAGTCTAAAACCACTTTTGAACCCATTTCCTTCACAAATCCCACCCTTCACCACCTTGTTCTTTCAATTTTTCTAAGTACTTTTACATTAGACATTAATCTTAAGGTTTAGGTGATGAAGAACAATACTTAAACTATAAATTGTTGTAATTAGTAAACACAGAAATAAAATGGGCTTTTAACCAATACCCTGATGGAATTTCACAAAACGAATAGGTTATTTAGAACATCCGCCTCTCCTGCCTTAAGATTTCCTTCTGTTGTAATTAGGGCCTTTTAACCAATACCCTGATGGAATTTTACAAAATGAATAGGTTATTTAGAACATCCGCCTCTCCTGCCCTACGATTTCCTTCTATTGTAATTAGGGCGTGCTTTAGTAAGTATTGATAACTTGAATCACTGTATGTGCTAACTACAAAGGCCCAAGTACTACCTTAGACAGAAATCTTACAGGACTAAATCCTTTAGAAATTTGACAAAGTTAACAAAGTGCTAAACTAGATTAGCAATGAAATCCGCTTGATCCACTTTAAATACGATCTGCAAGACCTAAAACTTGTAGAATCATGGACGCTAGGTTACCCTAAAATCTAAGATCAATCTCATTACCCGACTGCTCTCAGGAGCATCTTGAAACTCTGTTTCAGATCTAGACCGCACATCGGAAGTCCGATTAACACGAAGTGAAGGAATTAGGACCGCCTTACTGGGCTTGACAACCATCTCGGAAATCAAATCCAGATAATGTCTCAGTGCTATTTGCTTGAGCTCGGAGCAGGGAGTGTGAGAAATGTGAAATTAATTAAAAATAAAATACAAATTTATGAAATCTGAGACTTGTCGCTTGCGGATCAGTATTAAGCAACCAGACCGTCAGAATCAGGCCAAATTGCACCCTCGGATCAGGGATATTTCTCCAAACCTATCCATGTACTTGGAATCTCCGATCAAGATCCACTGACCGTTGAACTGAAACTGGTCTGCCATTTGCGATCTGGAATCCCGACTGAAACGAAAACTTAGCCATACCTAGATCCAGTGTTAGTGAGCTTAAGTCCGACCGCACACAGAAAAGGGGCCTCCAGAAGTGCTCCGTTGAGATGGAACAGTCTCCCTTTGGACATAACTTAAGTATACCTTGACCTGAAGTCTATTTTGGAAAGTTTTTAGGCTATATAAGGACCTTAAAACCCTCTCTCATTCAGCCATATAAATTTGAGAGAGAAGAGAGAAAAGAGAGAGAAAGTATGAGAGAAGTAGGAGCATCTCCCTGTCATGCTTCCCTGCTGCTATACGTGTTCAACCACCTCATTTTAATCACTTTCTTGACGATTCCGGTCTCATTTCTAGGTAAGGAACCCTAACCCTAAACTGATTTGGGGTTTTGATAGTTGTATGTTATGAAATAACTAACCTAAAGCATCCTATAGGTTGCCAAACTGCCGTAAGCGAAAGCCTAGCAAATCTATTGAATTCGTTGCGATTCTATGACAAAAGGTACAGACTTTAGGTGTATAGGTTATGGTTTTCAATGCTTTCAATATCAGATAATGATAGATTCATGATCTGCATACAATTGCACATGTACAAAGTGCTGTCTATTTTTCGTTTCGATTAAATACGAAGAATATGGAATTTTGTGTATTCTAGGTATTTGTAGAAAGTACCGTATACGTATAAATTTTGAAAATGTGTTTGCCATGATTATTTGTTGTATGAACATATTATATATGTGTATAATACTTACTTGGCGAAAGGGTTCACCCTAATACACGTTTTTGCTAATGTACGTTATGTATGTGAAAAGGGTGTGTTCTAAGTGTTTGTGAAAATGACTGAATGAGTATAAAATTCTCATTTGTGCTCGCCATGACTAATTGTCATGGATATATTGATTGTTGTATTGGCGATACCCCTTTGATGAAAGGATTTGCCCTAAATCACGCCACGGCCAATATACACTATATATGATAAATTGTGTAGCCCAAGTGGTTGTGAAAATGTTCTAATGAATATGGAACTTGGATTCATGCTTGCCATGATTATCCACCGTGGATGCACGTGTGTTATCCATGGGGTAGCTCCCTAGTGAAAGGATTTGGCCTAATACCTATGTGATCAACATATGGCATGTATGTTGATGATGTAGTCTAAAATGTTTGTTGGAATGTCTGAAAGAGTAGTAGTTAGTAAATTGTAATGTATAAAGGTGTTGAGATAGGATTCTCAACTACCTTAGTAATGTATATGATTTCCTTCATATAAGTTATTTAGTTTAATCGCTTACTGTATAATGAAACGTATGCGTTTGGATTTCCTGTTTGCATTGTGTTTTATAACATGCTTGTTAATATGTTTGAATTACTTGTTTGTTTAATTCTGCTCTGATTACTTCACATGTTTAATTTGTATTTTATAAATCCATGAAGGGTGATGGGTGAGTGGTGCAACGTTTCCTTGCAACAACCCTGACAGCCCTAAGCAGACAATATTAGATATTTAATTGTATGATTTGAAATCTTGATCCATTACTGCTTTAATTGTTCTGTAATTGAGTGTGATTAGGACTATGATTATAGTCCAGACAATCGGTAACAGACTTGAGTTCGTGGTTGAGATTCATTTCGCCATGTAGGATATGTTTGACGAACCCGAGTCGTACTTCGGTTGGCGGCAGTGGTTAGGCCACACGAAGTGCTTATGCACTTCATGTCGTTCAGTTGGTTGTGCGCTCGTGCTAGTCTGGCTCATCAAGTAACCCGATCTGTCTAATGTGTATTCACCATGTTTGGACGTCATTGTTTGAACCTAGGGTACCAAACTTACCAGTGAAATCCCGTTAACCATGGTACCTCAATCTGCTAAGACTCATGAGTCGAGCATGGTGGTATGGGACACCGTGGTCGAGCTGTCAGCCTACACTGGGGCCAGGTACCTCCCCGTAGTGACCAGTGAGCAACCAGACTCATGAGCCGATTATGGTGGTATGGGACACTATATTCGTGCTGTCGGCCTACATTGATAAGGTGATGGGGGAGTGGTGCAACGAATGCATGTAACAGCCCTGACAGCCCTTTATAGTAACCTCGAGCATACTCTGAATTTGTGGTGAGGCGACGAGTTTTGCCACAGTGAATAGAGTATGAACTAGGCCTGTATCAAATTAGTGATGAACCGTTAAAAAGGTGATGGGGGAGTGGTGTAACGATTACGTGTAACAGCCCTGGCAGCCTTTATGGCGCCTTAGAACCACACTATCATATGAGATTATCTAGGTTTGACGACCCTAGAATGGATCATGTTTGGGAATGATACAAGGGAGGTACCTTAGTTTCCCAATCCTGCTGTTTGAAATGGACTAATAACAACTCGGTAATCATGCTCATCATCGCATTGCATGTGCCTGGAAGATGTGGAGCACTGAGGAATGCAAGCATGCCACGAATGTAAGATGGTGTCGCATGAGGGAGTATGTTAGTGAGGGCATGCATCATGACTGCATTCATACTCGCATTAATAAGAGTATTTAGAATTGTTGATTGTACTGCTTTATCATTACTGCTTGACTGTTTTGATAACATGTTAACCTATGCTTTATTGTTCCACTGAGTTGATTACTTACTCCCACGTTATGGGATGGTGTTGTACACACCAACCAGACTTGTTTGAGTTTCAGGTGATGGCGATGCTTATGAGGCGGAGCCGAACTTTTACGACGACGAAGATGCCTTCTTGTATGTGTTGTATTCTAGCGGCTTCATGTGAGCCGTGTCCTGATCGACGGGGCTTTCTGGGATATTGACTAGATGACACTACACCTTTGGGTATAATTTGAAATTATACTTGTAATTCATTAACCTGGTAATATTATCACACTCTGGAGACTCACTACAGTTTATATATTTTTCTATCTATCACAATCTTCCGCTTATAATTTAACTGTCTCTGAAGTATGATATGTTGTTTTGGCTTAATCTCACTCATGTTCACTACACTAATACAGACAACATTCAATCATCATTCATTTTCTTGCATAAGTGATGCGTTGGAACTCGGGAGTTGAGTGTATGCTCGACCCTCGATTTTCAGGGCGTTACAAGATGATATCAAAGCATGATTTGGATTAAACTGGACCTGGGTTATGGTCACACAACGCACTCTGACATATTCTGACTTAGGAAGGAGCGAGGGAACGTAGAAACTGACTTAGAATTTTCCAAATTCGTCGAATGGTGAAACCGACTGAAATTGACCGCTGAGAATGGGCCCGTACACACCCATGATCACGCGAAACGATCTCGAACCAGTTTTGGGCTGTCAGTCGATAGGTTTGAGTCATTTCCTAAAAATGAATGTCCTCAGGTTGTGGGTCAACCACAACACCTTACACTTAATCTCAAAGCCTAAAACCCCTTTTTATCCAATTCCTTCAAAATCTCTCCTTGCACCACTTCATTCTTTATTTTTTTCTAAATCCTTTCATATCAGATATAAATTCTAACATATAAATGATGAAGAATAGTACTTAAACAAAAATTTACTATAAATAGTAAAAATATGTATAAATTAGACTTTTGACTATTCAAACTTTGGAATCTAACTAAATAAATGGGTTAGTTGGATAGATTAGCTCCTCCTACCCCAAAATCATATGCCACACATCACATAAACTCTTTCTGGTTTACAAAGTAGCCCCGAAAATGCCTCAAATAGAGTCGGGGGCCACACTATGAAATCCGGGGGGACCCGGGACAGACCCGGGGTACCATTGGCACCGTGGAGGGTGGTGAACACCACCCTATTGCGGTGGCACCGCTGTTGGTCTGGTGGACAGCGGCGGAACCGCAGTTACCGCAGTCGACCGCGGTTAGGTTGGGCCGGGCTGGTCGGGCCGGTGTTAGTCAGGGTTGGCCCGACCCCTAGTTACATGTGGGGCCCATAAAATTGTGTGGGGGCCCCTCTTTCTTCTCCCTTTGGCCCTCTCTCTCTCGAACACTCCTTCAAGCGCTCCCTTTCCTTTCAAAATTTGATTTTCTCTCTCAAACCTCCCTTCCAATCGCCCCTTCCACTATTTTCTGTTAAATCTGGCACCCCTCTAACATTTCACAACAACACCTACCCTCTACCCTTTCTGTTTCTCTCATTTGAGCTCCTATACCCCCCCATTTGAAGCTCAAATTCGTGTAAGCTCTCTAACCCATCCATTTTCTTTCCTTTCCTTCTTCAAACCCTGCCTTTTAGGCTTTTACAATCCCTGTTAAGGCTCAAGTCCATGGAGAACCAAAAAAACTCCAGCCCCTACTCCCCCTTATCTTCACTTTTGCACGGCTCTATTCGAGCTTAGTACAACCATTTTCTTGAATGTCTAGTCATCCATACTGTTGTCTTGAAGTTTGCATGGGTTACCGTCTTTGGATGTTTATGTTTTCATGTTGATGGGTGTAGTAGTTGGTAGAATGTTTTAGATGTTTGAGGATGTTTAGGGCCCGTTCGGCCAACTGCATTAGATGAGTTAGGTGGATAGAAATGTATAAGTAACAATAAATGTATGTGTAAGGTATGGTCCCTAGATTGGGTGTACCTCATGGTTTCCGATACTATGTTTGGAATGTATGCAGTTAAACGTAAATCCCGTATTTTCCTATTACACTTAAAAATTCCTCATCCTGGGATTTAGAACTCCCATCTCACGCTTTCCCACACAAGACTCATTTTCCAAAGCCTATAAAATTGATCCTCACCCACCCTCCTACCAACCATGCCACTCCCAATCCCGAGGTGGGATTAGCAATGCAATCCATTTAATACAACTTAAACCACTGGCCAAATAGGCCCTTGGAGTTTAGGACCTAGAGCGGTGCTCCTAGATTTCGACAGACATGACCGTATAGGAAATCCAACAAATTTATAATGTGAACCTTAGGACCCTCTTAGTTGGAATAAGCATATGTAAAGTGTTCGAGCGTAGTTAAATTCAAGTTCGGGTAACTCAATCCTAATCAGACAACGTTTGACCCTAAGTGATAAACAATTTCTTGTATTAGAATATAGACTTTGGATTACAACTATTGGTTGGCTATACTAAGGAATGTAGATAAATTTAATTAGCTGACTTGATTAGGTTGGAGCAAACCCCGTTCCTTCGTTGAATCCCCTTGGTACTCATAGGCTTCTTTAACAACTCTTAGGAGGCTTGTTTAATTAGTAACTATTCATGCTCAGAGGAAACTTATATATCCCTTGAATTTAATGATAGGTCAAATCAATACACCCCTTAGAATCGCCTTCTCAAGGACTTAGTACAATCGGGAACACGGAGCATAGAAACTATATATAAGCGAGGTATTCGTGGTTTGAATCGAATTCTCAATCCTGGTAGTGACCAATGAACCCTATGCTCTAATCAAGCAGAAGGTTGGGATCGACTGGGATTAAGAAATGATATGACAATTTTTTGTCCTAGCTAGGCAGAAGGTCCATGTATCCGACTCAGACCCACTACACAACTTTCCTTCCGTGTTGGCCCGACCACTTACAATTAAACGTTTATAACTTCGTCTTTGAGAAGTATTAGGAGTATATAGCCGATAGAGACTTTATCTTTTAGACCTAAGGAATTGCCCAAATGGGCAACAGACGGTTAGGAATTAGATCCCAAATAACATGCCATGTCGGCATACATATTGTGCATATGAACGTAGAAAGATAGCCTGCCTGTTAAGCTAGACATGATTAAATAGGATAAGTCTGGACCGTGACAAAACTCCTTGGTAGAATTAGGCATCTTGCCTCAAACTCACACCTGCCCCTGAAATAAACCACAATACCCATCATCATTAGCTCCTTTCTATAATCATAAGTACCAATGCCATAATACGCATCATCGATAAAAAAGAAGACATATGTATTGGGAAACCGTATCCCATTTCATGTCAAGGATAGGTCCTAAATTACACCTTGTTCCGACATACGGATTAGGACATAGATCTTGAACCCTGGGATAGAAATAAATTTTTAAGGGGGGTAGAACGTTAAGAGCCTAATCTAGTTAAGTCAGTCTATACATTCTTTGATCTGGGTGGCGCAGCGGAAGCGTGGTGGACCCTTGCCCTACTAGCCCAGGATCGAAAGAAATTACTCCCAGTTATACGCAAGGTTAGGTCATTAAATAAGATCTAACTCTTCCTTAGAATATCAATAATGAAGTCATGGAAACTCGAAATGGATATGAGAAATCCATTGTAGCAAACTATCAGGATATGAGAAATAGATAAAGAAATAAGTTTTAAGGGGGGTAGACTAAAATGAACCAGGCTAGTATATACCCTACCACATGTAGAAACTCGAAATCAATAAAACTTAGGCAAAAAAAACTAAGTAAATCTTTCCTTATTACCCTTCGGCAATTTCGGGGACGAAATTTTATTTTAAGGGGGGTAGATTGTAACATCCCGGATTTTTTGCCAATCTGGAATTAGACGTCCTTAGGCAATGGGTCGATCCTAACACCTTATTAACCTGTCAAAACTCAATCCCAAAGTCTAAAACCGCTTTTGAACCCATTTCCTTCACAAATCCCACCCTTCACCACCTTCTTCTTTCAATTTTTCTAAGTACTTTTACATTAGACACTAATCTTAAGGTTTAGGTGATGAAGAACAATACTTAAACTATAAATTGCTGTAATTAGTAAACACAGAAATAAAATGGGCTTTTAACCAATAACCTAATGGAATTTCACAAAACAATAGGTTATTTAGAACATCCGCGTCTCCTGCCCTAGGATTTCCTTCTGTTGTAATTAGGGCCTTTTAACCAATACCCTGATGGAATTTCACAAAATGAATAGGTTATTTAGAACATCCGCCTCTCCTGCCCTAGGATTTCCTTCTGTCATAATTAAGGCATGCTTTAGTAAGTATTGATAACTTAAATCACTGTATGTGCCAACTACAAAGGCCCAAGTACCACCTTAGATAGAAATCTTACAGGACTAAATCCTTTAGAAATTTAACAAAGTTAACAAAGTGCTAAACTAGATTAGCCATGAAACCCGCTTGATCCACTTTAAATACGATCTGCAAGACCCAAAACTTGTAGAATCATTGACGCTAGGTTACCCTAAAATCTAAGATCAATTCATTACTCGGCTGCTCTCGGGAGCATCTCGAAACTCCGTTTCAGATCTGGACCGCACGTCGGAAGTCCGATTAACACGAAGTTAAGAAATTAGGACCGCCTTACTGGGCTTGACAACCATCTCGAAAATCAAATCTAGATAGTGTCCCAGCGCTATTCACTTGAACTAGTAGCGGGGAGTGTGAGAAATGTGAAATTAATTAAAAATAAAATACCAATTTATGAAATCTGAGACTTGTGCTTGCGGATCAGTATTAAGCAACCAGACCGTCAGAATCAAGCTAAATTGCACCCTCGGATCAGGGATATTTCCCCAAACCTATCCATGTACTTGGAATCTCCGATCGAGATCCACTACCGTTGAACTGATACTGGTCCGCCATTTGCGATCTGGAATCCTGACTGAAATGAAAACTTAGCCATACCTTGATCCAGTGTTAGTGAGTTTAAGTCCGACCTCATACAGAAAAGGGGCCTCTAGAAGTACTCCGTTGAGATGGAACAGTCTCCCTTTGAACATAACTTAAGTATACCTTGACCTGAAGTCTATTTTGGAGAGTTTTTAGGCTATATAAGGACCTTAAAACCCTCTCTCATTCAGTCATACGAATTTGAGAGAGAAGAGAGAAAAGAGAGAGAAAGTGTGAGAGAAGTGGGAGCATCTCCCTGCCATGCTTCCCTGCTACTATACGTGTTCAACCACCTCGTTCTAATCCCTTTCTCAGTGATTCCGGTGTCATTTCTAGGTAAGAAACCCTAACCCTAAAGTAATTTGGGATTTTGATAGTTGTATGTTATGAAATAACTAACCTAAAGCATCCTATAGGTTGCCAAACTGTCGTAGGCGAAAGCCTAGCAAACCTATCGAATTTGCTGCGATTCTACACGGCAAAAGGTGCGGACTTTAGGTGTATAGGTTATGGTTTTTAACGCTTTCAATGTCAGATAATGATAGATTCATGATCTGCATGCAATTGCATATGTACAAAGTGTTGTTTGTTTTCCGTTTCGATTAAATACGAAGAATATGGAATTTTGTGTATTCTAGGTATTTGTAGAAAGTACCGTATACGTATAAATTTTGGAAATGTGTTTGCCATGATTATTTGTTGTATGAACATATTATATATGTGTATAATACTTACTTGGCAAAAGGGTTCACCCTAATACACGTTTTTGCTAATGTACGTTATGTATGTGAAAAGGGTGTATTCTAAGTGTTTGTGAAAATGACTGAATGAGTATAGAATTCTCATTTGTGCTCGCCATGACTAATTGTCATGGATATATTGATTATAGTATTGGCGATACCCCTTTGACGAAAGGATTTGCCCTAAATCACGCTACGGCCAATATACACTATATATGATAAATTGTGTAGCCTAAGTGGTTGTGAAAATGTTCCAATAAATATGGAACTTGGATTCATGCTTGCCATGATTATCCGTCGTGGATGCAGGTGTGTTATCCATGGGGTAGCTCCCTAGTGAAAGGATTTGGCCTAATACCTATGTGATCAACATGTAGCATATATGTTGATGTATGTAGTCTAAAGTATTTGTTGGAATGTCTGAAAGAGTAGTAGTTAGTAAATTGTAATGTATAAAGGTGTTGAAATAGGATTCTCAACTACCTTAGTGATGTATATGATTTCCTTCATATAAGTTATTTAGTTTAATCGCTTACTATATCATGAAACGTATGCATTTGGATTTTCTGTTTGCATTGTGTTTTATAACATGCTTGTTAATATGTTTGAATTACTTGTTTGTTTAATTCTACTCTGATTACTTCACATGTTTAATTTGTATTCCATAAATCTGTGAAAGGTGATGGGGAGTGGTGCAATGTTTCTGTGCAACAGCCCTAGCAGCCCTAAGCAGACAATATTAGATATTTGATTGTATGATTTGAAATCTTGATCCATTAGTAGTTTAACTGTTCTGTAATTGAGTGTGATTGGGACTATGATTATAGTCCAGACAATCGGTAACAGACTTGAGTTCGTGGTTGGGATTCATTTCGCCACGTAGGATGTATCTGACGAACCCAAGTCGTACTTCGGTTGGCGGCAGTGGTTAGGCCACGTGAAGTGCTTATGCACTTCATGTCGTTCAGTTGGTTGTGCGCTCGTGCTAGTCTGGCTCGTCAAGTAACCCGACCTGTCTAATGTATGTTCACCATGATTGTACGCCACTGTTTGAACCTAGGGTACCAAACTTACCAGTGAAATCCCGTTAACTATGGTACCTCGATCCGCTAAGATTCATGAGCCGAACATGGTGGTATGAGACACCGTGGTCAAGCTGTCGGCCTATGCTGAGGCCATGTGCCTCCCCGTAGTGACCAGTGAACAACCAGACTCGTGAGCTGATTATGGTGGTATGGGACACTATATTCGTGCTGTCGGCCTACATTGATAAGGTGATGGGGGAGTGGTGCAACGAATGCATGTAACAGCCCTGACAGCCCTTTGTAATGACCTTGACCATACTCTGAATTTACGGTGAAGCGATGAGTTTTGCCGCAGTGAATAGAGTATGAACTAGGCCTATATCAAATTAGTGATGAACCGTTAAAAAGGTGATGGGGGAGTGGTGTAACGATTACGTATAACAGCCCTGACAGCCTTTACAGCGCCCTAGAATCATACTATCGTATGAGATTATCTAGGTTTGATGACCCTAGAATGGATGTTTGGGAATGATACAAGGGAAGTACCTTAGTTTCCCAATCCTGCTATTTGAAATGGACTAATAATAACTTGGTAATCATGCTCATCATCGCATTGCATGTGCCTGGAAGATGTGGAGCACTGAGGAATGCAAGCATGCCGCGAATGTAAGATGGTGTCGCATGAGGGAGTATGTTGGTGAGGGCATGCATCATGACTACATTCATACTTGCATTAATAAGAATATTTATAATTGTTGATTGTACTGCTTTATCATTACTGCTTGACTGTTTTGATAATATGTTAACCTATACTTTATTATTCCACTGAGTTGATCACTCACTCCCACGTTACGGGATGATGTTGTACACACCAACCAGACTTGTTTGAGTTTCAGGTGATGGCGATGCTTATGAGGCAAAGCCGGACTTTTGCGACGACGAAGATGCCTTCTTGTATGTGTTGTATTCTGGCGGCTTCATGTGAGTCGTGTCCTGATTGACGAAGCTTTCTGGGATATTGACTAGATGACACTACACCTTTGGGTATAATTTGAAATTATACTTGTAATTCATTAACCTGGTAACATTATCACACTCTGGAGACTCACCACAGTTTATATATTTTTCTATCTATCACAGTCTTCCGCTTACAATTTAACTGTCTCTGGAGTATGATATGCTGTTTTGGCTTAATCTCACTCATGTTCACTACACTAATACAGACAACATTCAATCATCATTCATTTTGTTGCATAAGTGATGCGTTGGAACTCGGGAGTTGAGTTTATGCTCGACCCCTGATTTTCAGGGCGTTACAACTAATGTTCAGTTAGTTGGTTATACGGATGCTAACTAGGCTGGGAATATAGATGACCGAAAGTCTACCAGTGGCGGATGTTTTTATATTGGGAACTGTTTAGTTTTGTGGCATAACAAGAAACAAAGTTCTGTTTCGCTATCCATAACTGAGGTTGAATTTATTGCAGCTGGAAATGCATGCACTCACCTCGTGTGGATGAAAAGGATGTTAAATGACTATGGATTTACACAAGATATTATGGTTCTTTATTGCGATAACTCTAGCGCTATCAGCACCTCTAAAACTCCCATCTAGCATTCACAAAATATACATATTGACATTAAATATCATTACATTCGTGAATTAGTGGAAGATAAAATTATTTCATTAGATCATGTTCAAACTGAAAATCAACTTACTAACATTTTCACCAAACCACTTGATAGAAACAGGTTCTCTAAATTAAAACTGGATATTGGTATGTGTAATTTGATCTGAGATTACTGTGTCTGCTTGTACTATATTTTGTATATTTTTATTTTTACAAACTTTTGAATATAAAAAATTAATAAAACTGAGAATTTTTGAGTTTGCACGACCAGTCGAGTACACACTCGACGGTCGTAACGACGACGATCAGTATGTACTCGACCGCCGAGATCTTGTGCAGTAAGGTGCTTTTATTGTGAGAAAAATCACTTTTTTTCACTTTCCTCTTCTTGTCCAATAGCCCCTTATCTGACCGGTTGAACCCATCTCTGAATACAACTTGGTTAGTGCATCATTTTCATTTTTCTTTCAGATTTAGGTACCTTGCATCTCTATTTGCTTGATTCTAAAGTTTATTTCAAAATTTCTTGTGGTTTTCTTGCATTATTTGGGTAAAATCTAATTTGTGTGAAACTCTTAAATCCTTTTTACATTCTATTTTTGTTTCTTGCAATGGAAGGTAGATATAAGAAGAGAACCACTCGTGGTCCTTCTTCTCGTTCCATACCTATTTCGGTACGCACTCTTCGACCACCCAAAAAGGACCCGGAATATGTACGGGATATTCGTCTCTGTAATGTCATTGTTGAACAAACCGTTAATTCCAACCGTTTGGTTCCTTTCAACATCATTCCCCTCCTTGTGGCTGTAGGATGGGATAACATTTTGAACTGGGGCGGACCCGCATATCGGTCCATTGCACAAGCCATGTATGCATGTATTAGTGATGTTTCTATTGAACATTTAACCTTCACTATTATGTTTAGGGAAGGTACATTTCCAGTAGATCGTCACTTGATCTCTAGCTTGATGGATATACCTGTAAATGATGAAGGGATTCCAATTACCACATTGTTTGAGAGATTGAATGAATCTGAAAAACGTCTTTTAACCATAAATTTATGCAACATGAACTCGGAATGGAATTTCGGGATTGCGCTTTGTGCCAACCATATGTTACCCAGATACAGAGTACTTCATCGTAGCTTCGTTTCCAATGTATACCCTAGATCTGGTAACAAATATGAATTAACCTCTTTCATGGTGCGTATTCTTTATTCTGTTGTTTCTGGTATTCAAGTGTGTCTTCCTTCATTACTTTATTATTTTATAATCCAATTTCCTCTCCATCCGGGGCATAACGATATTCATTACGCTTATTTGATGACCACCCTTGCTACTCATTGTCATGTGGTCATGCCAACTGGAGAGGCTCCCATTACTCATCTTCCCTTCAACAACTCAAATATTAATAAGATGAATTTGAAGTTGGCTCTTGGTCAAGTGATGCTGGAGGAGCTAGTGAAGAAGTTGGAGAGGAAGATGCTCTACCAACTAACGATGTGAATATGGATGATTTGTTTGATGAGTTAGAATATGATTCTGAGGTTAATCCTGATTTTCAGCCTTCTGATTTTGATGAGAGACTTAGAACCTTAGAATAGAAGGTAGATGGTCTCCATGTATCCCAAGAAATGCAATTCAAATATATGCGCAAATATTTTGTCGCATAAATAAGGGGTTACATCAAATTAACTCATATATTCCTGCTCCGTCTTCTAGTTCTAATTAGTCTTTTTGGTTATGTTAGGCAGGTACTAAATCTTAATCTTTACTTTTGCTTGGATGATACTTGGACATGTTTTTAAGTAGGGCATCTATGGACATGTTTATGTTTGTTGATGATAAATTTATCTATGCTTGTTGATGCTTGAACATGATGGTATGATTTCTTGTTTACTCTCTTTCTCATACTCTTCTCTTATATTTTGTTTACTTCAATCATCTATCTATATCATTTTTTCTTTGTCATAATGTGACAAAAAGGAGGAGAAATGTGGTATGATTTGAACAATATATATGATGATTGTTGTGGATGTGGTTGTAAAGACATATGTGTATGGTGCATATATTTTTTGGCATGTATTTGGTTAATACAGGTACTCTAGATATCACCCTGCTTAGATTGAGGGGGAGTAGTAGTAACATTGCCTTGTGATGTACATAAACTGGTGCATGATTCTTTAGTCGGTTTTGTCACAAATTTGACAAAGGGGGAGATTGTAAGTGCTATGTTGTAATTCGAGCACCTGGTATTGACAAATTTTGTTGTGCCAAACCACTTGGAGTCAATATCTTGTTATGATAAGATGAAAAGTTCACCTTCAAGTCATCGTCAACTCTTCTACATCTTCAAGTTGAAGAACATTGTGTAAGTGCTATGATCTCATGCTCCTTTGGTTGTCAAATTTTGATGTGCCAAAACATCTATCTGTGTCTTGTGTTTGTATGATGATTTATAAGTGTTCAAGACACTGCATCAACACTTCATGACATTGGATGTCTTCAAGAAATACAAAGTGTACTTCATCATCCTATCAATGTTCAAAGCTACAATGTTGAAGTTCAAGACTCAAGAAACAACTTCAAGACTCAAGAGCAACGCATGAAGTAGCTTTCAAGCTGATGAAGATTTTAAGATTAAAGCTACAACAAGTTGAAGATCTCAAACTTGATAAGGTTCAAATGTCTACATTCGTTGAATGGTTGAAGTTCAATGTCCATACGACATGATTCAGGTTTGAATGACCATTAAGTTGACCTTAGAGTAGGTCATTTCGGATACATAACTCAATTATATCTTTAATAGGTTTTTAGTCTGTTTTAAGACCAGTCCTAACATTGACTCGACCAGTCCAAGAAATTCCACGACCAGTTTTAAGTTGTTGAGAATTTTCAGAATTTTTTGGTACACCTACGACCAGTCCTGGTGGTCCTTCGACTGGTCGTAGAGTGACTTCGACTCGATCTCGACCAGTCGTAAGTCTATGACTTAAAGTCTAGTAAGTAGTTCTATGGTCCTACGACCAGTCGTAGAGATCTATAACCAGTCATAGGTGACCCACAACCGGTCGTAGGTTCCCTAAGACCAGTCGTAGAACGACTTTCAAAAATCGCGCTCCTTATTTCAAATATTCGTTAGAGCTACGACCAGTCGAAGGTTCCTAAGACCAGTCGTAGATGCGATTTCTGCTTCTATAAATTAAACACGAATTTCAGAGTTTTACAATTCAATTGATAATATTTTCAAGGCTCCACTCTGAGATAAGTTTGTGTTTGTTTTTAAGCTAGCATAATTTCTTTCTCTTTTAGCTAGCTTATTTAATTTGATTTTGTTTCTATATTCCAATCTTATTTGAAAAGAGGAATTACCTTATCCATTCTTCTTGGAATTAAAATCAAATATAGCTACGCCCAACTAGTTAAAATCTAAAATCTATTAGAACTTAGAACCATATTAAAGTGAGTATTGGAAATTGAACTTTGACATTCAATCATCTACTCCGATTAGTTCTACCGGGCTGCTACGAAAAGGAGAAATTCAGGTATTTTATAATTCTGTAAAATTTCATTTCTTTTGGTTTGTTTGAGGTTAACCCAGAAAAATCTCATTATATTGGTTACTGAGGAGAGCCAGAAAACTCAAAAAAGAGGGGTTTTTTGAATTGTGTAAGCCCAAGTGAAAAAGATACAATTGTAAAGGTTTTGGGTGAACCTGTGAAAACCTATTTTATAGTGAACGCTAATATCCCCTGTGTGAGGATATTAGGAGTGGAGTAGCATTCTATGTGGCTGTTGGAAGACAGTTGGTGTACACACAGGCGAATCACTATAACTCTTTGTCTTGTGGATTGAATGCTTGCTTAATTTATATATCTTTTATCATTCAATTGTGTACTTTATCATTCAATTGTGTGGAATGTACATGTGGATGTAAATGTTGTAATAATTTACATTTCAAGCAAGTGTGGGAATTGTTGTAATAAATTAGATCTATATTTCTGCATTTAATTTCAATTCTTTGCTATTCATTTATTTATATTAAAATTGAGTTCTTGATCCAAAAGACGTTCTAGAAATAAGGTTGTCCTACTATAAGCCCTTGTTTATTATGGTGTAAGGTTGTCCTTAGAACTGAATTTGTATTAATCTCTCAATACTTATTTATTAAGGTGATTTGATTTCAGCATTGTGAATTGATTTATAATTGTAAGGCTATTGATTTATTTTATTCCACTGATTTTATTTTAATTTGACATAGTCCTATTCATCCCCCTCTAGGACATATAGTTTGGCCTTTTCAAGTGGTATCAGAGCCTAATAGCTCGTTCTTATTGCTTTTTATTTGGATTTATTTCCTGAGCTAACGATCTAAGCTATATAAAAAGATGTCAAATTTTGATAACCTTTCAGTCACTAGCCTCCACCATTTGATGGCTCCAACTATGCCTATTGGAAAGCCAGAATGAAGATCTTCCTCAAATCAATGGATGAGAGTGTGTGGCGAGCCACAGTGACCGAATGGAACCCTCCTACCATTGAAGTAACTGAATCTGACGGTTCAAAAACTGTGTTTGTACCTGCTTATTATTTATGGACCACCTTTCAGAAAAGTGAGTATAGTGCCAATGCTAAAGCACTAAATGTAATCACTTGCGCACTATCACTGGATGAGTTCAAAAGAATTATATCCTGTGATACTGCAAAGCAAGCCGGGGATATACTAGAAATGACACACGAGGGTACATCAATTGTCAAAAAGTCTAAAGTCCAAATCCTCACAACCAAATTTGAAGAAATTCATATGGAGGAAAATGAAATGTTTATGGACTTTTACACTAGACTAAATGACATTATAAACTCTATGTGGGGTCTTGGCGATAAAATTTCAGAAAGTAAAGTGTGTGCAAAGATACTACGCTCACTTCCTGAACGGTTCAATTCTAAAGTAACCGTGATCCAGGAACTTCGTGATACGGATGATATGAGGGTAGAAGAACTAGTTGGTTCTTTACAAACCTATGAATTAAATTTTAAAGCTCCTAAAGGTAAATCTATAGCTTTAAAATCTTCTAAAGGTATTTCTCAAGAAAACTCAGATTTAGAAAATTCTGAAGATGATATGGCTCTTTTGACGAAAAAGTTTTATAAAATTTTCAAAAGCAAGAAAAGGGTCGACTTTCAAAAGGCAAATGAAAAGAAACGATCTAAACCTAAGTCCAAAACTTGGAAGTCTTTGAAAGATAGTCAATGTACAACTGCCAAGAATATGGACATTTAGCAAACAAATGTCCTAAAAAGGACAGACCCAGAAGGAAGGGTATGTTGGCTACTTGGGATAAATCGTCTGATTCTAAAGCATCTTCTAAATTAGAAAATTCTGAAACCGAGTCGGGTAGTGAAGTTAAAGCCCTTATGACTCTAGCCAAGTTTACTTTTTCAGATTACGATGATTCAACAAGTGAAGAAAATTTGGATAGTGATCATGAAAATGAAGAAGATCTTCAAGATACTTATAATGCCTTATATAAAGAAAGTTGTAAAATTGCTGTCAAACTTAAACTTCAAAGAGAAAAGTTTTTTAAACTCAAAGAATGTTTTGAAACTCTTGTTTTAGAAAAATCCTAAATTTCATATTGTTTTGAAAAATCAAAGTGTGATTTGGAATTCAAAACCTCCCTGATTGAAGATTTGAAATCTGAAAATGAGAAACTTAAAAATGAAGTATCTTCTCTTCTGAGTTTGAAGGACACATGGAGATATGTCCAAGGTGATCCAAAATTAGAAAAATTATTATCTAGATCAAGAAAATGTGGTGATCGATCCGGGTTAGGCTATGATAAAAATACATCTCCTAAACAGAAGAATACTCCTCCCAACTCTGTGAAAGGAGAGACTTCTAACTCAAAAGGAAAAGGTACTAGTCAAGTTTTTTCTACAAATACAAAAACTTTTTGAAAACCTAAAAGCAGCTATATAGATTTTAAAAATCAGATTAGAAACCCACTAGCTGAAAAGATAATTGATTTACTAAAGGAGCTCTTAAAATCTAACTCAGTAGGTCACTCTTACAACTATAAACAAAAGAAGATCAACTATACTCCTAAACCTAAAACAGTTCTGAAATGGGTTCCTAAGGTTGCCTGTTTGGTTGCTCACACTGCTTTCAAAGCTTCAAGCCATTCAAAATGGTACCTAGATAGTGGATGCTCCAGACATATGACAGGCGACAAGGCTCTATTCACCGATCTTCAAGATATGACTGATGGGTCAGTCACATTTGGTGATGGTAGCAACTGCAAGATAATTAGTAAAGGTACGCTTCAACTCTATAACCTTCCCTTATTTAAAGATGTTTTATATGTTGAGGGTTTAAAACACAACCTTTTAAGCATATCTCAAATATGCGATAACAACCATAGTGTTAAATTTTCTAATCAAGGTTGTGAAATTATAAACAAAAAGGGTTCTGTAATATTAACTGGTCGCAGAACCTCTGAAAACTGCTATATAGTAAGCGATGGTAGCTCATCTAACCAAACGTGCTACATGGTCCGTACCAATGAGACAGAATTATGGCATAAATGCCTCAGACATGTACACTACCAAAATTTATACAGATTGAGCAAAGGAGAACTAATTAAAGGTATACCTAAGATGCAAAAAGTAGATAAGATTTATGGTGAATGCCAGTATGGTAAACAAACTAGGAGCTCTCATAAAAAGGTGAACTCCAATACCACCACAAGACCACTCGGGCTTCTCCACATGGATCTTATAAGACCAACGAGAATGGAAAGTCGAGGTAGAAAAAAATACATCTTGGTTATCATAGATGATTATACAAGATACACTTAGGTTTCATTCTTGAGGGACAAATCAGAAACCCTTGATGAAGTGAAAAAGATTATAAAACGGATCCAAACTGAAAAATGTTCTCAAGTTAGTAAGATCCGTAGTGATCATGGATCCGAGTTTGAAAATAGTAGTTTTGAGAAATTCTGTAGCGATCAGGGAATATCGCATGAATTCTCTGCACCTAAGACTCCTCAACAAAATGGAATTATCGAGAGAAAAAATAGAGTGCTTCAAGAAATGGGAAATGTTATGCTAAATAGCATGGAGCTTCCCAGGAATCTCTGGGCTGAAGCAGTGAATACCGCCCACTACATTATTAACCGTGTTTATATTTGCAAATCTAATGATAAAATAGCTTATGAAATGTGGTTTGAGAAAAAACCTTCTGTCAAATACTTTCGAGTTTTTGGCAGCAAGTGCTATATTTTGCATGATCGTGAAAATTTGGGAAAGTTCGACACTAAAAGTGATGAAGGAATCTTTTTAGGATATTCTTTAAACAGTCGTGCATATCGTGTTCTGAACAACAGAACCGGTGTGATTCAAGAGTCAATAAATGTTGTAATTGACGATCATTTGAATACACCTGCCCCTAGTTCAAATAATGATGAAGTTCTTATACTTGAAAAACCAGAAACTTCATCAAGTGAAACTAATTCTGAATTAAGGACTGTTAAAGATTATCCAATTTCTCAAATACTTGGAAACCCTCTCACTGGTGTGCGCACTCGTAGATAATTAGAGGACATATTAAACTACGTATGCTTTACATCCCAGATAGAACCGGTTAACGTGAAAGAAGCACTTTCTGATGAAAATTGGACAGTTGTGATGCAGGAAGAACTTAATCAGTTTGTTAGAAATGATGTCTAGTACCTTGTTCCTAGACCTAAAGATAAACATATTATTGAAACAAAATGGATTTTCAAAAACAAATCTGATGAACTTGGAAATATTATTCGAAATAAAGCAAGGCTAGTTGTACAGGGGTACACACAAATTGAAGGTATTGACTATGATGAAACCTTTGCCCCTGTAGCTCGTCTTGAATTAATCAGACTTTTTATTTCCATTGCATGCTTTAGGAAAATTAAAATTTACCAAATGGATGTAAAGAGTGCCTTTTTGAATGGTGATTTACATGAAGAGGTATATGTTGAATAACCTACAGGGTTTGAAGACCCTAAGTTTACTGATCATGTGTATCGTCTTAAAAAGGCTCTATATGGTCTGAAACAAGCTCCCAGAGCATGGTACAAAAAACTGACTAAGTTTTTACTGAGTCACAATTTTCAAATGGGAAGTGTTGATAAGACGCTCTTTATTAAGAAACATAACGATGATATTCTAATGGTTCAAATATATGTTGATGATATTATTGATGGATCAACCTGTACTAACATGACTATTGAGTTTGCAGATTTAATGAAATCTAAGTTCGAAATGAGCATGGTTGGGGAATTAAATTATTTCCTAGGGTTACATGTGAAATAACAACCTGATGGAATTTTTATCTCTCAAACAAAATATGCTTTGAACTTAATTAAGAAGTTTGGATTTGAGAATGGTAAAAATTTTGATTCTCCTATGAGTACAACTTTGAGACTCTCAAAAGACTCTACAGGTAAAGATGTGGATCCTAAATTATATCGTAGTTTGATTGGTAGTTTACTTTACTTGACTGCAAGTAGACCAGATATCGCCTTAAGTGTTGGTATTTATGCTCGTTATCAGTCAAATCCTAAATAATCTCACTTAACTACTGTTAAGCGAATTATGTGATATGTCACAAGTTCTGCTAAACTGGGTCTCTGGTATCCTTATGAGACTAGTGTTCAATTAGCCGGGTACTCAGATGCTGACTGGGCTGGAAACATTAATGATAGGAAATCAACCAATGGTGGTTGTTTCTACATCGGAAATTGTCTTGTTTCTTGGTTTAGCAAGAAGCAAAGTTCGATATCGCTATCAACAGCTGAGGCTGAATACATTGCAGCTGGAAATGCATGTACTCAGCTTGTTTGGATAAAACGCATGTTAAACGATTATGGAATTACACAGGATTCTATGATTTTGTATTGTGATAATTCCAGTGCAATAAATATCTCAAAAAATCCAGTTTAGCATTCACGTATTAAACATATTAACATTAAATTTCATTTCATTCGTGAATTAGTGGAAGAAAAATCAATATCTTTGGAATACATTCCAACCGAGACTCAACTTGCGGACATTTTCACTAAACCGCTCGACAAAAGCAAGTTTAATAAATTAAAGTTTGATCTCGGTATACGCGATTTAAATTGAATTTGCATGCTTTGGTGTATCATAATGTACATATATTTGATGGCTTATTTGTTTAAATTTTGAAATCATTTGAAAAATTGTAAATTTTAGTCGGTACTCGACCAGTCGTGAGTGTACACGACCGGTCTTGCTTCGACCGGTCGAGCACATCCACGACCGGTCGTGAAACTCGTGAATTCACTTTATTTTGGGGTTTTAGCTCTTCTTCTTCATTTCTTTTTTTCTCACCAATGAGCCTAGCCTTGACCGGTCGAACCCACTCTCATGATACTTCAAGGTTAGTGGTTCTTTTGCAATTTCCTTGTAGATTCTTGTTATTGGTGCTTCAAATTTCACTCTTGTAGAATCTATTTTCTCTTTCATTGCAAGTTTGGGGTTTTCTCTTAAAAAATCTGATCTATCAAAACCCCACTTCTTCTTCCTTGAATCTTGTAGTTTCCTTGATTCCTCCTTTGAAAATGGATGCTAGGGGTAAAAAGAAAACTACCCATGGTCCTTCTTCATCTCAATCTGCATCTATTACGCAACGTCATCTTCGATCTCCCGAAAATGATCCATCAGATGCTGGGGATTTGCGTATGCGCAATGTTATAGTTGAGCATCCTGTTAATATTAATCACATTGCTTCATTTGGTATCCTTCCTCTATTGCAATCTGTGGGATGGGATAACATCTTACATTGGGGTGGAGCTGCATACCAGTCCATTGCCCAATCCATGGTTGCATGTATTTGTGATTTTTCTCTTGAGAATTTAACTTTTAAAATTGATACTCAAGAAGGCTTATTTACTGTGGATCACCATTTGATAGCTCACCTTATGGAAATTCCTATCAATGATGAGGGCATTCCGATTCATATATTATCTGACAAAATCTCAGAATCTGAAAGACGAATGCTTACTAGGGATTTATGTAATTTGGATGTTCACTGGACTCGTAAAGGGAATGCACTTCCTTTAAGGTATTTGTTACCCAGACACAGAGTGCTTCACAGGATTTTCATCTCAAATCTATATCTGCGTTCTGGTAATAAAACCGAACTCACTACATTCATGGTTCGTGTTTTGCATTCTGTTATCTCTGGTATGAAAATTTGTCTGCCTTCGTTAATTTGTCACTCCATTATTCAGTTTCGTCTCCATCCAGGTCATAGAGATATTCCCTTTGGTTATCTAATGACTATGTTAGCCAATCATATGCTCGTGGCTATGCCTGTTAGAGAGAAACCCACCCATCATCTCCCTTTTAATAATTCCAATATTAACAAGATGAATTTAAAATTGGCTGATGGCCAAGTGGATGTTGGTAGTAGTGGTGCTGAAGCAGGGAATGCAAGTGAAGCTGGTGATCTTCCTGCAGACATAAATATGGATGATATTTTTAAAGACCTTGAGTCAGACTTGGCTGATGATCCTGACTTTCAGCCTTCTGATTTTGATGAGAGGTTGAATTCTCTTCAGGAACAGGTGGCTCAAATTCGTGTTACCCAAGACACTCAATTTTCTTATTTACGCAAATATATGAAGCGTGTTGCTAGAGGTTTACACAAAAGTGATCCATCTAATCCTGCTCCCTCTTCTGTTTCTAACTGACAATTTTACGTTTGGTCTGTAATAACTGGTATTTAACTTTACTCTATGGCCGCACTATGTTTGCTTGACTGACTGTTGTTTAATTATGCACTATGCACTTCATACTTTTTATCTCTTGCATCTATATTCCATCTCTAACCTTCCTTAACCTTAGCTTGCCCTTATTTTTTTTCTTCCTTTGTCATTTTGTGTCAAAAAGGGGGAGAAGTTTGGTGAAGTTTTGGATATATTTAATGATTATGATCATGGGATTGTAGAGTAGTTTGGATGAGCTGTTACTCAAGGGGAGTAAGCTGGATGTTGCTTATGGTGTCTATATAACTGGTGCATGATTCACTATTGAACCTGTTGTGCTTGTATCTCTCTTATTCTTATTGGAAGTATTATTATCTGGGTGTTTTGTCAGTTTTATCACAAATTTGACAAAGGGGGAGATTGTAAGTGCTATGATCTCATACTCCGTTGGTTGTCAAATTTTGATGTGTCAAAACATCTATCTGTGTCTTGTGTTTGTATGATGATTTATAAGTGTTCAAGACACTGCATCAACACTTCATGACATTGGATGTCTTCAAGAAATACAAAGTGTACTTCATCATCCTATCAATGTTTAAAGCTACAATGTTGAAGTTCAAGACTCAAGAAACAACTTCAAGACTCAAGAGCAACGCATGAAGTAGCTTTCAAGATGATGAAGATTTTAAGATTAAAGCTACAACAAGTTCAAGATCTCAAGCTTGATAAGGTTCAAATGTCTACATTCGTTGAATGGTTGAAGTTCAATGTCCATACGACATGATTCAGGTTTGAATGACCATTAGGTTGACCTTAGAGTAGGTTATTTCGGATACATAACTCAATTATATCTTTAATAGGTTTTTGGTCTGTTTTAAGACCAGTCCTAGCTCCTGTTCGACCAGTCCTAGCATTGACTCGACCAGTCCAAGAAATTCCATTACCAGTCCTAAGTTGTTGAGAATTTTAAAAAAAATTTGGTACACCTACGACCAGTCCTGGTGGTCCTTCGACTAGTCGTAGGAGTGACTTCAACTCGATCTCGACCAGTCGTAAGTCTACGACTTAAAGTCCAGCAAGTAGTTCTATGGTCCTACGACCAGTCGTAGAGATCTACGACCAGTCATAGGTGACCCACGACCGGTCGTAGGTTCCCTAAGACCAATCGTGGAACAACTTTCAAAAATCGCGTTCCTTATTTCAAATATTCGTTAGAGCTACGACCAGTCGAAGGTTCCTAAGACCAGTCATAGATGCTTTTTCTGCTTCTATAAATTGAACACGAATTTCAGAGTTTTACAATTCGATTGATAATATTTTCAGGGCTCCACTCCGAGATAAGTTTGTGTTTATTTTTAAGTTATTTTGTGCATAATTGATTTCTCTTTTTGCTAGCTTATTTAATTTGATTTTGTTTCTATATTCAAATCTTATTTGAAAAGAGGAATTACCTTATTCCTTCTTCTTGGAATCAAAATCAAATATAGCTACGTCAAATTGGTTAAAATCTAAAATCTATTAGAACTTAGAACCATATTAAAGTGAGTATTGGAAATTGAACTTTGACATTCAATCATCTACTCCGATTGGTTCTACCGGGCTGCTACGAAAAGGAGAAATCCAGGTATTTTACAATTAGCAAAATTTCATTTCTTTTGGTTTTGTTTGAGGTTAAGCGAGAAAAATCTCATTGTATTGGTTATCTGAGGAGAGCGTAAAACTAAGAGGGGTTTTTTGAATTGTGTAAGCCCAAGTGAAAAAGACACAATTATAAAGGTTTTGGGTGAACCTGTGAAAACCTATTTGATAGTGAACGCTAATATCCCCTGTGTGAGGATATTAGGAGCGGAGTAGCATTCTGTGTGGCTGTTAAAAGACAGTTGGTGTACACACAGGTGAACCACTATAACTCTTTGTCTTGTGGATTGAATGCTTGCTTAATTTTCATATCTTTTATCATTCAATTGTGTGGAATGTACATGTGGATGTGAATGTCGTAATAATTTACATTTCAAGCAAGTGTGGGAATTGTTGTAATAAATTAGATCTATATTTCTGCATTTAATTTCAATTCTTTGCTATTCATTTATTTATATTAAAATTGAGTTCTTGATCTAAAAGACGTTCTAGAAATAAGGTTGTCCTACCATAAGCCCTTGTTTATTATGGTGTACGGTTGTCCTTAGAACTGAATTTGTATCAATTTCTCAATACTTATTTATTAAGGTGATTTGATTTCAACATTGTGAATTGATTTAAAATTGTAAGGCTGTTGATTTATTTTATTCCGCTGATTTTATTTTAATTTGGCATAGTCCTATTCACCCCCCCTCTAAGACATATAGCTTGGCCTTTTCACATTGTCAAAGATCAAACACAAGCTCAAGTACAAGAATACAAGTTCTATCTTAAGCTCAAGTCACAAGGACTCAATCTCAAGTCACCAAGACACAAGCTCAAGCTCATGTTCGAATATACAAGGACATGCTTCATGTACTTCAAGATAAACTATCAATTGAGCGGATGATGTTTCAATGTTCTATATTCACCTATAAGGTATGAATGACCCTAGATTGACCATAAGGTTAGGTCATATTGATTGCATACTTAATTTGGGTCATTATATAAGTTTATAGGCTTTTTCTCGACTAGTCCTAGTCTTTGTTCGACTAGTCCAAGCACTGGCTCGACCAGTCCAAGAAGTTTCTCAACCAGTCCAAGATTTGTTGAGAATTTTTGGGAATTTTTTGTTATGGCTCGACCAGTCGTGCACACTGCTAGACCAGTCAAGTGAATAGTCTCGACCAGTTGAACAGGGCTTGACTCGAACTCCAGCGACTTAATTTTTACTCACTCGACTAGTCAACAAGCCACTCGACCAGTTGAGTTACGGGTTCATCTTATGGTGTCAGAAATTTTAAAAATTGGTTGGTGCTTCGACCAGTCAAACTGACCTTTACACCAGTCGAGGGAACAAAATTTTTACCCATAAATAGAGGATGAATCTTAGATTTTTTTCATTCATTCCAAGCCTAATCAAGCCATCACTCTGAGAGATAAGTTCCTACAATTGTGAAGCTATTACTTATTCATTTTAGATTCTTTTATAGTTTTTTGCATTTGATTTTGAGATCTCATTTATTCAATTCGATTCTATTAAAAGGGAATTGTGATTTACCCTTTTGAGATCAAAATCAAATCAAGCGAGCCCCAAGTTAATTTAATTTAAAAATTATTTAGACCTAGAACCCTTTCATTTGTGAAATTAGAGATTGAACATCTACATCTACATCGAATGGGTTCTACCGGGCTACATCGGAAGAAGAATCTTCAGATAAGTATTTCAATTTTCTGCTTTTGTGGTTTGTGAGATTTAGCCAGGAAAAACTCATTGTGGGGTTTTTATGATTGTGTAAGCCCATTTAAAAGATACAATTATGAAGGTTTTACGGTGAACCTTGGAAAACCTTATTTCTTATTGAAAGCCAATATCCCATGGGTGAGGATATTGGAGTGGAGTAGTTGTGTGGCTGTTTGCGAACAGTTGGTGTACACACTCGAACCACTATAATTCTCAGAGTTTAAATGATGATTGTGATGTATGTGTGGTGATGAATGTTGTAATTTTCTTTATGCACTTATGGTGAATGTTGTAATAACTTTGTTTATTTCCTTTACCTCTTTATTGGTTTGAGTTTTTTATACTTACCAACATTCTAGTAAGGTTGTCCTACCGTAAGCCTTTGGTTTTTGGTGTTAGGTTGTCCTTAGAACTTAGTTTGTATCAACCTCTCAAGACTAGTGCATTTGAGGTTGCTATTTATTTGTGCTATCTATCTTTGTATTTCGTATTTATTTTTTATTTGACATAATCCTTTTCAAACCCACCCCCCCCCCCCCCCTAGGACTTAGAGCTTGGCATTTTCATAAACAACCACAATGTCATCTAAATCAAAATGTGAAAGATGTAGTTAAGGCTGAGTTGTTAAAGCCATTAGATGTGGGAATTATTTACCCTATATCCGATAGTCAATGGGTGAGTCCTACTCAGGTGGTGCCCAAGAAGTCCAAGATTACCATCGTAGAAAATGCGAACAATGAACTTATGCCAACTAGAGTTATCACTGGTTGGAGAAAGTGTATTAACTACCAGAAGTTGAATACCGTCACAAGGAAATTCTATTGACCACTTCCCTTAGCCCTTTGTTAATGAAATTCTAGAACGGTAAGCAAGTCGCTCCTGCTATTGCTTTCTAGATGGGTACTTAGGCTATAACTAAATAGAGAAAAAAGCTAAGAAAAGACTACCTTTATATGTCCCTTTGTCACTTTCACCTACCGAAGGATGCCATTCAAATTACGTAATGCCTCCACCACATTTTAATGATGCATATTGAGTATTTTTTTGACATGGTGCGGCAATTTTTTAGAGGTTTTCATAGATGATTTTTCCTTCTTTGGTTGTTCTTTTAGTGAGTGTGTGGAGCATTTAAAATTGGTGCTGAAAAGATGTGAAGAAAAGAACCTTATGCTGAATTGGGAAAAATACCACATTATGGTTCAAAAGGGAATAGCCCTTGAACACATCATATCGTCCAATGGAATCGAGGTAGATAAAGTCAAAATTGATTTAATCTCCAACTTACTACCACTCAAGAGCATATGTAACATGAGATCTTTCTTAAGACGTCAGATTCTAACGAAGGTTCATAAAGGACTTTAGCATCATCTCTTGTTCTTTACATAACATTCTTCAAAAGGAAACTCCTTTCAAGTAGAGAGAGGATTACCAAAAAGCTTTCGCTAAGATCAAAGGCATGTTGATAAGTGTTGAGGGTCAAATATTGCATACTATCCACCATTTATATCTTAGTTTTATGAACATGATGATGCTTAATGTAATATTTTACTCATGTTTATGTTGCAAGGTGAATTTAAGAGTTTGGATTGGAAAAGGTGCTGAAAGCATGAATTTGATGCTCAAAGATCACCAAGGCAAGTGATGGATCTTAGGAGACCAAGATTGGAGAATTCACATGCCAAAGATCTATGGAAACCATGTGATGAAGGAATAGAATCGAAGACTTGAAATGAAGAAAAGGAATCCGAAAAATTGTCCTGAAAACATATTCTGGGACCAGAAAAGTCTAATTCTGGAAAATTGCCAGAATAGACTTTGCTTTTATCGAACACTACTAAATAGTATCGAAGAACATATCAAAGGCACTTTGATAGAATCAAGAATTTCAAGAATTCAAGCCAAACTTGCTGGACAGTTCTGGACCGATCTTAGATTCAATCGAAGACTGTTCGATAGAAACAAATGACATATCGAAGACACTTCGATAGAATCGAAACTACGTAAATTTGAGGCAGTTTTTAGATTTTTTCAAGTCGATGCAAAAGGAGGTGTTGCACAACTATAAATAGGAGTCCCCATGTCATCCTTGGGCATCATCTAGGGTTTGGAGGAGCAAAGCACAAGGGTAAAGAGCTGTCGCCAAGCGTCTTTCTTCCTTTCTTCCTTAGTTTTCATACTTCCTTCTACGGTTTTAGATCTAATCATGTTTATGGTTGGCTAAACCTCTTAGATAGGGTTAAGAGGTGAAGCTTGTAGTGTGATGGGATGCTTTTATTACTTTGATTCATGTTTATGTTGAACTTACTTTGATTCTAGTTTGATATTTAAGGAATGCTTTCAGTTTTTAATGATTTATTGTGACTTAAATTATAGTATATCTGTAATAGCTTTGAGTATCTTCTTTTCCTATTTTAGGACTATGGGATTGGTAAATCCTATTGTTTGCCATCGTCTCTTGGGCATGGTTTGGTGATGGAATCCCTGCCAATTATTATAATTCTCCTCTTTTAAGAATTAGGTCAAAGGAAGTTCAAATTTGATATTAATTGCTATATCTTCTAATTGGATAGGATAAGACTCCAATTCCAATTGTGTTCCGAGCTTTGAATTCTTAAGTTTCTAATTAAACACCTCACAATTACTTCCTTTTTATTCCTAATTTAGATTTAAATCTTCTTCTAGTTTTAATTCTAGTTTCTTTCAGGATACACACAAGATTAGTCCCTATGGATTCGACCTCGGTCTTACCGAGATTATTACTACATCATGACCCTGCACTTGGGGTTCTCAACAAGTTTTTGGCGCCGTTGCCAAGGACTAACGGTTGTATTTTTATGAGATTAACTAGTTTTAGAATTACATTAAGATTAGGGTTTATTTACTTTCTATTTTTAGGTTAGGGTTTTTCTGATTTACTTTTAGAAACTAACTTACTTTCTATTTTTAGAAACTTTCCTAATTTATTTTTATAAACTAGGTTGCTTTCTTATTTATTTTTTAGAAACTAATTTATTTTTCTTTTTTCTTCAGGATCCCAATATAGAAAGTTCTAATTTGGTAACTTCTTTCAAATTCTCTCTCTTTCTATTTCCCTCTTTCCTTCTAGGTTTAGGTTAGATTCTAAAATTGAGGGTTGAGAGTGTTTCATGCCCAAGTGGGTTCGTGACAACACTCGATGTCTCTTGAGTGAAGGAGGATTAGTTGAGGGGTTATCTATCCATCACAGGATTATACACCGCTCAAGATCCACAGAGTTAACTGAAGTTATGGCTGCCAATTAACCGGCCAATTAACCTCCAAATCCACCTCAACCTAGGGTTAAGAAAATCCATGATGAGAATGAGGTGCATCAAGCACCCCCCGCCTCGTACTTTATGAGATTATTTACAACTGATGGGGTGAGCACGCCCTCATGCATAATTTTTTCAGAAAATACAGGACATATGGATATCAAACTAGGGGTGATCCAACTCCTTACAAAATTTCATGGACTTGAATTTGAAAATCCATATTTACATTGAAAGAGTTTGATGAGATCATAGCCGCTTTATATTTTCCTAACATGTCCAATGACACGGTCAGGTTAAAACACTTTCCCTTTTCTTTGAAAGAGAAAGCTAAGACGTGGTTGCATTCATTACGTCCTCGATCTATTGGTAGATGGAACGATATGACAAGGGAGTTCATAAAGAAAATTTTCCTACACCATAAAACGAACACCCTTAAAAAGTTAATCAATGCAATCTACTTCAAAACAATGTACCATACGAGTGGACTAAGTAATGCGAGGAAGCTTTTTCTAAGCTTAAGGGCATGCTAACCACCACACGTATTATGCAGCCACCCAATTAGAGCATTCCTTTTGAACTTATGTGTGATGCGTCCAACTATGCTCTTGGGGCCGTGCTAGGCCAGAGAAAAGATAAAAAGCCCTATGTTATACACTATGTAAGTAAAACCTTAAATCCTGCCTAAGTGAATTACTCTACTACGGAGAATGACCTCTTCGCCATAGTATTTGCTTTAGACAAATTTAGGTCCTACTTGATTGAATCCAAGATCATCATCTACACTAATCATGCGGCGCTCGAGTATCTTCTTTCTAAGAATGATGCTAAGACCCGCTTGATAAGTTGGATCCTTCTACTTCAAGAATTTGATTTGGAAATAAAAGATAAAAATGGAGTAGAAAATGTAGTGGCTGACCATCTTTCCTGCCTTGATCTCCTTGATTCCCTTGAGATGACACAGATAAATGACATGTTCCTTGACGAAAATTTTTTTAAACTCTCCCACTCACCTTGGTTTGTTGATATTGCTAATTATCTTGCCACAGGTGTCACGCCAATACATTGGACTGCACAAGATAAGAAAAAATTCTTCGACGAGGTACGCAAGTTTTTCTGGGATGATCCCTATTTGTTTAAATATTGTCCAAACCAAATCTTAAGGAGATGTGTGCCAGATAATGAACACAAAATTGTCATCTCCTTCTGTCACTCTCAGGCATGTGGTGGTCACTTTTCTGCTAAAAAGACCATAGCCAAGATTCTGCAGTGTGGCTTTTATTGGCCCACTGTGTTCAAGACACTCATGAGTTTCGCAAAACTTTTGAGCGTTGTCAGAAATTGGGAGCATTGTCCCATTGAAATATGATGCCCTTAAACCTCACTCTTATCATAAAGGCATTTGATTGTTGGGTCATCGATTTCATGGGACCATTCCCCCAACCCTCTGGGAATTTATACATTCTGCTAGTAATAGACTATGTCACTAAATGTGTCGAAGCGATTCCATGCCGGAAGAATGACCATCGAACGGTCATTAAATTCTTAAAAGAAAACATCCATTTTCGGTTCGGAACGCTTCGAGCCATCATTAGTGATGGGAGCTCACATTTTTATAATAGGCCATTTGCGAACTTAATGAAGAAATTAATATGGCATCTCTCACAAGGTGATCACTCCATACCACCCACAAACAAGTGGACAAGCTGAGATTTCCAATAGGGAGATAAAACACATTTTGCAGAAAATGGTTAACCCTGATCGAAAGGATTGGTCAATCTAATTGACCGATGCTTTATGGGCTTACCATACTACATTTAAAACCCCTATTGGAATGTCTTCCTTTAGACTTGTCTATGGGAAGGCTTGCCACATACTTGTGGAGTTGGAACATAGGGCCTACTGGGTGATTAAAAATCTGAACTTCAATTTAGACAACGCTGGCTCACTATGCAAACTCCGGTTGAATGAACTCGAAGAAATTCGAAATGGTGCATACGAGAATTTATAAGGACAAAATGAAAGTGTTTCATGATAAACGCATTCTCAGAAAATCATTCACACTAGGTCAGAAGATCATTTTGTACAATTCTCGGTTACATCAATTTTCAGGAAAACTCCAATCTCATTGGACCAGCCGTTTCACTGTTACTAATGTTTATCCTCATGGGGCTGTCGAGTTTCAGAATCCAAACAATGGCAATGATTTCAAAGTGAATGGACATCATTTAAAGCCATTTGTTGAAAAAATTAATTCAAGGGTACCTCTGACCGATCTTGTTTACCAGGATCGACCTCCTAGTCTAACAGAGGTGTAGTTAGGTTTACTGCTTTCTGCTATTTAGGATAGTTTGCTTTCCACTATTTAGGATAGTTTACTTTCCGCTGTTTAGGATAGTTTACTTATTGTCTGTTTGAGTCTTTTGTGCTAACCCATCTTCGTATTGAGATCATTAGAAACGCCTTAAAATTCTCCAGGTACTAGCTTCCTATTACTTTCATTTTTCTTTTCATTGCCTCTTTTGCATTACATACTTATTTCTTTTACATTGACGACAATGTAGATTTTAGGTTGGGGATGGGAGATTAGGTACACTAATCAGTTGTTTTCTTAGTCTTTAAGCAAAAATTGCTAATTTTTTTTTAAAATTTAAGATGCCTAATATTGATGATTTATATCTCTTAGATTCAGTTACTTGGAGATTTCAAAGTAAGTTCGAATTATTATTCCATGATTAGGAGTTTTAAACATTGATCGAGTCATGATCACATCTAGCTTTCACATTAAAGCTTCGGTCAATATTGAATTGTTAACTTGGTGATTATTTAGCATGAAAGGAACCAACATGGGGAATTTGTCCATCATGCTAAAAAAATAACAATAATACCCAGCTAAAAAAATAGTTGTCTTAAAAAAGGCCACCTATTAAAGATATTTAAAAAGGTTGACATAGCGTGAAAGCCATTGATGGAAAAATCAAAAGCTGGAGGAATAAAATGGCAATTAAAAGATGAGCTTTAAAGAAAGTTTCATTTTAGGTTTTGGTTGTCCTGAATTCTCTTTTGATAATCAATGTTATCTTGAAAATGAAGAATTAAACCTTTGATTGTGATAAGTCTAGACTTCATTATGCACCTATGGAACTCAATGTTTGGAATGGTTCTAATTGGAGGATTAATGCTTTGAACTTGATTATGAAGTTTACCGAATGCTAGAGTTTAGGAGAGAATAATGCTCAACATTGATGTATTTTGAAACTCTATTATCTAGATTATTTTTTAAACTTCTTGAGCTTATGGAAATTATACAATGGTTTCGAAATATTTTTTGCATACTTTGCACGGGATTAGCAAAATGCTTGTTAGGGATTGTGTTGAGGGTCAAATATTGCATATTATCCCCCATTTATATCTTGGTTTTATAAACATGAAAATGCTTAATGTCTTATTTTACTCATGTTTGTGTTGCAAGGTGAATTTAAGAGCTTAGATTGAAAAAGGTGCTAAAAGCATTAATTTGATGCTCAAAGATCACCAAGGCAAGGGATGGATCTTAGGAGACCAAATTCAGAATTCACATGCCAAAGAGTGATGTTCGGTGTGACCGAAAGTTATTGTCAGTGCAACCGAAGTAGAACTAAAGTGTAAAAATTTAAGACATTGAGAAGTCAGGGTGAAATTTTCCTACTTAAAGGGGTAATTTAAGCTATTCTATATATGAATTAGGGTTTGGGAGAGAGAGCACGTGTCACGCCCCAAACTCGAAAACCGGCTCACAAAATTCCTGATCGTCGAATCCGGTGTCGACAACCTCCGTAGTACCCCATTTTTGGCTCCCAGTGCACGTATGCTAGATTCTCATCTTGGGATCTTACAAGGAGGATTTTTCAACATACATTTATCTCATAAGAAGCATAATCGCAAGTTTATCCAAATCACAAAGGCAACATCATCATCACATATCCACTAATATAAACATTTAAATACAGTGTTGAAAGGAAAATACATATGTCAAAAATAAAAGCTCCAAAGGTCTTACACGCTCCAAGCTCAATGCTACTGCGACATAACACCACCTGCACATATCTATCGTGCATAAGCTTACAAAAAGCTTAGAGGGTGGTGAAAGTGTGTGCATAAGGTAAGTACCAAGTATACAATATAATGTCATAAATCATACAATATTGGAGTAAGCGGAAATATTGACAAGATCATGAATCATACGATATCAGAGTAAGCAGAAATATACTGGTAAGTCCATGAGTGCCATCAGCCGTACCAAGGCTATGCGATGCAGGGCATGAATGCTAACGGCCATATCAATGTAAAAACATGGTAACCCAAAATGCTAAATGCTGCGGATGCAAAGCAATATATGATGCAAATAAAATGACCAAGCTGGAGGAATTCAGTATGATAGTACGTAGTATCGCAGGCTATGGGGTCCATCACAAGGGACTTTTATCCAAACCAGTCCCATACCTAAATTTGGATAGTTATACTTAATGTAATAGACTCCTGATCTCAGGTTAGTCGCATGCCCCAACCGAAATCCTTGCTATTACGAAGGTACACAATAATTAGTTGCACACCACAAGCCCGAGTGGATAGTGAATGAATGAATGAATGAGTATGTAACTCCTACTCAATAAGTCCACATATCAGTACAGTTACTCTCTGAGAAATTACCAGGGTCTATTACACTCCAAACTAGATTGCCGCCCCATCGCGCACAATAAGGTGAGTGGAAGAGACCTCATTATCCGCCTGCAAATATTGGGCCCATATCGTCGATGGTGGACCCATTCCTTGAGGTGGTCAGACTCAGCCTAGCATTGCCCCCTCCTCTCGGGTAGGTAAGACCGTACCCCCTTCCAACCGACCACGACACAATGGGAGACACGGCCTAACGGTATACGGCCTTCATGCGCTCATGCATCCACTCGGTCTAGATGTTGGAGCAACTTCTAGAACCAAGAGGGTTCTGAGACTTTCACCCAGGGATATCTATAGCACCTCATGTAGAACAGATTTTCAATGTCCCATCTGGCCATCCATGATATGCCTGTGGAGGCTACTCCCTGATGTTGCTATGGCGTACGGTAGTCATATCACAAAATGTGAGATGCATGAGTCATACCATCCAGTCATGCATCAAACCTACGAGTACCACGCGCTCATGTGGGGTAACTCCGCGTATCAAGGAATCCTATAAACAACCTGCCCTATGGTATATGCAATGGTCAACCACACCACATAACAAATATGCAGATGATGTGTATGGGCATGTATCATGATGCTATACTGTCACATACTCATAATTGGTATTGATAATCGTTATCGATAATCGCCCTCTATAATCACCCTCTACAATCGGCCTTGATAATCGACTTCGACAATTGGAATCAGCCTCGAAAATTGGAATCAACCTCGATAATCGAAATCGGCCTTAACAATCGAAATCGGCCTTAATAATCAGAATCGGCCTCGATAATTGGAATCGATGGGAATGGGCCTAACAAGACTTAAGGGAAGGTCACAATGTGGACATTCAACCATCATCGCCCATCAATGTGGACATTTAACCATCATTGCTCACAAGGAGTGGCCCACAAAGAGCCAAACGTATCATAGGTCCATGGCCTCATACAAGGACCTAATGCACATCATTATGGGTCTCACTCATGGGTCATGATTACATCACAACGGGCCTCGTCATATGGGCCTCACATACATCACAATGGGCCGCAATACATGAATCTCATATACATCAAGTAGGCTGCACTATATGGGCCTCATATACATCAATTGGGCCGCATCACATGGTCCGAACCAATGGGCCAATATACATCTAGTGGGTCGCATCATATGGACCGCACCAATGGGCCAATGTACATTACGTGTGCTGCATCATATGGGCCGCACCAATGGGCCAATATACATCAAGTGGACCGTATCAATGGGCCGCACTGACGGGCCTCATATACATCGAATGGACCGCATCAATGGGCATAATACCTCACAATGGGCCACACATACATGTGTATCACTATGCATAACAGGTGGGCCCTGCACATGGGCCCTCAAATACACAACATGGGCCTTATCTATGGACAGCTCGGATCAAACACGTACATCATGTGAGGACCACATGGACGGTGTGAATAACATATATATCGCGGTGGGTCCCACTATGATGGGGATGAGAGCTTAGATTACATCTAAAATCATTTCAATAGTGGCAAGTGCAACATGTGTATCACTATCCACTATCATTCAATGGGGCACATGGCTCACTAATGATAATCAGCAACACCTAAACATTGTCCATGTAAATCAACACTGTCCAAACATAATCCATGTAAATCAGCACTGTCCAAACATAATCCAGCACCGTTCAGCACATATGGACGGTGTGGACAAAATAAATATATAAATCAAGGTGGACCACACGGAAGGGCCTGGAAGTAACATGTATGTAAGCAAGGTGGGCCCCACCCCTCACACGTGCAATACGTGTGGGGTGGGCCCTCAACTGCCAAACAAATGGACAGTGTGGATAATAAATACATCAGCTTAAGGTCCCACCATCCAGCAGTTGCTGGACCGTGCAAGATAAGACTCATACGTCAAGGTGGTGTCCACCGTCAGATGGATGGACAAATGAAACACGTACATCAAGGGTGGGGTCCACGACCATGTCCAGGGATGGACGATGTGGATACAATAAATACATTAAGGTGGTCCCCACCCTCCAAACCATTGGACGGTGTAGGTATACAATACATACATTAAGTGTGGGGTCCACAACACCGTTTAAAGGTGGTCCAGCACCATCCAAACCTTCTGGACAGTGTGGATCAAAATATACATCATGGCTGGTGTCCACAGTGCTATCCAACCAGTCCAGCATCGTCTAAACATTGGATGGTGTGGATCAAAACACATACGTCAATACAGGGCCCCACAGCACTGTGTACGGTGCAGGTAAATCACATACATTACGGTGGGTCCACGTCCACACAGCTGGACGGCTTGGAAAAACAGATGGATGACATGGAGAACACATACATCGTGATGTGCCCAACGTCCTGAGATGGATGGACAGTAGGGATAGGATACATATATCACGTGGGGTCCACGGCTGGAAGGTGCTGGTAAAGCACATACATCATGGGGGAGGGTTTGCACCATCCAGAGACTCTGGATGGTGGGAAAAAAAATACATACAACTGGTGGGTCCCACTATCCTATCCATCTGGATGGCGTGGATCCCACACACAGCAAAGGTGGGTCCCATCATCAATGGACGGTGTGATAAAGGGCATACATCACGGTGGATCACACCGTCCCACACAGTGGATGATGTGGATGCATAATACATACAGTAAGGTGGGTGGGTCCCACATCCTCTGGATGTTGAGGGTACAACACTTACGTCATGTGGCCCCACCATCCATTGCTCACTACAAGACAATATACGTTTAGCGGCGGCCAAAACCGCCGGTAAAAGCCGCAAAACCGCTGCCAATACTTTTTAGCGGCACTAATCAAGCGCCGTGGGAGGGGTATGTCGCTAAATGTTCTAGCGGCGCTTGTACAAGCGCAGCACGGCGGCCTCAGCGAGCATTAGATTTCCCTTAGAAGCGCCGCCAAAGATGAGAAAATCGCTGCGAGAATTTGATACAAGCGCCGCTAATGTTTTTTGTTCAGATTTAAGAGGCCCAGTAATTTTTTTATATTATTATATATAATTCTATTGAAACCTGCATTTTTTTAATATTTGAAACAAAAAATGTTGCAATATAATTAAAACTGAATATTACACAAAATTTATATTACTATATGATAAAAAAATATATAATATTTATTACAATAAATTGAAAATGGTCTTGAATTATAAATAAATAAACAAACAAATCCTCTATATGGTATACTCCTAGCACCTGCACACATGGCAAAAAAAAAAAAAAAAGAGTCAAAAATTAGCATTCAACAAATTGATGCATGGAAAACAATCAATCCTTTGATCCTTTGTCGTTAAAAAGTCAAAAAACTATCAAGTGATTAGTGCTCTCATTCCTCTCTGTGACAAAGAAAACATCTACAACATACCATGTCAGAAACATAACAGAAACTTCAGGTTTATGTTCTTTGGAGCTTGGACAGTCAAGGATTCACCTCTGCATAAAGTCTGAGCCAAATGATAAATTAAATTAGATGTGTGTGCAAATGAATACCAAATGACTCCTCCATTCCACGAGACTACGAATAATGCATTAAAGCAATAACATAATGGAAAGACATGAAAAGACAAATTAGGAATTAAAGGCATGGGCTCTTAAAGATTGATAACTTATATAGACAGATTCTATCTTGTCGCTACGAAATTACCTGTCCCAATTAACTGGATTAAGCCATACATGTTGCGGCACTTGTTATCATTGTGCTCTCTCTCTCTCTCTCATATTTTATATTTTATATTTTTTTATTGCAACCATCATGCGAGATAATCTTGGTGAGACAAGAAGAGAAGAGAAGTGCGAGAGTGATATGCATGAAAGGAAGGCAGAGATGGCTAGACAATCTGATGCCTTTATTGCTTTACCTGGTTAGTGTATATATATATATATATATATATATATATATATATATATATATATATAAAGAAAATATGCAAATTGATCAAAAGGCACACATGTATCTCTGCTGAGTATAGAAACACCTAGCAAACATGTATCTGTATTATGTTTCATAAACTGCCCATACAATGAATACAATTAGATGAATACTGCTTGAGGTGCACAGGAAGCAGAGCATGATAGGTAAAGGCACACTATGCTAATGTTCAAGCCCAAAAATCATTTTCGAAGTGGAGGACCTTCAGCATTGATCAAAAGGCAGTGTTGAAAAGAAGAAGAGAAGAGAAGGAGGTTGAACAACTGAAGACACCACAAGGGCTTACCTTGAAGCCAATTTCACTGGAAGGCCATATAGTAAGCTGAGTTTCTCTTTTTTTCTTTTTTCATTTTTCCTTCCTTTTTGTTTTTTGTTCTTGAGATGTGAAATTGAAGAGAGAGATTAGGAGTCCATTTTCATTTTTCTTTTTCTTTTTGTGTTTTTTTTTTTAATGGGACTGATGTATGAAGATATTGTCCTGCAGATTACAATACACATCCAACTCCAGCAGGAGTAAGAAACAGAACCAGCATCCTTTATATTCTTGCAAGGAACTAGATACCACTATATTTCTATTTCATTTCAAGTAAAGAACAGAGTTATTATGAGGATTACACATCATCAGAAGAACGAAGTAGTGAAAAACAAACATTATGATGTGCATTAGTCTTGCGAAGTTAACATAACTACTTAACATCATGATCATCAGATTAATTAAATTGGAAACTCAAATATAGAGAGGACTACTAAAGGCACTTGTAACCAATCAAAGAAGCAGAAACACATACCAATGCAATACGTTTACTTCAAGAAAAAAAACCAAATACCTAAGATGACTTCGTTTTCATAGAAGTTACTTGAACTATATTTAAAACCCATCATAGGCATTGCATCAAAGTAATCAAATCAAAAATATATTTTAACTTAAATTATTAGCACTGAAATATATATCATGCTTCCGCAAATGTCTAGAAATAAGAGAAACACTAAATTCCTGGATCAATAACCTAAACTGCCATCGTTAAAAAAAATACTAATAAGTTATATATATATATATATATATATATATATATATATAATAGTAACCCTTAAGATTTTGAAAGTGCAATATCTTGCATAGTTTAAACAAAATCAAAAGCAAGGTCATGTAACCACATTATAATTTTAATTCCAGGCTTGCAAATAACATATTACATGGCACAAGAAGACTAGTGATAAATAGGCGTATTTAATCAAATGTTTCCAAGAAAAGGATGAAGAAAGAAAATAAATAGCAAAAAAAAAAACAAGCAAATTGCATGAGTAAAAACCCTACTAGCCTAAGTTTAATCATTCAAATAGATTGAATGGTTGGCTCCACATTGAAACTAGATAAGGGGAAAAAACTACATGCATGGCTGAGCCTCCGGATGCCCCAAAATCAGTAGAAGATTCATGGCTCTTGGTATATTTAGTTTGATGACTCCAAACATTACACGTTGTTTCACCATTAGCTTCAGGAAACCTCGTTACAAAACAGATAAATTAGTTAGATTGTGAAGCCCTTCTTATTATATATGCAAGAAACAACCAGGAAGCTAAATGAGTTTATTAGCAGCAGTCTTCTTTCCCACTCTAGATAACATCCATTTGCATCCCCTGCAGTTCAAACTGTGCCCATTCAAGTTCATGAGAAACATTCCACTGCTAAATAGCTAAAATCATCTGATCAGGGAGATTTTGGACTGGGTCATCTAATCTATGATATGATAAACAGTTTTAACCACCAAAACATTCCTTGTTGAGCCATTTCATCAAACAGTTAGCATGCATGAAATACAGGAGGTATTCCACAATGGGGTTTTTGGTTTTTATGGCCATAATGGACTTCATGGCCATAAGGCAACAATATTTTAATATTAATCAGAGATTATGCCTCCCATGTGGTACCCTGCCATGTCATGTGTGAGTTTGTGCTCACCGACAGGTCATCCAAATTGCTTATAATAAATCCAAAGCATATTACTGAGGTACCTCTAGCCACAATTGAACTCACACCAAACACACTTCTCACATATCAAACAACAACAAACACCAAGAAATTCTAAGACAAAACCACCACATTCTAAAAGATCAATCTCCATAACGCAATTCGATACAAACTACAACATCAACATTTCTCCAATCGTAAGAAATTCTAAGATAAAACCACCACATTCTAAAAGATCAATCTCCATAACGCAATTCGATACAAACTACAACATCAACATTTCTCCAATCATACAAAATTAGCACCAGTTCCTCACTTCTCTATCTACCTAAGAAGAAGGAAACAACAACAACAACAACAACATACAAAAGGGGGCAAAGGGGGAAAAAAGGAAGGTAGGAAGAAAGAACCTGATCAAAACCATCGAGCAAGCTTCACTTGAAGAAATTGAAGGATGTGACAGTAAGTAGTGGTTGGGGTTTGGAGTAGTTGGAATCGTCAGTGAGTCCTGAGTTAGACTCGTCATGGAACCATCCAACCGATGTTTAAGCATCAAGAATGAACTGTGAAAGCACTAAAAAATGAAGTCAACTGGTAATTTAGGAGAAGTCAGTGAGAGAGAGAGAGAGAGAGAGAGAGAGAGAGAGAGAGAGAGAGAGAGAGAGGTGGAGAAAAGACCAAATGGCCTTGTTGTGCAAAACCCACCCCAAAACCCTAGTCTTCTGCAATGGGATCATGAAACCATGGCAAGATCCTGTCGCATCCTTGCAAGGACCAAAAATCACTTCAAAAAATATCTTAAAAACCTCTTCCAGTCCCACCCCATAGAATCTTTGCTCGCCCTTCTCAAGAATCTTCAAAACCCCTTTGAAAATCATAGGAAATTTTACAATTACATACCAAAGTATCTTTTGCAGATTTTTTTCAATTTATTTCTTTATATCAAAAGCATTCTAATTACAATGGCTATGAACCATTAGATTTACAAGCACAAAACTAAATATATCTCCATCCCCCTGAAGCCAATTCAGGGAAAAATCACTGAAGCCTGCAGAATTATCAAGGCACCATTTAAATCACAAAGAAATCGCATCTCAAACTATTACAGGGATGAGGTAATTAACAGACAAGGAGTCGAGCACATAGTTCAACTGAATGGTGCTTAGTGTCACGACCTTGAGGTCACGGGCTCGATCCAGCTTACCTTAAAACAATAACAAGAATAACAGAAGATAATCTTGTTTGTGGGAGAAGAACTTATGATTCTTACTCGAAAATAAGTGTGCAATGCTCTACTAAAAGAGAAGGGCTTTTTGTCCGTATTTGTGATTATAAATTTCGTTGAAAGGCTCTTAGAATTTAGTGTGACCTGCAAGAGTTCACACCAGGTCAATAACAAGACGTTGATGATATCAAAAGGAAAAGAAAAAAGAAAAAGATAGAATAAAAAGGCAGAGAAAAGGAAACAAATTTAAAATCAAAAGTCCATGGCAAGCATGTCTAATTCTTTTCAGTACAAGTTTTAGTGTTCAAGGGCCTGCCAAGTGATGTGGTAAAGATGAAATAACAAAGCCTTGAAACATTGTGAAGCCAATAACTTTTCCATCTAAAATCTGACTTGGACCAATATTCAATAACAAAACTTCGATTTTGAGTGAAATATGACCTTCTGGTATGAAGACTAGAAGAACAAGCTATGAATTGTCTTAAGAAAGTATTACAATTGTATATTAAATGAACAGTCGAAAATAACCCATAAACTGGTGAAAAAAGATTAAAATCGAGTAGAGAATAATAAAAAGCGGTTCGAAGACAGAAAGAACTTTACCTTGTATAAAGCTTGAAAGCCAAAATCCCACATAAAACAACTGTAAGGACTATCCTTAAGCTCTAAAGTTATAATTGGATTTCCTTCCACGTTTTCAATATCAGAAATGGACCAATTCATGTTCCTTGCAATTCCATGCTGTATTCATCAAAATAAATAAAAAATAAAAAGTTGTACAAGAAATACGAATTTTAAAGGATCAAATACTTGTTGAAAATGGAATACAATTATGAAATGATTATGAACAGTTCTCTGAAAAAAGGTTCTCAGTACCAACATTGACTGATCAGGAATGACTATTCTGAGCTAATAATTTGTCTGCCAAGATGTTGTTGTCTAGCAGGTGGTTGGTTAATACAAGATTACTAGGCTAGAGGAAGGTGCACCAATGACCACATGCTTGTATGAAGGAAAGAATATTACATTTAACAAGAAAATTATTTAATTCTCTGAGGTAAATATATTTACAGATTACTGTCGTCAATAAAACAAAATCCCATCAATTTACAAGAATGGGCCCCTGAATGGGCCTATGTAAGATGGCACATAATACAGCACGGTCTCTTTTTCCAAATCAAGTACTTGAATCTCGGAAAAAAATGAAAAGAAATTCATTAGAATTACGTTTAATAATTACAAGAATTTGATAAATGCTCGATATGTAATGTAAGTACATAAGCTGGCTATGTAGTTTGTATACTTCCCGAGTTAGTACGAAAGATCCACCCTTCAACATAAACAGAGGAAATGTTGCCTATGCAATATATAATAGCTATAACCAAAATTCAAAATACAAGTTGCTCATTGTATATGATGTGAGACTTCAGAGAGTGTAATAGCAATAAATCGACAAATTGAAGTTTCAGAATGTAAAGCACGAATAACTGATTGGCTTCTGCCCATTGAATACAAAGACATCTCGGTCGAACAAAAAGGAGGTCCTTGCCATTTGCAACTTTCCACAATGTAATACAACCTCCAAATAAATAAATCTCAGCTTCACTGCAAATGAAAGATGCGATCAATGGTAATCCTACAACTCCAGGACTCGATGAACATTTAGTACTAAGCGGCTAGTCGGGGCAAAAGACATATCGCATTCAACACGAACATTGTCAATAGGAATGTCAATAGGCCAGGCCTGGGGTAGGTCTCGGCCCAGATTTTGAACTCTTTTGGTTTGGGCTGGCAAGGGCCTATTCAAAGTTTTGATTTTTCAGGCCTGAGCCTGGCCCATTGACACCCCTCATTGTCTATTACCAGCTATAAAGCCTGATGAGCCTTCCAGCTTGTATTTGGGACATGGTGAGTTCATGTAATGGCCCCAGGCCCACATGATGAAAGGCACAGATCTCACACATGCTCAACGCTACCTCATGCACCGCAAAAGGGATTCTCAATCAACTTGGCAAGAAAATCCTTTACAGGGAGGCTCGTTAAGTCAAAGAGCGGTTATAACAAATCAGCTATCATTACTCACATAGGAGACAATGACGTGACCCCACTTCTTTCTCAGTTAAGGACTCATCATGACATGGTGGTCCCATTGTTTCCACCTATGGAAGTGGGACCGTGTAAAAATTCTGTACAATGGACGAGCACCATCCTCTTCCATTTGACTAAAAAGTATATATTATAGAAATTTGATTCCATGAGGTAATTAACAAAAATAAATAAAATAAAAAAATTTAAAAATCATCACATATTTACAGTCTTACAAACAAAAAAGAGCACATACATATCAAGAAAAAGAATCCTTCTTTTTTTTTTTTGGAACACCTTGCATTCTTTTTAAGAATAAACATCATTCAAACTACAGAAGATTGATAAAAGCATAGCATTTCAGCAAGAGAAGTGTACAGCGAAAAAAAAAAAGCCAAACAATATCAAAATAAATATAACAAAAAACAGATAAACGTCTACTAACTTGAAGCAAAATCTAAGTACAGAGGATAAAATGCTAACATCCCAAGAGATTCATCAATCCAGGCTGCTCATTCATTCATACCATTGGGGCAAAGCTGTGGTGAAAAAATCACGCCGATTGGATGAGCCTAACCCATTCAATGTTGGTCATCTTTTACAGCCATTCGTTTCTTACAAGCCATAGATCGAAGGGTTGGAATCATCAAATCAAAGTGCTTCTTTGGAATCATAAGCAAATCCAGATTAGATCTATTGAATAGACATATCAAGATGATGATCAGAACTACTTTCTTTCTCCACTCAATCTTGACTGTCCATTTATCTAGCTATTAATCGAATGGTTAGGATAATCCAATTGCCGTGATTTTTATACCATAGCTTGCCACCAACAGTATGAACCATTGAACGGTTCAAATCGATGATTAGACATGGCAAATGCGACTTACAGGCATTGGGGAAGTTGTTAACCTCCCCATGAGGGTGGGGAGGTTATATTTCTCGGAGCATCACTCAATCTCATAATGAAATGACAGCAATCTTATAAAATCAAACAATGGAAAAAATCTCAAGCTTTTTCCCGACTAAATAAAGATTAAAACATCATACTTTGGAGGATTTACTTCCAGTCTACGACAGCCGAAGGCCAGAAGAAGACGGCGTGGGCGTAGATGGTGTCGATAGCCAGGAAGCCAGCGGAGAAGTAACGCCAGCATCAGAAAACCTCGCCGCGGCAGAATCGACAACGGTCAGAGGATCGTCCTCTGGAAATCGAGGAACAGAGATGCAGAGATTCAGCCCAAGGGCAACCTTCGCTTTTCTCCATTTACTTCCCATCTTCGTCTAGATCTGAGATCCTCAACCTGAATAAAAAAGATTCGAACCTTTCTTGGATTTTCTAGATCCGAAACCCTAAAAAGAACGTAAAAACCAGATCTGAGAGCGCTTTCCTTTGGTTCTTTTGAAAGTTTTTGAATTTCTTCAGATCCAAGGGCTTTCACTAGGGTTTTGAGATCAGGAAACGCGAGCTGAGCGACGGAAGCGAGAAGCGAGCGAGCGAGAGAGAGAGCGAGAGAGAGAGAGAGAGAGAGAGAGAGAGAGAGAGAGAGAGTTTTATTTCAATGTATTGAAAACCCTGGCTAGTCAAGAAGAGGGAAGTGGTCGTGGATGCAAAACCCTGGCTAGGTCAAGAAGAGGGAAGCGGTCGTGGATGCATTTGCTGAATTTGATTTCTCGTACTCGACCGCCATTAGGGAGCTCTGGTTTTGACCTTTCATCATATAGAGATAAGAAGCGATTCGAAAAGGGAAAGGTAGGTTGTATTGTCGAGAATGCAAAGCGAAATGACTGTAGGGGTTTTTTCTTTTCTTTCTTTTTTTTTTCAGATGGAGAGAGGCGTGGGGTTTGGGAGTGAAATGACCGTAGGTTTTTTTTTAAAAAATATATACGGTAACACATCCGTGGGCCCTGTTTTACACAGCGTCGCTGTTACTCTATTTTGTTGTAGTGGCTGGACAGTGGTGGATACAACACATATTTCATGTGGGTCCACGTAGGTGTGGCCCACCTGCTATATATATAATATGTATATTATTATAATAATTATTATATTGATCTAGAACTTCTGTGGTGTCTGTAGGTTTCAATGGTAGGCATTCAATCCTCCACTATCAGTGTGGTCCACTTAATAGATCCGCCTCATTTGGGATGGACGGTGGGGATCAGATCCATATATTAAGTTGGGGTCCACATGAGGTGTGGATGGCGTGGATTCATACATCATCAAGGTGGGCCCCACATGCTGCACTCATCACGGACGACGTGGATATAAACCCCATGCATCATGGTGGTAGGGTCCACGTAACTTGCTGGCGTCCAAGGCGGCGGCAGCTACCTGCTGTATGGGACCTGCTATCCAGATGGACGGTGTTGAATAAAATACATGCATTAAGGGGGCCATGTGTGCTGCAGGATGGACATAAAATGCATACATCAGGTGGTCCCACCGTCCATTGCTGGACAGTGTGGGTGCCACCCACAAACATCGTAGCGAGCCCCACATCCAGTGGGCCACATGAACGGACGGTGTGGATTTCACTTGTACAGCATGGTGGGTCCCAACATAGAGAGAGAGAGAGAAGTACGGTGTGATGGAGGGGCCCTGCCACTATGGGCCCCTCTATTACATACATCAATACATACATCAAGATGGGCCCTAAATGGGATCCATACCATTAATTAGTAGGCCCCACTTGGTCCACCACAAAAATTGAAATTTAAACATACAAAACACCCACTGCTAGATCTCTTCTTCCTTCTTCCACTAATGCATGCTAAAGCTCCAATGAATGAATTTCAGTGGTTGAGTTGGATCATGGACGGTGAGATTAGGTGGTAGGGAGGTGGGCCACACTAACTTCTTCCTCTCCTTAGAAAAATCATGGATGGCGCTTGCTTGGGAGAAAATGAGATATAGAGAGAGAGAGAGGTGATGTAAAGAGAGAGAGGGATGGGTGTGAGTGATGGAGTGATTGAGAGTGAGTGATAGGTGATGGGTATGTACTTGACATGCATGGGTGTGTAAGAGAGAGAGTTGACATTGGGGTTGCTCTTGTCCTTGACATGAGGTGATTGATGTACACTTGATTGATAGGACATGTTGTAAAGATTCTCTTGGGATTGTAAACACGCGGCATTTTCTTGAAATGAACGCGGGCCCACATCTCCTGACCTGGGTATCGTCTCGGCGTGAGAGAGGTAGCATCGAAACCGCGGCGACGGTGTGGTCACTAGGGTACAAGTTTCAGGTTAAGCCGATTATGGATACGACTCAGGGTTGCACGTAAAGGCCGATAACAGATCGCGGGTTATCGAAATTCAACCGGGAGGACATAGAAGCCTATGGAATTGTACGGGAAAATATATGGGCCTTACATCTCTCCCCTCCTAATAAAAATTTTGTCTACGAAATTTAAACCACAAAATAACCAATACAGAGCTCCCCAAGGGAGGGAAACCATACCACTATATATATAATCAGAACACAACATGTCAATAAAATTGAACACCTAAGAGATGGGGATAACGCTCACAAACCTCAAGCTCTAACTCCCAAGACGTCTTATTCATGAGCAATCTAGCAAAATGGTGCAGGGACCAAGTCACACGAATCGTCAACGACTCCTCTTGATATCTGAGGATCCTGCTGCTGCTACTGAGGACGGGGATACTCGCTCCTACGATGCCTTACCCCACTGCATCCAAAGCAAGCACTTGAGAACGGTCGGGTTGATAGGGGCTACCGAGGGTGGGGGCACTCCTAGATGCGGTGCCCCGTCACACCACATTTGAAGCATACACTTGAGAACTGACGTATAGGTGGTGCAAATGCACAGAAGGACGGATGGTTCTTGTACCTCCGTGACCGTCGATATCGCTGCTGCTGATAGCTACTGGAGGGGGCTTTCCTCTTTCGGTCTCCTCTCTGAAGAATAGCAGTCATTGTTTGCAACATCTGTTGTAGCTAGTCCGCACTTACGGACACGGTCGGTGCTGCGCTAGACTCGGATGGGGGTACAGAAGTCTTTGGTTGGGGAACAAGAATCTCAGGCGAGGAAGCAGAAGTCATTTGGGTCAATCGCTTGGGTGTCATGTCCTACAGGAAGGAACACGGGCCTATATCCTTGGGTACTCTGGAATGCACACACGATAGGGAGCTATATCAGCAAGTTTCTAAGTTATTCGAATTCAGGGATCTAATCATTCTAAGTTCACAACAATCATACAATATAAGGTAGTTATCGGCAGTTATGTGATGTTATCCTCAAGTATTCCCAAGTTATGCTCTGATACCAACTTCTGCCACGCCCCAAACTCAGAAATCGGCTCACAAAATTCTCGATCGCCGAATCTGGTGCCGACAGCCTCCGTAGTACCCCATTCTCGACTCCTAGCGTGCATACGCCAGATTCTGATCCCGGGATCTACAAGGAGAATTTTCCAAAGTACATATATCTCGTAAGAAGCATAACCGCAAGTTTACCCAAATCACAAGGCAACATCATCATCACATATCCACTAATAGAAACATTTGAATATAGTGATGAAAGGGACATACATATGTTAAAAATCAAAGCTCCAAAGATCCGCTGCACGCTCCAAGCTCGAAGATGCTGCGACCTAATGCCACTTGCACGCATTTATCGTGCATAAGATTATAGAAAGCTTAGAGGGTGGTGAAAGTATGTGTACAAGGTAAGTACCAAGTATGCGATACAATGCCATAAATTATACAATATTAGAGTAAGCGAAAATACTGACAAGATCATGAATCATACAATATCAGAGTAAGCGGAAATATACTGGTAAGTCCATCAGTGCCATCAGCCGTACCAAGGCTATGCAATGCAGGGCATGAATGCTAACGGCCATATCAATGCAAAAATATGGTAACCCAAAATGCTAAATGCTGAGTATACAATGCAATATGCTGTGCGAATGAAATGACCAAATTGGAGTGAATTCGGGATAATAGTACATAGTATCGCAGGCTATGGGGTCCATCACAAGAGACTTCTATCCAAACCAGTCCCATACCTAAATTTGGATAGTCATACTCAATGTAGCAGACTCCTGATCTCAGGTTAGTCGTGCGCCTCAATCGAAATCCTTGCTATTACGAAGGTACACAATAATTAGTTGTGCACCATCAACCCGAGTGGATAGTTAATGAATGAATGAATAAGTATGCAACTCCTACTCAATAAGTCCACATATTAGTACGATTACTATCTGAAAAATCACCGGGGTCTATTACACTCTAAACCAGATTGTCACCCCATCTCACGCAACAAGGTGAGTGAAAGAGACCTCACTATCCACTTGCCAATATCGGGCCCGACTCATCGATAGCAGACCCATTCCTCGAGGTGGTCAGACTCAGCCTAGCATTGCCCCCTCCTCTCGGGCAAGTAAGGTCGTACACCCTTCCAAACGACCACGACACAGTGGGAGACGCAGCCTAGTGGTATACGGCCCTCATGCGCTCATGCATCCACTCAGTCTAGACGTTGGAGCAACCTCTGGAACCAAGAGGGTTCTGAGACTTTCACCCAGGGATATCTATAGCACCTCATGTAGAACAAATTTTCAGTATCCTATCTGGCTATCCATGATATGCCTGTGAAGGCTACGACCATCCAGTCACAAATATGAGATGCATGAGTCATACCATCCAGTCATGCATCAAACCTGCGCGTACCGCGCGCTCATGTTAAGCAACTCTGCTTGTCAAGGAGTCCCATAAATAACCTACCCTATGATATATGCAATGGTCAACCACAGCTCATAATAAACATGCAGATGATGCGTACGGGCATGTATCATGATGCTATGCTGTCACATACTCATAATCGATATCGATAACTGGCACTGATAATCAGCCTTGATAATCGGCCTCGACAATTAGATCAGCCTCGACAATTGGAATTGGCATCGACAATCGGAATCGGCATCGACAATCGGAATCGGCCTCGACAATCAGAATTGGCCCTGACAATCGGAATTGGCCTTGATAATCGGAATTGGCCTTGACAATCGGAATCGGCCTCAATAATCGGAATCAGCCTCAATAATTGGAATCAGGCCGATAATCGGAATCAGCCTCAATAATTGGAATCAGCGAGAATGGGCCTAACAAGGCCTAAGGGAATGTCATAATGTGGACATTCAACCATCATCGCCCATTAATGTGGACATTTAACCATCATTGCTCCCAAGGAGTGGCCCACATAGAGCCAAACATATCGTAGGCTCATGGCCTCATATATGGACCTAATACACATCACTATGGGTCTCACTCATAGGCCAAATACTCATCACAGTGGGCCTCAGCACATGGGCCATGATTACATCACATCGGGCCTCGTCATATGGGCCTCACATACATCACAATGGGCCGCAATACATGGATCTCATACACATCAAATGGGCCGCACTATATGGGCCTCATATACATCAATTAGGCCGCATCACATGGTCCGCACCAATGGGCCAATATACATCAAGTGGGTCGCATCATATGGACCGCACCAATGGGTCAATGTACATTACATGGGCCGCATCATATGGGCCGCACTAATGGGCCAATACACATCAAGTGGGCCGTATTAATGGGCCACACCGACGGGCCTCATATACATCGAATGGACCAAATCAATGGGCCTAATACCTAACAATGGGCCACAACCCATGGGCCACATATACATCTCATGGGCCTAAATATACATAACAGGTGGGCCCTACACATGGGGCTTCAAATACACAACATGGGCCTCATCCATGGACAACTTGGATTAAACATGTACATCATGTGAGGGCCACATGGACGATGTGAATAACATATATATCACTGTGGGTCCCACTATGATGGGGATGAGAGCTTAGATTACATCTAAAATCATTTCAATAGTGGCAGGTGCAACATGTGTATCACTGTGTACTATCATTCTATGGGGCACATGACTCACTAATGATAATCAGCACCGCCTAAACATTGTCCATGTAAATCAACACTGTCCAAACATAATTCATGTAAATCAGCACTGTCCAAATATTGTCCAGCGGCACAATATGGACGGTGTGGACAAAATAAATAGATAAATCGAGGTGGACCACACTGGACGTCCTAGATGTAACACGTATACAGGCAAGGTGGGCCCCACCCCTCACACGTGCAATACGTGTGAGATGGGCCCACAACTACCAAACAGATGGACAGCGTGGATAATAAATACATCAGCTGAGGGTCCCACCGTCCAGCAGCTGCTGGATGGTGCAAGATAAGACTCATACATCAAGGTGGTGTCCACCGTCAGATGGATGGACAGATGAAACACGTACATCAAGGGTGGGGTCCACGACCGTGTCCAGGGATGGACGATGTGGATACAATAAATACATCAAGGTAGTCCCCACCGTCCAGACCACTGGACGGTGTAAATATGCAATACATACATTAAGTGTGGGGTCCATAGCACCATCCAAAGGTGGTCCAGCACCGTCCATACATTCTGGATGGTGTGGATCAAAATATACATCATGGCTGGTGTCCACAACGCCATCCAACCTATCCAGCACCGTCTAACATTGGACGGTGTGGATCAAAACACATATGTCAATACAGGGCCCCACAGCACCGTGTACAGTGCAAATAAATCACATACATTATGGTGGGTCCACGTCCACACAGCTGGACAACTTAGATAAATAGATGGATGGCGTGGAGAAAACATACATCGTGGCGTGCCCTACGTCCTGAGATGGATGAACGGCGGGGATAGGATACATATATCACGTGGGGTCCACGGCTGGACGATGTAGGTACATACATCATGGGGGAGGGTTTGCACTGTCCAGAGACTCTGGACGGTGGAAAAAAATACATACAACTGGTGGGTCCCACCATCCTATCCATCTAGATGGCATGGACCCCACACACAGCAAAGGTGGGTCCCATCTTTAATGGATGGTGTGATAAAGGGCATACATCACAGTGGGTCACATCGTCCCACACGGTGGACGGTGTGGATGCATGATACATACAGTAAGGTGGGTGGGTCCCATGTCCTCTGGATGTCGAGGGTACAACACTTACGTCATGTGGACCCACCGTCCATTGCTGGACAGTGGTGGATACAACACATATTTCATGTGGGTCCACGTAGGTGTGGCCCACCCACTATATATATAATATGTATATTATTATAATAATTATTATATTGATCTAGAACTTCTGTGGTGTCTGTAGGTTTCAATGGTAGGCATTCAATCCTCCACTGTCAGTGTGGTCCACCTGATAGATCTGCTCCATATATCAAGGTTGGGTCCACATGAGGTGTGGACGGCATGGATTCATACATCATCAAGGTGAGCCCCACGTGCTGCACTCAGCACGGACGACGTGGATATAAACCACATGCATCATGGTGGTAGGGTCCACGTAACTTGTTGGCATCCTGGGCAGCAACAACTGCCTTCTGCATGGGACCCGCTGTCCAGATGGATGGTGTTGAATAAAATACATACATCAAGGGGACGTGTGCAGCAGGATGGACATAAAATGCATACATTAGGTGGTCCCACCGTCCATTGCTGGATAGTGTGGGCACCACCCACATACATGGCAGCAGGCCCCACATCCAGTGGACCACACGATTAAACGGTGTGGATTTCACATGTACAGTATGGTGGGTCCCACCACAGAAAAGAGAGAGAGAGATAGAGAGAGGACGGTGTGATGGAGGGGCCCCACCACTATGGGCCCCTCTGTTACATACATCAAGATGGACCCCAAATGGGATCCATACCATTAATCGGTAAGCCCCACTCGGTCCATCATAAAAATTGAAGTTTAAACTTACAAAACACCCACCGTTAGATCTCCTCTTCCTTCTCCCACCAATGCATGCTAAAGCTCCAATGAATGAATTTCAAAGGTTGAGATGGATCATGGACGGTGGGATTGGGTGGTAGGGAGGTGGGCCACACTAACTTCTTCCTCTCCTTGGAAAAATCATGGATGGTGCTTACTTGGGAGAAAATGAGAGAGAGATGAGAGAGAGGTGATGTAAGGAGAGAGAGGGAAGGGTGTGAGTGATGGAGTGATGGGTGATGGGTATGTACTTGACATGTATGGGTGTGTAAGAGATAGAGTTGACTTTAGGGTTGCTCTTGTACTTGACATGAGGTGATTGATGTGCACTTGATTGATGGGACATGTTGTAGAGATTCTCTTGGGATTGCAAACACGTGTCATTTTCTCGAACTGAACGCGGGCCCACATTTCCTGGCCTGAGTATCGCCTCGACGCGCGAGATGCGGCATCAGAACTGTGACGACAGCGCGGTCACTAGGATACAAGTCTCGGGTTAAGCTGATTCTGGAATACGTGATACGACTCATGGTTGCGCACAAATGCTGATAACAGATCGTGGGTTGTCGAAATTTAACCGGGAGGACCACGGAAGCCTATGGAATGGTACGGGTGTAAGGCCCGTATCCTAAACCGTACAGTTCCATAGACTTCTGCGGTTCTCCCGGTCGAATTTCGGCAACCCGCGTTCTGTTATCGGATTGCCCACAACCCTGAGTCATGTCTCGTGTTTCAGAGTCAGCTTGACCCGAGACTTGTACCCGTGCGACCGCACCGTCGCCATGGTTCCGATGGCACGTCTCGCGCGCTGAGGCGAAACGCAGGCCTGGAGATGTGGGCCCGCGTTCAGTTTGAGGAAACGCCGCGCATTTGCAATCACAAGTGAATCTCTACAACATGTCCCATCAATCAAGTATACATCAATCACTTCATATGTCAAGCACATATCCCATCACTCCCTTACCAAAGCAACCTTAAAAGTCAAGGCAACCTATACCCCTCTTACACAAATTACCTCAAAAGTCAATAAAGCTCTCACCTCACCCATCACTCCATCCCATCTTCTCTCTCTCTCTCTCTCTCTTAGTTCTCCCTTCTCTTCCAAGCAACCAAACAAGAACCTAATCGTCCATGGCTCTCCATGGGAGAGAGCTTTGTATGGCCCACTTCCTATCTCCCATCCCCACCCTCCAAAACCAATCTCAACCGTTGAAGTTCGTCCTTTGGAGCTCTAGGATGCTTTGGCGGAAGGAGGAGGAGAATATCAAAGGTGGGTGTATTTTATGATTCGATTTATGCGATTTTTGTGATTTAAGGGCCCACATGTGGTGGGACCCATCATGATGTATGCATTGTATCATGGAGGAGCTCATAGTGGCGGAGCTCCTCCCATCTCAACCGTTCTCTCTCTCTCTCTCTCTCTCTCTCTCTCTCTCTCTCTCTCTCTCTCTCTCTCTCTCTCTCTCTCTCTCTCCTTGGTTTGATGGCCCACCATTGATGTGGTATGATGATCCACACCGTCTGTCCGTTTTCAGGACGTTGGACGTGTGAACCCCACTGCATCAACGTCAGTAAGATTTGTGGCCCCATCACAAGGCATGTGATTATCCAAACCGTTCATTGATTAGGCTAGCAGCCCAAGACGCTGGTAGACACCGTTTAGCGGCTGTAGGACTCACATGTGGATGTGTTCATCCAACGGTCCATTTCATTTTCATGGACGTAGAAGCCCACCCTGTTGTATGGGTTTTATCTACTCCATCCACCTACATGGACTCTAGCGGCTACAGCTGCTGCTGTATTAACGGCTACAGCTGTTGCTGTATTTCAACCGTCCATATGTGGGGGCCACCCTGCACGTGTGACACGTGCAGGTGATGGGGCCAGCTACACATGAAATATTCATGCCATCCGTCCACCTCATGACGTAGGGCCCACCTTGCTTATATTTTATATCCAGGCCGCCTGCCATATGGACGGTGTGTCCATCCAAACCGTCTATCCCTCTTGCTGATGGTGGGGCCTACTTGAGGACGTGAGTCATCCAGACGGTTCAGATCAGTTGGACCCACCTGATACATGTATCCGACCGTCCATTCATGCGGGGCCTAGTATATTAGGTGGCCCCTTTCATCCAGGCCATCCAGCGTCCCTGGACGCTGGACGCTGTCACTGACACAGCCTCACACACACGTGTATATATATATATATATATATATATATATATATATATATATATATATATATATATATATATAATGTAGGTACAATATAATATAATATATTATATTAAATAAATGTTGTGGTGGGCCACTGATACGTGGGACCCACCTTTATATTAACGTCTACACCATCCATATGGATATGGATGGTGGATACGGGCACTTCCTGCTACTTCACAAATATGTAATATGTAATATTATATTATATATAATAATATATTATATAATATTTATTGTAGTAGGTCATTACATGGACCGTACCATGGTGTATATATCTGCACCGTCCAGTTGCTGGACGGTGCAGCAAGCCTGACATCCATACCGTTCATCCATCTGACGTACCATGCACGATCCCACCATGATGTATTATTTCATCCACACTGTCCAGATTATGTTGGATGGTGCTGGACAATGTTTGGACGTGTTGTCCAATGTTTGGATGGCACGGATTTACATAGGAAATGTTCGGATGGTGCTGATGCACCTAGACAATGGATGGTGCTGATTTATATGGACAATGTTTGGGCAGTGCTGGTCATCATTAATGGGCCATGTGCCCCATGGAATGATAATATACAGTGATACACATGTTACACTTACAACTATTACAATGATTTTGGTGTAGTCCAAGCCCACTTAAGACTCATTGGCGTGGCCCATCATGGCGTATTTTGGCCCATGGGCAGGGCCCACCTATTTGTATTGTTAAGCCCAGATACGTGACCCATTTGATGCATACAAGGCCCAAGCAGTGCGGCCCACTTATTGTATATAAGGCCCACATATGAGGCCCATGGTGATGCATTTACGACCCATTTAATGAGGCCCATTGCGATAGGTTGGAGGCCCATGGGCGAGGCCCATTATGATGTATTCGAGGCCCATTGTGATGTATTCGAGGCCCATGGGCGTGGCCCATTGTGATTCGTTTGAGACCCTTGTATGAAGCCCAACGTGATATATGAGAGGCCCATGAATGGGGCCTAACGTGATGTATGTGTGGCCGATACGTTGTGTATGAATCTCTGATGTGGGCCACTCCTTAGGAGCAATGTTGGTTAGATGTCCACATTGATGAGTAATGATGGTTTAATGTCCACGTTGTGACCTTCCCTTAAGCCTTGTTCGGCCCATTCTTATCGATCCCGACTGTCGTGACCGATTACTGACTCCGATTGCCGTGACCGATTTGCCGATTCTGATTATCGATCGATCCGATCGTTGTTACCGATTTGCCGATTCTGATTATCGATCGATCATGATTATCGTGGTCAATTGCCGATTCCAATTGACGTGACCGATTTTTCGACTCTGATTATCGATTGATTCTGATTGTCATGACCGATTACCGATGCCGATTGTCGTGACCGATTTGTCGATTTTGATTATCGATCGATCACGATTGTCGTGGCCGATTCCTGATTCCGATTTACGTGACCAATTTTTTGACTCTAATTATCGATTGATTCTGATTATCATGACCGATTACCGATGCCGATTGTCGTGACCGATTTGCCGATTCTGATTATCGATCGATCACGATTATCGTGGCCGATTCCCGGTTCCGATTGACGTGACCGATTTTTTGACTCTGATTATCAATCGATTTTGATTGTCATGACCGATTACCGATGCCGATTGTCGTGACCAAATTTCCAATTCTGATTATCGATCGATCACGATTGTCGTAGCCGATTCCCGATTCCGATCGACATGACCGATTTGCCAACTCTGATTATCGATCGATCCTGTTTGTCGTGGCCGATTGCCGATTCCAATTGACGTGACCGATTTGCCGACTCTGATTATCGATCGATCCTGATTGTCGTGACCGATTGTCGATCCCGGTTTACGTGACCAATTTACCAATTCTGCTTATCGACCGATCCCGATTATTGTGACCGATTGTCGTTCCCAATTGACGTGACTGATTTACCGATTCTGATTATTGATCGATCGATTCTGATTATCGCGACCGGTTGACGTGACCGATTTACCGATTCTGATTTTTGACCGATTCTGATTGCCATGACCGATTGTCGATTCCGATTGATCGATCGATTCTGATTATCGTGACCGATTGCCGACTCCGATTGTCGAGACTGATTGTATAGGCCGATTCTGATTGTTGAGGCTAAGTATCGATGCTGATTCTGATCTGTCGAGACCGAGTATCAATGTCGATTCCAATTGTCAAGGCTGAGTATCGAGGCCGATTCCAAGTGTCGATTCTGATTGTTAAGGCCAATTTCGACTGCCGAGGCCGATTGTCAAGACCTATATGATACATACGCAACCCGTAGTTGAGGCCTACTGTGATGTCTTTATGGCCTATGGGCAAGGCCCATTGTGATTGTGATGTATTCGTGGCCTATAGGGCAAGGCCCATTATGATATGTATTAGGCCCATGATGCACAACCCTTTGATGTATTCAGAACCCATGTGTAGGACTCACATGACATGTATTTGAGGCCCATGAGCAAGGTCCACCTGTTGTGTATATGTGGCCCTTAAGTAAGGCCCATTGTGTTGTATATTAGACCATTATGTGGGGCCGTGAGCCCATTGTATGATCGGCTCCATGAGGGTCATTCCTTGGGGGCAATGTTGGTTAAATGTCCACATTGTCGAGGCCAGTTGTTGACGCCGGTTATTGATACCGATTATGAGTATGTGACAGCATAGCATCATAATACATGCCCATACGCATCATTTGCATGCTTGTTATGAGATGTGATTGACCATTGCATATGTCATAGGGCAGGTTGTTCATAGGACTCCCTGATAGGCGAAGTTGCCCCATATGAGAGCATGACATGCATAGGATTGATGTATGACTGGATTGTTTGACTCATGCATCTTACATTGTGTGTTATGATTACTATATGCCCTAGCAACATCAGGGTCATAGCCTCCACAGGCATTTCGTGGATGGCCAGATGGGACACTGAAAATCTGCTTTACATGGAGTGCTATAGATATCCCTAGGTGAAAGTCCCTAAACCCTCTTGGTTCCAGAGGTTGCTCCAATGTGTAGACCGAGTGGATGCATGAGCGCATGAGGGCCGCATACCGTTAGGCTGTGTCTCCCACTGTGTCGTGGTCGGTTGGAAGGGGGATACGGCCTTACCTGCCCGAGAGGAGGGGGCAATGCTAGGCTGAGTCTGACCAGCTCGAGGAATGGGTCTGCTATCGATGAGCCGGGCCCGTTATTGGCAGGCGGATAGTGAGGTCTCTTCCACTCACCTTGTTGCGCGCGATGGGGCGACAATCTGGTTTGGAGTGTAATAGACCCCGGTGATGATCCCATAGAGTAACCGTACTGATATGTGGACTTATTGAGCAAGAATTGCATATCCATTCACTCATCCACTTGGGCTAGTGGTGCGTAACTATTTGTTACGTGTACCTTCGCATACCAGGATTTTAGTTGGGCACGCGACTAACCTGAGATCAGGAGTTTACCATATTGAGTCTGACTATCCAAATTTAGGTATGGGACTGCTTTAGATAAAAGTCTCTTGTGATGGACCCCATAGCCTACGATACTACGTACTATCATCCCGACTTCACACTTCAGCATGGTCATTCCATTTGCACTGTATATTGCATTACATTCGCGGCATATGACATTTTGGGTTACTTGTGTTTCTGTATTTATATTGTCTAAATACGATTGACGCTAGTCGTGGACTCATCAGGAATTACACACTGCATCACATCCTCGGCATTTGATAATTAGCTTTTTATGACTCATCATCTGCATAATTGTTCTATATTACGTATTCTGATATTGATTGATTCATGGACTTGTCCATATTTTCGCTTACTCTGTTATCGTATAATTTATAATCTTGCCAGTACTTATGTTTACTCTGATTATTCCTGCTCTTGTCAGTATTTCTTCTTTCTCTGGTAATTCATGATCTTGTTAGTGATTCTGTTTATTTTGATATTGTACCATTTATGGATTACCAGTATTTTCGGTCCTGTATGATGATGACATTATGTTGAATACTTGGCACTTACCTTGTGCACACACTTACACCACCCTCTAAGCTTTCTATAAGCTTATGCACGATAGATGCGTGCAGGCGATATTAGGTGGCAGCAGTGTTGAGCTTGGAGCGTGCGGCGGTCTTCTGGAGCTTGATTTTTGATATCATATATTTCCCTTTTCTGTATTGTACTCAAATGATTATATTAGTGGATATGTGATGATGATGTTGCCTTTGCAAATTGGGTAATCTTGTGGTTATGCTTATTATGAGTTAAATGTACATTGGAAAATCCTCCTTGTAGGATCCCAGGATCGAAATTTGACGTATGGACGCTAGGAGCCAAGAATGGGGTACTATGGAGGCTGTCGGCACCGGATTCGGCGATCGGGATTCCTGTGAATCCGATCTCCAGGTTTGGGGCATGACAACGGGCTAGGATACGGGCCTTATAGCAAGAGGTTGTATAGGTTCTACAAAGTCGTTCTTCTTCTTCTTCTTCAATTTTTCGGTTCTAAGATTTTTTTTCATGTTTTGTTTAAGTTTAGTTCAACTATGATAATAGTTAGTTAAAGCTCTGATGTAAAGCGGGTCGCGGACAATTACATGGCAAAGATGGATCAGAAAAGGCCCGGTCGGCGAAAGAAGTGATCTGGACCATCAGACCTTAAATCAGGCGTATCTCACAATCCGGGATGAGTTAGCCGACGAAAAATATATGATTTTGGGGTAGAACGAGCTACTTTAGCCAACCAACCCAGCTACACCGGGTTGCGACGCTCGAAATTGCGAGAAACCCCTGATTTGATGGTCGTTTCCCTGTTTCAATTTCGTTTTTACTATAAATAGTAAGTTTTAGTTTGTTTATAATTCTTCATCCGTCGGCTTTAGGAGTTGCGCCCAACGTGAAAAGAGCTTAGAATAATTAGGGGAACGGTTTGGTGAAGCCAAATAGGACACTTACTATTTTTGGCCGAAAACCTTGCGCACTAGTAGACATCACGACCGTCTATAAATAGTAAGTTTACTATTTATAGTAAGTCGCGAATTCTAGGAGTTTTAGTTGTAGTTTGATTCTGATTTCTTTTCCATTGCTTAGTACCCTTATTTAAAGGGTTGTGAACTCGTTTTTATGAATTAATTAATCTATTTCGAATTTATTTAGAATTTATTTCTATTTTCTGCTCTCTTTTCTCGTGGATTCGAGAAAGTCTCTGTGAGGAGTCCAGAGAAGTTCCGTGGATTCGGAATAATTATCCTCTTGAGGAAGACGGTGCTCGACCTCACATCCTCCCCTGCGTCAGTTTGGTATCAAAGCGAGGTTTCTCCTCGGGTCGATGGCTTCTAACGACGGGTCGGGCAACAATCCCATAGGCGGTGCTCCAGGAAATTTGCCTTTAACAACGGCAACTTTCCAAGCAGCGCAGAACAAGAGAATCGGCAAGCCATGCAAGGGCTGCAGGCTTCCATGGACCGCATAGCGAATCTCTTGGCGAAACCCTAGGCAACTCCGTGTTCCTGGTGGTAATCCTCCACCGCCAATTCTTTGAGACTCGTATGTCGCCCGATCGCGAGGATAGTACCGGCAGTGCATTCAAGGGTCATGCCTGAGGACGGGGGCTCTAGTGAAGAGGAGATCGATGACGTGATCTTCCAACACCCCAGGCAAGGCGGCGATCGGGTAGATCGAATGGATCGAGACTTCAAGATACGGGTTGATATTCCTAACTTCAATGGCCAGCTACACATTGAGGATTTTCTCGATTGGCTTTCTGAAGTTGAGCGATTTTTTGACTATATGGACATTCCTGAAACAAAGAAGGTCAAGCTTGTGGCCTACAAGTTGAAAGGAGGAGCGTCAGCTTGGTGGGAACAACTGCAACTCGCACGAACCAGGCAGATGAAAGCACCAATCCG